>CM066193.1:12171183-13590349 GCA_033675215.1 Rhodiola kirilowii | reverse complement strand
TTTTCAGGCTCCTGGACTGCATTCTCGGGATCGACTCACACTATATGGTTTCCTTGTAGCTTTCTCTAGCACATGATTCGGTTCGGGTTTCACTGAGTTGAGCACTTTGATTTCTTTTTGGCGAGGGACAGCTTTTGTAGTGAATCGGCCTTTGGCCTTTGATGTTGAATTGGAGTTTCTTCACTTTTGTTCGGTTAAAACCTTCACAATTTTGGCATTTGGCCTTTGATTAGCTTCTTTGAGCTTTTGCTTCTTTGTGACTTGCTAGTCCATTTTCTCAGCCCTTTTTGGGAGGTCCAATCGTCGCCCGCAAGCATATGGAAATACCTCCCCGCTCTTTCTCATCCTTGCCGTTTCGCGCGGGTCAAGATGAGGGTCGCTCATCTATTGATGATGTCATGCAAGACCTGGAAAAGGAGAAGGATCAGGAAGTGGCAAGTCCAGAGGAAGCTCAGTGTGATCAGGCTGTTGGGGCAAAAGAATCTGATGCAGAAAAAGCTACAAGTGTTCCAACTATGGAACCGAGTGTTCAGTCTGGTGTTGAGACTGGAAGAGCTGCAGAGAAAGCTATAAGCGGTTCAACTGTGGAACCATCTGTTCAGACCGAAGCTCAAACAGCACCAGCTCCAGAAGAAGGTCTGTGTAACCAGGATGTTAAAGCAGAAGAGTCTGCTGCTAAAAAAGTCACAAGTGTTCCAACTGTGAAACAAAGTGTTCAGACTGAAGTTGAGACTGGAGTTGTTCCAGAGACAGTGATGTGTGAAGAGACAGTGGCAGTTCAAAATGATCGTCGTAGGGATCAATTGGAGGAAGATGGTTCATCCATTCGTAAGGATGTTTCTATGTCAGCAGCAAAAGGTGTTACTCTTTCAAAAGATGACCAAGACAGTGTTCCCCTTGTCAATCTCAAAAAGACAACGAAGGGCAAGGAAAAGAAAAAGGTAGTCTTTGCTAAGACTACAAAGGAACCAGTTCAGAAGGCTGCTGAAGTCAGCAGTGGTGCAGGGGGAGCTGGATCTTCCAAGAAAAGGAAGCGTGTTGCTGCAGTTCCCATCTCTGAAGATGCTGGGAGATGTGAAGTCCCAGCCCCTGAGTCTGAGACTGTCCCAGTGGGTAAAGTCAAGAAAGGAGTGTGGTTCGTGACTAAAGAAGCTGCGTTGAAATGGGATAGTGTGCTGAAAAGGAAAATTATACCTGAGAGGCTGCTGGATGCATCTAGTTACAAAGGGAAGGAAGTGGTTGAGGTGCTTAAAGAGTCGGATCTGTTCTGGACGTTGGACAGATGCAAGCCGTTCAACGAACACCTGGTGCGTGAGGCCATGGCAAACTTGCCTCCAAAGTTTGGGGTCTTTGGAGAGGCAGAGTATGAGGCCTTCTATGTTAGAGGAAGGAGGATCAAGATTGATCCAGAGCTGATCAATGTATACTTCTCCATGGACGACCCAGCTGTTGATGAAGAAGAATCAAGCTTTGAGAAGATAGTGAGCACCATCACTGCAGGCTCTGTTCAGTGGAGGCCTGAGTCAGTTGTGCATATAGCGGATCTGTCTACATTCTATTCAATGCTGTTTTTCATAGCTGTGTTCAATTGGAGGCTGTCTACTTATCGCTCTACTGTCAACAAGGACATGTCCCAACTGATTTATCAGATAGGGAATAAGCTGAAGTTCAACCTGGGCAGAATAATGTTCAAACAGATTGCTGAACATGCTACATCGATGAGAACTCTGCACCAGATCTACTTCCCATCTCTGATTTATGAGCTGATCATCCATCAAGCTCCAGATTTGAAGGCCTCGCCTGACCATCTCACAAAGGCACCCAGCAAGTTCATCGTCGATCACAAGTTGTTCAAAAGGCGTCACGTGAACGACCTCAAGGAGGAGAACCAGAAAGGAAAGGGTGTTGCAGAGTCGAGTCGAGGGGGAGCCAGGATGGGTCGGGATGAGAGGAGGCAGCTGCTCAGGGATCTGCATATAATCATCGAAGTGGACAAGGAGCAACGCCGGTGGATCAACAAGCTTGCTCGTGCCCTCAGCTTTCCGAGTGACGATGAGTCCGAGACTACAGCTTCTGAGGATGATTCAATTGAAGAGACGTCTGCATTAAGGTCCTCTAAAAAACTATCTCCCTGAACTATTTGTTTAAAACTTTCGTACTTAGTGCTTGTTCTGGCACATTTTGATTGACTGTTCGAACTCGGATCGCACCCCTTGCCAGTTTGTGGCAAAAAGGGGGAGTATTTTGGAAGAGACAATTCTTGTTTCCCTCAAAGTTGTCTAATGTCTAGATAGTTAGATAGACTTAGTTATCTAGTAGATTTGGTTTTGCCAAAATGCCAAGGGGGAGATTGATGTTCCCTTAAGTGGCATGTATTTGGCAAAACATAGCTTAGACAGTTCGAGCAGGTGTTCAGGGGGAGTTCGAACATATCCCACTACTCATACACAGCGTGGATCAGACGCAAGGATATTTCCCGGAAAGATATTGGACAGCGAAGATTTCGTCAAGTTGAAGTCGGCCAGCGGCTTAATCGAGCATGAGATATTCGAATGAATATCTACATTGAAGGCGGAGAAGCTCTCTTGGGCAAGAAGACGACTTCGTATATTCTTCCAACCGATTCAAAAAGATATACATCAAATATCTAAGAATATTTCCTAATTATTTGATGGGATTATCTTGTGCGAATTAGGGTTTCGTCCAAGCATATAAATACAATGCTAGGGCGCCCTTACTCGTTATCGCTTTCAAAGATCAAATACACACGAGCATACCCTGCTGATTAGAGAAGAAGAAAGCGATGGCCGGTTGTGTATTCTCATTGGAAATACATCGGTGCAAGTGCAGTCTGCTCAAGTGCAACAAAGACTACCTGAAGCGTATCAACTGCCGCACACAACAAAGGTAAACAAGCTTTCGAGAGAAAGCATTCGAGCTTCTGGAGAAGGTCGAGAACGTTCGGACTGCAGGTTCTGAACGAAGGGGATCGAGGGGAATTGCGGTGAACCTCGGTTGCAAATCTGAGAGACGGAGTATTGAGGTTAGGCAATTACAAGGTGTAAGTGTAAGTCCCTGTGTAAACCCTATACTCGTAATAAAGATTTGCTGTCCCTTTTTTGGGTGTGGGAAACCCCCCAGAGTAGGCGGAGCCGAACTGGGTTATCAGTTTGTGAGTTCTACTGCTTTTGTCTGTTTGCTAAACTATTGTGACACGAGTTCAAGATCTGTTGCAACTGAACCTTGAACTGTCAGCTGAACTGTTGTGCAAAGAGTTCAAGGTCTATTGTAACAGTACCCTGGACACAAGCTTGAACCTGGGATATAATTTCAAGACTTTATTTCTCGATTTGATATCTCCACTTGCCCACTCGTTTGTGGGTGATAAGGTGTAGCAACCTTGTGGCTAACCCCATATTTGCAAAGCAAGGCCTCAAAATGTTTCTCATTGAAATGTGAACCGCCATCACTAATGACGGTCCTTGGAACTGCAAACCTTGGGAAAATGATCTTCTTGAATAGCTTAGTGACCACCTTGGCGTCACAAGTAGGGGAAGCGACGGCCTCAACCCATTTGGAGACGTAGTCAACCGCGACTAATATATATTGATTTCCATATGAAGACGGGAAAGGGCCCATATAGTCTATGCCCCAAACATCAAATATCTCAACCGGGAGGATGCTTTGTTGGGGCATTTCATGCCTCTTGGATATATTTCCCGTCCTTTGGCATTGATCGCAAGCCTTGACGAATTCATATGCATCACTAAAGAGAGTAGGCCAATAGAAACCGCTTTGTAGAACTTTCGACGCCGTTTTTGCTCCACTACCATGTCCTCCATATTGTGATGAATGACAATGGTATAGAATATCTCTCATTTCTTCTTCGGAGACACAAGTTCTATATAGCCCATCCGCGCATAGCCTATATAGGTAGGGCTCATCCCAATAATATCTCTTTGTCTCGGATAGGAACTTCCTCTTTTGATGGTGGTTCATGTCATGAGGAATAATCCCACAAACCACGAAGTTCACTAAGTCCGCATACCATGGGAGGGCCTCCGCCTCAACTCTCATAAGTTGCTTCCAATGAATGAGTCATCCATGGGCCTAGTATCTTTTTCAAGCTCTTCATTTCCTTCAAGCCTCGATAGGTGATCGGCTACCACATTTTCTACCCCCTTTTTATCTTTGATCTCGATATCAAATTCTTGGAGCAATAGAATCCACCTAATCAATCTCGGTTTGGAGTCTTTCTTTGCCAAGAGGTACTTGATCGCCGCGTGATCGGTGAACACAATAGTCCTTGATCCCACTAGGTATGAACAAAACTTGTCAAAGGCATACACGATAGCAAGGAGCTCTTTTTCGGTTGTAGTGTAGTTCAATTGAGCTCCATTTAGAACTTTGCTTATGTTGTGAATGGCATGAAGTTTCTTATCCACCCTTTGTCCAAGAACCGCCCCAACGGCATAATCACTTGCGTCACACATGAGCTCAAAGGGCAAATCCCAATTAGGAGGTTGGATAATTGGAATCGATACTAATGCCTTTTTCAACTTCTCGAAGGCCACCAAGCATTCTTTGTCAAACCGAAACTTGGTGTCATTGCATAATAGGTTTGTTAAAGGCTTTGCAATCTTCGAGAAATCCTTAATAAATCTTCTATAGAACCCGGCATGGCCTAAGAAGCTCCTTATCCCCTTGACATCCCTCGGAGGTGGCAATTTTTCCATAACCTCTATTTTAGCCTTGTCCACCTCAATTCCTCTCTTTGAGACCAAGTGTCCAAGCACTATGCCTTCCTGCACCATGAAATGACATTTTTCCCAATTAAGCACAAGGTTCGTCTCAATACATCTTTTCAACACTTTTGCCAAATTGGCTAAGCAATCATCAAAAGAGGAACCATAAACGGAAAAGTCATCCATAAACACTTCCATGATTTCCTCAATAAATTCCGAAAATATAGCCATCATGCATCTTTGAAAGGTACCCGACGCATTACAAAGTCCAAAGGGCATTCGCCGATAGGCAAATGTTCCATAGGGACATGTAAAGGTGGTTTTCTCTTGATCTTGTGGATGAATAGGGATTTGGAAAAATTCGCGATATCCATCAAGATAGCAAAAGTAGTCATGCTTAGCTAGTCTTTCCAACATTTGATCAATAAAAGGAAGTGGAAAGTGATCTTTTCTAGTGGCTTGGTGGAGTTTCCTATAGTCCACACACTTACGCCACCCGGTTACGGTTCTTGTGGGAATCAATTCGTTCTTAGCATTTTTAATCACCGTCATCCCCCCTTTTTGGTACTACATGAATGGGGCTCACCCATTTAGAGTCCGCAACGGGGAAAATGATTCCCACATCTAGCAATTTAGAACCTCCTTTTTCACAACTTCTCCCACAATTGGGTTTAATCTCCTAGCCCTCTCCCTAGATGGCATACTATCACTCTCTAGATTGATTTCATGCATGCACAAGTTTGGGCTTATTCCCTTTAAGTCATCAATAGAGTAGCCAATAGCATCCTTATGTTCTCTAACCACATCAAGCAATTTTGAAGTCTCATTATCATTTAAAGAGGCGCTCACAATAATAGGCAATGTAGAATTATGGCCTAAGAACTCATACCTTAGGCTTGTTGGTAGAGCTTTTAACTCTACCGAACAAGACTCCTTACCTTTGTCGCTTTGAGTTCCCTCTTCACTCTCTTCCTCCAAGATAGCCCAACAATCAACATGCTCGGGAAGCTCATTATCATGGTCAATTTCATTCACAATCAAGTTAGGCGCATCATATAGCTCATAAGAATCAACAAGGTCAAGATAATTGCAACTCATGGTAGAATTAGGACCTTTTTGTGCCTTTTCTAAGTTAAATTCAACTTCCTCATCTCCTACCCTCATGGTAATTGACCCTTTAGTAGTATCAAAGATAGCCCCCGCGGTGTAGAGGAAAGGCCTTCCCAATAGAATGGGAATTTCATTGTCCTCTTCCATCTCTAACACCAGAAAATCCCCCGGAATGTAGAAATTCCCTACTCTAACCGGGACATCCTTAAGAATTCCCCTAGGAAATCTTGAGGAGCGGTCCACGAGTCTTAAAACCATTTGAGTCGGTTTAGGCTCACCCATGTTTAATTTCTTGCACAAAGAATAAGGCATCAACGATATGCTAGCACCCAAATCACACATAGCACGTTCAATTTTAATATCATTTATATAGCATGAAATGGAGAAGCTACCGGGATCCTCAAGTTTTGGTGGCATGCGCGGTTGGAATATGGCACTACATTTGCCGTTGAGGGACACCATGTCGACATCCTCGATTGTTCTCCTGCAAGTAATAACATCTTTTAGAAATCTTGCATAAGACGGAGCTTGAGTGATTACCTCGGTGAAGGGCATTGTGACATAGAGCTTCCTCATCATCTCGGCAAACTTGGAGAATTGCTTGTCGTTGCTCTTCTTTTTTAGCCTTTGGGGAAAAGGAATAGGAGGAGTGTATGTCCTTGGTTCGTCTTTCTCCTTTTCCACCTCTATTTCTTTTTCGACTTGTGGGTTAGGAACATCTTCATCCAACTCCTCAATTTCGGCACTAGCTTGGCCTCCGAGATCGAAAGTAACCTTCTTCTTCCTTGGTAGCTCGCCCTCTAGCTCCTTCCCACTTCTCAAAGTCACCGCATTGCAATGCTCTCTATTTACTTGGTCGGGTCTAGCCGGTAACTTCCCCGGTGCCCTTGTAAATGCTTCGGCTTGTTGAGCAATTTGGGTCTCAAGCATCTTGTTGTGGATTTCCATCCTTTGATGTGATTGCTTGACCTCATTCAATTCTTGCCGTATCTCATTTTGATTTGCTAGGAGCTTTGCAATCATTGCTTCAACCCCGGAGAGTTCACTAAAAGGTTGTGGGGGAGGGTCAACTTGTTGGTAGGGCCTTTGAGCTTGAGTAGGGTATTGTTGCCCTTGGGTTTGGTTCCTTTGAAGCAAAGTCGGTCCTTGACTTTGATATTGGTTCCTAGGTTGGAACGCTTGATTGGATTGAGTAGGTTTAGGGCCAAATCCGGGAGGTGTAGAGCCAAAATCGGGACGAGTAGGATTTGTGGTCTTATAGGAGAAATTGGGGTGATTTCTCCATCCCGAGGAGAACTTTGGTGTAGTGTAGTTTGCTTGAGAGCTTTGCCCTTGGTTGGCATTACCTCTATAGTCTCTTCCTTGATTTCCTCCCACAAAGTTCACGTCTTCGTACCCTTGCCTATGCACATCCCTTTGAACCAAGGGGCAAGAATTGGTTTCATGCTCATATACCTCACAAATATCACACCCTTGATTTGTCGAAGGCTCTTTTTCCGGGTGTTTTAGCTTGAAAACTTCATCCGAGAGGCTATCAAAATCTTTCCTCAAGGCATCATAGTCACTAGTACTCACCGCTTTCACCTCATGCCTTTCATTTCTCCTTCTTGGATTCCCTCTCTCACTTCCCCATATGAAGTAATTCTTCATGATTTTCTCTATTACCGCATACCCCTCATGTGGTTATAGATCCATTATAGCCCCACCCGAGGCGGTGTCAAGTGCAAGTCGAGAGTTACCATCCACGCCTTGATAGAAAGTGTGGAATAGAAGGAGGTCATCCAAGTTGTGGTGAGGGCAAAGCCTTTGATACTCTTTATACCTTTCCAAAGCTTCATAGAGTGTTTCCACATCCATTTGCGCGAAATTTGTGATTTGACTTCTATAGTGCGCCGTCTTGGAAGGAGGGAAGTATTTGTTTAGAAATACCACGGCGAGCTCCTCCCAAGTCGTGAAGCTATCGGGAGTTTGACTCCTCAACCAATCCTTTGCTCTTCCCGTGAGGGAAAAAGGGAAGAGCATTAAAAGCTTAGCGTCCTCCGAGAACCCATTGATCTTGAAGGTGGCACACACTTCAAGAAATGTTGTCAAGTGAGAATTTGGGTCCTCGTTGTCCCTCCCTGAGAATTGGTTAGATTGGACCATTTGGATTGTCGAGGTCTTCAAGTCAAAATCCCGGTTGTCTACCGTTGGTATAAGGATGGGAGAACGGTATCCATAAGCCGTAGGAATGGCGTAATCTTTGAGAACCCTTCTAGCTTGGGGCAAGGGTGGAAGGTTATCTTGGTTTCTTTGATGAGGAGGGGGCGGAGGAGGAAGTCTATTATCTCTATCTCCCATGACTTGATGATCGATTTCTTGAACGTTCGAGGTTGATCCTTTTTCCTTAGTTGTTTTACTCCTTGTAAGGTGAGGATTCACGAATTCTTTTATGGGTTGATTAAAATCTCTATCCACAATTTTGGCAAGCTTTTTTGTCTTTGGTGGCATAAACGAGATGCACCTACAAGGGGAAAGCAATTAAGACAAGTGAGAATAGTGAATAAGCTCAAGAATCAAGAGTAACAAAGCAAATAAAGGAAAACAAGGAATAGTCGGAGTACTAAATGATTTTCCTAGGGATAATCTAGCTATTGCTCCCCGGCAATGGCGCCATTTTGACGTGTAGATTTTAGCATGTAGTCAAAAACAATTTGTATTTTAACCGGTAAGACCGGTGTCGTACCCAAGGGAGCAAACGGATTATACGCTAAGTCTATCAATTTCAAACTCGGCTATTCCTTCGATTCAAGTATGATTATGATTATCAATGATGAAAACAAGTAATGAAATGGTTTTAGGGAATTAATTCAATTAAAGCGAGTTTCGAGGGATTAATCCCCTCCTTGGTAATTTTCCAATGATCATGCATACAAGAGTTTTAATTATTTAAGAGTTGATAGGTTTAAAACCTAGCTTAGGCTAAAATTAGACAAGCTATCATGCAAGTCTAATCCTAGTCAAGCCATCATATGTAGAATCTCACTAATTAAAGGTATTGATCCACTATATAGCATTTATTGTCATAAATGCTATATGCATGAAGTTCTAGTTAGCCTCTCACCATGCATTTACTCTCATAAATGTTGGATAAGTTCATTTTTACTACATCCAAACCATCACTAAGCTCTCTCAATACTTAGATCATGATTCTAACACAAACATGTCACTTAGGCATTTTAAAAAAAAAAAAAAAAAGAAAAAAAAAAAAACTTAGGCATTTTATCAAACACTTAGCAACATGTCTCAAATGAAGAGCATAGTAAAATGAAATCAACTTCATAAAATCCATGTTAATGTGTATACAATGATCATTGAGTACCAAGGAGGATCATAAAACCCTCAAAACACAAGGGGGACTACTCACACATCATGTAAGACAACATGATGTGAGTAGGGTTTCTAAAAAAATCTAAGAGAAAAGAAGGGGAACAGAGTAGGATGATTAGTCCTAATGAACTCCCTTGATCTTCAATCCTCCTTGATTAGATGATGATGGATCCCTTGATTGAGCTCACTTTTCCTTGTCTTTTCCCCAAAGAAGCCAAGATGCTGGGTCAAACTTACCACTTTCTATTTATAGCCTCGCTGAATTTCTGGAACTGTAGCAGTCCCAGTCGATCAACTGGCGTTGTGCTTGTGGCCCAGTCGATCGACTGGAGTAGCAAAGATTGTTTGATAAGTAGTTTCCCAGTCGACCGACTATGGAAACATAGATTTCGACCCCTCCTGAAGCCTTCACCAGTCGACCGACTGGCACATGATGTCTTCCCAGTCGATCGACTGAGATCACGTGGCCTGCATGCTCTTGATGGAGTACTCACCAGTCGATCGACTGGGAGGTCCAGTCGACCGACTATGGAAACATGATTTGCAGGGCCTTCTGGAGCACTTGCCAGTCGATCGACTGGAGCAGGGGAGGTTCCCAGTCAATCGACTGGGGACCAATTCTGCTCACTTTTTGCTCTAGTCTTCGATTTTCACTGAGTTTCCTTCTATTGGCTTTTGACACTGAGACATCTTGTTTTGTACCTGAAACGCACGAAAAGGGGATCAAATGGCATCGAATTATCGTCGGAAGCGAACTAAAGCTATAGTGAAAACGGGTATTAACGAGTCGAAAACTCGACTCATCAGCTAATTTGAGGTTTAAAGAGAAAACAAGCTAAAAAGGGGGTTCTTAAACCAAAAATGGATTAAAAGTCAAGTCGAGGACCAAAGAGCCCAGCCGGGACCAAGAAATATCGGGCCGCGTCCTGGAAATGCCGGACGCGCCTAGGAGCCTATACCGAGGGCCGCAGGTCCCTACCGAGAGTACCGAGCCGAGTGCCGAGAGAGCCGGGACGCGTCCCAGGAACGCCCGAGAACCAGAGCTGAGCGCCGAGTGCCGAGAGAGCCGAGCGCCGAGTGCCGAGAGAGCCGAGCGCCCATGCCGAGATCCAAGTGCCGAGAGCAGCGAGACCCAAGTGCCGAGAGCGCCGAGACCCACATCCGAGAGCGCTGAGACCCACGTCCGAGAAAACCAAGGCTGCGCCGAGAGCAGCGTCCGGGCCTGACCGACCAAGGGCCCGAGGAAAACTTCAACCCCGGGCCATGACCATGCTCAGGGCAGAATTTGGCTTAACATCCTTTATGGATCAGTCTTAGAATCATCTCAACATTCCAAATCCATGGTCCAACACCCAATCACCTCTGGCAAAAATTCCGGCAGCTCCGGCCAAAATTCCGGCAGCTCCGGCCATGGTCCAATCAACTTCCGGTGATGTTTCGATCAAGACAAATCCAACCACCACCTTGCTTCGGTAATTTTAGCTCAACTCCGGTCAAACTCCGGCGAAGTCCAACCAAACTACTTATTTTCCCGGTTAGGGCATACTATTCACATCGGTTGATCTTTTGGTTTGAAATCATACCTCAACCAAGCTCAACCAAACTTGCCCAAGCCTCAACTAAGCTCATGTAGTTGCCCTTTGGCACATCCCAAGCTCTAGCCGCCCATGTGCAAGGCAAGTGCACCCTTTGGCTCATTCAAACTCCAACCGAAGAGCAACCAAGGAGCAACCATGGCCAACCGGACTTGTGGGAGGACTAGAGGCGGTTGGAGGAGCAAATATCTCATTCCACTCACTCCTCTAAACCACCACATTTGGCTATAAAAGGAGGGCTTCCCCTCCTTGAATCAATGTCCCTTGTTACTTAGATAGAGAAGTTCTAAAAAATCCATACCACAAATCCTTGTAAACACTTTACTTTTGAATCAAAAGCTCTACCTTCTCTCTTGTTCTTGAGTGTTCTTGAGTGAAGTTTGAGTTTGTTCTTCATTTACTTTGCCCAAAACCGAGCCCCTCTTTTACTTTTCTTGTCTTTATTTTTGCTTTGATCTTGAGTACTCTTGTTGGTTCTTGAGTGCTCAAGTTTGTTCTTGAGTTTTACTTTCCAAAACCTTACTTTCTTGTCTTTGTTTTCAAAACCAAAACCTTTACTTTTCCAAGCACTTAGCTATGGTATCCACCTCTATGGATATTCGTAGCTAAACCCTTCATTCGGTTGAAGGGGTGTGCTTGTATCATGCAAACGTTTTAGACCCTTTTCTTAATGCTTCTTTGTGTTCAAAACTTGTTCTATGTGCCATATATTAGGTTAGAACACTCATGGTTGAGTGGAGGCTCGAAAGAGAAAAGCTCTTCCATGGGGTTCGTGAGCATACATGGTTAAGTGGAGGCTCGAAAGAGCAAAGCTTTTCCATGGAGTTCAACCTCTTTAAAACACCACTTGGTTGATCAGAAATTATTGATCAAGTGGATGCACATGGGCTAAGATACTTCGAAAGGAGGAATTAGCCTATCTAGAACAAGTGTTCTATGTCTTGAAAAGGACTAGACGGTGTGGCAAGTCGAGTGGTAGAAATAGCCTTGATACATCTTTGAACACTTAGAACGATCATTGGAGGTCGATGATGAACGAACTATGATACAAGGCCCCTAAAACTGAATCTTTCCATTAATTCAAACATCACTCATCACTTTACTTTCAGTCCTATTATCAACTGCTTACTTTCAGTACCATTTACTTTCAGTACCTTTACATTCCGCAACTAACTTTACTTTCAGTACCTAACATTTACTTTCAGTACTTTACTTTCCGCAACTAACTTTACTTTCCGCACCTAACTTTTACTTTCAGCACTTTATTTTCCGCACATTTACTTTCAGTCTTTACTTTTACGCACTTTACATTTCAGCACTTTACTTTACGCAATTTACTTTCAGTCATTTACTTTTACGCACTTTACTTTACGCACTTTATTTTCAGTCTTTACATTTCCGTACGCGTATTACAGACTTGTTCAACATCAATCCAACATAACTTTGGCACGCATCACGCTTGAAATACAACGTGCGGCCAGTGCCAAAAGTATGTTGCTTGGTTGATATTGAACTCGACTGTTCCAGCACTTTACTTTTAGTATTTACTTTACGCAATTTACTTTCCCCACTTTACTTTTCAGTCATTTACTTTCCGCACTTTACTTTCAGTCATTTACTTTCCAGCACTTTACTTTTCAGTCATTTACTTTCCGCACTTTATTTTCAGTCATTTACTTTTCAGTAATTTACTTTCAGTACTAAAACCACAACCAACCCCAATCGCACTTACATTTTCTGTAAAGAACAACTATCCACTAATTCCCTTGGGTTCGACCCCTACTTACCGCTTTACTACCCAATAGTGAAGTTACTAGTAGCGGACTTATAAATTTATCTTTTGCATTTGCCTCGCGACAAGGCATCTGTCAGTGAGCATGATTGTTTGTTTCTCTGTGTGCAGCTCTCTGCTAGTGGTGGAATTATCCTCTTCATTTGATGCTTGAGTCTCTGTTGCGGGTAAGGTCGTGATGGAGGTGTTGCATATGATGTCGGGCACGATCTGCACTGAATCAGCTTCTACTGTCTGTGACTTATCAGTCGATTTGTGCATCTGACCCCGTCTCGATCTCTGTGTCATATCTTCTATCAGGTCCTAGCCTCTTGATGCAGCATCAAGCATAGAATGCTCTAGTGGAATCATCCCATTAAGAAAGCTCTCAATAAGAAATAAATTTGTTAATCCATGATGTGGACAGCTTCCCTCAAGATCATCGAAACGCAAATAGTACTCATATAATGTTTCACCATGGAATTGCTTAATGGTAGAAATTTTCTCGTGAATTTCTAATCGAAAGGATGGTGGAGAAAACGTTTTTAGAAATCGGGCTCGTAGATCCAACCAAGTACTTTCACAGTCTGCAGATGATGAATAATACCAAGATCTAGCAGAGTCAGTTAAAGAAAAGAAAAAAAATCGTTAGCTTAAACCTCTCTAATGATTCTTCTTTGGGCTTCATGGCCCCACATGCGTAGTGAAAATTCTTTATATGTGTCACAAGATTTTCTCCAACGACAACTCTAAATTTCGAGAGACGGTCAATCATCCAACACTTAACCGCGCTGCCATCATCTTCCTTATCGTCTTCGTTGTCACAAGCTGCTCTACTATAGAAGACATAGTGAATCACAAAATATAGAAAAACTGAAGAAAAAAATTAAGTAAAAAGAAACAACTTCACCGAAGCGTAGTTCCCCGGCAATGGCACCAAAATTTGACGCACGTCGTCTGACGCGTCAAATTTAATATTTATATTTCTCCTGCTAAAAGCTAGTGTAGCGGTGATGAGTCGTATTTATACGACTCGTCGAATCAACTAACTTCCATTTATTTTGACACTTTATTAGGCGAACAGTTACTTTTTAGTATGGTTTTGCATTTTAGCTATTTTGGAAGCTCTAGGAGGAAACGCGCATAAAAGACGGCATTTCATGCCAAAAACATCACAATAGCAGATTAGACCTTTTGAGCTTCAACGGTGTGCTGGAAATGGATCACTGATCAAAAAAATACGAGCCACATGCGGATGCGTAGCAAACTCAATTCCCTACAACTCTCTAGTTCACACCGAGAGCATCCGAGTTCATTTGGATGGTCAATCAATAGCCGAAGTCGGGACAAAGTGGGCACCGCGCCCACAGTAGACATTAGCGCAGTGCTAACGTATAGGCTAGGCGCGGTTCTAACGTCAATGCCGGACACGCCCGCTATTGTCAGCAAGTGTTTTGATGACGTCAGCAAGCCCAAAAATTAGAAATCAAGCCCAAAAACAGACTTAGAAACCCAATTTTGCTATAAATAAAAGGTTTGGGTTAGGGTTTCGAATCAATCAATTATTCTACGACATTCAAGATGGCTCTGGAGGAGAAGGCGAAGCTTTCGACGAGAGAAGAGAATTTCTTACTCATTATGTGTTTTATTTCCATTATGTGTAGCTAAACTCTGAATTCAGTTTAGGGTTTCGCACAGTGTTATTAAAACTGGACCGATGATCGAACCGGTCAAGTCACTGGGTCAGTGGGTCAACCGGATCGAACCGGTTTGACCCGCACAAATTAAATAATAAAAATAAAATACTTATATATGATATTATAATATAACACATTTATGACTTGAATAAATATTACATGTTTATGATCGGATTACAATAACATACCATAACAAATTGTCAATTTGATAAAGTACAAATCAATAATACAACAATAATAGAACAACAATAACAATTTTAGTCTTAATTTGCAAGTCACAACAATAAGAGATTTCTAAGACTAATTGAATTTCTAGTTAAATTGATAATAAATAAAAATATTTATAGATTTGATAAATGAATATACATTAATGAAACAAATAATAAAACAAGAATCATGTTTAGCTTGGTGGAATGAGAGGGGATAATTATAGAGGAAAACTAGGTTCGAGTCTTGTCCAAGTCAAAATAAATAAATATTTTCTCAGACCAAATCGAACCGATTGAACCGATCAAATCACCATTTTAATGCAAAATTGAGTCAATCAACGGGTTAACCGGTTCATTCGACCGGTTCAACCACCGGTTCAATCGGGTCTTGACCGAGTTTTGACCGGTTTGATTGCAGAACGGTCTGATTATAGAACCGAACCGGTTCCCGGTCCAACTGGTTGAACCAGCTGGTCCGGTTCGGTTTTAATAACACTGGTTTCGCATATTGTGACTATGTTTTGAGATTCTATTCTTAATGCAATTTTATGTTTCTCTAGTTCTTGTGCTTATTCCATGAACTAATTTGTGAGGTTAAGGGGAAGTTTTTTCGCAAAGCTTAATCAAACAATTAATTCTTATAGTTAATATCTACTGGAACTTTGTCGCAAAGGTAGATAGTAACACCTAGAATAAATAATACCTTTGTCGGATTATTGTGTTTAGGAAAGAACTAGAAATCTAACACCTTGGTCGGGTTAGATGCGTTGTATCACCTTTGTCGGGATACTTTAGGAATTACCTTTGTCGGAATTCCACACTTAGAAACATAAGATTTGATCATTAGATATCTATGATAAACATGTCACAATAGAAACCCTAAGCTGTGAATATTCTCTCAGATTAGAATCTTTTTGCTATTTTTCTCTCTTGCACTCACTATGGCTAAAAACCCCCATTTTTTCTTAATTTCAGTTACAGCTTCAACAACACCAGCTCCCTTGGGTTCGACCCTGCTTGCCGCTACACTAGCTTTTAGTAGGAGATTATAAATATTAAAATTTGACGCGTCTGACGATGCGCGTCAAGCGGCAAGCAAGGTCGAACCCAAGGGAGCTGGTGTTGTTGAAGTTGTAACTGAAAAAAATTAAAGAAATAAGAGGGTTGTCAGCGATTATGAGTGCAAGAGAGAAAAATAGTAAAAAGATTCCAATCAGAGAGACTATTCAGTTTAGGGTTTTTATTGTGACATGTTTATCATCGACTGCTAAATATAAAATCTTAAGTTTCTAAATGTCGAATTCCGGCAAAGGTAATATCCTAATATATCCCGACAAAGGTGATACACCACAATCTAACCCGACAAAGGTGTTAGACTTCTAGTTCTTTCCTAAATACAATAATCCGATAAAGGTATTAGTAAATCTAGGTGTTACGATCTACCTTTACGGCAAAGTTTCCAGTAGATATTAACAATAAGAATTAATGTCAAATTAAGCTTTACGGCAAAGTTTCCACTTAACCTAACAATTCAATTCAGAGGATGAAGCACAAGAACTAGAGAAACATGAAATAGCATTAAGAAAAGAGTCTCAAAATATAAGTCACAATATATGAAACCCTAAACTGAATTGAGAGTTTAGCTATGCATAATTGAAATAAAAATACAATGCATAATGAAAGGTAGAAAAATCTCTTCTCTCGTTGAAAGCTTTGTCTTCTCCTCCAGAGCCGTCTTCAAACTTCGTAGAATGATTGATGATTATTGGTCCATAACCCAAACATCTTATTTATAGCAAAAATTGGGTTTCCAAGTCTGATTTTTGGGCTGAACTTCTAAATCTCGGTTTTGCTAACGTCAGCCGCGGACGCTGTGCATATTAGCTCTGCGGACTATGTACATATTAGCATACGCGGCCACTGTTCATAAAATGGCCAGCGTCCGCGGACCTCTCTGGGTCAGCGCGCCAGTTCTGACTTTGACACTGGATTTGACCTTCTAAATGACCTCGGCTGATCTCGTTGTGAACTAGAGAGTTGTAGGGAATTGAGTCAGCTATGCATCGACATGTAGCTTGTATTTTGTTGATCAATGGTCAATTCCCAGCACTCCGTCTAACCTCCAAAGGTCTGATATACCATTGTGGTGTTTTGGCACGAAATGCCATCTTTTCTGTGCGTTTTCTCCTACATCTTTCGAAACACCTGAAATGCAAAACCATATTAAAAAGTAACTATTTGCATATAAAAGTGTCGAAATAAATTGGATTAATTGATTCGACGAGTCGTATAAATACGACTCATCAACGCTCCTCTCTATATATATATACACTAGATGATAAGGCGTCATATGGACTTATAATATTTTGAGTTGTTCCACCCATTATACTATAAAAATCAACAAATGATGAGTATCCCTTATTTTATTATTTAAATAAGGCAAAAATAGTTAGATGTGAAATTATGAAGTTGTTACTTTTTGAGTGAATGAGGATCACATGAGAAATACAAGGGGTTGTTCTTTTGCACTTCAATATAGTTTTATTAAGTTCAGTATAGTTAAATTAAGTTCAATACATTTTAATGAAGTTCAATACAGCTAAATTAAGTTCAATACAGTTTAATTAAGTTCAATACAGTTTAAATAAGTTCAGTACAGTTTAATTAAATTTAATATAGTTTAATTAAATTTAATACAGTTAAATTAAGTTCAGTACAGTTAAATATAAATATATATATATATGTAGAGAAGCGCTCAAATGTTATGGTTCTTAATGGGTTATGTGTTACGGAGCTTCTGATTGGTTATTGAAAATCAAGGAACCAATCAGAAGCGAGGAACACCGTAACTACGGTGCACTCTCACCCACCCAACCCCGTGCTTGTGAGGGTGCGTTGTAAGCCCGTGTTCCTCGCCTCTGATTGGTTCCTTGATTTTCATCAACCAATCAGAAGCTCATAACACATAACACATTAAGAAGCCATAACATTTGATATATATATATATATATATATATATATATATATACTTAAATTAAATTAAGTCAAAAATTTTAATATAATTTTTTAAGTCGATCTAGTTTTTATAGTTTCCAACCCTATTATTCAAAACTTTTATTTTATTTTTAATTTTGTAAATAATATTTGGAAAACTGTAAGACGTATATGATCTAACCGTTTTTCAAGTTTGTGTCCACACTTCTTCGGAAACTATTGCATCCGGTTTAAAATAGAAGTAAACTTTGTTGCAATTGATATGAATTTAAAGAACATGTGGAAATAAACATATGAATACAATATATATTTTACAAAGAAACGTACAATGACATTCAAGTGTAGTACAAATGGAAAAATTTACATATCATCATCTTCATCCATGTTCATTTCCACTACATTATCTGGACAATCCTCAATAATTTGAAACGCTACCATGTCGCGTACTTGATTCATCTGCTCTTTTTGCTGTTCCTTAATAATTTTTGGAAACATTTACATAGCATCATCTTCATCCATGTTCGTTTCCACTACATTATATGTAAATATACTTTATAAGATATAATCATAATAATATACTTAAGTTTTAAAAAGTGTATATATAATTTTTTCAGTTTCAGTAAAGTTAAGTTAAATTAAACTCGATACAGTTAAATTAAGTTCAGTACATTTAAATTAAACTCGATACAATTAAATTAAGTTCAGTACAGTTAAATTTAACTTGATACAGTTTAAATAAGTTCAGTACAGTAAAATTCCAGTTAAATTAAGTGCAAAAGAACATCCCCTAACTCTCATGAGAAATGAGAAATAATCGCAAGCGTTCGATTGAAGATTTAAGGGCCTTAAATTTTGAAATAATATACATATATTTACATATAAAATTTGACTTTAAGGGTACAAGCATCATTTTGCCCAGCAAAATATTCTTCATATCCAGACCCTATTTTTACGCACATGTTCGATCGGTTTTATGCGCAAGTTTGATCTTCGATTGCATTCGAGAATTTGATTTTTTGCACCCGTGTTATGAAAATTATCCATCGTCTACGTCGCTTCTAAATTCTTCGTCATTGATGGTGCATTTTTTCACGATCTGGGTTGGTGCATTGCATAAAATGCGTAGTTTTTCAATATATTATTCGTACGTAGTGAACTCAGACTGCATGCATTGCATATAATACGTAATTTTTCAACATATAATTCGTAGCAGACGTCTTAGACTATATACATTGCATATAATGCGTAGTTTTCAACTTATAATTTGTAGCGGACTCAGACTGCATGCATTGCATATAATGCGTAATTTTTCAACATATAATTCATAGCGGACTCAGACGACATGCATTGCATATAATGCGTAGTTTTCAACATATAATTCATAGCGGACTCAGACTACATGCATTGCATATAATGCGTAGTCTTCAATATATATAATTCATAGCCTGAATGAATTGTAATAAATTTAACGATATGTAAAATATGTAGTTTATAATATATAATTCGTATATATTCAAGTGTCGTATTAGTGGTCGAGTATGCTACGTATTTTATAACCTACGCATTTTGGTATGAATGCGGCTACAAATTGTTATTGAGGATGCTACGTATTTTATAACCTACGCATTTTATAACCTACACATTTAAGTGGAATTCTTTGTCACTAGTCGCTATGAATTTCAGTTTTCGAATTACGAATTTTGCTCAGTCACAAATTTGCTCAGTTACGAATTTCGAATTGACCAAAATCATCGCCGTCATCTCTCAAATTATTCTCAATCTCTCAATCGTCATCGTCGTCTCTCCAATGGCTTCCGACACAACGAAATCCAAGCCTTCGGCGCCGTACCGTTTGCGTCGTCGTCGTCTCCAATAGAGTCGATCGAATTTAGTGTGTCTATTAGACTATAATACCCTTGACGAGGGTTAAGAAATAGATTGTTAATTGTAATTAGTATTTAATTTGAACCGTTGATTAAATTAGATCTATAATGAGATAATTACTCATTTATCACCTAAAAGGGCCATCTCATGATATCCCAACCCCTTTCTCACTCTACAGTACATTAAATTACTTAAATAAGTATACAATTTTAAATTACTTAAATAAGTGTAAGAGAATGGATCAAAGGATCAAGATCAGGTACAAAGTTAAATTTTGATACAAAATACAAAACCGTCAAAATCATTTTATAGTTCGTCAAAATTATTTTATAGTTCGTCACTTTTCAAGTCAAAAAATGAAAAAGACGAGCCGAAAAATGAAAAGACGACATAGTTCATCAGTTTCATTTTATAATTCGTCACCAAGAAAAATACCAAAAAATCAAGATTTAATCTCATCCATTCAAATCATAAGATCAAGGACTATGATTAGTTTGTATTTTGTATCAAAATATTAACTTTGCATCGGATCCTTTTCCATGGATCAAATACAAACACATTTAAATATATAAACTATAAACCACCTAAACGTAACAATCACGACCAATCTTAATTCGAGGTTCTTTTGTAAATAAAAAATTAAAACAGACTTATTTAAAAAATACATAACAGATGCCACTGTATAAACGTTCTAAAAAAATAACGGCGTTAACGGCAGATTATACCTTATGGATGTACATTATGCTTAAGTGTAACTATTATGTTAAGTTCGAACATTATCACATAACTCTGAACATTATTAGTCTGAACATTATCACATAACTCTGAACATTATGTTCAGTCTGAACATTATGCTTTGAATTTATTGAATTAAAATTAATTAATTATGAAAATATCAAATGACTATATTGTCCCTCAGTGTTGGATTACAAAATTTCGATCAACTCTGAACATTATCCGTCTGAACATTATTAGTCTGAACACTATGTTAAGTCTGAATATTATGCTTTGAATTAATTGAATTAAAATTAATTAATTACGAAAATATCAAAAGACTATAGTTTCCCTCCGTATTGGATTACGAAATTTCAACAAATATGCCACGTGTCAACTTTTGAGGAGGTTTATAATTTTTATATTTAAATCTGGTTTTCACCGAAACCACACTCATAAGTATAAAATTTCAATGCATAGAAGCGCTCAAATGACACCCCATCTTTTTTTCTCGAGAACTTGAGACCCCCAATCTTCACCTTTCAAAATGCATTATGAAGTCATTCCGATGGTGACACATGTCTCATGCGCACATTCAAAGTTGCATTCAATGCAAAGTCAAAACCATCAAGTTTGTCTATACTTTTAAGAAATGTATCACATGCACATTCAAAGATGTATCATGATCTAATGGTGATTTGAGTTCTCAATTTTTTGAATTTTAATGAGTTCTCAAACGAGCGCTCCCCTTTCAATGCATTAATATTTCATTACCCAAGTTTTGCTCAGTTTATATAATTTTTTTTACTTGTATCGGATTTTTGTTTCCAAAATGTCAACTTGATAGAAACATTCTCCAAAGATATTTCATACAAAAAACACAATAAAAAATCCCTTAGAGAACTGAGACTCGAACAAAATAAACGAGGATATATGATAATAAAACTGATCTTTTTTACCATGAAAGTTTTTAAAAATTGATTATTTTTTGGTGTTATCTATTAATATGAACTTATGGTTTGACCATTAATACAAATTTACATGAGGTGCATGCCATTTAGGAGAATTTGAACCGTCGACCTACCGATTCGATCAAGATTATATCTACTAAACCACATCCCTTTCTGTGAAATACTATAAATTTTGAAAAAAGATCAAATACAAACATCATATTTTTTAAATAATACAAATAAATAACAACCATTGATTTGATCATTTGGACGTATGAGATTAAATCTCGTCGTGTTGATTTGTCGCTTTTGACGAAGTATGTCGCATTTTTATTTTTTAGCAGCAGATGCTGATTTAGCATGTCCGCTTGTCACGGACCTAGTTTTTTCTCGCTAAGTTGTGCGTCACTTAGCTAGACTTTTACCTCAAAGTTACTCGGCTAAGTAAGCCTTCCCCGAAACGCCTTGATGCGGCTAAGCCGAAAAGGACCAAAGAACTCAAAGGATGCTTAGAGAGAGAAATTCTTGGAGAATGCTTGATGGTTTGGAGCAAATGACCCCTCACCTATATATACACTTAGACCTCCTCAATGGATGGTCAAGATTGATTCAATCCTATGACTAGAATTACACTCTAGAATGTTCCTATATAAATATCTAAGATATTTACAAGTGGTAGACCCTTCCACCATCTTCCATAAGCTTCCACATTCTTCCATAGCCTTCTAGATCTTGGGCTTGGGACTTTCCATCTATTGGGCTTCTCCCCCTTCAAGTCCCTCTCCAAAAAGGGTCTCCAAATTTGGCTAAGTGTTGGGGTAGGACACTTAGTCAAGAAATGCCTTGTTATGGCCCGGTAAAAACCCCAATCATCGAGTTCAAAACAATCGGGCCGTGACATCCTCCCCCACCTAGTCCGTCGACGTCCTCGTTGATGCCTCTTCGAAGTCTCGACACTACTACAGAAGGGGGATTATGCATCGGTTTTTGAGGGCCTTATGCATCGGTTTTGATCCGATGCATAAGCCAGCGATGCATAAGGGTCGGACCTTATGCATCGGTTGAGACTATAACCGATGCATAAGGTCCGACCCTTACGCATCGGTTAAGCCATAAAACCGATGCATAATGTATATATTATGCATCGGTTTTACGCTCAACCGATGCATATGTGTATATATTATGCATCGGTTTTACTCCCAACCGATGCATAATGTCTCAAAATTTTTGGCAGATTTTGCTTATATTAGCTCAAATCCACTTGAAATTTTTACAAACATCGATCAATTATAAATACCCTACTTTTCTATTACAAATTGCACTGTTGCTCAACAACATCGACATACATTCATTTCAAAGATCAAATAGAATATACAAGTACACATCTTTCTTTCCCTACAACAATGCCAACGTACACAAAAGTTAATATTCGAATACAAACAACAAACATAAGATTCATGTCCTAAAACGACTGGGTAACGATCGCTTATATAGTTATACAAGTAGGCGGCGCTCATTTCCCTTACTTCATTGATCTTGGAGTCTTCGTATGATTCACTTCCATTAGGAAAACACTAGAAACAATGAAAAGCAAGATAAAAGTAAGTCAATACATAAAAGTTCCAATTAGTTCAAACCATACCAAAGTCAACGACAACTTAGAGAATAATACAAGTATAAAAGATTACTTGGCTAAGATCATCAATCTCCGCTCCGTTATTAGCACGTACAAACTGGATTATATCTTGAATAAAATTCATAACATAATAACCACATAAGTGACCCGGCGGTTGTTCTGGACACTGCACACGATCAATAATTTCTTATCACACACTATATTAATGCTAAAACTATTAAAAAGATAGTAGATATGAGACTTCGTACCTTAACTACCTTCCAACAAACACTTTGTGTATTTCTCGATACACATCCTTGGTAGTATCGGTACAATCCCCCAAAATGAATAACATTACATAATTAGTGATTGTTAACATACAAGTTACAGGATAAAAGTGAGTCTAAAACTTACGTGTCCACCAAATCCTTTGCATCGACGTTTATTCCTTTATTGCCTATATTTGGATCCAGCCAATGCGCTACATATTGTTTAGGGAAGATGACACATAACATCCAATGCCACCTAACAAAAACAAACAAAATTTAAAAAAATGAATTCAAAAATAGATATAAAACATAATCATTAAATAATGAACTTACTCTACATGACGTAAGGTAGGAAGTAACAAAAATTGCAATCTCGGTCCGCCATACTCAACCTTGCCACAAACGTCATCAACCTCTCATCTCTGTTGATTGTTGGCGTCATGATGGAAGGATTGAAGAAACCAAACTTATTATCCCAACCCATCATCTCATTGTTCAAAGAACTACAAATTAAAACTTTTGTGTTAGAGTTAGACCATGCATTAGAACAAATGATTATCAGAAAATAATCGTGAACATTACCATATATATAATTCACTAGCAAAGTTCCCCAATGCTTCCTTCTTGTATAGTTCCCTTAAGTCCTCTGTGGTCACAGCGATACCGTAGTCGTCACCGAACACACTCTGGTCGACGTCCACTACAAGCATATGTCTGTTCAACCGTGTCCACACCTCATTTAAAAGTCAACAATATAAGGGCAAACACTCTATGAATTCATCACCGGCAATTGGCAAATAAAGACATTTAATGTTGTCATATTCCTGCATGTTGAATTTGATTAATGATATGAAATTAATTTTTATGTAAAGTATAATAAAAAATGTTCAAAAAAAGACTTGCATTGTTCGATTATCTCACCCTATTACCGACAACGACCAAGTCTTCAGGCCTTGCTACATGGTGAGACTATGCCTCGATAACAATGGACAACTTCGCATGGGGTATTGGCAATTTTGCTGTTCGAACGAGTGCTTTTTCAACCTTCACCTATATATAAAGAATAAATGTTAAGGGTTAGAATAACATACGAATAAGAATGTGACATCTATGAAGAGGCTAGAAGGACTGAGAGAGGACATCACCTTCAATATATGTTCTGGTATTTGTCGATAATTAATAAAATGACCTGTCATGACTCGACCAATGGCTAATTGCTCTCGTTCACCTTCGACTCTCCCATGGTTGAATAATACACATTTCAGGCCACTCTGTTATCACAGACAATTAATGTTAGATGAATTACAAACAATTAAACGAAATTGTCAGAAACAAGAAAATGAAATATTTTGAAACGTACCGCGGGTATGTTCATCATCGGGTCTACATCGACGTGACAGTGACGGCCGAGGCGATCAGACATATCTACATGAGAAGTACTGGATCTCGGTGTCGTCCTAGAAGATGTGGATTTTGGGAACCCAATCTTCCACGAAACGTATGTACCTACTCCTCTGGTACGTCCAGGATACTCAGGCGTCCCAATCACCTCAGTCAGTATATCAAGTCGACCATGTGGTGAAAAAGATCCTTGACTAGATTTTTCTACTAATTGATCCTATTATCAAGAAATTAGTACCAAAGATTGGTGTACGGAAAAAGTTATACTACTGAAAAAAGTTAATTACTCACAATATTTTCAGCCACTATCCGAACTCTAGAGGTGACGAACTCTTTATTCTTCCTGACGCGTGCCCTCTTCCACACCTCATATCTCTCTACAGTGATAGAAGGTGTCGCTCCCTCTTCGATTGCGCCATCCGCAATTAAATCGGCCAACTTCTCGTTTAATAGCACCTCCTTCACTTTTCTAAACCCTCCTCGGCCCATTACGTGCACATATTCATTCTTAGCCGCTGGAGCCTTATTCTGAGCAGATTGCTTCCTCGCATCTTCACTGAGTCTATGCTCCACAAATTTCTTCCACTATGCAGAATCAATGTATTGATACTCCTTCGTGGGATCTTCGTTCTTCTTTTTACCGAATATATAGTCTGTAGCGAGTCTCGATTTGAAGTTCCTCCACGCACTAGATGCATATTTGACCTCTTGCTCTTTGTATCTTTGTGGTCCAACAAACACTTCCTGGAAAAAGAAAATAACGAGTTGTAATTAGCACAATCAATATTTAATGTTGTTAACACTATAATAATGGAATTATATAATATATTACCATTGCTTCGTTCCACATAAGATCCTTAAGCTTTGAAGGCACCTTCCTCCAATCAGGGAAGTCGATCGGAATTCGAGTACGGACCACAGTGCCTAGGTAATTGCTCTAGTTGTCACCAATCTTTCCCACGGGATATCTTGTGTCGCTAAATTCGACTGTAATCTTGGTGCCAGCCTCCCTATGTCTCCTAATCAAATCTAGCATTAACGATGGACCCCTCTTAGTTTTCTTGGTGGGCGCACACTATTCCACACGGAAGTCTTCATCGCCGCTACTACTACTTTGTGCCATTATCCCTGAAATATCACAAAATGTTAGTTTAATAGAAATGTAAATACAAATGCATAAACAATAATAAAAATAATAAAATGACATGTGATGAACATCAGTGATAAAGTAACATACAACATACACGTTAAGTTTAGTTATCAATCCATATTCCTTCGTCGTGTTCTTCTCTTAATTGCATTTCGTCATCAATTTCAATTTCAACGCTTTCCACAGGAACGATCGTACACATAGGTATGCAATCTTCAACGAGGTCTTCAGATGTGCCACTTGTAGCATCATTGGTTACTTGTTGTTTGCCGTGGAGGACAACAAATAAATTTTTGTCCGAAGGGTCCTTGACGTAAAATACTTGTCCTTCTTGTTCGGCCATAATGAAGGGCTCATCTTTATAGCTCTCCCTGCGAAAATCCACAAACGTCATTCTGAACTCATCAGTGCAAACCGCGGAATGATTAACCCATTTACATTTAAAAATCGGTACTTGTAGTTTAAAATAATCCAACTCTCATATTTCTTCGATAACCCCAAAATAATTGAGAGGAGCAGTTATTGGATTTCGATCTCTAGCGCTAGAAACGTGAGTGGTTTCAGCAACAAGTGTGACACCACTATTTTGCAAGCATGTATCTTCTTGTACTCGATTCCCATGGGATACATAACCTTTTTAGCTTCGTAAGTACGGTTAGGTAAAGTGTTTTCATCGGGAAGCATATCTTTCACCAACGATAACACTTCAGTGAAACTCTTATCACTCCATCCATTTTTAGCTTTCAAATTGAATAACTTCAAAGTTGCAGATAACCTTGTATATTTGGAGCAACCTTCATACAGTGGTAATTCAGAGTCATTTCTCAATGATTCCACCACTTGTGGTCTAGAATCAAACTCACCGGCAATGTTGTTAATCATATCAATTAAATTGTCCTCCTCTCAATCATCATTATCTTCAGGCAAACTTTCTACGGGTTGAGGTTCAACGTCTTGCGGTTCAGCCTCACCATGCATGTACCAAACCGTATATAGTGGATCAATTTCCTTTAAAAAAAGTGTTTACGCAACTCCTCCACTTTGACCTTTATCTTATTGAAACACACCTTACATGGACAGAAGACACTTTCAAGTGCATTTTTAATGCATACGCCGATGCAAATTCTCAGAAATCCATTATCCCCTTTTCATACTCATCACTTAACCTATTATCGTACATCCACTTTCTACTCATCATAAATCCACTACATGAAGCATGTAAAAAATATTATTAGACTGAGAACAAGTTAGCTAACCATTCAATATATACACCATCTTGTTAAACAAAGAAGAAATGGACATGAAAGAGCAACCTAACCAAAATGTTCATGTTCAGAAAATAAACATAGTAAAAATAAAAGAATACCATAACAATACCTTGTGTGAAATCGAGAGAGGAGAAATGCAGTAGTAGGTTGAGGAATGAAATGAGCAAAGGCAGAAGAACACTGGATTTAAAAACACAAGTGTTAAGAAAGAATTGACAAGCATAAATCATGAAACCATTAACAAAAGAACTAAATGTAAAAATACCTTATGTGATGTTGCTCGGAGAATCAAAGAAGCTATTTGACTGATATGCGAGGGTCGAGGGTACGATTCAAGACCTAAAACCAATAAAATCAATAAATCAACAAGGAAAATTACAACAAGTAATTGCATTTCGATTACGTAATGAGTAAACCCTAATTACAACAAGTAATTGTATTTAGATTACCTTATGTGGAGTGTTGCTGGACTGTCGAGTGAGTGAGGACTGGCGAGACAACGAAGATGACAGGACGATGGATGGACGAAGCAGCGGGTCGATGTCAGGATCAAGACAACGACGATGGCAGGATGGCACGACGATGGCGAGATGGAGCGACGACAACGACGATGGCAGGACGGAGCAGTGACGGTCAGAGGCGGGCAACGGATTTGAATCGCTTCAGTAAGAAATTTTTACGAACTGAGGAGGATGAATTCATAGAAGTGTCAAAACAAAGTTAGGGTAATTTGGGATTATGCATCGGTTGGACGAAAACCGATGCATAATCTACCACATTATGCATCGATTTTATCTAGAATCGATGCATAATGTGAGGCTTATGCATCGGTTCATAAAAACTGATGCATAAGCCTTACATTATGTAGCGGTTCTTATATAACTGATGCATAATCCTTACATTATGCATCAGTTTAATCTCAAACCAATGCATAATGTCAAAACCGATGCATAATCCGAAACACGGAATCGATGCATAATCCCCCTCCTGTAGTAGTGCGAATCTTGTCCTTGAATTGCCACAAGGACTCGACGGGTTCCCAATTTGCCTCGCTCTTCGGAAGTCCCTTCCAAAATACCAAGTATTGGGTACTTGGAGGATGACTCTTTCGCTTTACGACTCTCTTAGCCTCAATGTCGTCAACCTCCTTGTCGAACGAGGTGAGAATGGATGGTGGTGCTCTCAAAGATTCATCCCTTGTGGCATCTTCCTCGTCTCTATGGTACGGCTTCAAGCAACTCACGTGGAAGACGGGGTGGATCTTATTCAAGGTAGGCGGTAAATCGACCTTGTATGACGCCTTTCCGACCTTTTGTATGATGCGACAAGGTTGACAAGCATATTTTTAACCCTTTATAGTTGTCAAATTAAGTGTTTTAGGGGTCAAATCGTAGTCAAACAAAATTTATACCTTGGTAAGCCAAGGGTCTGTGAATACTAGCTAACAAGTGACCTATTTAGCTATTCCGATTGAAAAAGGTTTTTGTTGTGATTTGAATCGTAGCAATTAAATAACATAAATTAAACGTGCAGAAAGTAAAGGTTGTGTTTTTATCAGAGGAAGAATTCCAGAATCCATACTTCACCCGTGATAACCCCACTAATCATTCGATCATGTTACGTAAGTTATTCATGCTATCGAATATGGAATTAAACCGAAATAAAACTAGACAAGATGCCCATCCACGGATCATTGTCTAGATTAATCTCAATCGTTGAATGCCGCCCATCCACGGATTATCAACGGTCTCGATTTATTAAACTAAAGATTTTCCTATTAATTCATGTAAGCATGACCTAATATCAATTTCATGTAATCCGGTTAATCCCTAGGGCCCATCCACCTTTCGGCATATAACCTTAATACGTTCTAGTAATGCAAACATACTCTTTGATGTAAATACTTGCATAGAACGATAATATTAAGCAGACAATGAAATTGAATAATCGAATCGCATAAATAACAACTTTAATTGATCACATGAAGAGTTAGGGTTACATAGCACGGGATTCGTAGGATCCCAGAATAAGGAAGACTACTCGCTATTCATGGCGATTAAACCACAAATAGTGTAATAAGAGAGAAATAAGGACGAGTTAACCGTAGACGATGTAGCTCGTTGATCCTCAATCTCGCGATGAACTCTGTCTTCTCCTGAGTTAGGGTTTCTTTACTCCAAAATAAGCACACATCTCTCCAAAATCAGCCCCCCCTTTGAATCTGATCGAATGCTTTCTTTATATATCGAATTTCCATAATTATCTCAAGTCAAGATTAGGAAAGTCCCGTGAAATCTCAACTGTCACGGGCCGTCACGGGCTATCACGGGACCCAAAAATATAGTTGCCACGGCCAAGTCCCGTGACCATTCTGTTGTCCCGTGACTGCAGGGACTGTCACGGGACCTGACTTCTTTTGCCTCTTTGGAGGTCTAAACCTTCGAATCTGCTCTTGGTGTCAACTACAAAGTTGTACCCCTTTGAATTAGCTTTCCAACAAGATAAATTGTGACTCATTTGGACACCGTATGAGCCCTAGGCGTGCAAAATACGTCGCAAAGGTCTTTCTGCCCTGTTTTTACCAAAATCTCTACTAAATGCATTGTTTTGCTTCAGATCAATCCAAAAGTGTTAGGAATGTGATATATGACCTGAAACACAAGAAAAGAGGTCAAATGACAATAAAATGTCGAGAAAACAAACCTAATCCATCATCGAATGAAGTGAATAAAAGGTCAAGAATTCGACCGATCAAAACACTCCACACTTAGGATTTGTTCGTCCCGAACAAATGTCAAACAAATGGCAGAATAAATACATGAGTGAATGTAATGCTCACCGACCATAAGTTTATAAGCTACCCACTCAAGTGACATGTGATCAATTCTAACTAGAACGAAAATAAAAAGATAACTCACTGTCGTAGAGGACACGAATGCATTTAGCGTATGCATCAAGCCTTTAAACCCCTAGGATGCCCTAGTAGGACGAGTATAGTCTCGTGAAGGTTTTCAGGAATGGGACTACCTACAAATCCCATGTACAACTAACTAACGTGTATGCATGAATGATGCTCAACAAGTCACAGTAAAGTCATGTCATACCTCGGATTCATCGTGTTACCTCAACTTCAGGTCAAACATCTTCATCAAAGTTTTCAGACACTCATAGATTAAGCGAGTTATGCATTCAAACGGTCAGTACACACGGCTAGCAATCGACTAATCACATGTTCTAAATAGTTCTATAGCAGCGTATAGAGAACATGAATAGTTACACAAAACATGCTCGCCATTCACCTATGCTATCTAGGGATAGTCCACGGGTTCTTGACGCAAAGCTCATTCTCAAGTGCCAAGGACTGAGCAATGACCCGTAAGAGAAGAGGAGCCTGGCTTAGGGTTTTCTGAAAAATAGTACGAAAATTTGCATCAGAATTTCAGTGCAAGCACAAGGATCGTCCCTTAGTTTCTAGTACATGAATACGCAAGACAAGTCATGATTTGCACGTAATGAGAAGATGGAATTACACTACACCAAGCAAAAGGGGACAGAAATTGTTTCAAGAGTGTTTTCCATACACAAGGGTGACTTTTCTCACCAGGTCCTTGGTATTTTTCTGCTCTCGCAGAACAACAAATTTTTTTTCGTTCTAACTGGTTTTCTTTCAAAAACAACTATGCTTGGGGCCAATTTTTCACCCACTGATGGACCATATTTATATGATTCATTAAGATAGTTAAACCCACAAAATTAGACACTTTGTCTTAACAACGTTTACTTGTTAGTTCCATTTTTGTTGTACAGGCTATTTTGAGGTTTAGAGAAGAAACAAGCTAAAAAGGAGTTCCTAAAGCCAAAAAAATGTATTACAAGTCAAAACGGACCGAAGAGCCCAGCCGGGGACCGAAGAGCTCAGCCGGGACCAAGTTTCACTACCGGGCCGCGTCCCAGGTCCCAGCGCCGAGAGGTCCCAGGCCGCGTCCCAGGGCCCGTGCCGAGAGAGCCGAGCACCCGTGCCGAGAGAGCTGAGCACCCATGCTGAGAGGTCCGAGCGCCCGTGCCGAGACTAGTGCCGAGACCCACATCCGAGAGCGCCGAGTACGAGAAAACCAGGACTACGCCGAGAGTGGCGCCCAGGCCCGGTCGACCGAGGGCCTGAGGAAAACTTCAATCCCGGGCCATGACCATGCTCCGGCCAGATTCAGGCCTAACTTCCTTGATGAAACATGTTTATCTTAGCCTTGTCATTCAGAATCCATGGTCCTCGACCCAATCACCTCCGGCCAAAATTCCGGCAGCTCCGGCCATATTCCGGCCAAGCTCCGGCCATGGTTCGGCGAGCTTCCGGTAATGCTCCGATCAAGCCAAATCCAGTCACCACCTTGCTTCGGTCATTCTAGCCCTACTCCGGTCAAAATCCGGCGAAGTCCAACCAAACTACTTATTTCCCGGTTAGGGCATACTATTCACATCGGTTGATCTTTTGGTTTGAAACCAAACCTCAACCAAGTTCAAGGGACTTGCCCAAAGCTCAACCAAGCTCAATCAAGCTCATGTAGTTGCCCTTTGGCACATCTCAAGCTCAGCCGCCCATGTGCAAGGCTTGTGCACCCTTTGGTGTCAAACAAGTCCAACCAAAGAGCAAACCAAAGTCTAACCGGAGTTGAGGGAGAACCGAAGGATTTTGGGAGGAAATATCCGACTCCACTACGACCTCTAAACCGCCACATTTGGCTATAAAAGGAGGAAGAGCCCTCCTTGAAACATATCACTTGTAACTTAGGTAGAAAATCTATCTAGAATCCATCCCACAATCCTTGTAAAACACTTGCATTTTCAATATCAAAAGCTCTACCTTCTCTCTTGATCATGAATACTCTTGTTGGTTCTTGAGTATTCAATAGTGTTCTTGAGTTTACTCTTGTTTGTTCTTGAATATTCTTGTTGTTCTTGAATTTTACTTTCCAAAACCTTTACTTTTCTTGTCTTTGCTTTCAAAACTCTTTACTTTTCTAGCACTAGCTATGGTATCCACTTGTATGGATATTCGTAGCTAAACCCTTCATTCAATTGAAGGGGTGTGCTTGTATCATGCAAACGTTTTAGACCCTTTTCTTAGTGCTTCTATTGTGTTCAAACTTGTTCAATGTGCCATATTTTAGGTTAGAACATACATGGTTGAGTGGAGGCTTGAAAGAGCAAAGCTCTTCCATGGGGTTCGTAAACATACATGGTTGAGTGGAGGCTCGAAAGAGCAAAGCTTTTCCATGGAGTTCAACCTCTTTTAAACACCACTTGGTTGATCGGAAATGATTGATCAAGTGGATGCACATAGGCTAAGATACTTCGAAAGGAGGAATTAGCCTATCTAGAACAAGTGCTCTATGTCTTGAAAAGGACTAGACGGTGTGGCAAGTCGAGTGCTAGAAATGGCCTTGATACATCTTTGAACACTTAGTATGATCATTAGAGGTCAATGATGAACGAGTTGTGATACAAGGCCCCTAAAACCGAATCATTCCCTAAATCAAAGCATCACTTGTCATTTTACTTTCCGTCTCAATATCAACTGTTTACTTTCAGTACCATTTACTTTCAGTACTTTACATTCTGCAACTAACTTTTACATTCAGCATCTAACTTTACTTTCAGTACTTTACTTTTACGCACTTTACTTTTACGCACTTTACTTTTCAGTACTTTACTTTACGCACTTTACTTTTCAGTACTTTACTTTTCGCACTTACTTTCAGTCTTTACATTTCCGCACTTTACTTTCAGTTATTTACTTTCCGCTTACTACAGACGTTTTCAACATCAATCCAACATAACTTTGGCACGTATTGCGCTTGAAATATAGCGTGCGACAAACCAAAAGTATGTTGTTTGGTTGATATTGAACTCGACTGTTCCAGCAATTTACTTTCAGCACTTTACTTTCAGTCATTTACTTTCCAGCAATTTACTTTCAGTACTAAAACCACAACCAACCCCAATCGCACTTACAATTCTGTACAATTTCCTCAAAGAACAACTATCCACTAATTCCCTTGGGTTCGACCCCTACTTACCGCTTTACTACCCAATAGTGAAGTCACAAGTAGTGGACTTATAAATTAATTTTGCACATTGCCTCACGACAAGGCTCTGTCACCCACCTTCCAAAATTAAGAACTTTGTTTTTGAGGGGAAAACTTGAAGGCCAATTGTCTAACTCCACACTTAAAGCTTGACATAGTGTATGAATAAAGGGGGGTGCATGCAAATCACAACAAGTATATAGAAACACATACTAGCACTAAGGTCACCTAGAAAAAGAGATGCATATATAAGTTTTTGACATTTTTGAACCGGTGCCTACTAATTTCAAGTCTCAACCATGCTTTAAGAAATACGTAGAACATGTGATAGGCAAAGGCTAGCAATGATACTGACTCAAGAGAATACACACATGAATAAAACTATTTCAAGTCCTAGACTTTGAATCCAAAAGAGTGTCAATCAGTCAAGGAGTATCGTAGAAAATGAGGATTTCAGTCGGAATACATGGACAGTTGAGCATATGTGATGGATGCACAGTCGTTATGTGCAAACGTCAAGAATAAATTTATAATAGTCCGCTACTCGCAACTATACTACTGGGTAGCAAGTGGTAAGTAGGGGTCGAACCCAAGGGAATCAGGGGAATAGATGTTCTTTGAGGGGGTTGTCCAGCGAGAGAGCGTGTTTTAGGTCGGTTGGTTGGTTTTAAAGCTACCAGCTAAGTGATTGATTGATTGGTTGGTTGGTTGGTTTTAGTATTGGAAAGTAAATTACAATTTATAATTAAAGGAAAGCGTTCGGTTTCAGGGGCCTTGTATTATATCCTGTTTATCATTGACCTTTAATGACTCTACTAAGTATTCAAACGGTGTATCAAGGCCATTCCAAGCACTCGATTTGCGTACACTGTCTAGCCTATTCCAAGGACGTAGAGCACTTATTCTATTTAGACTAATACTCCATTCCCGGTTATATTAGCCTATGTGCATCCATTTGATCAATCATTCCCGATCAACCAAATGGTGTTTAAGATAAGTCAAACTTCTCATATAAGCTTTGCCATTCCAAGCATCCACTTATCCGTACAAGTTTATGAACCCCGCTGTAGAGTTTTGCCATTCCAAGCATCCACTCTACCTTGGACGTTCTAACCGAATATATGGCACATAGAATAAGTTTTGAATACTAAGGAGAGACGCTAAGTTAATAGTCTAAAACATTTTATAATACAAGTGCGCCCCTTAGACCGAACTACTAGTTTAGTTACTATTCATCGCGCTAAACATTATAACTAAGGAAATAAAAACAGTTGAATAAATACTAGAAATAATACTTACAACCGTTGAAGCGCCAAGGGAGCTATCCTTTATTTCCAAAGCCAAACTTACAATTACAAAACTTAGAGAGAGAAGTGAATACTGATTTTGGGATGATGAAAATGAGGGGAGGAGCTCCTCCTTATATAGCCATGGAAGGAGGAGGAGATGAGGACACTTGTTGCATGGAGATTGGATGAGCAAATCAAGGGAGGAGAAGCCACCACATGGAGGAGGAGGAAAGCCGCCGGTCACCATGTGTGGAGGAGCCGCCGGTTGCCGGTGGTGGAGGGAGGAGGAGGGGTGGCTTTGGCCACCTCTTGCCCAAGTGGCCGGTCACTTTGCCCATGTGTGAGTTTTGTACAGTTTTGTGCAGTCCTTTCACAAAACTGTCAATGTGTTTCTTCCCCGGGCTGTCTTGATTCCTCTCCTGATTCTTCTAATTAATTTGTTATGAGTGATTCAACGTCAGGATCCTTAATATTTCTTCAGTCGGCATATGATCTTGACCTTGGATTGACTCGTAACATCTTTTCTGCTCTAAAAGCTCCTCTTTAATGTGTATTCTCTCTAAGCTCTGAATTACCCTGCAAAAATATATCTGAACTAACAAGCAAAAGTTAAATAGACAAAATGTCTAAATAAGGGGGTTATACTGTGTTTATGATTCGTATAATTTTGGTCCATCAATATGCAAGAGTGAATGTGTGACATGTGATGTGTGTGACTATGCGCTACCCACTCCACACTTAAAAATGAGCTTAGTCCCTAAGCAAAGAAATATTAGATAAGAATACGTGCATAGGAACTTCACTCGTGCGTGATGGCGTGATATCCATGGAGATTAAGCGATGCCCGGGGAGTGATACGCGACTCGTGAGCTGGTAGATAAATAGATAAAAACATAGAGATACACGAGTGATAGGTTAGCATCGAAAATTGTGGAGAAAACTGGATATCAATTTCTGTACTCGAGCAGGTCCCGTGACACCTTAACTGTCACGGGGTGTCACGGGACTTGGTTTTGTCATCGCCACGGCTTGGTCCCGTGACAGGTCCATTGTCCCGTGGCAGACCTTGTGTCATGGGCTGTCACGGGAGTTGCTGCTATTTCGGCCTTGTCCTTGTGCTGGCACTCCACACTTAAGCTCCTGCAACGAGTACACACACAAAGCACAAATGCAAATGAAAAATACAGAGAAATAAAACTTACAGTGCGGGTTACTCCCCGAAGAGGCCTAGTTTAACATCTTGGCTAGACTCAGCAAGGGAGATGGTGTCAGTCCACCTTCAAATCCCATTGAAATTTACGTCCATCTAGTTTGACATGAACGTTGAGCAGAGCACGTAGTCCCTTCAAAAATTCGAGACCCTTAAGAACCAAGGGACTGTAGAAACCTCCTAATAACAGTTTCAAGACGTAAGGCAAGAACTGTCAAAACTTGTATGGAGATTGTGTATCAAGATATATATATTCCAAGTTAGCTCCAGCGAGAACACTTCCTTTATACTCTTTAGATAAGATCTTAAGTGCATATACTTTAGAATTTCCATTTACTATCGTATTTAGGCGTATGCGAGGGTCCTCTTCGATTGAACTCAGGTACACATCAACAAAGTCTTCGTACGTGTGATCCTTTGATGGCTCTTCAGCATCCAGAGGAACCGGTGGAATGATGGTCTCTTCTGTATGTTCAGCTAAATGACCTGGTGAAGCAGTCGTAGTGGAGGGAGATGTATCTTCATATTCTGAGACGTCATCACTATAAAACTCATCATCCTCCAACTCAATGTAAGCCTTGGCAACTGTGCTAAACGCATCAAAACCGTCCTCACAAACAAGTTGTTCTGGTTTAGAAGGAATTCTCTTATCCCGATCATCTTCCACATGGATTGGAGATAAAACTGAAGATGTATATGCTTCATAGATTTCAACTTCTTGATGGTTGGCCATTACCATCTCAATGTCCTCATCTCTGCATTCATCGGTGGTTGCAATAGCTTGTGCTTCTAACTGGTCTTTCAGTATTCTTTGCTGAATTGGGAGTTGTTCCACCGTCCCTATAATATTTTTTATTTCAGCAGCAAGCATCTTTACTGCGTTGGTTAACTCAGCGATATCCTTTGTTCTATCAGCGAGGTAAGGATCATGCACACTCCTCTTGTCCTTAGGATTACCTCGATCACTCGTCTAGAGGTGGTGGTCGTGAGACTGTTGCTGCTGCGAGTAATTCTGGTAGTCCTCATAATAATGACCATCTTGATATGGCTGTGAATCATAAAATTGATGTTGCTGCGACTGATCTTGGTAACTCTCATAGTAGTGGTCATCTTGATAATATGGTTGGTCATAGAACTGATTTTGATTTCCTTCCCAATTTGCATCATACGAATATGTCTGACAATAAGGCTCTTCCCTTGGGTAGGCGTCTTGATGACCAAATGAGTACATCCTCGCAACATTCAAAATAAAGGTGATTAGTGAAGGTCAGAAGTATATAGAGAATGTACAAAGAAGTAATAAAAAGAATGTAATAGTCTAAACTACACTCGTTAAATCTAATATCACACTAAGCGCTGCTCCCCGGCAACGGCGCCATTTTGACAAGCGTATTTTTAACCCTTTATAGTTGTCAAATTAAGTGTTTTAGGGGTCAAATCGTAGTCAAACAAAATTTATACCTTGGTAAGCCAAGGGTCGATCCAAGGAGAAATGCGTGTGAATACTAGCTAACAAGTGACCTATTTAGATATTCCGATTAAAAAAGGTTTTTGTTGTGATTTGAATCGTAGCAATTAAATAACAAAAATTAAACGTGCAGAAAGTAAAGGTTGTGTTTTTATCAGAGGAATAATTCCAGAATCCATACTTCACCCGTACTAACCCCACTAATCATGCGATCATGTTACGTAAGTTATTCATGTTATCGAATATAGAATTAAAACGAAATAACACTAGACAAGTGATGGGACGTATTTATACGATTTATCAAGTACACAAAACCCACCAAATAAGACATTTGGTCATACGAACATGTGCTTGTTGATATCGTTTTATGTATACAGGCAATTTTGGAGTCTAAAGAGGAATCACACTTAAAAAGGGAGATTTGTGCCAAAAAGCATGCCAAGTAAATTCTGGCCCAGCCAAGGACCGAGAAAAGTCGGCCGCGCCCAGGTCCCTTCCCAGGCCGCGCCCAGGCATCGCCCAGGTCCCCGCCCAGGCCGCGCCCAGGGCGCACCCAGGCCGTCTAGCACTGAATTCAAGTTGCCCAGGCAAACGAGCTGATCTGACAAATCCACCTTGAGCAAAGTGATCAAAATGGAAAATAAGGTGGACAATATCGGAAAACCAAGGAAAATGCTGACGGACGCACAGTCGTCGTGTGCGAAAGTCAAGAATAAATTTATAAGTCCGCTACTCGGGACTTCACTACTGGGTAGCAAGTGGTAAGTAGGGGTCGAACCCACAGGAATTAGGGGGATAAGTCATTCTTTGAGAAATGTACTGGCGGGGAACGTGATTTTTAGGTTGATTGAGGTTTTAGCGCTAACGAGTAAGTGTCTATTTGGTTAGTTTTGGTTTTTAGTGCGGAAAATTAAATGACAGAAAATAAAGTACTGAAAATAAAAGGAAAGACTTACAGCGAGTTGTTGCGTGAAGGACAAGTCTTCCGGGAGGTGAGCAGTTGATATTGCAGAAAAGGTATTCGATTACAGGAGCCTTGTATCATAGTCTGTTTATCATTGACCTCTAATGATCATACCATGTGTTCAAAGATGAATCGAGGCTATTTCTAGCACAAAACTTGCCACATCATTTATAACACTTGTATTATTTAGACTAATTCCTCCTTTCGAAGTATCTTAGCCTGATGTGCATCCATTTGATCTTCAGTTACTATCAACCAAATGGTTTTTTAAGAGAGGTCGAACTCCTCAGATAAGCTTTGCCTGTTAAAGCATCCACTTACCCGAGTATGTTCACGAATCCCACGGAAGAGCTTTGCCCGTTAAAGCATCCACACAACCTTGGAAATTCTAACCTAATATGTGGCACATAGAACAAGTTTTGAACACAGAGAGGCACTAGGTGCAGGGTCTAAAACATTGTATGATACAAGTACACCCCTTCAACCGAATGAAGGGTTTAGCTACGAATATCCATAGAGGTGGATATCATAGCTAAGACAGTAGAGTAAAGAGAATACTCAAGAACCAACAGGAGTAAACTCAAGAACTACTAGAATACTCAAGAACCAACATGAGTATTATAGATTGAAAACAAGTGTTTACAAAAGTGGTGCCCAAAATCTAGAGAGAAGTGAGAGCTTCTCTCACTAACTTATGGATTTGGAATGAGAATGGGATGATATTACAAGAGAATATGGCTAGGTATTTATAGCTAAGGGGAGGAGAAGGATGTGGTGAGGATGAAGACACATGGCAAGCAATGGAGTGGAGAGCAAAAGCCATCGGTGACATCATCCCTTTCCTTAGCCGCCCCCCATGTGGAGGAGAAGGAGTGGGCAAGGTGGCTTGGCCTCCAAAAGCCACCGGCTAGGTGGCATGAGGGGAGATGATGTGAGTTTTGTGATCTCATTCCAAAAAGCCATCGGTCCTTTCAGCTCCGGACTGTCTCTGGTTGCTCTTCGGTTGGACTTGTTTTGAGTGATTCCACGTCAGGTTCATGAGATTTGTACAGTCGGCATCTGGTCGTGACCTGGAATGACTCGTAATTCATATTCAGCTTTAAAACGCCTCCTTAGCCTATATTCTCTCTAGACGTCAAAATACCCTGCAGATAAATATCGGAACTAACAAGCAAAAGTTAAATAGACAAAGCGTCTAATTTGGTGGGTTTATCTGTGTTTATGATTTATACAATTATGGTCCATCAGATCACCCCACACTTTTAGTTGTTCGTCCCAAACAATGCTTTTTAAAGGGCGGCACACACTCTAAGTAAAATATGAAAGTGAGACTGTGGGACTTGATTTATCTTAATTCATGCATTACTTACTTATTACCAAGCTAAACCGTGTAAATACTTAGAAGAAACTTGATACTTGTACCTTCGTGCCGAGATGCAAATTAATTCGGATGTTTCGGGAGAAAGCCCTTTTTAGGCTCCTGGACTGCATTCTCGGGATCGACTCGCACTATATGGTTTCCTTGTAGCTTTCTCTAGCACGTGATTCGGTTCGGGTTTCACTGAGTTGAGCACTTTGATTTCTTTTTTGGCGAGGGACAACTTTTGTAGTGAATTGGCCTTTGGCCTTTGGCCTTTGATATTGAGTTGGAGTTTCATCACTTTTGTTCGGTTAAAACCTTCACAATTTTGGCCTTTGGCCTTTGATTAACTTCTTTGAGCTTTTACTTCTTTGTGACTTGCTAGTCCATTTTCTCAGCCTTTTTTGGGAGGTCCAATCGTCGCCTGCAAGCATATGGAAATACCACCCCGCTCTTTCTCATCCTTGCCGTTTCGCGCGGGTCAAATGAGGGTCGCTCATTTATTTTCCCGGCTACTAGGACTAGAGATAGGACGGTTTGATTCCTGTCACGCCTCTTGCATAAACGCTGCACGGTGGAGATGACTTCAATCTTTACTGAAACCCGAAGTGCAGCCTCCACTGACTTCGAAAACCATATAGTTAGATTCGATCCTTCGAGTGCTTGCCAAGCCTCTCTAGGGCAGTTTATGTCAACTCCACATCCCCTTTTTATCTCAGCACAAAGGGACAAATGAGAAGTTACATTCTAAGTTTTTAGACAGTTGAATTTTCACAAGGTAAATGCATGAATTTAGATCTATCTTTTTTACATTCTTAAGTTCATATTTTCAAAAAGATAATATTAAGGGAAAAGAAAAACATGTTATGTACACAGGCGGTTCTTGATCGTTGTACTTTTTAGCATACGTTGATCAAAAACAATTTATAATCAACCGGTAAGACCGGTGTCGAACCCAAGGGAGCAAGCCAAGCGCATGCACTATTTAAGATTGTGTTTCTATTCGGCTATTCTAAACAAAAATGTATAAAGAGTGAATATATCTAAATCCTATGTGGTTAGTAATTGGGGAAAAACGTTAAGTAAGAGGTGTTTCGAGGACTTACTCCTCTCCTTGGCAAATTCTCAATGATCATGCATACAAGAGTTCAATTAAGTATGAGTTGATAGGTTTTAAACCTAGCTTAGACTAAGAATTAGGCAATCACGCATATCTAATCCTAGTCAAGCCATCTTAGTTAGGATCTCACTAATTAAAGGGTGTTGATCCACTATATAGCATTTACTCTCATAAATGCTATATGCATAAAGTTCTAGTTCACCTCTCACCATGCATTTACTCTCATAAATGTAGGTTAAGTTCAATTTTACTATATCCAAACCATCACTAAGATCTCTCAATACTTAGATCATAGTTCTAACATAAACATGTCACTTAGGCATTTTATCAAACACTTAGAGACATGTCAATCATGAAGATCATAGTAAAATGAAATCAACTTCCTAAGGTTCATATACATAATTCAAGATATAGATCATTTTCTCCATCCTAGAACTATCCCCAAGGGTTTCCAAGTCCTAGGTTCGAGTTTTAGGTCCAAATTGTCACTTAGACATTTTGTCGAACACGTAGAGTGCATAACATTCATAACACAAGAGAAAATGAAATCAACAATCATCTATATGAATATCAATGTATATACATGATCAAGAGTACCAAGGAGAGTCATAAGACCCTCTAAACACAAGATCCACTACTCACACATCATGTAAGACAACATGGTGTGAGTAGGGTTTTTACACAACAAGTAGAGTAGAAGAGGGATAGAAATAGGATGATTAATCCTTGAACTCCCTTGATCTTCACTTCTCCTTGGTTGGATGATGTTGAATGACCTTGTATGAGCCTCTTTTCCAATGTTCTTTTCCCCAAAAACCTCCACACTTGGTCCAAAACCCTTACTTTCCCTTTATAGATTCGGCTGAAATTTGGGCATCAAATCTGATTTTTCCCTCCAGTCGATCGACTGGGGATAGGCTTGACTGGCCTTGACTCCCAGTCGATCGACTTAATGAAGTTTCAGAGCCCCCCCACATTCTTCGTTTTTCCAGTCGACCGACTGGAGTTTCAGTCGATCGACTGGGGCCTTTTTGGTTGCCTTCCCGGCTGAATTTGGTCTTGAAGTCTCTTAGGGAGTTGTATCCCTTTGAGTTAGCTTTCCAACAAGCTTTGAATCAACCAATTCGGAGGTCGGACGAGCCCTCTAGGTCCAAAACAAGATGCAATGGTCAATATGCTCGGTATTGCCCCGAAACTCCATATTTTGCGCCGAAACTCCTGTTTTTCAACCAATCTTCATATATAGGCCTTGACCATGGGGGAAACTTGTTTTCTACCTAAAATGTAGACATAGAGGTCAAATGACATCAAAATAAAGTCGGAAACGACCCAAAACTATAGTGAAGAATGACCATAAATGAGTCGAAAACTCGACTCATCAACACTCCACACTTAAGTTTTGTTCGTCCCGAACAAAGTATGAAAATATGTCAAGGTCATGCAAATTTCGAAATGCTAGTGGTGCTATGTTTTTCGTAATTTGCCTCACTAGATTTCACAAGGTCTCGATCATTATTTCTAAACATGTTATTGAAAGGAAAATGACAAGTATGTACAATCTAACTAGCTCCTTTTCGTAGGCGTTACGAATGCATTTAGCGTATGCATTAAGCCTTTAAACCCCTAGGCTACCCTAGTGGACGAGTTATAGTCTCGTGAGAGTTTTCAGAAAAGGGAATACTCACAAATCCCATATGTATGCACCTATCCCATGAGAATGAATACAAGAGTGCCCAACCAAGGCGATGATTTCTCAAAACAAATCACTCACCCCAAGCTAGGTTCATTATCACAATATCATCAAAAGAACTTTTGAACCACTTTGAGTACCCTTGAGGTTGTGCATTCAAGGTCATCAATACTAGAGCAATCAAATGCCTCATCCAAATGTCTATTCATTTTCAAAGTAATACAATAGAAGTAAAGCTCATAGTTTGCACAAAAATTGTCAATCACTCACCTATGCTAGCTAGGGCTAGTCCATGGGTTTGCGACATGGAACTCATTCCCAAGTTTTAGGCGCTTAAGCCGTAATCCATAAGGGAAGAGGAGTTCGACACAAGAGTTTCGTAATAAACATGCATAGACCAAATGGATACTCCCGTGCAAGCACATGGGTCGTCCAAAAGTCATTCTAACAAGCACACAATGCAAATGATGAATCCCGCACAAATGAATAATAATGGAAGAACACAAAGTCAAGTTTTAAGTGCTTTTTACTTTCTTTTCTTTTCCCTTTTTTCTCTCTTTTTTCTGTTTTTTTTTCTTTCCCCTTTTTTTTTTGAAATAGCCTTTGTCCTACAAATGCTTTCGAGGGGGGACTTACCTCCCTAACCCCCGGCATTTGTATCATTTTTTTTTGAATGGGGCTTCGCCCTCTTTTATTTTTGACTCCACACTTAAAACTTGACAATATGTTCGAAAAGTGTATGGAATGTGCGGGACACAAACATAAGCAAGGCACAATGTAAGAGCACTCAAGTCACCAAAGAGCATACACAAGGTCTAAGTTTTTTGTGAAATGTTCAAAAAGTGCTTGCTATAACTTGTTCCAAGGTATTTCAACGAAAATACTTAGAGAATTAGATAGGCAAGGGATAGCAATGATATTGGTTCACAAGAATGCACATTCATAGGACTAGGTCGGTTCTAAGCTCAAAATCCAATAAATGTGACAAATAGGCTAGATGTGATTTTTAGGAATTTTGAATCGATAGTCAATAGCCTTTGTGGTTAAGAACACTCTCATGTTAGGGATAGAATACATGAATGCAAGTGCTCATTCAAACATGGTATGTATGGCATGAAAAGAGTGAACTATGCAACTAAACCACTCCACACTTAAAGCATCGCTTAGTCCCTAAGCGCAAACAATGAATAAACTAATGATAAAGGCGCATAGGAACTCCCCTCGTTTGTAGATGTGCCCCGCCAAAAGAAAAGACGTCATTGTGCAAGGCTTGATAACATATGATGAGAATAATTTCCTTGATGACAAGCACACATGAGAGGTTAAAAGCAACAAGTGACATACAAGGTTATGCAATGCAAGTATGAGCAAGTTAGCTTCACTAGTTACATAATAACATCATGGCATAAGATTTACAGAATACAAGCAAGGAAAGTAATCTACATCCTCTAAAACATGCACAAGAGCACGACGGGCAACATCAATATTCATATAAAGTTCAAGGGAAAGTTGGAGGTGTGAAGTAGAATTGGAGTGAGTAGACCTCACTCCACACTTAAAATTGGACAAACTAAAAGCACATATCACACTCCACACTTTAGGAGCCTTAGCTCCTCAAAATCATGCCAAACATTTAAAACATAATAAAGAATGAGAATGAAACACTTACAAACCGGGTTACCTCCCGCGAGGGCCTAGATTTTCCCGTCTTGGCAAAGACGTAGCAAAGCGCCCCAAAGAATCACTCGTCGAGAAGTCCTTTGCTAGGATCCCTTCTCGCGGGGCCTTGGACTTGATCGTGTCAATCCACCTTCAAATCCCATTTGAATTTCCTCCCATCAAGTCTACAATGGACTTTCCTTTGGGATTTTGACCCCTTCAAATATGAAGATCCCTTAAGAAATAAGGGGTCATGGGAGCTTTTTCCGATTGGTCTTTGAAAATAGGGCAAGAAGCTCCAAAACTTGTCTCGAGACAAAGTAGTGAAGAAAGGGTCTTCATAACTCGTCTCAAGCTTGATAAGCATCCCCTCCTCGAGTTTATCAATGATGTCCTTGGGTGCCCACTCCTCAATATCCCTTAATAAACTTATGTTTTCTTGTGCGCGAGGTGGTTCCTTGGTTTCCTCCATGAAAACCTCAACGAAGTTTCTATACCCTTGAAGACTTTTGATCTCTATACTCTCTTCCTCAATCTTGTCCTCATCAAGGAATTGGGATTCACATTCAAGCTCACTTGTAGCGGGAGGGAGCAATTCTTCTTCATTGACCAAAAGTGTTTCCTCAATACATGAGGCATCATCGTTAAAGAATTCCTCATCGGAGAGCGTCAATGGGATGGCTTGATCCCATTCGTTGCAATGAGCTTCGGGTGCGGCTCTCCAAAATTCATCCTCCTTTTCTTGATCCCATTCTTCCCTTGAGGCATTAGATTCTAGGACTTCTTCTTCAAAAACCTCCACTTCCCCATCCAAGTTTTCATTTTCCATTGCTTGTTGCGCCAATTGGCTTTCCAAAACTTGGCTTTGAGCCTCCAATCTACTCAATTGAGCTTGCATCTTCTCTTGACTTGCTAGAAGTCTAGCAAGCATGGATTCCAAATTGGAGGGCTCACTTGAGGGTTGAGGAGGTTGAGGGTACGGAGGGTAGGAGTCTTCAACTTCAAAGCCTTGGCTATCATCCTCATTCGAATTATAATAACTAGTTTGATAGCCAAGTTCTTGGAAATAGGAATATGGTTGCTCCTCCTCTTGGTAGCATCCCTCATTAGAGTAGACTTGTTGGTGGTAGGGGTCCATCCTCGCAAAACAAGGTAAACAAAAGCTAGTAAGTGATATGAGTGAGAAAGAAGAATATACAAGTATAAGAAAAAGGAAAAATATTCACAAGAATAGACGGAACTTTCACACAATCTAATCTAGGGATGTGCTAACTAGTTGCTCCCCGGCAACGGCGCCATTTTGATCGTTGTAATTTTTAGCATACGTTGATCAAAAACAATTTATAATCAACCGGTAAGACCGGTGTCGAACCCAAGGGAGCAAATGGATTACACGCTAGTTCAATCAAGTTTTCTTACTCGGCTAATTCCTAAAATTCGAATTGGTTGAGTTATCAATGATTGTAAAACAAGAGTGAAGTGGTTTTAGGGATTGAATTCAATTAAAAGCGAGTTTCGAGGGATTAATCCCCTCCTTGGCAATCTCTCAATGATCATGCAAACAAGAGTTCAATTAATTAAGAGTTGATAGGTTTTGAACCTAGCCTAGATCAAGTATTAGGCTATTACGCGTATCTAATCTCAATCAAGCCATCTTAATTAGGATCTCACTAATTAAAGGGTGTTAATCCACTATATAGCATTTACTCTCATAAATGCTATATGCATAAAGTTCTAGTTCACCTCTCACCATGCATTTACTCTCATAAATGTAGGTTTAGTTCAATTTTACTATATCAAAACCATCCCTAAGCTCTCTCAAGACTTAGATCAAAGTTCTAACATAAACATGTCACTTAGGCATTTTATCAGACACTTAGAGACATGTCTAACATAAAGAGCATAGTAAAAATGAAATCAACTTCAATAGATCTATTCAAATGTGTTCACAATGATCATTGAGTACCAAGGAGGTTCATAGAACCCCTCAAAACACAAGGGAGACTACTCACTCATCATGTAAGACAACATGATGAGTAGGTTTTTACAAGCAAATCTAGGAGAAAAGAAGAGGGAAAGAGTAGGATGATTAGTCCTAATGAACTCCCTTGATCTTGATTCCTCCTTGGTTTGATGATGATGAAACCCTTGATTTGATCCCTTTCCTTTGTTCTTTTCCCCAAAAACCTCCACACTTGGTCCAAAACCCTTACTTTCCCTTTATAGATTCGGCTGAAATTTGGGCATCAAATCTGATTTTTCCCTCCAGTCGATCGACTGGGGATAGGCTTGACTGGCCTTGACTCCCAGTCGATCGACTTAATGAAGTTTCAGAGCCCCCCACATTCTTCGTTTTTCCAGTCGACCGACTGGAGTTTCAGTCGATCGACTGGGGCCTTTTTGGTTGCCTTCCCGGCTGAATTTGGTCTTGAAGTCTCTTAGGGAGTTGTAGCCCTTTGAGTTAGCTTTCCAACAAGCTTTGAATCAACCAATTCGGAGGTCGGACGAGCCCTCTAGGTCCAAAACAAGATGCAATGGTCAATATGCTCGGTATTGCCCCGAAACTCCATATTTTGCGCCGAAACTCCTGTTTTTCAACCAATCTTCATATATAGGCCTTGACCATGGGGGAAACTTGTTTTCTACCTAAAATGTAGACATAGAGGTCAAATGACATCAAAATAAAGTCGGAAACGACCCAAAACTATAGTGAAGAATGACCATAAATGAGTCGAAAACTCGACTCATCAGTTCTCACCCCACACTTTTGAACGAAGGCGTGCCTTAGTTCAAAAGTCATGCAAATATATACAAGAGAAGGAAATGACATTAAGAAAAAGAGAAGAACTGAACTCCCTTTTACTGTGTCGTGTCGTGGAACGTCATAGCTTGAGCTGGATAATCGAGGAAGTTTGGCTGGGGCCTTGAACTCTCAGCGCAGGCCCGGTAAATTCTCGGAAGCTGCCTGGCTGATCTGATCTTGCTCTAAAAATCGATTCCTACAAGGGGCCATTCTTTCTATACAAAAAGTGGGTGAGAGCGACTTATGGTAAAAACAGAAAAGAAAATTACTGAAAGTAAGATAGGTGTCGGGTTACCTCCCGACCAGTGCACTTGTTTAACGTCGTTGGCTCGACAGTACCTCATTCCTGGATCATAAGGTTGGGTCCCATGGGCGGCTCAGGTCGAATTTTGCCGCGGCTCCTGCATTGATTCTAGCTTTGACTCTTCCCGAGTTCTTGTGAGATGATGTGCTTGGGTCCAGTTCCCATGGTTCTGGTGATTTCTCCTTCCATCGTCGCTGAGAAGGCGAGGGACCCTTCACTACAGGTCTTTTGAGTCGGGCCCTTTTGTGTTTTGGGCTGCCTTGTCTGGTTGTAGTGGTAAAATGTTCTATCAAAGAGTCGTTCTGCTCAGGCCCTTCCTCCGCCCCTCCATTGATCACATAGTTTTCTGCGACTTGCATATTGATCAATGGGAAAAGTTGGGAAGCTCTCATTATAAGGGCTGGATCCATATTGGCCAGACTGTCTGTGAGGAACTGGTCTTGGTTGATTTCCTTGGCTGCTTCAGTGGTAAGGGCAGTGTATGTTTCGGGTAGCTTGCCAGTGGTGTTCTGGACTTCCTCCTTTGCCGGCACGGTCTTGAGTTCCCATGAAGGTTCCTCGTTGCTTCCGGTGCTTTCTGTATCTAATTCTTCTGATGGCTCGGGAGTTTCTTCTGATGGCTCGGGTGTGATTTCCAATGTAGGCTCTTCTTCAGAGCATTCTGCATCTGATTCGTCCATCTCGTCCTCTGTAATGTCTTCTTCATTCTTTTCTAGACTTGCCTCTATCCTCTGTATTCCTCTATTAGGTCGGGGCATTGGCCTTCGTTTTGTGGCTTCGGCCAAGTCGTCTATAACATCCCACATTTGAGTCAGGGAAAAGTGCATGGCTGATCCTCCCACTGCGTCACTGATCCTTGAGAACTCATCTTGCCTCATTCCACAAAGGAATTTTTGAAGAAGGAATATTTCGGTGAATCCATGGTGCGGGCAGCGTGAGACGATGGTGTCATAGTACATGTAGTATTCGTCCAAAGTCTCATCCCGGGATTATTGAAGGCACATGATCTTCTCGCGGGTGTCATGTCGTAAGGATGGGGGGAGAATTCTTTCAGAAAGTCAGCGCGAAGGTCCACATAATATTCAGCATGCATAGCGGTTGACGTGTAATACCAAATTGTCGTGAAGTCCGTTAAAGAGAATTTGAAGCATTTTAACTTAAATTCCTCTAACATTTCGTTTTCAGGTTTTATGCGGCGGCAATTATGGTGAAAGTTTTGGCAATGCATCACGGGGTCTTCTCCATCCGTACCTCTGAACAGAAGAACATGTCGCGTTGTCCATGCATACATAGTGCGATGAAGAGATGAGAAGGGAAAAGAACAACTAATCCGATGGCTAATTCCCCGGCAACGGCGCCAATTTTTGACGGACGCATTGTCGTCGTGTGCGAAAGTCAAGAATAAATTTATAAGTCCACTACTCGCGACTTCACTACTGGGTAGCAAGTGGTAAGTAGGGGTCGAACCCAAGGGAATTAGGGGGATAAGTCGTTCTTTGAGAAATGTACTGGCGGGGAACGTGATTTTTAGGTTGATTGAGGTTTTAGCGCTAACGAGTAAGTGTCTGTTTGGTTGGTTTTGGTTTTTAGTGCAGAAAAGTAAATGACAGAAAATAAAGTACTGAAAATAAAAGGAAAGACTTACAGCGAGTTGTTGCGTGAAGGACAAGTCTTCCGGGAGGTGAGCAGTTGATATTACAGAAAAGGTATTCGATTGCAGGGGCCTTGTATCATAGTCTGTTTATCATTGACCTCTAATGATCATACCATGTGTTCAAAGATGAATCGAGGCTATTTCTAGCACAAGACTTGCCACATCATTTAGAACACTTGTTCTATTTAGACTAATTCCTCCTTTCGAAGTATCTTAGCCTTATGTGCATCCATTTGATCTTCAGTTACGATCAACCAAATGGTTTTTTAAGAGAGGTCGAACTCCTCAGATAAGCTTTGCCCGTTAAAGCATCCACTTACCCGAGTATGTTCACGAATCCCACGGAAGAGCTTTGCCCGTTAAAGCATCCACTCAACCTTTGAAATTCTAACCTAATATGTGGCACATAGAACAAGTTTTGAACACAGAGAGGCACTAGGTGCAGGGTCTAAAACATTGTATGATACAAGTACACCCCTTCAACCGAATGAAGGGTTTAGCTACGAATATCCATAGAGGTGGATATCATAGCTAAGACAGTAAAGTAAAGAGAATACTCAAGAACCAACAGGAGTAAACTCAAGAACTACTAGAATACTCAAGAACCAACAGGAGTATTATAGATTGAAAACAAGTGTTTACAAAAGTGGTGCCCAAAATCTAGAGAGAAGTGGGAGCTTCTCTCACTAACTTATGGATTTGGAATGAGAATGGGATGATATTACAAGTGAGAATGGCTTGGTATTTATAGCTAAGGGGAGGAGAAGGATGTGGTGAGGATGAAGACACATGGCAAGCACTGGAGTGGAGAGCAAAAGCCATCGGTGACATCATCCCTTCCCTTAGCCGCCCCCCATGTGGAGGAGAAGAAGTGGGCAAGGTGGCTTGGCCTCCAAAAGCCGCCGGCTAGGTGGCATGAGTGGAGAGGATGTGAGTTTTGTGATCTCATTCCAAAAAGACATCGGTCCTTTCAGCTCCGGACTGTCTCTGGTTGCTCTTCGGTTGGACTTGTTTTGAGTGATTCCACGTCAGGTTCATGAGATTTGTACAGTCGGCATCTGGTCGTGACCTGGAATGACTCGTAATTCATATTCAGCTTTAAAACGCCTCCTTAGCCTGTATTCTCTCTAGACTTCAAAATACCATGCAGATAAATATCGGAACTAACAATCTAAAGTTAAATAGACAAAGCGTCTAATTTGGTGGGTTTATCTGTGTTTATGATTCATACAATTATGGTCCATCAAATGCTCAGGCAGATTGGTAGTTGGCCCAATTCCAAAGCAAAGGCCCCGCGCGCATAGGCACCGAAACCAAGTCGCTCGACCAAACCATGGAATCTGGCAATTTTGGCTTGGCCAAAGTGTTTTAAATGCCCAATAATTCGGACAATCTCACTTCCCAGACAAAACACTCGAGTGGAACCAGCTCAAGCCCGATGAAGGCCAAACTAGGGCAATTCCGGCCGTTTTGGGATTTCGACCATGCTCCAGGCAGAATCTGGCCAAACATCCTTCATGGATCAGTCTTAGAATTGCCTCAGCATTCAAAATCAGTGGTCCAACAGCCAAGGACCGCCGGCCAAAATTCCGGCCAACCTCCGACCAAGCTCCGATCAAGCTCAGGCCAAGCACAACCAAGTTCCGGCCAAGAAGTTCCAACCGAAAACCGAATTCCCTATATTCCGGTTAACTTCTACTATTCATTTTGGTTTGGTTTTGGAATCCGGTTTGCCTCAACCAAGTTCAAGTCGGTTGGCTTGTGGCTCAACTAAGGTTCAAGCTAGTTGCCCTTTGGCTTCAACAAGTGCCAAAGTCGGTTGGAGGAGGTGCAAGTGGGATGCCAAGTGGTTGGCTCTTCTCTTCTTCCTATCCAAGTTCCTTTTGGGATATTTTTCAAAGCCAATACTTATCTCCTCCCCTAAGTCGGTTTAGCTCCTCATGTAGGCTACACTCGGGAGTTGAGAGCTTATCTCTCTTCTCCAAATTTCAATACCAAAACCTCTCTACATTTTACTTGTTCATGTTCTTCATTTTGTTCTTGATTTCCAAAGCTTTCTTCACTTGTTTTTGAGATTCAAGCTCTTACTTTCCAGCAAGCACACTTTACTTTCCCTTGTCTTGTTCTTGATTTGGAGCTCCTCTCCTTTACTTTCTTGCACAAAAGCCATGGCTACTTGTATTCCTTGACATGAATACAAGTAGCTAAAGCTTGTTCTTGTTACCAAGCTCACGGTTACTTTACTTTCCTTGTTGTTTTCAAGCTCTCGGTTACAAAAAGCTCACAGTTTTCTTTACAAAATTGCTCTCGGTTACATGCTCTTGGTTTCCTTTGTTTTCTTTTCGGTTTTCTTTACTTTTATAAGCGTGGTGCTTGTATTCCTTGACATGAATACAAGTAGCTAAAGCATATTCGGTCAAGGGTGTTCATACTTGTGTATGCATCTTGAGACTTAAGCTTAATGCTTCTTTGTGTGTTAACTAGTTCTTGTGCCCTTCATTCGGTTTGAACATACACGGTTGAGTGGATGCTTGAAATGGCAAAGCTCTTCCGTGGAGTTCATGAACAACGAAGTTAAGTGGATGCTTGAAATGGCAAAGCTTTTCCTAGTGATTCAAACCCTCTTTTAAGTTGCTTGGTTGATCGGAAATGAGAGATCAAGTGGCTGCACTTTAGAACTAGAAGTCTATGTCTTGATTTTGGAGTAGATTGTGGCGTAAGTGCTTGAAATGGCCTTACCTTAGGGTTTATATCTTGAAATGGAATACACCCACACTTATGAACACAAAGTAAGTCTATGATGGAAGTGTCACAATGTGAGACCCTAGACTGAATATCTTTCATCCTTACTTATACGCACTTTACTTTTCTGTCATTGAAATTCAGTTCTTACTTTCAGCACCTTACTTTCACGTACTTTACTTTCCGCACTTTTCCTTTCATTACAGCAGTTTTCAACATCAATCAAACATAACATTTCGGTACGTATTACGCTTGAAACACAGCGTGCGACAAACCAAAACGTATGTTGTATGGTTGATATTGAACTCGGTTGTTCTCACACTTACTTTACGCACTTTACTTTCAGCACTTTATTTTCAGCACTTTATTTTCAGCACTTTACTTTTAGCACTTTCAATTCTGTCATTTACTTTCTCTCTAAAACTCACTCAAACCCAACCTGTATTTACTTTCATTTTTCTTTTCTTTTCAAGAACAACTACTCCACACTGACTCTCTTGGGTTCGACCCCAACTTACCGCTTGCTAATCCAATAGTGAGCCACGAGTAGTGGAACTATAAATGTAAATTTTGCAGCGTTCAACGACGCGCTGTCAACAAGCCGCCCATCCACGGATCATTGTCTATATTAATCTCAATCGTTGAACGCCGCCCATCCACGGATTATCAACGATCTCGATTTATTAAACTAAAGGTTTTCCTATTAATTCAATGTAAACATGACCTAATAGCAATTTCATGTAATCCGGTTAATCCCTAGGGCCCATCCACCTTTCGGCATATAACCTAAATACGTTCTAGCAATGCAAACATACCCTTTGATGTAAATACTTGCATAGACCGATAATATTAAGCACACAATGAAATTGAATAATCGAATCGCTTAAATAACAACTTTAATTGATCACATGAAGAGTTAGGGTTACATAGCACGGGATCCGTAGGATCCCAGAATAAGGAAGACTACTCGCTATTCATGGCGATTAAACCACAAATAGTGTAATAAGAGAGAAATAAGGACGAGTTAACCGTAGACGATGTAGCTCGTTGATCCTCAATCTCGCGATGAACTCTGTCTTCTCCCGAGTTAGGGTTTCTTCACTCCAAAATAAGCACACATCTCTCCAAAATCAGCCCCCCCTTTGAATCTGATCGAATGCTTTCTTTATATATCGAATTTCCATAATTATCTCAAGTCAAGATTAGGAAAGTCCCGTGACATCTCAACTGTCACAGGCCGTCACAGGCTGTCACGGGACCCAAAAATATCGTTGCCACGGCCAAGTTCCATGACCATTCTGTTGTCCCGTGACTGCAGGGACTGTCACGGGACCTGACTTCTTTTTCCTTTTTGGAGGTCTAAACCTTCGAATCTGCTCATGGTGTCAACTACAACGTTGTACCCCTTTGAATTAGCTTTCCAACAAAATAAATTTCGACTCATTTGGACACCGTATGAGTCTTAAGCGTGCAAAATACGTCGCAAAGGTCTGTCTGCCCTATTTTTACCGAAATCTCTACTAAATGCATTGTTTTGCTTCAGATCAATCCAAAAGTAATAGGAATGTGATTTATGACCTGAAACACTAGAAAAGAGGTCAAATGACAATAAAATGTTGGGAAAACAAACCTAATCCATCATCGAATGAAGTGAATAAAAGGTCAAGAATTCGACCGATCAAAACACTCCACACTTAGGATTTGTTCGTCCCGAACAAATGTCAAACAAATGGCAGAATAAATACATGAGTGAATGTAATGCTGAACGACCATAAGTTTATAAGCTACCCACTTAAGTGACATGTGATCAATTCTAACTAGAATGAAACTAAAAAGATAACTCGATGTCGTAGAGGACACGAATGCATTTAGCGTATGCATCAAGCCTTTAAACCCCTAGGCTGCCCTAGTAGAACGAGTATAGTCTCGTGAAGGTTTTCAGGAATGGTACTACCTACAAATCCCCTGCACAACTAACTAACGTGTATGCATGAATGATGCTCAACAAGTCACAGTAAAGTCATGTAATACCTCGGATTCATCGTGTTACCTCAACTTCAGGTCAAACATCTTCATCAAAGTTTTTAGACAATCATAGATTAAGCGAGTTATGCATTCAAACGGTCAGTACACACGGCTAGCAATCGACTAATCACATGTTCTAAATAGTTCTATAGCAACGTATAGAGAACATGAATAGTTACACAAAACATGCTCGCCATTCACCTATGCTATCTAGGGATAGTCCACGGGTTCTTGGCGCAAAGCTCATTCTCAAGTGCCAAGGACTGAGCAATGACCCGTAAGAGAAGAGGAGCCTGGCTTAGGGTTTTCTGAAAAATAGACGAAAATTTGCATCAGAATTTAGTGCAAGCACGAGGATCGTCCCTTAGTTTCTAGTTCATGAATACGCAAGACAAGTCATGATTTGCACGCAATGAGAAGATGGAATTACACTACACCAAGCAAAAGGGGGCAGACATTGTTTCAAGAGTGTTTTCCATACACAAGGGGTGACTTTTCTCACCAGGTCCTTGGTATTTTTCTGCTCTCGCAGAACAACAAATTTTTTTTCGTTCTAACTGGTTTTCTTTCAAAAACAACTATGCTTGGGGCCAATTTTTCACCCACCTTCCAAAATTAAGAACTTTGTTTTTGAGGGGAAAACTTGAAGGCCAATTGTCTAACTCCACACTTAAAGCTTGACATAGTGTATGAATAAAGGCGGGTGCATGCAAATCACAACAAGTATATAGAAACACATACTAGCACTAAGGTCACCTAGAAAAAGAGATGCATATTTAAGTTTTTGACATTTTTGAACCGATGCCTACTAATTTCAAGTCTCAAACATGCTTTAAGAAATACGTAGAACACGTGATAGGCAAAGGCTAGCAATGATACTGACTCAAGAGAATACACACATGAATAAAACTATTTCAAGTCCTAGACTTTGAATCCAAAAGAGTGTCAATCAGTCAATGAGTATCGTAAAAAATGAGGATTTCGGTCGTAATTACAGTTGAGCATATGCAAGAGTGAATGTGTGACATGTGATGCGTGTGACTATGCGTTACCCACTCCACACTTAAAAATGAGCTTAGTCTCTAAGCAAAGAAATATTAGATAAGAATAAGTGCATATAACCTTCACTCATGCGTGATGGCGCGATATCCATGGAGATTAAGCGATGCCCGGGGAGTGGTATGCAACTCGTGAGCTGGTAGATAAACAGATAAAAACATAGAACTATACGAGTGATAGGTTAGCATCGAAAATCGTGGAGAAAACTGGATATCAATTTCTGTACTCGAGCAGGTCCCGTGACACCTTAACTGTCACGGGGTGTCATGGGACTTGGTTTTGTCATCGCCACGGCTTGGTCCCGTGACAGGTCCATTGTCCCGTGGCAGACCTTGTGTCACGGGCTGTCATGGGAGTTGCTGCTATTTCGGCCTTGTCCTTGTGTTGGCACTCCACACTTAGGCTCCTGCAACGAGTACACACAAGAAGCACAAATGCAAATGAAAATTGCCAAGAAATAAAACTTATAGTGCGGGTTACTCCCCGAAGAGGCCTAGTTTAACGTCTTGGCTAGACTCAGCAAGGGAGATGGTGTCAGTCCACCTTCAAATCCCATTGAAATTTACGTCCATCTAGTTTGACATGAACGTTGAGCAGAGCACGTAGTCCCTTCAAAAATTCGAGACCCTTAAGAACCAAGGGACTGTTGAAACCTCCTAATAACAGTTTCAAGACGTAAGGCAAGAACTGTCAAAACTTGTATGGAGGCTGTGTATCAAGATATATTTATTCCGAGTTACCTCCAGCGAGAACACTTCCTTTATACTCTTTAGATAAGATCTCAAGTGCATATACTTCAGAATTTCCCTTTACTATCGTATTTAGGCGTATGCGAGGGTCCTCTTCGATTGAACTCAGGTACACATCAACAAAGTCTTCGTACGTGTGATCCTTTGATGGCTCTTCAGCATCCAGAGGAACCGGTGGAATGATGGTCTCTTCTGTATGTTCAGCTAAATGACCTGGTGAAGCAGTCGTAGTGGAGGGAGATGTATCTTCATATTCTGAGACGTCATCAGTATAAAACTCATCATCCTCCAACTCAATGTAAGCCTTGGCAACTGTGCTAAACGCCTCAAAACCGTCCTCACAACCAAGTTGTTCTGGTTCAGAAGGCATTCTCATATCCCGATCATCTTCCACATGGATTGGAGATAAAACTGAAGATGTATATGCTTAATAGATTTCAACTTCTTGATGGTTGGCCATTACCATCTCAATGTCCTCATCTCTGCATTTATCGGTGGTTGCAATAGCTTGTGCTTCTAACTGGTCTTTCAGTATTCTTTGCTGAATTGGGAGTTGTTCCACCGTCCCTATAATATTATGGAGTCTGGCTTGTCGCTCTTGAGGTCGCCTACTTTGCTCTGCCATGAAACTAGTCAGCATAGACTCTATACGTGATAATTCTCCAGTGTCTTGTGGGTGTTGCTGATAATTGTAATGCCATGAATTTTGACTTTGTTGTGGTTGGGGCTGGTTGTTGTACTGATTACCATGACTGGTTCGCTCTAAAAAGTTGGCGTCTATAGAAGGCTGCATAGAGGAGTCTTTCTTCAGATTTTTTATTTCAGCAGCAAGCATCTTTACTGCGTTGGTTAACTCAGCGATATCCTTTGTTCTATCAGCGAGGTAAGGATCATGCACACTCCTCTTGTCCTTAGGATCACCTCGATCACTCGTCCAGAGGTGGTGGTCGTGAGACTATTGCTGCTGTGAGTAATTCTGGTAGTCCTCATAATAATGACCATCTTGATATGGCTGTGAATCATAAAACTGATGCTGCTACGACTGATCTTGGTAACTCTCATAGTAGTGGTCATCTTGATAATATGGTTGATCATAGAACTGATTTTGATATCCTTCCCAATTTGCATCATACGAATATGTCTGACAATAAGGCTCTTCCCTTGGGTAGGCGTCTTGATGACCAAAAGAGTACATCCTCGCAACATTCAAAATAAAGGTGATTAGTGAAGGTCAGAAGTATATAGAGAATGTACAAAGAACTAATAAAAAGAATGGAATAGTCTAAACTACACTCGTTAAATCTAATATCACACTAAGCGCTGCTCCCCGGCAACGGCGCCATTTTGACCAGCGTATTTTTAACCCTTTATAGTTGTCAAATTAAGCGTTTTAGGGGTCAAATCGTAGTCAAACAAAATTTATACCTTGGTAAGCCAAGGGTCGATCCAAGGAGCAATGCGTGTGAATACTAGCTAATAAGTGACCTATTTAGCTATTCCGATTGAAAAAGGTTTTTGTTGTGATTTGAATCGTAGCAATTAAATAACAGAAATTAAACGTGCAGAAAGTAAAGGTTGTGTTTTTATCAGAGAAAGAATTCCAGAATCCATACTTCACCCGTGCTAACCCCACTAATCATGCGATCATGTTACGTAAGTTATTCATGCTATCGAATATGGAATTAAACCGAAATAACACTAGACAATCCGCCCATCCACGGATCATTGTCTAGATTAATCTCAATCGTTGAACGCCGCCCATCCATGGATTATCAACGATCTCGATTTATTAAATACGTTCTAGCAATGCAAACATACCCTTTGATGTAAATACTTGCATAGAACGATAATATTAAGCACACAATGAAATTGAATAATCGAATCGCATAAATAACAACTTTAATTGATCACATGAAGAGTTAGGGTTACATAGTACGGGATCCGTAGGATCCCAGAATAAGGAAGACTACTCGCTGTTCATGGCTATTAAACCACAAATAGTGTAATAAGAGAGAAATAAGGACGAGTTAACCGTAGACGATGTAGCTCGTTGATAATCAATCTCGCGATGAACTCTGTCTTCTCCCAAGTTAGGGTTTCTTCACGGGACCCAAAAATGTCGTTGCCACGGCCAAGTCCCGTGACCATTCTGTTGTCCCGTGACTGCAGGGACTGTCACGGGACCTGAATTCTTTTGCCTTTTTTGGATGTCTAAACCTTCGAATCTGCTCTTACTGTCAACTACCAAGTTGTACCCCTTTGCATTAGCTTTCCAACAAGCTAAATTTCGACTCATTTGGATACCGTATGAGCCCTAGGCGTGCAATATACGTTGCAAAGGTCTGTCTGCCCTGTTTTTACCGAAATCTCTACTAAATGCATTGTTTTAATTCAGATCAATCCAAAAGTGTTAGGAATGTGATATATGACCTGAAACACTATAAAGGAGGTCAAATGACAATAAAATGTCGGAAAAACAAACCTAATCCATCATCGAATGAAGTGAATAAAAGGTCAAGAATTCGACCGATCAAAGGTCCTTCGTACCGCCTCATCAAACTCTTGTGGAGGTTCCCACGCCGCTTGAGTTGATCCAAGTTGAGCTTGATGAGCACCAAGTCTTCAATGTGGAACTCCACATGCCTCCTCTTCTTATTCGCCCATTTCTTCATCTTCTTTGCCGCTTTGTCTAAGTACGACCGGGCTATGTCGGCTTGCTCATGCCATGATTTCGCCTCCTTGAACGTCGAGGGACTCTTCCCCGTGTACTTAGACACCAATGATTGAGGAGTGAGCTGTTGTTGCCCCGTGGCTAGCTCGAATGGACTCTTGTTGGTAGACTCGCTCCTTTGCAAGTTGTAGGAAAATTGCACCACGTCCATGAGCTTCGCCCAATCTCTTTGATTAGCATTTACAAAGTGCCTCAAATAGAGCTCCAAAAGTGAGTTGACCCTCTCCGTTTGGCCGTCGGTTTGTGGATGGAAACTCGTTGAAAAGTGTAACTCCGATCCTAATAACTGAAAGAGCTCCGTCCAAAACTTCCCCGTAAGGGTCCCGATCACTCACTATGTTTCGAGGCAAGCCCCAAAGCCTTACCACATTCTTGAAGAACAAGTTGGCTGCCTCTTCCGCGGTGCAATCCCGAGGTGCCGGTATGAACGTCCCATACTTAGAAAATCGGCCCACCATGACCATGATGCTCCCAAATCCATCAGATTTCGGCAAGGCACTAATGAAGTCCATGCTAGCACTCTCCCATGGTCGACTAGGTATGGGCAATGGCTCAAAAATGCCCCGGGTGCTTAGTTCTCTAACTTGTCTTGTTGGCACACAAGACAAGTTTTCTCATAGGCCTGGATCTCATCCCTCATCCTCGGCCAATAATATTGAGCTTCCACCAAAGCTCTCATCCGCCTTTTTCCCGGATGACCTGCCCACTTCATATTATGGCACTCCCGGATGATGCTACGCCTTAGTCCTTCCCACTTAGGCACGTAGATCCGCCACCCCTTCGTGTAAAGTAGGTCATCTTCGAGCAAAAAGCGCTTCGCCATCCCTTCCTTGGCCAATTCCACCAACATCTTAGTCATGGGATCATGGCCAAGTCCCTCCACGATCTTCCTCGACAGATCTCCTTGGACTTGGGAAATAGCCGCAAGCTCCGCCTTGCGACTGATGAGTCGTATTTATATGACTCATCGAGTCAACTAATCCCATCTATTTCGACACTTTGTTAGGCGAACAGTTACTTTTTAGTGTTGCTTTGCATCTCAGGTGTTTTGGAAGCTCTAGGAGGAAACGTGCATAAAAGACGGTATTTTATGCCAAAAACATCACGATGGCAGATCAGACCTTTGGACGTTCGACAGAGCGATGAGAATGGACCGTTGATCAGAAAAATACGATCTATATGGCATTGCGTAGCTGACTCGATTCCCTATGACTCTTTAGTTCACACCAAGAGCATCCGAGGTGATATAGATGGTCAAATCAAGAGTCAAAGTCGGAACCGGCGTGCAGAGAAGAGGAACCAGGTCAGTGTGGATCGCGTCCGGTAGAGACGTTAGCAATACCGCTAATGTCAAAGCCGAACGAGGCTACAATGTTACTGCCGAACGCGACCAGCCGACGAGGTGATGATGTTAGCAGTCCGTTTGATGACATTAGCAGTCCAAAAGTTGATAATTCAAGCCCAAAAATTGATTTAGAAACCCAAGTTGATAATTCAACCCAAAACCAGATTTGGGAATACAGTTTTGCTATAAATAAGAGGTTTGGGTTAGGGTTTCACATCATTCTACATTCTACGAAGTTCCAAGACGGCTCTGGAGGAGAAGACGCAAGCTTTCGACAAGAGAGAAGAGATTTTCCTACTTTTAATTATGTGTCTTTCCATGATTATGTGTAGCTAAACTCCTAATTCAGTTTAGGGTTTCGCATATTGTGACTATGTTTTGAGACTCCTTTCTTAATGCTATTTCATGGTTCTCTAGTTCTTGTGCTTATTCCATGAATTAATTTGTGAGGTTAAGTGGAAGCTTTGTCGCAAAGCTTAATCAAATAGTTAATTCTTATCGTTAATATCTACTGGAAATTTTGTTGTAAAGGTAGATCGTAACACCTAAATAAAATAATACGTTTATCGGATTATTATATTTTGGAAAGAGCTAGAAATCTAACACCTTGGTCGGGTTAGATGTGTTGTATCACCATTGTCGAGATACTTAAGGAATTACCTTTGTCGGAATTCCACACTTAGAAATATGAAATTAGATTTTTAGCAGTCGATGATAAACATGTCACAATAGAAACCCAAAGCTGAATGCTCTCTCTTATTGAATTGTTCTTACTATTCTCTCTTTTGCACTCAAAATCACTCGCAACCCGCCCCCCTCTTTTAATTATTTTCAGCGACAGCTTCAACAACACCAGCTCCCTTGGGTTCGACCCTGCTTGCTGCTACACTAGCTTATTGCAGGAGAATAATAAATATTAAATTGGACGCGTCAGACGACGTGCATCAAATTTTGGCACCGTTGCCGGGGAGCTGCGCTTCGGTGAAGTTGTTTCTTTTTGTTTTTATTTTATTTCATCTAGTTATTTTTTGTGCTTCACTACTTGTTCGCAATGTCTCGCGCAGATAGCCAGATCGACGAAGGTGACGATGGGTATATAGAGTCGTATCAGCCCACGATGAAGGAGCTGTCTGCCCCTAATTTTCAGAATATTCCTTGGTGCATCCATGAGGGGCCAGACATGCAGGAAATCGAGATCAAGACTGCGGTAATGCACTATTTACCAATGTTTTCGAGTCGGCAAGGAGAGTCAGCCACCAAGCATCTTCAGAGCATTTATGGCATCTGCCTGACTCTCCGACCCTATGAAGCCACAGTGGAGAATTTCAAACTTAAGGCTTTTCACTTTTTGTTAACTGATGCAGCTCACGCTTGGTTTCTGTCTATTCATTCAGGTAGTATCCGGATATGGGACCAAATGCAGAAAAAGTTTCTCGACAAATACTACTCAGCAGCCAAGGCAGGACATGTTCGTAGGCAGCTGCAAGATCTCAGGCAGGGGCCGAACGAGTCAATGTATGGCTACCTGGAAAAGTTCAACCAACTGGAGCAGAGCTATTGTAATGTGGGAGTGCCAGAGAAGCTAATAATAGAGTACATGCTGGATGGGTTGAGGCCACTCGATAGGATACTGCTTGATGTCTCAGCTGGAAGCACCATCATGAATTTATCCCCAGCTGGAGTGAGGAATTTGATCGCAGAAGTGGCTGAGAATGCTAGGTTCAGAGAAGAGGCCAGCATGTAGGAGGAATTTAGCAGAACCAGAAGCGTTGCAAAGGCTGAGGCACCGTCAAACCAGGTAACTGAGGAGCTGAAGCAGATGAGAGAGATGATTGATGGACCATAATTATACGAATCATAAACACAGTAAAACCCACCAAATTAGACTGTTTGTCTATTTAACTTCTGGTTGTTAGTACCGAAATGCATTTGCAGGGCATTTTGGAGTCTAGAGAGAAAACACGCTAAGGAGAGGATTTTACGCCGAAAAGATAACAAGAGTCAGTCCGAGGTCAATATCAGACGCTGAACGAAGAAATCTAAAGATTCTGACTAAGGATTACTCAAATTAAATCCAACCGAGGAATAATCAAAGTCAGACCGGAGAGGAATTGAATTGATAGTTTTGTAAAGACTGTACAAAACTGTCAAAACTCATCCATTTCCTCCTCCATGACCGGCGGCTAGATGAGAGATGATGAGTCATGGGTGGCCTCCTCCCTTTCTCCTCCTTGGATGACTTGAAGACCTTGGCAAGAGGTGGCCAAGGGAAAGAAACCTCCCCCTTTTCTTCCCCCCAACCGGCGGCTAATGAGGCCACCATAAGGTGGTGCCATGTGGTGTCTCCTCCACCACATCCTCCTTGCCTCCTCCTCCACCCTTGATGTAAAAACACTTGCCTCCGTCCAAGCCCTCCATTGCTCCTCCCCATTTCCTATAAATTGAGGCTTCACCTCTTCACAAATCATCACCACCACATTTCACAACTTATCTCTCTAGATTTGTAATACTTTGTAAAGTTTGGTTTTGATCAATAAAGTTACGATACTTTGCTATGCGCTACTCTTCCATGGATAGGCGTAGCTAAACTCCTCATTCGGCGGAAGGTACAATCTTGTATTATTTAATGTTTAATTAGTTTAGTTTATTTTCTCTGTATTCAATGCTTGTTCTATGTGCCATATATAAAAGTTAGAATGTTTAAGGTCGAGTAAACCATTTGGAAATGTGACCATAAGGGTCCAAATTCGTAAGCTCTTCCTTAGATATTCGTGATCACACTCGGGTAAGTGGACCATTTGAGAACTGGACCAAAGGGACCAAATGGAGAAACTTATCTGAAGAGGTCGACTATCCTAAAAACCATTTGGAAACTGGACCAAAGGGACCAATTGGATGCACACAGACTAGTACGCTTTAATCAGTGTTCAGACTAGTCTAATTAGAACAAGTAGCCGATGTTGCAAGTCTTGTGCTGTAACTAGCCTCGATTCATCGTTTGAATACTTAGAAGGTTTACTAAATTAATAAACATGTTATAATACAAGAACATCTGAAACCGAATACTTTACTCACAACTGTTAAAAACCCCCCTTGTACTTACTTTTGTAAACTGCTCAATCAACCGCAACCATCAACCACTCATATACCGGAGGAATCAACAATCACGCATCACCCACTGTAAGTCCCTCTTTGTAATTAATCATTTAATTTCTGTAATTTACTTTCCGCACAAAAAACCAAAAAACCAAAAACAGTAGCTTAGTTAATCACGCTAAAAGCTCAATCAACGTAAAACACGTCCATCGCTAGTATAGTTTTAAAGGAACAACCTACCCCCTAATTCCCTTGGGTTCGACCCGTACTTACCACGTACTACCTAAAAAATAGTTAAGTCACGAGTGCGGTCTTATAAATTTATTTGTGCAACATTGCCTCACGACAAGGCAGTGTCTGTCAAATTGGCGCCGTTGCCGGGGAATTAGCTGTCGGATAAGTTGTTCCGTTCTCCCCCCTTTCTTTTTATATTTCTTCATGACGCAACCGATCACGTACGCATGGACAACACGCCACCTCCCCCTGTTCGGAGGTACTGAAGGAGAAGATCCAGTGCTGCACTGCAGAAACTTCCACCATGTATGCAGTATCATAAGACCTGAGGAGGAACGATTAGAAGAGTTTAAGCTTAACTGCTTTAAATTCTCTCTAACCGACTTCGCAACCATCTGGTACTACACATCAACAGCCTAGAATGCAGAACGTTTCATGGACATTAGCGTTCCATTCCTGAGGGAATTCTCCCCCCCCATCCTTACGACAACAAACCCGCGAAAGGATCATGAACCTTCAACAATCCCGGGATGAGACCTTGGGCGAATACTATGCAAACTATGACGCCATCATCTCAAGCTGCCCGCACCATGGATTCACGAAGAAGGTTCTCCTTCAAAAATTTCTTCGTGGGATGAAAGCCGATGATCTGACAAGGCTTAACGAAGCAATGAGGAGTTCAGCTAGGAACTTCACCATTGCCGATGTATGGAACCTCATAAACAACCTGGCTGCAACCATACAACAAATTCCCCAAGCTGACGGAGGAATACAGATGCAAGAGGCTGGTCCAGAGACAGATGAAGAAGATACTCCATAACCATCGAAAGTATCAGACATAGAAAGCTTCGGGAGTAACGAACCTTCATGGGAACAGAACGACGTGTCAGCAATGGATGAAGTCCAGAATACCACCAGTATGCTGCCCGAGCCATACCCAGCTTTCTTCACCCAAGCTTCCGAGACCATCTACAACCAGGTCCCCACAGACGGACATGACGAGGCAGGACCAAGCCTTAAGATGCGACCATCCCAACTCTTCCCATCAATCAACAAGCAAATCGCAGAGAACTATGCGATCCAAGAAGAGGCTGAAAAGCGGATGGGAAAAGGGCCTGAGCAGAATGACTCCTACATGGAGCACGCTTTCGCCATGACTGGACAAGGCAGCCCTAAATAGGAGAAAACCCAGTTCAAAAAGCTGATAGTGAAAGGTCCCTCGCCTTCTCAGAGACGTTGGAAGGAGATACCATCAGAACTGGACCCAAACCCGTCATCTGCTAAAAAATCAGGAAGACTCACCGCAAGAATCAAAGTCGGTGGAATCAAGAAGTATGACCTCAGCCACCCATGGGACCCCAACCAATGATCCAAAACGAGGTACTGTCGAGCCAACAACGTTAAACAAGTGCACTGGTCGGGAGGTAACCCGACACTATCTTACTTTCTGCACTTTTATTTTCTGTCATTTACTTTTTCAATAAGTCGCTCTCACCCACTTGGTGCATAGAAGAATTGATTATTCAGGAATCAGACGTGGGTGCAACATTAAGCAAGTCAGGCCTATGCCAAAAGATCAATGCCCCAGCCAAACTCCCCCGATTATCCAGACTCGAGCCTTGTCGTTCGCTCGACACCTTTAAGGGAGTTCTGTCTTTCCTTTTCCTTAATATCATTTCCTTCTCGTATAACAACTGCTTGCATGGCTTTTGAACTTCGTTCAAAAGTGTGGGGTGAGATCCGCATGTGTACATAAATAAAATATTTTTCTTTTTTAGTGTATCTGTTTGAAAATATGAACTTAAGAATGTGAAAAAGATAAGTCATAAGTCATGCATTAACCTTGTGAAAATTCAACTGTCTAAAAACATAGGATGTAATTTTTCATTTGTCCCTTTGTGCTAAGATAACCAGGGATGTGGAGTTGATAGAAATGCCCTCGAAGGACTTGGCAAGCATTCGAAGGATTGAATCAAACTATATGGTTTTCGAAGTCAGTGGAGGCTGCACTTCAGGTTTCAGTGAATAATTGAAGTCAACTCCGCCAGGAAGCATCTATGCAAAGGCGAGGACGGGAATCAGACTGTCCTCTCTCTAGTCAAAATAGCCGAGAAAATATATGAGCGACCCTCATCTTGACCCGCGCAAAACGACGAAGACGAGAGGAGCGGGGAGGTATTTCCATATGCTCGCGGGCGATGATTGGACCTCCCAAAAAGGCGAAAAAAATGGACTTGCAATCACAAAGAAGCAAAAGCTCGAAGAAGCAAATCAAGAGGCCTAGAGCCCAATATTGTGAAGGTTTTAACCGACAAAAAAGTGAAGTACTCAAAAGTCAAATCCAAGGCCAAAAGCCAAAGACCAATTCACTACAAAAAGCAGTCCATCGCCAAAAGAAAGAAATCAAAAAGGCTCAACTCACTGAAACCCAAATCGAATCACGTGCTAGAGAAAGCTACAAGAAAACCATATAGTGCGAGACAATCCCGAGGATGCCAGCCTGGACCTGAAAAGAGCTATCTCCCGAGACATCCAATATAATTTGCATCTCGGCATGGAGGTACAAGTATCAAATTACTCCTACGTATTTATACGATTTAATTTAGTAATAAGTAGTGATGCATGAATTAGGATAAGTCTAGTATCACAGTCTAATTTTCATATTTTAAAAACCAAACTTGCATAGAGTGCCACCTTTAAAAGCATTGTTCGGGACGAACAACTAAAAGTGTGAGGTTATCTGATGGACCATAATTATACGAATCATAAACACAGTAAAACCCACCAAATTAGACTGTTTGTCTATTTAACTTCTGGTTGTTAGTACCGAAATGCATTTGCAGGGCATTTTGGAGTCTAGAGAGAAAACACGCTAAGGAGAGGATTTTACGCTGAAAAGATAACAAGAGTCAGTCCGAGGTCAATATCAGACGCTGAACGAAGAAATCTAAAGATTCTGACTAAGGATTACTCAAATTAAATCCAACCGAGGAATAATCAAAGTCAGACCGGAGAGGAATTGAATTGATAGTTTTGTAAAGACTATACAAAACTGTCAAAACTCATCCATTTCCTCCTCCATGACCGGCGGCTAGATGAGAGATGATGAGTCATGGGTGGCCTCCACCCTTTCTCCTCCTTGGATGACTTGAAGACCTTGGCAAGAGGTGGCCAAGGGAAAGAAACCTCCCCCTTTTCTTCCCCCCAACCGACGGCTAATGAGGCCACCATAAGGTGGTGCCATGTGGTGTCTCCTCCACCACATCCTCCTTGCCTCCTCCTCCACCCTTGATGTAAAAACACTTGCCTCCATCCAAGCCCTCCATTGCTCCTCCCCATTTCCTATAAATTGAGGCTTCACCTCTTCACAAATCATCACCACCACATTTCACAACTTATCTCTCTAGATTTGTAATACTTTGTAAAGTTTGGTTTTGATCAATAAAGTTACGATACTTTGCTATGCGCTACTCTTCCATGGATAGGCGTAGCTAAACTCCTCATTCGGCGGAAGGTACAATCTTGTATTATTTAATGTTTAATTAGTTTAGTTTATTTTCTCTGTATTCAATGCTTGTTCTATGTGCCATATATAAAAGTTAGAATGTTTAAGGTCGAGTAAACCATTTGGAAATGTGACCATAAGGGTCCAAATTCGTAAGCTCTTCCTTAGATATTCGTGATCACACTCGGGTAAGTGGACCATTTGGGAACTGGACCAAAGGGACCAAATGGAGAAACTTATCTGAAGAGGTCGACTATCCTAAAAACCATTTGGAAACTGGACCAAAGGGACCAATTGGATGCACACAGACTAGTACGCTTTAATCAGTGTTCAGACTAGTCTAATTAGAACAAGTAGCCGATGTTGCAAGTCTTGTGCTGTAACTAGCCTCGATTCATCGTTTGAATACTTAGAAGGTTTACTAAATTAATAAACATGTTATAATACAAGAACACCTGAAACCGAATACTTTACTCACAACTGTTAAAAACCCCCCCTTGTACTTACTTTTGTAAACTGCTCAATCAACCGCAACCATCAACCACTCATATACCGGAGGAATCAACAATCACGCATCACCCACTGTAAGTCCCTCTTTGTAATTAATCATTTAATTTCTGTAATTTACTTTCCGCACAAAAAACCAAAAAACCAAAAACAGTAGCTTAGTTAATCACGCTAAAAGCTCAATCAACGTAAAACACGTCCATCGCTAGTATAGTTTTAAAGGAACAACCTATCCCCCTAATTCTCTTGGGTTCGACCCATACTTACCACGTACTACCTAAAAAATAGTTAAGTCACGAGTGCGGTCTTATAAATTTATTTGTGCAACATTGCCTCACGACAAGGCAGTGTCTGTCAATGATGCAGAAGCTCATAATGAAGTAGCCGATCCAAGTGAAGCCTTGTGAGTTTTGTGGTGCGACCAATCATAAGACAAATGCTTGCCCGACTCTACAGGAAGATACACAGGCCAACGCCGATGCAGTGGATGAATTTCAAAACTACAATAATCATGCACCCAGCAGACTCAGTAGCAGCAGCAGTATTATCATCCACCATATCGCCAGCAGTAGTGCTGCTACAATAATCAGAATCAGTATTAGCAGAGAGGGCAGAACTACAACCAAGCAGACCCTAGCAATCAAAACTCCAGCAAGTCTCTGGAGGATGTGGTGAGAGAGTTGGCGATTACCATGCAGCAAAATCAGGCGAAGAACGATGGAAATTTAACGGAGCTGACTAATTAGATGTCTAGCTTGGCTCAGACTGTTTCCGAGTTGAAGAGAGATCCATGAAGGCTACCATCACAGACAGTGCCTAATCCGAGAGGAAACATCATCACATTGGCCATGGTGGACGAAACGGAGGCAAAAAATAGTGAAAATGAGTCGGAGTCAGTGTTGATCGCGTCCGAAGGAGACATTAGCTCGATGCTAATGGCTGAAGCGGAGGTGCCCCTAACGTTAAGGCCGGACACACCTATAACGTCTACAGCGGACGCGACCCGCACTGATGTACAATCCAGAACTGACCCTTTTCCTTCGTTTTCTATATAGGTAAGAGCTCCTAAAGACCATATGATCGATAAGGATGAGCTAGGAGGCAGATTGGAAGCGAGGCATGAACAAAATGACCCAACGATGGAGCGCCCAGTTGCAGTGAGTCATGAGTCACCAGGGAAGAGTAAGGACCCAGGTGCCTTCACAGTCACATGTGGTATCGGTGAGACTCAAATACATCATTGTTTAATTGATTTGGGTGCTGCCATTAATGTTATGCCATATTCGTTATATTATTCATTGAAATTGGGGCCGTTGAAGCCTCCTAAACGGTTGGTAGAGTTAGGAGATAAATCTTGTATTCGTCATGTTGGTTTGCTAGAGGATCTAACCGTACATGTAGGTGACCTTGTTGTTCCTGCAGACTTTTATGTTTTGCATATGGGAGATGCTAGAAACGACGATCCTCCAGTACTTATTTTGGGACGTCCATTCCTCTTTGCCACTAAAACCAAGATTGACATGGACACATGCTTATTGTCACTTGCGTTTGGTGTCAAGACATCCGATTTTTATATTTATGAGGATGATGACCGTCCATGCGCGAAGAAACCACCGGACATAGTGCACACGCCATATCTTGGTGCCCTACCTCCAAACCTACCAGATGAGACTACGCATGCAGCAAATGAAGTAGCTTTGAGCAGAGCGTCCTCGCAGACTCGAGAGGATGTGAAGGCGATGCCGCCTGATCGATGGAGAGTAGACACGAGCACACCATTGTATGAGAATTTTGGGCAGATTGAAGGAGCAGCTGAGGCGAAATTCAACCTCGCACGTCCATGGGATCCTAACTTGTGATCCCTAAAAAGGTATCGTCGAGCCAACGACGTAAAATAAAGGCGCTCGGAGGGAGGTAGCCCGGCAAAATTTTTGTTTTTCTCATTTTTTTTATTTCGTTTTATATTTGTTTGAGTCTTGAGTCGTGTTTTTCACAGTGTCTTTTGGGAAAAGAGATGTTTTTCATGCATGAAACAGGTGCAACTCAGTGCAGATCGCGTTAGCCCTCAACATTAGCATGTCGCGTTTGGTGTTAACATTAAATTAACGTCTCTATCGGACGCAGTACGTAAAGTCTGAACAGGATGCGGTTGACTGTTGACCAGCATTGACCGACTCGTTTGACCAGAATTCTTACCATCACGCGACGATACGAGGGGAGTGCCTGTTCACTTTTATTCCCTATTTGTTTTCCCCTACGTTTGTGTGTCTTGCATTGTTTGTGTCTTTGAGTTTAAGTTGTACCGTGAGGACACGGCTTAGTTCAAAAGTGTGGGGTGGGAGATTCAGTCAGTTGTGTCAGCACATTTATTTTTCTTGCATATTGTATTGTGTCAGCACGTTTTCCTTTTTTCTTGCATATTGCACTGTGTCAGCACGTTTCCCTATAAAAATTTGAAAGTATGAAATTTCTCTCTATGTACTGGATATGCAGTATTGGATGTTGATGATGTGAAATAGATGATGCTGATTAGATGCGTTCCTCTCGTGAAAGTTGAATTGTGCTTTCACATGTGAATTTAACCTACTACGTGTTCTTTTGAGTTGAGATAAACAGGAATATGGAGTTGATAGAAATGTCCTAGAGAGACTTGACGAAGCATTCAAAGGACCAAATTTCGAGTTATATGGTTATGTGGATTTCGTAGAGGCCAGCACTTCGAAACTTATTGGTTCAAAGTTTGCTCCGCCACTGTAGCGTTTATGTCGGTAGGCGGGATGGAAAAATAGACCGTCCTATCTCTAGTCCGAAGTAACCGGGAAAAGAGGTGAGTGACCCTCATCTTGACTCGCGTCAAAAAGGTCGAGGATGAGAAAGAGCGGGGAGGTATTTCCATATGCTCGCGGGCGATGATTGGACCTCCTTCAAAAGAAGAAAAAGGACAAGCAATTTACAATAAAGGAGCAAAGCTCAAGAAAAATCAGCCACGTTGTGAAGTTTCACACAACAAAAAGTGAAGTACATCATTCATACATCAAGAGCCAAAGGCCAAAGAATGTCACTACAAAAGTTGTCCAACAAAAAAAAACTCAAAAACCTTGAAGTTCGAATTACTCACGTGCAAGAAAAAGCAATGAAGTGTAACCATATAGCTAGAGTTCGGAACAGCGAATGCAGATCATGGGTCTAAAGAGGACTATCTCCCATTCATCCGAATTGGTTTGAATTTCAGCTCAAAGGTAACACGTATCAAGTTATTTCTATGTGAAGCATGATGGTTTGAGAAACGATTGAGTTATGCATAGAAAGGCAAAATCTAGACTAGCAACTCATATTTGTGCATCTATTCAGGACGTCGAAGAAATTGTGGTTGACAAAGCCTTGTCGTGAGGCAATGTGCAAAATAAATTTATAAGTCCACTACTCGTGACTTCACTATTGGGTAGTAAAGTGGTAAGTAGGGGTTTTAACCCAAGGGAGTCAGTGTGGAATGGTTGTTCTTTAAAAAGAAAGAAAAAGAAAGTAAATACAGATTGGGTTTTATGGGTTTTTTAGACAGAAAGTAAATTGCGTAAAAGTAAAGGTACTGAAAGTAAAGTGCGAGAAATTAAAGTGCTGAAAGTGAAGTCTGAAAGTAAGTGCTGAAAAGTAAATTGCTGGAACAGTCGAGTTCAATATCAACCAAACAACATACTTTTGGTTTGTCGCACGCTGTATTTCAAGCGCAATCCGTACCAAATGTATGTTGGATTGATATTGAAAGCGTCTGTAGTAAGCAGAAAGTAAAGACTGAAAATAAATGTGCGGAAAGTAAATGACTGAAAAGTAAAGTGCGGAAAAGTAAATACTGAAAGTAAAGTGCTGGAACAGTCGAGTTCAATATCAACCGCAACACACTTTTGGTTTGTCGCACGCTATATTTCAAGCGCAATACGTGCCAAAGTTATGTTGGATTGATGTTGAACAAGTCTGTAGTAAGCGTACGGAAATGTAAAGACTGAAAAGTAAAGGTACTGAAAATAAGTGCGGAAAGTAAAGTGCTGAAAAGTAAAGTGTGTAAAGTAAAGTACTGAAAAGTAAAGTGCGTAAAGTAAAATACTGAAAATAAGTAGTTGATAGTGAGACTGAAAGTAAATTGACAAGTGGTGAATTGATTAAGGGAAGGATTCGGTTTTAGGGGCCTTGTATCACAACTCGTTCATCATTGACCTCTAATGATCATACTAAGTATTCAAAGATTTATCAAGGCCATTTCTAGCACTCGACTTGCCACACCGTCTAGTCCTTTTCAAGACATAGAGCACTTGTTCTAGTTAGGCTAATTCCTCCATTCGAAGTATCTTAGCCTCTGTGCATCCACTTGATCAATCATTTCCGATCAACCAAGTGGTGTTTTAAAGAGGTTGAACTCCATGGAAAAAGCTTTGCTCTTTCGAGCCTCCACTTAACCATGTATGTTCACGAACCCCATGGAAGAGCTTTTCTCTTTCGAGCCTCCACTCAACCATGTATGTTCTAACCTAATATATGGCACATAGAACAAGTTTGAACACGAAGAAGCACTAAGAAAAGGGTCTAAAAATTGTTTTATGATACAAGCACACCCCTTGAACAGAATGAAGGGTTTAGCTACGAGTATCCATGGAAGTGGATATCATAGCTAGTGCAAGAAAAGTAAATGGTTTGAAATCAAAGACAAGGAAAGTAAGGTTTTGGAAAAGTAACTCAAGAACAAACAAGAGTACTCAAGAACAAGGTGAAGTAAAGACAAGGAAAGTAAAGAAAGCTTTGGAAATCAAGAAAAAAAGTAAGAACAAGAACAAGTAAAATGTAGAGAGGTTTTGGTATTGAAATGGTGAAGAAGAGAGATAAGCTCTCAACTTCATAATGTGTATTACATGAGGCAAGCCCTCTATTTATAGGAAAGGGAGACTTGAAGGCTAAGTTTTGCATTGGAAAATATCCCAAAAGCAAGTCACTCTCATTGGCTTAGCCAAAAGCAAAGCACATGGGTTGTGGAAGAGGATAAGAGCCACCACTTGGGATATTTCAAGCCAAAGCCACCACTTTCTCTTATCTCTTCCATGAGCCACGAATTGGTCTTGGTTTGAAGCCAAAGGGAAACCACATGACTTGGTTGAGGCTTGGGCAAGTCACTTGGACTTGGTTGTGGCTTAGTTTGTTCCCAAAGGTCAACCGAAGTGAATAGTAAGGCCAACCGGGAAATAAGTAGTTTGGATTTAGTTGGACTTCGCCGGAATGTGGCCGGAGCAAGAAATGACCGGAGCATGGTGGTGGTTGGATGAGCTTCATCGGAGCATCACCGGAGGTTCGCCGGAGCATGGTCGTTCCCTAGAATGGCCTAGAACTTGGTCCCTTGGCCTAGGATGGCTTGAATTTTGGACCATGCGTTCCTTGCCTTTTGAGTGTGGATTTGGAACGACAAACTTCATGGAAATTGAATGCTCAAAGTGGTTTGGTCGGAACGCCGCCGGAGATAGGCCGTGGCTTATGTTCTTCCTGCCGGGCCTGGTTTTCTCGGCACTCAGACGTAAGCGTCTGGACATTCTTGAATGCGGGCCTGGCGCTCTTGGCACTCCCGGCTCGGGCGCTCGGCACTCTCGGCACGGCACTCTTCAGACGCGGTCTGGCGAACCTGGACGCAAGCGTCCTGCGTTCCCGGCTGGCCCGGCTGTGAAACTCGGTCCTGGGTGCGACTTCTTGGCCAGAAATGTCTTGGCATGCTTTTGGGCATAAATCTCCCTTTTTAGGCGTGTTTCCTCTTTAGACTCCAAAATAGCCTATATACACAAAATGGAATGACAAGCACTTGTTCGTATGACCAAATGTCTAATTTGGTGGGTTTAACTGATTCGATGAATCGTATAAATACGCGCCATCAAATACCCCCACACTTAATCTTGTTCGTCCCGAACAAGTGTAGTCAATAAGAGGAACAAAAACACCCTAAGTCCTAGATGTGAATGTGAGATGCAAAATTAGACTTCACCTTTTGCATGCATAACTTACTTGCTTCCAAATGAAATCATGCTCACATATGAAAGTAACTAGATACTTGTTACCTTTGAGCCGAGATGCAAATTAGTTTGGATGATTGGGAGATAGCCACATTTTAGGCCTTTGAACTGCACTCTCGGATCCGATCTTACTATATGGTTATGTTACTTGCTTCTTCTAGCACGTGTTTGATTCGGACAAATTGGGTTGAGCTCTTTTTCTTTGTTTGTGTGGTTAGACAGCTTTTGTTGTGAGGTTTGGCCTTCGGCCTTTGATTTGACTCTTTGAGTACTTCACTTTTGCTTCGGTTTTGTTTTCACCATATTGGCTGATTTTTCTTTTCTTCTTTGAGCTTTGCTCCTTTGATGAGATTTGCATGTCCATTTTTCTTCACTTTTGGGAGGTCCAATCATTGCCCGAGAGCATATGGAAATACCTCCCCGCTCTTTCCCATCCTTGCCTTTTTCGCGCGGGTCAAGATGAGGGTCGCTCATCTCTTTTCCCGGCTACTTTGGACTAGAGAATGGACGGTTTGATTCTCGTCCCGCCTCTTGCATAGACGCTGCATGGCGGAGTCCACTCTTCACCAACAAGCCCGAAGTGCAGCCTCCACAATTTTCACATAACCGTATGGTAAGGATCTGGTCCCTTAAGTGCTTGTCAAGCCTCTCTAGGGCGTTTCTTTCAACTCCACATGCTACGTTATCTTAGCACACAAGGACAAGTAGAAAGTTAAATTCGCATGTTCTTACATAATTTAGTTTTCACAAGGAAATGCATGAATCGGATCAATCTATTTTCACATCATGAAAGTGAATATTTTCAAAAAGCTAAAAATTTTAAGGAAAAAGGAAAAAAACGTGCTAACTAGTATGTGCAATGACTACTATGTGCAACTACTACTCAAATACCCCCACACTTTTGAACGAAGCCGTTCCTCTCAAAACGACTTAGTTCAAAACACAAAATGCAAGTAAAATAAAGGAAAGGAAATGACATGAAAAATAAGGGAAGAACAGAACTCCCTTTATAGCGTCGTTGCATTGTCGTGGCTATATGAGCAAACGACAAGGCTCGAAACAGCAGAATTTGGTTGATGCTCGAAGGAGTTCGGCTGTGGCCTGGTTCTTCTCGGGTGTAGCCCGGTACTTCTTGGGCGCGGCCTGGTCTTACTCGAACGCGGCCTGGTAGCGGTTCTCGGCGCCCGGCTGAGGTTCTTCGGACGTAGCCCGGCTCGCTAAAATTCATACCAGGCATGGTAAAATTTGTACCAGTCACGGTATCTTCCCTACATGAAAACTTGTTCCCTTCCCAAATGCATGGGGTGAGTATGAACTAGGAAAATAAAAACTAGAAATAAAGAAAAATGATTAACATGCCGGGTTACCTCCCGGCGAGTGCCTTTGTTTAACGTTGTTGGCTCGATGATACCTCGCTCATGGATCATAAGTTGGGATCCCATGGGCGTTTGAGGTCGAACTTCTTCTCGGCTGCTCTTTTACTCCGCCCGAAGAACTTGTGGAGTGATGGGCTCGGTTTGGTTCCCCATAGGTTCGGCAGGTTCATCTTTACATAGCTCTGAGAAGGTGAGGCTCCCTTGACCAAAGCTACTGGTCCATCGAGTCGTGCTCTCTTGTTCCTCCTTCCCGGCTTCCATTCCTTTGGCCCATGTCTTGGCCGCTTCTTCATGTTTGAGTGGTCGGCACCTTTGCAATTCTGGAAGTTCAGTATTCTACCTAGCGACCTCAAACATGCGCCCTTGCTAACCCTCTTCTTTGTGGCAGAGATGATTGGCCGTCCTTGGACGAGTGAGTTTTCCGAGCTCATGGTGAGTGAGTGCTCCATCTTTGGCTCTTCTGGCTCATGTTTTGCCTCCAACTCCCCTTGCACCTCATCATTGATCACTTCATCTTCAGGGGCTGTGATCCGCATACAAACCGAGGGCACAAGTTAAGGGACTTCCACCACAAGGGCCAGGTCTTTCTCGAGCAGCTCTTCAGTGAGGACCGAGCCTGTCGTGATTTTCTCGGTCAGTTCGGCAGTGAGGTCCGGGCATGTCTCGGCTGGTTTGGCAGTGAAGTCCGGGACTTCTGTTGTCTCGTCAAGTAGGGTCGGGACTTCCTTGGGTAGATTGGTAATGAGGATCGGGCCTGATTTGGGCAGTTCTTCTTTGGCCATTCGAGAGTCCTCATCCTTGGTTGGCTCGGTGCATGCGGCTCCTCGTTTTGAGCTCTCGGCCAAATCATCGATGAGGTCCCAGATTTGAGTCATGGTTAGCTTCATTACCGAACCTCCCGCCGCAATACTAAGCCTATTCCATTCAAGTGGCATCATCCCACCAAGAAACCTTTGCAGAAGAAACAAGTCCGTGAGTCCATGGTGCGGGTAGCTCGAAATAACGGTGTCGAAGTACTTATAATACTCGTCCAAGGTCTCGTCCCGGGATTGCTCAAGGTTGATGATCTTCTTGCAGACTTCAAGTTGGAAGGATGGCGGTGAAAATTCCTCTAGGAAACGGGCTCGCAGCACAAGATAATCATTTTCATAATCTGCACAAGACGAGTCATACCAATATAGTGCAAAGTCTATTAGGGAAAACTTAAAACACTTCAGTTTAAATTCCTCTAATGACTCGTCTCTAGGCTTCATGCGGCCACAGATGGAGTGAAATTTTTGGCAATGTTTCACAAGGTCCTCTCCGATGGCACCTCCAAACTGGGGGAGATACCGAATCATCAAGGAAGACATTGTGAATCATGCAACGACAGAAACAAAAGAAAATAAAGAGAACAACTATTCCGATGCACAACTCCCCGGCAACGGTGCCAATTTGACAAAGCGTTGTCGTGAGGCAATGTGCAAAATAAATTTATAAGTCCACTACTCGTGACTTCAGTATTGGGTAGTAAAGCGGTAAGTAGGGGTCGAACCCAAGGGAGTCAGTGTGGAATGGTTGTTCTTTAAAAAGAAAGAAAAAGAAAGTAAATACAGATTGGGTTTTATGGGTTTTTTAGACAGAAAGTAAATTGCGTAAAAGTAAAGGTACTGAAAGTAAGGTGCAAGAAATTAAAGTGCTGAAAGTAAAGACTGAAAGTAAGTGCTGAAAAGTAAATTGCTGGAGTAGTCGAGTTCAATATCAACCAAACAACATACTTTTGGTTTGTCGCACGCTATATTTCAAGCGCAATCCGTACCAAATGTATGTTGGATTGATATTGAAAGCGTCTGTAGTAAGCAGAAAGTAAAGACTAAAAGTAAATGTGCGGAAAGTAAATGACTGAAAAGTAAAGTGCAGAAAGTAAATTGCGTAAAGTAAATACTAAAAGTAAAGTGCTGGAACAGTCGAGTTCAATATCAACCGCAACACACTTTTGGTTTGTCGCACGCTATATTTCAAGCGCAATACGTGCCAAAGTTATGTTGGATTGATGTTGAACAAGTCTGTAGTAAGCGTACGGAAATGTAAAGACTGAAAAGTAAAGGTACTGAAAATAAGTGCGGAAAGTAAAGTGCTGAAAAGTAAAGTGCGTAAAGTAAAGTACTGAAAAGTAAAGTGCGTAAAGTAAAATACTGAAAATAAGCAGTTGATAGTGAGACTGAAAGTAAATTGACAAGTGGTGAATTGATTAAGGGAAGGATTCGGTTTTAGGGGCCTTGTATCACAACTCGTTCATCATTGACCTCTAATGATCATACTAAGTGTTCAAAGATGTATCAAGGCCATTTCTAGCACTCGACTTGCCACACCGTCTAGTCCTTTTCAAGACATAGAGCACTTGTTCTAGTTAGGCTAATTCCTCCTTTCGAAGTATCTTAGCCTATGTGCATCCCCTTGATCAATCATTTTCGATCAACCAAGTGGTGTTTTAAAGAGGTTGAACTCCATGGAAAAAGCTTTGCTCTTTCGAGCCTCCACTTAACCATGTATGTTCACGAACCCCATGGAAGAGCTTTGCTCTTTCGAGCCTCCACTCAACCATGTATGTTCTAACCTAATATATGGCACATAGAACAAGTTTGAACACGAAGAAGCACTAAGAAAAGGGTCTAAAAACGGTTTTATGATACAAGCACACCCCTTCAACCGAATGAAGGGTTTAGCAACGAGTATCCATGGAAGTGGATATCATAGCTAGTGCAAGAAAAGTAAATGGTTTGAAATCAAAGACAAGGAAAGTAAGATTTTGGAAAAGTAACTCAAGAACAAACAAGAGTACTCAAAAACAAGGTGAAGTAAAGACAAGGAAAGTAAAGAAAGCTTTGGAAATCAAGAACAAAAGTAAGAACAAGAACAAGTAAAATGTAGAGAGGTTTTGGTATTGAAATGGTGAAGAAGAGAGATAAGCTCTCAACTTCCTAATGTGTATTACATGAGGCAAGCCCTCTATTTATAGGCAAGGGTGACTTGGAGGCTAAGTTTTGCATTGGAAAATATCCCAAAAGCAAGTCACTCTCATTAGCTTAGCCAAAAGCAAAGCACATGGGTTGTGTAAGACGATAAGAGCCACCACTTGGGATATTTCAAGCCAAAGCCACCACTTGCTCTTATCTCTTCCATGAGCCACGAATTGGTCTTGGTTTGAAGCCAAAGGGCAACCACATGACTTGGTTGAGGCTTGGGCAAGTCACTTGGACTTGGTTGTGGCCTAGTTTGTTCCCAAAGGTCAACCGAAGTGAATAGTAAGGCCAACCGGGATATAAGTAGTTTGGATTTAGTTGGACTTCGCCGGAATGTGGCCGGAGCAAGAAATGACCGGAGCATGGTGGTGGTTGGATGAGCTTCATCGGAGCATCACCGGAGGTTTGCCGGAGCATGGTCGTTCCCTAGAATGGCCTAGAACTCGGTCCCTTGGCCGAGGATGGCTTGAATTTTGGACCATGCGTTCCTTGCCTTTTGAGTGTGGATTTGGAACGACAAACTTCATGGAAATTGAATGCTCGAAGTGGTTTGGTCGGAACGCCGCCGGAGATAGGTCGTGGCCTATGTTCTTCCTGCCGGCCCTGGTTTTCTCGGCACTTGGACGTAAGCGTCCGGACTTTCTCGGATGCGGGCCTGGCGCTCTCGGCACTCCCTGCTCGGGCGCTCGGCACTCTCGGCACTCTCGGCACTCTCGGCACGGCACTCTTCGGACGCGGCCTGGCAAACCCGGACGCAAGCGTCCTGCATTCCCGGCTGGCCCGGCTGTGAAACTCGGTCCTAGGTGCGACTTCTTGGCCAGAAATGTCTTGGCGTGCTTTTCGGCATAAATCTTCCTTTTTAGGCGTGTTTCCTCTTTAGACTCCAAAATAGCCTATATACACAAAATGGCATAAACAAGCACTTGTTCGTATGAACAAATGTCTAATTTGGTGGGTTTAACTGATTCGATGAATCGTATAAATACGCGCCATCAGTGGTGTTGCATTTATTTTCCTTCTATGACTTAATTCTTGTTCGGGACAAACAAGTTTAAGTGTGGGGTGGTTTGATGAGTCGTATTTATACGACTCGTCGAGTCAACTAATCCCATCTATTTCGACACTTTGTTAGGTGAACAGTTACTTTTTAGTGTTGTTTTACATCTCAGGTGTTTTGAAGCTCTAAGAGGAAACGTGCATAAAAGACGCCATTTTATGCCAAAAACATCACGATGACAGATCAACCCTTTGGACGTTCGACGGAGCGCTGGGAATGGACCGTTGATCAGAAAAATACAAACTATATGGCGTTGCGTAGCTTACTCGATTCCCTACGACTCTCTAGTTCACACCGAGAGCATCCGAGGTCATATAGATGGTCAAATCCAGAGTCGAAGTCGAAACTGGCCCGCAGAGAAGAGGAACCAGGTTTGTGTGGATCGCGTCCGGTAGAAACGTTAGCAATACCGCTAATGTCAAAGCCGAACGCGGCTATAATGTTACTGCCGAACATGACCAGCCCACGAGGTGATGATGTCAGCAGTCCGAAAGTTGATAATTCAAGCCCAAAACGGATTTAAAAAACCCAAGTTGATAATTCAACCACAAACCAGATTTGGGAATACAGTTTTGCTATAAATAAGAGGCTTGGGTTATGGTTTCACATCATTTTACATTCTACGAAGTTCCAAGACGGCTTTGGAGGAGAAGACGCAAGCTTTCGACAAGAGAGAAGAGATTTTCCTACTTTTAATTATGTGTCTTTCCATGATTATGGGTAGCTAACCTCCTAATTCAGTTTAGGGTTCTGCATATTGTGACTATGTTTTGAGACTCCTTTCTTAATGCTATTTCATGTTTCTCTAGTTCTTGTGCTTATTCCATGAATTAATTTGTGAGGTTAAGTGGAAGCTTTGTCGTAAAGCTTAATCAAACAGTTAATTCTTATCGTTAATATCTACTGGAAACTTTGTCGTAAAGGTAGATCGTAACACCTAAATAAAATAATACCTTTGTCGAATTATTATATTTAGGAAAGAGCTAGAAATCTAACACCTTGGTCGGGTTAGATGTGTTGTATCATCTTTGTCGGGATACTTAAGGAATTACCTTTGTCGGAATTCCACACTTTAGAAATATGAAATTAAATATTTAACAGTCGATGATAAACATGTCATAATAGAAACCCTAAGCTGAATGCTCTCTCTTATTGAATTCTTCTTACTATTCTCTCTTTTGCACTCAAAATCACTCACAACCCCCCCTCTTTTAATTATTTTCAGGGACAGCTTCAACAACACCAGCTCCCTTGGGTTCGACCCTGCTTGCCGCTACACTAGCTTATTGTAGGAGAATAATAAATATTAAATTTGACGCGTCAGACGATGCGCATCAGCGACTTAAAGCATCCGCCACAACATTGACTTTGCCCGGCTTGTACTCGAACACCATATCGAATTCCGCGAAGAAGTCTTGCCACCTTGCTTGCTTGGGACTTAGCTTATTTTGGGTGTTGAAGTAACTCGTTGCCACGTTTTTGGTCTTTACCGCGAACCTCGAACCCAACAAATAATGTCTCCAAACTCGCAAGCAATGGACTACGACCGTCATCTCCTTCTCTTGGACTGTATTTTGACATTCTGTCTCATTAAGCTTCCGGCTCTCGTAGGCAATTGGATGACCTTCTTGTACAAGCACTCCTCCAATGGCAAAGTCGGATGCATCAGTGTGGACTTCATAAGGCTTGGTGCAGTCCGGTAGGGCCAATACCGGTTCCTCCATGATTGCATTCTTCAAACTCTGAAATGCTTCTTCGCACCTCGCCGTCCACTCCCAAGGCTTGCCCTTTTTCAACAAATCTGTCAAGGGTGTTACCTTCGCCGAATATCCTTGGATGAATCTCTGATAATAATTCACCAATCCAAGGAACGAGCGCAACTCGGTAACTTTCTTCGGGGTCTCCCATTCCTCGATGGACTTCACCTTGCTCTTGTCCATCATAAGCTTTCCTTCTTTGATGATGTGACCCAAGAATTGCACGTCTTGCCTTGCGAATGAGCATTTCTCCTGCTTGAAATACAACTCATTCTCCCGAAGTACTTGGAAGATGGTCTTTAGATGCCCGACATACTCCTCCAAAGTGTTGTTATAGATGACTATGTCATCCAAGTACACCACCACGAACTGGTCCAAGTACATATGGAAAATCTTGTTCATCAACGTGCAAAATGTCACTGGGACATTCGTCAATCCGAAAGGCATCACCTAGAACTCGAATGCTCCATAACGGGTAACACAAGCGGTCTTTGGTTCTTCTCCCTCGGCTATCCTTACTTGATACCAAAGATCCAACTTGGAGAAGTACTTTGCATGACTTAGTTGGTCAAACAAGTCAGAAATTAAGGGAATGGGATACTTTTTTTGATGGTTACCTTGTTGACTGATCGGTAGTCGATGCATAGGCGCAACGACCCATCATGCTTCTTCTGGAACAACACCGATGCTCCATATGGGGCTTTGGAGGGCTGGATATATCCCACATCCATCAACTCCTTTAGTTGCCTCCTTAGCTTCTCTAACTCGGGCGGGGCCATTCAGTAGGGCGCCTTGGATGGTGATTGAGCTCCCGGCTCCAACTTGATTTTGTGGTCTACTTCACGCCTCAGAGGTAGTCTCTTAGGCAGCTTGGCAGGCATCACGTCTTTGAACTCTTCCAAAACATTCTCGACCCCCAATGGTATCTTCTCGTTGCCTTTATTGGGCCTTTTGTCGAATTTGATAGATGCTAGCCAAGTCTCATGTCCCTTCTTCAATCCATGCTCCACTTACATCGCCGACAAGCACATTGTGTCTAAGTTGGCTTTCGTCGTCGTAGACACCATGTGTGGACCTCCCTCCATAATGAGCATGGTGTTTCATTGCGGCCAAGCTAGCACATCAAATTGGTGAAGAAACTCCATCCCCAACACACATTTAAAGTCGTCCATAGGGGGCAATCAAATAGTTGACTTTACCTCGCCAATTGCCGAGTTGTAGTTCCACGCCTTTAGCCACCTCATCCAAGGGCCTCGCCTCGACATTCACCAACCTTTGGTTTTCTCTGTTTTTACTCCCAATCTCTTGGCCTCGCTTTGTTAGATGAAGTTGTGTGTTGCCCTCGTGTCCACCATGATGGGTAAGGGCTTCCCATCAATGTACATAAGTGTACAATCACCAACTTTGTGAGTAGTGGGGCTCACCTTTAATGCCGGGAGAAGCTTGATGCACCCCGTCGTCGCTTCCTCCTCTTGCTTCTCCTCGAGAATGGCATTGAGCGCATTCCTCTTTGGGCACTCCCTTGCCCAATGTGGCCCTCCACACAAGAAGCAATCACTCCTCGGCTTCTTATCCGACACCTTGCCTTGCGACGTTCCCTTATGAACCGACTTCCCTCCCCCGAACTTGGGTTTGGCATCCTTTGGCTCTTGCACTCCCCCACCTTTAACAAAGTTATCCTTCTTTGCCTTGGGCTTAGAGGGCGACTCCCCTGCTCCTCTATAGTACTCGGGCAAAGACTCGACAATGGTCATTGCGGTGGCGGTATCCTTTACGTCCCTTCTCTCGAGCTCCATCTTCGTCCATGGCTTCAACCCATCCATGAAGTTAAAGAAGAGCTCCTCCTCGTCCATCTTAGGGAGCTGGAGCATAAGTGCCAAGAACTCCTTCACATAAGTTTGGAGTGACATCACATGCTTTAACTTCTTAAGTTTCTTCCGGGCCTCATGGTTAGCGTTTGCGGGGTAGAATTGTTTCTTGAGCTCGGCCACAAACGTCTCCTATGTGTTGATCTCGCATAATCCCTTTTGCATCTCACCATGCTACCTACGCCACCAAGTTACCGCAAGATCAACCAAATAAAGGGACGCAGTACTCACCTTAGAGGCATCATCCAATTGGATAGCCTCGAAATAGCGCTCCATGTGCCAAAGGAAGTTGTCGATGTCCTCTACCTTCCGTGACCCCTTGTACTCCTTGGGTTTTGGCACATCAACAACCTTTGCAGTTTCCCGAACAAAAGAGACCACTTGTCCATTTCTCCGTTCTCGTCTAAGCTTCACCAACTCGAGGTTGGTCTTCTCTAAGGAAGACCTTAGCTCCTCCATTTAAGTCTCCAGAGCCACCGTTCTAACTTGGTGCTCTTCCTTCTCGTCCCGTCAGCATTCAAGGATGGTGTTCACGTGTTGGAAGAGTCTGGCTGATAGTTCCTCCCCTAAAGAATCTACCTTATCCCGAATGGCATCCACCTTGCACTCGGCAGCATCAACCTTTTTGTCGTTGTCGTGGACCTTCGTTTTCCAAGTCTCGACGATGTTCTCGCATTCGCCAATGCGATCAAACAAATCCGCCAAGCCAGTCTCCAACTTCACCAATCGCCTCTCACTTTCCGGCACGGATGACTCCCTTGGTGTTTTGTTCTTCTTGGATACCTTCTCAACGAGCATACCCCTATCCACGTTCTCGGTAGCCATGGATGCGTCGTAAGGTCGAACCTTGCTCTAGATACCACTTGTCACGGACTTAATTTTTCCTCGCTAAGTCATGCGGCACTTAGCTAGACTTTTGCCTCAACGTTACTAAGCTAAGTAAGCCTTCCCCGAAACGCTTTGACGCGGCTAAGCCAAAAAGGACCAAAGAAGTCAAAGGATGCTTAGAGAGAGAAACTCTTGGAGAACGCTTGATGGTTTGGAGCAAATGACCCATCACCTATATATACACTTAGACCTCCTCAATGGATGGTCAAGATTGATTCGATCCTACGGCTAGAATTACACTCTAGAATGTTCCTATATAAATATCTAAGATATTTACAAATGGTAGACCCTTCCACCATCTTCCATAAGCTTCCACATTCTTCCATTGCCTTCTAGATCTTGGGCCTTTCCATCTATTGGGCTTCTCCCCTTCAAGTCCCTCTCCAAAAAAGATCTCCAAATTTGGCCAAGTGTTGGAGTATGACACTTAGTCAAGAAATGCCTTGTCATGGCCCGGTAAAACCCCCAATCATCGAGCGCAAAACAATCGGACCTGCAGCTAGCAGTTGCTGCTAAAAGTGAACCTGAAATTGATCCCAACAGCACAAACTGATGGGGTAAAAAAAAAGCTACCAGTGCTTAACTTGCAATATTTTAATAAAAAAATCTAGATATTTTTTTTGATAAGAAAAATTCTAGATATTGATATTCTAAATTCCAGAACTCACTGTCCTATAAGCCACCTAGAAAACATAATGCATTAAAAAAATTGAATTGATTCACAAATGGAACACGATTAGTGTATTTTTTGAAGAGCAAATCATGGTATTACAAGTATGGGTGCTTCTACAATTAACTAGTAGTTTTTTAAATAGTGGAGGACAAATTAAAGCTCTCTCCATCAAGAACTAAAAGTGGGGGAGAGGACCGAACAAACTACAATCAACTTCTTGAAGAGCGAGAAAGAGCTCACCTCGAGACCAGCGAAAGACACCACTTCGATTCCCTTCAGCGGCCGGCGCTAGCTCCAACTCCTCTGCGGCCCCTCTCTCGTCTCCCTCTCCCTTTCGCCTGCTTCTCCTGCCCCTTTTTTCCATCCGTTCCCACGGTAGCTCTGGACGGATGTCTGCTGCCTTGTGGCCGCAGGACGATTCCGTTCTGAGTTTAGTAGATTTGTGATGGTTTAGGGGCTTTTGGGTAGGGGCTGTGCGGCGGATGGTGAGTGGTGGTAGGGTGGGAGGAGGGAGGCCATGCCGTTTAGGTTACATAGGTTTTGTGTGCATATTAGTAGTTGTTTTGTTTATTTTTATGCCGCCCTATCTCTCTGAGCGTGTTTTGCTCAAGAGAGTGCTTTTGTCTCGTTCGATTCGCTTGAATCAGAACGTTTAGTGGCTCTTTGACCGGTTCTGCACGGTCTATTCAGTGTTGTCTAGTTACTTTGGAGTTTTTTTTAACTGTCCCTTTTGAGTTTCCACATTTCAAAACTAACCCCCTCGAGTTTCAAATTTCAAAACTGACCCTTTTTTAATGAAAACGGAATTCCTATTTCCGGTTTTTAGAAAACCGGATTTTCAATTTCCGGTTAGCTACGTTTTGTAACTAACCGGATTTCCGAGTTCCGGTTTTTAGTAGATCTGGCTGATGTGGACGACGGTCGAAGACGTGGCTTCCACGTAAGACCGGAATGCGTCATTCTGTGTTTTTAAAAAAACCGGAAATAGGAGTTCCGATGTTCTACGAAATTAAATATGTTTTATTTAGCCCGTTATTTCGGTCCGTATTTTAAATAAAAATATACAGCAGTTTGGAAATCGTTGAAAGTTGAACATTAGAAACATAATTGAAGTAAAATAAAAGTGAACAACAACAGTAATATACGTACTCGGATATTGGATTTAGCTTGCATTGGCGAAGGGACAAGACCTTCTGTTATGACCAGTTTGTTGGCATAATTTGCACCTTTGAATTCTGCCCGGGGGTTGTGATGAGGAAGCCTCTCCTTGAGTACTGGACTGGCCCACATCCCTCTGGTCCATTTCAGTACGCCTTCGCCTTGTCGGATTTCTACCGACGTTTGTACGTTTGAAGTGAGGATTAAGCTTATGTGGAAGTCCAACATAGGGTTCCCACGAATCAAAATGAGGTAATGGACTGAAATGGTAACTCCAGGTTATGTTGTAAGCTGCAAGTGTATACTCATCAGGCACATAGTCGATGTATTCCCTGTTCGTGGACTTACAAACTGCAATTGCATGACTGCAGGGAATATGAAATGTCGTCCATTTTCCACATGAACATGTTTTCTCGGGTATGCAAACTCTCCACAAATGATGCTTAATTCCCATGGTAACCTGATAAATTCCCTGGGCCGGGTTAAAAAGTACGACTCTGTGGAACTGTGCCCTTTCTCGGAGTACCTCCAACCTCTCGTGTACCATTGGTGCAAAAGCTGATTCCGGATTGTCGTAACGATAACGAAGGGTGTGGAAGTATTTATTCAACTGTTTGAAAGTGAACATAACCAATGCTGAAATTGGTAAATCACGTCCGTGCTTGAGAACGTTATTGAACGATTCCGAAGCGTTCGTTGTCATTGAGCCCCATCTCATACCATCAGTATCCAATGCCAAAGACCATAAATGAGGGTCCACGTTGCGCAACCAATTTCGTACGTCAGGTCTGTCTTTTAACTACTTCATCAGCTCCTCATATTGAGCTGTAAACTTGTACTCTTTTTGGCATATGCAACCTTACCAAGTTTTTTTTTCAAATAAGAGTCTTTCACCTTCGTGTTGAAGTTGCTCTGGAAGTGGTGAACGCAGATACGATGGTAAGCATTAGGAGGCGACCATTGTGGTTCTTTCATAGTAGCCATTATTCCTCCGTGTCTGTCAGATATGACGCACAAGCCTCGACCTGAAGTGACACCCTCTCGAATGCAACTCATGAACCAACTCCAACTCGATGTGTTTTCACTCTCGACCAAAGCAAACGCAACTGGTAGAACACCATTGTTTGCGTCCAATGAGCATGCTACAAGGAGCTTCGCATCGTACTTACCGTACAAATGAGTTCCGTCAATGGATAATATGGGACGACAATGCTTAGATGCATGAATACATTCAGCAAATGCCCAAAAAACACGATTTACCTAAATGTACTCACCATCGATTTCGTCAGTATCCCAATAGACAACTGTTTCCGGACTATTATCAACTAAAGCCTTCATCAAGTGCGGCAGGTATGCGAAGGAGCCATCCCATGTTCCAAATAAGTCAATCATTGTTTGTTGCTTCGCTTGCCAAGCTTTCAATGGGGAAATTTCAAGCCCATAGTCTTTATAAATTCTTGCTTGTATCTCTGCTCCACTCAACCGTAATTTTTCTGTCATCACATCCCACAGTTCTTTAGCGATGTACTTGGGCGTCATATGAACGTTGCTGGCCATAATTGTGTCGTTCTGACATATGTGGTGCTCACGATGCTTTCGCACTTCCCAACGGTAACTATTTCTCAGTGCAGATATCCGGAGGCCCCATGAACTACCTTCTCCAGCTTTTCGACAGCGAAACACAATAAAAGCAGGGTTACATTTTTTTACCACGTATTCCACCCGATTCATGATCGACCACTTTCACACCGCATGTACGGCAAGTTCTTTTGAGTCAAACTCACGGCCAACTCCAAGGGATTCGTAGGGAGCCGGATGGCCGAAATTTCCTCCCATATACTCATCGGCTGGTTGATTGGTTTCCCATGCCGAAATATCTTCAAAATCCGGATGATCCCATACGTAACGGGGTATTGCATTCTCCGTCGATGGATCCTGAACAGCGACAATTTCCAAATTTTCCATTTCTTCCCGTTGGTACTCGTCCATGATTGGAACATCTAAATTATCAAGAGTTGGAGTTTCCATTGTCGAAGGAATCCGGTTTGAACGACTGGAATGATGAGAGATTTTTAGTCGTTGTGTATTTGGATGCATCAAATGAACAAGAGAGCATGCATATTTATATTGCGTCGAAAACCAGATCTCCGGATTCTGTGTTTAGGGGAATCCCGACCCGTACCTCACCGGTCACTTCTGGTCGAGGCGTCAGAAATTTGGGTCCCGGATAAAGCCGAAACTCGGAAATCCGGTGTTCCATAACCTAATTTTTTTTAACTGAAAAATGGATCAGGGGAATCGGTTTTTACAAAAAAATAAAATTAGGTCAGAAAAAAACGGAACTCGGAAATCCGGTGTTTCCTGACCTAATTTTTTTATTTTTTCCCTAAATTTAAGTGCAAAATTTACGAGGATAGTGTAAAAAATTTACGTGCAAAAAAAACAAAAATTTACGTCCAAAAAACAGAAGCAAAATTTACGTGCAAAATTTAAAAAATCCGAACTGTAAAAATATAAAAAAAAATATTTCGTTATTTATTATTAGATTTCTTCGTGTCCAATAGAAAACGTACCATGAGTTATTTTGATAGATGAAATTAAGACATTGTTACAAAATGTAGCACAAGTGAAACAAAACAATACATTAAAGTTAAATTTAATCTCGATATTTTCTATTCTTACGTAACCTCTGCAGCCATGACTGTTTAGGTGTCTTTTCAGGACGGAGGTTGTGCCCGTGACCTGGTGGTGAAGGTGTGGTCTGTGACATGGATGCCCGAGATGGTTGTGAAGGTGGTGCCTGTGAGCTTGATGGACGATCATAACATGGTGTCTGTGATGCAAGGTTGGTGACCTGATCATCGTCTACACTCATATCATCATCGTCACCTATAATTAAAATGTATTAGTATATTAGTTGAATACATTACATTTAAAATTTAAATGATGAAATATACCGTTTCCAAACTGAATAATATCAGGGTTGATATTCAGTAGCCGCAGCTCCCCCAACACCCGTAGTTTGTCCACTGCGGTATGGAAAATGCGATGAAAAATTGGTCGCGAGTCTGCAGTACTGGTGAATCCTTTTGCAGCCTGCGAAGCGCAGATGAGCAACGTGCGAATCTGTATGAACAAATTGTTAGTTACACTGGTCAAACAGTATAATAATAATATATTAAAAAATATGTGCAAACTTACATTGCTAGGTGATTCATGGGCTGGATAAGGCGACGTGTGATCATTAAATACCAATTTACATATTCATCGCTGAAAATATCAATGTCTTCGCCTTCCTCACCCGGATCCCCATATATTAGTCTCTCCCATCTACTATTCCATATCTGAATATCCTCGGCCAAGTACACTCTCCAATCAACTCTCTTTTTCCTTTCTAATCCGTGGCGAGCATGCGTAAAAGCTATAGGAGGAGCTGGAATGATCTGATTCCATCCAAACTGTCTCATAGTACGACCAGGATGATGCCACTCAATGACGTTGAAGCAAATAAGTGGCACATCAGCCGTCCATAATTCTCGTGACTCGACACATACCGGATGCATTCGTTCCATCAAATCCTCCTCATATGGTTGATAAATAAAATCATCGTGGACCATTCGCTTGAGCTGATCCCGATAGAAGATTAAAGAACCACGTGGGGTCTCTTCAAAATGTTTTGGTCCGGCCCATTGTCCGCGCATAAATAAAAGTGTTACACATGTAATATTTAACAATTTTCAATATCAAAATAAATAAAAAGTGTACTCACAAGTACGACCAACAAGGTCTGTAAAATGGATGTATACCATCTTCAAGTTCTGGTGGGTCTCTGTCATATGGTTGTGGACGTCCAATACGCATGCGCTTCCAACACCAAAACTGTAGTAATAGTGCACATCCCCCGATTTGCGACTTCTTAATATAACTCGCTCTGCACATCTGACTTTACTGATACGCTAAAATTGTGCTCCCCCGACTGTATCTCCTGACGTTATCCAAGTCCGCCAACAATGGAAGGTAGTGGGGCGGTACCTGGTCACCAGACAAGTCTGCCACGAGAGTCAATCCCAAAACACATAAAATATACACCCTAGCGTATTTCTTCAACATCTCTTCATCCGCATCGGCTGGCATATGAGTCAAGTATTCATCGAAGCATGTCTTGCTACCCATAGATTTATACTTAGGTCGGTCAGGCACAGCACCCAATAAACTCAAACAAACTGGCTCCCATTCGAGCTCCCCTAATCCAGACACGGGCTCCCCATCTATGGGTAATCCAGTAAGAAGAGACATGTCCTATAAAGTAATTGTAGCCTCCCCTCCATTTAGATGGAAGGTGTGTGTCTCGGGGCGGCATCTCTCCACTAGTGCGATGATTAATCTAGGATCACAATTCACGTTGCATACTTGGGTCCAAGGTAGAAAACCGGCATTTGCAATATAATTCGTAAGTCGCGGGTCCATCTTTACAACTTTATGACCCATTACCTTCAATGCCTTATCAGCCTAAAATCTTTATCCATCTATAATATGCAATTAATTAATTAAACATTGTTATATGAAATGAATTGAAAAAAAATTAATTAATGAAAATCATACCTGATTTCTTCAAATCGCTTCAATGCGATGCTCCTTTTGCATCGTCAACAAGGATGGATCGATAGGTCCAGGATGAAGATAATCATCCATATCCATGTTTAGATTAGCAGTCACTCGTGAAGAAGACGGCACATCGCGTTGGCTAGTGCTTCTTCGCCTGTTACCTGACGACATTTCTGTAAAAACAACAGATATTCATTATTACCAATTCATGAAAAAAACACAATATATATCAATACGCTAATTCAACTACAACAAAAATTGTCCCAATTCCAATATACTAATTCAAAAACACTAAAAAATCCACAAAATTCACACAATTAACCGCACTAATATCAAAAACAACTATTTCAACAACACTAATATCAAAATTCACAACAATAATTCTTCACAAACAATTCAACAATACTAATTACACAGTTTATTACCTATCAATTCACAAAATTCATACAATTAACCGAACTAATATCAAAAAAATAATAATTCAACAACACTAATATCAAAATTGACAACAACAATTCTTCACAAACAATTCAACAACACTAATTACAAAGTTTATTACCTATCAATTTCGGAGGTTGTGAATGTGGGAGAAATCGGACGAATTCGAGCCGAATTGGGTACGAATTTGGACGGAATTGGGGTAGGATTTCAAAATTCAAGAGAAATCGGACGAAAGTGTGGAGAAATCTGACGGAATTGGATGAGTGAGAAGTAGATCCGGCGGGTTTCAAAATTTTAGGGTTTCGAATGGGGAAGAAGAGAAGAAGCTGAGTCGGCAATTTTATTTCGCAGAACACCGGAACTCTGGTTTCTGGTTTTTTTTAAAAACACGGAATGACGCATTCCGGTCTTACGTGGAAGCCACGTATTCGACCGTCATCCACATCAGCCAGATCTACTAAAAACCGGAACTCGGAAATCTGGTTAGTTACAAAACGTAACTAACCGGAAATTGAAAATCTGGTTTTCTAAATAATGGAAATAGGAATTCCGGTTTCATTAAAAATGGTCAGTTTTGAAATGTGAAACCGAGGGGGTTAGTTTTGAAATTTTCAAACTCAAAAGGGTCAGTTTAAAAAAAACTCGTTACTTTGGTAGTTGTAGGAGTTAGGTTATGGACTGCACTTGTTGCATTAGATGTTTTCCGTCATCAGTAGTTTTATCATCGTCCGCGGCATGAGGCTAAGTGGAGCATCTCAATGTTCTCGGCTAGTTAACTTGCTCTAGCTCTTAAGTCCTCGTTACTGGCTTTTATGGAGGTCTGATGATGTGCTACCTTTGGCAGGAAGCTTGTTTAGTACGATCACTTGTGCAGTTTTTTCGGGTTCAAGGAAATCTGGCCGGTCCTTCATGGTAGCTTTAAAGTTGACTGCGGGGTCACTTCTTCTATTTGGCCAATTTTGGCGTGCTTTGCCTTTGAAGCATGTGTGGTGTGAAGATAACTAAGCAGTGAATGATCGACGGACTTCGCTTGAATTGTTGTTCATGGTTCTATGTTTTGTTTCAGGTTTAGTGGTCGATTGTTTTGCTTGTTATTTTCTCCCATGTTTTAAAGTCTTTGTACGCCTTTTCACTTGGAATATAATGTTTTTATCAACAGAGGAGGGATCAGGTGCAAAGTCCATATTCTTGTAAAAAATACAAAATAATCACGTCCCTTGATTTTATGAGATTGATGGATGAGATTAAGTAAAAATAAATATGTGTAAATTCAAATTGATATTAGATTAGGGGCAAATATGGTATATAATCTCTCTCTCCTCCCCTTCAATGAAACAACCCCAGAAAATTCCAAAAAACAAACCCAGAAAAATTCTGATGAAACAAACCTAGAAAACAAACCCAGCAACTTGCTTGATCTTCCTCAGTAATCCAATGTCCACCGAGAAAATTCCTTGTCTACCTCCGTCCATCAAATTCGAATTTGGGATCTCTATATACAGACAAGGAGCCAAGTTCTCCGCACGCGGGCAGCTTCTTACAGAAAGCTCTTCGATCGAATGCGTTCGGAGAAGTTTATCGCAACTTCTGTTTTGGTGACGGCTGGCGCCATGGAGAACAGAGCATCCTTGGACGTCGACGACGACGCCGATGCTCATCCAAGGATGACGGCGGCTGATGCTACGACAGAGCTTTTTGACAGAATACCCATCATTCATTTTATAATTTGTCACGGTCAATTTATAGTTCGTCATGTTCAGTTTCGAATTTTTCTTTATGAAAACTGTTGATTTGATTATAGGATGAGTTCCATTGATGTCGAAGATGATCCAGAGTGTGAAAAATTGAGTTCAACGAAGTTTTACTCCTTCAATTTGATCAAATTTAGTCCGCGTTTTTATAATTTGTCACGGCTAATTTATAGTTCGTCATGTTCAGTTTCAAATTTTTCTTTATCAAAACTGTTGATTTGATTTTGGGTTGAGTTCCATTGATGTCGAAGATGATCCAGAGTGTGAAAAATTGAGTTCAACGAAGTTTTACTCCTTTAATTTGATCAAATTTAGTCCGCATTTTTATAATTCGTTACAGTCAATTTATAGTTCGTCATGTTCAGTTTCGAATTTTTCTTTATCAAAATTGTTGATTTGATTTTGGGTTGAGTTCCATTGATGTCGAAGATGATCCAGAGTGTAAAAAATTGAGTTCAACGAAGTTTTACTCCAATTTAATCGAATTTAGTTCGATTTTTTATAATTCGTCACGACCATTTTATAGTTCGTCATGTTCAGTTTCGAATTTTTCTTTACGTAAACTGTTGATTTGATTTTGGGTTGAGTTCCATTGATGTCGAAGATGATCCAGAGTGTGAAAAAGCGTGGAGGTTAAGTCCGAAGAAGAAGCGTGGAGGTTTGAGTCCGAAGAAGAAGCATGAAGGTTAAGTCCGAAGAAGAAGGAATAAAGAAGGGGAGAGGAGAGAGAATATGCTTAATTTCAGAGATATTAAAATATAAAATATATTTTGTTTATTGAGTTAGTCAATTATACCCTTTTGTTAGAGAGTTACACGTATAAAGGGTAGTTATTAATTTATTTCCTCCAATTATTATCATCCTTTGGATTAACAAAATGAATGGATGAGATAAGTTTGTATTTTGCACCATATTTGGACTTTGCACCAGATCTGGCCTCTTTATCAACAACAACAAAAAAAGTGGGGGAGAGGACCTAATGCTGTTTTATCTTCCTAAACTTTTTCATCTTTTCAAGATTGAAAATCTTACAACTTTTGGTGTGTAAGTAACACCTCATCGACTTGATAATGTAATTTTGTGAGCACCAAAGGTAGAGTTCTGGTACACAAGAATTGGATCAGGTACATCCAGCAAGATTATTCTGATTCATAACTAGTATCACAAGAAGCTTCTATGTAACAAAGACATGGACCACGATGTACGCGAGTAACCAAAACCCATCTACATACAGTATTATGTGTCCATGAAAACTGTCAGAGGCCGTGGTACTATATTCCTCAAAGACGATTGCAGAAAGTAGTAGGTAGCAACATAGCTACAATACACAAACGGAAACTAGGAGTACTTGGTACATACTGCATATTCTTATTACCTCTGACCACTTGATGTAAACTACACGACCCAATATCTCTGCACTTCAAATGCCATGGTTGGTGAAACTTTTCCGATACATGCTCATAAACTTCGCCACAAATTCTGCATCCAGGAGAGAAAAAATAGGTCAATTGATTACTAGCATGGTCATGTTGTCAAGGTCAGAGCTACAATAGCAAGTCATCTTATGTCTACAAGATCGTCACCTGACAGTGACAGTAAAGCTCAAGAGAAAATCAGAAAAATAAAATACTAACTCAATTGTAAAGGCCACTACAATTATCAAAAGAACTTGTCCCTAGTATTATGTTATGGAGCAGTTAGTATCAATCAGGTCTAAGCCTGAGAACAATGTAACGACTTGTATTTTGGTAAGAGCAACAGACCTTCGAGTTTTAGCAGTGCGCTTGTCCCAGATGGAAGTCTTTTATCCTGTGAGAGTATATTGTTTTAGCCATTTCTGCAATTAAGGATTTGATCATGTCTAAAAAAGTAACATGGAAAGAATGAATCTTACATAATAAGCGTGCCAGTAGTACACTTCTCTTTTAACACTAGAATCAACTCGTTTCAAAAACTCTTCAACAAGTTTCTGCACAAATGGCAGATCTGATTTGTTAATTAAACAGTCGGTTTTCTAGAAAAAAAGATATTTACTATGGAAAGGATAAATGAATTCATGCACTGCAAAGATTTACCTGGAGTATCAATTTTGGGTGAACGAAGTCCACAAGGAGCTTCTGGAACTTCCCTCTAATGATAAACAACCTAAAAAAATGACAACTGGTTCAATAAGCATACTTAAGTCTTCTACGCTGTCAAAGAGTCAATTTCTTGAGATGCGCTCTGTTTCATAAGGTTAGCTTTTCATTAGTTCCGCAGAATAATGTTTCAAATACTTATTCACGTGTATGTTTCTTGTCCCAAAGTTTGGCGCACAAAAGAAACATAAGATGTAAACAAAGACCAAACATGAATAATCTTTACAAGAACAACAACTAAAATCTTGCTGGAACTTGAACGGTTCACACAGCATTAGAAGCAAATCAAAAAAATCGAAGAGATAAATACATAAGGTACTGCATAAAACTTATCCTTACTACGAAAACAAGCTTCAATTTTTTGACACTCTTCCACAACTCTCGTTCCCTTCTTTTAGTTGCTTCAAACAGATTTCGATAAATAAAACTAGGATATCCAACAGTAATTTTGCTTTACGAAAAATGGACAAAGTACCTTTTGGGCGATGGATCACCAAGAATATCCGCAGCAACTTCCACAACTACCTCCTCCCAACCAAGTGGAATTGGTTGATCATCAAGAAAGGGGTAACTACAGAAAATATAACAGATTGTATGATGCACCTTTTCTTGTAATTTCTATATTTAAGGTTACTTAGTGAGGGTCTCATGGGGACGAGTCCAGTTAGTTTAGGCGCATTGTTGTTTCCTTGCAAGGTGATTGTAATATCAAAAAAGTTTGTTTAGGTATGTGTTAAATGCTTACTTATTTGCTTTGCAAGCTTCAAGAGCCATAATTGCTTTTCTCAGGTTTTGCTTTGATTTGTTAGCAATCCTAGTTGCAAAGCTCTTGGGTAGACTAAGTTCTTCATTGCTTGCAATTTGTATGAGAACCTCTATGACCTGAAACATGTTCAATAATCAGCAGGGACGGTGATGCACGAAGCAGACAATACCTCATTGACACGTGAAATCATAAAATATTCCTAGACGAGATAGTTAATGTTTATGCTCCAAAATTTTCACCTCAAACCCTGCCGTTTGGTTCATAAAAAATAAAAATAAAAACACTGCCCGTTTGGGTACCAGTTCGACAAGTCCATAACTCTACAGACCCTGTATAGAATACTTAATATCGGCACATAGCTAGTTCAAAGGTGCTCATTGCTGTATATCATTATAGTCAGTAATTTCATCAACACCACTTACTTCATTGGTTCCCGGAGCATCTACAGGGATGACTTTGCAACGATTTTTGACTGGTTCTGGTATGCTTATATCATCTCCGCAACAGAGTATGAGTTTACAAGCATCCGAATAACAGTCGATAACCCATTTTATCAAGTGTTGTATGCTCTCTGGTGCTTTGTCGACATCATAAAGAACTATAACTGAAACCAGTACAAAGACCAACATTTTAAAAGCAAATAAAACAACGACAAACTTACACGTGTGCCATGAAATGTATACATGATTACTCAATACACGCATGTAACCCACACCTTTATAGTTTGCCTTGAGATTAGCGATACTGACTTCTGGAGTAACTGCATAGCTGTTGCTTATTTCTTTGACCAAAGCCATAAAAGCATACCTAGCATTCACATCTGAATTCACATTGAGCTCAACATGGTGAGCACTTAATGTCAATGGAACAGGAACTTTTGTTGGCCTCTTATCCTGCTGAGGAAAGCAACATTTAACTTCAATTTAAATTTCAACAAATCATTGAGCACGATGAGCTTATACTACGTGTTCCATTCCCTTACTGTCACAACATTCTTTTGCAAGCCTCAAGATAACTATGAATTTTGACTCAATTTCTAACCCGCGCGAAATGGGTAAATACATACATTCTCAATTGCATGATTACAACTGTACACAAGGACGTGTAAAGTTTCACATAAACACCAAAGTCTAAACCGTGAATCATTTTTTGTGGTACCTAACTACAATAATTACAGGCAAAAGCACACTAGAACTGTTCGGGCTGAGGAGAGCAAAACATTACAAGCTACACACATAGCTTGCCTGCTAATATGATAGTGAACTAGTAATTCTGAAAGGCGCCTACGGTGGTGATAACAACCTGCTTACCTGAATGTGGAAGTACCTTATCTCGTGAGATATCTGTCCCGGAAAACGATGAAAACTGATATAAGGATCAAAAGAAAAATAACTATGAATTGATTAGAATTCTCAGAAGGGTTTTGACATACATTCCAAGATGCATCCCCAAATATTTCGCGCAGGAGTGCCATGACTAGCGATCTCTTCCCAGAACCAGATGGGCCCTTCAGTAACATATGAGGACAAGCATCTTGGGATACCTAGATACAAAACGAAGTTGACATTAGTCCCATGAATTCTATACTTTAATTGAAGAGCCCGGGACTAGAGTCCTTAAAGACCAACCATTGTTGACATATATGTGAGAGACATTTATATCTGTACGATATTATCAAACCCTTCAACCCCGTATATTACTTACAAGTTCCTTCAGAAGCTGAGCCTCCTTTCTGTGGGAAGAGAATCCATTCAGTGAAGCAGGTTGGTATTTGTCAGCCCAAAATTGTCTTATTTCTTCAACAACAAATGCCTTCCTGATGAACGATGCTTCATCAAAAGCTCGCTTACGTTCAGGTGACTTTGCTGATTTTTTGCATAATTCCTTCTTCATACAGCCAAACCAAGCCTCTGACTGCACTTTCCTTCTATTGGCTGTGAAGTTCCTCATGCTATCAGTTGTCATTTCACTAACATCACTCATCCTACTACTCGTACTACTAATTCTACCAATACTTTGCCTGCTAGTAGATCTTGATAAAGCTGACCCAGATGGATTGCGTTTATGATTAATCTCATAACCACCATTTGCTCTCACTCTTTGATTAGGTGTCGTATCTCTGCTGTTAACCATCTTTGGCTTCAGTGCGTCCTTCTGTCTAATGAGGGAAGTGTGATCACGAGAAAAGAATAGATCACCAATGGAATCAGTAATCTCATACTGTGGGTCAGGGCAGGCAATGCCTTTACTATGTTTTGCTTGGGCAATCATTTCGTTCATTTCACCAGCTGAAGGAACATGCAGCTGAGTCACTTCCTTCTCATTCCTACTCTGATTTATAAATAATGGTGATGGAGTTCTCCCAGACCTTTTCTCTTCAAGATCAAAACCATTCAACTGGTCTATATTCCTTGTCGGTGGATTCGATGATGCTCTATGTTTATAGTTGGAAACCTCACTTGGTCTCCTTAAATCATGATGTTGAGCAAGTCTTTCCTCCATTTCAAACTGTCTGACACTAGGTCGTTGATTCTGTCTTCTGCTTGAGCCTCCAATCCCGTCAACACCTTCTTTCAACTTGCGTCCCTCCCCTTCTTTATGAGGAGAAGCATGTCTGGTACGACCTTCCATCGGACTAAATTTTTTAGGCTCCCCTTCTTTATAAGGAGAAACATGTCTGGCATAACGTCCCATAGGACTAATATTTCTACGCAAATCTGATAAAGTAATTGGAGCAACATCAGCGTTCCCATCTCTGCGGCCCTTGTAAGGGGATTTACTATGCCTCCTTTTAACCGGGCTTCCACCAGCTAGCTTCACAGGGGAAGAGTTATCAAACTCAAATCTAGAAGACAAGGTTCTGCGACTCAGCTTGAAAGGACTAACATTCCTTGACGTGGCAGCCGGTGCCACCCGAACTCCAGCGCTCATTTCTCGCCTTGGACTCTCTGGCCACTCAGTTTCCGTATCGGAGGGGTCATACCCACTCTTTCTCAGCTTTACAGGCGCGGACAATACATTAAAACCCCTCCGGTGCCTAGACAAACTGTCCATCTCAGAAACAAAACCCTCTTAAACTGGAAATATGGTTTAGGAATTTCGTCGAACAGGGAACATGCGCTTCAAGAAACGGACCAATTTGAACAACCAAAGGCTCAACGATGTCACTAAGCAGCATACTGGAAGGAAGGATGGACTTCCAATGATGCTGAATTGTATAAAGACAAGGGCGGTGAATGCTAAACCACAACATTGTCGATGACGATGCTTCGAATCCAGCTGACGCATGAAACTCCGACACGATTTGGCTTATACGAAAACGTTAATCCTTACTGTAAACACTAAGGCCATCCTTAGTGATGATCTTTAAATAAAGATCATCCTCCTATTTCCACAATTTTTTTTCTCTAAAAGATCATTTCACAATCTTTTTTCATATTGTTTCTTAACAATGATCCACAACAAAAAAGATCATGTCTCCATTCTTACTCTTTCATATTATTTATATACGAGGCAAAGAGATTAGCCCAATGGAAGTCTCCCTGTGCTCAAAGTGACCAGGGTTCAAGTCCTCACCAGCTCAAAATGAGCAGATACTAACTCTAACCCACTAACCTCCATCAAAAAAAAATATATTATTTATATACATATTTCCTATCTCACCCATCTATTTAACTTATTAAAAATATGTTTAAAATATAGCAAAATGTATATCAATTCATAGAGCTCAAAAAAATATAATTATTGACGATTTTTATTTTATTTTATACTTGTTATTTTTCAAATTATATTAATTACAAAATAAATACTTTTATTAAAAGAATTTAACTAATCCTAGCATGACACTTGTCATGCTATGGTGTCTCCTTAAGCCCACGATCGATTGTGGAATCACTCATCCCATACAACAAATCTATGAACAACCATGGTACAATCTTTTAAATTTTGCCTATTAAAAGATATAATTAAAAGATTGCATCTACAATCTTTTCTCTCTCACCCTATTAAGGATGCCCAAAGCTACTCAACGAGGACAAGTTTTGATTTTGTATGAAGGGTTGTTGAGGCGGGATTCGTGTCTGAGGAAGTCAAACATTGTCGGAGGTTCGTAGTCCGAGTCCGCCACACAGACAACAACTGTATAAACACGTAACTCGCCAGTCTCCATTTATAACTCGTCAAAAGTTGTCTGAGCCCGATAAAAATTTGTTTTATGATTTGGTATTTGTAAGATCATGTTGAATGAGGATGAATTGTGAGGTTGAATTCCTACCTTGTTTTCACAAGGGGAAGGTTCAAGTATTCATAACGTTTGTAGGTGTTATGCTATATTTTGAAAGCATGTTTAAGCAATATTATGGCATTACTATAAAGGTGTGCATTTCGTGAGTTCGAGGTGTCAAGATGGTTTGTACTTCAATGGTGAATTAAGATCAAGTTCAAGTACGGGGTGTTGCCTTGGGCTTCAAATGACCTATTAATATATAGAAAAAAGTACAAATTAGTGCTCCGAACTACCGCTCTTTTCCATTTAAAGGTCCAAACTATCAATTTTTCCAATCAAGGGCAAAATAAAAAATAAATTGATCAATTTTCGAACACCGACCACCGTAGATTCACCGTGATTAAATTACAAACTCAATCATGTGAATCCCGTTAATAACTACTCAATAAAAAAGTGTATTGGTGTTAAAGAAGAAAGGTCGATTTAATATGTTAAGAGTTTATGATGAGATCATCGGATTATTTTCAATATGGTTCACATGATTTAGTTCGCAATTTAATCACGATGAAACTACGGTGCTCGGTGTTTGAAAATTGGTCAATTTATTTTTTACTTTGCCATTGATTGGAAAAAATGATAGTTTGGACCTTCAATTGGAAAATGACGATAGTTCGAGGCACCAATGTGTACTTTTCCATGAAATATAGGGGCATTCAATTGAGAACACCTTCAGAAATGAGAACTTAGGGACAAATCTAAAATCATTAGATCAAATGATCCAAAGGTGCATAATGAGTCAAAAAGTGCTTTTTTATCTTATTTTTTTTGATGGAGTAAAAAAGTGCTTTTTTAGAGTTATGCACTTTTGTCTTTTAGGTAAAAGAAGTGCATAATGACAAACAACTTTAATTTTTTGAATTCATTCTGCACATATGGATCATTTGATCAAATGATCCATATTTATCCCCACGTACTCACTTTAAAACCATGTCCACAATTGAACGCTCATATATATATATGAATTGGATCAGTTACAAACCATACAACTACATACAAACTACTACAAACTACGTATAATATAAGTCTTTGGATTAGATTATGTAATGACCCATAATTATCCATAATTTAATAAATATTATTTAAATTAAACGATGAAATAAGGGCATGGAGTGGAGGTAATCTTACAATGAAATAAACACTGTTAGGGTATTGTTAATCAAAATCAACAGCCTGAAGCTCTGTTCGTTCTCTCCGCCGATCTCATTACTAAGCTTTCCATCCCATTGGGTTTTTCCTGCTGAATCTGCGGCGGAGGAGTACAAGTACGTTTCGTCTCGCGGAGGAGGAGTTTGCAGTTTTGGAAAACTTCGGCTGCGACAGCGAAGATGAAGTCATTATGTCGCAGTCTTTGATAGCTCGATGAATCCGACAACGGGGTACTTGATACAATGTTCACTGATCCCCAAATCAAATCCGCTGATCCCCCACCTCCGTCACTCCCTCCGCTTCTCCCTTCATCGGATCCACTCGCCGCCTCGGCTTCGCTAAAAGGCCCTCGTATTCGTGTTCGCCAATTATTCAGTATGTTTCTCATCATCTTAGTCTCTCTGTGTGCGCTACTTTTTTTTCTGCTGCTTCTCAACGTAACTGAATGCAATCTGATAATGTTTAAGAAATTTTGATCGAAAGAGGTTAGTTCAGTACTCAGATGAATGAAATTAGGTTGTGAATACGTTTTGTGAAACCTGTTGCTGTTGCGATTGAATTAGGAAACTACTCTGTACTATATATATACTTTCCAAATTCATAATTGTATAGATTTAGGAAACTACTTTGTATTATATATACTTGAGGTTATGAATGAGAAGGAGAGAGCTTGAAATTGAGTAATAATATTTGTCATGGTATCAAGAGCATAGGTTTAGGTCAAAAAAAAATTTCTTCGCGTGCTTTTAGAGCACAAGAGAACGAGAGTTGCACAGGTGTGAGTAATGGCGAGTGACGAGCAAGAACCAAAACTACGTCCCAAGGACGACTTTTACCTTACGAATGAGCAGCTGGAGGAAACGCCTTCTAGGAAAGATGGGATTGATAATGAAACTGAAACCACTCTTAGGATTTACGGATGTGATCTTATTCAGGAGAGCGGCATCCTCCTCAGACTACCTCAAGCAGTTATGGCTACCGGGCAGGTCTTATTCCATCGCTTTTATTGCAAGAAGTCATTTGCCCGTTTCAATGTCAAGAGAGTGGCTGCTAGCTCGGTTTGGCTTGCATCCAAATTAGAGGAGAACCCCAGAAAAGCCAGACATATTCTCTTAGTATTTCATAGGATGGAATGCAGGAGGGAAAATCTCCCAGTTCAACACATTGACCCTTTCTCTAAGAAATATTCAGAGTTGGAGAATGATCTAAATCGAACTGAGAGACATTTGTTGAAAGAGATGGGTTTTATTTGTCACATCAAACATCCTCACAAATTCATCTGCAATTACCTCGCAACCCTTGAAACACAAGAATTAAGCCAAGAAGCTTGGAATCTTGCCAATGATAGTTTGCGTACTACATTATGTGTTCGGTTTAAAAGCGAAGTCGTAGCTTGTGGAGTTGTGTATGCTGCTGCACGTAGATTTCAGGTGCCGCTTCCTGAGAATCCCCCATGGTGGAAAGCCTTTGATGCAGAAAAGCATCAGATAGATGAAGTTTGTAGAGTTCTGGCACATCTCTACCATGATTCAAAGAGCGTGACTGTTGGTGAAGAGGCTATTGATAAGTCTGCATCTAATTCCAAATCTGACCTAAGAACTGAAGCAAGTGGTGAGAGGAATAAAGACAGATATAGGGAGAAGGACAGAGAAAAATCTCATGATCGAGGAAGAGGAAGGGATTCTGACAGGGACCGTGAGCGAGAGGATAGTGACAGGACATTCAGAAAAAGAGCACCGGTCAAAGTCAGGACATTCAGAAAAATCCAGACATCACCATTCATCCCGTGACTATCGTGGCTCTTATACATCATCAAGGAAAAGAAGATTGGAATAGACACCATCAGTACAGCTGAAGTCGAGCATAGACACTGCCATTCAATTGAATGGGATGAGATTACTATTGCTGAATAAGTTTCTTTTTTTCGGGCAAAATAAAGTTCTTTTTTTTGTGTTGAATTTTTTTTTCCTTTTTTGCCACATTTTTAAAATTGGTTTCTACCAACTCTTTTTTCTTCTAAACTTTTACTTTTTATAAATTTTCTAAACTTTTCACTTTAATTTTTTTTTCTTCATAACTGATGAACAACAAAGGTAACATATCTTCGAAATTAAGGTTAGGTTCGAAAACCAGAATAAAATTGTCTAAGGTGATAATGTTTTAAGAACGGTAACAAATCAAACTGATTCGAAAGTTTTGAATGTAGACATTTAATTTATATGAAAAACAGGGACGGATCTAATTCAGGCCGGGGGTGACAGATGTCACCCCTAGATTTTTTGTGATTTTTTTATAGATCGAATATCTGGTACTGGGAGGAGTGCGGAGTTGATTTTGGCAGTTGCAATGGAGGAGTGCGGAGCTCGGGCGAGCAAGTTGAAGCTGTCGGCGATGTCGATTGAGGTGAGGAGATTTGGTGGAGCACATCATCGGACTTCAGCCCTCTGCCCTAGTCGATCATATCGCCCGCTTCGATTTGTTCCTCCTTTCTCAAATCCCCGGCGATCTTGGTGCCTCCTCCCCTGTAATTAATCCCTCCTTCCCTTTAATTTACTGACGCTTTGATATTCTTCAAACTTTCCAGATTGGAGGTCAGTGCATTTTGCAGATTAGGCTATTTCTCATAGCTAGTTTTTGTTTGAAACTATATGAGATCTGACGCTTGCAGAGCAATTTTGGAGGCATTTGATTTGTGCTTTTGAAAGTTGAGAGCAACCGGCTGTCTCACAAGCTGTTTTGGTTGAAGCAGCGCAAAGATTTTGGGACTATGGAGGTTAAGATTAATGTCAAAACGCGTTTCCGCAGGACAGTAAGGACTTGTACCAGGCATCAAAGAGCAGATGAGGTTGAAGATGATGGCTCCAAGCACTTCACTGGTTTGTTTCTTCAATAAATAAACAGTTTGTATCTTTCATGCTTGTGTGTTGGGTGAGTTCATCCTCTGAAATGGGTATGAGATTGTCTTTGCATATTTTTTGCCCTGAAGGCCAGCTAGTGCAACTTGATAATATGTGACATTCATCCTACATGTTCCTGAACCATTGATAGTTTGAATTATGTGCTTGTTGAGTCCTGAGAAATCGTCTATTGAGAATCTAGCAATACAAACATCACTTCAGGAAGGATTTATACTTTAATGATGTTGATTTCTATAGCTCAAGTGATTGGGTATTTTCTTTTGTATGATTTTCAGTATTTATGAATGTATCTGAATGCGGTATCGACTCTTATGCACCTGGTGTTGTGTAATGGCGAATTGGCCACTTGATGTGTTAAACTCAGTAATTTAATTTGATTTGATAGGTATCTCAACATGAACATGACCGTGGCGAAGGAACAGACAAGATAGGAGTGGCTGAGAAGAAGTTGATGGCTAAGAACTATATGGGTGCAAGGGAAAGGTAATCAGAGCACTGTAGAGTTCTCCTGCCATTGACATTGCCAACAGGGGGCTATGATCGTAGAACGTTCACAAAATAACATTAACATTCACAATATTAAACTGATGTTATCAAGCACAGTAAAAAAACTGATGTTATCAAGATATAATAACTGATTACAAAATAAGGACAACGTTCACAAAACAAAAACAACATTGCGAAAAACAAAAAAAAAAGAAATATTCATAACTTTAAAAAAAATTCCAACTTATTGAACTGATAATTGAGACGATAATGTACATATTTATGTTACTTTTAATTATTTTAATATATACACGTGTTAGTCACCGATTGTACCAAAATCTTATCAAAAATCTTAACATCAATTCAAACGATAAGATTTGGATTTTTACTTTTTTTATATTTTTCCAAACTCATACACACATGTGTCGCATGCTCACTTTACAAAAATTTTATTGAAATTTTTTATTAATTTCTATATTATAAACTAAAATTATAAAGTAATATTTTTATTCAGTAAATAGTGAGAGGAGGTGCTAAATTGCATGACTGGTGCATAAACTGCAATTTGAGGAGATGCTGATTATCTAGAAGGTGCTCCAGCACCTCCTCCTTCCTCGATTCAGAAGGTGCTCGGGTGCATATGCTCTTAAAGGAAGTATTAACAATAAAAAAAATTCAAAACAAGAACAGTGTTTACAATTTTTTTACAATATTCACAATGATACAGGTTTTTTTGATTAATGATATCATCATTCTTTCAAAAAAAAATTTATCAGCTGACTTCAGACTAGCTCAGCAGCAACTCGGATATTTCTACTGCTTCTCCCAGCTGTGAGTCCACAAGGGAGTACGCAAGTGCACTGATAAGAGCTGCATTGATGGAAAAACCATATCTGAACTTTGCTGACCTCATATCCATGCAAGGTTCACCAAGATTCTCATCTCCAACATCTGTTATTGGGAGTCGGGACTGCAACTTCATCCATAGTATTTGAATTAGATGGCTTCAACATATATGAAAAATTACAAAACCACTAAAATTCACGAAACAATTCAAAGAACGAACAACAAATTTACTAATTTCTATATGAGAGTTCACAAGTTGAGAAAAACACGCACAAAGCAGATTCAACGTTCGCTTTTGCTGAACGCTCTTCATATAAAACAACTAAAATTCACAAAACAAATCAAAGAACATACAACAAATCAAATCAAAATTACTAATTTCTGTATCAGAGTTCACAAAGTTGTGTAAATCAACAAACCCTCGGCATTAAATCCAGAACCCATCAACTATACTACCAGAAACCTTTTGGTGAAAAAAGAAAACATGTTCAAAAATTAAATCAAACGAATTTCACAAAGCTGTGTAAATAAACAAACCCATTTTCGAAACATATCAAGCAAAATCAAAACCACGACGTCTTTGATTTAGGAAAAAATCTAAAACTAAACATATTTTAAACTAGGGCATAAATTAAACTGAACACTATAATTAATAAAGTTCCCAAAATTTGCACATACTTCATAAAAAGAAACAACCGTTCACTTCTTGAGATTAACCTTCTGAGCTCAAACTACTGAGTTCAGAATTAAGCTTCTCGGTTCACAAGTCGGCATATGAGTTCACAACTCAGCATAATCATTCACATAATAACAATATCATTCACAATTAAATCGATGCGTTCACAAATCAATATTTCCATTCATTTAATATCAACAACCCGTTCTACATATACACACTTTATCGTGCAAAATTCATATTCCGAAACCAATTATTCAGCGCACCAAACTTCAAATTCACACAATAAGGATATAATTCTCAGATAAACTAATCCATTCACTACTTTAGATTAACCTTTTATGCCCCAACTAGTGAGTTCACAATTAATCATCTCAGTTCACAGGTCAGAATATGCATTCACAAATCTGCGTAATCATTCACATAAGACTACGGGTTCACATCGTAACAATGTAATTCACAAACACAGCGTTGCGTTCACAAATAAAGATTCAACATTCATATTTGAGTTCACAGAATAAAAAACATTGTTCACAAATAAAACACTAAGTTCATTATTGTGTGTTGAGTTCACATAATATCAATGTTACTCGCAGGCATAGCGCTGTGTTCATAACTCAATATATTACGTTCAGAATTGAATTCTTCTCATGAGAAGAACACCCAGCACAACTTCACAACCAGAAACGTTTTGGTAAAAAAAATACCATGTTCGAAATTCAAATCCACAAACCCATTTTCGACACAAATCAAGCTAAATCACAAACCCGAGTGTTCAATTTCGAAAACAAATCTAACACTGAACTGTACTTTGAAACTAGGGCATCTTACCTGGGGAAAACGAGCGGCTTTTATCCATTTATTCGCTCAACAACAGTCGATCGACGGACGTTGTCGATATCTCCACCACTGGTTGTCGAACTCGCCCTAGAATGAAAAATCGATTTGGTTGAGAGAGAGCTAAACGTGCGGAAACAAGGTCGATATCTCAACTAATTCTCTTGACTAGTATGGAAATAAAAATTAATTATTTAATATCATAATTACACCTCTATATATTTCGAATATAACGGGAGTTTAACATCCGTTAACTTTAGTCGCTTAATCTAAGCCATTCAACTCAAATAATAAACCTTTAATCAAAAAAAAACTCAAATAATAAACCATCCCTTCTTTAGGCTAAGGTCCTAAGGTCTAATCTTGCACCTTTAGATCATTTGATCTAAAGGTGTAGATTTGTCCAAAAAGTGATTTTTTGTCATTTTACATTTTTGTCTTTTAGGTAAAAAATAAAAGTGTAAAAAGATAAACAACTTTCACTTTTTGGATAAAGAATGATTGTTGGATCATTTGATCTAATGGTTGAAATGAGACCTTAGGACCTTAGCCTAAGAATGGACCTCATTTGAGCGCTCCTATATACAATCCTCCTTTATTCAAAAAGTGAAAGTTGTTTGTCTTTTGTACTTTTGTCTTTTACCTAAAAGACAAAAGTTCAAAATAACAAAAAATTACTTTTTGGACAAATCTACATCTTTAGATCATTTGATCTAAAGGATCAAGATTAGACCTTAGAATCTTAGCCTAAGGAGGGACCTCATTTGAGCGCGCCCCTATATAGATATATACCCGAAATATGATATGTATGTGTATCTTCTTTATCTATTCAATGTAATCCCACAATGAAAAAAAAAGGGTCTAAATGAATTTAGATGTAACCAGAAGAGTCATCAACAATGTGGAAAGGCATTGTGTCGGAATTTTGTGAACAATGTCTTGTAAATTGATTGATGATAAAAGTTTAAATGAGAATTTAATAGATAGCGTGCCTCTTGCTCATTGATCACGTAGTTAAATGATAAATCTTATGAAAAGTCTTTGTGAGTTTTTTCTTGATGTAAAAGTCTTGTGAGTAATAAGTGTTTAGTTTTCATATACTTTATTGACTTTTGTAAAATAATTTTCATTAGATGGAACTAGTTATCGAAGTTCTTTAAATATCACTTTGTCATCCAATTTAAAAGGATTACACTGTTAAATTAAAACGGCTGGAATTCGTATGTCCAAAAAAAAGTATTTAGGGTCATGAGAGAGTTTATCCGGATCCCAACAGTTGTCCGATTTCTGCTCTTCCCTTTAACCTTAAGATCCCAAGGGCCATATGAAAAAAATCGACTCGATTTCGACCCTATTAGGCTTGTAAAGACGGCTCGACCCAATTCGACTATTATTTACCCCATCAAATGTTTGCAAGACTCCACATTATGCGTTCTAAGTATCAATTCTGCCAAAAGAGTGGCACGAGCAATACGACCTCAATTTTTCTTGAGAGACGAAAATGACACAGGCGACACAATATGACACGGATGCGAAAAGAATCTATCATGTCAGTCGTGTCAACGTGAATGATACGGACAACACAATATAATTTTTCCTCAAGAGGGCGAGATCGAGAGCAACATGATTTATGTGTCGAAAGTTTTATTTCCTCATTTCACTCGATTCGACCCTCTTGATATGGGTTAGGGCCGACTCTTTCGGTCTTATCATGATTGTTAGAGACATATTAGGAAAATCATTATTATAGGAATATTATAGATATATTAATATATTAGTTTATGATATCTTTAGTAAGTGCTGCTATATTTTATTGTTGGCAGCTTGTCATATTCTCGCTTTAGCAATTTTCACATTTATCATGTACATCCTGTATAATAGGACACTAACTATTATCAATAACAAAAAGTCATTCTTCATAAGTTATTCTTTACAAGTCATTCTTCAAGAAGTTATTCCATTCTTAACAATGACCAAACCAATAACTCACCGTTATGGATGAAAAAAAACTAAAAGCACGATCACGATCTGTCCAGGCCTGACCCTGACATTATTTACGGTGCACACAAAAAACTTAAAAGCTCAGTGTGACCGTCTCACAACTCGAAATTATCGAGCCATAGAAAAAAGTATGTTTAAGTGGGCAGAAAATGAGATGATGAAATGTGAAGAAAATGATGGTGGAGATTCAGAATCTACAAAGACGAAAACGATCACACACGAACGCATGTATGAAAAATATTTCCTCTCCTACTCTAATTAGGCCAAATGATGGCACCAATTATCAGTTATTATAAATAATTATGGAGTCAATTGATTTTTCTCTCCACTCACCTATGCACGAAATTAATCAACTAACTATAGAACATCTACAAGCCTGTTGCGAAGAAATTACTACTCAAATAAACAGATACGATTACTATATCCGAAAACAGCTAGAAAAGACTATAAAAAATTATAAATTATGTGTAGAATTATGCGAAGAAAAACTAGATTTACTAGATACATATAAGAATTACAAAACGGTTTTAGCTACTCTTTCTGCCGGAGTAAAGAAAGATCACTCGACTACAAACGAAATTAGATCAATCGAATTAATGGTATCAGAGCGGGACCCACATGAATAGTAATTTTGACTTTTACTATTCATCAAAATAAAATACGATCAAAATACAAACCATGGATAATTTACATGACAACAGAAATTTTAATTTATTTAAATATCAATTAGAAGACGAACAAAAGATTCTTATCTTTTATATAATTAAAAACTTTCCACAAGAAATAAAAGACCAGATCTGCGAAGCCATAGATCTTGCGATAGATAAATATCTATCAGAAATTGATTATGATTTTTATTTAGAAGATAATGACTCATAGCCAGATACGGATTGATGGACTTTGAGCAACAAATTAACGAGCTAAATGAAGAAATTAATAGAATACAAAGAGTTAGAAATGAAATAAAAAGAATGTTACAAAAAATAAGAATGATAATATATATCAAAAAACAAAAATATTTAAGATGGATATAAAAGAAGAAAAAGAAAATTCAGAAATTTATACGACAGAGTCAAATAACAGCTTTACAGCAGAATTAGTCTTACATAACGAAAAACTTAAACAAATCCAAAAAATGAAAGGAACCTTGAAAAAGGAAGAAGTATTCAAAATACCCAGAACCTTAGTAGGATTCCTTAGGCGAAAAAATGAAATTATCTATTGCGTAACAACTAAAGAATTACCCATAGATATGAAAGACACAAGAGGAAATGTATACTTACCCCTCATAACAAAACAAGAAATAAATAAAAAGTTAAATAGCCTAACAGATGAAGTTAGAAGAAAAATGACCACGGTACATTTAGGCGCAGTCAAAATAATACTTACAGCACACTTCCAAAATGGGATAGACACACCTATTAAAATGGCATTAATTGATAATAGAGTTAACAACAGAAAACTCTGCGTTATAGGCGCAGCCAAAGGAAATCTAGCATATGGCAAATTTATGTTTTCAGTTTATCCAAAATTTAGGATTAATTTAAATACGCTAAACTTAGACAAGACACTTAGTTTTATACATGAATTTGAAAACAAAGATTTAATGAACAAAGGAGATAAAGCATTTTCAGTCACCTACATGGTTGCATATGCAATAAGTAATTCCGTACATAGTATAGAATATGCTAAACAAGAATACATTGAATTAGATGAAGTATTCACAGATATTGGAAATATTGAGAAAAATGAATTCTGTGAATTATTTCCAGATGAAGCAAATTGGACCATTGATTTAACAAGAGATAAAAGATATTATAATCAACCTAGAACAAAATACGAACCAGGAAGATCATCTACTACATCTTTACCAGAATCGAATAATGAGTTAATGAGACAAATATCATATAAAGTGGATAAAATTAGAGAAGCAATCGGATTTATAGAATGACAGAAGAACAAATAGAATATCCAAAAATTAGTAATAAAAATAAAATAGATTATGACTTACAAAATACAGCAGGATATAAAAAGGACTGGATGAGTTAACAAACTGAATGTAATTGGACAAGTAATTGTTTACATTGGCATCACTGTGATAAAGAAACAATGGAGAACATGAATAGTGGACTCCCACACATACAAAAAATATTGATAAGTATTGGAAATACATTGACAGATTCAATCATACATAATGATAATGAATTTAGAAAACTTAATACATTACTTAGTCAACAAAAATATGGGGAATTAATAGATAAGGACAACCAAATTTATGGAGAAACCTCACTAAAAGAAAAAGTCACGGATCTTCAAAATGATTTGACTAGTTTAAGAACACATGAACTTAGTAAATTAAAGAAACTTACAGAACAAAATCAGCACATAATCAATATTATTAAACCAATTGATATAAAGAAATTAGAAAACACAGTTCATGAATTAAATAAGAAGATACCAGATATAGAACCATTATTAAAAGACTTTACCAAAATGTTCAAAACTTTAGATAACATTAGTAGAGCCATCAGGAACGAAGATTTATGACAACTTCGACTGAATCCGTACTAAAATACCTAAAAGAAGAATTAAAGGAAATAAAAGCAATCATTATCACGGAAGAAAAGCTAATTAAAATTCTCAGAGAAGAATTAAATATATGCAGAAATGGACTCGATAAAATACAAAGACAAATGTTACAAATCAAATTACACAACAGCCCAAGTAAAAACTCAGGATTAAACTTTTCAGATTTCCAACCACCACCTAGTTTACCATGGGGAAAACCGTTTGAAGACAATAAAGAAAAAGATGAAAGACAACAAATAACTGACAATGAAAATTAAAAGGATTTTTTGTTTCTTGCCCAAAATAGTTAGGTCAACAATTAGTACGCAAGACGGCATAGAATCGGAGCTGCTACAAAACCAAGTTATGACCATTGAACTGAGAGAAACATCAGTTAAAGATAAATTAACTATAAGAACAGAATTAGAAAAAGAATTCGATGCAGGAATCAACATGGATAAGTGTATTAAATTATTAAGTCTAACAGATAATGAATTAATTCAAGAAACACCATTAAGTAATGAAAAGGAAGAAAATATTATATACGAATATTCTTCAACCGAAGAAGAACCTGAATCACCGAAAATCAGAATTAATTATAAAGAACCTCAAATGCTGAATAGAGAAATATTTATGGATCAAGGAGGCCCAAGTAATTGGCAGGTAGTCTCTCATAATGGAGATGCAGAAATGTATGATGCATATGATACAACATACGAACAAAGTAGATATAGATATGACAATAGAGAAAGAAAATATAATTACAGAAAACAACCATATAAGGACTATAAAAATACTAGGATACCCTCAACAAGATATATTCCAGACGAATATCAACCTAAAGAAGTTACCAAAATTAAATATGATGTCCTAAACTTAGACTGTTGCAAAGACCGAACTAGAGCTTTGGATGATTGGGGAAACGCAATTGATGTAATTATACAGAGTAATAATGGACTTAAAGATAACATAGGAGCAGCTAAATCATTTATTCTACACAAGCTATCAGGAAATATTAAAAGTTGGTATCAAAATCTTACAGATGATTTGAAAAAAGAACTTGAGACAGACGCTACAACAGGAAGTATTTTACTAAAAAACTTCGTTAGAGTAATTTATTCTGAATTTATTGGAAGAGAAGAAATAAATCATCAAAAAGAAGTAAGAGAAGCAGAAGAAAATGAAGCTAAATGGCATTTAGATAACATGGTCATATGCGAGATGTGTTATTTCAGCACTTTTGCATGTGAATATGAAAAATACTACTACAAATTAAATCATACAACAAGGCCTACATATAAAGAAATGTTTTTAAATAAATTACCCAAACCATCAGGAGACAAAATAAAAGAATTATGGAAATCAAAATCGGTTGATATACCTGATACTCTAGGGGGAATTATTAGAATTATAGAAATATTCTTAAGAGATATATGTACACAAAGGCAAATGTATAAACAAAAATACTATACGGGAAATAATAGGATTTGTTGTGATAGATCCCAATTAGACATACCAGGAAAATATGGATGTCAAGTCAGAAAAAACCTCTACAAGAAGTATAAGAAACCAAAATATAAAAGGTATAGAAAGAAGTACAAATTTAAACCAGTCCCTTATAAGCCTAAATATACAAAACCAAAATACAGAAAAAGATATTTCAAAAAATATAATAAGAAAAATACTTATAAAAAAGACAAATATTGCCCCACAGGCAAAAAATCATGTACTTGTTGGCTATGTGAAGAAGAAGGACACTATGCAAATAAATGTCCAAATAAAGAAAGAATAAATAAAGAAAGAAAAGAAAAGGTAAAACTACTTGAATATGTATATTCACAACAATTAGAACCAATTGAAGAAAATAACCTAAGTGACTGTGATCAATTATATTACCTCGAAACAGATAGTGAATATGAAACAGATTCAGAATATGACACATCAGATTCTGAATAGCTTAGCAAACCCAAATAGCAGCTATATAAAAATAGAAATTAAGCTTAAAGGATATAAAAAATATCACCTATTTGCTTACTTAGATACAGGAGCAAGCATTTGTGTTGCAAGCAAATATATATTCCCACCAGAACTATGGATAGAAGCAGACAAACAATTTACAGTTTTAATTGCAAACAAAACATCAGTACCTGTAAATATGTTAGTAAAAAATATAAACATAAAATTATGTGGCGAAGACTTTGTTTTCCCAACTATTTATCAACAAGAAACAGGACAGGATTTAATAATAGGAAATAACTTTTTAAAACTAAACAAACCATTTATACAAGATATAAATTGGATAAGCATTACACATCACCTAACTAACAGACGAATTTTTTGCACTCTAGAAACTAACATTATTAAGATAGCAAAACCTGATTTCTTGAATCAGTTCAAAAAAGAAAATCAGCAAAAACGTGGTGAGATAATAGAAGAAATACTACAAGTAGCAGAGTCAAAAGCACCAATTGAGTATTTACAACAAATAAACAAATTAGAAGAACTAAAAGAATTGTTAAAAGACACATCCAGTGAAAATCCTTTAGACCTAAGGATAAACAAATAAAAAGAAATCGCAATCATAAAATTAAGAGATGAAACTAAAGTTATAAGGGTAAAACCTATGATCTACACTCCTAAAGATAGAAATGAATTTGCAATACAAATAAAAGAATTACTCGAAATGAACTTAATCACACCAAGTAAAAGTCCACATAGCTCACCAGCATTCATGGTAGAAAATGAGGCTGAAAAGAAAAGAGGAAAGAAAAGAATGGTTATAAATTACAAAGCCTTAAATAAAGAAACAATTGATGATGGTTACTTCTTACCTAACAAAGAAACATTATTAGCACAGATAAGAGGAAAAACGTATTACACTGGCCTAGACTGTAAATCAGGATTTTGGCAAGTACGTTTAAGTAAAGAATCAAAACAACTCACTGCATTTAGCTGTCCACAAGGACATTATGAATGGAACGTAGTTCCTTTTGGACTTAAACAAGCCCCAGGTATTTTTCAGAGATATATGGATAAAATATTAGAAAAATATAGAGACTATTGTCTTGTTTATGTCGATGACATACTTATATTCTCAAATACTGAAATAGAACATTACGAACATGTGAAAACTATTTTACTTACATGTAAACAGTAAGGAATCGTTCTGTCAGAAAGAAAAGCGAAATTAAGTCAACAAGAAATTTCTTTTTTAGGACTAGAAATAAAAGCAGGACAGATCAAATTACAAAAGCGCATAATAGAACACATAAATAAGTTCCCTGATAAAATGGAAGACAAGAAAATGCTTCAAAGATTTTTAGGATGCTTAACTTATGCAGAAGCCTACATTTACAAACTTGCAGAACTAAGAAAACCCTTACAAATAAAATTAAAAGAAAATGTGAGATGGATGTGGACTGATAACGACACGAATTACATTGTTAAATGTAAAAAACAATGTAAAAACTTACCCAACTTATATCACCCAAGAAAAATCGATTTTATGATTATCGAAACAGATGCAAGCAATTTGTTTTGGGGAGGAATCCTTAAAGCTAGAACAGAAAATTATTCTGAACACTTATGTAGATACGCTTCAGGCACCTTTAATGGCCCTGAAACTAGATATCATTCTAATGAAAAAGAATACTTAGCCATCAAAAAGACCATTAAGAAATTTAGAGCATATATTAGTGACAAAGAATTTTTAATCAGAACAGATAGCAAAAATTTCGGCTATTTCCTTAGAACAAATATTGCCGAAGATTATAAGCAAGGTAGATTACTTAAGTGGCAACAATGGTTCAACTATTATCAGTTTCAAGTAGAACATATACCAGGAACAAAAAATAGCTTAGCAGATAGTCACGGATCTTCAAAATGATTTGACTAGTTTAAGAACACATGAACTTAGTAAATTAAAGAAACTTACAGAACAAAATCAGCACATAATCAATATTATTAAACCAATTGATATAAAGAAATTAGAAAACACAGTTCATGAATTAAATAAGAAGATACCAGATATAGAACCATTATTAAAAGACTTTACCAAAATGTTCAAAACTTTAGATAACATTAGTAGAGCCATCGGGAACGAAGATTTATGACAACTTCGACTGAATCCGTACTAAAATACCTAAAAGAAGAATTAAAGGAAATAAAAGCAATCATTATCACGGAAGAAAAGCTAATTAAAATTCTCAGAGAAGAATTAAATATATGCAGAAATGGACTCGATAAAATACAAAGACAAATGTTACAAATCAAATTACACAACAGCCCAAGTAAAAACTCAGGATTAAACTTTTCAGATTTCCAACCACCACCTAGTTTACCATGGGGAAAACCGTTTGAAGACAATAAAGAAAAAGATGAAAGACAACAAATAACTGACAATGAAAATTAAAAGGATTTTTTGTTTCTTGCCCAAAATAGTTAGGTCAACAATTAGTACGCAAGACGGCATAGAATCGGAGCTGCTACAAAACCAAGTTATGACCATTGAACCGAGAGAAACATCAGTTAAAGATAAATTAACTATAAGAACAGAATTAGAAAAAGACTTCGATGCAGGAATCAACATGGATAAGTGTATTAAATTATTAAGTCTAACAGATAATGAATTAATTCAAGAAACACCATTAAGTAATGAAAAGGAAGAAAATATTATATACGAATATTCTTCAACCGAAGAAGAACCTGAATCACCGAAAATCAGAATTAATTATAAAGAACCTCAAATGCTGAATAGAGAAATATTTATGGATCAAGGAGGCCCAAGTAATTGGCAGGTAGTCTCTCATAATGGAGATGCAGAAATGTATGATGCATATGATACAACATACGAACAAAGTAGATATAGATATGACAATAGAGAAAGAAAATATAATTACAGAAAACAACCATATAAGGACTATAAAAATACTAGGATACCCTCAACAAGATATATTCCAGACGAATATCAACCTAAAGAAGTTACCAAAATTAAATATGATGTCCTAAACTTAGACTGTTGCAAAGACCGAACTAGAGCTTTGGATGATTGGGGAAACGCAATTGATGTAATTATACAGAGTAATAATGGACTTAAAGATAACATAGGAGCAGCTAAATCATTTATTCTACACAAGCTATCAGGAAATATTAAAAGTTGGTATCAAAATCTTACAGATGATTTGAAAAAAGAACTTGAGACAGACGCTACAACAGGAAGTATTTTACTAAAAAACTTCGTTAGAGTAATTTATTCTGAATTTATTGGAAGAGAAGAAATAAATCATCAAAAAGAAGTAAGAGAAGCAGAAGAAAATGAAGCTAAATGGCATTTAGATAACATGGTCATATGCGAGATGTGTTATTTCAGCACTTTTGCATGTGAATATGAAAAATACTACTACAAATTAAATCATACAACAAGGCCTACATATAAAGAAATGTTTTTAAATAAATTACCCAAACCATCAGGAGACAAAATAAAAGAATTATGGAATCAAAATCGGTTGATATACCTGATACTCTAGGGGGAATTATTAGAATTATAGAAATATTCTTAAGAGATATATGTACACAAAGGCAAATGTATAAACAAAAATACTATACGGGAAATAATAGGATTTGTTGTGATAGATCCCAATTAGACATACCAGGAAAATATGGATGTCAAGTCAGAAAAAACCTCTACAAGAAGTATAAGAAACCAAAATATAAAAGGTATAGAAAGAAGTACAAATTTAAACCAGTCCCTTATAAGCCTAAATATACAAAACCAAAATACAGAAAAAGATATTTCAAAAAATATAATAAGAAAAATACTTATAAAAAAGACAAATATTGCCCCACAGGCAAAAAATCATGTACTTGTTGGCTATGTGAAGAAGAAGGACACTATGCAAATAAATGTCCAAATAAAGAAAGAATAAATAAAGAAAGAAAAGAAAAGGTAAAACTACTTGAATATGTATATTCACAACAATTAGAACCAATTGAAGAAAATAACCTAAGTGACTAGGATCAATTATATTACCTCGAAACAGATAGTGAATATGAAACAGATTCAGAATATGACACATCAGATTCTGAATAGCTTAGCAAACCCAAATAGCAGCTATATAAAAATAGAAATTAAGCTTAAAGGATATAAAAAATATCACCTATTTGCTTACTTAGATACAGGAGCAAGCATTTGTGTTGCAAGCAAATATATATTCCCACCAGAACTATGGATAGAAGCAGACAAACAATTTACAGTTTTAATTGCAAACAAAACATCAGTACCTGTAAATATGTTAGTAAAAAATATAAACATAAAATTATGTGGCGAAGACTTTGTTTTCCCAACTATTTATCAACAAGAAACAGGACAGGATTTAATAATAGGAAATAACTTTTTAAAACTAAACAAACCATTTATACAAGATATAAATTGGATAAGCATTACACATCACCTAACTAACAGACGAATTTTTTGCACTCTAGAAACTAACATTATTAAGATAGCAAAACCTGATTTCTTGAATCAGTTCAAAAAAGAAAATCAGCAAAAACGTGGTGAGATAATAGAAGAAATACTACAAGTAGCAGAGTCAAAAGCACCAATTGAGTATTTACAACAAATAAACAAATTAGAAGAACTAAAAGAATTGTTAAAAGACACATCCAGTGAAAATCCTTTAGACCTAAGGATAAACAAATCAAAAGAAATCGCAATCATAAAATTAAGAGATGAAACTAAAGTTATAAGGGTAAAACCTATGATCTACACTCCTAAAGATAGAAATGAATTTGCAATACAAATAAAAGAATTACTCGAAATGAACTTAATCACACCAAGTAAAAGTCCACATAGCTCACCAGCATTCATGGTAGAAAATGAGGCTGAAAAGAAAAGAGGAAAGAAAAGAATGGTTATAAATTACAAAGCCTTAAATAAAGAAACAATTGATGATGGTTACTTCTTACCTAACAAAGAAACATTATTAGCACAGATAAGAGGAAAAACGTATTACACTGGCCTAGACTGTAAATCAGGATTTGGGCAAGTACGTTTAAGTAAAGAATCAAAACAACTCACTGCATTTAGCTGTCCACAAGGACATTATGAATGGAACGTAGTTCCTTTTGGACTTAAACAAGCCCCAGGTATTTTTCAGAGATATATGGATAAAATATTAGAAAAATATAGAGACTATTGTCTTGTTTATGTCGATGACATACTTATATTCTCAAATACTGAAATAGAACATTACGAACATGTGAAAACTATTTTACTTACATGTAAACAGCAAGGAATCGTTCTGTCAGAAAGAAAAGCGAAATTAAGTCAACAAGAAATTTCTTTTTTAGGACTAGAAATAAAAGCAGGACAGATCAAATTACAAAAACGCATAATAGAACACATAAATAAGTTCCCTGATAAAATGGAAGACAAGAAAATGCTTCAAAGATTTTTAGGATGCTTAACTTATGCAGAAGCCTACATTTACAAACTTGCAGAACTAAGAAAACCCTTACAAATAAAATTAAAAGAAAATGTGAGATGGATGTGGACTGATAACGACACGAATTACATTGTTAAATGTAAAAAACAATGTAAAAACTTACCCAACTTATATCACCCAAGAAAAATCGATTTTATGATTATCGAAACAGATGCAAGCAATTTGTTTTGGGGAGGAATCCTTAAAGCTAGAACAGAAAATGATTCTGAACACTTATGTAGATACGCTTCAGGCACCTTTAATGGCCCTGAAACTAGATATCATTCTAATGAAAAAGAATACTTAGCCATCAAAAAGACCATTAAGAAATTTAGAGCATATATTAGTGACAAAGAATTTTTAATCAGAACAGATAGCAAAAATTTCGGCTATTTCCTTAGAACAAATATTGCCGAAGATTATAAGCAAGGTAGATTACTTAAGTGGCAACAATGGTTCAACTATTATCAGTTTCAAGTAGAACATATACCAGGAACAAAACATAGCTTAGCAGATAGTCACGGATCTTCAAAATGATTTGACTAGTTTAAGAACACATGAACTTAGTAAATTAAAGAAACTTACAGAACAAAATCAGCACATAATCAATATTATTAAACCAATTGATATAAAGAAATTAGAAAACACAGTTCATGAATTAAATAAGAAGATACCAGATATAGAACCATTATTAAAAGACTTTACCAAAATGTTCAAAACTTTAGATAACATTAGTAGAGCCATCGGGAACGAAGATTTATGACAACTTCGACTGAATCCGTACTAAAATACCTAAAAGAAGAATTAAAGGAAATAAAAGCAATCATTATCACGGAAGAAAAGCTAATTAAAATTCTCAGAGAAGAATTAAATATACGCAGAAATGGACTCGATAAAATACAAAGACAAATGTTACAAATCAAATTACACAACAGCCCAAGTAAAAACTCAGGATTAAACTTTTCAGATTTCCAACCACCACCTAGTTTACCATGGGGAAAACCGTTTGAAGACAATAAAGAAAAAGATGAAAGACAACAAATAACTGACAATGAAAATTAAAAGGATTTTTTGTTTCTTGCCCAAAATAGTTAGGTCAACAATTAGTACGCAAGACGGCATAGAATCGGAGCTGCTACAAAACCAAGTTATGACCATTGAACCGAGAGAAACATCAGTTAAAGATAAATTAACTATAAGAACAGAATTAGAAAAAGAATTCGATGCAGGAATCAACATGGATAAGTGTATTAAATTATTAAGTCTAACAGATAATGAATTAATTCAAGAAACACCATTAAGTAATGAAAAGGAAGAAAATATTATATACGAATATTCTTCAACCGAAGAAGAACCTGAATCACCGAAAATCAGAATTAATTATAAAGAACCTCAAATGCTGAATAGAGAAATATTTATGGATCAAGGAGGCCCAAGTAATTGGCAGGTAGTCTCTCATAATGGAGATGCAGAAATGTATGATGCATATGATACAACATACGAACAAAGTAGATATAGATATGACAATAGAGAAAGAAAATATAATTACAGAAAACAACCATATAAGGACTATAAAAATACTAGGATACCCTCAACAAGATATATTCCAGACGAATATCAACCTAAAGAAGTTACCAAAATTAAATATGATGTCCTAAACTTAGACTGTTGCAAAGACCGAACTAGAGCTTTGGATGATTGGGGAAACGCAATTGATGTAATTATACAGAGTAATAATGGACTTAAAGATAACATAGGAGCAGCTAAATCATTTATTCTACACAAGCTATCAGGAAATATTAAAAGTTGGTATCAAAATCTTACAGATGATTTGAAAAAAGAACTTGAGACAGACGCTACAACAGGAAGTATTTTACTAAAAAACTTCGTTAGAGTAATTTATTCTGAATTTATTGGAAGAGAAGAAATAAATCATCAAAAAGAAGTAAGAGAAGCAGAAGAAAATGAAGCTAAATGGCATTTAGATAACATGGTCATATGCGAGATGTGTTATTTCAGCACTTTTGCATGTGAATATGAAAAATACTACTACAAATTAAATCATACAACAAGGCCTACATATAAAGAAATGTTTTTAAATAAATTACCCAAACCATCAGGAGACAAAATAAAAGAATTATGGAAATCAAAATCGGTTGATATACCTGATACTCTAGGGGGAATTATTAGAATTATAGAAATATTCTTAAGAGATATATGTACACAAAGGCAAATGTATAAACAAAAATACTATACGGGAAATAATAGGATTTGTTGTGATAGATCCCAATTAGACATACCAGGAAAATATGGATGTCAAGTCAGAAAAAACCTCTACAAGAAGTATAAGAAACCAAAATATAAAAGGTATAGAAAGAAGTACAAATTTAAACCAGTCCCTTATAAGCCTAAATATACAAAACCAAAATACAGAAAAAGATATTTCAAAAAATATAATAAGAAAAATACTTATAAAAAAGACAAATATTGCCCCACAGGCAATAAATCATGTACTTGTTGGCTATGTGAAGAAGAAGGACACTATGCAAATAAATGTCCAAATAAAGAAAGAATAAATAAAGAAAGAAAAGAAAAGATAAAACTACTTGAATATGTATATTCACAACAATTAGAACCAATTGAAGAAAATAACCTAAGTGACTGTGATCAATTATATTACCTCGAAACAGATAGTGAATATGAAACAGATTCAGAATATGACACATCAGATTCTGAATAGCTTAGCAAACCCAAATAGCAGCTATATAAAAATAGAAATTAAGCTTAAAGGATATAAAAAATATCACCTATTTGCTTACTTAGATACAGGAGCAAGCATTTGTGTTGCAAGCAAATATATATTCCCACCAGAACTATGGATAGAAGCAGACAAAGAATTTACAGTTTTAATTGCAAACAAAACATCAGTACCTGTAAATATGTTAGTAAAAAATATAAACATAAAATTATGTGGCGAAGACTTTGTTTTCCCAACTATTTATCAACAAGAAACAGGACAGGATTTAATAATAGGAAATAACTTTTTAAAACTAAACAAACCATTTATACAAGATATAAATTGGATAAGCATTACACATCACCTAACTAACAGACGAATTTTTTGCACTCTAGAAACTAACATTATTAAGATAGCAAAACCTGATTTCTTGAATCAGTTCAAAAAAGAAAATCAGCAAAAACGTGGTGAGATAATAGAAGAAATACTACAAGTAGCAGAGTCAAAAGCACCAATTGAGTATTTACAACAAATAAACAAATTAGAAGAACTAAAAGAATTGTTAAAAGACACATCCAGTGAAAATCCTTTAGACCTAAGGATAAACAAATCAAAAGAAATCGCAATCATAAAATTAAGAGATGAAACTAAAGTTATAAGGGTAAAACCTATGATCTACACTCCTAAAGATAGAAATGAATTTGCAATACAAATAAAAGAATTACTCGAAATGAACTTAATCACACCAAGTAAAAGTCCACATAGCTCACCAGCATTCATGGTAGAAAATGAGGCTGAAAAGAAAAGAGGAAAGAAAAGAATGGTTATAAATTACAAAGCCTTAAATAAAGAAACAATTGATGATGGTTACTTCTTACCTAACAAAGAAACATTATTAGCACAGATAAGAGGAAAAACGTATTACACTGGCCTAGACTGTAAATCAGGATTTGGGCAAGTACGTTTAAGTAAAGAATCAAAACAACTCACTGCATTTAGCTGTCCACAAGGACATTATGAATGGAACGTAGTTCCTTTTGGACTTAAACAAGCCCCAGGTATTTTTCAGAGATATATGGATAAAATATTAGAAAAATATAGAGACTATTGTCTTGTTTATGTCGATGACATACTTATATTCTCAAATACTGAAATAGAACATTACGAACATGTGAAAACTATTTTACTTACATGTAAACAGCAAGGAATCGTTCTGTCAGAAAGAAAAGCGAAATTAAGTCAACAAGAAATTTCTTTTTTAGGACTAGAAATAAAAGCAGGACAGATCAAATTACAAAAGCGCATAATAGAACACATAAATAAGTTCCCTGATAAAATGGAAGACAAGAAAATGCTTCAAAGATTTTTAGGATGCTTAACTTATGCAGAAGCCTACATTTACAAACTTGCAGAACTAAGAAAACCCTTACAAATAAAATTAAAAGAAAATGTGAGATGGATGTGGACTGATAACGACACGAATTACATTGTTAAATGTAAAAAACAATGTAAAAACTTACCCAACTTATATCACCCAAGAAAAATCGATTTTATGATTATCGAAACAGATGCAAGCAATTTGTTTTGGGGAGGAATCCTTAAAGCTAGAACAGAAAATGATTCTGAACACTTATGTAGATACGCTTCAGGCACCTTTAATGGCCCTGAAACTAGATATCATTCTAATGAAAAAGAATACTTAGCCATCAAAAAGACCATTAAGAAATTTAGAGCATATATTAGTGACAAAGAATTTTTAATCAGAACAGATAGCAAAAATTTCGGCTATTTCCTTAGAACAAATATTGCCGAAGATTATAAGCAAGGTAGATTACTTAAGTGGCAACAATGGTTCAACTATTATCAGTTTCAAGTAGAACATATACCAGGAACAAAACATAGCTTAGCAGATAGTCACGGATCTTCAAAATGATTTGACTAGTTTAAGAACACATGAACTTAGTAAATTAAAGAAACTTACAGAACAAAATCAGCACATAATCAATATTATTAAACCAATTGATATAAAGAAATTAGAAAACACAGTTCATGAATTAAATAAGAAGATACCAGATATAGAACCATTATTAAAAGACTTTACCAAAATGTTCAAAACTTTAGATAACATTAGTAGAGCCATCGGGAACGAAGATTTATGACAACTTCGACTGAATCCGTACTAAAATACCTAAAAGAAGAATTAAAGGAAATAAAAGCAATCATTATCACGGAAGAAAAGCTAATTAAAATTCTCAGAGAAGAATTAAATATACGCAGAAATGGACTCGATAAAATACAAAGACAAATGTTACAAATCAAATTACACAACAGCCCAAGTAAAAACTCAGGATTAAACTTTTCAGATTTCCAACCACCACCTAGTTTACCATGGGGAAAACCGTTTGAAGACAATAAAGAAAAAGATGAAAGACAACAAATAACTGACAATGAAAATTAAAAGGATTTTTTGTTTCTTGCCCAAAATAGTTAGGTCAACAATTAGTACGCAAGACGGCATAGAATCGGAGCTGCTACAAAACCAAGTTATGACCATTGAACCGAGAGAAACATCAGTTAAAGATAAATTAACTATAAGAACAGAATTAGAAAAAGAATTCGATGCAGGAATCAACATGGATAAGTGTATTAAATTATTAAGTCTAACAGATAATGAATTAATTCAAGAAACACCATTAAGTAATGAAAAGGAAGAAAATATTATATACGAATATTCTTCAACCGAAGAAGAACCTGAATCACCGAAAATCAGAATTAATTATAAAGAACCTCAAATGCTGAATAGAGAAATATTTATGGATCAAGGAGGCCCAAGTAATTGGCAGGTAGTCTCTCATAATGGAGATGCAGAAATGTATGATGCATATGATACAACATACGAACAAAGTAGATATAGATATGACAATAGAGAAAGAAAATATAATTACAGAAAACAACCATATAAGGACTATAAAAATACTAGGATACCCTCAACAAGATATATTCCAGACGAATATCAACCTAAAGAAGTTACCAAAATTAAATATGATGTCCTAAACTTAGACTGTTGCAAAGACCGAACTAGGGCTTTGGATGATTGGGGAAACGCAATTGATGTAATTATACAGAGTAATAATGGACTTAAAGATAACATAGGAGCAGCTAAATCATTTCTTCTACACAAGCTATCAGGAAATATTAAAAGTTGGTATCAAAATCTTACAGATGATTTGAAAAAAGAACTTGAGACAGACGCTACAACATGAAGTATTTTACTAAAAAACTTCGTTAGAGTAATTTATTCTGAATTTATTGGAAGAGAAGAAATAAATCATCAAAAAGAAGTAAGAGAAGCAGAAGAAAATGAAGCTAAATGGCATTTAGATAACATGGTCATATGCGAGATGTGTTATTTCAGCACTTTTGCATGTGAATATGAAAAATACTACTACAAATTAAATCATACAACAAGGCCTACATATAAAGAAATGTTTTGAAATAAATTACCCAAACCATCAGGAGACAAAATAAAAGAATTATGGAAATCAAAACCGGTTGATATACCTGATACTCTAGGGGGAATTATTAGAATTATAGAAATATTCTTATGAGATATATGTACACAAAGGCAAATGTATAAACAAAAATACTATACGGGAAATAATAGGATTTGTTGTGATAGATCCCAATTAGACATACCAGGAAAATATGGATGTCAAGTCAGAAAAAACCTCTACAAGAAGTATAAGAAACCAAAATATAAAAGGTATAGAAAGAAGTACAAATTTAAACCAGTCCCTTATAAGCCTAAATATACAAAACCAAAATACAGAAAAAGATATTTCAAAAAATATAATAAGAAGAATTCTTATAAAAAAGACAAATATTGCCCCACTGGCAAAAAATCATGTACTTGTTGGCTATGTGAAGAAGAAGGACACTATGCAAATAAATGTCCAAATAAAGAAAGAATAAATAAAGAAAGAAAAGAAAAGGTAAAACTACTTGAATATGTATATTCACAACAATTAGAACCAATTGAAGAAAATAACCTAAGTGACTGTGATCAATTATATTACCTCGAAACAGATAGTGAATATGAAACAGATTCAGAATATGACACATCAGATTCTGAATAGCTTAGCAAACCCAAATAGCAGCTATATAAAAATAGAAATTAAGCTTAAAGGATATAAAAAATATCACCTATTTGCTTACTTAGATACAGGAGCAAGCATTTGTGTTGCAAGCAAATATATATTCCCACCAGAACTATGGATAGAAGCAGACAAACAATTTACAGTTTTAATTGCAAACAAAACATCAGTACCTGTAAATATGTTAGTAAAAAATATAAACATAAAATTATGTGGCGAAGACTTTGTTTTCCCAACTATTTATCAACAAGAAACAGGACAGGATTTAATAATAGGAAACAACTTTTTAAAACTAAACAAACCATTTATACAAGATATAAATTGGATAAGCATTACACATCACCAAACTAACAGACGAATTTTTTGCACTCTAGAAACTAACATTATTAAGATAGCAAAACCTGATTTCTTGAATCAGTTCAAAAAAGAAAATCAGCAAAAACGTGGTGAGATAATAGAAGAAATACTACAAGTAGCAGAGTCAAAAGCACCAATTGAGTATTTACAACAAATAAACAAATTAGAAGAACTAAAAGAATTGTTAAAAGACACATCCAGTGAAAATCCTTTAGACCTAAGGATAAACAAATCAAAAGAAATCGCAATCATAAAATTAAGAGATGAAACTAAAGTTATAAGGGTAAAACCTATGATCTACACTCCTAAAGATAGAAATGAATTTGCAATACAAATAAAAGAATTACTCGAAATGAACTTAATCACACCAAGTAAAAGTCCACATAGCTCACCAGCATTCATGGTAGAAAATGAGGCTGAAAAGAAAAGAGGAAAGAAAAGAATGGTTATAAATTACAAAGCCTTAAATAAAGAAACAATTGATGATGGTTACTTCTTACCTAACAAAGAAACATTATTAGCACAGATAAGAGGAAAAACGTATTACACTGGCCTAGACTGTAAATCAGGATTTTGGCAAGTACGTTTAAGTAAAGAATCAAAACAACTCACTGCATTTAGCTGTCCACAAGGACATTATGAATGGAACGTAGTTCCTTTTGGACTTAAACAAGCCCCAGGTATTTTTCAGAGATATATGGATAAATTATTAGAAAAATATAGAGACTATTGTCTTGTTTATGTCGATGACATACTTATATTCTCAAATACTGAAATAGAACATTACGAACATGTGAAAACTATTTTACTTACATGTAAACAACAAGGAATCGTTCTGTCAGAAAGAAAAGCGAAATTATGTCAACAAGAAATTTCTTTTTTAGGACTAGAAATAAAAGCAGGACAGATCAAATTACAAAAGCACATAATAGAACACATAAATAAGTTCCCTGATAAAATGGAAGACAAGAAAATGCTTCAAAGATTTTTAGGATGCTTAACTTATGCAGAAGCCTACATTTACAAACTTGCAGAGCTAAGAAAACCCTTACAAATAAAATTAAAAGAAAATGTGAGATGGATGTGGACTGATAACGACACGAATTACATTGTTAAATGTAAAAAACAATGTAAAAACTTACCCAACTTATATCACCAAAGAAAAACCGATTTTATGATTATCGAAACAGATGCAAGCAATTTGTTTTGGGGAGGAATCCTTAAAGCTAGAACAGAAAATGATTCTGAACACTTATGTAGATACGCTTCAGGCACCTTCAATGGCCCTGAAACTAGATATCATTCTAATGAAAAAGAATACTTAGCCATCAAATTAAGAAATTTAGAGCATATATTATTGACAAAGAATTTTTAATCAGAACAGATAGCAAAAATTTCGGCTATTTCCTTAGAACAAATATTGCCGAAGATTATAAGCAAGGTAGATTACTTAAGTGGCAACAATGGTTCAACTATTATCAGTTTCAAGTAGAACATATACCAGGAACAAAAAATAGCTTAGCAGATAGCCTAACTCGTGAACTAAATAACATAGAAGAAAAATTTGAGTTAATTACCTACGAGGAAACTAACAATGTCATGCATGTACATACGAAGAAAACATGGATGCAAGCCATATCACGATTATGGAGAAAGAACTCGAGTTAGAAAGACTTCAAGAGTCAATTTTGAAGAAAGAACTCGAATTACTTAAAGCAAAAGCAAATAAGTCTGAATTCCCAGCACCATTAATTACCGCAAATGACCTAAAAAGAGCAAAGATCGAAGGTAAAAAACCTGAGGTTACAAACCAAGAAGTTAATCCTTCCAAGGTATACTCCATTATGAATGGACCAAGAAAAGGTATTTATACAACTTATCCCGAAGTCGGAGAAAGGGACATACTTAAGGAATTTCCTACGGAGTTTGAAGCAAAATATGTTTTATCAACTTATCTTGGCCCTCAACTTAAAAACGATTACAAAGAAGCCATGCTCAGCATTGCCAAACCTAAAAATCACTTCCAAGTTATTGGGCACGTACCCCAAAATACTGCCCCGATGGGAATTATGCAACCTATTGTCCGAAAGGATTGTTCTGACTTATTAGAAAGTGATTTCCTCTCAACTTACAACCATTTTCTGCAAGGAAAATGTGAGCAAGGTATATATCCGATTATCAGGTCAGGACTACTTAAACTAATGATTTATCCAGAAGCTAAACCACAACGAGTGTATGAACTTTTCTGCCTTGGACTCATCGACATCATTTATCTGGGTCAAACTTATAAGGAGTTGGAGCATTTCAATTCCTCGATAAAACAAACTATTCTTCAGTTTGTCAAGAAAACTCAGACAGATAAACAAATCTACTTAAAGTTCCAATCAAGTTATGCGGACTTCAATGAACAAGGCAAGATTATTCTTCCTTATCACTGGATTCGAATGGGACCATCTGGAATTCAGCAAGCTATTACTCAACTAAAGGCAAATCCAGTTATCTGCAAAGAAGACTTGATAAAATTAAGGGTTCTCACCCTCGGAAACATTGCTTATGAATTATTCAAAGTCAAGGATAACTCTGATTTAAAAATCAACTACTGCAGCCCACAAGTTATCATTCATTCTCACTTCAACAAACCAATTAATCCACGAGAATTAGAAGCTGTTAAAAGATGGAAAAAGTTATTCGAAGAAGCCATCTTCAATGTAAACCCAACTACTGTTACTGAATACCTAAAAGATCCGGAAGGTCAGGCCCATGACAGCCCGAAGAAGACTGAAGATGTTGGCACATCTTCCTCAAAATCAAAAGATGCCATGATTATCATCTCCACTTAACGAAAAAGAAAAAGCAGACATGTAGGCCCATCACCCATATGCGAAGGCAAGGTCGGCAGGAAAAGCAAAAGCAAAAGCTACAAAATAAAGAAGAGCATCTTCTCCTTTTATGTCTTTTTCCAGTTTTATGTTTCGGTGTGCTAAAACCATATGCCAGATAGTGGTATTGGTTCTATTAGATTAAAGATGGCTAGCTATATAAGGCGCCAGATGTATCTATCTTGAGGAGAGCCTCTTGTACTCTCTACCTTCTCTCTAATAAAATTCTCAAAGCTTTCAGTCTCTCTGTTTGAAAAAGATCTTAGGATCAATACTTATCGTTAAGTTAGATTTATCCTCCTGGACTACAGGGAACTCCAAATAGGAACGCCGGGGAAGGCTAGTTCTGCAGGAGACGTAGTGGTGGAGATTCAGAATCTACAAAGACGAAAACGATCACACACGAACGCAGGTATGAAAAATATTTCCTCTCCTACTCTAATTAGGCCAAATGATGGCACCAATTATCAGTTATTATAAATAATTATGGAGTCAATTGATTTTTCTCTCCACTCACCTATGCAAGAAATTAATCAACTAACTATAGAACATCTACAAGCCTGTTGCGAAGAAATTACTACTCAAATAAACAGATACGATTACTATATCCGAAAACAGCTAGAAAAGACTATAAAAAATTATAAATTATGTGTAGAATTATGCGAAGAAAAACTAGATTTACTAGATACATATAAGAATTACAAAACGGTTTTAGCTACTCTTTCTGCCGGAGTAAAGAAAGATCACTCGACTACAAACGAAATTAGATCAGTCGAATTAATGGTATCAGAGCGGGACCCACATGAATAGTAATTTTGATCAGAATAAAATACGATCAAAATACAAACCATGGATAATTTATATGACAACGGAAATTTTAATTTATTTAAATATCAATTAGAAGACGAACAAAAGATTCTTATCTTTTATATAATTAAAAACTTTCCACAAGAAATAAAAGACCAGATCTGCGAAGCCATAGATCTTGCGATAGATAAATATCTATCAGAAATTGATTATGATTTTTATTTAGAAGATAATGAATGACATAACAGAGAATACTAGAAGTAACATACTTGAAACATATGCAAACGAAGCTAAATTCAATACAGATCCAAAAATGAGTATTTGGCAACTAGAATATTTTAAATATTTACCAGACGAGACAAAATTATTAATTTTTAACATATTAAGAGAATTACCAGTAGATGTACATCTACCTATTCTGACAATACTCGACTTATATGAAGAGCTAAGAATAATAGAATACGAATTATCTGAACTTAACAACGAAACATATTCAACTGAGTTTTCAGACCCAGAAGAAGAATATGAGAGAAGAAAATTCTGGAAATGAAACAGATTGATAATCTATCTTAATAACCTTGAAGATTATGAAGAAGAATATTGGTATAGAGATGGAGACCTATATTTCAATGACTTCGAGGATTATTTCGATCATCTAAAACTTAGAAATTATTTAGACACATACCCAGATAATGACTCATATCCAGATACGGATTGATGGACTTTGAGCAACAAATTAACGAGCTAAATGAAGAAATTAATAGAATACAAAGAGTTAGAAATGAAATAAAAAGAATGTTACAAAAAATAAGAATGATAATATATATCAAAAAACAAAAATATTTAAGATGGATATAAAAGAAGAAAAAGAAAATTCAGAAATTTATACGATAGAGTCAAATAACAGCTTTACAGCAGAATTAGTCTTACATAACAAAACAAGAAATAAATAAAAAGTTAAATAGCCTAACAGATGAAGTTAGAAGAAAAATGACCACGGTACATTTAGGCGCAGTCAAAATAATACTTACAGCACACTTCCAAAATGGGATAGACACACCTATTAAAATGGCATTAATTGATAATAGAATTAACAACAGAAAACTATGCGTTATAGGCGCAGCCAAAGGAAATCTAGCATATGGCAAATTTATGTTTTCAGTTTACCCAAAATTTAGGATTAATTTAAATACGCTAAACTTAGACAAGACACTTAGTTTTATACATGAATTTGAAAACAAAGATTTAATGAACAAAGGAGATAAAGCATTTTCAGTCACCTACATGGTTGCATATGCAATAAGTAATTCCGTACATAGTATAGAATATGCTAAACAAGAATACATTGAATTAGATAAAGTATTCACAGATATTGGAAATATTGAGAAAAATGAATTCTGTGAATTATTTCCAGATGAAGAAAATTGGACCATTGATTTAACAAGAGATAAAAGATATTATAATCAACCTAGAACAAAATACGAACCAGGAAGATCATCTACTACATCTTTACCAGAATCGAATAATGAGTTAATGAGACAAATATCATATAAAGTGGATAAAATTTGAGAAGCAATCGGATTTATAGAATGACAGAAGAACAAATAGAATATCCAAAAATTAGTAATAAAAATAAAATAGACTATGACTTACAAAATACAGCAGGATATAAAAAGTACTGGATGAGTAAACAAACTGAATGTAATTGGACAAGTAATTGTTTACATTGGCATCACTGTGATAAAGAAACAACTCCGGCAGAAAGAGTAGCTAAAACCGTTTTGTAATTCTTATATGTATCTAGTAAATCTAGTTTTTCTTCGCATAATTCTACACATAATTTATAATTTTTTATAGTCTTTTCTAGCTGTTTTCGGATATAGTAATCGTATCTGTTTATTTGAGTAGTAATTTCTTCGCAACAGGCTTGTAGATGTTCTATAGTTAGTTGATTAATTTCTTGCATAGGTGAGTGGAGAGAAAAATCAATTGACTCCATAATTATTTATAATAACTGATAATTGGTGCCATCATTTGGCCTAATTAGAGTAGGAGAGGAAATATTTTTCATACCTGCGTTCGTGTGTGATCGTTTTCGTCTTTGTAGATTCTGAATCTCCACCACTACGTCTCCTGCAGAACTAGCCTTCCCCGGCGTTCCTATATGGAGTTCCCTGTAGTCCAGGAGGATAAATCTAACTTAACGATAAGTATTGATCCTAAGATCTTTTTCAAACAGAGAGACTGAAAGCTTTGAGAATTTTATTAGAGAGAAGGTAGAGAGTACAAGAGGCTCCCCTCAAGATAGATACATCTGGCGCCTTATATAGCTAGCCATCTTTAATCTAATAGAACCAATACCACTATCTGGCATATGGTTTTAGCACACCGAAACATAAAACTGGAAAAAGACATAAAAGGAGAAGATGCTCTTCTTTATTTTGTAGCTTTTGCTTTTACTTTTCCTGCCGACCTTGCCTTCGCATATGGGTGATGGGCCTACATGTCTGCTTTTTCTTTTTCGTTAAGTGGAGATGATAATCATGGCATCTTTTGATTTTGAGGAAGATGTGCCAACATCTTCAGTCTTCTTCGGGCTGTCATGGGCCTGACCTTCCGGATCTTTTAGGTATTCAGTAACAGTAGTTGGGTTTACATTGAAGATGGCTTCTTCGAATAACTTTTTCCATCCTTTAACAGCTTCTAATTCTCGTGGATTAATTGGTTTGTTGAAGTGAGAATGAATGATAACTTGTGGGCTGCAGTAGTTGATTTTTAAATCAGAGTTATCCTTGACTTTGAATAATTCATAAGCAATGTTTCCGAGGGTGAGAACCCTTAATTTTATCAAGTCTTCTTTGCAGATAACTGGATTTGCCTTTAGTTGAGTAATAGCTTGCTGAATTCCAGCTGGTCCCATTCGAATCCAGTGATAAGGAAGAATAATCTTGCCTTGTTCATTGAAGTCCGCATAACTTGATTGGAACTTTAAGTAGATTTGTTTATCTGTCTGAGTTTTCTTGACAAACTGAAGAATAGTTTGTTTTATCGAGGAATTGAAATGCTCCAACTCCTTATAAGTTTGACCCAGATAAATGGTGTCGATGAGTCCGAGGCAGAAAAGTTCATACACTCGTTGTGGTTTAGCTTCTGGATAAATCATTAGTTTAAGTAGTCCTGACCTGATAATCGGATATATACCTTGCTCACATTTTCCTTGCAGAAAATGGTTGTAAGTTGAGAGGAAATCACTTTCTAATAAGTCAGAACAATCCTTTCGGACAATAGGTTGCATAATTCCCATCGGGGCAGTATTTTGGGGTACGTGCCCAATAACTTGGAAGTGATTTTTAGGTTTGGCAATGCTGAGCATGGATTCTTTGTAATCGTTTTTAAGTTGAGGGCCAAGATAAGTTGATAAAACATATTTTGCTTCAAACTCCGTAGGAAATTCCTTAAGTATGTCCCTTTTTCCGACTTCGGGATAAGTTGTATAAATACCTTTTCTTGGTCCATTCATAATGGCGTATACCTTGGAAGGATTAACTTCTTGGTTTGTAACCTCAGGTTTTTTACCTTCGATCTTTGCTCTTTTTAGGTCATTTGCGGTAATTAATGGTGCTGGGAATTCAGACTTATTTGCTTTTGCTTTAAGTAATTCGAGTTCTTTCTTCAAAATTGACTCTTGAAGTCTTTCTAACTCGAGTTCTTTCTCCATAATCGTGATATGGCTTGCATCCATGTTTTCTTCGTATGTACCTGCATGACATTGTTAGTTTCCTCGTAGGTAATTAACTCAAATTTTTCTTCTATGTTATTTAGTTCACGAGTTAGGCTATCTGCTAAGCTATTTTTTGTTCCTGGTATATGTTCTACTTGAAACTGATAATAGTTGAACCATTGTTTCCACTTAAGTAATCTACCTTGCTTATAATCTTCGGCAATATTTGTTCTAAGGAAATAGCCGAAATTTTTGCTATCTGTTCTGATTAAAAATTCTTTGTCAATAATATATGCTCTAAATTTCTTAATGGTCTTTTTGATGGCTAAGTATTCTTTTTCATTAGAATGATATCTAGTTTCAGGGCCATTGAAGGTGCCTGAAGCGTATCTACATAAGTGTTCAGAATCATTTTCTGTTCTAGCTTTAAGGATTCCTCCCCAAAACAAATTGCTTGCATCTGTTTCGATAATCATAAAATCGGTTTTTCTTGGGTGATATAAGTTGGGTAAGTTTTTACATTGTTTTTTACATTTAACAATGTAATTCGTGTCGTTATCAGTCCACATCCATCTCACATTTTCTTTTAATTTTATTTGTAAGGGTTTTCTTAGTTCTGCAAGTTTGTAAATGTAGGCTTCTGCATAAGTTAAGCATCCTAAAAATCTTTGAAGCATTTTCTTGTCTTCCATTTTATCAGGGAACTTATTTATGTGTTCTATTATGTGCTTTTGTAATTTGATCTGTCCTGCTTTTATTTCTAGTCCTAAAAAAGAAATTTCTTGTTGACATAATTTCACTTTTCTTTCTGACAGAACGATTCCTTGCTGTTTATATGTAAGTAAAATAGTTTTCACATGTTCGTAATGTTCTATTTCAGTATTTGAGAATATAAGTATGTCATCGACATAAACAAGACAATAGTCTCTATATTTTTCTAATATTTTATCCATATATCTCTGAAAAATACCTGGGGCTTGTTTAAGTCCAAAAGGAACTACGTTCCATTCATAATGTCCTTGTGGACAGCTAAATGCAGTGAGTTGTTTTGATTCTTTACTTAAACGTACTTGCCAAAATCCTGATTTACAGTTTAGGCCAGTGTAATACGTTTTTCCTCTTATCTGTGCTAATAATGTTTCTTTGTTAGGTAAGAAGTAACCATCATCAATTGTTTCTTTATTTAAGGCTTTGTAATTTATAACCATTCTTTTCTTTCCTCTTTTCTTTTCAGCCTCATTTTCTACCATGAATGCTGGTGAGCTATGTGGACTTTTACTTGGTGTGATTAAGTTCATTTCGAGTAATTCTTTTATTTGTATTGCAAATTCATTTCTATCTTTAGGAGTGTAGATCATAGGTTTTACCCTTATAACTTTAGTTTCATCTCTTAATTTTATGATTGCGATTTCTTTTGATTTGTTTATCCTTAGGTCTAAAGGATTTTCACTGGATGTGTCTTTTAACAATTCTTTTAGTTCTTCTAATTTGTTTATTTGTTGTAAATACTCAATTGGTGCTTTTGACTCTGCTACTTGTAGTATTTCTTCTATTATCTCACCACGTTTTTGCTGATTTTCTTTTTTGAACTGATTCAAGAAATCAGGTTTTGCTATCTTAATAATGTTAGTTTCTAGAGTGCAAAAAATTCGTCTGTTAGTTTGGTGATGTGTAATGCTTATCCAATTTATATCTTGTATAAATGGTTTGTTTAGTTTTAAAAAGTTGTTTCCTATTATTAAATCCTGTCCTGTTTCTTGTTGATAAATAGTTGGGAAAACAAAGTCTTCGCCACATAATTTTATGTTTATATTTTTTACTAACATATTTACAAGTACTGATGTTTTGTTTGCAATTAAAACTGTAAATTGTTTGTCTGCTTCTATCCATAGTTCTGGTGGGAATATATATTTGCTTGCAACACAAATGCTTGCTCCTGTATCTAAGTAAGCAAATAGGTGATATTTTTTATATGCTTTAAGCTTAATTTCTATTTTTATATAGCTACTATTTGGGTTTGCTAAGCTATTCAGAATCTGATGTGTCATATTCTGAATCTGTTTCATATTCACTATCTGTTTCGAGGTAATATAATTGATCACAGTCACTTAGGTTATTTTCTTCAATTAGTTCTAATTGTTGTGAATGTACATATTCAAGTAGTTTTACCTTTTCTTTTCTTTCTTTATTTATTCTTTCTTTATTTGGACATTTATTTGCATAGTGTCCTTCTTCTTCACATAGCCAACAAGTACATGATTTTTTGCCTATGGGGCAATATTGTCTTTTTTATAAGTATTTTTCTTATTATATTTTTTGAAATATCTTTTTCTGTATTTTGGTTTTGTATATTTAGGCTTATAAGGGACTGATTTAAATTTGTACTTCTTTCTATACCTTTTATATTTTGGTTTCTTATACTTCTTGTAGAGGTTTTTTCTGACTTGACATCCATATTTTCCTGCTATGTCTAATTGGGATCTATCACAACAAATCCTATTATTTCCCGTATAGTATTTTTGTTATACATTTGCCTTTGTGTACATATATCTCTTAAGAATATTTCTATAATTCTAATAATTCCCCCTAGAGTATCAGGTATATCAACCGGTTTTGATTTCCATAATTCTTTTATTTTGTCTCCTGATGGTTTGGGTATTTTATTTAAAAACATTTCTTTATATGTAGGCCTTGTTGTATGATTTAATTTGTAGTAGTATTTTTCATATTCACATGCAAAAGTGCTGAAATAACACATCTCGCATATGACCATGTTATCTAAATGCCATTTAGCTTCATTTTCTTCTGCTTCTCTTACTTCTTTTTGATGATTTATTTCTTCTCTTCCAATAAATTCAGAATAAATTACTCTAACGAAGTTTTTTAGTAAAATACTTCCTGTTGTAGCGTCTGTCTCAAGTTCTTTTTTCAAATCATCTGTAAGATTTTGATACCAACTTTTAATATTTCCTGATAGCTTGTGTAGAATAAATGATTTAGCTGCTCCTATGTTATCTTTAAGTCCATTATTACTCTGTATAATTACATCAATTGCGTTTCCCCAATCATCCAAAGCTCTAGTTCGGTCTTTGCAACAGTCTAAGTTTAGGACATCATATTTAATTTTGGTAACTTCTTTAGGTTGATATTCGTCTGGAATATATCTTGTTGAGGGTATCCTAGTATTTTTATAGTCCTTATATGGTTGTTTTCTGTAATTATATTTTCTTTCTCTATTGTCATATCTATATCTACTTTGTTCGTATGTTGTATCATATGCATCATACATTTCTGCATCTCCATTATGAGAGACTACCTGCCAATTACTTGGGCCTCCTTGATCCATAAATATTTCTCTATTCAGCATTTGAGGTTCTTTATAATTAATTCTGATTTTCGGTGATTCAGGTTCTTCTTCGGTTGAAGAATATTAGTATATAATATTTTCTTCCTTTTCATTACTTAATAGTGTTTCTTGAATTAATTCATTATCTGTTAGACTTAATAATTTAATACACTTATCCATGTTGATTCCTGCATCGAATTCTTTTTCTAATTCTGTTCTTATAGTTAATTTATCTTTAACTGATGTTTCTCTCGGTTCAATGGTCATAACTTGGTTTTGTAGCAGCTCCGATTCTATGCCGTCTTGCGTACTAATTGTTGACCTAACTATTTTGGGCAAGAAACAAAAAATCCTTTTTATTATTCTTTTAATTTTCATTGTCAGTTATTTGTTGTCTTTCATCTTTTTCTTTATTGTCTTCAAACGGTTTTCCCCATGGTAAACTAGGTGGTGGTTGGAAATCTGAAAAGTTTAATCCTGAGTTTTTACTTGGGCTGTTGTGTAATTTGATTTGTAACATTTGTCTTTGTATTTTATCGAGTCCATTTCTGCATATATTTAATTCTTCTCTGAGAATTTTAATTAGCTTTTCTTCCGTGATAATGATTGCTTTTATTTCCTTTAATTCTTCTTTTAGGTATTTTAGTACGGATTCAGTCGAAGTTGTCATAAATCTTTGTTCCCGATGGCTCTACTAATGTTATCTAAAGTTTTGAACATTTTGGTAAAGTCTTTTAATAATGGTTCTATATCTGGTATCTTCTTATTTAATTCATGAACTGTGTTTTCTAATTTCTTTATATCAATTGGTTTAATAATATTGATTATGTGCTGATTTTGTTCTTTAAGTTTCTTTAATTTACTAAGTTCATGTGTTCTTAAACTAGTCAAATCATTTTGAAGATCCGTGACTATCTGCTAAGCTATTTTTTGTTCCTGGTATATGTTCTACTTGAAACTGATAATAGTTGAACCATTGTTGCCACTTAAGTAATCTACCTTGCTTATAATCTTCGGCAATATTTGTTCTAAGGAAATAGCCGAAATTTTTGCTATCTGTTCTGATTAAAAATTCTTTGTCAATAATATATGCTCTAAATTTCTTAATGGTCTTTTTGATGGCTAAGTATTCTTTTTCATTAGAATGATATCTAGTTTCATGGCCATTAAAGGTGACTGAAGCGTATCTACATAAGTGTTCAGAATCATTTTCTGTTCTAGCTTTAAGGATTCCTCCCCAAAACAAATTGCTTGCATCTGTTTCGATAATCATAAAATCGGTTTTTCTTGGGTGATGTAAGTTGGTTAAGTTTTTACATTGTTTTTTACATTTAACAATGTAATTCGTGTCGTTATCAGTCCACATCCATCTCACATTTTCTTTTAATTTTATTTGTAAGGGTTTTCTTAGTTCTGCAAGTTTGTAAATGTAGGCTTCTGCATAAGTTAAGCATCCTAAAAATCTTTGAAGCATTTTCTTGTCTTCCATTTTATCAGGGAACTTATTTATGTGTTCTATTATGTGCTTTTGTAATTTGATCTGTCCTGCTTTTATTTCTAGTCCTAAAAAGAAATTTCTTGTTGACTTAATTTCGCTTTTCTTTCTGACAGAACGATTCCTTGCTGTTTACATGTAAGTAAAATAGTTTTCACATGTTCGTAATGTTCTATTTCAGTATTTGAGAATATAAGTATGTCATCGACATAAACAAGACAATAGTCTCTATATTTTTCTAATATTTTATCCATATATCTCTGAAAAATACCTGGGGCTTGTTTATGTCCAAAAGGAACTACGTTCCATTCATAATGTCCTTGTGGACAGCTAAATGCAGTGAGTTGTTTTGATTCTTTACTTAAACGTACTTGCCAAAATCCTGATTTACAGTCTAGGCCAGTGTAATACGTTTTTCCTCTTATCTGTGCTAATAATGTTTCTTTGTTAGGTAAGAAGTAACCATCATCAATTGTTTCTTTATTTAAGGCTTTGTAATTTATAACCATTCTTTTCTTTCCTCTTTTCTTTTCAGCCTCATTTTCTACCATGAATGCTGGTGAGCTATGTGGACTTTTACTTGGTGTGATTAAGTTCATTTCGAGTAATTCTTTTATTTGTATTGCAAATTCATTTCTATCTTTAGGAGTGTAGATCATAGGTTTTACCCTTATAACTTTAGTTTCATCTCTTAATTTTATGATTGCGATTTCTTTTGATTTGTTTATCCTTAGGTCTAAAGGATTTTCACTGGATGTGTCTTTTAACAATTCTTTTAGTTCTTCTAATTTGTTTATTTGTTGTAAATACTCAATTGGTGCTTTTGACTCTGCTACTTGTAGTATTTCTTCTATTATCTCACCACGTTTTTGCTGATTTTCTTTTTTGAACTGATTCAAGAAATCAGGTTTTGCTATCTTAATAATGTTAGTTTCTAGAGTGCAAAAAATTCGTCTGTTAGTTAGGTGATGTGTAATGCTTATCCAATTTATATCTTGTATAAATGGTTTGTTTAGTTTTAAAAAGTTGTTTCCTATTATTAAATCCTGTCCTGTTTCTTGTTGATAAATAGTTGGGAAAACAAAGTCTTCGCCACATAATTTTATGTTTATATTTTTTACTAACATATTTACAGGTACTGATGTTTTGTTTGCAATTAAAACTGTAAATTGTTTGTCTGCTTCTATCCATAGTTCTGGTGGGAATATATATTTGCTTGCAACACAAATGCTTGCTCCTGTATCTAAGTAAGCAAATAGGTGATATTTTTTATATCCTTTAAGCTTAATTTCTATTTTTATATAGCTGCTATTTGGGTTTGCTAAGCTATTCAGAATCTGATGTGTCATATTCTGAATCTGTTTCATATTCACTATCTGTTTCGAGGTAATATAATTGATCACAGTCACTTAGGTTATTTTCTTCAATTGGTTCTAATTGTTGTGAATATACATATTCAAGTAGTTTTACCTTTTCTTTTCTTTCTTTATTTATTCTTTCTTTATTTGGACATTTATTTGCATAGTGTCCTTCTTCTTCACATAGCCAACAAGTACATGATTTTTTGCCTGTGGGGCAATATTTGTCTTTTTTATAAGTATTTTTCTTATTATATTTTTTGAAATATATTTTTCTGTATTTTGGTTTTGTATATTTAGGCTTATAAGGGACTGGTTTAAATTTGTACTTCTTTCTATACCTTTTATATTTTGGTTTCTTATACTTCTTGTAGAGGTTTTTTCTGACTTGACATCCATATTTTCCTGGTATGTCTAATTGGGATCTATCACAACAAATCCTATTATTTCCCGTATAGTATTTTTGTTTATACATTTGCCTTTGTGTACATATATCTCTTAAGAATATTTCTATAATTCTAATAATTCCCCCTAGAGTATCAGGTATATCAACCGGTTTTGATTTCCATAATTCTTTTATTTTGTCTCCTGATGGTTTGGGTAATTTATTTAAAAACATTTCTTTATATGTAGGCCTTGTTGTATGATTTAATTTGTAGTAGTATTTTTCATATTCACATGCAAAAGTGCTGAAATAACACATCTCGCATATGACCATGTTATCTAAATGCCATTTAGCTTCATTTTCTTCTGCTTCTCTTACTTCTTTTTGATGATTTATTTCTTCTCTTCCAATAAATTCAGAATAAATTACTCTAACGAAGTTTTTTAGTAAAATACTTCTTGTTGTAGCGTCTGTCTCAAGTTCTTTTTTCAAATCATCTGTAAGATTTTGATAACAACTTTTAATATTTCCAGATAGCTTGTGTAGAATAAATGATTTAGCTGCTCCTATGTTATCTTTAAGTCCATTATTACTCTGTATAATTACATCAATTGCGTTTCCCCAATCATCCAAAGCTCTAGTTCGGTCTTTGCAACAGTCTAAGTTTAGGACATCATATTTAATTTTGGTAACTTCTTTAGGTTGATATTCGTCTGGAATATATCTTGTTGAGGGTATCCTAGTATTTTTATAGTCCTTATATGGTTGTTTTCTGTAATTATATTTTCTTTCTCTATTGTCATATCTATATCTACTTTGTTCGTATGTTGTATCATATGCATCATACATTTCTGCATCTCCATTATGAGAGACTACCTGCCAATTACTTGGGCCTCCTTGATCCATAAATATTTCTCTATTCGGCATTTGAGGTTCTTTATAATTAATTCTGATTTTCGGTGATTCAGGTTCTTCTTCGGTTGAAGAATATTCGTATATAATATTTTCTTCCTTTTCATTACTTAATAGTGTTTCTTGAATTAATTCATTATCTGTTAGACTTAATAATTTAATACACTTATCCATGTTGATTCCTGCATCGAATTCTTTTTCTAATTCTGTTCTTATAGTTAATTTATCTTTAACTGATGTTTCTCTCGGTTCAATGGTCATAACTTGGTTTTGTAGCAGCTCCGATTCTATGCCGTCTTGCGTACTAATTGTTGACCTAACTATTTTGGGCAAGAAACAAAAAATCCTTTTTATTATTCTTTTAATTTTCATTGTCAGTTATTTGTTGTCTTTCATCTTTTTCTTTATTGTCTTCAAACGGTTTTCCCCATGGTAAACTAGGTGGTGGTTGGAAATCTGAAAAGTTTAATCCTGAGTTTTTACTTGGGCTGTTGTGTAATTTGATTTGTAACATTTGTCTTTGTATTTTATCGAGTCCATTTCTGCATATATTTAATTCTTCTCTGAGAATTTTAATTAGCTTTTCTTCCGTGATAATGATTGCTTTTATTTCCTTTAATTCTTCTTTTAGGTATTTTAGTACGGATTCAGTCGAAGTTGTCATAAATCTTTGTTCCCGATGGCTCTACTAATGTTATCTAAAGTTTTGAACATTTTGGTAAAGTCTTTTAATAATGGTTCTATATCTTGTATCTTCTTATTTAATTCATGAACTGTGTTTTCTAATTTCTTTATATCAATTGGTTTAATAATATTGATTATGTGCTGATTTTGTTCTTTAAGTTTCTTTAATTTACTAAGTTCATGTGTTCTTAAACTAGTCAAATCATTTTGAAGATCCGTGACTATCTGCTAAGCTATTTTTTGTTCCTGGTATATGTTCTACTTGAAACTGATAATAGTTGAACCATTGTTGCCACTTAAGTAATCTACCTTGCTTATAATCTTCGGCAATATTTGTTCTAAGGAAATAGCCGAAATTTTTGCTATCTGTTCTGATTAAAAATTCTTTGTCAATAATATATGCTCTAAATTTCTTAATGGTCTTTTTGATGGCTAAGTATTCTTTTTCATTAGAATGATATCTAGTTTCAGGGCCATTAAAGGTGCCTGAAGCGTATCTGCATAAGTGTTCAGAATCATTTTCTGTTCTAGCTTTAAGGATTCCTCCCCAAAACAAATTGCTTGCATCTGTTTCGATAATCATAAAATCGGTTTTTCTTGGGTGATATAAGTTGGTTAAGTTTTTACATTGTTTTTTACATTTAACAATGTAATTCGTGTCGTTATCAGTCCACATCCATCTCACATTTTCTTTTAATTTTATTTGTAAAGGTTTTCTTAGTTCTGCAAGTTTGTAAATGTAGGCTTCTGCATAAGTTAAGCATCCTAAAAATCTTTGAAGCATTTTCTTGTCTTCCATTTTATCAGGGAACTTATTTATGTGTTCTATTATGTGCTTTTGTAATTTGATCTGTCCTGCTTTTATTTCTAGTCCTAAAAAGAAATTTCTTGTTGACTTAATTTCGCTTTTCTTTCTGACAGAACGATTCCTTGCTGTTTACATGTAAGTAAAATAGTTTTCACATGTTCGTAATGTTCTATTTCAGTATTTGAGAATATAAGTATGTCATCGACATAAACAAGACAATAGTCTCTATATTTTTCTAATATTTTATCCATATATCTCTGAAAAATACCTGGGGCTTGTTTAAGTCCAAAAGGAACTACGTTCCATTCATAATGTCCTTGTGGACAGCTAAATGCAGTGAGTTGTTTTGATTCTTTACTTAAACGTACTTGCCAAAATCCTAATTTACAGTCTAGGCCAGTGTAATACGTTTTTCCTCTTATCTGTGCTAATAATGTTTCTTTGTTAGGTAAGAAGTAACCATCATCAATTGTTTCTTTATTTAAGGCTTTGTAATTTATAACCATTCTTTTCTTTCCTCTTTTCTTTTCAGCCTCATTTTCTACCATGAATGCTGGTGAGCTATGTGGACTTTTACTTGGTGTGATTAAGTTCATTTCGAGTAATTCTTTTATTTGTATTGCAAATTCATTTCTATCTTTAGGAGTGTAGATCATAGGTTTTACCCTTATAACTTTAGTTTCATCTCTTAATTTTATGATTGCGATTTCTTTTGATTTGTTTATCCTTAGGTCTAAAGGATTTTCACTGGATGTGTCTTTTAACAATTCTTTTAGTTCTTCTAATTTGTTTATTTGTTGTAAATACTCAATTGGTGCTTTTGACTCTGCTACTTGTAGTATTTCTTCTATTATCTCACCACGTTTTTGCTGATTTTCTTTTTTGAACTGATTCAAGAAATCAGGTTTTGCTATCTTAATAATGTTAGTTTCTAGAGTGCAAAAAATTCGTCTGTTAGTTAGGTGATGTGTAATGCTTATCCAATTTATATCTTGTATAAATGGTTTGTTTAGTTTTAAAAAGTTGTTTCCTATTATTAAATCCTGTCCTGTTTCTTGTTGATAAATAGTTGGGAAAACAAAGTCTTCGCCACATAATTTTATGTTTATATTTTTTACTAACATATTTACAGGTACTGATGTTTTGTTTGCAATTAAAACTGTAAATTGTTTGTCTGCTTCTATCCATAGTTCTGGTGGGAATATATATTTGCTTGCAACACAAATGCTTGCTCCTGTATCTAAGTAAGCAAATAGGTGATATTTTTTATATCCTTTAAGCTTAATTTCTATTTTTATATAGCTGCTATTTGGGTTTGCTAAGCTATTCAGAATCTGATGTGTCATATTCTGAATCTGTTTCATATTCACTATCTGTTTCGAGGTAATATAATTGATCACAGTCACTTAGGTTATTTTCTTCAATTGGTTCTAATTGTTGTGAATATACATATTCAAGTAGTTTTACCTTTTCTTTTCTTTCTTTATTTATTCTTTCTTTATTTGGACATTTATTTGCATAGTGTCCTTCTTCTTCACATAGCCAACAAGTACATGATTTTTTTGCCTGTGGGGCAATATTTGTCTTTTTTATAAGTATTTTTCTTATTATATTTTTTGAAATATCTTTTTCTGTATTTTGGTTTTGTATATTTAGGCTTATAAGGGACTGGTTTAAATTTGTACTTCTTTCTATACCTTTTATATTTTGGTTTCTTATACTTCTTGTAGAGGTTTTTTCTGACTTGACATCCATATTTTCCTGGTATGTCTAATTGGGATCTATCACAACAAATCCTATTATTTCCCGTATAGTATTTTTGTTTATACATTTGCCTTTGTGTACATATATCTCTTAAGAATATTTCTATAATTCTAATAATTCCCCCTAGAGTATCAGGTATATCAACCGGTTTTGATTTCCATAATTCTTTTATTTTGTCTCCTGATGGTTTGGGTAATTTATTTAAAAACATTTCTTTATATGTAGGCCTTGTTGTATGATTTAATTTGTAGTAGTATTTTTCATATTCACATGCAAAAGTGCTGAAATAACACATCTCGCATATGACCATGTTATCTAAATGCCATTTAGCTTCATTTTCTTCTGCTTCTCTTACTTCTTTTTGATGAGTTATTTCTTCTCTTCCAATAAATTCAGAATAAATTACTCTAACGAAGTTTTTTAGTAAAATACTTCATGTTGTAGCGTCTGTCTCAAGTTCTTTTTTCAAATCATCTGTAAGATTTTGATACCAACTTTTAATATTTCCTGATAGCTTGTGTAGAATAAATGATTTAGCTGCTCCTATGTTATCTTTAAGTCCATTATTACTCTGTATAATTACATCAATTGCGTTTCCCCAATCATCCAAAGCTCTAGTTCGGTCTTTGCACCAGTCTAAGTTTAGGACATCATATTTAATTTTGGTAACTTCTTTAGGTTGATATTCGTCTGGAATATATCTTGTTGAGGGTATCCTAGTATTTTTATAGTCCTTATATGGTTGTTTTCTGTAATTATATTTTCTTTCTCTATTGTCATATCTATATCTACTTTGTTCGTATGTTGTATCATATGCATCATACATTTCTGCATCTCCATTATGAGAGACTACCTGCCAATTACTTGGGCCTCCTTGATCCATAAATATTTCTCTATTCGGCATTTGAGGTTCTTTATAATTAATTCTGATTTTCGGTGATTCAGGTTCTTCTTCGGTTGAAGAATATTCGTATATAATATTTTCTTCATTTTCATTACTTAATAGTGTTTCTTGAATTAATTCATTATCTGTTAGACTTAATAATTTAATACACTTATCCATGTTGATTCCTGCATCGAATTCTTTTTCTAATTCTGTTCTTATAGTTAATTTATCTTTAACTGATGTTTCTCTCGGTTCCATGGTCATAACTTGGTTTTGTAGCAGCTCCGATTCTATGCCGTCTTGCGTACTAATTGTTGACCTAACTATTTTGGGCAAGAAACAAAAAATCCTTTTAATTATTCTTTTAATTTTCATTGTCAGTTATTTGTTGTCTTTCATCTTTTTCTTTATTGTCTTCAAACGGTTTTCCCCATGGTAAACTAGGTGGTGGTTGGAAATCTGAAAAGTTTAATCCTGAGTTTTTACTTGGGCTGTTGTGTAATTTGATTTGTAACATTTGTCTTTGTATTTTATCGAGTCCATTTCTGCATATATTTAATTCTTCTCTGAGAACTTTAATTAGCTTTTCTTCCGTGATAATGATTGCTTTTATTTCCTTTAATTCTTCTTTTAGGTATTTTAGTACGGATTCAGTCGAAGTTGTCATAAATCTTCGTTCCCGATGGCTCTACTAATGTTATCTAAAGTTTTGAACATTTTGGTAAAGTCTTTTAATAATGGTTCTATATCTGGTATCTTCTTATTTAATTCATGAACTGTGTTTTCTAATTTCTTTATATCAATTGGTTTAATAATATTGATTATGTGCTGATTTTGTTCTGTAAGTTTCTTTAATTTACTAAGTTCATGTGTTCTTAAACTAGTTAAATCATTTTGAAGATCCGTGACTTTTTCTTTTAGTGAGGTTTCTCCATAAATTTGGTTGTCCTTATCTATTAATTCCCCATATTTTTGTTGACTAAGTAATGTATTAAGTTTTCTAAATTCATTATCATTATGTATGATTGAATCTGTCAATGTATTTCCAATACTTATCAATATTTTTTGTATGTGTGGGAGTCCACTATTCATGTTCTCCATTGTTTCTTTATCACAGTGATGCCAATGTAAACAATTACTTGTCCAATTACATTCAGTTATTTTACTCATCCAGTACTTTTTATATCCTGCTGTATTTTGTAAGTCATAATCTATTTTATTTTTATTACTAATTTTTGGATATTCTATTTGTTCTTCTGTCATTCTATAAATCCGATTGCTTCTCTAATTTTATCCACTTTATATGATATTTGTCTCATTAACTCATTATTCGATTCTGGTAAAGATGTAGTAGATGATCTTCCTGGTTCGTATTTTGTTCTAGGTTGATTATAATATCTTTTATCTCTTGTTAAATCAATGGTCCAATTTTCTTCATCTGGAAATAATTCACAGAATTCATTTTTCTCAATATTTCCAATATCTGTGAATACTTTATCTAATTCAATGTATTCTTGTTTAGCATATTCTATACTATGTACGGAATTACTTATTGCATATGCAACCATGTAGGTGACTGAAAATGCTTTATCTCCTTTGTTCATTAAATCTTTGTTTTCAAATTCATGTATAAAACTAAGTGTCTTGTCTAAGTTTAGCGTATTTAAATTAATCCTAAATTTTGGGTAAACTGAAAACATAAATTTGCCATATGCTAGATTTCCTTTGGCTGCGCCTATAACGCAGAGTTTTCTGTTGTTAATTCTATTATCAATTAATGCCATTTTAATAGGTGTGTCTATCCCATTTTGGAAGTGTGCTGTAAGTATTATTTTGACTGCGCCTAAATGTACCGTGGTCATTTTTCTTCTAACTTCATCTGTTAGGCTATTTAACTTTTTATTTATTTCTTGTTTTGTTATGAGGGGTAAGTATACATTTCCTCTTGTGTCTTTCATATCTATGGGTAATTCTTTAGTTGTTACGCAATAGATAATTTCATTTTTTCGCCTAAGGAATCCTACTAAGGTTCTGGGTATTTTGAATATTTCTTCCTTTTTCAAGGTTCCTTTCATTTTTTGGATTTGTTTAAGTTTTTCGTTATGTAAGACTAATTCTGCTGTAAAGCTGTTATTTGACTCTGTCGTATAAATTTCTGAATTTTCTTTTTCTTCTTTTATATCCATCTTAAATATTTTTGTTTTTTGATATATATTATCATTCTTATTTTTTGTAACATTCTTTTTATTTCATTTCTAACTCTTTGTATTCTATTAATTTCTTCATTTAGCTCGTTAATTTGTTGCTCGAAGTCCATCAATCCGTATCTGGATATGAGTCATTATCTTCTAAATAAAAATCATAATCAATTTCTGATAGATATTTATCTATCGCAAGATCTATGGCTTCGCAGATCTGGTCTTTTATTTCTTGTGGAAAGTTTTTAATTATATAAAAGATAAGAATCTTTTGTTCGTCTTCTAATTGATATTTAAATAAATTAAAATTTCCGTTGTCATATAAATTATCCATGGTTTGTATTTTGATCGTATTTTATTCTGATGAATAGTAAAAGTCAAAATTACTATTCATGTGGGTCCCGCTCTGATACCATTAATTCGACTGATCTAATTTCGTTTGTAGTCGAGTGATCTTTCTTTACTCCGGCAGAAAGAGTAGCTAAAACCGTTTTGTAATTCTTATATGTATCTAGTAAATCTAGTTTTTCTTCGCATAATTCTACACATAATTTATAATTTTTTATAGTCTTTTCTAGCTGTTTTCGGATATAGTAATCGTATCTGTTTATTTGAGTAGTAATTTCTTCGCAACAGGCTTGTAGATGTTCTATAGTTAGTTGATTAATTTCTTGCATAGGTGAGTGGAGAGAAAAATCAATTGACTCCATAATTATTTATAATAACTGATAATTGGTGCCATCATTTGGCCTAATTAGAGTAGGAGAGGAAATATTTTTCATACCAGCGTTCGTGTGTGATCGTTTTCGTCTTTGTAGATTCTGAATCTCCACCACTACGTCTCCTGCAGAACTAGCCTTCCCCGGCGTTCCTATTTGGAGTTCCCTGTAGTCCAGGAGGATAAATCTAACTTGACGATACGTATTGATCCTAAGATCTTTTTCAAACAGAGAGACTGAAATCTTTGAGAATTTTATTAGAGAGAAGGTAGAGAGTACAAGAGGCTCTCCTCAAGATAGATACATCTGGCGCCTTATATAGCTAGCCATCTTTAATCTAATAGAACCAATACCACTATCTGGCATATGGTTTTAGCACACCGAAACATAAAACTGGAAAAAGACATAAAAGGAGAAGATGCTCTTCTTTATTTTGTAGCTTTTGCTTTTACTTTTCCTGCCGACCTTGCCTTCGCATATGGGTGATGGGCCTACATGTCTGCTTTTTCTTTTTCGTTAAGTGGAGATGATAATCATGGCATCTTTTGATTTTGAGGAAGATGTGCCAACATCTTCAGTCTTCTTCAGGCTGTCATGGGCCTGACCTTCCGGATCTTTTAGGTATTCAGTAACAGTAGTTGGGTTTACATTGAAGATGGCTTCTTCGAATAACTTTTTCCATCCTTTAACAGCTTCTAATTCTCGTGGATTAATTGGTTTGTTGAAGTGAGAATGAATGATAACTTGTGGGCTGCAGTAGTTGATTTTCAAATCAGAGTTATCCTTGACTTTGAATAATTCATAAGCTATGTTTCCGAGGGTGAGAACCCTTAATTTTATCAAGTCTTCTTTGCAGATAACTGGATTTGCCTTTAGTTGAGTAATAGCTTGCTGAATTCCAGCTAGTCCCATTCGAATCCAGTGATAAGGAAGAATAATCTTGCCTTGTTCATTGAAGTCCGCATAACTTGATTGGAACTTTAAGTAGATTTGTTTATCTGTCTGAGTTTTCTTGACAAACTGAAGAATAGTTTGTTTTATCGAGGAATTGAAATGCTCCAACTCCTTATAAGTTTGACCCAGATAAATGGTGTCGATGAGTCCGAGGCAGAAAAGTTCATACACTCGTTGTGGTTTAGCTTCTGGATAAATCATTAGTTTAAGTAGTCCTGACCTGATAATCGGATATATACCTTGCTCACATTTTCCTTGCAGAAAATGGTTGTAAGTTGAGAGGAAATCACTTTCTAATAAGTCAGAACAATCCTTTCGGACAATAGGTTGCATAATTCCCATCGGGGCAGTATTTTGGGGTACGTGCCCAATAACTTGGAAGTGATTTTTAGGTTTGGCTATGCTGAGCATGGCTTCTTTGTAATCGTTTTTAAGTTGAGGGCCAAGATAAGTTGATAAAACATATTTTTCTTCAAACTCCGTAGGAAATTCCTTAAGTATGTCCCTTTCTCCGACTTCGGGATAAGTTGTATAAATACCTTTTCTTGGTCCATTCATAATGGCGTATACCTTGGAAGGATTAACTTCTTGGTTTGTAACCTCAGGTTTTTTACCTTCGATCTTTGCTCTTTTTAGGTCATTTGCGGTAATTAATGGTGCTGGGAATTCAGACTTATTTGCTTTTGCTTTAAGTAATTCGAGTTCTTTCTTCAAAATTGACTCTTGAAGTCTTTCTAAATCGAGTTCTTTCTCCATAATCGTGATATGGCTTGCATCCATGTTTTCTTCGTATGTACCTGCATGACATTGTTAGTTTCCTCGTAGGTAATTAACTCAAATTTTTCTTCTATGTTATTTAGTTCACGAGTTAGGCTATCTGCTAAGCTATTTTTTGTGATTTTTATTTAGAAGATAATGACTCATATCCAGATACGGATTGATGGACTTTGAGCAACAAATTAACGAGCTAAATGAAGAAATTAATAGAATACAAAGAGTTAGAAATGAAATAAAAAGAATGTTACAAAAAATAAGAATGATAATATATATCAAAAAACAAAAATATTTAAGATGGATATAAAAGAAGAAAAAGAAAATTCAGAAATTTATACGACAGAGTCAAATAACAGCTTTATAGCAGAATTAGTCTTACATAACGAAAAACTTAAACAAATCCAAAAAATGAAAGGAACCTTGAAAAAGGAAGAAATATTCAAAATACCCAGAACCTTAGTAGGATTCCTTAGGCGAAAAAATGAAATTATCTATTGCGTAACAACTAAAGAATTACCCATAGATATGAAAGACACAAGAGGAAATGTATACTTACCCCTCATAACAAAACAAGAAATAAATAAAAAGTTAAATAGCCTAACAGATGAAGTTAGAAGAAAAATGACCACGGTACATTTAGGCGCAGTCAAAATAATACTTACAGCACACTTCCAAAATGGGATAGACACACCTATTAAAATGGCATTAATTGATAATAGAATTAACAACAGAAAACTCTGCGTTATAGGCGCAGCCAAAGGAAATCTAGCATATGGCAAATTTATGTTTTCAGTTTACCCAAAATTTAGGATTAATTTAAATACGCTAAACTTAGACAAGACACTTAGTTTTATACATGAATTTGAAAACAAAGATTTAATGAACAAAGGAGATAAAGCATTTTCAGTCACCTACATGGTCGCATATGCAATAAGTAATTCCGTACATAGTATAGAATATGCTAAACAAGAATACATTGAATTAGATGAAGTATTCACAGATATTGGAAATATTGAGAAAAATGAATTCTGTGAATTATTTCCAGATGAAGAAAATTGGACCATTGATTTAACAAGAGATAAAAGATATTATAATCAACCTAGAACAAAATACGAACCAGGAAGATCATCTACTACATCTTTACCAGAATCGAATAATGAGTTAATGAGACAAATATCATATAAAGTGGATAAAATTAGAGAAGCAATCGGATTTATAGAATGACAGAAGAACAAATAGAATATCCAAAAATTAGTAATAAAAATAAAATAGATTATGACTTACAAAATACAGCAGGATATAAAAAGTACTGGATGAGTAAACAAACTGAATGTAATTGGACAAGTAATTGTTTACATTGGCATCACTGTGATAAAGAAACAATGGAGAACATGAATAGTGGACTCCCACACATACAAAAAATATTGATAAGTATTGGAAATACATTGACAGATTCAATCATACATAATGATAATGAATTTAGAAAACTTAATACATTACTTAGTCAACAAAAATATGGGGAATTAATAGATAAGGACAACCAAATTTATGGAGAAACCTCACTAAAAGAAAAAGTCACGGATCTTCAAAATGATTTGACTAGTTTAAGAACACATGAACTTAGTAAATTAAAGAAACTTACAGAACAAAGTCAGCACATAATCAATATTATTAAACCATTGATATAAAGAAATTAGAAAACACAGTTCATGAATTAAATAAGAAGATACCAGATATAGAACCATTATTAAAAGACTTTACCAAAATGTTCAAAACTTTAGATAACATTAGTAGAGCCATCGGGAACGAAGATTTATGACAACTTCGACTGAATCCGTACTAAAATACCTAAAAGAAGAATTAAAGGAAATAAAAGCAATCATTATCACGGAAGAAAAGCTAATTAAAATTCTCAGAGAAGAATTAAATATATGCAGAAATGGACTCGATAAAATACAAAGACAAATGTTACAAATCAAATTACACAACAGCCCAAGTAAAAACTCAGGATTAAACTTTTCAGATTTCCAACCACCGCCTAGTTTACCATGGGGAAAACCGTTTGAAGACAATAAAGAAAAAGATGAAAGACAACAAATAACTGACAATGAAAATTAAAAGAATAATTAAAAGGATTTTTTGTTTCTTGCCCAAAATAGTTAGGTCAACAATTAGTACGCAAGACGGCATAGAATCGGAGCTGCTACAAAACCAAGTTATGACCATTGAACCGAGAGAAACATCAGTTAAAGATAAATTAACTATAAGAACAGAATTAGAAAAAGAATTCGATGCAGGAATCAACATGGATAAGTGTATTAAATTATTAAGTCTAACAGATAATGAATTAATTCAAGAAACACTATTAAGTAATGAAAAGGAAGAAAATATTATATACGAATATTCTTCAACCGAAGAAGAACCTGAATCACCGAAAATCAGAATTAATTATAAAGAACCTCAAATGCCGAATAGAGAAATATTTATGGATCAAGGAGGCCCAAGTAATTGGCAGGTAGTCTCTCATAATGGAGATGCAGAAATGTATGATGCATATGATACAACATACGAACAAAGTAGATATAGATATGACAATAGAGAAAGAAAATATAATTACAGAAAACAACCATATAAGGACTATAAAAATACTAGGATACCCTCAACAAGATATATTCCAGACGAATATCAACCTAAAGAAGTTACCAAAATTAAATATGATGTCCTAAACATAGACTGTTGCAAAGACCGAACTAGAGCTTTGGATGATTGGGGAAACGCAATTGATGTAATTATACAGAGTAATAATGGACTTAAAGATAACATAGGAGCAGCTAAATCATTTATTCTACACAAGCTATCAGGAAATATTAAAAGTTGGTATCAAAATATTACAGATGATTTGAAAAAAGAACTTGAGACAGACGCTACAACAGGAAGTATTTTACTAAAAAAACTTCGTTAGAGTAATTTATTCTGAATTTATTGGAAGAGAAGAAATAAATCATCAAAAAGAAGTAAGAGAAGCAGAAGAAAATGAAGCTAAATGGCATTTAGATAACATGGTCATATGCGAGATGTGTTATTTCAGCACTTTTGCATGTGAATATGAAAAATACTACTACAAATTAAATCATACAACAAGGCCTACATATAAAGAAATGTTTTTAAATAAATTACCCAAACCATCAGGAGACAAAATAAAAGAATTATGGAAATCAAAACCGGTTGATATACCTGATACTCTAGGGGGAATTATTAGAATTATAGAAATATTCTTAAGAGATATATGTACACAAAGGCAAATGTATAAACAAAAATACTATACGGGAAATAATAGGATTTGTTGTGATAGATCCCAATTAGACATAGCACGAAAATATGGATGTCAAGTCAGAAAAAACCTCTACAAGAAGTATAAGAAACCAAAATATAAAAGGTATAGAAAGAAGTAAAAATTTAAACCAGTCCCTTATAAGCCTAAATATACAAAACCAAAATACTCAAAAAGATATTTCAAAAAATATAATAAGAAAAATACTTATAAAAAAGACAAATATTGCCCCACAGGAAAAAAATCATGTACTTGTTGGCTATGTGAAGAAGAAGGACACTATGCAAATAAATGTCCAAATAAAGAAAGAATAAATAAAGAAAGAAAAGAAAAGGTAAAACTACTTGAATATGTATATTCACAACAATTAGAACTAATTGAAGAAAATAACCTAAGTGACTGTGATCAATTATATTACCTCGAAACAGATAGTGAATATGAAACAGATTCAGAATATGACACATCAGATTCTGAATAGCTTAGCAAACCCAAATAGCAGCTATATAAAAATAGAAATTAAGCTTAAAGGATATAAAAAATATCACCTATTTGCTTACTTAGATACAGGAGCAAGAATTTGTGTTGCAAGCAAATATATATTCCCACCAGAACTATGGATAGAAGCAGACAAACAATTTACAGTTTTAATTGCAAACAAAACATCAGTACCTGTAAATATGTTTGTAAATAATATAAACATAAAATTATGTGGCGAAGACTTTATTTTCCCAACTATTTATCAACAAGAAACAGGACAGGATTTAATAATAGGAAACAACTTTTTAAAACTAAACAAACCATTTATACAAGATATAAATTGGATAAGCATTACACATCACCTAAGTAACAGACGAATTTTTTGCACTCTAGAAACTAACATTATTAAGATAGCTAAACCTGATTTCTTGAATCAGTTCAAAAAAGAAAATCAGCAAAAACGTGGTGAGATAATAGAAGAAATACTACAAGTAGCAGAATCAAAAGCACCAATAGAGTATTTACAACAAATAAACAAATTAGAAGAACTAAAAGAATTGTTAAAAGACACATCCAGTGAAAATCCTTTAGACCTAAGGATAAACAAATCAAAAGAAATCGCAATCATAAAATTAAGAGATGAAACTAAAGTTATAAGGGTAAAACCTATGATCTACACTCCTAAGGATAGAAATGAATTTGCAATACAAATAAAAGAATTACTCGAAATGAACTTAATCACACCAAGTAAAAGTCCACATAGCTCACCAGCATTCATGGTAGAAAATGAGGCTGAAAAGAAAAGAGGAAAGAAAAGAATGGTTATAAATTACAAAGCCTTAAATAAAGAAACAATTGATGATGGTTACTTCTTACCTAACAAAGAAACATTATTAGCACAGATAAGAGGAAAAACGTATTACACTGGCCTAGACTGTAAATCAGGATTTTGGCAAGTACGTTTAAGTAAAGAATCACAACAACTCACTGCATTTAGCTGTCCACAAGGACATTATGAATGGAACGTAGTTCCTTTTGGACTTAAACAAGCCCCAGGTATTTTTCAGAGATATATGGATAAAATATTAGAAAAATATAGAGACTATTGTCTTGTTTATGTCGATGACATACTTATATTCTCAAATACTGAAATAGAACATTACGAACATGTGAAAACTATTTTACTTACATGTAAACAGCAAGGAATCGTTCTGTCAGAAAGAAAAGCGAAATTATGTCAACAAGAAATTTCTTTTTTAGGACTAGAAATAAAAGCAGGACAAATCAAATTACAAAAGCACATAATAGAACACATAAATAAGTTCCCTGATAAAATGGAAGACAAGAAAATGCTTCAAAGATTTTTAGGATGCTTAACTTATGCAGAAGCCTACATTTACAAACTTGCAGAACTAAGAAAACCCTTACAAATAAAATTAAAAGAAAATGTGAGATGGATGTGGACTGATAACGACACGAATTACATTGTTAAATGTAAAAAACAATGTAAAAACTTACCCAACTTATATCACCCAAGAAAAACCGATTTTATGATTATCGAAACAGATGCAAGCAATTTGTTCTGGGGAGGAATCCTTAAAGCTAGAACAGAAAATGATTCTGAACACTTATGTAGATACGCTTCAGGCACCTTCAATGGCCCTGAAACTAGATATCATTCTAATGAAAAAGAATACTTAGCCATCAAAAAGACCATTAAGAAATTTAGAGCATATATTATTGACAAAGAATTTTTAATCAGAATAGATAGCAAAAATTTCGGCTATTTCCTTAGAACAAATATTGCCGAAGATTATAAGCAAGGTAGATTACTTAAGTGGCAACAATGGTTCAACTATTATCAGTTTCAAGTAGAACATATACCAGGAACAAAAATAGCTTAGCAGATAGCCTAACTCGTGAACTAAATAACATAGAAGAAAAATTTGAGTTAATTACCTACGAGGAAACTAACAATGTCATGCAGGTACATACGAAGAAAACATGGATGCAAGCCATATCACGATTATGGAGAAAGAACTCGAGTTAGAAAGACTTCAAGAGTCAATTTTGAAGAAAGAACTCGAATTACTTAAAGCAAAAGCAAATAAGTCTGAATTCCCAGCACCATTAATTACCGCAATTGACCTAAAAAGAGCAAAGATCGAAGGTAAAAAACCTGAGGTTACAAACCAAGAAGTTAATCCTTACAAGGTATACGCCATTATGAATGGACCAAGAAAAGGTATTTATACAACTTATCCCGAAGTCGGAGAAAGGGACATACTTAAGGAATTTCCTACGGAGTTTGAAGCAAAATATGTTTTATCAACTTATCTTGGCCCTCAACTTAAAAACGATTACAAAGAAGCCATGCTCAGCATTGCCAAACCTAAAAATCACTTCCAAGTTATTGGGCACGTACCCCAAAATACTGCCCCGATGTGAATTATGCAACCTATTGTCCGAAAGGATTGTTCTGACTTATTAGAAAGTGATTTCCTCTCAACTTACAACCATTTTCTGCAAGGAAAATGTGAGCAAGGTATATATCCGATTATCAGGTCAGGACTACTTAAACTAATGATTTATCCAGAAGCTAAACCACAACGAGTGTATGAACTTTTCTGCCTCCGACTCATCGACACCATTTATCTGGGTCAAACTTATAAGGAGTTGGAGCATTTCAATTCCTCGATAAAACAAACTATTCTTCAGTTTGTCAAGAAAACTCAGACAGATAAACAAATCTACTTAAAGTTCCAATCAAGTTATGCGGACTTCAATGAACAAGGCAAGATTATTCTTCCTTATCACTGGATTCGAATGGGACCAGCTGGAATTCAGCAAGCTATTACTCAACTAAAGGCAAATCCAGTTATCTGCAAAGAAGACTTGGTAAAATTAAGGGTTCTCACCCTCGGAAACATTGCTTATGAATTATTCAAAGTCAAGGATAACTCTGATTTAAAAATCAACTACTGCAGCCCACAAGTTATCATTCATTCTCACTTCAACAAACCAATTAATCCACGAGAATTAGAAGCTGTTAAAGGATGGAAAAAGTTATTCGAAGAAGCCATCTTCAATGTAAACCCAACTACTGTTACTGAATACCTAAAAGATCTGGAAGGTCAGGCCCACGACAGCCTGAAGATGACTGAAGATGTTGGCACATCTTCCTCAAAATCAAAAGATGCCATGATTATCATCTCCACTTAACGAAAAAGAAAAAGCAGACATGTAGGCCCATCACCCATATGCGAAGGCAAGGTCGGCAGGAAAAGTAAAAGCAAAAGCTACAAAATAAAGAAGAGCATCTTCTCCTTTTATGTCTTTTTCCAGTTTTATGTTTCGGTGTGCTAAAACCATATGCCAGATAGTGGTATTGGTTCTATTAGATTAAAGATGGCTAGCTATATAAGGCGCCAGATGTATCTATCTTGAGGAGAGCCTCTTGTACTCTCTACCTTCTCTCTAATAAAATTCTCAAAGCTTTCAGTCTCTCTGTTTGAAAAAGATCTTAGGATCAATACTTATCGTTAAGTTAGATTTATCCTCCTGGACTACAGGGAACTCCAAATAGGAACGCCGGGGAAGGCTAGTTCTGCAGGAGACGTAGTGGTGGAGATTCAGAATCTACAAAGACGAAAACGATCACACACGAACGCAAGTATGAAAAATATTTCCTCTCCTACTCTAATTAGGCCAAATGATGGCACCAATTATCAGTTATTAAAAATAATTATGGAGTCAATTGATTTTTCTCTCCACTCACCTATGCAAGAAATTAATCAACTAACTATAGAACATCTACAAGCCTGTTGCGAAGAAATTACTACTCAAATAAACAGATACGATTACTATATCCGAAAACAGCTAGAAAAGACTATAAAAAAATTATAAATTATGTGTAGAATTATGCGAAGAAAAACTAGATTTACTAGATACATATAAGAATTAAAAAACGGTTTTAGCTACTCTTTCTGCCGGAGTAAAGAATGATCACTCGACTACAAACGAAATTAGATCAGTCGAATTAATGGTATCAGAGCGGGACCCACATGAATAGTAATTTTGACTTTTACTATTCATCAGAATAAAATACGATCAAAATACAAACCATGGATAATTTATATGACAACGGAAATTTTAATTTATTTAAATATCAATTAGAAGACGAACAAAAGATTCTTATCTTTTATATAATTAAAAACTTTCCACAAGAAATAAAAGACCAGATCTGCGAAGCCATAGATCTTGCGATAGATAAATATCTATCAGAAATTGATTATGATTTTTATTTAGAAGATAATGAATGGAATAACAGAGAATACTAGAAGTAACATACTTGAAACATATGCAAACGAAGCTAAATTCAATACAGATCCAAAAATGAGTATTTGGCAACTAGAATATTTTAAATATTTACCCGACGAGACAAAATTATTAATTTTTAACATATTAAGAGAATTACCAGTAGATGTACATCTACCTATTCTGACAATACTCGACTTATATGAAGAGCTAAGAATAATAGAATACGAATTATCTGAACTTAACAACGAAACATATTCAACTGAGTTTTCAGACCCAGAAGAAGAATATGAGAGAAGAAAATTCTGGAAATGAAACAGATTGATAATCTATCTTAATAACCTTGAAGATTATGAAGAAGAATATTGGTATAGAGATGGAGACCTATATTTCAATGACTTCGAGGATTATTTCGATCATCTAAAACTTAGAAATTATTTAGACACATACCCAGATAATGACTCATATCCAGATACGGATTGATGGACTTTGAGCAACAAATTAACGAGCTAAATGAAGAAATTAATAGAATACAAAGAGTTAGAAATGAAATAAAAAGAATGTTACAAAAAATAAGAATGATAATATATATCAAAAAACAAAAATATTTAAGATGGATATAAAAGAAGAAAAAGAAAATTCAGAAATTTATACGACAGAGTCAAATAACAGCTTTATAGCAGAATTAGTCTTACATAACGAAAAACTTAAACAAATCCAAAAAATGAAAGGAACCTTGAAAAAGGAAGAAATATTCAAAATACCCAGAACCTTAGTAGGATTCCTTAGGCGAAAAAATGAAATTATCTATTGCGTAACAACTAAAGAATTACCCATAGATATGAAAGACACAAGAGGAAATGTATACTTACCCCTCATAACAAAACAAGAAATAAATAAAAAGTTAAATAGCCTAACAGATGAAGTTAGAAGAAAAATGACCACGGTACATTTAGGCGCAGTCAAAATAATACTTACAGCACACTTCCAAAATGGGATAGACACACCTATTAAAATGGCATTAATTGATAATAAAATTAACAACAGAAAACTCTGCGTTATAGGCGCAGCCAAAGGAAATCTAGCATATGGCAAATTTATGTTTTCAGTTTACCCAAAATTTAGGATTAATTTAAATACGCTAAACTTAGACAAGACACTTAGTTTTATACATGAATTTGAAAACAAAGATTTAATGAACAAAGGAGATAAAGCATTTTCAGTCACCTACATGGTTGCATATGCAATAAGTAATTCCGTACATAGTATAGAATATGCTAAACAAGAATACATTGAATTAGATGAAGTATTCACAGATATTGGAAATATTGAGAAAAATGAATTCTGTGAATTATTTCCAGATGAAGAAAATTGGACCATTGATTTAACAAGAGATAAAAGATATTATAATCAACCTAGAACAAAATATGAACCAGGAAGATCATCTACTACATCTTTACCAGAATCGAATAATGAGTTAATGAGACAAATATCATATAAAGTGGATAAAATTAGAGAAGCAATCGGATTTATAGAATGACAGAAGAACAAATAGAATATCCAAAAATTAGTAATAAAAATAAAATAGATTATGACTTACAAAATATAGCAGGATATAAAAAGTATTGGATGAGTAAACAAACTGAATGTAATTGGACAAGTAATTGTTTACATTGGCATCACTGTGATAAAGAAACAATGGAGAACATGAATAGTGGACTCCCACACATACAAAAAATATTGATAAGTATTGGAAATACATTGACAGATTCAATCATACATAATGATAATGAATTTAGAAAACTTAATACATTACTTAGTCAACAAAAATATGGGGAATTAATAGATAAGGACAACCAAATTTATGGAGAAACCTCACTAAAAGACAAAGTCACGGATCTTCAAAATGATTTGACTAGTTTAAGAACACATGAACTTAGTAAATTAAAGAAACTTACAGAACAAAATCAGCACATAATCAATATTATTAAACCAATTGATATAAAGAAATTAGAAAACACAGTTCATGAATTAAATAAGAAGATACCGGATATAGAACCATTATTAAAAGACTTTACCAAAATGTTCAAAACTTTAGATAACATTAGTAGAGCCATCGGGAACGAAGATTTATGACAACTTCGACTGAATCCGTACTAAAATACCTAAAAGAAGAATTAAAGGAAATAAAAGCAATCATTATCACGGAAGAAAAGCTAATTAAAATTCTCAGAGAAGAATTAAATATATGCAGAAATGGACTCGATAAAATACAAAGACAAATGTTACAAATCAAATTACACAACAGCCCAAGTAAAAACTCAGGATTAAACTTTTCAGATTTCCAACCACCACCTAGTTTACCATGGGGAAAACCGTTTGAAGACAATAAAGAAAAAGATGAAAGACAACAAATAACTGACAATGAAAATTAAAAGAATAATAAAAAGGATTTTTTGTTTCTTGCCCAAAATAGTTAGGTCAACAATTAGTACGCAAGACGGCATAGAATCGGAGCTGCTACAAAACCAAGTTATGACCATTGAACCGAGAGAAACATCAGTTAAAGATAAATTAACTATAAGAACAGAATTAGAAAAAGAATTCGATGCAGGAATCAACATGGATAAGTGTATTAAATTATTAAGTCTAACAGATAATGAATTAATTCAAGAAACACTATTAAGTAATGAAAAGGAAGAAAATATTATATACGAATATTCTTCAACCGAAGAAGAACCTGAATCACCGAAAATCAGAATTAATTATAAAGAACCTCAAATGCCGAATAGAGAAATATTTATGGATCAAGGAGGCCCAAGTAATTGGCAGGTAGTCTCTCTTAATGGAGATGCAGAAATGTATGATGCATATGATACAACATACGAACAAAGTAGATATAGATATGACAATATAGAAAGAAAATATAATTACAGAAAACAACCATATAAGGACTATAAAAATACTAGGATACCCTCAACAAGATATATTCCAGACGAATATCAACCTAAAGAAGTTACCAAAATTAAATATGATGTCCTAAACTTAGACTGTTGCAAAGACCGAACTAGAGCTTTGGATGATTGGGGAAACACAATTGATGTAATTATACAGAGTAATAATGGACTTAAAGATAACATAGGAGCAGCTAAATCATTTATTCTACACAAGCTATCAGGAAATATTAAAAGTTGGTATCAAAATCTTACAGATGATTTGAAAAAAGAACTTGAGACAGACGCTACAACAGGAAGTATATTACTAAAAAACTTCGTTAGAGTAATTTATTCTGAATTTATTGGAAGAGAAGAAATAAATCATCAAAAAGAAGTAAGAGAAGCAGAAGAAAATGAAGCTAAATGGCATTTAGATAACATGGTCATATGCGAGATGTGTTATTTCAGCACTTTTGCATGTGAATATGAAAAATACTACTACAAATTAAATCATACAACAAGGCCTACATATAAAGAAATGTTTTTAAATAAATTACCCAAACCATCGGGAGACAAAATAAAAGAATTATGGAAATCAAAACCGATTGATATACCTGATACTTTAGGGGGAATTATTAGAATTATAGAAATATTCTTAAGAGATATATGTACACAAAGGCAAATATATAAACAAAAATACTATACGGGAAATAATAGGATTTGTTGTGATAGATCCCAATTAGACATAGCACGAAAATATGGATGTCAAGTCAGAAAAAACCTCTACAAGAAGTATAAGAAACCAAAATATAAAAGGTATAGAAAGAAGTACAAATTTAAACCAGTCCCTTATAAGCCTAAATATACAAAACCAAAATACAGAAAAAGATATTTCAAAAAATATAATAAGAAAAATACTTATAAAAAAGACAAATATTGCCCCACAGGCAAAAAATCATGTACTTGTTGGCTATGTGAAGAAGAAGGACACTATGCAAATAAATGTCCAAATAAAGAAAGAATAAATAAAGAAAGAAAAGAAAAGGTAAAACTACTTGAATATGTATATTCACAACAATTAGAACCAATTGAAGAAAATAACCTAAGTGACTTTGATCAATTATATTACCTCGAAACAGATAGTGAATATGAAACAGATTCAGAATATGACACATCAGATTCTGAATAGCTTAGCAAACCCAAATAGCAGCTATATAAAAATAGAAATTAAGCTTAAAGGATATAAAAAATATCACCTATTTGCTTACTTAGATACAGGAGCAAGCATTTGTGTTGCAAGCAAATATATATTCCCACCAGAACTATGGATAGAAGCAGACAAAGAATTTACAGTTTTAATTGCAAACAAAACATCAGTACCTGTAAATATGTTAGTAAAAAATATAAACATAAAATTATGTGGCGAAGACTTTGTTTTCCCAACTATTTATCAACAAGAAACAGGACAGGATTTAATAATAGGAAACATTTTTTAAAACTAAACAAACCATTTATACAAGATATAAATTGGATAAGCATTACACATCACCTAAGTAACAGACGAATTTTTTGCACTCTAGAAACTAACATTATTAAGATAGCAAAACCTGATTTCTTGAATCAGTTCAAAAAAGAAAATCAGCAAAAACGTGGTGAGATAATAGAAGAAATACTACAAGTAGCAGAGTCAAAAGCACCAATTGAGTATTTACAACAAATAAAAAAATTAGAAGAACTAAAAGAATTGATAAAAGACACATCCAGTGAAAATCCTTTAGACCTAAGGATAAACAAATCAAAAGAAATCGCAATCATAAAATTAAGAGATGAAACTAAAGTTATAAGGGTAAAACCTATGATCTACACTCCTAAAGATAGAAATGAATTAGCAATACAACTAAAAGAATTACTCGAAATGAACTTAATCACACCAAGTAAAAGTCCACATAGCTCACCAGCATTCATGGTAGAAAATGAGGCTGAAAAGAAAAGAGGAAAGAAAAGAATGGTTATAAATTACAAAGCCTTAAATAAAGAAACAATTGATGATGGTTACTTCTTACCTAACAAAGAAACATTATTAGCACAGATAAGAGGAAAAACGTATTACACTGGCCTAGACTGTAAATCAGGATTTTGGCAAGTACGTTTAAGTAAAGAATCAAAACAACTCACTGCATTTAGCTGTCCACAAGGACATTATGAATGGAACGTAGTTCCTTTTGGACTTAAACAAGCCCCAGGTATTTTTCAGAGATATATGGATAAAATATTAGAAAAATATAGAGACTATTGTCTTGTTTATGTCGATGACATACTTATATTCTCAAATACTGAAATAGAACATTACGAACATGTGAAAACTATTTTACTTACATGTAAACAGCAAGGAATCGTTCTGTCAGAAAGAAAAGCGAAATTATGTCAACAAGAAATTTCTTTTTTAGGACTAGAAATAAAAGCAGGACAGATCAAATTACAAAAGCACATAATAGAACACATAAATAAGTTCCCTGATAAAATGGAAGACAAGAAAATGCTTCAAAGATTTTTAGGATGCTTAACTTATGCAGAAGCCTACATTTACAAACTTGCAGAACTAAGAAAACCCTTACAAATAAAATTAAAAGAAAATGTGAGATGGATGTGGACTGATAACGACACGAATTACATTGTTAAATGTAAAAAACAATGTAAAAACTTACCCAACTTATATCACCCAAGAAAAACTGATTTTATGATTATCGAAACAGATGCAAGCAATTTGTTTTGGGGAGGAATCCTTAAAGCTAGACCAGAAAATGATTCTGAACACTTATGTAGATACGCTTCAGGCACCTTCAATGGCCCTGAAACTAGATATCATTCTAATGAAAAAGAATACTTAGCCATCAAAAAGACCATTAAGAAATTTAGAGCATATATTATTGACAAAGAATTTTTAATCAGAACAGATAGCAAAAATTTCGGCTATTTCCTTAGAACAAATATTGCCGAAGATTATAAGCAAGGTAGATTACTTAAGTGGCAACAATGGTTCAACTATTATCAGTTTCAAGTAGAACATATACCAGGAACAAAAAATAGCTTAGCAGATAGCCTAACTCGTGAACTAAATAACATAGAAGAAAAATTTGAGTTAATTACCTACGAGGAAACTAACAATGTCATGCAGGTACATACGAAGAAAACATGGATGCAAGCCATATCACGATTATGGAGAAAGAACTCGATTTAGAAAGACTTCAAGAGTCAATTTTGAAGAAAGAACTCGAATTACTTAAAGCAAAAGCAAATAAGTCTGAATTCCCAGCACCATTAATTACCGCAAATGACCTAAAAAGAGCAAAGATCGAAGGTAAAAAACCTGAGGTTACAAACCAAGAAGTTAATCCTTCCAAGGTATACGTCATTATGAATGGACCAAGAAAAGGTATTTATACAACTTATCCCGAAGTCGGAGAAAGGGACATACTTAAGGAATTTCCTACGGAGTTTGAAGCAAAATATGTTTTATCAACTTATCTTGGCCCTCAACTTAAAAACGATTACAAAGAAGCCATGCTCAGCATAGCCAAACCTAAAAATCACTTCCAAGTTATTGGGCACGTACCCCAAAATACTGCCCCGATGGGAATTATGCAACCTATTGTCCGAAAGGATTGTTCTGACTTATTAGAAAGTGATTTCCTCTCAACTTACAACCATTTTCTGCAAGGAAAATGTGAGCAAGGTATATATCCGATTATCAGGTCAGGACTACTTAAACTAATGATTTATCCAGAAGCTAAACCACAACGAGTGTATGAACTTTTCTGCCTCCGACTCATCGACACCATTTATCTGGGTCAAACTTATAAGGAGTTGGAGCATTTCAATTCCTCGATAAAACAAACTATTCTTCAGTTTGTCAAGAAAACTCAGACAGATAAACAAATCTACTTAAAGTTCCAATCAAGTTATGCGGACTTCAATGAACAAGGCAAGATTATTCTTCCTTATCACTGGATTCGAATGGGACCAGCTGGAATTCAGCAAGCTATTACTCAACTAAAGGCAAATCCAGTTATCTGCAAAGAAGACTTGATAAAATTAAGGGTTCTCACCCTCGGAAACATTGCTTATGAATTATTCAAAGTCAAGGATAACTCTGATTTAAAAATCAACTACTGCAGCCCACAAGTTATCATTCATTCTCACTTCAACAAACCAATTAATCCACGAGAATTAGAAGCTGTTAAAAGATGAAAAAAGTTATTCGAAGAAGCCATCTTCAATGTAAACCCAACTACTGTTACTGAATACCTAAAAGATCCGGAAGGTCAAGCCCATGACAGCCCGAAGAAGACTGAAGATGTTGGCACATCTTCCTCAAAATCAAAAGATGCCATGATTATCATCTCCACTTAACGAAAAAGAAAAAGCAGACATGTAGGCCCATCACCCATATGCGAAGGCAAGGTCGGCAGGAAAAGTAAAAGCAAAAGCTACAAAATAAAGAAGAGCATCTTCTCCTTTTATGTCTTTTTCCAGTTTTATGTTTCGGTGTGCTAAAACCATATGCCAGATAGTGGTATTGGTTCTATTAGATTAAAGATGGCTAGCTATATAAGGCGCCAGATGTATCTATCTTGAGGAGAGCCTCTTGTACTCTCTACCTTCTCTAATAAAATTCTCAAAGCTTTCAGTCTCTCTGTTTGAAAAAGATCTTAGGATCAATACTTATCGTTAAGTTAGATTTATCCTCCTGGACTACAGGGAACTCCAAATAGGAACGCCGGGGAAGGCTAGTTCTGCAGGAGACGTAGTGGTGGAGATTCAGAATCTACAAAGACGAAAACGATCACACACGAACGCAGGTATGAAAAATATTTCCTCTCCTACTCTAATTAGGCCAAATGATGGCACCAATTATCAGTTATTATAAATAATTATGGTGTCAATTGATTTTTCTCTCCACTCACCTATGCAAGAAATTAATCAACTAACTATAGAACATCTACAAGCCTGTTGCGAAGAAATTACTACTCAAATAAACAGATACGATTACTATATCCGAAAACAGCTAGAAAAGACTATAAAAAATTATAAATTATGTGTAGAATTATGCGAAGAAAAAGTCCATTATTACTCTGTATAATTACATCAATTGCGTTTCCCCAATCATCCAAAGCTCTAGTTCGGTCTTTGCAACAGTCTAAGTTTAGGACATCATATTTAATTTTGGTAACTTCTTTAGGTTGATATTCGTCTAGAATATATCTTGTTGAGGGTATCCTAGTATTTTTATAGTCCTTATATGGTTGTTTTCTGTAATTATATTTTCTTTCTCTATTGTCATATCTATATCTACTTTGTTCGTATGTTGTATCATATGCATCATACATTTCTGCATCTCCATTATGAGAGACTACCTGCCAATTACTTGGGCCTCCTTGATCCATAAATATTTCTCTATTCGGCATTTGAGGTTTTTTATAATTAATTCTGATTTTCGGTGATTCAGGTTCTTCTTCGGTTGAAGAATATTCGTATATAATATTTTCTTCCTTTTCATTACTTAATAGTGTTTCTTGAATTAATTCATTATCTGTTAGACTTAATAATTTAATACACTTATCCATGTTGATTCCTGCATCGAATTCTTTTTCTAATTCTGTTCTTATAGTTAATTTATCTTTAACTGATGTTTCTCTCGGTTCAATGGTCATAACTTGGTTTTGTAGCAGCTCCGATTCTATGCCGTCTTGCGTACTAATTGTTGACCTAACTATTTTGGGCAAGAAACAAAAAATCCTTTTAATTATTCTTTTAATTTTCATTGTCAGTTATTTGTTGTCTTTCATCTTTTTCTTTATTGTCTTCAAACGGTTTTCCCCATGGTAAACTAGGTGGTGGTTGGAAATCTGAAAAGTTTAATCCTGAGTTTTTACTTGGGCTGTTGTGTAATTTGATTTGTAACATTTGTCTTTGTATTTTATCGAGTCCATTTCTGCATATATTTAATTCTTCTCTGAGAATTTTAATTAGCTTTTCTTCCGTGATAATGATTGCTTTTATTTCCTTTAATTCTTCTTTTAGGTATTTTAGTACGGATTCAGTCGAAGTTGTCATAAATCTTCGTTCCCGATGGCTCTACTAATGTTATCTAAAGTTTTGAACATTTTGGTAAAGTCTTTTAATAATGGTTCTATATCTGGTATCTTCTTATTTAATTCATGAACTGTGTTTTCTAATTTCTTTATATCAATTGGTTTAATAATATTGATTATGTGCTGATTTTGTTCTGTAAGTTTCTTTAATTTACTAAGTTCATGTGTTCTTAAACTAGTCAAATCATTTTGAAGATCCGTGACTTTTTCTTTTAGTGAGGTTTCTCCATAAATTTGGTTGTCCTTATCTATTAATTCCCCATATTTTTGTTGACTAAGTAATGTATTAAGTTTTCTAAATTCATTATCATTATGTATGATTGAATCTGTCAATGTATTTCCAATACTTATCAATATTTTTTGTATGTGTGGGAGTCCACTATTCATGTTCTCCATTGTTTCTTTATCACAGTGATGCCAATGTAAACAATTACTTGTCCAATTACATTCAGTTTGTTTACTCATCCAGTACTTTTTATATCCTGCTGTATTTTGTAAGTCATAATCTATTTTATTTTTATTACTAATTTTTGGATATTCTATTTGTTCTTCTGTCATTCTATAAATCCGATTGCTTCTCTAATTTTATCCACTTTATATGATATTTGTCTCATTAACTCATTATTCGATTCTGGTAAAGATGTAGTAGATGATCTTCCTGGTTCGTATTTTGTTCTAGGTTGATTATAATATCTTTTATCTCTTGTTAAATCAATGGTCCAATTTTCTTCATCTGGAAATAATTCACAGAATTCATTTTTCTCAATATTTCCAATATCTGTGAATACTTCATCTAATTCAATGTATTCTTGTTTAGCATATTCTATACTATGTACGGAATTACTTATTGCATATGCAACCATGTAGGTGACTGAAAATGCTTTATCTCCTTTGTTCATTAAATCTTTGTTTTCAAATTCATGTATAAAACTAAGTGTCTTGTCTAAGTTTAGCGTATTTAAATTAATCCTAAATTTTGGGTAAACTGAAAACATAAATTTGCCATATGCTAGATTTCCTTTGGCTGCGCCTATAACGCAGAGTTTTCTGTTGTTAATTCTATTATCAATTAATGCCATTTTAATAGGTGTGTCTATCCCATTTTGGAAGTGTGCTGTAAGTATTATTTTGACTGCGCCTAAATGTACCGTGGTCATTTTTCTTCTAACTTCATCTGTTAGGCTATTTAACTTTTTATTTATTTCTTGTTTTGTTATGAGGGGTAAGTATACATTTCCACTTGTGTCTTTCATATCTATGGGTAATTCTTTAGTTGTTACGCAATAGATAATTTCATTTTTTCGCCTAAGGAATCCTACTAAGGTTCTGGGTATTTTGAATATTTCTTCCTTTTTCAAGGTTCCTTTCATTTTTTGGATTTGTTTAAGTTTTTCGTTATGTAAGACTAATTCTGCTGTAAAGCTGTTATTTGACTCTGTCGTATAAATTTCTGAATTTTCTTTTTCTTCTTTTATATCCATCTTAAATATTTTTGTTTTTTGATATATATTATCATTCTTATTTTTTGTAACATTCTTTTTATTTCATTTCTAACTCTTTGTATTCTATTAATTTCTTCATTTAGCTCGTTAATTTGTTGCTCAAAGTCCATCAATCCGTATCTGGATATGAGTCATTATCTGGGTATGTGTCTAAATAATTTCTAAGTTTTAGATGATCGAAATAATCCTCGAAGTCATTGAAATATAGGTCTCCATCTCTATACCAATATTCTTCTTCATAATCTTCAAGGTTATTAAGATAGATTATCAATCTGTTTCATTTCCAGAATTTTCTTCTCTCATATTCTTCTTCTGGGTCTGAAAACTCAGTTGAATATGTTTCGTTGTTAAGTTCAGATAATTCGTATTCTATTATTCTTAGCTCTTCATATAAGTCGAGTATTGTCAGAATAGGTAGATGTACATCTACTGGTAATTCTCTTAATATGTTAAAAATTAATAATTTTGTCTCGTCTGGTAAATATTTAAAATATTCTAGTTGCCAAATACTCATTTTTGGATCTGTATTGAATTTAGCTTCGTTTGCATATGTTTCAAGTATGTTACTTTTAGTATTCTCTGTTATTCCATTCATTATCTTCTAAATAAAAATCATAATCAATTTCTGATAGATATTTATCTATCGCAAGATCTATGGCTTCGCAGATCTGGTCTTTTATTTCTTGTGGAAAGTTTTTAATTATATAAACGATAAGAATCTTTTGTTCGTCTTCTAATTGATATTTAAATAAATTAAAATTTCCGTTGTCATATAAATTATCCATGGTTTGTATTTTGATCGTATTTTATTCTGATGAATAGTAAAAATCAAAATTACTATTCATGTGGGTCCCGCTCTGATACCATTAATTCGACTGATCTAATTTCGTTTGTAGTCGAGTGATCTTTCTTTACTCCGGCAGAAAGAGTAGCTAAAACCGTTTTGTAATTCTTATATGTATCTAGTAAATCTAGTTTTTCTTCGCATAATTCTACACATAATTTATAATTTTTTATAGTCTTTTCTAGCTGTTTTCGGATATAGTAATCGTATCTGTTTATTTGAGTAGTAATTTCTTTGCAACAGGCTTGTAGATGTTCTATAGTTAGTTGATTAATTTCTTGCATAGGTGAGTGGAGAGAAAAATCAATTGACTCCATAATTGTTTTTAATAACTGATAATTGGTGCCATCATTTGGCCTAATTAGATTAATAAACTCGATTCAACGGTTAGGTAAGTGAAGTAGTTCCCCGAAATATCTCTTTAAATCGGCAAAACCTTTTCTTTCATTCATTTATTTTAAGTTGTTAGAAACCAAACAAAAATTCGATTTGGATTAGGATAAGTAGAAATACAATCTTAAATAGTGCAAATGTTTAAACTTGCTCCTTTGGACGATCCGATTCTTACCGGCATTACAAATTATTTTTGACAATAAAATACTACACGTCAAAATGGCGCCGTTGTCGGGGAAAGAAAATGGATACTTCACAAGAAAAATTTGACATTTTTCTAAAAATGACCCAAGAGCTAAAAAGATGTGATGATGAGATTAAACAAATACATCAAGTTGTTATTTTATTGAACTCTCTTACCCCTCAGTTTGAAACTCTCAAGGATGTCATTCAATATGGCAAAGATGATCTTACCATGAACATGATCATGTCTGCCATTGTCCAAAAGAATGAGTCCTTAAGAGTTTTCAAAGGTAAGCATCAGACTAAACATGAATCTAAGTCTGAGGTCATGATGGCCAAGACCAAATCTAGACCAAGGAGTAAGAATAAGAAGTTCAATAAACCTCCCCAAGCTGACAAAAACTAATCTACTGGGAATAATCTTACTAGTAGAAGTCAAGCTTACCTATCTCGGATGTGCACTTACTGTGAGAGAGCGGGACTTCTTGTGACTACATGTTTTAATAAGAAAAATGATCAAAAGGAACAGAATATCAAAGAAAATCAGAATGGTTTTTCAAATGTGCTAGAACATGGACCTCAATACAAGAATGAGTTGTTTGTCTGTTCTGATTCTAAGTGTGATTCCGGTTGGATTCTTGACTCTTGTTCCATGCATGTTTCCCATGATACATTTGTGTTTACATCTCTTAAACTTATTAATGGTGGTGAGGTTATGCTAGGTGATCATGCATCCCTTAAAATTCAAGGTATTGGTGATGTGCCTAATAAACTGCATGATGGTGTCACTAGAGTTCTTAAAAATGTGAAATGGGTGTCAAATCTAAGAAGGAACTTGTTGTCTGAATTTGATAAACTTAGGTGCCATATTGTGACTTTCAATGAAATTAGAGAAGTATCTCAGGATAGAAAGGTAATGATAAAAGGGGTTAACATGGGAGGCTTGTATCATGTGATCACCTCTCCTGAAATTAATGTCTCTAAAACCTTGAATGAAACTGATGAACTTACTAAAATATGACATGCTATGTTGGGTTATTGACGCGCGTCGTCTGACGCGTCAAACTTAAATTTATATTTTCCTGCAAGCAACTAGTGTAGCGGTAAGTAGAGTCAAACCCAAGAGACCTGGTTTTGGAAGTTGTATCTGTAGACAAATTAAGAAACATGAGGTTTTAGATAGTTGAGAGAGCAAAAGAGAAAACATGAATAAAGATTCCAATCAGAGAAGATATTCAGCTTATGGTTTCTATTGTGACACATTTATCATAGACATCTAATGATCAAATCTTATGTTTCTAAGTGTGGTTATTCCGACAAAGGTAACAACCATAAGTATCCCGACAAAGGTGATACACCACAATCTAACCCGACAAAGGTGTTAGACTTCTAATTCTTTCCTAAACATAATAATTTGATAAAGGTATTATTAGGCCTAGGTGTTACTATCTACCTTTACGATAAAGTGTCCAGTAGATGTTAACGGTAAGAATTGGTTGTTTGATTAAGCTTTGCGACAAAGCTTCCATTTAACCTAAAATGTGATGAAAGCAAGAACTAGTAAAACATAAAATTGCATTAAGAACAAAAGACTCAAAACGTAGTCACAATGTATGAAACCCTAAAATGAATTAGGAATTTAGCTTCACATGATCATTGAAAGAAAACACAAAGTATTCTTAATGAAAAGTAGTAGAAATATCTCTTCTCTCGTTGAAAGCGTTGCCTTCTCCTCCAGAGCCGTCTTCAAAAGTAGGATTTGATGTAGAATAATGGAAACCCTTCTCAAAAACCTTAATTTATAAGTTTTTGAGTTCTAAATATGTTTTTGGACTGAAATTGCCAATTTTCAGAACTACTGACGTCATCAAGTACGTTGTTGATGTCATCGCCGCACCCAAAGAAGACGTTACGAGTGCTTCCAGCCTTGACATTATCGGTACTTCCGTGCCTAGCGTTGACGTTAGCACTGCGCTAATGTCTTCCTTGGGAGCGGTCCACATTGACTTGGTTTTCCTCTTTCTGCACAGCAGTTTTGACTTCTACTCTCGATTGAACCTTCCAAATGACTTTGGGTACTCTCGGTGTGAACTAGAGAGTTGTAGAGAATTGAGTCAGCTATGCAATGACATGTAGCTCATATTTTCTGATTAGTGGTCAATTCCCAGTACTCCACCAAACCTCCAAAGGTCTGATCTGCCTCTATGGTGTATTTGGCATGAAATGCCGTCTTTTATGCGCATTTCCTCCTAGAGCTTCCGAAACACCTAAGATGCAAAACCATACTAAAAAGTAAATGTTCACATATAAAAGTGTCGAAATAAATGGCATTAGTTGATTCGACGAGTCGTATTTATAGGGACTTCATTATCTGTTGGAAACCCATGGTTGAAAGTCAATCAAACCTTAAGGTAAAATGATTAAGAACAGATAATGGGTTAGAGTTTTGTAATAGGGCCTTTGATAATGGGTTGGTCCAAAACCGATGCGTAATTGTAAATCTTATGCATCGGTTTTAGTCGAAACGCTGCATATTATGGAAGTTTAATATTTAAGCTAATTTAGGGTTTGCTGCTTTCTCTCTCATTCTCCCCTAAAGTCACCTTCGTAGTCGCATACGGCGAGGCGCAATTCCACCGTAGATCTACTACCATCGGTTCCATTCGAGCAGCTCGATGTCACCCGCAAGATCACCTCCATCGCCCTCTCCTCACTCGAGGACGAGTCCGAAGCCCTCTGCGCTAGGCTCGCCGACCAAAACGCTCTCGTCTCTCAACTCTAATCTCAGATCGACTCGCTCGACGCCTCCCTAACCGACGTCACCGACAAACTCGCTCAGGCACAGCTTGAGAAGGTACTGTTTCGTCTTCTCCATTTTCCTTTGTTTATGTTCAGGTTTGGATTTCGATTTTTGAAGTTGCTATGTGTGTGTGTTTAAGAGAGTTTGGTGAAGGAGAATGCGTCATTGTCCAACACTATGAAGAAGCTTAATCGAGATGTGGCTAAAGTCAATGAGCTTTTAAATCTGAGTTTATTAACAACCTTTTGATTTTTATTTTGAGGATTGTTGATTTTCTAATGGACTTTTGTGTTGATTGTGGTTTTGGGAAATTGCAGTTGGAGGTGTTTCGCAAGACGCTAATGCATTCATTTCAAGAGGATGAAGAGGCTTCAGTAAGTTCCAGAGAAGCTCATTGTCATTGCGTGTTGTGTAATGAGGACCTCAATTTTTGCACTTGCTTAACTAGATTGATGTTTCAACAGGGAGGAGGAGGAGGAGGAGCACAGCTTGCTGCCAAGGTGCTCGACAGAGCTAGTTTATCTTCAATGTCTCAAGGTAGGGCTCATTTTCAGTGTATACATGAATTGTCGATGATTGGATTTCATTATAAAAACAAAAGTGAGTTAAGAAGGCTTGTTGATCCTTCACTCCATGTCTTGCAGTTTGCAAAGAATAGTGGCAAGTACATCAAAGAAAAGAAGCTGCGAGTGGTTAACGGAATCTCAGAGAAAGGATTCAAGAGAAAACACTCCATCAAATAATTTGTCAATGCAAGCATCTTGCCCACATGTATGCAGCTTCACCAGAAAATAACAGTTCACCTTTGTTCCTATTGTTGTTTGTTTATAATGTTTCAGTTTTTCATCAATGACAATATTTTTTTCATCAACATCATGTATGAAACGTTGTATCTTGGTTGAATAAAATGTATTGTAAGAAGATTATGTGTATTTATTAATTTTATTTATGAATTTTCAGAATTATTCGAGCTATTAAAAGCTAAAAATGTCAACAAAAAAATCACACATTATGCATCGGTTCAGACAAAAACCGATGCATAATGTATACCTTATGCATCGGCTGGCACAAAACCGATGCATAAGGTTAGACATTATGCATCGGTTATTTTGAACCGATGCATAAGGTCCGACCCTTACGCATCGCTCGATTATGCATCGGTTCAAAACTGATGCATAATCCCTTCAAAAACTGATGCATAATCCCCTGTTTTTAGTAGTGAGTCTTTCAGATGCACCCCATGAAAGCGCCTGGAAATGATGATTTTTCTAGAGATTTTATTCAAAGTTGTTGGCGTATTGTTAAAGATGATTTCGTTAAGGAGGTCACTCAATAGTGAAGCAAATATTGCTCTCGTAACTCTTTTTCCTAAAGTGAAGGAGGCTTCCAAACTGACTGATTATATAGACCAATAAGCCTGATTGGAGCCAAAATCAAGGTGATCTCCAAGGTGATTGTTAATCGTCTTCAGCAAATTCTGGAAGATGTAAATTCTATTGAGCAATCTGCTTTTGTTAAGAACAGAGTCAATACTGACAACTTAATCATTTCACATGAGATCATCCATTATATAAAGAAAGTCAGAAATCAGAAAAGTGTATATGGTTCTTTAAAGTTAGACATTACAAAAGCGTATGATACAGTGGACTGGTTGTTTTTACAAGAGGTGTTAAATAAAATGGGGTTCGCGGAAGTCTGGATTCGAAGAATCATGCAGATAATAACAACAGTAAAATATTATATTAAAGTGAATGACAGTTTTGCAGATGAAATAGTGCCCAGGAGAGGACTTCGACAAGGAGACCCACTTTCTTCTTATTTATTCATTTTGTGCACTGAATTTTTCACTGCTCTATTGACTCAATATAAGAGTAGACCCGACAATATTATACATCAACCGTTATTCGTCCGGTAACCATCCGCGAAAATTCATCCGTATCCGTCCATTTAGTTAATGAATTGAATTAATCCATATCCATTAACAATTCATTAGTAAACGGATTACATGGTTTGATCCATTAATCCATTAATGATTCGTTAATTATTGAAATATCTATATTTTTCTAAAAAAACTCCTTTTTCCTCAAAACATTACTCTGCCTCTGCATAGCGCATAGCTCCAGCGACGTGGACGCATCTCCTCAGTTCCAGCGACATTGACCTTGTCAGGCAGCCACCTCGCCGCACGATCTTTCCTCTGTCTGATAAGTTAGCCGCCCCTTTCGTAGCCTAATTGCTCTTCCCCTTCCCGAAGCCCCACTACTCCGAGGTAAGATTCATTTAGGATTTTTTTTTGTTGGAAATCCAATTTCAGTTTGTTGAATGTTCAGAGGTTGAAATTTGATTGTGATAAGTTTGCCATTGTATCCAATTTCAGTTTATTTAACAATTATCGAAGTGTACGTAGATTTCATGTTAAAATAATGCACAGACACATTCAAAGTTTCCAAGGCTAATTTTTACTCTGCAACTATTTTTTCCTTTGTTTTGAAAATATTGAACCAAGCCTATAAAATGTGGATCATGTGAGCTTCGTTGTTGTGATTGTGAAAAGCGGATTTTGTTGGTTCATTGAGTTGGGTTCGTTTGAGAGAGTTCAGGTTGTAGTTTCTTGATTTTGGGATTGGCTTGGTGAGCCGAATCAGTTGTGCAAAAGGTATGCTTGTTGCTTGCTGGTTAGTGCTTGAGACTGGTTTAGTGTTTTTGAGATATGATTAATGGAGTTGTGCGTTGGATTTAGCTTTGATTTAGCCTAATAGTATTCTTGATCTGGATGTTGGTCTCCCTTATGGCCTGGATTTTGATACACATTTAAAATATATGGATTAAAGGAGTAAATGCACTAAATTGATTAAAAAGAGTTGAATGGATGAAATGAAAGAAACAGATTAAATGGATTCATCCTCGTTAGTGATTAGTGATCAATTCGTTTAATCCATTAACACTAATGAATCTTAAACAAATTAAATCCATCCATGAATCCATTTTGCCACCTCTACATTTAACTACTGAATTTCTCATTACACTCACGTGGTTCAGGATTTATGAAATTGGTAATGGACAAAGTACTCATAACTACAACCAAGTATAAGAGCTCGCCAGTGATCCCAAACAAAGGACAACTGTTTTCGAAACTACAATTCCATTGAAATCCAGAGAAAGATAGCTGGAAACAGTCAAACATATGATAAGCAAAACGCTCCACATCAACATCATACCACTAGAGTTCTTAAAGTGAGCATGGACAAAACGGATAACCGAGATTCACTTGCCACCAACAATGTTGAGGCATTGGCCTCACACGTTTTTGATGTTGACAAACCGGTTTAATGGTTTACTTGAAATTCTATTAGTCAGGAACTCACTGAAGCAGTCAAGGACACGATACTGGACTTGAGGACCTGCGGAAGTCTCTGATCAACCAAGAACCTGAGAATCAGTCAAGTCAACTGAGCAGTTGGAGTCAAGTCCACGGAGCAGTTGAGAACCAGTCAACGGAGCAGTTGAGGAAGCGGTTAAGGAACGGAGTCAAGGACATCATGGAGTGATGGCACGTCCTCCTCAACACATCAAGGAGATCGTGGGATGTCAGTTACATCACATGATCTGGGCAGTTACCTGACAGTTACCTGGCAGTTACCTGACGGTTATTCAAGAAGCTATATAAGTCCAGGAATGCTATTCAGATCCGCGCGCCTTTCACACACAACCGAGAGAGCTTTCCAAGTGGGGATTCCCAGTAAAGAATATACAGTGAGCTGAGCGAACGATATATTCTGAGAGATCGAGTTGGACTTGATCATTGCCGGAAAGCGAAGAAGGTGCCGTGACTACGACGACGTCGACGAGACAGTCAGGGAAGTAGTCTGATTATTGCTTGTGTAAATCTAGATTAGATTTATACTTAATAGGCAAATTTTGTACCGCTGAGTGTACAGTTTAAATAGTAATAAAAACTATTTAAAGTTTATTCCGCTGCTTATTCTGTTAAGTCAATTACCTGCATACTAAGTTAGGTTCCTAACAGTCCCGAACTTGGTTAAGTATTCGACTATTGATCTTAAGTCTTTGACTATCTAACCACGATCCTTTCAATTGGTATCAGAGCCGAAAGGTTCTAGATTGTCTGGTTAGAATTGTAGGTATGTCAGGAGATTCATTCTCAAATCCTCCGAAGCTTAAACCTGGTGAGTATGAGACCTGGGCGCCCAGATTTGAAGCTCATGTCATGGCTTATGATGGAGAAGTCTGGCAGATTATTGAGCAAGGACAGCAATATGTTTACATGGAGGGCAGTGAGACAGAACTCAAGCCGAGACTCATGTATACCACGGAAGACTACAAGAAACTTGAGAAGAATGCCAGGGCATTACGAGTCCTCCACAATGCGCTGGAACCTGGGGATCTCAAGAAGATCATTCAGTACAAGGATCCGAGTGACATCTGGGACTCACTCAAGAACATCTATGAAGGATCAAAAGATGTCAAGAGAAATCGAATTTTGGCAGTGCAATCTGAGTTTAACAACCTGAGACAAGTCAAGAACGAGCCCCTTCACGAATACCACTCCAGATTCCAAGGGTCCTTGACAACTCTTATCAACCTTGGAAAGAAATACAAGAAGTGGGAAATCACCCATAAATTCATGCAGGGACTTAGTCCAGAATGGGATGATTTCTCAAGGACCTTGACAGCTCTTCCGACCACTAAGGAGAAATCTCTGGAGGAACTGGTTGCTGCCTTGGACAGTAATAAGATCATTGAAGACGTCAAAATGGAACGTCGAGAACCTCAGAAGGCTGCTCGACAAGTCGCATTGGTTGGTGAAAGTTCCAGATACAAGAAGTTCAAAGGGAAGGATTTCCAAAGAAATAAAGGAAAAGAAACCTCAAGGACTGAAGAACTCAATGTGATGACCAAGGCACTGAGAGTCACAGACGATAGAAACTCGGGTCGGAAACCCAGCGGCAGAAATGACTCAAAGAAAAACGTGGAATGTTTTTACTGCAAAAAGAAGGGTCATTACAGGAAGGACTGCTACAAGCTAAAGAATGACGAGTCTAAGACGGAAGGAAATCAGAAGGAGGACACCAAAGGCAAGAAGGCCATGTTCGCTTGGGGTGATTCAGATGATGAAAACAACATGGGAGACATTAGAAGGAATGTGTGTCTAATGGCAAAGGGAAGTTCCTCAAGCTCAGAGACTTCATCATCAAGTTCTTCATCAAGGAAGACTGCCTCCAAGGAATCATCTACAGAAGTAAGTTCTGATGATTCTCAACATGGTTATTACTCACGTTCGGATTGCCTTGCTATGATCAAGAAACTAGTTCTCAGAGTTGAGGAACTGAATGCTATAGTTGCGGATCAAGATCAACAAATGGAATCAATGTTCGAGGAAAATCATCAATACTCCATTCAGATCCAGAAACTAGAGAAAGCTGCTGGCAAAAGGAAGATTGATTCAGATGACAGGTTCTTTGATTCTCTGAAAGGAAAGGAGAAGCTGAAGCCTAAGTCCAGACCGGGTCTTGGATATGGGGAAGTAACGATTGCAAAACCTGTGCATAGACAGATTCAACAGAGCTCTACTCCCAGACTGAAGGTTGATCTGGATGATGGCAGAACTTATGGAAAGGGTCATCAGATCTGGAAGAAACTCAACCGAAGAATCAGTCCAATTCCTATTGACTTCGAGAAACAAATGAAGAAAGTTTCTGAGTCCAAAGATATAGACTTCAGAAAGCAAAAAGTCTGCTTTCATTGCGGAGAGGAGGGACACAGTCAGAGTAAATGTAAAGGGATGAAGAGTACTTCCAAGAAACTGTCGGAGACCTCAAGCTCCGAGTCTGGTACATTCTCAGGATCCAAACGTCGTGGGAAACCTGGAGCTGTGAATGATCCGTCAAGTTCCAGAGTGGTTAAGGATGTCTCTCACTCTCTAGCAGTTTCAAAACTTCATGTTCCTAAACCTTTATCTACTTTAACTCCTAAACCCAAAAAGGCTCAGCTTGTTTGGTTTCCTAAAACCTGATTGTTTATGTGCAGGTCGAGAGAGGAACAGGTTCCTGGCTGATTGATAGTGCATGCTCAGGACATATGACCGGGAAAATGGATCTATTCTCCTCTCTTCGACATCATTCTGGTGGCTCTATCACTTTTGGAAATGAAAGTAAGTGTAAAGTCATCGGTTCAGGTAAGGTACATCTATCAAGCAAAGTTAGTGTAGATAATGTCAGTTTTGTTAATGGTTTGAAGTTCAATTTACTTCGTGTTTCCCAATTGTGTCGTGGAGGTAAAAACAAGGTTGTTTTTACTGCTGATGGATGTTTTGTTAAGTGTGTGTCGTCAGGTCAAGTACTTCTACGTGGAAATTGTGCAAATAGGGTATATTTTGTGGATCCGTCCTTTGACCCGGAAGAATATCTCTGTTTGTCCTCTAGACAGATGAATCTGAGATGTGGCATCGTCGGCTAGGACATGTGAATTTCAGGTTGCTGAAGAGACTACACAATCAGAACATGGTAATTGGATTGCCTAAGATTAGTGAAGTACCTGATCAGGTTTGCAGTGCGTGTGCCAAAGGTAAGCAAACAAGAAGTTCATTTCACTCTAAGAACGTGGTTAGCACTCACAAGGCATTTGAGTTAATTCATATGGATTTATGCGGTCCAATGAGGGTGCAGTCTCGGGCAGGGAACCGATACGTATTTGTGATTGTGGATGACTATTCAAGGTACACATGGGTCATCTTCATTCGCTCAAAAGATGAAGTCTTTGAGTCATTCAAGACGTGGGTCAAACTTGTTGAGCGCAGATTTGGTGAGAAGCTGAAGAGCATAAGAACAGATCATGGAACTGAGTTCGATAATGGTCTATTTGTTGATTTCTGCACGGATCAGGGCATTGATCACAACTTCTCAGCACCAAGGACTCCACAGTAGAATGGAGTAGTTGAAAGGAAGAACCGCACACTCGAGGACATGACGAGGACTATGCTACTTGAAAACAGTATAGCGAGAAACTTCTGGGCCGAGGCAATGAACGCTGCATGCCATGTCCTCAATAGATGTTACCTAAGATCCTTTCTCAACAAGACGCCGTATGAGCTGTTGAAAGGTAGGAAACCTAATGTTTCTCACTTACGAGTATTTGGATGTAGGTGCTATGTCCATGTGAATGGGAAGGATCGTCTTGGGAAGTTTGATCCGAGAAGTGACGAAGGAATCTTTGTAGGATACTCACTGCACAGTAAGGCATACAAAGTGTTTAACAAAAGAACCAAGCAGGTTGAGGAAAGTGTCCATGTCATATTTGATGAAGAATCTGCGGGAACTGACTCTGGACAGGTTCATGACGTCCATATCGATGAAGTTGGTGATGACTTTGAGCTAATACGTCCGAGGGATGTTGAAGAAGCTGATGGTCCAGAGAATCAGGAAATACCTGATCAAGACAATGGTCAAGTTCCTGAAGCCGAGGAACCTGGACAGCAAGCTGAAGTAAATGAACAAGTTCCTGAAGAAGATGAAGTTCATGATGAACCTGAAGAAGTCCAACAAACTCAGGAGGTCACTGAGTTGAGGAGAAGTACCCGACTCAGGCAGCCGAGTGTTGCTCTTCGTGATTATATTTGCTATGCAGCAGTTTAGGGGAATCTGTCATGAACGCCTTTGTTTCCTTGATTGAACCAAAGTCGGTTCAAGAGGCACTAAAAGACCCAGATTGGATTCAGGCTATGCAAGACGAGTTGCATCAGTTTGAAAGGAACAAGGTTTGGAGACTTGTTCCAAGGCCAGAGAATCGGAAAGTGATTGGCACCCGCTGGATCCTCAGAAACAAAAAGAACTCCGATGGAGAAGTAGTCAGGAACAAAGCCAGGTTGGTTGTGAAGGGTTACAGCCAACAGGAAGGCATCGACTATGAAGAAACCTTTGCGCCTGTGGCAAGGTTAGAGGCCATCAGGTTGCTGATAGCGTACTCGGTACAGTTTGGAATCAAGCTTCATCAGATGGATGTCAAGACGGCGTTCCTGAATGGATTTCTCAAGGAGGAAATATGTGTGGAACAGACGCCTGGATTTGAAGTTCCTGAGCATCCGGATCATGTGTATGTTCTTGACAAGGCCCTGTATGGATTGAAACAGGCACCTAGGGCGTGGTATGAGCGTCTCTCGGAGTATCTACTAGCTCAGGGATATGAGCGAGGTAAGGTAGATAAGACTCTATTTCTGTTGAGAACTAATAAGCATTTGCTTATTGTGCAGGTGTATGTCGATGACATCATCTTTGGATCCACAAGTGACGAGCTTGTGAAGTCCTTCACTAAACTCATGGAGAGTAAGTTTGAGATGAGTATGGTCGGGGAACTGACGTTCTTTCTTGGTATTCAAGTTAGACAGCTGGAGAACGGTACTGAGATCTCACAAGAGAAGTACCTTAGTGAAGTTGTGAAGAAGTACGGACTTGGAGATTCAAAACATGTGAACACTCCCAGTTCTCCAAATGAGTCCCTGACAAAGGATGATGCCTCTCCAAGGACAGATGCTACAAAATATCGTGGCATGATAGGTTCTTTACTGTATTTGACTGCTTCTAGACCTAATATAATGTTTAGTGTATGTCAATGTGCCAGGTTTCAAGCAGATCCAAAAGAATCTCATGTAAAGGCCGTGAAAAGGATACTGAGGTATCTGAAGGGTACCGAGAAGCTGGTCTTATGGTATCCTCGAGTGAAGTCCCTAAGGCTTGAAGGTTTCACAGACACAGACTTCGCAGGAGACAGAACTGACAGAAAGTCCACGTCTGGAATGGCTCAGTTCCTTGGGTCCTGCTTAGTATCTTGGGGATCAAAGAAGCAGAACTCTGTGGCACTGTCAACTGCTGAAGCCGAGTACATAGCAGCAGCAGCATGCTGTGCTCAAGTCCTATGGCTTTGGAATCAGCTAAGTGACTTCAACTTACACTTTGATCAAGTTCCTATTTTTTGTGACAATACTAGCGCTATTAGTATTGCAAAAAATCCTGTTCAACACGGCAAATCTAAGCATATAGAAATCAAACATCATTTCCTTAGAGACTGTGTAGAAAAGGAACTTGTCACTGTTAACTTTTGCAGAAGTGAAGATCAGGTTGCTGATATATTCACCAAGTCCCTACACAAGGATGCCTTTGAAAAGTTAAGGATGGAACTCGGATTGATGATTCCACAGTAAGGTACTCCTGAACTTCTCTCAATGATATTGACTAGAAGATAGAGCACCTACCATGCATGTTAGTCTTTGGTATGAATTAATTCTTGAAGTTCCTGAGTTTAATGCTATGTGCGTGCTACTACTTCCTTGCTAAATCTGATATAGTACATGCACTGCTGAACACTTCCTTACTTGATGCCTTACATAACTTCCGGATCTTGTTGCCATTTGCCCCATGAAGGAAGTTATGAACCACCCAATCCCAGAAATAGTTCATGTATGTCCAATGAGTTCCATTACATACTTTCTGAGAATGCTTGACCATTTTGTGTGATTGAGTGACTTCAATTGTGGTGTTCTTACATTATACATACCCCTACGGTAAGCCGACCCACCACAATGCCCCTTGAGACAAATCCATAGTCAAGGACTGATCTGGTATTCACTCAGTCACGGATTGAACGTCTCTGGAAACTGAAGAACTAAATGAAGGATTTGATATATGAAGGAAGCAGTTCAGATGCAGTGATGATAAAATATTTTATAGCCGTTGCAGCCTTGGAAGTCGGACAGTTACGTGTGAGACGTGGACGAGAATTAATAGCAGATAATTATGGGATCAGTTTTCTCTTAAAAGGAATTGAAGACCAAAACAGCCCTCTCACTACTCTCACTTGCGAAACCCTAAATTCCAAAATTCCCAAATCAGCTCCGCTCAAACTGTTCGAACACTCGATGGCGTCCAACTCAAGCGCAACAATCAACACGGAGAAATCTAATGCAGAGATGCTGACCGTAATCATCGGTGATGTCAGTTATGAAATTCCAAAGGCATTTGCAGATCTACTGATAACAAGTAAGTCCCCTTCCGTTTCAAACCCTAATATTGATAAAGCTGTTGAAGAAAGTGTAACTGAGACGGGTGAAACAAAGAAAGTAGATGAACCTGTTTCTGAGAAATTGAAGGAGGATATGGGTGCAGATGCTGTAGCTGATGTAGAGGTGAACCCAGAAGGGGTTATTAAATCTGCTATGGATGTTGATACAGCAGAGAAGGGGTTAGACCTACCTGTTTCTAATGAAGTTGCAGACGTGTTGAAAAACCCAGAAGGGGTTGAGAAAGAATCACTGTGCACTGACAACACAGGTGACGTTCCTGTTGATGATACGCTGATTGAAGATAACACTGCTCAAGTGGTGAAAGACTTCTTAGAGACTCTAGAATCATCAAAGTCAGCCATCGCAGATTTTGAGAAGTCGGACAAAGGTCTTGCTGTCGCTACTGTGGAGAACCCAGGAGGGGTTGATGGTATTACAGAGGAGAACCCAGGAGGGGTTATGATTGATAACGTGAAGAACACAGAAGGAGTTGATTCTGTAGTTGAGGCTGCATCTGCAAAAGAACCAGAACGGGTTGCTGATTCTAAAGACAACACGGAATTCCTGTTTGGATGCTCCCAGGAGGTCGAAAAGAATTCAAAAGATGATGGTGAACCCTCAGTTGGAGGAGAAAAGTCTGGGATGAATCAGACTCTGAATGAGTTGGCAGAACTGGGAAAGATTGCAAAGTTTCAACAATCTCAAGTCCCTGACCCTGACTGTGAGATTGTAGATACTTCCTCTTCAGCTCCACACAAAAGGGTGAAGAAACCTCTTCCACTCAGAATCCTACCAGTAAGGGAAACCAATAAGAGGAAGTTGGTGGTGAAAGACGAAGCAGTTCCAGTGAGCTCAGGCAAGAGACCTAAGCGGTCAATGTCCGGAAAGGAAATTCTCAATGAATTGGACTGTTCAGAAGAGTTTCTGATGAGTGAAGGTCTGACTGAAGTCCTCAACATTCTGAAAGTTCAAGGATGGGAAAATCTATGTGAGAATCAGGAATATGTATGTCCTGAAATGGTTGAAGAATTCTACAGAACCTGAAACTCATTCAAGGAACAGTCCCGGCTCTGGAAGTGAAGATACAGAAAAAGAAGTTCAATCTGTCAAGTATTGAGTTGGCAATGATAATGGGCCTAGAGCATACCGGTTTTGACTACTACTGCACAAATAATGTCTGGCCAAAGGAACAGGGGGAAAAGAAAGAAATGGTGCAAAGGATTTGCAAGCTGGAAAAATTTCAGGCGGGCAAAGGATTAAGTACTCAATTCATGGAACCAACTGTGAAAATCATGCATAAATTGCTAGTTAGCAATTTTATGCAAAGAGGCGTGAAACCATCCTATGTACAGCATCAGGATCTGCTAATCTTGGACAAGTTGCTGAAAGGAGAAAAAGTCAACCTCCCTAAACTTATGATCCGCCAAATGGATCATCTGAAGTCACTGACTCAGATTGGATTTTCAAGGGTTATAAAGAAAGTTCTTCAAACTCATGGACTGTATGAGGTCATGTCCAGTGTTGAGGAGATGGTTGTGAAGGAATTTGATGCTGAAGCCTTCAGGAAGATGAATTTGGTCAAACATCCAGTTGAGGGGTGGATCAAATCTCCGGTTCCTGAACCTGAAACTAAAGTAAAACCGGCATTGGTGAGTGAAGAAGAAGAGGATGACGAAATTGAGGACGAAAATGCAAAGTTGATGGCTGTTTTTGAAAAAGTGGTTTCTGATGTGAAGAAGGAACTCCAGGAAATAAGGGCAGAATTGAAGGAGTTCAAAAAGGAAATCAAAGAGATGAAGGAATCATTCAATACTCTGGTTGAGAAGCTCTGAGTACTTTAGTCCCGGAATGATCTCTTTTGACTATGAGAATGCCGAGATCAGTTCCTGATATGGATTTCCTTTACCTTGCTTTCCCACCTTATATTTCCTTTTGTTTCTGAGTGCAAACTATGTGTTCATTTTGCATGTTATGATTATCTATTTTATCCTTGAAGTAACGTAAGTGCCATGCTTAACAACTCTGAATTTCAATTTTTAATTCATGTCTCTGACTGTTGTGCATGATTCTTACTCTTCTTTGATGATGTCAAAAGGGGGAAGGGTAGAAGTATCATCTGAGGGGGAACTTAATCTGAATTCCTGACTTAATCGGATGAATAGACATGACTTAATCATGTGTAGGGTATTGACTTAATAGAATGTTTAATAAGTTTCTGATGTGTAGGAACTTAGGGGGAATTTGTTCCCAAGGAGAATATGTTCTCATATGATGCTGTGTGCATGCGTAGACATCTATTATGTGCTATTTCGGTATTTCTCTCTTAAGGGTTTGTCATCATCAAAAAGGGGGAAATTGTTGAGGCATTGGCCTCACACGTTTTTGATGTTGACAAACCGGTTTAATGGTTTACTTGAGTTTCTGTTAGTCAGGAACTCACTGAAGCAGTCAAGGACACGATACTGGACTTGAGGACCTGCGGAAGTCTCTGATCAACCAAGAACCTGAGAATAAGTCAAGTCAACTGAGCAGTTGGAGTCAAGTCCACGGAGCAGTTGAGAACCAGTCAACGGAGCAGTTGAGGAAGCGGTTAAGGACCGGAGTCAAGGACATCATGGAGTGATGGCACGTCCTCCTCAACACATCAAGGAGATCGTGGGATGTCAGTTACATCACATGATCTGGGCAGTTACCTGACAGTTACCTGGAAGTTACCTGACGGTTATTCAAGAAGCTATATAAGTCCAGGAATGCTATTCAGATCCGCGCGCCTTTCACACACAACCGAGAGAGCTTTCCAAGTGGGGATTCCCAGTAAAGAATATACAGTGAGCTGAGCGAACGATATATTCTGAGAGATCGAGTTGGACTTGATCATTGCCGGAAAGCGAAGAAGGTGCCGTGACTACGACGACGTCGACGAGACAGTCAGAAAAGTAGTCTGATTATTGCTTGTGTAAATCTAGATTAGATTTATACTTAATAGGCAAATTTTGTACCGCTGAGTGTACAATTTAAATAGTAATAAAAACTATTTAAAGTTTATTCCGCTGCTTATTCTGTTAAGTCAATTACCTGCATACTAAGTTAGGTTCCTAACAGTCCCGAACTTGGTTAAGTCTTCGACTATTGATCTTAAGTCTTTGACTATCTAACCACGATCCTTTCAAACAACACTCCAGAAAGGAAAGAAAAGAAAAGAAAAGAAAAAATCACATCACATCACACAGCAACGGCTATCAGTAGGGGCGGGCGCAATCAAAACCTTTCCAATCTCATAAGACAAAAACGCATCCAAGCAAGCGTATTGTACCTGGGCGTGAGAGAGCCACTCAGTGTCCCACCGGCTCATGGTAACCATCGTCGGCTTTTCAATTTCCTTGCCAAGCAAATCCCTAGCCAAGATTTTGATCCCAGCGTTACTGTAGTCCGGCCTGTCCCTCCTCTCCGCAGCCAAAACCCTAAGATCAACCTGATTCACCACATTCAGACTATAGTACTCCACCAGCCTTTCCACGTCGCTCTGGATCCCGACCCCAACGAATTTGTAGCTAGCGTTTAGGAGGAAGCTGGCGAGCGAGGGAGGGAGGAATGGCGCGTGGAGGATTTGGAAGATGAGGCAACGGTGGGCGACGCAGAGCTGGAGGACAGCAACGGGATTGTCGCCTTGGTTGGGCTGGAAGTTGGGACGCCACTCGACGTCGAGGCCGACGATGAGTTGGTGTAGATTGGGACGGTTGAGATTCTGGACATCGGCGATCCACTGGTCGACCATGTGAGGCGTGTGTGTGACGAGCGTGTGGATACAGACATCGTCAAGGTGGACGTCATATAGGTTGTGCGTCTCGTACGGGAGCTCGTGGTCGACTAATCGAATCGCCATTGTTGCCTTGCCTTGCCTTGCTCACTTGGCTTGTTGAAGAAGATTATTTATATTAAAAAAGTAGGGACTCAAAGGGTCAGCCCTACCTTGCCTTGGTACGTAGACCAATAAAGTCCTTCGATTGGACCGAGAAAGATTCACGATCATCCCGGTTCGACCGCTAGAGAGAAGAGAAAAGAAATTGAATGCGATCCGATCCGATCACGCGACTGATTGGATATTAAATCTGAATCCACATTTCCGGTTCTTTTGGATAAAGATTAACAAAGCCAAGCCCCATTTTCACCTAACCTCAAAGCCCATCTGAATCGGCCCACTCATTTTTGCACTGCACTAAACGCAGGAGCAGATTCCATTTCTCGTCATTTTGGATCTGCAACCGTCACCACCGTCCGGTAGTCATCCCTGAATATTTATTTCCGTCTCCCTTCTGAAATTCTTCTGATACTGATTTCCTCTTGATAAAAAGAAACTTGGCACTATCGTTTTTTCCATTTTGCATCCATTATCCAGAATTTCAGGTATTTTTGTGGATTCTGACTTGTAAATTTGTGCTTTTAATCATAGAAAATGCATGCATGACATTGATTTCGAAGCCGAAAGTTAAAGAATAAACTTTAGCTTTTTCCGATTGTGATCTTCTTCTTTTTTAGCGTGATTAGCTGTAGAGATTATTATTTGTTTTTGTTTTTTTTATAGAAGATTATCATTGGTTGTTTTTTTTTGATAGGAGATTATCATTGGTTATTTTGTTACAACAAAAGTGGGAACACAGCACATGAATATACGTGTATCATGTGATCCAATAAAGAGATAATGGAGTGTCACAGTCCCGTTTCTACTCTCTTTTTTTATTTTTTAATCCTTACTCTTTGGGTCCCTCACGTTTCTGTCACATTTAATGGGTTTCGTTATCAAAATTTTACTTTTGACTAATTATTATTTTTTGGTACATGGGTTAGTAGTTAGAAGTTAGAGTTAGAAATTAGTGTATTAGTGAAGAATCGATCCCAAGCGGCATGAGGATTTGGGGGGCTTGCCACCAATTCGGCTAAACCCTAAACCTCTTACTTTTGACTAGTTACATTGTTTTTCTTCAATTTTTCAAAAGCAGGTTTATTTATTCGTTACAATGTTACTAGTTCAATTGAACTTTAACTTAGGGTTATTCTTTCACTTCGATACAGTTTTATTAAGTTTAGTACAGTTAAATTAAATTCGATACAGTTTAATTAAGTTCAGTACAGTTAAATTAAACTCGATACAGTTTTATTAAGTTCAGTACAGTTAAATTAAACTCGATACAGTTTAATTAAGTTCAGTACAATTAAATTAAATTCAATACAGTTAAATGAAGTTTAGTACAGTTAAATATACTTTAAATTAATTTAAGTTAAAAAAATTTAATATAATTTTTTAAGTTCAGTTTTTATAGTTTTCAACCCGATTATTAAAAAAAATTAATTTATTTTTTCATATAAAAAAATTATTTTAATTTTAATTTTTTAAATAATTTTTGGAAAACCGTAAGACATATATGATCTAACAGTTTTTCAAGTTTGTGTCCACGCCTCTTTGAAAACTATTGCATCCGTTTTAAAATGTAAGTAAACTTTGTTGCACTTGATATGAATTTAAAGAACATGTGGAAATAAACATACGAATACAATATATATTTTACATAGAAACGTACAATTACATTCATGTGCAGTACAAATGGAAACATTTACATATCATCATCTTCATTCATGTTCATTTCCACTAACAATTTGAAACGCTATCATGTCGCGTACTTGATTCATCTGCTTTTTCGCTGTTTATCAAATAAATTTGAATCAGCTCTTCCCAGCACGGTCTCATTAGCTTAAATGGATATTGAAAAATTATGCATGCGAATGAAGTTGTGCAAAGTGAAAGTAGATGTAATTATCGCCCAGCTGACACTTGAGGCATGCCTTCAAGTATCTTCCACGAATTCTTTAAGATGCCAAATGCTTTTTCAATGGTGGTTCGTAAAGCTGAATGTCGGTAATTGAATTTTCATGTACTCCGGTAGGTTGATCACCGTCACGAAACGTTGGCATATGATATCAAACTCTTTTATCTTTATAAGGTGCCAGATAACCAGTTGTATTTGGATATCCAGAGTCAACCCAATAATACTTTCCTGCAAAATAATAAATAATATTAACACAATTAATTTAAATTAGTGGTTACAAATAAAATAATCAGTTGTATTTTTTCAGTTTCAGTAAAGTTAAATTAAATTTGATACAGTTAAATTAAACTCGATACAGTTAAATTAAGTTCAGTACAGTTAAATTAAACTCGATACAGTTAAATTAAGTTCAGTACAGTTAAATTAAACTCGATACAGTTTAATTAAGTTCAGTACAATAAAATTCCAGTTCAACAAAGCTCAAAAGAACAGAACTTCACATTTTTTTTGAGATAAGAACTTTACATATTAAAACTCAAATATTAATCAATTCATATTCTCTTGCACCGATATTTTTGCTCCAACAATTGTAGTTGACGGTAACAATTAAATGCTCATTTTTAATATTAGTTGTTGGCGGACATACTAAATCAATATCTTTATTATCAGTTGTTGTTAAAAATGGGCGTCGAAATTGCTCCTAACAACAACACCTGCTGCAGCAAAAATACTACTGTTACATATACACTTATACTAGCCATAGTTATTAAAACCGGACTGAATCGGTGATCGGTTCGGTTTTGTAATTCGATCGGTTTACATTCGATCCGGTCAAGATCCGGTTGAGCCGGTTGACCCAGTTGACCCTACTGTTCATTAAAACGTGATTTGATCGGTTCAATCAGTTCGATTTGGTCTAAAAAAATATTTATTTATTTTGACTTGGACAAGACTTGAACCTAGTCTTCCTCTATAATTATTCCCTCTCCTTCCACCAAGCTAAACAAGACTCTTGTTTTATTATTTGTTTCAATAATGTATATTCATTTATCAAATCTATAAAATTTATTACTTATTATCAATTTAGCTAGAAATTCAATTAGTCTTAGAAATCTCTTATTGTTGTGACTTACAAATTAAGACTATAATTGTTATTGTTGTATTATTGATTTGTACTTTATTAAATTCTAAATTTGTTATGGTATGTTATTGTAATTAGATCATAAACATATAATATTTATTCAAGTCATAAATATGTTAAATTATAATATCATATATAAGTATTTTATTTTTATTTTTTAATTTGTGCAAATCAAACCGGTTTGACCCGGTTGAACCACTGATCCATTGACCCAATGACTTGACCGATTCGATTCCCAATTCGATTTTAATAACACTGATACTAGCTGATAAGAAACATTATTGAACTGAAATTCTGCTAAAATATTTCAGATGGACGTGGTCATAAGTAAATTAAAGCAGATTTATTTTGTCCCAAGTTAAAAATAATAATTTCAAAACAAAATGAGAAAATAGAGTAGTAAAGAAATACATGGTTGAGAGCGAACGAGCCATCAATTTATCAAGGGCATGAGGACATCAAATCCCATCCATAAAGCACATCAAATCCCATGTCTCATTGAGTCATGACACATTCAATGTAAGTAATTTTCATATAGAAAATGTAATCAAATATATTAAGGGATTATTCATTAAATTGAATTTATAATAAAAATTTAATTAACAGAAAAAGTCTTAAATCTCATATATTAATTTTAACTAAACCCTTGATATGTGATAAATCGATGTCAAAGTTCATGACTACTCATGTTGTTGTAAAGATCTAGGTTTGAGAACAAAGGTACTGGTCTAGGATTAGTACAGTGACAAAATTCACCAATACTGCAAGGTTTGTTCGGTTTCTCAACGGGCCCTCTGGCATACGTTGTCTCATATCTCTGATTCTCCGTGAACGTAAGTCCCGCCAAGCCGCAGATAGGCGTTAGGGCAGTCTGTAACGGGTTGGTCAGAGAAGGAGACACATATGTAGTAAGCGATGACCGTTGAACCGACTGTAATCAGAACTGGATCTTTGATTCAGAGTCTAACCCTTTGCAAACACGGTGTTTTAAGTCGCCAGTCCTAATCTTCGGAATGGTGTAACCGGTTCTCTCTCTTTGGTATCAGAGCCACGGCGGGGGTAGTTATGGACTCTTGTATAAGATTTATCACATATCTTCTTTATCATGAACCTTTTCAGGAACCAAAAAATGGTTAAGAATAAATTGAAAGAAGAATATGATCTTCCTACAAATCTAGAAGCACTTAATAAGTGGAAAATTCCTAAAATTGAACCCAGTTTAATATATAAACTAGGAACGTTTGAGAAAATGGGTCTCAAATAGGTTGTAAAAACAACTGAAGAAACAATTCCGCTGGACTCAATAGAATTGACGATAAGGTGGCTTGAAGAAAGTGATATACTTTTATATAGAAATTCTCATAGATTTATACATATTGGTTTAGTGCAAATTGCTTTTAAACCATTAACCCTTGAAGGTTTACCAGAGAGCTTCATAGCAGCTCTACGAGATGGTAGAAACCTTGATTGGAAACAATCCTTAATGGGAATCATTCAAACTAGCTTGGCCCATGGTCCGGTTTATTTTGATGTTTACCCAAACATACAGCTTTCCTTATCTGATATTAACATATTAGATTCATTAACGTTAAACATTAAAACCAATAGTTACAATAATAAATCAGGAATGGAAGTTATAGCTATCTGTTATAGGATTTATTATAAGCCACTTTTTACACTTAATCCCTAGTGTAGAATTATGGACAAACAAAATAACGAGACGATAATAATTGAATCCAACTTTAGTAAGTCGAGTATTTCGACGAGACAAAAAATTAAGTGGGAAGAAATAGAATTTCCTACAAACTGAATTCCTAATCAGGTGGTACCTCCTCAACCAATAAGTCAGAATAACTTGATAGATGTTATACAAACACCAGAAGGATCTGTTAAGCTTCAATTTGAAGAAATAGTAAGACCAACAATATCATCATCATCTCGGCTTAGTCGATCAAATTCGATGTACTCTTTTATTTCACCAATCAACTATAAGATTGAACAACCTCTTGAATCTTCAAGAGCATCGACATCTCAAATTAGAGATGTGGAAATAATTGAAAGGCTAATAATGGATCATAATAATATCGTTAAAGGCATTAACACTAAAGATCCGGAAATAACCGAATCTGAAATGGATTTCAATATTTGATGATGATCAGTGAAACTGTAGATTTTAGTCCTGGTTCACATGCAAGAAAAATAATTCAAATTGAGTTTGATTCAGATAGATGGAAACCGTTTAAAAAATGTTTTTTTGAGTCTTATAATTCAACAGAGTTAAAAACTCTAAGTGGTGAATTTTACAAGTTACGTAAAAATAAGAATAGAATATTGTTCTTTGTTCCCTGGTTTATTTCTACTTATGTTGAACAATATATTTCAACACTAGAAAGAAACTATAGGTTGAACACGGGTAGAAATATTACACAGATTTACCCACCTCAACAACCTTTTCAAATTGAAAAGAATGGAATGAATCATAATCTTGTTACTTTTGCTAAATTATTAGAAGATGACACTCTTCTTGCAACATGTCAACAAATTAATATGATATTCAAACAGAATAATTATTCTAATCTGTATTTGAGTGTTCTTGGAGAACAAATAAGTTCTTTACAAAACAGAGTAGAACAATTGATTGATGTTAAACTCGGTCAGTAATAACTGAAAAACCAGTAGAAATAACTACGTCTAAAACAATAGGAATGGCTACACCTAGTTTACAGCCACCTCCGATTATTACAAATTTTAAATTAAGGCCTATGGAGGAACTAGCACTACTACAGACAGGACATTATGCAACGGTTCAAAAATCGCATTATGCAACGGTTCAATATTAGGCAAAGATTTTCAGAGAAACCGTTGCATAAGGTACACATTATGCAACGGTCTTTAAGAACAGTTACGTAAAGTAGATATTATGCAACGGTTCCGAAAAACCGTTGCATAATGTGTATCTTATGCAACGGTTTTTAAGAAACTGTTGCATAATGTGTACCTTATGCAACGGTTTCTCTGAAAACTGTTGCCTAATTTGTACTTTACGCAACGGTTCTGAAAAACCATTGCATAAGCTTATAGTAAACCCTAAAATTAAAACACAGTCTCTCTTCCCAGTCGTCCGCTCTCATCGGTTTGGGTTGAACTCGTCCGCTCACCGACACCCTCAACTTCTCTTCGCCAGTCGCTCTCATCCGCTCACCGTCGCTCTTCGCCAGTCGCCCTCATCAGCTCACCGTCACTCTTCGCCAGTCGAACTCCGTCGCTCAAATTTCGCCAGTCGAACATCGGAATTGCATATACAAACCTCCATCTTCATTTCTGATTTTACAAACAAGCACATCTCGCCAGACTTCAGCTTTCGTCACTGAGCCGAAGCCGACTCGAGTAGAGCCACATCCGAAGCTGACTCGGCGTCATCTCCGCCGTCAAAGTATCTCAATGGGACTTCAACGGTATTGACTCCAGTGGCTTTAGTTTTGTTGTAAACAATGGTTTTGCTTTTTTTTATTGCAGAGAATAGGAGATGTTTCTCAGGAAATTAAACGATTGAGAGGTCTTAGAGGCCAGAATTTGAGTGATTCCCAGTTTGTTGATGACAGTGTGCGACTTAAACTTGAGGGCAGTGCCTTGTATTTAATTACAGTGTGATGTGTAATGCTAATGCTATAGGCTGAGAATAATTTTGTGTATAATTTTGGCTGATGATGTTACTGTGTTCTTGTAAATATGTGTCTTAATTTTTAAGTAGTAAACACTTGCTCTGCTATTTGTGAAGGCTTATGATTTATCTGAGGCATCTTTTATGCAGGGCTATTAGTTTATATTGTTTGATTCTCAAGCTCTACTTGGGTACACACTTCTTGAGCTGCCTGCAGCCCTTTAATTTCATTTTTTGTGAGACGCTTTTTGATGTAAAAAAATATCAATGTGGTGTTGGAAAATGATTGCATAATTTTCTTAGCATATCATGGATAAGTGATGGGTTTTTTCCTTTCTTGTTGTGTAGGCTCTGCTGAGCTTGCAGCAGTTGGAGTATCTGCATCAGTTTCAACGTGCCCTTGCTTAATGTAACTACTTCATTTGTTACTGAGGAGCAGGCAGTGGATAATAAGGGGAGTAATGATCATAAAAATTTCAGCCAAGGTTAGACAATAGAGGATTTTAGTGCACTGCGTACTTGGTATTTGCTGTCCAACTCCTATTTCAGTATACCAATAATGGCTGTGCTGTGAAGATTATTTTGTTTAACTTAGACACAATTTAAAACTTGATGCAGGTGATGCTCAAGGAAAAAAGGTGCTTCCCTCAGTATCGACTTCTTTTGTTCTTGCTGCAAGTATCAGAGTCGCACAAGCCGTTGCACTCTTTGCTGGCTCTGGTTTCTTGATGAATGTTATGGGTATACCTGTTGTATGTGAGCTACTAAAGGCTTCGAGATTAATTTTTTTATCTGATATCAGTGATTCCCCATGCATTTGATTGTTATGTAAAGTTGTATGAATGGTGTAATGAATAGTTGTATTTTGAATGAAATGAAAGTATTTTGATGTTTATAAAATGAGTAACAGGAAATTATATTTGTTTGCAATTTGTGTTTAATTTTACAAGTGGATTTGAGCTATAAAATAGCCAAAATTTGCCAGATTTTTTTCGTACTTTATGCAACGATTCTATGCTCAAAACCGTTGCAAAAGGGCATGACATTATGCAACGGTTCTGTGCTCAAAACCGTTGCATAAGGTCATGACATTATGCAACAGTTCAAAGGAAAACCGTTGCATAATGTCATGACCTTATGCAACGATTTTCCTTGAACCGTTGCATAATGTCATGACATTATGCAACGGTAGCTTATGCAACGGATGAGGAACCGTTGCATAATGGTCCTCAGAACCGTTGCATAAAGTCCCTTCTGTAGTAGTGAAGAAGATTTTCTAGAAGAAAATTTTAAGCATTTAAAATTAACCACTCTTGATAAGAACTTAAGAGATAAGCTCATAGAAAAACCAAAGTATAAGCAGGTTTATCAAGACCAGATTAATAAAATCCAAAAATGGGCAAATAGGCCAACTACGGAAAAATATTATTACCCTAGACCAACACCAGCAGATGTTCTAATAGAAGAAATTAATGAAATTATAACCAATTGTTATAGTGGTGGACACATCTATGAATGGAATATAGATGGTTATGCCAACCAACAAATACACAATGCAATGCATAGGATGTTTATGTACTCCACGATGTGTAAAAATAATGGTAATAGTGACAAAGTTGTTGCTAACATGATTATAGCAGGTTTTACAGGCCAATTAAAAGGTTGGTGGGATAATTATCTCAGTCAACTAGACAAGGATGACATTCTGAATAGAATAAAACAAGAGGGTAATAATCTCATAGAAGATGCCGTTTATACACTGGTCGTTAGTATAATAGAATATTTCACAAGAAAATACTCTGGAAATGGTGAGAGTATTAGAACCTTATTAAAAAATCTTAGGTGTAAAACACTTACGGATTTTCGGTGGTATAAGGATACTTTCCTAAGTAGAGTAATGGAATTACCAAAGTGTAATAGCACTCATTGAAAGTCAAAATTTATTGATGGTTTACCGAGTTTATTCGCTGAAAGGATTAGAAATGTCCTTAGACAAAATCATCCTTTTATTCCTTATCAAAATTATACTTATGGTAAACTTATTGGAGTTTGCACTGAAGAAGGAATAACCTTATGTAATGAGATTAAGTTGAATCATCTACTTAAACGTCAAAGTTTTATAGAGAAATCACAATTAGGTAATTTCTGTGATCAGTTTGCTATAGACAAACCCTTTTCTAGTAAACCTAGAAAACCAAAAAAAGGATTATACACCTTATCATAAAAGGAAAAGATTTGCTAAGAAGAAAATTGAGGATAAAGAAGAGCGTAAATACGCTAGGAAAGAAAATAAATGGCAGAAGAATATGTCAATGACTTGTCATAGATGTGGCAAAAAGGGCCACTTTGCCAATAATTATTGGGTAAAACAAAAGATTAATAATCTTGAAGAATCTGATAGGATAAAAGAAATTATATAAAAAATCCTACTTAATGAAAACTCAGAATATGAATTAACTTATTTTTCTTCAACTAGTGAAGATCTCAAGGTTTTAAGAAATGAAAACCTTAATACAGACTCAGATTCAGACTGTGCTCCTTGCAAGCAAGAGCAACCCTGTCATAAACATGATTCTGAAGATGAGGAAGCATTATATAAAATGCAATCTCAATTCCAAGATATGGAAATTAATATGTTAAGCTTTAAAAAGGCTATGGAACTTCTTGAGGATGTCAAAGATCCAGAGCTTAGATTAAAAATTATTGACCAACTTGATATTTCCGAAAAGCAAGGAATTCCCAGAGAAATTATTAATAAACCATATCTAATGAATGAGGTTTATAGACAAATTAGTCAAAAAATAGAGGTAGAAAAACCTACTTCTACACATGATCTAATCATAGAGATAGATAATCTCAAAAAAGAGATTCAAGACATTAAAAATGATAATAGACGTCTTGACCAAAGGATTTCTAGGATTGAGAAAGGAAAAGAAGTTATGACTTCTCAGGATATTAAAAGAAATAATGATAATTTCTTATCTACTCTAGAAATGTTTATAACACAAAAATGGCATGTTAAGATCATGTTGTTGATAGATAACCATTACTCGAAAGAGTTTACTGCTCTTGTTGACAGTGGAGCAGACTTGAACGTCATTCAAGAAGGATTAATACCTACAAGGTATTTTCGCACAAAACGACTCACACATTGTCTCATGCAGGAGGTAATAACCTTCAAATAATTTATAAATTACCTAAAGCTAAAGTATGTATTAATAAAAGATGCATACAGACTAGTTTTCTTCTTGCTAAAGACATTACAAATCAAGTTATACTTGGAACACCTTTTCTTACAAAAATCTATCCTCTGAAAAAAGTTGATGATAGTGAAGGGATGATAGGAACCTTCAAAGAAAAAGATATAACCTTACAGTTTATAACTGAACCTTTGACAAAGGTTTTACATGAGGTTTATGACAGTATAACTGTTAAAGAAAATCAACCATGTTTCCTAAAGCAAGAATTAAATGTTCTTACTATCAAAGAAAGACTTGAAAATCAATACTCTTTAGAAATCTGTAGAAGTAATCCTAATGCTTTTTGGGATAAAAAGAAACATATGATTTCTCCATCTAAGGAAGGTTTTGATAAATATACCAAATATCGACATAGGCTAGGCCTTGTCAAACAAATCCTACTTACCTTGAAATGTGCAAAGAGGAAATTAACACTCTATTACAACAAGGATTAATTAATCTTTGGAAGTCTCTTTGGTCAGGAACAACTTTCTATTTTCATAAAGATAGTAAGCAAGGTAAAGGAATTTGCAGGTTAGTAATTCATTACGAACCTTTTATCAAAATTCTTAATTGGATTGGATTTCCTATAAAATGGATAGATCGTCCAATCCCTAATAAGAAGGATTTATTAAACAAACTATATGCATATGTTATTCTTTCAAAATTTAATTTGAAAACAGGATGCTGGCAAATTCAAATTCATAAAACTGATAAGTACAAATGGCCTTTAATGTTCCCTTTGGACAGTTTGAATGGGATATTTACCCTTTTGGTCTAACACGTACTTCTTACAAATTTCAGGAACTCATAGACAATATTTTTGTCTTATAAAAAATCCTTGAGATTCACTTTTTTTTTTTGCTAAAAAATCCTTGAGATTCACTTTTTCACTCATAAAAAATCCTTGAGATTCACTTTAAACATCTGAAAATGATTCATGGAATAATGAAGAACGGTCCGATAATATCCAGACTAAAATGTCTTTATTCCAAATAAGAATTAAATTTCCAAGATATACTTTGGACAAAGTTCCAATTAAATGCAATATTGATTTTGCTGACCCTTTCTTGGCAGACATTGCAGGTGAAGAACAATTACAAAGGATTTATTTAACGAATCTTCATTTTTCAGGAATGATCCCAAGTGGGAAAGGTTCTCCTCCTAATAAAGGCGGAGGCAATGCTTCTTCTTCTTATAAAGAAGAGGCCGTGGTAAAAAACCAGATATTCTGGCCCAAGTTGGGAATCAAACATTGGTTAATATGCGACATGATAAAGAATACCAGAAATATCTGGAGTATAACAGGTAGAATACTACTGCATCTATTAATGAAATGCCATCCTATGCCAATATAGTGGCAACTGAGGACAATGAAGCAGGTTATACCGCTTACAAATTAAACCAAAAACAAGAAGTAATACTTCTTCTCGAAGAAAGAGACCCTCAATGGAGTGATGAACCATGGACTCTAATGAGAAAATACATGGGAGACGAGCCATACCCTTTTCGAATGTACAAAAGTCGAATTTAGTATGAGAATATCCTCAAGGAAACTAGTTGTGCAGTCACACACTTCTTCCATCAGGCACATCCAGAAGTTTATAACTACATTAAGATTACCATAAAAAAGGTAATATCCCTCCAAGACTGGGGAATTTCACCCCTGAGCACAAGAGAATTCTTTTTTGGCCAAAATAAAACCCCAGCTAAATATAATTTTTGGGATTACATGGATGCTTTTGAGAAAACTCTCCAATATGAAAACCCAAAGCATAAACATTCCTGGTTTATAAAGATATGCTCGGTAGTATAAAACTCCGACATACCTTCTTGGTTTATCCTCTGGTGGCAGCACTTCGGCACCACGGAAGAAATTCTTCCAGAAGAATTCAAAGAGAAGTTTCAAAAATGGGAAAAGATCTCTCCAAAGCTCTTGGCATATCAAGACAAAACATAAAATACAGAGAGCTATCTTCTCTTCTCTTCTTTATGGAATTCTCTATTCTTTATATCTGGAAATGGATGCCAGCTTTCGGATATGCAGATGACAAGATTCCTTGTGTTAAAAGAGACACGTATTCCAAATGTTGGGATAAGATGTTCAAAATTGATCCAGACACCAAGCATATCAATGGCTATGACACTGTCTGTGATATAGACAAAAAGATAACGGTTTATTAAGAACAACATCGTAAAGCCAAGGAAATCTCCTTGCAGTTCAACATCGTCTTGCGTACTAATTGTTGACCTAACTATTTTGGGCAAGAAACAAAAAATCCTTTTAATTATTCTTTTAATTTTCATTGTCAGTTATTTGTTGTCTTTCATCTTTTTCTTTATTGTCTTCAAACTTTTTTCCCCATGGTAAACTAGGTGGTGGTTGGAAATCTGAAAAGTTTAATCCTGAGTTTTTACTTGGGCTGTTGTGTAATTTGATTTGTAACATTTGTCTTTGTATTTTATCGAGTCCATTTCTGCATATATTTAATTCTTCTCTGAGAATTTTAATTAGCTTTTCTTCCGTGATAATGATTGCTTTTATTTCCTTTAATTCTTCTTTTAGGTATTTTAGTACGGATTCAGTCGAAGTTGTCATAAATCTTCGTTCCCGATGGCTCTACTAATGTTATCTAAAGTTTTGAACATTTTGGTAAAGTCTTTTAATAATGGTTCTATATCTGGTATCTTCTTATTTAATTCATGAACTGTGTTTTCTAATTTCTTTATATCAATTGGTTTAATAATATTGATTATGTGCTGATTTTGTTCTGTAAGTTTCTTTAATTTACTAAGTTCATGTGTTCTTAAACTAGTCAAATCATTTTGAAGATCCGTGACTTTTTCTTTTAGTGAGGTTTCTCCATAAATTTGGTTGTCCTTATCTATTAATTCCCCATATTTTTGTTGACTAAGTAATGTATTAAGTTTTCTAAATTCATTATCATTATGTATGATTGAATCTGTCAATGTATTTCCAATACTTATCAATATTTTTTGTATGTGTGGGAGTCCACTATTCATGTTCTCCATTGTTTCTTTAACACAGTGATGCCAATGTAAACAATTACTTGTCCAATTACATTCAGTTTGTTTACTCATCCAGTACTTTTTATATCCTGCTGTATTTTGTAAGTCATAATCTATTTTATTTTTATTACTAATTTTTGGATATTCTATTTGTTCTTCTGTCATTCTATAAATCCGATTGCTTCTCTAATTTTATCCACTTTATATGATATTTGTCTCATTAACTCATTATTCGATTCTGGTAAAGATGTAGTAGATGATCTTCCTGGTTCGTATTTTGTTCTAGGTTGATTATAATATCTTTTATCTCTTGTTAAATCAATGGTCCAATTTTCTTCATCTGGAAATAATTCACAGAATTCATTTTTCTCAATATTTCCAATATCTGTGAATACTTCATCTAATTCAATGTATTCTTGTTTAGCATATTCTATACTATGTACGGAATTACTTATTGCATATGCAACCATGTAGGTGACTGAAAATGCTTTATCTCCTTTGTTCATTAAATCTTTGTTTTCAAATTCATGTATAAAACTAAGTGTCTTGTCTAAGTTTAGCGTATTTAAATTAATCCTAAATTTTGGGTAAACTGAAAACATAAATTTGCCATATGCTAGATTTCCTTTGGCTGCGCCTATAACGCAGAGTTTTCTGTTGTTAATTCTATTATCAATTAATGCCATTTTAATAGGTGTGTCTATCCCATTTTGGAAGTGTGCTGTAAGTATTATTTTGACTGCGCCTAAATGTACCGTGGTCATTTTTCTTCTAACTTCATCTGTTAGGCTATTTAACTTTTTATTTATTTCTTGTTTTGTTATGAGGGGTAAGTATACATTTCCTCTTGTGTCTTTCATATCTATGGGTAATTCTTTAGTTGTTACGCAATAGATAATTTCATTTTTTCGCCTAAGGAATCCTACTAAGGTTTTGGGTATTTTGAATATTTCTTCCTTTTTCAAGGTTCCTTTCATTTTTTGGATTTGTTTAAGTTTTTCGTTATGTAAGACTAATTCTGCTGTAAAGCTGTTATTTGACTCTGTCGTATAAATTTCTGAATTTTCTTTTTCTTCTTTTATATCCATCTTAAATATTTTTGTTTTTTGATATATATTATCATTCTTATTTTTTGTAACATTCTTTTTATTTCATTTCTAACTCTCTGTATTCTATTAATTTCTTCATTTAGCTCGTTAATTTGTTGCTCAAAGTCCATCAATCCGTATCTGGATATGAGTCATTATCTTCTAAATAAAAATCACAAAAAATAGCTTAGCAGATAGCCTAACTCGTGAACTAAATAACATAGAAGAAAAATTTGAGTTAATTACCTACGAGGAAACTAACAATGTCATGCAGGTACATACGAAGAAAACATGGATGCAAGCCATATCACGATTATGGAGAAAGAACTCGAGTTAGAAAGACTTCAAGAGTCAATTTTGAAGAAAGAACTCGAATTACTTAAAGCAAAAGCAAATAAGTCTGAATTCCCAGCACCATTAATTACCGCAAATGACCTAAAAAGAGCAAAGATCGAAGGTAAAAAACCTAAGGTTACAAACCAAGAAGTTAATCCTTCCAAGGTATACGCCATTATGAATGGACCAAGAAAAGGTATTTATACAACTTATCCCGAAGTCGGAGAAAGGGACATACTTAAGGAATTTCCTACGGAGTTTGAAGCAAAATATGTTTTATCAACTTATCTTGGCCCTCAACTTAAAAACGATTACAAAGAAGCCATGCTCAGCATTGCCAAACCTAAACATCACTTCCAAGTTATTGGGCACGTACCCCAAAATACTGCCCCGATGGGAATTATGCAACCTATTGTCCGAAAGGATTGTTCTGACTTATTAGAAAGTGATTTCCTCTCAACTTACAACCATTTTCTGCAAGGAAAATGTGAGCAAGGTATATATCCGATTATCAGGTCAGGACTACTTAAACTAATGATTTATCCAGAAGCTAAACCACAACGAGTGTATGAACTTTTCTGCCTCGGACTCATCGACACCATTTATCTGGGTCAAACTTATAAGGAGTTGGAGCATTTCAATTCCTCGATAAAACAAACTATTCTTCAGTTTGTCAAGAAAACTCAGACAGATAAACAAATCTACTTAAAGTTCCAATCAAGTTATGCGGACTTCAATGAACAAGGCAAGATTATTCTTCCTTATCACTGGATTCGAATGGGACCAGCTGGAATTCAGCAAGCTATTACTCAACTAAAGGCAAATCCAGTTATCTGCAAAGAAGACTTGATAAAATTAAGGGTTCTCACCCTCGGAAACATTGCTTATGAATTATTCAAAGTCAAGGATAACTCTGATTTAAAAATCAACTACTGCAGCCCACAAGTTATCATTCATTCTCACTTCAACAAACCAATTAATCCACGAGAATTAGAAGTTGTTAAAGGATGGAAAAAGTTATTCGAAGAAGCCATCTTCAATGTAAACCCAACTACTGTTACTGAATACCTAAAAGATCCGGAAGGTCAGGCCCATGACAGCCCGAAGAAGACTGAAGATGTTGGCACATCTTCCTCAAAATCAAAAGATGCCATGATTATCATCTCCACTTAACGAAAAAGAAAAAGCAGACATGTAGGCCCATCACCCATATGCGAAGGCAAGGTCGGCAGGAAAAGTAAAAGCAAAAGCTACAAAATAAAGAAGAGCATCTTCTCCTTTTATGTCTTTTTCCAGTTTTATGTTTCGGAGTGCTAAAACCATATGCCAGATAGTGGTATTGGTTCTATTAGATTAAAGATGGCTAGCTATATAAGGCGCCAGATGTATCTATCTTGGAGAGAGCCTCTTGTACTCTCTACCTTCTCTCTAATAAAATTCTCAAAGCTTTCAGTCTCTCTGTTTGAAAAAGTATGTTATTTAGTTCACGAGTTAGGCTATCTGCTAAGCTATTTTTTGTTCCTGGTATATGTTCTACTTGAAACTGATAATAGTTGAACCATTGTTGCCACTTAAGTAATCTACCTTGCTTATAATCTTCGGCAATATTTGTTCTAAGGAAATAGCCGAAATTTTTGCTATCTGTTCTGATTAAAAATTCTTTGTCAATAATATATGCTCTAAATTTCTTAATGGTCTTTTTGATGGCTAAGTATTCTTTTTCATTAGAATGATATCTAGTTTCAGGGCCATTGAAGGTGCCTGAAGCGTATCTACATAAGTGTTCAGAATCATTTTCTGTTCTAGCTTTAAGGATTCCTCCCCAAAACAAATTGCTTGCATCTGTTTCGATAATCATAAAATCGGTTTTTCTTGGGTGATATAAGTTGGGTAAGTTTTTACATTGTTTTTTACATTTAACAATGTAATTCGTGTCGTTATCAGTCCACATCCATCTCACATTTTCTTTTAATTTTATTTGTAAGGGTTTTCTTAGTTCTGCAAGTTTGTAAATGTAGGCTTCTGCATAAGTTAAGCATCCTAAAAATCTTTGAAGCATTTTCTTGTCTTCCATTTTATCAGGGAACTTATTTATGTGTTCTATTATGTGCTTTTGTAATTTGATCTGTCCTGCTTTTATTTATAGTCCTAAAAAAGAAACAAGCCTTGGCATATAAAGGGTTTAATTAAGAAGTCCTAAAAGAGAGAGAGAAGTGAGGCACGACGGTCAGGAGGATAGCAAAGCAAGCCCAGATTGCGAAGGGTAGAAATCGAATCACACAGATTCTGTTCTTTTTTAAAGTCGGCTCCAACGGTCACCGCTTACTACGTAGCCCGCCTCCCACTGACTTACCAACTACGTGAAAAAGGGTGACCTTACGTCAACTCTGGCTAAGAGGGATTTACACACATAACACAGGAAACATCAGTAGGCAGTCGAGACAGTGCCAGAGGGCCCGTCGAGGACCAACGAACCTTGCCTTATCGGTCGTCGATGTACTAATTCCCGACCATGACCTTCGTTCTCTAACTACAGGATCGTTTACAATGATATGGGGTAGTCATATGGGTTGACATCGATTTATCACATATCAAGGGTTTAGCCGATAAGGCTACCCATCAGAAACACAAATAAAATAAAACTACAAAATAAAGAAAATAAAACTCACAAACGTTTGTGCACCAGGATGTACTTACTTACTTCAAATTTTTATATTGAACTTCAAAATATTTTACAGAAGGGAGAGAGAGAGAACTGGATGGCTATGCCAAGGCTTGTTCTTCTCTTCTCCATAACATGCTAATTTATAGCAAAACGAAAAGAGATGGTCCAAAACATAAGGGACCCAAAACACACTAATTGAAACTATTTATGAACAGAGGAGATTCTCCATGTCGGCAAATGATGCGTTGTAATATTATGCACTCCAAATCTATGTGATTCGAAAGCAAGATATATTTGATCAAAAACAATTTATAAGACCGGTAAGTACCGGGTCATCCAAAGAGCAAGTTTAAACTTATGTACTATTCAATTTTGTTCCGATAAGTCTAATCTTTTTGCGAAAGGTTGGGTTTGATTGGTGGAGTTGCTAAAGAAAATGAATATAAACAATGTAAACAAACTAAGGGATCTAGAGATAGTGTCACTACCAAGGCTAAAGGTGTACTCTAGGGAACTACTTCAGTCATATGTGTTTTTATACTCCAAGAGTTCAATTTCATGCAAGATACTTGTCTTAGATGATTAGATTAAGGCGTGCGACTATTAAACCAAATTCAATCTCTCGTTGTTTTACTTGATTTAAGGAAGAGGCACCTCACAAGTGAGCTTCAATCTCTCGATGTTTTGAGCTCACGTCCAACCCAAGGTTCTCAATCATCAACGCGAGTTGAATGATCAAGATCCAAGAGCGGTTTTGACCAAGCCTATCTCAATGCTAGGATGGGTTACGCTAGTGATCACCACCTAGCAAGGGTAATTTACTTGTTTTCGAGAACCTTTGGTCTCAATCTCTCGATATTCTTGACCTATGGTTCCTTAATGACTCACTATCTAGATACCTTAGCTTCCACCTCTCGGCTACTTGACCAAAGAACCATAGAAATTAATCATCTAGGCATTTTCTCAAACACCTAGAGTGCTTAACTCAAGTCATATACCAAAAACATACACTTAGACATTTTCTCAAATACCTAGAGTGCATAGTTTGAGTATTCAATCAAAGTAAATCACAATCATCCAAACATGTCATTCTAACGTTGATTCATTATAAGTTAGGAGTATTAACACACATAAGATCCATAGGACCCTAGAATACAAAACACTACCCACAAATCATGTTCATAGACAAACACAAATTGTATTGAGTACATAGATGAAAATACAATTTCAGGAATGAACCAATCTAGTGTAGATGATATTCTTCCACCCTTTGAATCTTCAATCTTCAATGGATGATCCTCCCTTGAAGCCTTGGTAGCTTATCTCTCTAGAAACCCTTGGTTTTTCTCCCCCAAAAATCAGATTTTTGGATCAAAACCATCTCTTTCTATTTATAGTCAAAAACTGAAATTTCTGGGTTTCGGGTCCAACCGGGCGGTTCGGAAATGAAGCCAGCACTCAACCGGCCGGTTGGGACATGTTTGGAGACTCTGAGGCCCCCAACCGGCAGGCTCAATCTTGTGAAGGACCTAAACCGGGCGGCTCAAAACATCAGAGAGCAATGGGAGCTTGTACTAGAGTTCTGCTAACAGGTCTAACTTCTTGGGGATTTTTCAAGGTCTTAACGTCTTAATTAGGTCTTGGATTAAACTGAATATTATAGACATTTGAGTTAGCTTTCCAACAAGCTTTGAATCAACCCATTCGGACAACGTATGCGGCAAAATATGCCGCAACGGTCAGTCTGTCCTGTTTTGCCCGAAACTTCATATTTTGCTCCGAAACTTTGATTTTCTTCAAGAATTGATCTTTTTGAGCCCGGGGACCATAAGATCGATTTCTAACCTGAAATGGCAACCAAGAGGGTCAAATGGCATCGAAAGAGACTCGGAACGGATCAAAACATCTAATAGAAGTAAAGGAATTATAGTCGAGAATTCAACTCATCAAAACACTCCACACTTAGAGTTTGATCGTCCCGAGCATACAATAAGATCAAGCCAAAGAGAAACAAATGTCGAATAGCTAAGTCATTATGTTTGTCGCCCATTTGCTCTCAACATCCATTTATAGTCTAAGCTTTTATTTCTAACTACTCTAACACATATTTACAATCTAACTCCTTTTCGTAGGTGTTACGAGTGCATTTAGCATATGCACCAAGCCTTTAAACCTCTAGGCTACCCTAGTGGACGAGTTATAGTCTCGGGAGAGTTTTCAAAAATGGGAATACTCACAAATCCCATATGCACATATCCCATGAGAATGAATTCAAGAGTGCTTAATCAAGGCGAGGATTTCTCAAAACAAATCCCTCACCCCAAGCTAGAACTACCATCACAATATCATCAAAAGAACTTTTGAACCATTTAAGTATCCCATGAGGTTGTGCATTCAGGATCATATATACTAGAGCTATCAAAAGTCTCATCCAAAGATCCACTCATTTTCAAGGCAATACAATAGAGTGATATTTTAGTTTGCACAAAAGAGTGTTAATCGCTCACCTATGCTAGCTAGGGCTAGTCCATGGGTTCGCGACATGGAACTCATTCCCAAGTTTTAGGCGCTTAAGCCATAATCCATAAGGGAAGAGGAGTTCGACACTAGAGTTCTTATAAAAGAAGCAAAGACCAAATGATAGTTCCCGTGCAAGCATAAGGGTCATCCAAGAGTTAATCTAACTAGCACACAATACAAATAATGCACCCGCGCAAATATAGGATGATGGAAGAACATAAAGTCAAGTTTTAAGTGCTTCTTATTTTCTTTTTCAAATGGCCTTTGGCCTACAAATGCTTTCGAGGGGGAACTTTTCTTCCTAACCCCCGACATTTGTATATCTAAGATCAAAACTTCTCGTGGCCTTTGAGAAAGTTTTTAATCAGGGCTTTTGCCCTCTTTTGACCTTGTTGGGGCCTATTTTTCGCCCTCTTTTGTTTTTTTGACTCCACACTTAAAACTTGACAATACATTCATGGAATGTATGGAATGTGAGGGAAACAATCATAAGCAAGGCACTATATTAGAAAAGTTCAAGTCACCATGGAGCATACAAGAGATCTAAGTTTTTTGCGAATTTTTTTTAAAAAGTGTTTGCTAAAACTTAATCCAAGGTATTTCAACGAAAATACTTAGAAAATTAGATAGACAAGGGATAGCAATGATATTGATTCACAAGAATATACATTCAAGGGACTAGATCGGTTCTAAGTTCAAGATCCAATAAATGTGACAAGTAGGCTAGATGTGATTTATAGGAATTTAGAATCGATACTCACAAGCCTATGTGGTTAAAAACACTCTCATGTTAAGGATATAATACATGAACGCAAGTGTTCATTCTAAAATGATACGCATGGCATGATATGAGTGAACTATGCGGCTACCCAAACACTCCACACTTAAAATATAGCTTAGTCCTTAAGCGCAAACAATAATGAAAATGACATAAAGGCGCATAGAACTCCCCTAGTTTGTAGATGTGCCTCACCAATAGAAAAAAATGTCATTGTGCTAAGCTTGATCGTACATGGTGTAAATAACTTCCTTGATGACAAAAACACATGAGAGGTTAAAAGCAACAAGTGACATACAAGGTTATGCAAAACCGCAAGTATGAGCAAGAGAGCATCACAAGTTACATGATAACATCATGGCATTAGTTACATAGAATTCAAACAAGGACGGTAAATCACACCCTTCAAAATATGCACATGAGCACTAGGGGCAACATCATTATTCATGGATAAATCAAAGGGAAGTGGAGGGCCTTGGAATTATGAAGTGGGATTGGAGTGAGTAGAACTCACTCCACACTTAAAATTTTACCCACTAATCACACATTTCACATTCCATATTTAAAGTCGAAGCAACTCAAAATTATGCCAAACATTTAAATATAAAGAACAAGAATGAAACGACTTACAAACCGGGTTACCTCCCGCGAGGACCTAGTTTTTCCCGTCTTGGCAAAGACGTAGCAAAGCGCCCCATAGAATCACTCGTGAGAAGTCCTTTGCTAGGATCCCTTCTCACGGGGCCTTGGACATTTGGGGTGTCAATCCACCTTTAAATCCCATTTAAATTTCCTTCCATCAAGCCTACGATGGACTTTCAATTGCAAGTTCGACCCCTTCAAGAATGTTGAACCCTTTAGAATTAAGGGGTCATTGGAGCTCCTTTTGAATAATCTCGTAAAGTATGGTAGGAAGCTCCAAAACTTGTCTCGAGGCTTTGTGACAAAGAAAGGATCTTCAATGCTAGCCTCTAGTTTGATGGGCACACCTTCCTTCAATTTTTCAATGATGTCCTTGGGTGCCTGACAGATCGCTCGTCGTTAAAGCGATTTGTACAAATAAATTTATAATAGTCCGCTACTCGCAACTATACTACTGGGTAGTACTTGGTAAGTAGGGGTCGAACCCAAGGGAGTCAGTGTGGATTAATTGTTCTTTAATGAAGCTTATGCAGAAATTAAATGCAATTGGGGTTGGGTTTGAGTGTGATTTGAGAACTGAAAGTAAATTACAATAATTGATAATGGACTGTGAGGAAAGTATTCGGTTTTAGGGGCCTTGTATCATATTTGTTTATCATTGACCGCTAATGATCATACCAAGTATTCGAAGATGAATCGAGGCTATTTCTAGCGCAAGACATGATCATGCTAAGCATTCAAAGATGAATCGAGGCTATTCCTAGCACAAGACTTGCAACATCATTTAAAACACTTGTTCTAAGCAAAACTAATTCCTCCTTTCGAAGTATCTTAGCTGTAAGTGCATCCACTTGATCTCCCAGTTACGTTATTGACCAAGTGGTGTTTTAGATAAGTCGAACTCCTCGATAAGTTTTGCTTGTGACAGCTTCCACTTACCGAGTATGTTCACGAATTCCCACTGAAGAGCTTTTTGCTTGTCAGGCACTCAACCTTGGAAACTCTGACTATATATGGCACATAGAACAAGTTTTGAATACAAAGGTGTACTAAGAGTAAGATCTAAAACATTTATAATACAAGTGCGCCCCTTCTACCGAACTACTAGTTTAGCTACTATTCATCGCGCTAAACATTATAACTAAGGAAATAAAGACAGTTGAATAAATACTAAGAAATACTTACAACCGTTGAAGCGCCAAGGGAGCAATCTTTTATTTCCAAAGCGAAGAACAATTTTATTGAAAATGAAGAGAGGAGGGTTAAGCCCTCTCTCTCTCTAAAGTGTGTACAAGTATGGGATGGGATGTTGGATGATACAAATGAGGAGGAGGAGCTCCATATTTATAGGCTAAGGGAGGAGGAATGGAGGGTGGAGATGGCTCCATGTGGTTGTGCATCCAAGGGAGGAGGAGGAGGGGATGGAGATGTGGTGGAGGAGCCACCACATGGCAAGCTCTCCATGGTGGAGCTTCTAGCCGCCGCCGGCTTTGGGAGGAGAGGAGGAGGAGCCGCCATGTGGAGGTGTGGGAGTGGTGGAGGGAAGGTGTGAGGGAGGAGCCACCCATGTGAGGAGGAGGGTGGAGTTTTGTGAGTTTTGTACAGTCTTTTCACAAAACTATCAGTCCAATTCCGCTCCGGTCTGTCTTTGATTATTCCTCTGTTTGATTTAATTTGAGTAATTCAATGTCAGGATCTTGAGATTTCTTCGTTCAGCGTCTGATCTTGACCTTGGATTGACTCTTGATATCTTTTCAGCGTAAAATCCTCTCCTTAGCCTGTATTCTCTCTAAGCGCCAAAATACCCAGTAGAAATAAATCGGGACTAACAAGTAGAAGTTAAATAGACCAACAGTCTAATTTGGTGGGTTTTACTGTGTTTTTGATTCGTATACTTTTGGTCCATCAGGTCACCCCACACTTTTAGTTGTTCGTCCCGAACAATGCTATTAAAGGGCGTGCACACAATCCATGTAAAAACTTTGAATATGAAAGTGAGACTATGAACTAGATTTATCCTAACTCATGCATTACTACTTATTACCAAATTAAACTGTGTAAATAAATAGAAGAAACTTAATACTTGTACCTCCGTGCTGAGATGCAAATTATATTGGATGTTTCGGGAGATAGCCCTTTTTATGCTCCTGGACTGCAACCTCGGGACTGTCTCGCACTATATGGTTTCCTTGTAGCTTTCTCTAGCACGTGATTTGGTTCGGGTTTCACAAATGAGTTGAGCTTTTTTGATTTTCTTTTTGGCGAGGGACAGCTTTTTTGTAGTGAATCGGCCTTTGGCCTTTGATTTGACTCTTTGAGTACTTCACTTTTGTTCGGTTAAAACCTTCACAATTTTGGGCCTTTGGCCTCTTGATTTGCTTCTTTGAGCTTTTGCCTTTTTGTGGCTTGCTAGTCCATTTTCTCAAGCCTTTTTGGGAGGTCCAATCATCGCCCGCGAGCATATGGAAATACCTCCCCGCTCTCTCTCATCCTTGCCATTTCGCGCGGGTCAAAATGAGGGTCGCTCATTTATTTTCCCGGCTACTCTGACTAGAGATAGGACGGTTTGATTCCCGTCCCGCCTTTTTTCTTTTTGCATAAACACTGCATGGCGGAGATGACTTCAATCTTCACTGAAACCCGAAGTGCAGCCTCCACTGACTTCGAAAACCATATAGTGAAATTCAGTCCTTCGATTGCTTGCCAAGCCTCTCTAGGGCATTTTCTATCAACTCCACATCCCCTGTTTATCTCAGCACAAAGGGACAAATGAGAAGTTACATTCTAAGTTTTTAAACAGTTGAATTTTCACAAGGTTATTGCATGAATTATGATCTATCTTTTTCACATTCTCAAGTTCATATTTTCAAAAAGATATTATTTATTAACTAATATATACAGGTGGTTCTCACCCCACACTTCTGAACGAAGTCGTGCCTTTCAGCAAGACTGAGTTCAAAAGCCATGCAAGCAGATGTTATACGAGAATGAAATGTTATTAAGGAAAAGGAAAGACAGAACTCCCTTTAAGGTGTCGAGTGAACGACATGGCACGAGGCTGGATAATCGAGGGAGTTCGGCTGGGGCCTTGAACTCTGAGCGTAGCCCTATCTGGCCTAATGTTGCACCCAAGTCCGATTCCTGAATAGTCATTTCTTCTATGCACCAAGTGGGTGAGAGCTACTTATTGAAAAAACTAAATGACAGAAAATAAAATGACAGAAAATAAAATGACAGAAAGTAAGATAGTGTCGAGTTACCTCCCGACCAGTGCCTTTGTTTAACGTCGTACCTCAATCATGGATCATAAGGTCGGATCCCAAGGGTGAGTGAGGTCAAACTTCTTCTCGGCAGCCCTTTTGCTCCGAGAGGGTGAGGTTTCCTTGACAATAGGTGCTGGTCCAATGCGTCGTGCTTGCTTGTTACTCCTTCCGGGTTTCCATTCTTTCAGCCCATGTCTTTGCCGCCTCTTCATGTTGGAATAGTTGGCACTTTCGCGAGTTTGGAAGTTGGGTTTTGTGCCATTACATGTAGGCGACATCAAGCATGCGCCTCTGCCAATCCTCTTTATTGTGGCAGAGATGGATTGTTTTCTTGGAACGAGTGAGTTTTCAGGCGGTTTTCCTTGTTGAGTCGTGGTGAGTGGGATCGGGGCTTTCTCGGACAGTTCGGCAATGAGGTCCAGGACTTCCTCGGGTGCTCCGAGCGCAAGGACCGGGCCTGGCTTGATTTCTTCGACCGCTTCAGCAGTGAGGTTCGGGACTTCTGTAGGCTCAGCAGTTAGGAAAGTTATTTCCTCGGATGGATTGGTAATAAGGACCGGGTCTGATTGGGACAGTTCTTCTTCGGTCATTTGTGGGTCCTCATCCTCAGTCGGCTCCTTGGGTTCAGCCACGAATTGGTGCATCAATGCACTCAATTGCTGCATGTCTGCGGCCAATTGCTGGGTGCTAGCTGCCAGCTCCTTTTCTACCGCCCATAATTCAGTTTTAGCTCTGATTTGTTGCATTGTGTTTTCCAACTGCTGGATGCTAGATGCCAGCTCCGTTATACCGTCCTTGAGTGGCTCGGCCTGATCTTGGCTTGGTCTTGACCTTGCGGCCAAATCATTGATTAATATCCAAAGATCATCCACGGTTAAGTCCCACATTGATCCTCCTGCTGCATTATTTAGCTGGTCCCACTCATGTGGCAACATTCCACAGAGAAATTTTATTTGAAGATCGGAGTTGGTAAATCCATGGTGCGGGCAGCTCGTCACAATGGAATCGAAGTACCATAAGTACTCATCCAATGTTTCATCCCGGGAATGCTGTAAGTTGTTGATCTTCTCGCGGATTTCAAGTTTGAAGGGTGGTGGGAAAAACTCCGTATTGTTCCAAGGTTCCATTCCGTAGTAGTATGACTTGGTGAATTACATGATAAAAGAAAAAAGAAAATAGAACAACTATTCCGATGCACAACTCCCCGGCAACGGCGCCAATTTTGACAGATCGCTCGTCGTTGAAGCGATTTGTACAAATAAATTTATAATAGTCCGCTACTCGCAACTATACTACTAGGTAGTACTTGGTAAGTAGGGGTCGAACCCAAGGGAGTCAGTGTGGATTAATTGTTCTTTAATGAAGCTTATGCAGAAATTAAATGCAATTGGGGTTGGGTTTGAGTGTGATTTGAGAACTGAAAGTAAATTACAATAAATTATAATGGACTGTGAGGAAAGTATTCGGTTTTAGGGGCCTTGTATCATATTTGTTTATCATTGACCGCTAATGATCATACCAAGTGTTCGAAGATGAATCGAGGCTATTTCTAGCGCAAGACATGATCATGCTAAGCATTCAAAGATGAATCGAGGCTATTCCTAGCACAAGACTTGCAACATCATTTAAAACACTTGTTCTAAGCAAAACTAATTCCTCCTTTCGAAGTATCTTAGCTGTAAGTGCATCCACTTGATCTCCCAGTTACGTTATTGACCAAGTGGCATTTTGGATAAGTCGAACTCCTCGATAAGTTTTGCTTGTGACAGCTTCCACGTACCGAGTATGTTCACGAATTCCCACGGAAGAGCTTTTTGCTTGTCAGGCACTCAACCTTGGAAACTCTGACTATATATGGCACATAAAACAAGTTTTGAATACAAAGGTGTACTAAGAGTAAGATCTAAAACATTTATAATACAAGTGCGCCCCTTCTACCGAACTACTAGTTTAGCTACTATTCATCGCGCTAAACATTATAACTAAGGAAATAAAGACAGTTGAATAAATACTAAGAAATACTTACAACCGTTGAAGCGCCAAGGGAGCAATCTTTTATTTCCAAAGCGAAGAACAATTTTATTGAAAATGAAGAGAGGAGGGTTAAGCCCTCTCTCTCTCTAAAGTGTGTACAAGTATGGGATGGGATGTTGGATGATACAAATGAGGAGGAGGAGCTCCATATTTATAGGCTAAGGGAGGAGGAATGGAGGGTGGAGATGGCTCCATGTGGTTGTGCATCCAAGGGAGGAGGAGGAGGGGATGGAGATGTGGTGGAGGAGCCACCACATGGCAAGCTCTCCATGGTGGAGCTTCTAGCCGCCGGCGGCTTTGGGAGGAGAGGAGGAGGAGCCGCCATGTGGAGGTGTGGGAGTGGTGGAGGGAAGGTGTGAGGGAGGAGCCGCCCATGTGAGGAGGAGGGTGGAGTTTTGTGAGTTTTGTACAGTCTTTTCACAAAACTATCAGTCCAATTCCGCTCCGGTCTGTCTTTGATTATTCCTCTGTTTGATTTAATTTGAGTAATTCAATGTCAGGATCTTGAGATTTCTTCGTTCAGCGTCTGATCTTGACCTTGGATTGACTCTTGATATCTTTTCAGCGTAAAATCCTCTCCTTAGCATGTATTCTCTCTAAGCGCCAAAATACCCTGTAGAAATAAATCGGGACTAACAAGTAGAAGTTAAATAGACCAACAGTCTAATTTGGTGGGTTTTACTGTGTTTTTGATTCGTATAATTTTGGTCCATCAGTGCCCAATTCTCAATCTCCCTCATTAAACTTTCGTCTCCTTGTATGCGAGGTGGCTCTTTAGTCGTTTCGATATATACTTCAACAAAGTCTTCATACACTTGAAGTTCTTGTGGCTCAATATGCTCTTCCTCCATAACATCCTCGACAAGAAAATTGGGCTCACATTTAAGTTCACATGTAGTGGGAGGGAGGAGGTCTTCTTCATTCGAGAAAGATATTTCTTCTATGCATGAGTCGTCATCGTTGAAGAGCCAAGGCGTTGATGAAATGGTGAAATCTTGTGTGTTCTCAACCAAATGATCTTGAAACGTGCTAGTAGTGGAAGGTGATGCACTTTCATGTTCCAACTCATCCTCGGTGCAAGATTCACCATCCCACGCCTCATCAAAAGCTTGGCGCGCGGCTCTCATGAACTCATCCTCCATTTCTTGATCCCAATCTTGCCTTGAGGCATAAGATTCAAGAACTTCTTCTTCGGATATCTCCTCTTTCTCATCCAAGTTTTCATTTTCCATTTCTTGTTGTGCCAATTCGCTTCTAAACACTTGTTTTTGAGCCTCCATTCTATCAAAATTGGCTTGCATGTCTCTATGCGACCTCTCTTGGGATGCAATGAGTGTGGCAAGCATGGCCTTTATATTAGAGGGCTCACTTGAAGGTTGAGGGTATGGAGGGTAGGAGTCTCCAACCTCAAAGCATTGGCTATCATCCCAATTCGGAGTGTTATAACTTGTCGGATAGCCATGTTCTTGATAATAACAATTTGGTTGCTCCTCCTCTTGGTAGTATCTTCCATTGTATGAGACTTGTTGGTTGTATGAGTACATCCTCGCAAAATAAAAGAACAAAAGTTAGCAAGGGATATGAGTTTATAGAATGTACAAAAGAAAAAGAAAAATATTTACAAGAATAAACCAAATCTCACAAAATCTACTCTAGTGCTCTAGTTAATTCATTGCTCCCCGGCAACGGCGCCACTTTGATGCGTTGTAATATTATGCACTCCAAATCTATGTGATTCGAAAGCAAGATATATTTGATCAAAAAAAATTTATAAGACCGGTAAGTTTCGGGTCGTCCAAGGAGCAAGTTTAAACTTATGCACTATTCAATTTTGTTCCGATAAGTCTATTCTAATTGCGAAAGGTTGGGTTTTTATTGGTGGAGTTGCTAAAGAAAATGAATATAAACAATGTAAACAAACTAAGGGATCTAGAGATAGTGTCACTACCAAGGCTAAAGGTGTACTCTAGGGAACTACTTCACTCATATGTGTTTTTATACTCCAAGAGTTCAATTTCATGCAAGATACTTGTCTTAGATGATTAGATTAAGGCGTGCAACTATTAAAACAAATTCAATCTCTCGATGTTTTTACTTGATTTAAGTAAGAGGCACCTCGCACGTGAGCTTCAATCTCTCGATGTTTTTAGCTCACGTCCAACCCAAGGTTCTCAATCATCAACGCTAGTTGAATGATCAAGATCCAAGCGGTTTTGACCAAGTCTATCTCAATGCTAGGTGATGAGTCGTAGTTGTACGACTATTTTATATGTTAAAACCCCGTCTCTTAGTGGTTGCCTGTATATTATTTCACTACATGTGTGTAGTTTTCATTCGCAGGTACATTCGGAGACCATGGAAGGAATATCGGCTAAAGGGAGCTTATTAAATGATGTTTGGCATGGAAAGAAACGAAGTCCGAAGTGCTTGAAGTCTGAGTCAGTGCAAAATGCGAACGCCTTAAGGATTAATGACGCAGGCGTCTGAACAATTACCGTAATTCAAGAGATGTCCGCGGGGAACAAATGCAGGAGACGTCCGCGTGCTAGCTGGCAGTCGAATTTCATAATTTCGTTTTGGCATCTCGGGAAGAATAAAAGGAGAATAAGAAGAGGCAAACCCTAGGCGGCCAAACCTCAATTTTTAGTGTGGAAAAGATACACGGTTTGGGAAGAAACAAGAGACACGTTCGAGAGTTTGGAGAATTAGGGTTTGACCCGATTTTGGAGAAGATAGCTTGGTTACGTGCTGATTTCAAGTGTTAGAGTTGAGCTGCAGCTTGGTGGAGAATTCATCATTAGTAATTTTGTTTCATTCTATTCAAAACTTGATGATGTATTCCATTACGATGAGTAGCTAAATTCATGTGTAGGCTAGAACTCGACATTGTGATGTTTTGACTTGAGACCTATATTAATTTCTATGTTTTGCGTTATATTATTATGCAATGTTTATGGAATTGATGTGCTAGCATGAGTGGAACCCTAGCGGGGGAGCTTCTATTTGTTTGTTGATTCCGATTGTCAAAGTTTACTAGCAACCTAGCGGGGATAGCAAACTAGGACACGAGTAATATACTACTAGGATTAAAAACCCTAGGACAACTTGTTTAAATCTTCATGCAACTCTAGCGAGTTAGGGTCTTGATTATCGCTAGCGCGAGATTAAGTACTAGAATAAGAACGGGGATTACAACCTAGCGGGGAGCTCTAAGTTGTAGAACATTATAATTCAAAACGAATTGGTCCATGATTTAGTCTTACATCACAGTCGAAGGTTCTAGCTTGCACTGCTCTTTGATATTATATACTTGAATTTGTGTGACGATTGCTCTCTTGATAAGTGATCATTGTTTCTTACTTGCGTTTTTATTTACTTGTTGAATTTCAAACCCCCCCCCCCATTGTCACGCTCTTACTTAGTGAACAAATTCTTATACCGATCTCTGTGGATACGTCCCGACTTACCACTTGCTAGTCGGAGATAAAGAGAAATATTATTTTTGACGGGTACAACGACGCCCGTCACTAGGATGGGTCACACTAGTGATCACCACCTAGCAAGGGTAATTTACTTGTTTTCGAGAACCTTTGGTCTCAATCTCTCGATATTCTTGACCTATGGTTCCTTAATGACTCACTATCTAGATACCATGGCTTCCACCTCTCGGTTACTTGACCAAAGAACCATAGAAATTAATCATCTAGGCATTTTCTCAAACACCTAGAGTGCTTAAGTCAAGTCATATACGAAAAACATACACTTAGACATTTTCTCAAACACCTAGAGTGCATAGTTTGAGTATTCAATCAAAGTAAATCACAATCATCCAAACATGTCATTCTAACGTTGATTCATTATAGGTTAGGAGTATTAACACACATAAGATCCATAGGACCCTAGAATGAAAAACACTACTCACAAATCATGTTCATAGACAAACACAAATTGTATTGAGTACATAGATGAAAATACAATGGAAGAAATGAACCAATCTAGTGTAGATGATCTTGTTCCACCCTTTGAATCTTCAATGGATGATCCTCCCTTGAAGCCTTGGTAGCTTATCTCTCTAGAAACCCTTGGGTTTTCTCCCCAAAAAATCAGATATTTGGATCAAAAACATCTCTTTCTATTTATAGTCAAAAACTGAAATTTCTGGGTTTCGGGTCCAACCGGGCGGTTCGGAAATGAAGCTAGCACTCAACCGGCCGGTTGGGACATGTTTGGAGACTCTGAGGTCCCCAACCGGCCGGCTCAATCTTGTGAAGGACCTGAACCGGGCGGCTCAAAACATCAGAGAGCAATGGGAGCTTGTACCAGAGTTTTGCTAATAGGTCTGACTTCTTGGGGATTTTTCAAGGTCTTAACGTCTTAATTAGGTCTTGGCTTAAACTGAATAGTTATAGACATTTTAGTTAGCTTTCCAACAAGCTTTGAATTAACCCAGTCGGACACCGTATGCGATCTAGGCATGCAAAATACGCCGCAACGGTCAGTCTGTCCTGTTTTGCCCGAAACTTTATATTTTGCTCCGAAACTTTGATTTTCTTTGAGAATGGATCTTTTTGAGCCCGGGGACCGTAAGATCTGTTTCTAACCTGAAATGGCAACCAAGAGGGTCAAATGGCATCGAAAGAGACTCGGAACGGATCAAAACATCTAATAGAAGTAGAGGAATTATAGTCGAGAATTTGACTCATCACCAAACTTTTGCCTAAAAATCAACGATGTGTGAAAGCCACTAAGGAAATGGGACCTTTCACCTTTTGTCTTTTGTCTTCAGTTGATTTTCCTTTGGCTATGTATGAAAGCCACTAGAGATATGGGACCTTCATTATATGAAAATCACTAGAAATATGGGACCTTTCACATTTTGTCTTTAGCCTGGGAAGATTCTCCCAAATCCACATTCTTGTGTAAGAACCGTCCTTCCAGTTCAGCTTGCAGATTGTTAAATATATCTTCAATAGTTGGCTCACTATTTTGAGCATCTTGGCAAAGACTGTCCAGAAATTGCCATATACACATCTGTTTTGTTCGAGGTGTGAGAGGTTGTCTCATCTTCCAAGTTTATCATGTCTTTCTTCATTTCTTCAAAATAAGCTGCGATAAACTCTCTTCTAGTGAGAGCCGACGCTTTTGATTTCATATTTTGAGAAATAAATTGCAAGGAGATATCCTTAGCTTTTTTCTGCTGGTCTTCATAAACAGCAATTTTATTGTCGATGTAGCGGACAGTGTCATCGCCTACAATCTTTTTGGTGGATGGATTAATCCTGAACATTTTGTGCCAACATTTGGAGTAGGTCTCTCTTTTTATGCAAGGGAGCATCTCGTCGGTATAACCAAAAATTGGTGTCCATTTCCAAATGTAGGGTATAGAAAATTCCATAAAGAACAATAGAGAATATAATTCCCCAATCTTTAGGTTTTTTTCTTTATACTCCAATACCCTTGGTGAAATCTTCACCCATTTTGAGAATTTCCCTTTAAAGTTTTCTGGAAGAATTTCTTCAGTTGTTCCAAAACGTTGCCACCAGGTTATAAACCAAGTAGGTATGTCAAATTTATAGACTTCCGAACATACCTTAATAAACCAGGAATGCTTATGACTTGGATTTTCATGTAGAAGAACTCTGTCAAAAGCGTCCTTGTAATCCCAAAAATTATATTTTGCGGGATTGGCGTTATTAGGAAAATAGAACTCCTTTGTGCTCAGGGGTGAGATTCCCCAGTCTTGGAGAGAAACTACTTTCTTGATGACAATCTTGCTGAAATTATAAATTTCTGGTTTGTTGCCCGCATAGTGGGTGAATTCACAGCCGTTCTCCATGAGAATGTGCTCATAATAAGTACGACTTTTATACATCCGGGAAGGGTATGACTCTTCTCCCATGTATCGCCTCATTAAGGTCCATGGTTCATTGCTCCATCTGGAGTCTTTTTTCCTCAAGAAGAAGTATGACTTCTTGCTTTTGATTCAGGAGATAGGGAGTATAACTCGCCTCATCGTCCTCACTTGCCAGTATTTTGGCGTAGGAAAGAGTAGAACTTTGATTCTTGCATTCCAGATATTTCTGGTAACCATTATCTTTGGACATGTTTATTAACGTCCTATTTCCAAATTGACCGTGAATTTTCGGTGTTTTACCATGACTCTTCCCACCTCTATTAGAGGAGGTACTGTTGCCTCCACCCCTATTCGGAGGAGAATCTTTCCCATTTGGGATCATCCCTGCAAAATGGAGATTTGTCAAATAAATACCTGTTAGTTGTTCTTCCCCTGCAATGGTAGCCAGAAAATGGTCAGCAAAATCAACATTGCATTTAATTGAAACTTTATCCAAAGTATTTCATAGAAATTTAATCCTTATTTGGAATAAAGACATTTTTAGTCTGGATGTTGCCGGACAGTTCTCCATTAATCCACAAAACATTTTTAGATGTTTCAAGTGTATTTCAAGAATTTTTGTGAAGACAAATATATTGTCCATGAGTTCCTGAAATTCATAAGAAGTACTTGTTATACCAAAAGGAAAAATATTCCATTCAAATTGTCCGTTGTGAAGACAAATATATTGTCCATGTTGGCAGGTTTCAGCTGTTTTGGCTCAAATCCGCCTGAAAATCGAATACAATTTCTAAATAAAATTTAATACCCTGCTGTTACACATTTCCAAACATGGAAATAATTTCATTTCACTAAAAATACAACCATTCATACAAGTCCATCCATATATACATTGATTTATAACAACGTCACATATATATAAACAATATTCACATGTAAACACTATGTTCGAATAAGTAGTTGTACAAGAAGGAGGCGATCTCATCTCGCACGTCTTGTACCTTCCCCAAGTCATATGATCGTGTCCCATTAGGAAAAACCTATAACAAATAAAAATAAGATAACATGAATATATAAAAAATAGAGTTGAAACAAACCTAACTAGAGAACATAGATTTAGAATAAACGTAGGTAGAACATATATGCTTTAACAACAAACCTAACTAGAACATTTGTCACCATTCTAAATAGAGTAAGACGAGACTAGCATGCTTACTTGGTCAAAGTTCTCCACATATGCACCGTTATTAGCACGAACAAATTCCATTATGTCCCGAATAAATCTCAGAACATAATAACCGCATAAATTACTCTCATCGGGTTGTTTCGGACACTGCATTATAAGTAATCTCAGTTAACACTTTATTAATGAAAATTACAAGAATATATTAAAGGGATGCTTTGTGTATGATAATACCGTCACTATCTTCCATTCGACTCGACGATCAATCCTCGGATTACATCCTTGATAGTATCGTTGCAACCCCCTAAAATAAATAACAATACGTAATTAGTGACTGTCAATGCAAGTTACAAAATAATAGTAAGTTCGAAACTTACGAGTCCACTAAAGCTTTCGCATCGCTGTGTATAACGGTCTGATATGCCGAGGAGTTAAACCAATGGACTACACCTTGGTTGGGGAAGATAACGCACAACATCCAATGAAACCTACATCAACAAACTAAATTTATACAACCCATATTTCAAAAAATAGGTAATATATTACAAGTAACTTATGTACTTACTCGGCAGCATTTATATAAGGCATAAAGTAGCAATAATTTTGATCTTTGTCTGGCATATGAAGTCTTGCTACAAACGCCTCCATCCTCTCATTTATGTGATTGGAAGGGCTCACGGCCGTGTGATTGAAGAACCTGATGGACCATAATTGTATGAATCATAAACACAGTTAAACCCACAAAATTACACTCTTTGTCTATTTAACTTTTGCTTGTTAGTCCCCTTATTTATCTACAGGGTATTTTGAAGTCTAGAGAGAAAACAAGCTAAGAAGGAGTTCTTAAAGGCAAAAATGGATTACAAGACACTCCAGGCCACAATCAGATTCCGACTGTACAACTTTCATAAACCTGACATGGAATCACTCAAAACAAGTCCAACCGAAGGGCAACCAGAGTCAGACCGGAGCTGAAAGGATCGATGACTTTTGTGAAAGATCACAAAACACACACTAAACCACTCCCTCCACCTCATGGCCGGCGGCTAAAGCCACAAGCCTCTCCTCCATTGCCATGTGGCCGGCGGCTAGAGGAGGTGATGACTCACTCCGATGGCTTTTCTTCCCTCCTCTCCCTTTGTGACAAGTGTCTTGCTTCTCATCCACATCTCCTTCTCATCCTAGCCTATAAATAGAGCTCCCTTCCCTTTGTAAAATCAGCACAAACACATCTCATATCAAAACATCATCCATCACAAAGCTCTAGCTTCTCTTTAGATTTTGGGCACAATCATGTAAGCACTTTACTTTGGAATCGAAGCTTGATCTTTAGCACTCTTAACGGTTCTTGTAAGTACTCAATCTTTTCCTTACTCTTTACTGTTCTTAAGTTTACTTTAGTGTCTTTACTTTCAAAAACTTTACTTTACTGTCTTTTCAAAAACCTTTACTTTTTAAAGCACTTAGCTATGATGTACTATTCCATGGATATTCATAGCTAAACCCTTCATTCGGTTGAAGGGGTGTGCTTGTATCATACAATGTTTTAGGCCCTACTCTTAGTGCCTCTATGTGTTCAAAACTTGTTCTATGTGCCACATATTAGGTTAGAACTTCCAAGGTTGAGTGGATGCTTTAACGGGCAAAGCTCTTCCGTGGGGTTCGTAAACATACTCGGGTAAGTGGATGCTTTAACGGGCAAAGCTTATCTGAGGAGTTCGACCTCTTTCAAAAACCATTTGGTTGATCTAGACCTGCACAAATGCGGGTCAGCCCGACCGGCCCGACCCATTCGCCCGGTCGTTTTAACGGGCTTGGACATATATTATAGCCCGACGGGCCAGCCCGACCCGGACCGTATTTCTATTAGGGCCGGGCCTGGACACTTATTTTAGCCCGATCGGGCTAAAAAGCCCGCCCGTTAACCCGCAAAAAAATTAAACATAATGATTAATATATATTGTATTTAAAATAAAAAGAACAAATTGGAATTGGCTCATTCAATCAAGTGCTGAACAAACATAAGGCCGTCCATACTCCATATCCCCATGTATGAGTGAATGAGTTTGATTGAATGAAGTGGAGTGGAGTGAATGAATTGAAATATTTAAAACTCAAACATAATTTTCTGTTAAATAGAGCATATTCTTCACTGAGACTATACATGCAATAAGCTTGTTTCATGTACTGTGACAGTGAGGAAATTATTTACTTTAACATAGACTTCACAAACACTTCCATTTTTTTCTTTTGAAATACTTCTTGATAGTTCTTATATTCTAGTTAATATACTAAGTGTCATTGAAGATATAAAAGCACAGTCACACTAAGCATCTCAATAAGCTCACAGCTCGGTAATTTATTTGTATGATAACCAGATTTCATATAGCAGATGCCACATTCTAGAACTAGATTGTGGTGTTGTTTTTGCATAGGGAATTGTTTATTTTTATTCAAATTATACAGGAAATTTAAATATGTATTGACACATATTTGTACCGGGCTGGCCCGATGGGTAACCCGGTCCAGTAAATGGGCGGGCTTGGACATAATTTTGAGCCCGAATTGAACGGGCGGGTTTAGCCCGGCCCGGTTATATGGGCTATAAAATAGCAAATAGCCCGGCCCGAACCCGCATTTGTGCAGGTCTAGGTTGATCGTAACTGAAGATCAAATGGATGCACCTAAGGCTAAGATACTTCGAAATGAGGAATTAGTCTAAATAGAACAAGTGTTCTAAATGATGTTGCAAGTCATGTGCTAGAAATAGCCTTGATTCATCTTTGAACACATAGTATGATCATTAGAGGTCGATGATAAACAGACTATGATACAAGGCCCCCTAAAACCGAATACTTTCCTTTAATTGTAATATCAACTGATACTTTACCTTTCAGTACAAAAAACAAAAAACAACCCCCCAACTGCTTTATTTAATCCCCCCTTTTCGAAAGAACAACTATCACCTAATTCCCTTGGGTTCGACCCGTACTTACCACTTACTACCAAAAATAGTTAAGTCGCGAGTATCGGAGATATAAATTTATTTTTGCACAGAGAACATCACACCTTAACGACAGTGCGGTGGGCTTCGTCAGAACACGAATCGAACCTCTGAATCAATCATTTGATTGAACAAAGAACTACAAAATGAAAAACTTGTAAAGTTAGACCACCTGCAACAAATGATGAACAGGTAATGACAAGAGTATTACAATATATATAAATCACAATGTGAGTTCGACAACGGCGCCAATGCATATATATCACGGATGTCATCTGGGCCCACTACGGAAATGTAGTCATCTCCGAACACTTCGTCAGCGATGCGTACATTAACAATGGTTCTGCCCAAGTCAGACATGATGTCGTGCAGAAATCGACAGTCGACGGAATAATTATCTACTGTCTCATTTGAAGCCGGTGGCAAGTAGTAGTATAGTCGCATGGTATATTCCTGAATATCGAATGTTAGTAAATAATTCAAATAAAATCTGATAAATTAAATTTTGGAAAGATGGTTCAAATAATTGATTTTATTACCCTTGTGTTGTTTTCAACCAAGTGTTTCGGCCATGCAACCAAGTCAGGTTTCGCCTCAGCATCTAGAGTCGTCTTTAAATTCTCTCCATGGGGAATGGGTAGATCAATAATCTGACCAAGAGCACTATCGATCTTCACCTTCACCATTTCATCGGGCAGTGGTATAGCACGTAGCAAACGACCATTCATGACTCGACCAATAGCCACTAGTCGTCTCTCATTATTAAGACCCTCTTCGATATATAATAGGCTTCTTAGCCCAATCTGTCAACATAAATAAATCCATGGTGTTTACTTTTGTAAGAAAAATATAAACCAAATAGTAAGGAAATAATGACTTTAAAAATCTCCAAGTACGTACCTTTGGTATATTCTTCCAAGGGTCCGTATCTGTGGGAGCACCGGTGAAGCAGTATTCACTCTGTCGATCAGACGGCTGAATATTGCGAATAGTCGTACTAGAACTAGGTGTCACCCTCGAAGAGGTAGAGCTAGGTAATCCAATCCTCCATGGAATGTGTGACCCGAGTCCTCGGGTACGTCCAGGGTGCTCATCCGTACCAATAGTTAGTGTATAATTTAAAAAAACTTAGCTATTAAAACACACCTAAGGAACTTACAATCTTTGTAGCCACTTCTTGAGTTGCCTCAGAGACGAACTCAGCATTTTTTCTGATTCTTCCCCTCTTCCACAAATCATGCCTCTCTATAGAGACATTAGAAGCCTGTTCCTCTTGAATCGCCCCCTGAGAAAGTAACTCAGTTATTTTTTCTTTTGTCATTGCCTCTTCCAATTTTCTATATCCTCCTCGACCCAAGACGTGCTTATATACATTCTTCTTGACCAGATCCTTGTTTGTGTCCCTTAACTTCGTTGCAGCTTCAGAGAGCCTCTGCTCCTTAAAAGTCTTCCAATGATCGGAGTCAATGTACGCATACATTTTTAAAGCATCTTCATATGTTCCGTCACCGTAGATGTAATCATGTGCGAGGCGTGACTTAAATTGTTTCCACATCTTGCACGCAGCGCTAAGCTCCTGATTTTTATGCTCCTCGACTCCATCAAAAATTGCTGAAAATATATAAAACAATTCTAATTAATAAAAAAGTTAGTTACCATGTTTAAAACAAATATAATGTTAGAATTAAAGAAGCTCTTATAGTTGCCTCTCTCCACACATTTTCTTTAAAATGTTTAGGGACCTTCCTCCAATCAGTGTGTATGATAGGAACACGACATCGAACCAACACACCCAAGTAGTTCCTCCATTAGTCTGCAACCTTCCCTAATTGATGACCTCGTCTATTCCATTCCACCGTGGCCTTGGTACCAGCCTCCTTGTGTCTCTTAATGAATTTGCTCATATATACAAGCCCTCTCTTCTTTGGAACTATACCAGAAGTGTCATTATGGTCATCCTCACTGCTGCTGCTGCTGTGTGAACTGGCCATGATCCTGTAAACATGAAATTAAATGTCAGATTAATTAATCAATAAACCAATTCTCAGAAATAAATAATTAAATAACTACACAAATCATAAATAAATAACTACACAAGTCATAACGACATAAGTCATAAATAAATAACTAGACAAGTCATTAAATAACTACACAAGTCATAAATAAATAACTACACAAGTCATTAAATAACTACACAAGTCATAAATAAATAACATACACAAGTTAAATTTCTTTATCAATCCATATTCCTTCTCCATGATCTTCTCGTAGTTGAATTTCATTATCAGCTTCACTATCATCGTTCTCCACGGGAACTATCGTACAAACGGGCATGCATTCCTCAGCTAGATCTTCAGATGCATCACTGGTTAGTTGTTGTTTCCGTGGAGGACAACAAAATGGTTATTAAAATATTCTTGTCTTGATGTGTCAAACGTTCGTACTCCTTCGTTCCAAAAAAGCTTCAAATCTTCTATCAAAGGAGCTAAGTATACATCAATATCATTTCCGGGCTGTCAAGGACCCGATATCAACAGAGAAAGCATCATATACTTACGCTTCATGGTTAACCTGGGAGGAAGATTGTAGATAACCAATATCACAGGCCATGTACTATGCTGAGTACTGAGGTTTCCATGTGGATTCACCCCATCAGTAGAAAGGCCAAGGCGTAAATTTCTACACTCTGCTCCAAATGTTGGGAATGTGTTGTCTATTTTTGCCCATTGTAGTGAATCAGCAGGATGACGCATTTTCATATCAATAACTCGTTTCTTAGCATGCCAACGCATATTATCATAATCTTCCAAGCTAGCAAACAATCTCTGAAACCTGGGGATCGGTGGAAGATACCATAGTACTTTAGAAGGAGTGCCTTTGGAACCATTTTTTGGTTCTTTGTTTAACTTATAACGAGGAGACTTGCACACCGGACATTCAACCATATCTTTATAGGAATTCCGATACAATATACAATCATTAGGACAAGCATGTATCTTCTCGTAATCGATACCCATCGGACACATAACTTTTTTAGCCTCGTAACAACGGTTAGGTAGGGTGTTATCCTCTGGAAGCATATCTTTCACCAGAGTTAACAATTCAGTGAAACTTACATCACTCCATCCATATTTTGCTTTCAAGTTGAATATCTTCAAAGTTGCAGATAGCCTTGTGTATTTGGAGCACCCTTCGTACAATGGTAATTCTGAATCATTCCTCAATGACTTCAAAACTTGAGGTCTACCAACAAAATCGTCGGCAACATTGGTTACCATGTCAATTATATTGTCATCCTCTCAATCATCATTATCCACCGGTAAACTTTCTACGGGCTGAGGTTGAACATTTTGTGGTTCAACCTCGCCATGCATATACCAAAACTTGTATTGTGGGTCAATTCCCTTTAACAAAAGGTGTTTCCGCAATTTCTTAGGTTTGACCTTTTTGTTATTCCAGCAACCCATACATGGAAAATAAACACGTTCAATGTTGTTTGTGGACGCATACGAAGATGCAAACGCACAAAAATCCATAATCCCTTGCTCGTACTGAACACTTAACCTACTACCGGACACCCAATCTCGATTCATTATAACTACATAAAGCATCATATACGCATAGTTAGAAAGAGATCAACAAAAAAAGAAAAAAAAAGAAAGAGATCATGTTATTGTTGATATACTTATTAGTAGAAATAGACCATATAAATCCACTCCATGAAGCACACTCCAACAATTAAAAAAGTTGTAAATGAGTTTCATAGTGTATTTTACCTTAGAGTAGAATCTCTCGCACAAAATAGTCAAAGGTTGGATGCAGCGTCGACTCTAAAGTTATAAACAACAACAGGTTAGTAAACGAAGAAATATCAAGTATCCAATTTGAATGGAAACATAAGTGGGAAACTAGTTTTGTAGTATGCAATATCATACACCCAAACAATCACAATGCCAATAAACATACCGATATGAGCAAAACAAATTTTGAAGAAAGTTCTTTACGATCTTTGAATGTAACAAATGCTGTCCTCGGCCTGCCTGAGTGAATACATGAAGAGAACCAAAAACAAACAATCACCGAATCGGAACAAAATTCAAATACATTGTTAAAATCAACCAAAATCTCTATCAACAATGGGTCAATTAAAACCCTAATAATAATTATCAATAAACAAGCCATTGAAACAAACTAGTACATGAACGATTGGGAACAAACCGATTTAGGATTGGGTCACGAGTGGCGCGAGACGAGTGGCGACGGGACGAGTGGCGCTGGGCGAGTGGCGACGGCTGGGCGAGTGGCGCGGGACGACGGACGGCGCGGGGCGAAGAACTGGGTGACGAGGGCGGCGAGGTGTGGGCAAAGATGGCGTCTGGTGCGGATTGGATGGCGACGGACTGGGCGACAAAACTCGAGAGCGGTATTGGAAGAAAGACAGAAAACTTATGTTTTTTAATTTTAGGTTTGAGTTTATGCAACGGTTTTGAAACAAACCGTCGCATAAGATTACAATTATGCAATGGTTTACCTTGAACCGTTGCATAATTATACTATTATGCGATGGTTTGTAATAACCGTTGCATGATCATAAACTTGTGCAACGGTTTGTACAAAACCGTCGCATAAGAGTATAATTATGCAACGGTTCTCAAACAAACCGTTGCCTAAACGTCAAACCGTTGCGTAATGAAAAATATGAACCGTTGCATAATCTCTTCTCTGTAGTAGTGATGGAGAATCTCCTCTGTTCATAAATAGTTTCAATTAGTGTGTTTTGGGTCCCTTATGTTTTGGACCATCTCTTTTCGTTTTGCTATAAATTAGCATGTTATGTAGAAGAGAGGAACATGTCGTGGATAGCCTACTACCAAGCATCAAGTTCTCTTCCTTCTTTCTAAAAGTTTATAAATTATTTTGAAGATCAAATAAAAGCTTCAAGTTTTGAAGTTATTCAAGATCATCAAACGTTTGTAAGTATTTAATTTAATTTAATTTAATTTAATTTTCATTTATGATGGGTAGCCTTATAGGTTAAACCCTTGATATGTGATAAATCGATGTCAAAGTTCATGACTACTCATGTTGTTGTAAAGATCTGGATTTGAGAACAAAGGTACTGGTCTAGGATTAGTACAGTGACAAAATTCACCAATACTGCAAGGTTTGTTTGGTTCCTCAACAGGCCCTCTGGCATACGTTGTCTCATTTCTCTGATTCTCCATGAACGGAAGTCCCGCTGAGCCGCAGATAGGCGTTAGGGCAGTCAGTAACGGGTTGGTCAGAGAAGGAGACATATATAGTAAGCGGTGACTGTTGAAAAATTTTAATTAACAGAAAAAGTTCTAAATCTCATATTCATATTTTTCTAGTCCTTAATATAAAAGGTTTTGAATCAAATAGAAAATACATTTAAATATAAAAACTATAAACCATTTAAGAATTCGACACGTAACACTCTCGACATATCATTACTGACAACTTATTCATTTCACAAGAGATCATCCATTATATAAAGAAAGTCAGAAATCAGAAAAGTGTATATGGTACTTTAAAGTTAGACATAACAAAAGCATATGATACTGTGGACTGGTTGTTTTTACAAGAGGTGTTAAGTAAAATGGGGTTCGCGGAAGTCTAGATTCGAAGAATCATGCGGATAGTAACAACAATAAATTATTATATTAAAGTGAATGACAGTTTTACAGATGAAATAGTGCCCAAGAGAGGACTTCGACAAGGAGACCCACTTTCTCCTTATTTATTCATTTTGTGCACAGAATTCTGCACTGCTCTATTGACTCAATATAAGAGTAGACCCGGCAAAATTATTCATCAATCGTTATCCGTCCGGTAACCATCTGCGAAAATTCATCTGTTATCCGTTCATTTAGTTAATCGATTGAATTAATCCATATCTATTAACAATCCATTAGTAAACGGATTACATAGTCTAATCCATTAATGATCCGTTAATTAATGAATATCTATATTTTTCTAAAATAACTCCTTTTTCCTCAAAACATTACTCTGCCTCTGCGTAGTGAATAGCTCCAGCGACGTGGATGCGCCTCCTCAGTTCCAGCGACATCGACCTTGTCAGGCAGCCACCTCACCGCACGATCTTTCCTCCGGTTGATAAGTTAGCTGCCCCTTTCGCAGCCTAATTGCTCTTCCCCGTCCCAAAGCCCCACTACTCCGAGGTAAGATTCATTTAGGATTTTTTGTTGGAAATCCAATTCAGTTTGTTGAATGTTCAGAGGTTGAAATTTGATTGTGACAAGTTCGCCATTGTATCCAATTTCAGTTTATTGAACAATTATCGAAGTGTACGCAGATTTCATGTTTAAATAATGCACAGACACATTCAAAGTTTCCAAGGCTAATTTTTATTCTGCAACTATTTTTTCCTTCGTTCTGAAAATATTGAACCAAGCCTATAAAATGTAGATCCTTTGAGCTTCGTTGTTGTGATTGTGAAAAGCAGGTTTTGTTGGTTCATTGAGTTGGGTTGTTCGAGAGAGTTCATTTTGTAGTTTCTTGATTTTGGGATTGGTTGATGAGCTAAATCAGTTGTGCAAAAGGTATGTTTGTTGCTTGTGTTGTATGCTTCCTGGTTAGTGCTTGAGACTGGTTTTGTGTTTTTGAGATATGATTAATGGAGTTGTGCATTGGATTTAGCTTTGATTTGGTCTAGTAGTCTGCTTGATCTGGATTTTGGTCTCCCTTATAGCCTGGATTTTGATACACATTTAAAATAAATGGATTAAATGAGTAAATGCACTAAATTGATTAAAAAGGGTTAAATGGATGAAACAGATTAAATGAATCAAATGGATTCATCCGCTAATCCGCCAACCGTTAGTGATCCATCCGTTTAATTCATTAACACTAATGGATCTTAACGGATTAAATCCATTTAATCCACGAATGGTTTAATCCATCCATGAATCCATCTTGCCACCTCTATATAAGAGTATGGGTCTTATTGATGGCATCAAGATAGCTAGAAGAGCTCCGTCCATTAGTCATCTGCTTTTTGCAGATGACAGTATGCTTTTCCTTAAGATATCTCACAACTCTATTTCTCGCATCAGACATCTGCTTGACATATATGGTGATACCTCTGGCCTCAGAGTAAATTTCAGCAAGTCAAAAATGTTGGTTAGCAGAAATATTTGTCCGAATCTTAGGAACCATATCCCTCAACAGCTGGGAGTAAGGATTATGGATATTCAATCTAAATATTTAGGATTACCCACTACTATTAATAATAAATATTCTCAAACTTTTCAGGGGATCCTGGATAGAGTTTGGAGTAAAACAAGGAGCTGGAAATCTCAAACTCTATCCCAAGGTGGAAGACATGTTTTAATACAATAAGTTCTCAATGCAATTCCTCAATGTTGGCTTTCCTGTTTTATCCTCCTAGACATTGTCATCAGAAAGCTTCATTCTCTTATTAGTGAGTTCTGGTGGAGAAAATCAAGGAAATACAAACCAATGCATTTGATAAGTGGAAGAATAGCGAGGCAGCTGAAGGAAGACGGAGGGTAGGGATTCTACAACTTTCATTTTCTGAATATGACTTTTTTAGCCAAACAATGTTGGAGGATCATCAAGGAGCAGAATCCCTTGCTTAGTAAACTTATCAAATCAAAATACTACCCTAATTGTCATATGATGGAAGCTCCTCTCTCAGTTCAACCTTCGCATGTATGGCGAGCTTTACATAGATCCCTGGCAATTTTACGACATGGGTGTGATAGAGATCATCAAGTGATTCGGGATGTAAGGTGGAGGTTGAATTCTAAAGAGGTGTTGGACATTAAATCAGCATATAAAGCGATGCAGAAAATGGCTATTTCTCATTCTCAAATGGTCATTGAAGGAGAGCAGTCTGACAAGAGTTCATTAGCTAAATTCTGGAAGTTTATTTTGAAACTCCATGTACCAAGAAAGATCAAAATATATTATTTGGCGTGGATATCATGAAGGGCTCCCAACAAACAAGCAACTTGTTACAAGGCACATAGGTAGTATCAAACCATGTTCGATTTGCAATTATCACGGAGAAGGTGATTTACATCCGTTTATTCACTGTTGGTGGAGCAAAGCGGTTTGGAGTTTCCTCGTGCAGAATGTCCATAATGATTGCAAGGATTTTTCTTCTTTGGTAGATGTGTTTTTCTTCCTTTACTCTCAGGCTAGCCCAAATTTTTTTTGCAAGATGATTATTGCACTTTGGTTTATATGGTATCATCGAAATAGAGTCCTGCATGACGGTCCCATTTTATCTCATGTTGCAGCCAGTAATCGCATTGTCAAACTTTATAAGGATTTCACGATGAATAACAAAGCGCTACTACCCAATATTAGCAGCAGAGCTCAGCTCTAGTATGGCAATGTTCAACAGGTAATTTTGTTAAAGTCAATTGCGATGGTTCATGGATTGAAGAACAAAACTCAGGTGGTCTAGGGGTGATCTTGAGGGATTCACATGGCTGTGTTTTAGCTATTGCTGCTAAATATATTGAGCACTGTAATAGTGTTTTAGAATGTGAAGCTGAGGCTCTTCTTTTAGGCTTTATCACAGCCAAAAATCTTCGAGTTCAGCATGTTGTCTTCGAGTCTGACAGTAAGGATTTAGTTCAACTTATTAACTATGGGGATCACATTGGTTTTCCAAAAGCCTCAAGTATTCATGACATCAAGACAATGTTATCTAGAAGTCATTATTTGTCCGTCTGTTTCACAAGGCGTGAAGCTAATAGTGCTGCTGATTTCATCGCCAGAAAAGCGAGCTCTGAGAGGTGGAATTGGCGCATATTGGATGCTATTCCCAGAATATATATTCTTGTCCAATTTTTGTAGCTTTAAATTTGCCTTGTTTAGCCATGTGGCTTTATGAAGTTAAAAAAAGAATTTCCTAGAGTTGGTTACTGAAACCGGGGAGGTCATAAATGATTCCTATTTAAGTCATTACACATCATGCCTTGAGCATCTTGGTGAAAACAAATTAAACTTATTGCTTGACATCAATCTGGACGATCATGTAAAGGAGATTCTATCTGGTCAAATTCGTAAGGACGCTATTATCCAGTGTGCACATTTATTTATGTTTGTTGATATGAGGATGCTGGCAAATGTATTCAGGGACATATGCCATGAATATCTGATGAGAATAATATATTCTCTAACACCCCCCATCAAACTAATGGCGGATCAACACTGAGTTTGGAGAGAAAGATACTGTGATGTGCTCTAGTCAGTGCCTTCGTGAAAAAAATTGCAAGCTGGATCTCTGAAGGAACATACTGAAGAGCAATCATCTGATCCTGTGACCTCATGTACGAAGCATCGACGCCAATATGCTTAGTGAGCTCATGCTTCACTAGATCACAGCAATACTAATATCACATGTACTACTGTCAGAGAAAAGAGGAGTCGGTCCAGAAGAAGTAACCCCAAAATCCTTAAGCAACCACCGAAGCCAAATAACCTCTATCGTCAACAATGTCATCGCTGGTAACTCTGCCTCAGCACTCAAACGAGAAACTGCTATCTGCTTCTTTGTCTTCCAGGCAATGAGAGAACCACCAAAAAATACACAATAGGCAGAAAGACACCTACGATCAGAGTGATCACTAGCCCATGTCACATCAGAATATGCTCGGAGCTGGAAAGAACTAGAGCGAGGGAAGAAAAGATGTCAAGAAATGGATCCACAAAGATATCGTAGGACGGAAAGGAGATGACTATAATGGAGATGAGTGGGAGCAGAAACCAACTGACTCAAGATATGGACAGGGTATGAAATATCCGGACGACTGACTCCTAAATACACTAGACTGCCAACAAGATGTCGATAATGACTAGGGTCCTCAAGAGGTTCACCATCGGTGGGACGAATGTGGACATTAAGTTCCATGGGAGTATCAACAGTGTGCTGGTCACTAAGGGAAGCCCGATCGAGAAGTTTGTGAATATACTTCTCTTGGAATAGGAAGAATCCCTCGGGAGTAGAGGAGAATTCAATACCAAGAAAGTACCAAATAGGACCGAGATCTTTCATAAGGAACTGAGTATTAAGGCGCTCCTAGACAAAGGTAATATACTGAGGGTCATCACCAGTGATAAGCATATCGTCAACGTAAAGTAAAGTAAGAGGAGTGTCTGTCCACGAGAGGAAGTATGGATAAACAAGGTTGGGTCATGACCACTAGCGGTGAAGCCCGCATCGGTAACAACAGAGGAAAAACGCTCAAACCAAGCTCGAGGGACTTGCTTAAGACCATAGAGGGAGCGACAATGGCGTAGAACGATGTCGTCAGGGATAGTATATCCTGGTGGTGGTCTCATGTAAATGAATATGATTTATGTATTGCTATGTGACGAATACGTCAATATATACAGTACATCAGGGACGGAGCTACGTTGACGCACTATGGGCTCAAGCCTTACTTGTTTTGAGCCAAATTAAATTCTTTTAAAACATATATATATATATACAAAAGCAAATTGGGATATGCCAGCCCAAATCATATTAAATTTAACACATATACAAAAGCAAATTGGGTTTTTTGTCGGCCCAAATCATATTTTGCAGGCCTCTCATCGTTCCTTTTGCTGAATTTTTTTTCCTGAAATTCAGTAAATTAAACTTTACAAATTAAAGCACTGAACCCCAACAGGAGCTTGCGGACTGCGATTAGCCCTAGGTTTGAAACTGTCAACTGTGTCCTTGATTAATAGTAAATTAGCCATACCTGGATTTAAATCCTGACTCCGTCCCTGCAGTACATGATAGGTGTGTGATCAGTCGATATTTTCACTAGTTATATGCTCCATATGATGAAGGATAGCATTCGTTCTCCTGGAAAATTGTCATTATTTGATGTCTTTTCTAGTGTTTCAGGTCAAATATCACATACCTAAGACTTTTGGATTGATCCGAAGTAAAACAAAGCATTTGGTGAAGATATGGGTAAAAATGGGACAAAACGGGGCAGACTGACCTTTCCAACTTAATTTGCATGCCCAGATCTCATACAATGTCCAAATGAGTTGTGATATAGCTTGTTGGAAAGCTGATTCAAAGATCTACAACTTTGTAGTTTACACCAAGATCAGATTTGGATGTTAAGACTACGAAAAATTCAAGAGAGAGGGCTGTGAGATATTGAACCACCCGGTTCACGGAAGTGCACCAAACTGAACCGACCGGTTCAAAAGGTTAAAGAGTTTGAGCACAAGCCAGCCTTGGTCGAACCAGCCAGCTCAAACAGTTCACCAAATCGAGACGGCCGGTTCAGAAGCTCAGAGAGTTCGAGCCTTGATCGAACCGGCCGGCTGGGAAATCCCTACAGAGTTGAACCGGCCGGTTCGCTGATTAAAAACAAGAATTTCTGACTTTCCAAAAATAGAAAGCTTGGATTTCCAAAATCGTTTTTGGGCTTTTGCCCTTTTCTTGGATAAAAAGAGCCGATCGACGCTTGAACTAGTGTGCGAGATTTGGATCAAGACACTTGATTTTGGAGAGCTTGAGATTGGAGAACCCTAACTTGGGAGTGAAGACGATGAACATCGCAAGGGATTGAGGATTCAATGAGCTACATATTCTACACGGTTTCCTCGTCCTTAATTTCTTTATCTAAACTAGGTTAACTTACCATGAATAGTGAGTAGTCTTCTTTATTCTGGGATCCTACGGATCCCGTGCCATGTACTCAACTCTTCGTGTGATCAATTAGACGTTTTTCATTAATGCGATTCGAATATTCAATTTCATCGTGCTTAATTTTATCGTTCTTGCAAGTTTTACATTGAATGGGATGTTTGCATGCTAGAACGTATTCAGGTTAATTACCAAAAGATGAATGAGTCCTAGGTATTAACCAGATTGTATAAATTGATATTATGTCATGGTAGCTACAATGGAAGTACATGAATTAATAGGAAAGTTGACTTTTGTCTGAAAAACCCTGAGTTTAATAATCACAATCGTTGATAATCCGTGGATGGGCAGCGTTCAACGATTGAGATTAATCTAGACAATGATCCGTGGATGGGCGGCTTGTCTAGTGTTATTTTGGTTTATTTCCATATTCGATAGCATGATTGAATTACATTATACGATTGCATGATTAGTGGGGTTGGCACGGGTGAAGTTTGATCCTGAGATTCTTTCTCTGATCAAGCCAAAACCTTTTTATTTACTGCATTTAATTTCTGTTATTTGTTTCACATTCACAAACCTTTAATTGCTCGGGATAGCTAAATAGGTCACTTGTTAGCTAGTACTCACGGACGTTGTTCCTTGGATCGACCCTTGGCTTGCCAAAGTTTATAAATTGTTTTTTACTACAACTTGACCCCTAAAACTCATAACTTGATGACTATAAAGGGTTAAAAATACGCTTGTCAAAATGGCGTCGTTGCCAGGGAACATCGCTTAGTGTGATATTAGATTTAACTAGTGTAGTTTAGACTATTCCATATTTTTGTACTTCCTTGTGCATACTCTATACACTTCTTCACTTCACTAATCACTTTTCTTTTGAATGTTGCGAGGATGTTCTCTTTTGGTTATCATGACGCCTACTCAAGGGGAGAGTCATATCATGATACATATACATATGATACAAATTTTAGAAGGAAATCAAAACCAGTTCTATGATCGACCCTGTTATCAAGATGACCACTATTATGAGAGTTACCAGGACCAGTCGCAATAGCAACAACATTAGTTTTATGATCAATCGTATTATTAAGATGAATGCTATTATGATAGCTACCAGAACCAGTCACAACAGCAACAACCTCAGAACACTGGAGAATCATCACGTATAGAGTCTCTGCTGACTAGTTTCATGGCAGAGCAAGATAGTCAACTTCAGGGGGTAGAGAGGTCAATAGAGCAACTCGTAGTTAAACAGAAAATACTGAAGGATCAGTTAGAGCAACAAGCCATTGCAGGCACCAATGCATGCAGAGACGAGGACATCGAGATGGTAATGGCCAATCATCAAGAGGTTCAAGTCTATGAAGCACATACATCTTCGGGTTTATTTCCAATCCACGTAGAAGATAATCAGGATAAGAGAATGCTCTCTAAACCAGAACAACTTGTTTGTGAGGATGGTTTTGAGGCATTGAGAACGGTTGCCAAGGCTTACACTGAGTTGGAGGATGATGAATCTTGTACTGAAGACGTCTTAGAACATGAAGACGCATCGCCCTCCCCTACGAGCGCATCTCAAGGTCATTTACAGGTGCAGGCAGAAGAGAACATCATTCCACCAGTTTCTCTTGACGCTGAAGATCCATTAAAGGATCATATATATGAAGACTTTGTTGATGTGTAACTGAGTTCAATTAAGACGGATCCTTGCATACATATGAATGTGATAGTGAAGGAAAATTTTAAATTATGGGAACGTGAGTTCCTCGCTAAAGAGTATATGAGAAGTATTCTTACTGGAGTTGGCTTTGAAGATATGTATCTTGATGCACTGCCTCCAGACAGGTTTCGCCAGTTCTTGCCTTACATCTTAAAACTGTCATTTGGGAGCCACTACTCTCCCTTGATTCTCATGGGAATTGAAATCTAGAAGGGAGTGTATGCTCTACATAACTTCCATGTCAGTCTTGATGGACGTAAATTTCAATGGAATTTGAAGGTGGATTGACACCTCTCTCTTTTGAAGGCCCCGTGAGAATGGATCCTAGCAAAGGACTTCTCACGAGTGATTTATATGGGGCACTTAGCTATGTCTCGCCAAGACGTTAAACTAGGCCTCTTCGGGGAGTAACCCGCGCTGTAAGTATTCGGTAGTTGCATTTTTCATTTGCATTGTGTGTGGACATTTCAGGGTTCTAAGTGTGGAGTGCCCCTTCACGATTATCGATGCTAACCTATCACTTGTGAAGCTCTATGTTTTTAATTATAAATCTACCAGCTCATGAGTCGCATTTCACTCCCTGAGCATCGCTTAATCTCTATGTATATCGAGCTATCACACACGAGGGAAGTTCCTATGCGCCTTTTCTTATCCTTTATTTCTTTGCTTAGGGACTCATCTCATTTATAAGTGTGGAGTGGGTAGCGCATAGTCACATACATCGCATATCACACATTCACTCTTGCATATGCTCAACTGTCTATGTATTGCGATTTGTTTCACACCAAAACTTTTCATTATTTGGAATAGCTGAATACGTCACTTGTTAGCTAGTATTCACACACGTTGTTCTTTGGATCGACCATTGGCTTATCAAGATTTATAAATTTTGTTTGACTGCAACTTGACCCCTAAAATATATAACTTGACAACTATAAAGGGTTAAAAATACGCTTGTCAATGTCTATGGTAAGCATAATAATGAGAGAATGTACATGACGTATGCTATGAATATCTGATGAGAATAATATATTCTCTAACATTCAGAAGTATCATTGGTGAGATGAGGGAGGAACCTGAAGCCTTAGTAACCAACAAAATCGTTTTCGAGAGGAGACAACTTGGTATCTCCTTGGTTCCATCTTTACTTGGAACCTTGAATTTTTGATGTTTTCGTTGCCAAGGCCACCAGAAGTTAATGACCTTGAGGACAAGGTTGTTTTCGAGGGGCGACGAATGTAACAGACTCAAATAAAAGTAAAAGTTAGGTCTATTGTCTGAATTAGTAGCAAAGTGTCATTTCCTTAAATGGAGAAAGAGTGTACTCGAAATGGTAACAAATGAATGAAACTCTAATTTCCCTCTCCTCTACTTCTGTCCTCCTCCATTTCACCTTCACCCCGCCGGATTCCAACAACACACCCTCACAGTGATAGTTCAGATCCTTATACTGTACTTTTTCCTAAAATAAACTCATGCCTGTATCGTTTATTGTAGTAACGGCTTCCTTTGAAATCATTTTGATTATGTGAACAGATACGTTCTTACTAGAAAAATACCTTTTGTTCCAGAAACAAGGTAGATTTATATTCTAGTAAATTCCGAATTCATATTCTTTTCTTACACAATGAATAATATTACAAAAATGATAAGCAGCTAAATAGAATTTTGGTAGTGATGATCACAATTCTGAACAAAAGAACATTAAAGTTGATGAATGAACCCTTACACTTTTTCCAGGGTTTTGTTTGTCTACTGCCAAACCAGACTTGTTTCACAAATTTCTGGCTGAAAAGAGGAATTAGTAAAAAGAGCAAAATTCTGCTTAGGTTAAGAATGAACTCCATCACGAATAAATAGTTATGACCATCAGGATAAATGTCTGTGTAGACAGATCTCTTCTGTCTTAGAAGTAGCTATTTCTTATCATCCTTCACAGCATTTTGAGCTGGCCGCTGGATTCCAAGATAACGGAGCATTGCTTCTTCTCGTGCAGCCTCTTTTGGTGCATTCTTCATCCTCCTCCTCTCAGCAAACCTGGCTTCTGTTTCAGCTCGAGATTGCTCCATTACAGTTTCTATACCGGGAAGTATCTCAACCAGCTTTTGGTATGCCCTCGGCCCAACAGACTCGAAGATCTTAATAAGTCTCTGAACAAAATAAAGTAAGTGTTATACCCTCTCCTGGCAGCCAATGAATTAAGGACAGCAAGAAGTATCGAAAGGATCTAAAATCTGAGAATTATTTATCACACATAGAAGTACCCAAAGTACTGATTTTAATCATCTTTCTAAAATTTGTTATTATACATTTCTCAACAAGAAAGCATATATCATTTATAAGAGAGCTTTTAGATACCATGACATCCTTATTCCATTGTCTGATGTATGGGGGGCCGGTTGTGTGTGAGCCAAGTGGTTCACGAAACCACTCTCCGTTGTAAGTAATCTTTTCCATGGCTTGCTCAACGCTCAATACTTCCCATGGTCTCAAACCAGGAATAACTTTAGCCAGTTTTTTCCTGCGTGCATTAGCAAACAAATCTGCCATTACATAACTAGAAACTCGGACAAAATGGATACTTTAACAGTGAGCTGAGGCACAATTTATGTGGGATACATTCAAATAAGACATACCGCTGGTACAACACTACGACCTGTTATGTTGAATTATTATGAGCATTTGGCAATATGACTTTGATCATACTACAACCCTAATCCTTTCCATTATAAGTACATCCATGATTCATGAATACAATGAATATAACCAATTTAGCGATAAAAAAGATAATCTGCAGAGTGTACAGCTTGACTGCACGATTGTGAATGATATGATGAAACACAATGCATCATTTTTTTCAAATAGGAGAAGGATGAGGACAAACCTGAGTTCTTTTGGGATATATTTGTTAGGCATGTGGTCCTTTTCCAAAATATTAGTAAGGTCAGAACCACCTGCCCAAAGAAATAGTGCATAACTCGGAATTCGAACTCCCGGCCAGATACCATTATTTGCCTCGAGCACTGCCTGGTCGCGTCTCTTGTTCTCCATGGCTTCTTCTTGAAGCTGTTTAAGAGTTTTCTTTTCACGCCCCTTCAGAGGAACCCAAGGAGGCATTCCTTTTTGCAATTTGTGAAGGAACTCAGTTGCGGCCGCACCAAGCTTGACTATGCACATTCAAAGAAACAAGGCATATAAGTTCACCTCGCTAGTCAAACAAATCTTAAACTCACTGATAAACAGACAGCAAAAATTAGACAAACACAGAAATCTATTGGCAGCATGAACATTCAATTGTGCGCAAAAGGGTGAGCCATTATTAAAATGTGAAGATCACACAGACCTTCCCATGTAGCAATAGCACGCTCCATGCCATAAACCATATGAATAGGTGCCCACTCATCCATGTCTTCTCCCCAAATAAAAGTATGACGATCAATGATCCCCCCACCCCAGGCAGTCTTCAAAGTGATTAGCTCGCATGGCCCACGGGTACGTCCCAGTCGATCCTTATAGTAAAACCCACCGCTCCTCATAATAACTGAAACAATCACAACAAAACGTCATTACCATTGAACATACTTCGGTCTTAGATTGTCTACTTTGTCTCTACGTTCCACAAATTCACAGCATATAAACAACTAACAATTCCTACTATCAATCCAATTCCAAAACCAGATTGTGGCCAAAACAATTAATTGATTTCAACCACCCGGCCATTCAACTAATCGGTGCCTACTTAATAGTACTGACATCCATCATACCTAAGACAATAAACACACAAATGCAGCTGCTATGTTCGCAATGTCAATTATGAAACATGGTATCAATGTGGATACTTCTAACAGTTTGCGTGCGGAAACTCTTTTCTGAATCACAAGATAAGCTAAACTACGGCAAATCAACCACAAAAATAAACAGCATGAATTCAGATTGTACTCACAATCATAGTATCTCCTCTCGAGATTCTTATACCCTATAGCTTGCGCAACATCAATTGGGCGACCTGGCGGATATGGGCGCTGCCTAAACCCCCAAAGCCCTAAGAAAAATTGCCTGGCGAAATCCCAAAACTTATCATCACATTCCTGCTTAGTCTTAATCGCCTTCCTCGGCATTGGCCGTCCATCAAGCCCTATCACATGGGGAATCGACTGCCAAAACTTCTTATCCTCCCGGTGATACGGCGTATCGTTCTCTTTAAGCTCATCCTCGTTAATCATATCAGCAATCTCCTCACATCTCGTCAGAAACTGAATCAACGGACGCGATCGGAACTCCTTCAACCGCCTCTCGTTCTCCTTCTTCTCCTCCTCCGTAGCGTTCTCCCTCTTCTCGAACACGGAGACCTGCTTCATCAGTCTCTCGACCTCCGGCGTGTGGCGGTAGTCCGGGAGATTCTCGCACTCCCAGAAGTACTGGTCGATGAGAGCCTTGTACACTTCCGGTGGAATGTTACCATCTTCCGGAATTGTCGTAACTTTTTCTGCGGGACCGGCGTCGCTGCTGGTGTTGGTGCTGTTGCTGGTGCTGATTGATGCTGAAGCGAAGTTTAGGGTTTTGTGGGGTTTGAGAAATTTGGATTGCAGAAACGAGACGATATTTATGGGAACGATTGGGTGACGTGGCTTCTGGAACCAATTGTCGAAGGGGTTGAAGTTGATGGACGCCATGGATGTGAACTGAAGCTCTCTGCAAATAAGCGTAATAGATAGAGCACGGCGGAGGAGACGATCGAAGCCGAAACCTCTGTTTGTGTCGTCTAGCGAATTTAGGCCGTTTGTGGGCTGAATGGACATCTTGGTCTTTGACTGGATTTTATTTGGGCCTGTTGGTCCATTCATATTACAACTTTGGGTAAAAACAAAATCATTATTAAATTCTTTTTTGATTCAAAATCATTATTAAAATTAGAGTAATAAAAATTGTTATAAGCATTGTCATCAATTTTTTTTTTTTTGATTGAACTTGTCTTGACAAGTTAGCATCTGTTCTTTGTGCTTGGAGTTAAAAGTTAGTAAATAGTATTAGGTGAGGGCTCGAACCCTTGCCACTTTGGGCGCAGGAGGGAAAGACTCCACTGAACCAACCATTTTGCCTCAGCATTGTCATCAATTTTGTGTGCCTAATGATGTGTTCATGAAATATACAATCATCAATCATGTACTAAATAGTGATTGGATATAAATGCACCACCATCTTTTGCATTGGTCATACTACGATGGTAAAAATTGTTTGTCTTTTTGCAACTAACAATATAGATAAAGATATAAATGACACACTATTTAGTACATGATTGATGATTGTATATTTCATGAACACATCGTTAGGCACACAAAATTGATGACAATACTGAGGCAAAGTGGTTGGCTCAGTATTGTCATCAATTAGGTAATGAGTTGAATGCCAACGAGTCTATCATGGCATTGTATCTTAGGTAATGAGTTGCAACCTAATGAGTCTATCATGGCATTGTATCTAGCCCTTGAGTGCGGCAAGTATTGGTTCCCAGCTCAGGCCTACAATTGTGAGGTAAGACTTCTTCTTTTTTCCACTGTTTTTCACAGATGTATTTTCAGTGTTACGAGCTGGTATATATGATTATATCTTAGTAGTATTTGAGCTGATGTAGCCTTTGCTGAGTTCTCAGTTTTGAGTTGCAAGTGGAAGGATCTAATTAATCGGAAACTCAACTTTTTCATTGCAGAATGGACATGCTGGATTTATGCTCTCTTGTTATGATGCCAAAATCAGATATGAATCCTTTACTGATGAGTCGTATTTATATCACTCGTCGAGTCAACTGATCCCATTTATTTCGACACATTATTATGCGAACAGTTACTTTTTAGTGTTGTTTTGCATTTCAGGTGTTTCGGAAGCTCTAGGAGAAAACATGCATAAAAGACGGCATTTCACGCCGAAAACATCACAGTGCCAGATCAGACCTTTCGACGCTCGACGAAGAGCTGGGATTGACCGTTGATCAGGAAAATACGAGCTACAAGGCGTTGCGTAGCTGACTCGATTCCCTACGACTCTCTAGTTCACACCGAGAGCATCCGAGGTCATATAAGAAGTCAAATCCAGAGTTGAAGTCGAAGCTGGCGCGCAAAAAATGGATCCGGACTCAGTGTGGATTGTGTTCGGTAGAGACATTAGCGTTAACGCTAATGTCGAAGCCGTACGCGGTAGTAATGTTACTGCCGAATGCGACCAGCCGACGCGGTGATGACATCAGCACGCATTTGATGACGTCAGCAAGTCCGAGATTTGATAATTTTTGCCCAAAAAGAGATTTGGAAACCCAGCTTATTATAAATAAGAAGCTTGGGTTAGGGTTTTCATATCTCATAATCCATCATTCAGAAGACAGCTCTGGAGAGAAGACGCAAGCTTTCGACGAAGAGAAGAATTTCCTATTACTTTCATACAAAAATACTTGTGTTTTGTTATGACTATGAGTAGCTAAATCTTTAATTCGGTTTAGGGTTTCGTACATTGTGACAAACGTTTTGAGACTTTATTCTTTATGCAATTTCTTGTTTCTCTAGTTCGTGTGCTTAATTTCAAGGATTGAATTGTGAAGCTTAGTGGATACTTGACATGGTAAAGCTTAGCCGAACAATTCAGCCCCTATCGTTAATGCTTGTTTGAGACTTACCCGTAAAGACAAGTAGGAACATCTGGATTTGATAATGCCTTTCCCGGATTATTGGGTTTAGGAGAACTAGAAGTCTAACGCCTTTCCCGGGTTAAATTGTGGAGTATTGCCTATCTCGGAATACTTGGGTTATTGCCTTTCTCGGAATAACCACACTTAGAAACATGAAATTAGATATTTAGCAGTCGATGATAAACATGTCACAATAGAAACCCAAAGCTGAATGCTTTCTCTGATTGAATCCTTTGCGTTATTTTCTCCTTTGCACTCTTATTTACTCACAACCCCCCTCTTTTAATTGTTCACAGTTACAGCTTCAACGCACCAGCTCTCTTGGGTTCGACCCTACTTGTCGCTTACTAGTTTCATGCAAAAGATTTATAAATATTAAATTTGACGCGTCAGACGACGCGCGTCATCCACTGACACCTTCCAAGCAAGGTAACCAAGTGAAGTTGGAGATTTTAAGTTTATACATTGTAAAAACATGTATGAAACCCTGTAAAGATGTGTTGTTAATAAACAAAACTTTTTGGAACTCACTTGAGCTCATTTTGGATTAAGACCAGCAAGATTTGCACTCGCAAATGCATTAACAAAGCTTGAACCGGCCGGCTAAGAAAATAGTCTCATGCCAACCGGCAGGTTGAGTAGATCAGCAATTGACAGAAAATTCTCTGGGGTGTTGAGTCGCCCGGTTGAGTCAGGAACCGCCCAGGCCATGGAAAATTTGGTGCGTTCTATGTAGACATTAGCATCGCTAATGTCAACAACGGGCGTGGCTGTTAAAGTCGCTTATGGGCGCGGTGTAATGTCCATTGCGGATGCGCGGTGGATGCAGTTACTGAATTTGAATCGGAAGTTTATCCGATCAAAACCGTTGATTAAACCGTTACTGGCTTTTGTGTTTGAAACAGTGAGAAGAGAGATAGGCGATGTTATGTTGGTGATCTGTTCTTCTTAATTCTCCTTCAATTTTGGTGATCGATTTCGATCAATTGTTTATCAACTCGTTGTTTGATTATTCCAGTACAAGGACTCTTGTCTTATCTCAATTCAAGTATTTGTAAACCCCTGCATAGGTGAAATATTGAATTAGGAAAGCGAAGCTACTTCGTGATTCAATTGTTATCCAGTTGTCATTGCTTGAAGCTTCATCAGACGACTCAGGGACCTATAATCTAATTCAATATTTCAAGATGTCTGCTGCTTCAGTAAGGGAAATGATTGCAAACTTTGGGAAATTGGAGAAGTTCGAAGGAGTGAATTTCAGAAGATGGCAGAAGAAGATGTATTTTTTGCTGACAAGCTTGAAGGTGGTGCATGTGCTTTCTACCCCTATACCGGTAGCGGATGACAATGCTCCAATCGATGCAATTAGGAAGAGACGGAAGTGGGAGAATGATGACTACATCTGCCGTGGTGACATTCTGAATGGTATGGCTGATAACCTTTTTGATGTCTATCAGAATGTTGAATCCGCAAAGGAATTGTGGGATGCACTTGAGGCTAAGTATATGCGAGAGGATGCTTCTAGCAAGAAGTTTCTCGTGAGCAACTTTAATAGTTACAAGATGGTTGATTCTAGACCAGTGCCGGAGCAATTCAATGAATTGACTCGCATATTGGGGCAATTTGCTCAATACAATATGAAGATGGATGATTCCATTGCTGTGTCTGCTAGTATCATAGACAAGTTACCACCTTTGTGGAAAGATTTCAAGCACAAGCTTAAACATAAGAAAGAGGACATGTCTCTTGAGGAACTTGGTGGAGAGTTGTAAGTGGAGGAATCAATTAGGATTCAAGAGGATGCGAAACAGAAAGAGACTATTGAGTCGTCTTCTGTGCATATGGTAGAGGATAAGGGAGGTCTTCGGAAATTCAAGGGGAAGAAACGTTTCAATGAGAAACCTGGTAGCAAGTTCAACAAGAAACCTAAGGGTTGTTGTTGGATTTGTGGTAAACCTGGACATTACAAAAATGATTGTAAGATGGCTAAGAATGAGAAAGGAAAAATGAAAGTGAATGTTGGGGACAAGGGCAAAGAAAAATGCCCTTCCAACCTTCAAGGTCAGTTTTCTATTTCTGATTGTAATTCTATTGTGAATTATGTGTCAATAATTGCTGAAGCATTTTATGTTCAGGATGATGAAGTGGCATGGTGGATTGACTCGGGTGCTAAGAAGCACGTGTGCAAAGACCGTCATAGTTTCAAGACTTATGAAATGGTGAAAGAAGGAGATGTCCTTCATATGGGAAACGAGTCGACCGCACCCATACTTGGCCAAGGAACTGTAGTGTTAGAGTTCAGTTCGGGAAAAACCCTTGAGTTGTTAAATGTTTTACATGTACCTGTTATTCGGAAAAACTTGGTTTCTGGTAGTTTGTTGAACAAAATATTTGGTTTTAAGCAAGTGTATGAATCCGTCAAATATGTATTGTCGAAGTGTGGTGTTTTTGTGGGATTTGGCTACTTTTGTAATGACATGTTTATGTTGAATGTAAATAAAGTGGTGAATTCTGTTTATATGTCTTCTACTAGTGATGATTCTACTTTGTGGCATGCTAGAATTGGGACATGTTCACCATCAGCCAGTGGCGGATCTAAGGTTTAAAAACTAGGTGAGCGGAAATGTACAAATCAACTGTCGTAATCCAGGATCAGCTTGAACAGGAGAGTGAGGAGACTCTTTTGGAGCATCAACTATGATTGGAGGGTTACCCGTCTCCGTTTCAGGTGGAATTTCCATTTCATTTAGAGGCAAAAAAAAATTAGGATAATCATTACATGGCACGGGTGTCTCTGATGTAGGGCCTTGAGTGTCAACATCTTTCTTATAGAAAGAAAAAAGTGTCTTCTTTTGCTTTTTGTAATGATGATCAGACATCCTATATTCAAGTAATAAACCAACAAACACAAATTATTAAACAATGAATAAAGGCAAAACACAATCTCTGTAACAATTATTAAACCAACCAGCCTGCATCATTTAAATAAATATAGTAATCTCACAGAATTTACCCTAAGATATAATCTCCGAGCCAAATCATACACAAAACAGCATGCCAATTTCACAATTGCAACCATTTATGAATCGAAATCCACTCTATTAATTTCGATTAAACTGAACACCAATCCGAAATGACGCTCCTAATATGAATCACAATAAACAATCGAATAATTGATTTTACCACAAACATAACCCTAAAAAATCCAGATACTGAAAATCAAGTTAAATTAATCCATGAACTGGTAAACAATAGAAGGCTCTAATGAAGGAAACGAAAGATGTTGAGCGAACTGACCTGTAATCGATCCGGAGTGAATCCAACTCGGCGCGGCTCCAACGACGCTCGAAGCAACTCAACTGCGAAAGCAATGTTGAAGATGACGACGAGTCACAGGACACTTTTTTTTGACCGGTGATGGACCACAATTGTATGAATCATAAACACAGTTAAACCCACCAAATTAGACTGTTTGTCTATCTAACTTCGATGTTTTAGTCCCGATACATTTCTACAGGGTATTTCAGAGCTTAGAGAGAATACACGCTAAGGAAGAGCTTTTAGCACAGAAAAGATATCAGGAGACAATCCAAGGTCAAGATCAGACGCTGAATGAAGAAATCTAAAGATCCTGACCTGGAATCATTCAAAACAAATCAAACCGAAGAGAAACCGAAGACAATCCGGAGCTGGAATACACCGATAGTTTTGTGCAAACTGCACAAAACTCACAACCACTCTCCTCATGCCACATGGACCGGCGGCTTTCTCCTCACATCCACCCCTCCTCCTCTCCCCTTCCTCCACATGTCAACCTCTCCTCCTCCCTCCCAAAAGCCACCGGCGGCTTTGTGTTGTCCCTCTCCCCTTGTGACACTTGCCCTCCTCTCCTCTTCCCCTCCTCTCCACCCTTGGATGCTAAACCACATGCCCTCATCTTGGCCATCCATTCCTCTCCTCCATGGCTATAAATACCAAGCCATCCCTCCTCATTTCATAAGCCATAAGCATTCACAACCACACTCCACTTCTCTCTCTAAGTTTGTTACTTTGTAAAGTTTGGTTTTGATATAAATAAAAGTTCAGTTTGTTCTCAAATACTTTAGTTCGATCTTGAGTACTCCTGTTTGTTCTTGAGTACTCAAGCTTTCAGTTACAGTTCAAGAGTTACTCCTGTTTGTTCTTGAGTAATCTCTTTCTCTTCTCTCTTTACTCTTGTCGGTTCTTGAGTATTCTTTTCCAAATCCCCAAGTATTTAGTTATGATGTCCAACTCTATGGATATTCGTAACTTAACTCTTCATTCGGTTGAAGGGGAGTTCTTGTTTTATAAAATGTTTTACTTCGTTTAGTTTCTTTTCTCTGTATTCAAAACTTGTTCTATGTGCCATTTATAAGGTCAGACTTTCCAAGGTTGAGTGGAAGCTACGAAAGGGCAAAACTCTTCTGTGGGAAGTCGTGAACATACTCGGGTAAGTGGATGCTACGAAAGGGCAAAGCTTATCTGAGGAGTTCGATCTATCTTTAAAACCATTTGGAAACTGGACCAAAGGGACCAAATGGATGCACAAAAGGCTAAGATACTTCGAAAGGAGGAATTAGTCTGAAGTATAACAAGGGTTTACAAACAGTGTGGCAAATTGAGCGCTACGAAAGGGCCTCGATGCACGTTTGAATACTTAGAAGGGTTACTAAAAGAATGAACAGGATATAATACAAGGCCCTCTAAGACCGAATACTCCTCTTGCAATCACAGAATTCCCTTTGTCTTTACTTTTATTGTTCAATCAACTGCAACCATCAACCGCTCACAATCCGGAGGACTTGCAATTCACGCATCACCCACTGTAAGTCTTCGCTTTTAATTTCAGTATTTACTTTTCTGTAATTTACTTTTCAGCACTCAAAACCAAAACCAACTAAAAAGTCACGTAGTTGTTAGCACTAAAACCTCAACCAACCTAAAACACGCTCCTTCGCTGAACAAATCCCTTAAAGAATAACCTATCCCCCTAATTCCTCTGGGTTCGACCCCTACTTACCAAGTACTACCCAGTAGTATAGTTGCGAGTAGCGAACTATTATAAATTTATTTGTACAAATCGCTTTGACGACGAGCGGTTCTGTCAAATTGGCGCCGTTGCCGGGGAATTAGCCATCGGATAAGTTCTTCGAATCAAAATCACTTCAAAATAACCATGTCTCGCGAAGAAAGCCACCATGACTATCAGGATGACGAAGAAATAAACCCGTACGATCGAAATGATGAGGTTCCATTCATCGATGATCCGGAACAACTCATCAGAAATAGAAGAGCTCGTGATAGGGAGGCCGCCCGAAGAAACCATGAACCACCCGAGGACCGAAATGCAGCTGGTCCAGTACAACCCCCTAGATATCCACCACACCCCCAACCCCGACAAATACCTAGGCAATAACCTGTCTTCGACGACTACTATGGGGACAACAACTACCGTGAACCTACTATGGGAGAATTAAATGCCCCTAACTTCGAAACACAGTCGTGGTGCATTTACGAGAGCCCTGAACTAGAAAACATAACCATCAACGCGTCAGTGGCCCACAGCTTGCCAAAATTCTCAGGAGCTCAAGGAGAATCCGCCACAACTTACCTCCAACGCCTGCATGGAATTTGCCAAAACCTAAAACCCAATCGAGTGAATATGGACGACTTCAAGTTAAAGGCGTTCTATTTTTCCCTCATAGACTCGGCAAACGATTGGTTCCTTTCATTGCCTTCCGGAAGCATCAGAACATGGGCTCAGATGCAGAAGAAATTCTTAGACAAATACTATCCAGCGGGAAGAGCAATGCAAGTAAGGAGGCAACTACAGGAAATCAAACAGGGTCCCAATGAAACCATGTACGATTACCTGGAAAAATTCAATCACCTAGAAAGGAGCTGCTGTACCCTTGGACTGCCCGAGAAACTCGTCATCGAATACCTCATTGATGGATTAAGACCCTTAGACAAAATGCTCTTGGATGCCTCAGCGGGAGGATCCATGATGAATCTATCATTGAGTGGCATAAGGAATCTCATCGCCAACGTTGCTGAAAATGCCCGATTTAGAGAAGAGACTGCTCGTCAAGATGAATTCTCTCGATCAAAAAAGGTAGCACAAGCCGAAACATCAGTAAACTCCATAACTGAAGAGATGAAACAGTTAAAAGAGATGATGATTCAGATCATACGAAGACAGCCAGTTCCTGCAAAACCTTGTGAATTTTGTGGTTCTACGGAGCACAAAACTGACACATGCCCAACATTAATAGAAGAGGAACCTGCAGAAGTAAATGTAGTGGGAGGATACCAAGGATACGACAACAACAACAACAATGACAGAGCCGGACAAAACAGACAGTACGGTCAAACAACCAACCCAAGCTGGCGTAACAACAACTATCTTCAGAAGGAGACACAGCCAGCTGTCCCTCAACTAGCTCAGTCGTTCTACCAACACCCCCACCGGCAGTATAACCAGAACACTCAATCAGCAGGCCAATATCAGCAAAAAGGACCAATTCAGTACCAAGTCAGCCCGAACAAACAGCAGGAACCAAGCAAGTCGCTCAATGACACAATGAAGGAGCTGGCAGGAAACATAAATCAATTGGGTACTTCGCTACACCAATACCAGGCAAAAACTGATGGGGCAATTTCAGAACTGACCAAACAAATGTCCCAGCTCGCCACAGCAATGTCAACACTCACTAGTGAACCTGGCAGACTTCCTTCACAGACTATCCAAAATCCAAAAGCAAATATCAGCATGATAAGGAAGTCAAACACACTGGGAGAAGTAGTACGATCCCCAACTTACCAACTTACCAACAAACACTTCACCCGTAGGCATCGTCCTGATTGGAATCAAGAAGAAGATCGACCCAATGATGGCAAAACATGGGTCACGCATGCTGACAATGGACGGTATGCATTCACCGTCTGTATAACACCCCCGCCAATCACACACTCTGACATACCAGCATCTGGATGGGATGGCGCACCAACTAATATTTATGCTTCGAAGCAAAATATTAAGGGGAACGATTATACAAACCCTAAACCAAGGAGTGGGCAGAATGGCCCGACAATAGAAAAAGCCCTCACTTCAGATCATGAGTCACAACCAGAAAGAAATAAAGACCCAGGAGCCTTTACAGTCACTTGTGTTATCGGTGAAACACAGATTCATAAGTGCTTAGTCGATCTTGGGGCTGCTGTCAACACCATGCCTTCTTCTTTATATTACTTATTAGGACTTGGTCCGTTGAAACCACCCAGGTCGAATATCGAGCTAGGAGATAAGTCGTGCATCTGTCCAATTGGAGAATTGGAGGATGTAATACTCCATGTGGGAGAGCTCGCCGTTGCTGCAGACTTTTATATAATACCAACAGGAGAGACCAACGAAGACGACCCTCCAACAATAATATTGGGACGACCATTCCTCTACGCTACTAAAGCAAGAATCGATGTGGGCAAGGGCTCATTATCGCTTAAGTTCGGCGGAAAAATTGCATACTTCTACATTGATAAGAGCCGCACGGATACAAAAAAGCCGCCAGACATTATACCTATCTCAGAACAGGATACACAGAAGTCCAACCTTCCCAAGGAGACCAAAAAAGTAACAAGACCAGCAGCTATGGTCAAAGTCCCCTCGCCTTCTCAAAAACAATGGAAAAAGAAATCACTAAAACGATGGGAACGAGACCCAAGCACATCATTCTCCAAGAACTCAGGAAAGGAGAAGGCTAGAATCAATGCAGGAACCGCGGCAAAGTTTGACCTAAGCCGCCCATGGGATCCCAACTGGTGATCCCCTTGTGTCGAGCCAACGACGTTAAACAAGTTCACTGGTCGGGAGGTAACCCGACACTATCTTACTTTTCTGCACTTTATTTTCTGTCATTTAAATTTCCAATAAGCGCTCTCACCCACTTTTTGTATAGAAGGAATATCTTTCATGCAGGAATTAAGTTTGGAGCAAGACCGGATCAGCCAGGCAGCTTCCGTGAATTTACCGGGCCTGCGCTGAGAGTTCGAGGCCCCAGCCAGACTCCCTCGATTATCCAGCCTCATGCCATGTCATTTGCACGACACAGTAAAAGGGAGTTCTGTTCTTCTTTTTCCTTAATGTCATTTCCTTCTCTTGTATATATTTGCATGACTTTTGAACTAAGGCACGCCTTCGTTCAAAAGCGTGGGGTGAGAACCATCTGCATGTTTTTCTTTTCTTTTTTAATAATATCTTTTTGAAAATATGAACTTAAGAATGTGAAAAAGATAGATCATAATTCATGCATCAACCTTGTGAAAATACAACTGTTTAAAAACTTAGAATGTAACTTCTCATTTGTCCTTTGTGCCGAGATAACCTAGGGATGTGGAGTTGATAGAAATTGCCCTAGAGAGGCTTGGCAAGCACTTGAAGGATCAGATCAAACTATATGGTTTTCGAAGTCAGTGGAGGCTGCACTTCAGGTTTCGGTGAATAATTGAAGTCAACTCTGCCTTGAAGCATCTATGTAAAAGGCAAGGACGGGAATCAAACCGTCCTCTCTCTAGTCAAAGTAGCCGAGAAAATAGATGAGCGACCCTCATCTTGACCCGCGCGAAACAACAAAGATGAGAGGAGCGGGGAGGTATTTCCATATGCTTGCGGGCGATGATTGGACCTCCCAAGAAGGCAAAAAACAAGATGGACTAGCAAGTCACAAAGAAGCAAAAAACTCAAAGAAGAAAATCAAAAGAGGCCTAAGGCCCAAAAATGTGAAGGTTTTAACCGAGCAAAAGTGAAGCACTCAACAACGTCAAATCAAAAGCTAAAGGCAAATCACTACAAAAAGCAGTCCATCGCCAAAGAAGAAAAAAGAAAAAAGAAAAATCAAGAAAAGGCTCAACTCACTGAAACCCGAATCGAATCACGTGCTAGAGAAAGCTACAAGAAAACCATATAGTGCGAGACGGTCCCGAAGGTGTAGTCCAGGAGCCTGAAAAGGGCTATCTCCCGAAACATCCGGAATAATTTGCATCTCAGCACGAAGGTACAAGTATCAAGTTTCTTCTACTTATTTACGCAGTTTAATTTAGTAACAAGTAGTAATGCATGAATTAGGAAAAATCGAGTACCACAATCTTATTTTCATATTTTAACCAACTTACTTAGTAACGCCCTTATAAAGCATTGTTCAGGACGAACAACTAAAAGTGTGGGGTTATCTGATGGACCACAATTGTATGAATCATAAACACAGTTAAACCCACCAAATTAGACTATTTGTCTATCTAACTTCGATGTTTTAGTCCCGATACTTTCTACAGGGTATTTCAGAGCTTAGAGAGAATACACGCTAAGGAAGAGCTTTTAGCACAGAAAAGATATCAGGAGACAATCCAAGGTCAAGATCAGACGCTGAATGAAGAAATCTAAAGATCCTGACATGGAATCATTCAAAACAAATCAAACCGAAGAGAAACCGAAGACAATCCGGAGCTGGAATACACCGATAGTTTTGTGCAAACTGCACAAAACTCACAACCACTCTCCTCATGCCACATGGACCGGCGGCTTTCTCCTCACATCCACCCCTCCTCCTCTCGCCTTCCTCCACATGTCAACCTCTCCTCCTCCCTCCCAAAAGCCGACGGCGGCTTTGTGTTGTCCCTCTCCCCTTGTGACACTTGCCCTCCTCTCCTCTTCCCCTCCTCTCCACCCTTGGATGCTAAACCACATGCCCTCATCTTGGCCATCCATTCCTCTCCTCCATGGCTATAAATACCAAGCCATCCCTCCTCATTTCATAAGCCATAAGCATTCACAACCACACTCCACTTCTCTCTCTAAGTTTGTTACTTTGTAAAGTTTGGTTTTGATATAAATAAAAGTTCAGTTTGTTCTCAAATACTTTAGTTCGATCTTGAGTACTCCTGTTTGTTCTTGAGTACTCAAGCTTTCAGTTACAGTTCAAGAGTTACTCCTGTTTGTTCTTGAGTAATCTCTTTCTCTTCTCTCTTTACTCTTGTCGGTTCTTGAGTATTCTTTTCCAAATCCCCAAGTATTTAGTTATGATGTCCAACTCTATGGATATTCGTAACGAAACTCTTCATTCGGTTGAAGGGGAGTTCTTGTTTTATAAAATGTTTTACTTCGTTTAGTTTCTTTTCTCTGTATTCAAAACTTGTTCTATGTGCCATTTATAAGGTCAGACTTTCCAAGGTTGAGTGGAAGCTACGAAAGGGCAAAACTCTTCTGTGGGAAGTCGTGAACATACTCGGGTAAGTGGATGCTACGAAAGGGCAAAGCTTATCTGAGGAGTTCGATATATCTTTAAAACCATTTGGAAACTGGACCAAAGGGACCAAATGGATGCACAAAAGGCTAAGATACTTCGAAAGGAGGAATTAGTCTGAAGTAGAACAAGGGTTTACAAACAGTGTGGCAAATTGAGCGCTACGAAAGGGCCTCGATGCACGTTTGAATACTTAGAAGGGTTACTAAAAGAATGAACAGGATATAATACAAGGCCCCCTAAGACCGAATACTCCTCTTGCAATCACAGAATTCCCTTTGTCTTTACTTTTATTGTTCAATCAACTGCAACCATCAACCGCTCACAATCCGGAGGACTTGCAATTCACGCATCACCCACTGTAAGTCTTCGCTTTTAATTTCAGTATTTACTTTTCTGTAATTTACTTTTCAGCACTCAAAACCAAAACCAACTAAAAAGTCACGTAGTTGTTAGCACTAAAACCTCAACCAACCTAAAACACGCTCCTTCGCTGAACAAATCCCTTAAAGAATAACCTATCCCCCTAATTCCTCTGGGTTCGACCCCTACTTACCAAGTACTACCCAGTAGTATAGTTGCGAGTAGCGGACTATTATAAATTTATTTGTACAAATCGCTTTGACGACGAGCGGTTCTGTCAACCGGGCTATTTTGTTTTTACTAACGTGGGCTTGAAAATTTTACCGGGCTATAGCTGGGCAAGCTCCCATGTAAGTCCGCCACTGCCATCAGCGTATGAATACTATGTCTAAGGAAGGTTTGATACTTAAAGTTGACATGAATGTTGATAAATGTACTACTTGCATGCTTACAAAAATCACTAGGTTGCCATTCAAAAGTATATCAAGATCATCAAACTTGCTTGAACTTGTTCATAGTGATTTGGGTGACTTACATTCTACTCCATCTTTAGGAAATAAGAAGTACTACATAACCTTTATAGATGACTGTTCTAGATATTGTTATGTGTACTTGTTGTGCATGCTAAAGATGAAGCTTTAGACAAGTTTAAAGTGTATAAAGCTGAAGTAGAATCGGTGCATGATTTGATTAAGAGGCTTAGAACCGATATAGGTGGGGAATATTACGATCATATATATTTCCAGATGAATGGTATCATTCATGAGACTACAGCACCTTATACACCATAGCAAAATGGTGAAGCTGAAAGGAAGAATATAGTCCTAAAAGAAATGGTTAATTCCATGTTATCCTACTCTGATTTGAGTAATGGATTTTGGGGTGAGGCTATGTTAACGGCCTGTTATTTGCTTAACAGAGTTCCTAACAAAAGGAATGATGTGACCCCATATGAGCTTTGGCACAAAAAGAAACCAAATTTGAATTATCTCCGAGTTTGGGGATATAGAGCAATATTGAGACTACCGGCTCCCAAAATAACTAGTTTGGGAGAGAGAGGTGTTGATTGCATCTTCATTGGATATGCTGAAAATTCTAAAGCATATAGGTTCTATGTGACTAGAACGAATGATTCTATTTCGGCTCACACCGTAATTGACTCAAGAGATGCAATTTTTATGAGAATTATTTTTCATCGATACCTAGACCTCAAGATTTGATTTCTAGCTCTACAAGAGCTGTGTTGGAAGATGATGTTAGCGCATCTTCTGATAATACTTTGTTTGAGCCTCGTAGAAGCAAACGAGGAAGGATTGAAAAATCCTTCGGATCGGATTATCAAGTTTACTTGATTGAAGGTTCTAGAGAGGATATTGAGTATCAATACTCATATTGATGATGATCCTAGAACCTATGATGAGGCTATGAGGTCTCAAGATGTGTCCTTCTGGAAAGAGGCAATAAACGATGAGATGGATTCTATTATTGGGAATAATACTTGGGTATTGTCGGATCTCCCACCAGGTTGCAAGCCATTAGGCTGCAATGAATTTTCAAAAGGAAAATGAAGGTTGATGGATTGGTTGATAAGTTTAAAGCTAGATTGGTTATCCAAGGCTTTAGGCAAAAAGAGGGTATTGATTTTTTCAATAGTTATGCTTCGGTTGCAAGGATTTCTACTATTAGGTTGTTGATTGCACTTGCTGCAATTAACAATCTGGTTGTACACCAAATGGATGTCAAGACAGCATTCTTGAATGGTGATTTGGATGAGGAAATCTATATGAAGCAACCAAGGATTCATTACGCCGGGAAATGAAAACAAGGTTTGTAAGTTGATCAAATCATTGTATGGGCTGAAACAAGCACCCAAACAGTGGCATTGAAAGTTTGATGATGTAATCTTGTCAAGTGGATTCAAGTTAAATAAAGCAGACAAGTGCATTTACAGCAAATTTGACAACTCCGGAAATGGGGTAATCATTTGTCTATATGTTGATGATATGTTGATTTTTGGTACTGACCAAAAACAAGTAGACCTTGCCAAGGACTTCTTATCATCTAGTTTCTCTATGAAAGGATATGGTAGAAGCAGATGTGATTCTTGGTATTAGAATCAAGCGTGAGAACAAGGGTTTAGCACTGTCACAGTCTCACTATGTTGAGAAAGTGCTTAAGAAATTCAATTGTTTGAATTGTTCTACGATTAGCACTCCCATGGACCCATGTGTGAAGCTTTTACGTAATACGGGTGAAGCAGTTTCACAACTTGAGTATTCTCAAGTCATAGGTTGGCTTAATGTATGCAATGACGAGTACAAGGCCTGATATAGGTTATGCAGTGGGAAAATTGAGTAGATATACTAGTAACCCTAGTAATCTTCACTGGGAAGCTATTAAGCGGGTACTCAAATACCTTAAGGGAACCATGAATTATAGCTTGGTGTATGCTGGTTTTCCCTCGGTCTTGGAGGGATATACTGACGCAAGTTAGATTACAAATTTAGAAGATCTTTCTTCTACAAGTGGTTGGGTATTCTTGCTTGGGGGAGGTGCCATATCTTGGGCCTCTAAGAAGCAAACTTACATCACCAGCTCGACTATGGAATCTGAATTTATAGCATTAGTGGCTGCCGGTAAAGAGGTAGAATGGCTAAGAAATTTAGTACATGAGATTCCATTGTGGCCAAAGCCGGTAGCGCCTATTTCTATCCATTGCGATAGTAAGGCAACTTTGGCTAAAGCTTATAGCCAAATGTACAATGGTAAATCGAGACACCTGGGCATTAGGCATAGCGCAGTTTGTGAACTGATCACTCACGGGGTGATTTCGATTGATTATGTCCAGACACAGCAAAATCTAGCTGATCATTTGACGAAAGGATTAGCTAAGGACTTGGTACACAAGTCATGTTTAGGGATGGGCTTCAAGCACATCTAAATATCTTATCGTAGGACACCTATATTCCTCTTAGTATGACGCTAAGAGCTGAATTATAGAAAGCCTATTCTGAGAGATTTGAAGCACATGGTATGTCCATCCCAAAGTTGTGCTTGTATTTCCTGCAGAGAAAGGGAGGATGAAGGTTACCTTCTTAATGGATCTTTTTGAAAAGTGCATTGCAGGTGCATGCGAAAAGAATCCACCTATGTAACTGTGAAGTGAGCCGCTTCAATTAGCTTGTCCTTGGTTAAGTATGCACTTATGAATGGATAGGGACACATGGTTAAAATAGTGTCAAGTTGTACTTCGAATAGTAGTAAACTTGTGTGTGTTCTATTTTCACGTATTCAAATGGGTTGATGGGTTCAATTCGTAGAACACCCTGATTCTCAAGTATTGGAAAATACTACACTATGTGAAGTTCAATCGAATGGGACACTTCACTTATGTGCAAGTTTTGTTCGGAATGAATACTATTAGTATTCAAGAGTATAACCCTAAAATGAGGGAGGATTGTTGGAGATTTTAGGTTTATACATTGTAAAAACATGTATGAAACCCTGTAAAGATGTGTTGTTAATAAACAAAACTCTTTGGAACTCACTTGAGCTCATTTTGGATTAAGACCAGCAAGATTTGCACTGGCAAATGCATTAACAAAGCTTGAACCGGCCGGCTGAGAAAATAGTCTCATGCCTACCGGCCGGTTGAGTAGATCAGCAATTGATAGAAAATTCTCTGAGGTGTTGAGCCGCCCGGTTGAGTCTGGAATCGCCCAGGCCATGGACAATTCGGCGTGTTCTATGTAGACATTAGCGTCGCTAATGCCAACAGCGGGCGCGACTGTTAAAGTCACTTATGGGCGCGGCGTAATGTCCATTGCGGATGTACAGCGGATGCAGTTGCTGAATTGGAATCGGAAGTTTATCCGATCAAAACCGGTTATTAAACCGTTGCTGGCTTTTGTGTTTGAAATAGTGAGAAATAAGATAGGCGAGAAAATGAGAAAATGGTTCGAACAAAAGGTGGAATTGGGGCAAAGATGATGGCTTTATTGTATTGAAAGTACAAAACGATGGTGATGCAAGGCACTACACTATCCCTTAGCAATAAGGATACCCTAGAGCCGAAGAGGTGCAACCCTCGACAATAAGGTAGTGATCAAGAGTGAACTCTTAGGTTGGAAACTTGATGCCGAGAGCTGCTCCTTGCTCCTCTATATATAGTGTTCGCCTTGTGAATGTGGAAAGGAAGACAAGAACTAGCCATTGCCCATTGAATGCCCATGCGTTACTCTTGGACTTGTGAGTCAAAGAGTAACGCCTCTTCCTTGATGGCTCCCCAACGTGCATATTCCTCCCAACGGCTCTTGGTCAAGTCCGGACTCTCCTTGTGTAACGGCTCCCCAACGGATAGCCCTGGATTTTGTAACGCTCGTGCATTTAATTATCGAAGATCTCCTTTGACTGGCGTGTCACTCGGCTGGGCTTCGGCGGGGCGTGCCTGGGTCTCGACCATGGTGCCTGTCAGGGCCTTCTCGCCCAGTTCTTCGCAAAAGACCCACGGCCCCGTTGCTCGGTAGGTGTTTTGGGTCCTTTCTCGTAGGCGCTCGTCGGGTCTTCCGGGGGTAGTTGCGCATTCCTATCATTGCCCGCCCCTTTTTGTGTGACCTTGTCCTCTATCTTACGAGACAATGCGTCTGCCCCTTGATTCTCTTTGCCCGTCCTGTAGTGTATTTCGAAGTCATAGCCGAGCAGCTTGGTCAGCCAACGTTGGTGCTCCTCGGCCACCAGTCGTTGTTCCAGGAGGAACTTGAAGCTCTTCTGATCCGTCCTTACTATGAAATGCCTCCCGAGTAGTTAAGGCCTCCACTTGTTGATGGCCAATACTATCGCCATGAGCTCTTTCTCATATGTCCCCTTAAGTCGCGATTGGGTGGACAAGACCTGGCTGAAATAGGCCACCGACTACATGTTTTGCATTAGTACCGCGCCTAAACCATGTCCCGATGCGTCGGTCTCGATCACGAAGGTCTCGTTGAAGTTGGGTAGGGCTAGCACGGGCACTCTCGTCATGGCCGCCTTGAGTTCGACAAAAGCCCTGCGCCTCTTCGCCCCAGTTAAATGCGTCTTTCTTGAGCTGTTGGTTGAGCGGGGCCGCTGTCTTGCCATAGTCCTTCATGAACTTTTGGTAGTACCCGTTCAACCCAAGGAACCCTCTTAACTCCTTTAGTGTCTTGGGCTCTGGCCATTCGAGCATCGCTTGGATCTTGAGTTTGTCTGCCGAGACTCCTCCCTTGGACACGACGTGCTCGAGGTACTCGACTTGCTGTCGTCCAAAGTTGCTCTTCTTTTTGTTGATGACCAATTGGTTCTTCGCAATTCCTCCAGGATTTGCTCCAAGTGTCGGTCGTGCTCTTCTAGTCCCCATCTATAGACTAGTATGTCATCAAAAAAGACCAAAATGAATTTCCTCAAGAACGGCTTTAGTACCTGGTTCATAAGTGCTTGAAAAGTTAACGGGGCGTTCTTCAGTCCAAAAGGCATTACTAGGTATTCGTACTGCCCTTCATGTGTGTGAAACGCGGTCTTGGCCTCATCTCCCAGAGCCATACGTATCTGGTGGTAACCTGATTTCAAGTCTATCTTAGAGAAATAAGCGGCCCCATGTAACTCGTCGAGCAGTTCGTCGATGACCAGGATTGGAAATTTGTCTACCATAGTTTGCTTGTTCAGGGCTCGGTAGTCCACACAGAAACGCCAACTCTCGTCTTTCTTTTTGACTAAGAGCACCGGGCTAGAGAAAGGACTAGAGGTTGGTCGGATAATCCCGGCAGTCAACATCTCGCGCACCATGTACTCAATCTCATCCTTTGCGCTTGCGGGTAGCGGTATGGCCTTACACTCACTAGCTCCGCTCCTTCTTTTAGCACTATGGAGTGCTCGTGCCCTCGTCTAGGGGGCAAGTTCTTAGGGTCTTGAAAGACATCTTTGAACTTGTCTAGGATTCGGCTGATGAGCTCGGGCGTTTCGTTCTCTAAGGCTATTGGCTCCTCGACATGTAGGGATACGAAATAGCAAGCAGCATTGGATTTCCTTCCATGGGCTATCGCATCAAAGGTCGCCTCGATTTTCCACAATTTGACCTCGCCCCGTAGCTCGACCTTTTGGTCACCATCTTGGAACTCCATGCGCAGCAGCTTCCAATTGGTCTTTACCTCCTCCAATGATTGCAGCCAAGGCTATCCAAGTATGGCGTCAGTTCCTCTCATGCGAAGGGGCAGGAAGTCCCCTTGCATGGTGTGCCCTGGAAGCTCTAGTCTCACTCCTTCGCATAACCATCGGCTCTCCTCTGCCTGGCCGTTGCTCAAGATGACTCGGAATTTTTTCTGGGTGCTTGTCGGAATGGCCTCCTCTTCGACCAAGGACTTCGATATGAAGTTGTGGGATGCCCCACTGTCCACCAAAATGATCACATTTCTTGCGCCAATCCTCCCTCGGAGCTTAATTGAGCGTGGCTTCGTCAGTCCGGCCAGGCTATTGAGGGATACCTCAACTAGCCCTTGGTCAGTCGGCTCCGCTTGTTCGTCCTCTTCATCTAGTTTGTCAACCAGGAGGATTTGCAGCTTGGGTGACTTACACCGATGCCCCGGGTACCAGTGCTCGTCGCATCACAGGCACAAGTTCTGGGCGCACCTAGCGGCAATGTCCGCCTCAGTCAGTCTCCTCGCCTCGCCCACTCCGTGCGTAGGCTCCTTGGGTTTATCTCGGTTCATGCCAGCGCTCGGTTCTCCGCTAGTCGCCCGACTGGGGTGTATGGGGGCCATGGCTTCTTTATCTGTCGCTTTTTCCTCTTCGACTAACAGCGCCAGATGCATGGTCTCGGTGAGGGTACGGGGTCTGAGGACTCGTACCCCTCGCATATAACGGGCTTCAGGCCCTTCATGAAGGTGCCTATGAGCGCCCCGAGTGGCATGCTGCCGAGGCCTACGGATAGGTTTCTGAACTGATCTCGGTACTCCTCCACCGATGTGTTTTGTGCCAGCGCAAAAAACTCTTCATGGACGCATCCCGGCTGGCCCTGGAAGCGCTTATTCAGCTCGGCCTTCAGCTCCTCCCAGTTGCGGAAAGGCTGGTATTCTTCTCTCCATTGATACCAGTGGAGGGCCTTTCCCTCCAAGCAAAGAGCCACCGCGTCCATCTTGTCGTAGTCGGTCAAGCCGTTCACTAGGAAGTAGCATTTGGTCCTGTGCAGCCAGCTGCGCATGTCCTCGCCCTGGAATATGGGCAGTTCCAGCTTACGATTGCTGGTGTCCAGCGCCCTCACGGGTCTGAGGGGGTCTGCGTCAGGCCTCATTTTCTCAGGCGATCATCCATCCGAGCATCTCCAAACTCCAGAGCTTCACCTAGATAGGGATCTATATAAGGCGGTCGTCTGGGGCAATCTCGGGTTATTTTGTCTCGGGCGCACCGGTATGTGTCGAGGGCCTCTTATTCCGACTCCTCGAGGCTTCCGCGCAGTGATGCGGGGTTCTTCTTGGGTTTCTTGTACAAAGTGCCTGAGTCATCCAGCATGATGTTCTTGCCTCGATTAAGCACCTTAGGTGTTGTTGGTGCTGGGTCCGACCGAGCCACTAGCTTCTCCCCCATTTCTCGTAACTCCTTGAGGGACTGGGAGAGTTCCGCGTGGTTACGGTCGACCTTAGCGTCGAGGTCTACCAACCTCGTCTTGAGGCCTGATGTCCTCGCCTCCAAATCAGATAGGGTCGCCTGTCATGTGTTTGCTATCATGATGTCTACAAGGATCGTACAGCTCTGAGGCCAAAATGATAGGAATTTGCCAACTAGGGTCTAGGCAAATTCCTGAGTTGCGCTATGGAAATGGAAAATGAGAAAATGGTTCGAACAAAAGGTGGAATTGGGGCAAAGATGAGCTTTATTGTATTGAAAGTACAAAATGATGGTGATCACTACAATGGGAACGCAAGGCACTACACTATCCCTTAGCAATAAGGATACCCTAGAGCCGAAGGGGTGCAACCCTCGACAATAAGGTAGTGATTAAGAGTGAACTCTTAGGTTGGAAACTTGATGCCAAGAGCTGCTCCTTGCTCCTCTATATATAGTGTTCGCCTTATGAATGTGGAAAGGAAGACAAGAACTAGTCGTTGCCCATTGAATGCCTATGCGTTACTCTTGGACTTGTGAGTCAAAGAGTAACGCCTCTTCCTTAATGGCTCCCCAACGTGCATATTCCTCCCAACGGCTCTTGGTCAAGTCCAGACTCTCCTTGTGTAACGGCTCCCCAATGGCTAGCCCTGGATTTTGTAACGCTAGTGCATTTAATGATCGAAGATCTCCTTTGACTGGCGTGTCACTCGCCTGGGCTTTGGCGGGGCGTGCCTGGGTCTCGACCATGGTGCCTGTTGGGGCTTTCTCGCCCTGTTCCTTGCAAAATACCACAGGGCCCCGTCGCTTGGCAGGTGCTTCGGGTCCTTTCTCGTAGGCACTTATCGGGTCTTCCGGGGGTAGTTGCGCATTCCTATCAGGACTCTTGTCTTATCTTAATTCAAGTATTTGTAAACCCTGCCTGGGTGAAATATTGAATTAGGAAAGCGAAGCTACTTTGTGATTCAATTGTTATCCGGTTGTCATTGCTTGAAGCTTCATCTGCATGTGACTCAAAGAGAAAAATCAAAGTTCGACTTTTAGAAACGATGAACAAGAATGCATAATTTTGAAAGCTGTGGTTTTCTAAATTTTTGCAAGTTCCTTTATTTGCATAATGTTTTGATAATAATGATTGTTTGAAGTACTTCATGTTTTACTTTTATGTTGTAGATATTCACCATAATTCTGACTCCAGCAACACTCCGGCAAACAATGGAAGAAAATATCAAATGGGGAAGGCTGCACCAATGGTCAACACTCCGGCAAACACTCTCCATAATTCTGACTCTTTAGCTAGTCTGCAACCTGGAGTCACATAGAAATCCAATGGCGAAAAAGAAAGGAGTTCCCTTACGGTATGTTTGAATATTACATATTCTTTATTGGAGGTGAAAGTATGGGTTTTAATGCTGGGTTTTGTATTTAGGGTGTTGCAGTTTATTGCAGTTGTGGAGGGAATTTTAGTTGACAGTTGAATGTTAGTTGTACTTTAGCGAAGTGACGCCGTTTGGTGTTGGCGTGTAAGTTCTGCGTTTGACACCAAACATCGTCGTCCTCGCTCGAGTACAAAGCCTCCTGATGGACCATAATTATACGAATCAAAAACACAGTAAAACCCACCAAATTAGACTGTTGGTCTATTTAACTTCTGCTTGTTAGTCCCGATTTATTTCTACAGTGCATTTTAGAGACTAAAGAGAAAACACGCTAAGGAGAGGATTTTACGCTGAAAAGATATTACGAGCCAGTCCAAGGTCACGATCAGACGCTGAATGAAGAATCTCAAGATCCTGACGTAGGAATTACTCAATTCAAAATCAACCGAGGAATAACCAAAGTCAGACCGGAGCGAAATTGAACTGATAGTTTTGTGAAAAGACTGCACAAAACTGTCAAAAACTCATCCATGGACCAAGTGACCGGCGGCTTTTGGCTTTGTGGTGACTCATGGGTGGCCAAAACCACCCCTTCCTCCTCCATGACCGGTGGCTTTGGCAAGAGGTGGCCAAAGCCACAAAACCTCCCCTCCATATGACTTGCAACCGGCGGCTAGATGAGCCACCACAAGAAGTTGCCATGTGGTGGCTTCTCCTCCACAAGCTCCTCCCCATCTCCTCCACCCTTGGATGCAACACCATATGCCACCATCTCCACCCTCCATTCTCCTCCCCTTGTGGCTATAAAAGGAGGCTTTTCCTCCTCATTTCAATCATCCACAAATCCAAAAATTGTAAACACTTATCTCTCTAAAAGTTTTGGTTACTTTGTAAGTTTGGTTTATGAAATAATACTCCTGTTGGTTCTTGAGTATTATACTGATTGGAAATAATACTCCTGTTTGTTCTTGAGTATTATACTTTAGAGAATACTCCTGTTGGTTCTTGAATATTCAGTAGGAAATTGGGAATACTCATGTTGGTTCTTGAGTATTCCACCCCTTTCCCTCTTACTGTTTTCAAAAACCCCTGAGTATTTAGTTATGATGTCCTTTTCCATGGATATTCGTAGCTAAACTCCTCATTCGGTCGAAGGTATTTTCTTGTATTATATAATGTTTTAATTTCTTTTAGTTTCATTTCTCTGTATTCAAAACTTGTTCTATGTGCCATATATAGTCAGAGTTTCCAAGGTTGAGTGGAAGCTGTAACAAGCAAAGCTCTTCCGTGGGAATTCGTGATCATACTCGGTAAGTGGAAGCTGTAACAAGAAAAACTTATCGAGGAGTTCGACTTATCTAAAACACCACTTGGTCGATTGTAACTGAGAGATCAGGTGGATGCACAAAAGACTAAGATACTTCGAAAGGAGGAATTAGTCTGAAGTAGAACAAGTGTTGCTTTAAACGATGTTGCAAGTCTTGCGCTACGAAAGGGCCTCGATTCATCTTTGAATACTTAGAAAGGTTACTAACGGTTATTAATAAACATGTTATAATACAAGGTACCTGAAACCGAATACTTTTCCTTAAATTACAAACCCCCCTGTATTTACTTTTATAAACTGCTCGATCAACTACAACCATCAACCGCTCATCTACCGGAGGAATCGCAATCACGCATCACCCACTGTAAGTCTTCTTCCCTTAACTCTTTTACTTTTAGTATTTTAATTTCTGTATTTATTTTCTGTATTTACTTTTCCGCACTCAAAACCCAAAAAAAAAAACAAAAAACAGTAGCTTAGTTAATCGCGCTAAAATCTCAATCAACCTAAAACACGTTCCCCGCCAGTATAAAGAACAACGTATCCCTCTAATTCCCTTGGGTTCGACCCCTACTTACCACTTACTACCCAGTAGTGTAGTCGCGAGTAGAGGAAAATATAAATTTATTTGTACAGAGAACATTGCACCTTAACGACAGTGCAGTGCGCTCCGTCACCTCCCTCCACGCTCCATTCTCTGTAATTTTGAACTTTACCAGAAATACAAACCCTAAGCTTTTCCCTATCTCCGATCTGCTTTCTCCGCACTTTGTTTGATTAATCGGAGCTCGTACGGTGCTCCGACGAGCTCGATTCTCATGGTATCAGAGCAAATGACGATTTAGGTGTCGATCTTCCTTTAGATCATTTTTTTGTTGAATCTGATTGGTATCCGTAGCAATGGCGAATGTGACTGATTCGAGTTCGAATTCGATTCCGATTGTAAGTCCGATTGTGATGAGTTCGAGTGGTGTTAGTAATGGTGCGGTAGGTGTTATTGATGATCCGTACTTTGTGAATACTGAATAACAATGAACTCACTGGAAGTTCAATCGTGAGTAAAGTACTTCTCGGTCAGGAAAATTATGCAACCTGGAAAAAGTTTATGGAAATTGCATTATCTGGAAGGTCGAAATTAGGCTTTGTAGAAGGAAAATATCCTAAACCTATAGAGGCTGTTATGGCTGTATGATGGTAGAGATGTAATGATGTTGTGATGTCATGGCTTATTTGTTCAGTCTCGGAGAAAATAGTTTGAGAAATTTTGCATGCGAAGGATGCTGCAACTGCTTGGGTAATCCTTGAATCAAGTTATGATGGTATTAATCTGGCTAGGCAATATGAACTGCAGCGTGAACTAGGTAATTTGGTTCAAGGAGAATTGTCAATTACTATGTATAAGAGGAAACTTGAGTCATTATGGCAAGAGTTGGATGCTCTCAAGACTCAAGGTTACTAATGTACTAAGACTGTGAACTGTCCTTGTTGCAAACAGGCCGATGATGACAGCAAAAGAGATAGAGTCATTAAGTTCTTGATGGGATTGAGTGATAACTATGCTTCTGTAAGGACACATGTTTTTGCTCTGAATGAAGTACCAAAATTTAGCAGTGTATGGGTTGGCATTGTCTGAAGAAGCATCAAGGAAAACTAGGCAAGTTAGTAGGGTTGAGGCCTCAACTTTATTGGCACAAACAAATCAATCAAGCTAACAATAGCCAGATCACTACCAATCAGAGTAGACAGTCAAGGCAGTATAATTCACCTCCAATATTCTTCTTCTTACACGATTTTTCTACAGTCTCCTCGACAGTCTGGACTTGATGTGAATGTAATGCAGGCTGGTGGTATGGAGTTATCGGTCACATGGAAACTTGCGATGTGGATGAAAATAACTGCAGTTGTTATCTAAGCGGTATGCCAGTGTTTTTGCATATCTGTAGTAAATATTAGTACTCTCTTGCTGGTTTCGGAATGTGTTAATACCCTATTTCTGATTTGAATTAATATCCTTAACGTCGAACAGACGCTGTTATACTGGAGTTTACGCAATACCCACGAGGCTTGAGATGGAGGAAAATATCGGTGAAGAGAGACTCGCACAGGGAAGAGGGGAATCCAGCGGACGGGGTTCTATGGAGGAATCAGAAAGGTTTGCAACATTGATGAGATCTCCAAATGGAAGCAACTCTGACTCTGTCTACCAAAAATCCTTAATTAGCATTGAATTGTTTGAATTACTGACACTATAAAGTTCAGCATGTACAGAAGTAGGAACATCACCTTTCAAGCAATGGTATACTCTTCCGAAGATAAAATGTGGATAAATATGTCTTTCATTCATCGAAAATGAGGGGCATCCAGTGTTCTCGATACATTCTTTTGATGAGAGAAGCTCTTCCTACAGGCTCGAAAACCCAGAAATGAAAAGGAAAAAAATTACAGAATGACATCTCAACGTATGTCGAAACATAGCTATTGGAGTTGGAGAGACGAGAGATAACATGTCGGAGTTTCCATAATGTTATGTGATTTTTGATACACATGTTGCTGACATCCACTGAAGTCTAAAAGACTTTCACAACTTCATATGCTCAAGTTGGGGAAAATCCACAGCGTCAAAGTGTGCTGATATCAACCCGGCTTTTATTCAGTTGAAATGCTGGTGTGATCCAACTGCCACAGCTACACTGGATGCCAGACCAATTGAAATGACCTAGCCGAGCATCGCAATGGGCACAAGATAATTTGCCATCCAATGCACCGTCTTCAACTGGAACAACAAAAAATTGTTTATACAAAAGGATGCTATCAAGTCAATCACTGAAGGATGTAACTTTGATCTATAAAAACAGAATTTACTATGTCAACCAGGCAACTGTAAAGAATTCAATATACAGTTGGAGTTGGGGAATCATATCCCGTACAAGCAAAGCAAATAAAAAAATAGCAGCATAAAACGATATAATTCGTACATAAACCTGGTCTTTATCTATGCACATAAAATTTAAACTTAAAATTGTGACGTGATAGATAAAACTGCGTCATTTTCTTATACACATACATACAAAACTACATCGTTTTATTTTTTAAAAACTGCTTTTAGCCTGGCTAAGCAGAAGCTATTTTCATTCAGTTACTAACTTAGATGCTCATTCGATTACCGCGTTTCTAGGCTGTAGTGTAATGGCTGAATCAAGACAAGTTTGCACTAACGGGTAGAGCCCGGAAAAAAAAACTTAGTTGGATGATAGATGACAGGAGAACAATTTCTAGTGCCCTTAAGTTTTTAGCTGGAAGAAAATATGTGAAAAGTTCTCCAATTTAGTCAATTTCGGCAAATTGATTCCTTTTCAACTCGATTTCTGAAATTTATTTCCAATTTGCCCACTTTTCATTTACTACGACTTGTAATAACGCATAAGCATTAGGGCGTTGCTGCGCCGTTAATAACACCGCTCAAGACTACTTACTAATTATATCATTTAGTCGCTCTTCGTAAAGGCGCTAAATTAAAAGTGGACAAATTTGTAATCAATTTTTAGAAATTGAGCAGGAAGGGAATCAAAACTTTGAAATTGAGCAAATCGGAATTTTTTTCTAATTATGTAGTACCTGCAGTCATCCATCGCAAAGGTTCCACAAAGATGGATGAGCATTCGGCCTCAACAGATCTATTATAAGGGTTGCCACTTCTGCGCTTGTTCCAGCCAAAGGATGCTTCACCTTCACCTGGAACATGGTCCACGACATTCTCTTGCAATGCGACAACTCTTCTGCATTTTTTGCAACGGTAAGCAGGAATAGAAGTTTTTACCCCTTTCAGCTCTACTTCTGTTGCGGAAGAGGCAGTGTTGGATGGCAAGCTTGGATCAGCCGCGAATTTGGAGCTGTCTATTATTTCTCCTCGGTTATAGGAATCACCTGAACCCGCAGAAGACGCCTAGTTCAAATAAGTTACAGATGGCGTGAAGGAAGCAACAATGAGTTTCACGAAGAAGAAAAAACACATGCTTGAGAATTTTACTCATCCCACTGCTATAAATCACACAGTTCGATAACCATGACCCGGCGAGTTATTATAATTATGAATTGATCCAACATAACAGTCAAAGAGCCATGTTCATGAAACACCTGAAAAAGGGAGGCGGGACCAGGTTCGATGGAGCACCTACCTAATACTTTCAAGCGAAAACGCTTATATATCGAGCTATCACGATCAACCCTGAAGCTCATTTCTTCAAACATTTTCAACTGCAGTGATGAATTAACAAGTAATTGGCAAAGAAAGAACATTTAATGAAAACCAATGTTCTTTGGCATGACGCTTCACAAATGATTGAAGGAATGTTTTGTATTACTTGTTCTAGGAAGCCATCATTGGGGCAGACTGTGTCGCAGCTCTTTTTTAAGGAGTCGAGTGCCTCTGTTGAGTATCCATCGCGAGATTCAGTGCTTTTTATATAACACTGTTATTCAAAAGCAACAAATACAAAGGTTTAAAAAACTTAGACAGACCTTCTAAGGAAAGGGATTCCGTTCTCATCAAATAGGCCGTGACGATTGCTGCACTGCAACGAACACATCACACAAGTTTGTAAACCTAATGAATTGATAAGCAACAAACATGGAAATGCAACTCAGCCAAATTAATCAATAATCGGTCGATGTCTGAGCCTGTACCTTCTGGACACGCCTGCAAAGCAATGAACCAAAACAGACCCAATCTTTCTGCTCTCATCAACGAAATCCAAACACACGTCTAAATAATCCAATAAGTCCTCTCTCTCCATATCTTTCAATGGCACCGCCATCGTAACAAACTTCAGGTCCTTTCCAGCACGCTCTAACGCATATAACAAATTCCCGGGAGACAACGCGCTCTTTGATCCACCATCCTTAGAAAAACCCTCACCAACATAAACCTTTTTAATTTCCTGGGTCGGGATCTCCACACCACTACGCCATTCGCCAAAAAACGATATCGATGCAGAACTCAACATGGAAAGTATATGCGTTATCTCAGTGTCGCTACTGCCTTGTAGAACCTCAAAGGCATCCCCTATGTTGCCAATGAACAGACTTTCACGCACAAGGGACGGCATGACGCGACAAAGCAAACCCTAATTCAAATTTTCTTCTGCAAAACAAATACACAATAAAAAAAAACTATGTTTATGAATTTTCATTTTCTATCTGACTTATGCCAATTAGCATCTTTCATAAACACAATAGTGATACAATTCATGGAAACCAGCTAACACAAAATCATTCATTAACACAATTGAATGACCTTGATAAGCATTTGGGACCATAAAAAAGTCGAACTTTTTCTATGAAACGAATCAGTAAAGATGTGATTATGATTTATAAGAGACGTGACTGTCGGCAGGCATACCTGAAAGTTTCGATCTTTTGGATTGTCTTGCTGGCAGCTTGGTGAAGCAACTGACGACTAACAGAAAAACTACTCGCCTGCTGATATAGAAGAAGATGGGCTGAGGCTGACGCGTTGCGTCAGTGAATTATAGGGCACAGGATTCCCATCCCCACTCCGAAATGATAAATATGTTTATTGATTAATTTCCGAACGTGTTATGTTATTGATAAAATGGATACACACTATTATGCAGAATAAACTTTTCCTTCTTTTTTTTGATATCGGATAAAAGAGGAGTGTTCAAATGTTATGTGTGTTTTATGGCGTTATGTGTTACTTCAATCTCAGTCTTTAAATTAAATGATCTAAAGGTGTAAAATGAAAGTCAAAAAGTCAAAAAGTGACCAAGTTGTTTGTCATCTTGCACTTTTGTCTTTTACCTAAAAGACAAAATTGCAAGATGAAATCTGGACCTTTAGATCAAAAGATCTAAAGGTGCACAATAAAGTAACACATAACACTCTAACAACCCATAATACTTGAACGCCCCCCTTGGATAGAATAATACATGCATATTACCAAAGTTTTATTATCTAGTTGACATATATATTGATCTTTTTAAAGCTCTAGCAAGGATATTGATCGGATCTGAAATCATCTGGTACATCTCTATACTTCTGAAGCGCTGGCCATATTCGGTACTTTTTACCATGAATCTGCACTTCCACCTCATTGGTACATTCACCTTTACCATTACAAGACACCTCCACGAGGGAAGAAGAACGCATCCACGCGCGAGGCGTGAAGAAGAAGATATGCGCGAGGCGGGACGAGGAAGGCATCAACGAGGGATGTAGGAAGCATCCACACGCGAGGTGGAACGAGAAGAGGAAAAAAGAAGATAATCTCACAAAATTGTGAGGAAAATTGGTGACCCCAGAATCAAAGCCGGGGTTTAAGGATCTATGACAGACTCCTTAACCAATAGGCCACCACCCATGTTGGCTATGTAGAATTAACTTTTAATTGTCCAGTTTTCGATTAGATTTATTTATAATCCTTTTTAGAACATCTCATTATATCTTTATTTATTTGTGTTAAAAGTTTTGTTCTTCCATGTGTCTCATGTAACACTATATATCTAGAGAAGAAGAATACAATTGTCACATATTTCTCTTCCCTCTTTAATCCTCCACCTTGTTCTTGTTAATAATGTGATGATGGCAACCTTAAGTCCTCTTTGAAGAGAATCTCGATAAAATCACTTCCTTTTGGTTTTTCATACGAATTGTATGCATGTTATTGTAATGTATGATTATTATTTTTGCACATTCTATTTATTTACACTTTTAATTGTATGATTTTTTATTTCGTATTTTATATCTCACACTTTATTTTCTGTTATTATAGATGTCTAACCTTGACAGACTCGAATTCACTACCCATTATGTTTCCGGAAGAAACTATATTACATGGGTAGTTAATGTTGAACTCCAGTTAGCAAGTAACAATTTAAGAGAAACCATAAAAGAAGTCTAGCTTATCCCAGCAGGATTGCGCTAAGGGTAATGATCTTACTTCGTCACCATCCCTACGACACCCTCAAAGCTCAGTACTTAAAAGTCAAAAGACCCCTCTGAACTCTATAATAGTTTAAAAGATCATTTTGATTACCAAAGGACGGTTCACTTTACCTCGTGCAAGGTATGGATGGATGCACTTGAGGCTCCAAGATTTTTAAAAGATATCATATTATAATTTCGAGTTATTTCATATTGTTTCAACTATGAAACTATGTGGAGAGTCTATTCGCACAAAGATATGTTGGAAAATACATTATCTACTTTTCATGCTAACAACCTTGTACTCCAGCACCTTGTACTCCAGCACCAGTACAGAGAACATGGTTTTAAGACCTATTCATTATTACTACTACCCAGCTTAATTTTAGCATAAGATCGTCTCTCCAGGAACCAGTTTCATGAAAAACCCGGTTTTGGCATACCTGTTATACGCGTGGCATTCCATGTGGACTTTCTTGTTCCCTGGGTCCACATGGATCATTTTCATATATAAGTGGTACTTCGGGTACCAAGTAGTTACGAAACACAACTAACCGATATCCCAGTTATCGATTATCCTAAAATAATTCAGTATGTATTCCAAACTCATTTGAATTATTTGGGATATCACATATCTCATTTGGGTCGATTTAAGTAAAAACTCCAAATAAAAAAAGCAACTTCAATAAAACTTTTTTTTAAAATAAATAAATTAAATTCTACTATTATTGATAAAGAATGGACAACTCCCAAACTCATGCCATAAGATGCAGCTAAGAGGGGTTTGAACCGTCAATCTCCTGATCATTCGACCAAGAGTAAAACCGCTAGACCACAACTTTTTTGCTTCTATGATTCGATTGAACCGTTTGGTTCAATTATTTATCCAGATTGAACCAAAATTTCATTTGAATCAATTCAAAAAAGTTGGGGCTCGCAGCACTGGATCTGATTCTTATCCAGTGATGGGCAGCTAAATGCTGTCAGCACTGGAATGTCACTGTTTCATGTTGTATATTGATGTTAATAGTCCTTGCACGTGACTTCTTAAAGTCGACACTGTTTCATGTTGTCAGCTGAATCCCCTGCTCCGCCTCCTTTCCTTTATTCTTTTTTTTAAAAAAATTCCACTATTATAAGTAAGGAGTGGACAAGCCGCAAACTCATGCCAGTGCATCCGAAGACCGAAGGAGTTCGAACCGTCGACCTCCTAGTCATTCGACCAAGACTTTTCTTTATTCTTTTCAAGTTGTTCAGGGCTGGAAAGAATAAACCGAAATGATGAATTTCATATCTCAATATTGCTTCAATGTAGCAAAATTCTCAATCTTCTTAGACTGCTCCCTTGTTCTTACTCTGAATAAAAAAAACAAAATACAAACAACCCTTAACTAGCATCAGTTTACAAGGAGCACTCTACAATTGTTAGAGTTTGGTCATGTAAAAGACCAGGCATTATTCTAGTGGAAGGAGGCATTGATGCTTCATCAAAAGGCATTCAGGTACCACCGCCACACCCCACAAAACACACAACTGTGCAACGATGATGAAAGGAGGCAGAGCAGGGGATTCTGCTGGCAGCATGAAACGGTGTCGGCTTTAAGAAGTCACGTGCAAGGACTATTAACATCAATATACAACATGAAACGGTGACGTTCCATCATTTAGCTGCGTAGCACTGGATCTGATTCCATCTTCATGTATCCTTACCGCCTCATCTCTCAATCTCGATTCCTCATCGGTGCAAATCCGCCAGTGTTGATAGAGAATGCAAGCCCTAATGAATTCCAATTCCACCAAATTGCAGCAGCACCTGACTTATGATGATCTTGGGGTACGGATTCACATTACTTTGCAGTTGGCGATTTAAGCTAATTGAACCAAAAGAAGCTTCTTTTAAATTCAGGCAGTTTTCCATCATTTTCTCTTTCAAATATATTTATCATTAGACCTTTTACTACGTAAAACATAAGTCAATTAAAATTTGAACTCAAGTGGTGGCTAGTAGAAAAATGTCAATTACACACTTTGGGCATGGATTCACATTCCTTTGCAGTGTTGAGGATTTAGGCTAATTGAAGCAATGTTGAATGTCAATATCGTGCTTTTAAAGCTTCTTATAATTCTTTTACTACCCAACATTTATTTAAATAATCAGTATCTTCATCTTCACTCATCAAGCATGTCTTTGTATATGCATTTTGGTGTCCATTTTTAGTTCTGTGCTCCTTCCTTTTGATGTTTGACTTTTACTTCATAGATTTTCTTCTGGGTGTTTAGCAGCAGTAATGAAGATCGAACAATGTCGTTCTAGCTATATGTTAAGGCATTTGTATCATTTTCTGTGCCTTATTGCCGGCTTATGTATCGGAGTATCACTTAGTTATTATCTGAGGTTCAACCAGGTTGATCTTCAAGCTCTCTCTTTGTCTGGTTATTATCAGGCTGAGCCATCAATGTTACCACCACCAATGTCCGAGCCACCATCACCCACTGAGCTTCTGCTACCACCAGCACTCAACAAGGGCGTGCTGTCAGAAGGCGACAATGAACTGTTCCAGCGGGCATTGGCTGTTTCAGAATCTGTAGAAATGTCAGACAAAGTGACTACTCCAAAAGTTGCATTCATGTTCCTTGCAAAGGGAAGTCTGCCTCTTGCCCCGTTGTGGGAGCTGTTTTTCCGGGGATATGAAGGACTGTACACTATCTATGTGCATTCAAGTCCGCTTTACGTCGATTCTGTTCCTCAAGAGTCAGTTTTTCATGGAAAACGAGTTCCTAGTCAGGTTTGTTTTCATTCACGTTCACTCTTTCAAAGTCGAATAGAAATGATCAAATTGCTTAGGGTCATATGATTCTAGCCACTTACGAAATTCAGTTAGAAAGACCACGTTAAGTGCTACTTTCACATGGTTTCCGCCTCTTATGCCATTATTATTTGCTTATGTCTTCAATTTCAAGTTTCTAAATGAAAACCTGACCATTAAGTGCTTTCTTCAACCACACGCCCAAACCCGACTTTATCAATCTTTTTAAAAACCGGTGATATCAACCACCTTGTGTGCCTGGCCCTGTTAGCCCGGTGTGGCATTTTAAATGTCAAGTTGAGATTTTTGGATCAAACTGCGCGCGGTTTGTCAAAATTTGCAAATATTTTTTCTTGGGAAATTCGGTAAACTGCATATCCTATCTACAGTTTGATTCAGAAGTCGCGGATGCCTAATGAACTTTGATATCTAGGCTGCCATTGCAGTTTGTCAAAAAGATAACATTTTGACATGCTTTCAAACAAAAAAAGTGTTAGGGAGGGAATTAATCAATTCAATAAGTGTTTGGACAGTTTTTCTTTCCTTCCAAAAATGAGTATTTGTGTATAATAATTATAATAGTATGACGAAAAAAAGGTATGTGTAAAATTTAGGGAAAACTAAGTTTGGGGTAGTGATGATTGGTTCCAAGTGTAACTTGTTGTTCAATTTCTCACAGGAAGTGCAATGGGGAACCTCATCAATGATCGATGCAGAAAGACGTCTATTAGCCAATGCCTTGCTAGAAATCTCAAACAAACGGTTTATATTGCTGTCAGAATCATGCATTCCCCTATTCAACTTCACAACAACTTACAAGTACCTTATAAATTCAAGCCTAAGCTTCATCCACTCCTTTGACGACCCAAGAAAGAGTGGGCGTGGTCGGTACAACAACCTAATGTGGCCAACCATCTCAGTCGAACAGTGGCGAAAAGGGTCTCAGTGGTTTGAAGTAAACCGCAAGATGGCCTTGGAAATAATATCCGATATCAAATATTACCTAATGTTTGTTGAGCACTGTCTCATGCCTTGCTACGCGGACGAGCATTATATTCCAACATTAGTCAACATCCTTTGCCCTGATGAGAATTCAAACCGGAGCATAACTTGGGTGGACTGGTCGAAGCCAGGGCCACACCCCGGTCGGTTTGTTAGGGCACATATATCTGCAGAGTTTATAGACAGGATCAGGTTTGGTGCTAACTGCAGTTACGGTGAAAACACCGACACAAATATATGCTTCCTCTTTGCAAGGAAGTTCAATCCAGATACTCTACAGCCTTTGCTCCAAATTGCTCCCTCGCTGCTTGGGGTTGAATCAGTAAATAAAGCTAATTAATTTTCGAGGGTTTATTACTCTTTCTCATAAACGATTTGCATTTGTAAAAAAAACTATGCAATGTTTTTTCATAGTGAAATATCAATTACAAGCCAGAATAACAGAGAACAAAGCAAACACCAACTATGAACAGTCCTCCGTATGGACAATCTAAAATATATTAAAAAACCTACCATGGCCCATACAGGTCTTGAACCTGTGACCTTCGCGTTATTAGCACGACGCTCTAACCAACTGAGCTAATGGGCCATTTGCTTTTAACGATGTACGAGACCCTTTTTCACAATTTAATTCCTTAATTATTGAAACCAGAATTAAGATGATTAACTTCTGCTACAATTATATAATTGCGCCAGTTTAACTTTCCATAGATATATATATATATTGGAAAGATTGAAGTGCAAAGCCCATATTATGATAAAAAATACAAATTAATTACCATCCTTGATTTTGATATTTCAATGGATCAGATTAATTGGAACTAAATCATTTTAAATTCAAATATCAATTAAAATAAAGGTAATTATGTCTTTACACCATCTTCATTCAGTCTTACTTTCTAGGTTTCTCCTCGCGAGATGGCCGATGTCGGAACTTACCCATAGCACCACCAGCAGTGGCCTCCCTCCACCACTACTCAACCTCCCGTTCATTCCCCTGCTCCTCCTGCACCCGGTGCTCCACCCCATTCCCATCCCCCTCCTTATCTTTGCGATAACACTAACACTCTGTTGAATTTTAGATTTGGTGGGCTGGGACTGGACATCCAGACACCACCCGGGCTACGCTGGGCCGGATTAAGCACCAGACGCTCCCCAACATATTGGGCTGCCTGCAGGCATATGCACCCCAACCATGAACAAGGCCCAACTGCACATGTGGGGGCAACTAAGGCCCAAAGCCCAACATGACATTAATTGTGGGAAATCCTTGCAGGTTGTTGGTGGTGGGAATTGAACCCTTGCCACCCTTTAACATGTGCATGTATGCAACATGTTAACCATATGAGCTGCAGCTCACATGGTTAGCATGTTGCCTTAGTGCACATGTTAAAGGGTGAGGGTTCAATCCCCACCAACAACCTGCAAGCTTCCCCAATATTCATGCCATGTGCTTTGGGCCAAGAGTTGCCCCCATATGTGCATTGGGCCTTGTTCATGGTTGGGGTGCATATGCCTGCAGGCAGCCCATATGTTGGGGAGCGTCTGGTGCTTAATCCGGCCCAGCGTAGCCCGGGTGGTGTCTGGATGTCCAGTCCCAGACCACCAAATCTAAAATTCAACATAAAGTGCACTTTATGTTGAAATTAATTTCTGGTGGGCCGGATTAAGCACCACCCGGGCTACGCTGGGCCGGATTAAGCACCAGACGCTCCCTAACATATTGGGCTGCCTGCAGGCATATGCACCCCAACCATGAACAAGGCCCAATGCACATGTGGGGGCAACTCTTGGCCCAAAGCACATGGCATGAATATTGGGGAAGCTTGCAGGTTGTTGGTGGGGATTGAACCCTCACCCTTTAACACATGTACCAACTTGTGGTAACATGGTAACCATATGAGCTGCAGCTCATATGGTTAACATGTTGCGTACATGCACATGTTAAAGGGTGGCAAGGGTTCAATTCCCACCACCAACAACCTGCAAGGATTTCCCACAATTAGTGCCATGTTGGGCTTTGGGCCTTAGTTGCCCCCACATGTGCAGTTGGGCCTTGTTTATGGTTGGGGTGCATATGCCTGCAGGCAGCCCAATATGTTGGGGAGCGTCTGGTGCTTAATCCGGCCCAGCGTAGCCCGGGTGGTGTCTGGATGTCCAGTCCCAGACCACCAAATCTAAAATTCATGCCTGTGCATTGGGCCTTGTTCATGGTTGGGGTGCATATGCCTGCAGGCAGCCCAATATGTTAGGGAGCGTCTGGTGCTTAATCCGGCCCAGCGTAGCCCGGGTGGTGCTTAATCCGGCCCACCAGAAATTAATTTCAACACACTCGTCCGTCGCCTAACGACGAGGTAATCCATTTTGATTCATTCATTTTCTCTTCTGAATAAGAAATGAGGCATGAGTATACTTCTGAATAAGCTGTGTCATGAAGCTAGAAGACGCAGTAGACTGCTATGGCAGACATCAATGGCCAGTTCTTCAACAGACTTGGTTGTGCGCTCTGCCCTTGGGTCTTGTCAGATTCATCCGCAACGACAACTTGTATTGCTTGTACCTTTTCTGGTTTGTTATCATCAGCATGCTTATGCAAGGTTTCCTGTGAGCCAATTTAGTAAAGAAATCAATCAGCTACCTAGTACACACTTCATTGTGAATGAGATGAGTTGTCATCATTTCAGACTTACTCGAAGCCAGTAGCAACTGATGGCTGCGAGCAATGCGATGATGGAGATCACAAGGCAAGGTAATGCGTATGGAAACCTGCATAACCGCAACATTTTAAGAAGAACATTGGAGTTAGGTGGAAATTATGTGCTTAATGACATGAAAGAAAATGAAAGTAGCTAGAGGATACCTTCCAAAGAGAGATTCCTTGGAAAATAAGTGTGGGAACTTGTCAGCAGGCTGCATATTAATAAAACATGGAGTCAGCCAAGTTCTTAAATCTTTTTAAGTCTTTGACTCAAAAATAAAAATGAGCTATACCTGTGCGAGGAAGCCTCCCATGGCCGGTCCGATAACAAGTCCTAAGCCCCAAGAGGTACTGATCTGAAGAAACAATTGGAGTTCAAGGAACCTGAGGTGACTCACCATTAGGAAAATCTTACTCCGGAGTAAGTGAATAATGATACAGAGGAAATAAGTCATGTCGCACATGAAGAAGGAAACGACCAATTAATAGAGCAAGGAGGGATGGCTCTTATTGTCTTAGAGGCTGCCACTCAAGTTAGGGAGGACCCAGGAAAAGAACAAAGTCAGGAAGTTTCTTGACGATTTCTTAACGAATTATAGTCCAATTTTGACGAATTATGTCATAATTCGTCAAAAGTGGACTATAATTTGTCAAGAATTCTGACGAATTGTAGTGCACTTCGACGAATTATGCTATAATTCGTCAAAAGTAAACTAAAATTCGTCAGAATTTGACAGTATCATTGTATAATTAGTCATGACATTTATTAGTTCGTCATGACATTTTATAGTTCGTCATGAACATTTTATAGTTCGTCATGATAATTTTATAGTTCGTCATGTTATCAATAGATATATATTCCCTTGAGTTTTGGGATTCTCTTTCCTAAGTGACAAATTTTATAGTTCGTCATGTTTTGGAATAAATAGAATCTCATTCAATTTCTTGACTGTAATCCTTCAGTAGTGCCTAAGTCTATAAATTCTATAGAAAACAACAAACTGGTCTGTTTGTGGAATTACACATAACTTTAGCAAAGATTGCATACATCTCTTCAACAACTAACTTGATATACATTATCAATGATATACACTACTCGAGAAGCTTATTCAATGTCCCAACGCTAATAGCCGCAGCAAGATGCCAACCAGCGTGAAGAAAAAGCGTGTTGGGATAGACATCGTCAGCGATGAAAAGGGCACCGCCTAGTACAGATGACAAGGTATGCAAATTTTGGGCAGTCTTCAAGTCAGGATCTTTAACTCCCCTCTGGGCAAATGCTTTATATAAATGCCATTCAAAATGGAATACATTTCTAGCCATTATGCTCAAACAGCTACCTCTTTGGGGTGAACATCTGGTATATGAGTATTGCTTGCATCATCTCTTTCATGAAAAAGGTCATCCAAAGAGTCTGACGAATTCGAATTTTGCTCTGGAAGGCTCTGTTGTCACAAATAAAATAAATAATCACGAGGATGCTGTAAAAGTTACATGGACTATAACAATCAAGAACGTAAACAAAGACATCAATATATATAATTGGAGTTCTACCATGCTCTCTAGGACCTGATAATGCCTAAAGTGTTTTCGTATTGACAGGGTGAGTTTTAATTACGAATGGAAATTGAGTTTTCAATTACCGAGGAAGAAAATAGAGCTTCAAGGAGCAGATCGACATCATTGTCACCTGAACAAAAGAATGTACATCAATTATCCCAAAGAGGTGGAGCGCCTAAACAAAATACACAGTTGAAGATTTAATGGCATTGTTTAGAAGTCAGAGTTCAAAAAGTTCAACTCTTTTTCAATAAAAGAAAGTCCATTATTCCCTCAAGCAGTGCATCCCTTAGAAAGAAAAGAAACATGCTTAGAGGGTATCCTAGTATGCGCTCCAGGTGCTCAGGCTCCAACGAGCCTAACCTGTTTTGGCCGACCCATATAAGTCCTAGTGTGTGACATTGCTGAAGAGGGTAACTGAAACGCAAATGATAGCACTACCCAAACTAAAAGCGCATTAGGAGACATTTTAAACACCAATAAAGATTTTAATGATTCCTAGAAAAATGATAGAGACTAGAGGCAACACCCACGCCAATCAACGAATTTGCATAAATTCTGCTGTTAAAGTTTTTTCTGAAAGTCAATTTAAGCTAGTGGTCAGGTCAGGAGTAGGACTATAAACAGAAAATTCATGTGATTCCTTTACAATTGAGTACTACCGTGTAGCTTGAATCCCGAGTGCAATAAACGAAAGTGACGTGAGCACATTAGGAACAGCTTCATAAATGTTTTCACCTAAATAATAAAGGGAAAAATGAAATCAGGAAGGTATACTGATATCAGAAAAAGGCAAGACTTCTTGATGTTAATGAGGAAATGTCTAAGTTGCAGAAAATACACTTTTGACGAATTATGTATTATTTTTGACGAATTATATACTTGACCCCATGATATCTACTGAGACTGAATTATCTAACCACATAACACGACGAACAATAAGACTTTTGACGAACTATACCCTTGACGCCATGAAATCTACTGACGCTGACCTATTTAACCACATAACATGACGAACTATAAGATTTTTGATGAATTATATAAGGTTTTGACAAATTCTAGTAAGTACAACAGTGACTAACATCAAACTCATGATGACGAATTTTACAATGCTTTTGACGAATTATATAATTGATTACTCGTTTCACAAAATTACCAGTTCGAAAACTCAGTCATAGGTTACAAAACATATCAACAACACCCACAACTGTCATAGCTACCAGTGGCGGTTCCAGCGCTTCATGGAAGGGGGGTCCTAATTTTTTTTTCAAACACGATATAGGTGCAAAAAAAAAATTTCAAACACGACAGAGCACCACTTGAGAAATCAATCACCTAGCACATGAAGCTAACAACAAGGGCTACAAAATTTATGTTAACACCCAAACACAAGTCTAATGTTAAGATGACCAAAAACTAAGTCGAAACAGGTTAGATGCTTGAAGTCTGCTAATGATCAGTCAACCTTCTGAAGCTCATAGAGGAGTCATCCGGTGTCCTTTGAAGATGATATATGTATGGATAGAAAGCTAAATGAATGTTCTATAAATTTCATGTGTAATTCAAGATGAAAATCGAAGGTTAAGCTGATTAAAATAGCGACCAAATATAGATGGTTAATTGAAATTTGCCGAAATTGAGGGAGATCTGAGTCAATCTTCTGAAGCTCATAGAGGCGTCATCCGGTATCCGTTGATGAAGATCCATATATATCTAGAAAGCTAATTGAATGTTCTATAATTTTCATGTTTACTGAAAGATGAAGTTCAGAGGTTAAACTGATAAAAATAGCAAACTTTCTGAAGCGAGGAATCGAAATTTGCCGGAATCGAGGGGGTCTGAGCTAACTTTTGAAAGCTCATAGAGGCGTCATCCGGTGTCCGTTGAAGATGTTTTATATATGAATAGAAAGGTAATTGAATGTTCTATAACTTTTATATTTACTCCAATATGAAATTCGAATATTAAACTCACTAAAATAGCTACCGAAGATAGATATTTGATCAAAATTATTCAAAAAAAAAAATTGCTCAAAATGTGAGAGGGGTCCCGGGACCCCCTAGGACACCCCCTAGAACCGCCTCTGATAGCTACATCATCGACACACAATAACCTAAATTTAAAAAACTGAATCAGAGTTTCGTTCGGAATCGTAGTAAATCAACTCACATACTTTCGTATTGAATCTATACTTAAGAATGACACTTAATAGTTAGTCGTTACGTACCGTTTACACCTTCACCATAGTCGACATAGTCTGACAACCCTAGAAATCGTTCTTCGACGAATCGCATAGCTTAGAAGCACTGAACTGTAAACCCTAACTTCGTCGTTGAGCCGAGAGATACTGAATGAATCGTGCTTTTGGTCTTCGATGATGCGTCGGATTTTCGTTTTCAAGTTCGTCAGGTTTTGCGAGATACGACGGAGAATTACTGGGGGTGATGACTCCGTGATTTTTAATTTTGTAATTTTTTTGGTCAAATATGCCCTTCAAGGAGAGAGAGACACGACTAAAATTTAGTTTAAATTTAATTTAATTTAATTAATAAATACCATTGGATTAGGAGAATGAACAGATCAGATTGTTTGTATTTTGTACCATATTTGGGCTTTGCACCAGATCTGGCCTCTATATATATTTACTTACTAACATTTGATATGACTGGAACATTAAAATTACAAAGAGCAACTGGTTAACAAAGAGTCAAAGACTGTCTGAGCTTCAATCAAATGGTGCACAAAATAAATCGATTGATGCATTGTAATCTAAAACTTAATTGACACTGCTGACATAGATCCTCTTTATTGAAGCTGCGGCTCAAGATTTGGTTGTATCAGAGGATCCGATTTCAACTCTGATAGGGGGGGAGTAGAGTCGCATCACAAGGATAAGAGGCTTTTGTTTCATATGCAAATCGATGGAGGCGCCGAGGACATTATCCTAGAACAGAAACAACAAGAATATTTCCTCACTTGGATTTCTTTCCTTGTTTTTTCTTTATAACTTCATCAATGTACATAATTCCCTTGCCTTTGTACACCTCTGGAGGCTTGCAACTGCGGATAGAAGCAGCAAACTGATGTGTTCTCTGCTTGTCGATTCCGGTGCAGCATATAACATTGTTTTTAAAGCAGAATACCCTGACAGCAGGAGGAACAGCCAATTCCACCTCATGGCTGTATCCAAGTTTCAAATATAAAAGCCGGCCTTCAGCCTCTGCCCTTGCCTTGAACCCAATCCCAACAATTTTTAGAAATCGAAAAAACTTCGCTTCCATCGCTGCAGGTCAGTTCAACAATACAACTCGGAGATAGCAAAGATCAACTGCACATGTTTTGACAGATAGAAATGAACTGTTAGAATGCAGATCGATAACTAAAAGGAAACTATCATCAAATTACTTACCAAAGCTAAAAACACTGAATAAAGAATTCAATTGCCCGCCTAATCATTTACTTGGAGGGGCATGTCTCCTGGTGACCGCATGAATGGCAAGCAATGGAATTCAAATGAGACACAAGACAATAAATCTCTCTTAATTGTTTCTTTTCGTCCAACTGCCAGTGCCAGACTCAAACACAGATCACACTCTAATTTATTATTTGATTATAGCTTTGAAAATGGAAACGGTAATTCTAGTTACACATCTCGCTAGACGAATCACTAGCTGAACTGAAACCAACAACAAAATGCTCAACATTAAAAAAAAGGATCAATTCATCAAAAAAGAAAAGAAAAAGGATCAGATTGTATTGAGCGATCACCACCTAGAGGCGAAATACTAAACATGCATTCAACATCTTAGCAGAGGTCTTGTGAACTTAATACATTTACAAATTTGAAGATGCCCCTCTTTTTTTTCCGTTTACACTCTAAGTTGACTTTCTTAGCACTAGAAAATGGAATTAGTGACCTTCTCGCAATTACCAAGGATAACAAATCACTAGCTGAGATCAATTCCAAAACTCAAGATAACTTAACAACATATAACACGGATGGAAGCACCAAGTTCAAAAGAGCATTGCACTGCAATACTGCAGCATATGAGATCGTCATCATTAGAAATTGTAGACGCCCTAAAATTGAAGAATGGACGAAGAAGCTTTACCAGAAAATCAAAGTCTCCGTTATAGCCGCCTGCCGGATTCTTGTGTAGATTTGGAGCTGGAGGGTGAATTCGATTCGATCCGGTCTGGGATGAAAAAAATGCAGCAAAAATGTTGGCAGCGTAAAACCCTAAATGCTTAATCTATTCAGCGGTTCAATTCGAATTCGGTTCAATAAAATACCGGTTTGATTATTGGGTTCATTCTGTGAAGAAAACAAATGAGCGCTCAGAATTTGACTTCTCTTGAAAACACTCCCAGCTCCAGCAATGCGCGTAGTGAATTTCGGAATTTGAAAATCAAGCACTTGATTGTCTCCATCTCATGATCATTGTTCTCCGACCCGGATCGCTGGTTCGCAAATTAACACCGTCATTTTCATCCACTGCGCCATATCTCAAATGGGTCACCACCAAGGCGGCGCCTTTTCATCTCTCCCACAACCTCAATCCGGATCAGTTAGACTACGAGCGGTCGTTAGTTTCCGTCCTCAAATCCTGCGCCACCAGCACTGACTTGCGCCAAGGCCGACAAGTCCATGGCCTGGTTCTCAAGTCTGGATTAGATTCCAACATTTTCATCGGGAATAGTTTGATTAATTTGTATGCGAAATGTGGGTGTACTCGTGATGCTGAGTTGATGTTTTGTTCGCGTTCGAGATTGGATCCTGTTTCTTGTAACATTATGATTGATGGGTATGTGAGAATTGGTGATTTGAAGCTCGCGCGCCAACTGTTTGATAAAATGACTGTCAAAGGCTGTGTTTCTTTTACAACTATGATTATGGGGTTAGCGAAGAGTGGGAAGTTGTTGAGTGCGATTGAATTGTTTAGGGATATGATGGTTGAAGGCTTAGTGCCGAATGAGGTAACTATGGCAAGTGTGATTTCGGCCTATGCTCACTTTGGAAGTGGTTCCAGAAGCGGAGGGATGTTGCATGGGCTGGTGGTCAGATTGGGGATAGAAGAGCTTGTTCTTGTTTCGACTAATTTGGTGCTTTTGTATTGTACTTGTTTTAGGCTAGATGATGGGAGGGCTTTGTTTGATCAAATGCCCGACAGAAATATAGTTTCTTGGAATGTGATGTTGAATGGGTATGCGAAGGCTGGTAGAGTGGAATTGGCTAGAGAATTATTTGAGCAAATTCCTGAGAGAGATGTCGTTGCTTGGGGGACGATTATTGACGGCTATTTGCAAGTTAACAGGTTAACTGAAGCCTTGCTATTGTACCGTAAGATGCTGCATAGTAGACAGCTGCCTAACGATGTTATGATAGTAGACTTGGTTTCTGCTTGTGGGCGATCAGAGGCTGTATCAGAAGGTCTACAAATCCACAATAGAATAATAAAGGCGGGATTTGATTCTTACGACTTTGTAAAGGCGACATTGATTCACTATTATGCAGCTTGTGGCCAGATGGATTCCGCTATATTGCAATTTAAACTTGGGAGCCAGGATCATCTTTCGTCCTGGAATGCGTTAATGGCTGGATTCGTAAGGAACAGAGAGATCAAGTCTGCAAGGAAAATCTTCGACGAGATGCCTGAAAAGGATGTGTTTTCATGGAGCATCGTGATATCCGGTCACACACAGGCAGAGGAACACAATGAGGCTCTGGCATTATTCCACCAAATGGTCAACAGTGAGATCCGACCAAATGAAGTGACCATGGTCAGCGTTCTTTCTGCCATTGCCTCACTAGGAACCCTGAATGATGCGAAATGGGCGCATGAATACATCACACGAAGCAACATTCCCATGAACGACAATCTTTATGCAGCTCTCATTGACATGTATGCTAAATGTGGGAGCTTCAGCACTTCATTTGATCTCTTCCGTCAGATTAAACACAAAACCTTCACCATCTCCCCATGGAATGCAATCATATGTGGTCTAGCCATGCATGGCCATGCTGCCTTATCCCTCAACATCTTTGCAGAACTACAGCGTCGTTCTATCAAGCCGAACTCCATCACATTCATCGGTGTCCTCACAGCCTGCTGCCACGCTGGACTTGTAGAAGACGGCAAATGCTACTTCACCGCCATGAAGACCATCTACAACATAGAACCCAACATCAAACACTACGGATGCATCATTGATCTACTGGGCCGAGCTGGCAGACTTGAAGAAGCTGAGAATGTGATAAACACCATGCCTATGGAAGCAGATGTTGTCATATGGGGCACTTTGTTGGCAGCTTGCAGGAAGCACGAAAATGTAAAAATCGGCGAGAGGGCTGCGCAGAAGCTAGCACAGCTGGATCCGTCCCATGGAGCAGGAAGAGTGCTTCTGTCAAATATTTACATAGAGAATGGTCGATGGGAGGATGCTTCTTCTGTGAGGCGAGAAATCCGGAGCCAGAGAATGGAAAGATCTCCTGCTTACAGCGGAGTAGTGTAAATTGTAATATTGTGTTGCGGAATGCATTTATTTATTTTTTGAAAATTCTATCAGCAAAATATGCACATTCTAACATAGTTACGTTGTAATATCTAGAGTTGGGATCAAATGAGAAATGACATCTTTGGTGAAAAATAAGAAATTTTAATATCTGTTCGATTTATCATCCAATGGATTTGATTTTACAAATATATTTGCATCTATTTTTCGGAATAAAATCGAGAATGGGGGTGTATTCGTCATTTGGTTTTATCTAATTTTAGTTAATTTCCTATTTTGTCGCACACGTTCGTTCGGTTAGGTTTTCGATCCTTGTTTTATGTTTCTTCTTGAAAGTCGTCCGTCGTCGATATCTTAATACCTTTCCTTGCTACGTCCCTGTGTGACGTATGAGCACATTTGTCGATACCATTGCAGGTAATTAGTTGGTTATAAGGGCTTGGATTGTATGTAACCGTTTTGATTAGAATGATACGATCCCATATTAATCGACTAGTCGATTTTGTAATTCGGCAGTATCGGCACTCAAATGTCATCGCATCTGGTAATTCATGTTCGCTAGATTCGTAATTCGGCAGTACGAATACCAGTTCTATGTAATTGATTAAAATGCGTATATTGATACATATAATTTGTATCGCAGTGTATAAGGGAATCGACCATGTAACTATTTAATTAGTAGTTGTCCATTTATAGGGTAAATTGCGTAGAGTAATACATGTAATTCGTAGCGCAGTGACACAGTGGAATTGAGCATGTAATTTTAAAATGCGTAGATGTATACCTAAAATTCGTATCGGATATAACATTGGATAATTTTAGACAACTAAAATTTGTAGCACATTTTATATAATTCGTAGCATGTAATTCATAATTGTTTACAGAGATTTTGTAAGTTATGTAAGCCATTTAAGTAAAGTAAGTGTAAATATTTTGCAATTTTAATACCTAATTTGTAATAGTTTAATGCTGTGCGAAACAGGTCACTGTGATCTTGATGCTGACTTTTGCGATGATGATTTTAGTTCCTTTGTATCAGATTCTGGTACTAGACATTGGATTCCTAATTGTCCAGATGAATTTAAACCTCGTATTGGGATGGTATTTAAAATTTGAAGATGCTATCAAGTTTTACAAACATTATGCATACATTACTGGGTTTTCGGTGCGTTTATCGACCACTAGCACAAGGTCAGATGGTGTACTAACCCACAAGTATTTGGTGTGCTCTAAGGAGGGGTTCAAAGAGAAGGCTACACTTGTTGACACAGTAAATTCGGTAGAACAAATTGAGAGGCATAAAAGGGACAGTAGGTGTGGATGTTTTGCAAGAATGTGTTTGAATATAATTGATGGCGGCACATACCGTGTTTATTCTTTTGAGGAAGCTCACAATCATTGGTTGGTTGATGATATTGGTAAACAATATTTGAATCAAAATAGGCAGTTGTATGTTGTTCACCAAAATAGTATCATGCAATGTGGTAAATACCGAATTGGGGCTACCAAAGCGCATCATCTTGTAAAAGATTTATGTGGGGGGGGGGGGGGGGGGTTCAGTAATATTGGGGCAACTATTACTGATTTCAAGAATTTCAAGAGGGATTTGAAGCTATATATTGGGCTTAACGATGCGCAGATGATAGTGGACAGTTTATCAAACAAGAAAAATACTTGTCAGGGTTATTCTTTTGAGTACTATGCAGATGAGCATGACTCTCTATCCAGATTGTTCTGGGCTGATCAAATAGAAAGGGGTGATTGCATTATATTTGGTGATGTTGTGTCATTTGATGCTACATACAAAACTAATAAGTAAGGCAATTGACTATGTTATCTTCAAGCACAATCCATTTTTTTCGAACCTAATTGAATTTTTTACCTACAAGTACAATCTTGTTTTTGTACCATTCACTGGCGTTGACAACCATCACAGAAGTGTGACACTGGCTGCTGGGTTGATATCAAAGGAGGATGTTGATTCTTACACTTGGTTGCTCACTTGCTACAAGAATTTTGTGGTTCGTGATCCTAGTGTTATTGTGACTGACCAAGATGCAGCAATGAAGGTTGCCATTTCCCGTGTATTTCTCACAAGTCGACATAGATTTTGCATGTGGCACATCACCGAAAAGTTACAATCTAAGGTATTTTGTAGATATAATGCGTAGGATTCTGTTTATCATTCGTAATAATGCATATTATAATATTGATTGGTATTTTAAATTTTAGATAATAAAATACGTATTGATTTTATAAAATAGTGCTTTTTCCTACCTTTTTTTGTAATGTTTTTGTAAACAAGTATTTATTATTGGATGATTTTAAAATTCGTAGTAAACAATTTATAATGCGTATCACTATAATATGATATTTTACAACTGTTTTGTTCACTATGTGTCTATTAGTACTAGTTTTTTATTATGTTTTTCTGCCATAGGTGGGCATTTCCAAATGCAGAGAAACATGTTTTTTAAATAGCATTAAAGGTGTTATATGTGATGATTATATCGATCCTATTTATTCCGTGATGTTACAATGGGAGGCCTTTTGAGGACCACTTCCCGTTCCGAAAACGAGAACTCCTTTTTTAGTAGGTAATTTACAAGTTTATGACTCTTATTGAATTTTTCACGGGTTTCAATAATGCTATGGATCTTCAAAGAAATATTAGGGTGCAGCTTTACATTGAGTCAAGAAGTTCCAGCTCATCTTTTCAATCTAAGCATAAATTGGAGAAGCATGCATCGGAAATTTTCACAAAATCTGTTTAAAAAAATTCAATTGGAGATTTTTTCTGCTTCCCATATTTGTGGAATTCAGATGAAGATGGTAAAATGTACACTATATATGATACCGAAAGAGGAAACAAAACCTTACAAGTAAAGTCATAGCACTTTACTAGTTTGTTTCACCGATTGTTTGTTTTAATATGGTATGTATTCCCTATAATGCGTATCAGTACATTTAAAATTGGTAGATTCGTATTTTATGATAGGTCGTCATTTATTTTTTTATCAACATGTTTAAAATTCGTAGTCTTGAAATGTAAACCATATTGTCATGTTCATTTTGTAGGCGAACTTCATAGAATCTGATGACAAACTGAAGTGCAGCTGCAATCACTTGGAATCATGTGGTTATATTTGTCGTCATTTGTTCTGTGTGATGTTCTTTATGAGATTCGAGAGGATACCTGAGTATATGGTAATACCTAGATGGCATAAGGAGGCATCTAGGAAGCACAATCCCGGTTTGTATGTTGAAGATGCTGATTTCTCAAAAAAAAATAGGGTAACAAATAATGTTATCGTCAGCTATATGGTCCCATGTTAACCTTGGTATACGATGTTTTGGGAGTAATGTTGGCATCTTGCAAAGATTCCACGACTATATATTTCAGTTTGTTTAGGAGAATGCGCCGAATGATGTTGCTAGCAATAATACTTGGAAAGCCGACTATTTTCAATCTGTTTTGGACATGCCTCAGCCCACAGAAGTATTTGTTAACAACCATGCAATATCGAAGAACAAAGGAAGCGGTAAGCGGGTGAGAGGTCCTAGAGAGATTGCCATGGAGAAGTTGAAAAAACCTCAAATGTTATGTGGATATTGCAATGAGAAGGGTATCCATGACAAGTGCACGTGTCCAAAGAGACTGCTGGATGAATCAAGAATACATGAACCAACCTTCGAACCTGGAAGTGAATATGATGTAGCTGACAATGACAGTGAATGTTGGAACCCTTTGGTTTTGATGATTACAAACACTTAGCTAATGCGTTGTCTAAGTGTGTAGAAATCCATGAACAAATTAAATGATGCAGGTTCTAATTAAGGAAATGCACCGTTTGAAGAATCATGAGTGGCACTTGAAAATCAAAGATATTATGTGCAAATCTTGAAGATATAATTTGATCGAAGATTTGAGGAGAATATACTGAAGATATTAGTTGAATATCGAAGATACTGATTAAAGATCGAAGAGACGATTGGAAATCAAGAAGATTCAAAGAAGATATCTGATCAAAGAATATTGAGGAGAATATTTTGCAGATCAGATTTGGAGGATTCGATCTTTTGAAGAAACCGACTTAGGAAAGATTTAGGATGGAATCTTGCCTAATCAGATACAAGTCTATCTTGTTTGGAAGGTCGGTTTGGGCCGAATCGAACGGGATCTGATTTCGAGATCCGTTAAAACCCTATATAAGGCATTAGGGTTTGCACTTGAAGAGCTCGGCATTTTCGGGAGAACAGAGCGACTGCATTCGAAGAGCAAGATTGTTGAGATTGCACGCACGAAGGTTCGAGGTTCGAAACTGATTACTTTGTCGGATTGAGTAGAGGTCATCAAATAGAGTCTAGTGAAAAGACCTAGTTTGTAAACCCTACAAGTATATCAGAATAAAAAGTAATCAGGTTCACAAATCCTTTCAGAGAAATCTGAAACGTAGTGGTTTTTATCTTATCATTATTGTGATAAGGTTTCCACTATATATTTGTGTGCAATTACTTTCAGTTGTTTACTTTCCAGCATAATTATTTCTGCTGCTATCTGACCATCGGACGGAAAAGCACTCCGTGACTTCCATCTAACAGACTGCTAACACTAACGATCCAACACATGGTATAAGAGCCAAGGACTCTAGATTTGTTTGTTAGCCTTGCAGGAAAATCATGTCGTCAATCAACGACTCGTTCTGGAAGCCACCGCCGCTAAAGCCCGGACAATTTGATTGGTGGAAAGATCAATTTGAGGCTCATGTCTGCTCGCTGGATGGACAGCTCTGGAGGATATTTGAGACAGGTCCATTACCCATCATTGACAAAACTGGTCCGGCTAAACAAGTGGAGAAAGCCAAGGACAAATATACCGATGAGGATTACAAATGTCTTGAGAAGAATGCTAGAGCGAAGAAGGTTTTCTACATGGCCCTTTCTCCCGGAGATCAAATCAAAGTGGCGATGTACAAAACTGCTAAAGACATGTATGATGGACTGGTGAGACTGTATGGTGGAAATGAAGAAATCAAAAGAAACAGGATTCTAGCTGCCACAAAGGACTATGAGACGGTCATGCAGACGAAGGATGAATCCCTGGAAGATTTCTATACCAGGTTCCAAGTCATAGTTGGACAGCTGGAATACTTGAAAGAGAAGCTTCCTGAATGGAAAATCATGCATCAGTTCATGCAAGCCCTGAATTCAAAGTGGGACCACGTGACATTAGCACTGTAGGCTCAAAAAGGCATTAAAGACACTACACTGGAAGAGCTGGTAGCCAACCTTCAGAGTCAAGCAGGAATCGTGGAAAGGAAAATGGCCAGGAGACAGACTGATAAGTCCCAGGCCATTGCTCTGAAAGTGGAAAAAGCTCCCGCACAAGCTAATGAGTCACCTAAGGGAGAGGATGATGAAATAGCCTTATTAACAAGAGCACTCACAAAGGCAAATTTCGGCAAAGGATGAAACTTCAGAACAGGAGGAAGCCGCGACAACTCCTCCAAAGGGAACAAAGGTGCTACGCTGAATGAAAACGGTAGGAACTCAGAAGTAAAAGAAGACAGAACATGTTACCACTGCCAGAAGAAGGGACATCTGTCTAAAGATTGCTATAGCAAAAAGAAGGGAGAAGCACCTGCCCCAAAGTCAGCTCAGGCCATGTTTGCTGCATGGGGAGACTCGGATGAAGATAGTGATGATGGAAAGCGTTCAAAGGAGGCTTGCCTAATGGCTCACTCCACATCTAGTGAGGTAATGGATACTGACTCCTTTGTTGATAAAGTCTTTTCTGAATCTGATCTTGCAGAAACAATAGCCAAAGTCTTAGCCAAAAATCGAGATCTGGAGGACAGACTGGTAGAAATGCAACAGGATCATCATGATGACATAGAAGAGAACCGTCTCTGGTCAACCAAAGCCACGCGTTTTGAGAAAGAGATGGCAGAGCATGTGTGTAAATGTCGTTCCTGTAAAGGTAGAGAGAGACAGATCAATGAGTTAAGCGATGAACTGAAACGTATGACGATTGGAAACACTGAGTCAGTCGACTTCAAAACTAAGGTTGAAGAGTTAAAAGATGAGCTGATTAATCTCAAACAAAATAATGAAGAACTCCTTCAGACAGTGGAAAACCTTAGACGCGAGGAGGCTATAAGGAAAAAGAATGGCTTCGTGAGCTGGAAGCTAAGAGGGCCGAAGAAGAAAAGTTGGATTACAACAGAAGGTTTGTTAGACCGGGACTTGGATATGAAGAAGAAGAGGCAGTAAAGAAGAAGGCCTCCAAAGGAAAAGAGGTGAGACAGAACCAGGCGAAAACTCACGCCAGGGAGGAAGGCCTCCGGCTACGAGGCAGACAAGAAGGGAAGCCAGTTCACGGGAGGAATACCACCTCTATGACGCAGACTCAATCCCCTACAAGGCTAGGAAAGCCTATGAAATCTGGCAAAAACAGAATCTGAGTCGCAAGCCTTCAACAATAGACTTCCAAGCGAGGACTAACAAGAAGTGCGTACCACCTGGCAGAAGCAAGTACGTTGGTCTTCCAAGTCATAGAATATGCTGGCACTGTGGACACTCTGGGCTCTACAGATCTGAATGCCCAAGACTGAGGGAGATAGATGAAAGGAACCGTAACTGGTTGGACACCCAAGACCACTATCCGAAGACCAGTTATCAGAGGGGAGTCAATGTCTACAGGAAGAAAGGCAGAACTGCAAACTTTCACCCCTACTATGATCCGGCTGTTTATGGCAGACCGAGGAACACACCTAGGCGAAAGATCGACTTAACTAACCATGATTCATATTACTCATCTTATTCTGTTCCTGTTTCTAAATTTCTTCGTAAACCCAGTAAGCCCAAGCTTGTCTGGGTTCGTAAAAACTGATCTTTTTCTTGCAGAAAGGAGTGAGGTCTCGTCCCTGGTACTTAGATAGCGGTTGCTCAAGACATATGACAGGGAATCCAGAATGGTTCGACTCGCTCCATAAACACTCCGGAGATAGCATAATCTTCGGAAATAAAAGCACAGGAAACGTGATAGGAATAGGACATGTAAGAATTTTGGATACCATCCGAATCCGATAGGTAAGTCTAGTTGAAAACTTGAGATATAACCTGCTAAGTGTGTCTCAATTATGTCAATATGGAAAAAATCAAGTTGTATTCAACTCTAATGATTGTCTTGTGAGGTGTAATGAGACAAGGAAGACAGTTCTGAGAGGAATCTGCGTGAACAAAATCTACACCGTTGATCCAGACTTCGTCCCTGAAGAAGTACTGTGTCTTGCAAGTGTTGCAGAAGGTTCCATCCTATGGCACAGGAGGTTTGTGCATGCAAGTATGAGGCTGTTGCACAAACTCCATCAGAAGGAATTGGTAGTTGGCTTACCTAAGGTGGAAAGCGCACTTGATCAGGTATGCAGTGCCTGCGTCACAGGAAAGCAAGCACGGACATCATTTCCATCTAAGCAAACCGTGAGCACTTCTGCACCATTGGACATGATCCACATGGATCTATGCGGTCCAGTCAGTATCGTCAGCCGTGGAGGAAACAGGTATATTCTGGTCATCGTTGATGACTACTCCAGGTATACATGGACTATTTTCCTAGATAGTAAAGATCAAACATACATTGAATTTGAAGCTTGGCTGAAGTTAATGGAAAATAAGTTAGATCGTAAATTGACCTCTATTCGTAATGATAACGGAACCGAGTTCCGGAATATGCAGTTTCTTTTGTTGTGCAGGAACAAGGGTATTGATCATAATTTTTCCACCCCATGGACACCACAGCAGAATAGTGTTGTGGAATGAATGAACAGGACCTTGGAGGACATGTCACGGACGATGCTGATTGCCAGCGGGGTTCCAAAGGCTTCTGGGCAGAAGCAGTGCATGCTGCCGGTTACATCCCAAATAGAGCATCGCTTTGATCCATGATAGGGAAAACTCCATATGAACTGTTACGTGGAAGAAAACCTAATATTTTCCATTTTAAGGTATTTGGCTGCAGGTGTTTTTTCCACAACAACGGCAAGGAGAAATTAGGAAAGTTTGATGCACGGAGTGATGAAGCAGTATTCGTCGGATACTCAAGTCATAGCAAAGCCTTCAAAGTCTACAACTTGAGGCTAGATCAAGTTGAGAAAAGCGCGCATGTAAGATTCGATGAGACGGTGATGGCTGGTCACCTCATAAAAGACTCCTCATCCACTGCCATGCTAGACGCTGGAGAGCTCAAGTTCGTGGACAGATCAGATCCTGACTGGGATCCACCATCAGAACTTAATGATAACCCACATCATACGGATGTCCACGCAGATGAAGCACCTCCAGACGATCAAGCAGAAAATGATGTGATAACTGATCCAGCGAATGGACAAGTCCATGATGACCTTGTGGTGGAAGTCACTGATGAGATTCCTGGTGAGGAAGAGATGGCTGGTGATCCTACCCCTGCTAATTGATGGACCATAATTGTATGAATCATAAACACAGTTAAACCCACCAAATTAGACTCTTTGTCTATTTAACTTTTGCTTGTTAGTTCCGATATTTATCTACAGGATATTTTGAATTCTAGAGAGAATACAGGCTAAGGAGGAGTTTTAAAGCTGAAAATGAATTACGAGTCATTCCAGGACACGACCAAATTCCAACTTTCAAGAACCGACTTGGAATCACTCAAATATGCTAGAACAGTCGGCATTTGGACAGGAACGCAATGCAAAGGCACCAAGCCCGGTAAAGGCCAAACAAGGGCAATTTCAGCCGATTTGGGATTTCGACCATGTTCGGGGTAGAATTTGGCTTAACTTCCTTCTTGAGATCATCTTAGAATGACATTTTAATTCAGAATACACTCTCCAAAATCTAAGACGCTCCGGAAAAAGCTCCGGTCAGATTCCGGTCAAACCGATGGCTTTTTGGAGACAAATATCTCATTCCACTCACACATATCCTCCCCTCCTCCACCACATGGGCGGCTAAGCCATCATCCACTCCTCCTTTGCCACACGGGCGGCGGCTTTTGGGAGGAATGACTCACCTCCGATGGCTTTTGGCTCCTCCACCCATCCCTTGCCATGTGTGAGCTCTTCTCCTCCCTTGTGACAAGTGTATGGCTCTCATCCCTTCTCCTTGCCTATAAATAGAGCCTTCATCTCCTTGTATCCTCATCCCACAATCCCATCTCATTCCAACATCTCATACCACAAGTTAGTGAGAGAAGCTCTCACTTCTCTCTAGAGTTTGGGCACTAATCTTGTAATCACTTTACTTGGAATCAAAGCTTGATCTTTAGCACTTTCAACGGTTTTTGTAAGTACTCTTTTCTTTACTTTACTGTCTTTTTAATTCAGCAACTTTACTTTCCTATCTTTTACTTTTGAAAACTTTACTTTCCTGTCTTTCAAAACTGCAATTTTACTTTCCTTGTCTTTACTTTCAAAACTTTACTTTCCTGTCTTTCAAAACTGCAATTTTACTTTCCTTGTTTTTACTTTCAAACCTTTACTTTTCCTGTCTTTCAAAACCTTTACTTTTCAAGTACTTAGCTATGGTATCCTCTTCCATGGATAGCCGTAGCTAAACCCTTCATTCGGTTGAAGGGGTGTACTTGTATCATAAAATGTTTTAGACCTTTTTCTTAATGTCTCTTTGTGTTCAACTTGTTCTAAGTGCCATATATTAGGTCAGAACTTCATTGGTAGAGTGGATGCTCGGAAGAGCAAAGCTCTACCATGAACTCGTGACCTCCGTGGATAAGTGGAGGCTCGGAAGAGCACAGCTTATCTGTGGAGATCAACATCTTTCAAAAATCATTTGATTTATCAGGAATGATGGTCAACTGGATGCACATATTAGAACAAGAGTTCTACGTCTTACAAAAGACTAGATGGTGTGGCAAGTCTTGTGCTAGGAATAGCCTCGATTCACTTTTGAACACTTAGTATGGTCATTAGCGGTCAATGATAAACAGATTATGATACAAGGCCCCAGAAACCGAATCTTTCCTTAACTTAGAACTTTACCTGCACTTTACTTTCAATTTTAATATAAACTGCAATATCAACTGCTGACGTTCCGCAAGACTTATCGATCACGCAACAACCGCTATAATTCTTTTCTTTAATCAATTACTTTCAGTACTTTACTTTTATGTCATTTACTTTTCCGCACAAAAAACCAAAACCAACCAAAAAGTCACTTAGTTAGTAGCACTAAAACCTCAATCAACCTAAAACACGCTCCCTCCCTGTACGATCCCTCAAAGAACAACTTATCCCCCTAATTCCCTTGAGTTCGACCCCTATTTACCACTTGCTACCCAGTAGTAAAGTCACGAGTAGCGGACTATAAATTTATTCTTGCCTTAGCACACGACGACTGTGCTCTGCCAAAATTGGCGCCGTTGCCGGGGAATTAGCAAATGGATAGTTGTTCTTTTTTCTGTTATACATAATTCGCCATGTCTTCCTACTACGAAAGCGAGCCTTGGTACTATGAGGAGTTTTCCCCACGATCTTTCGAACTTGAAATCCGCGAGAAGATAATCAACCTTAAGCAATCCCGGGATGAAACATTGGACGAGTACTTATGGTACTTCGATTCCCTTGTAACGAGCTACCATGGATTCACGAACAACGATCTTCTTCAAAGGTTTCTTGGAGGGATGCTGCCACATGAGTGGAATTGGCTTAATGAGGCGGCGGGAGGCTCGGTGAATAACTTAGCCGAGGCTGATCTGTGGGACCTGATAAATGATTTGGCCGCAAGGTCAAGATAAGATCAGGCCATGCGGTGCGAAGAACTGACCAACACAATGCACCGAATCCAGGCCGACATCGAGGAAACGCGGGCAATTATTGAGGCAACTCAAAAGATGCTCGAGCCGAGAGTCATCGAAGAAGAGCACGAGGAGCCGGTAGAGGATAAGGACGCATGGATAACTGACGAGGAAGTCCCGGCCCTACTTGACGAGCCAAATGAAGTCCCGGTCCTCACTGCCGAGCCACTCAAGGACAAGGAGGAAGAATTGGCAGCTAGCATCCAGCAAATGAGTGCCCCGATACACCAAGACGAGGTCGAAAATGAGGAATTATGGGCGGCTACACAACTGATCTGGGACCGCATTGCCAAACTACCCAAATCAATTTCGGTCCTAACTGAAGAGTTGCCCAAAACAGACCCGGACCTCAGTATGATTGCCTCCGGAGACCATATGAATGACGAGGATGAGGACCCATGGTTGCCTGAAGAAGAGCTCCATTCAGATTACCCCTGTGAGTTAGAAGAAAAACTGCCCAATTCAGGCCTGGTCCACATTACCAATCTACCCGAGGAAATCACGCCGGTCCCAGACCTCATTGCCGGACCATCCGAAACATGCCCGGACCTCACTGCCGAACTAACCAAGGAAATCACGGTAGGCCCGGTCCTTGCGCTTGAAGCACCCAAAACATGGCCGATCCTCACTATCGAAGCACCTGAGGCATGCCTGGTCCTCATTATCAAACTGTCCAAGAAAGACCTAGCCCTTATGGTGGAAGTTCCCCAACTTTTCCCCTCGGTTTGTATGCAAATCACAGCCACCAAAGATGATGTGACCTATGCTGAGGTGCAAGGGGAGTTGGAGGCAAAGCAAGGGCAAGAAAAGCCATCAATGGAGCTCTCACTCACCACGACTCAACAAAGCGGCCCTGAAAACTCGCTCGTTCAAGGACGACCATTCGTCGCTGCCACAAAGAAGAGGCTTCACATGGGAACAGGCTTGATGTCGCCTACATTTAATGGCACAATACTGAACTTGCGAAGGTGCCGACCACTCATACATAAAGAAGCAGCAAAGACATGGGCCAAGAGAATGGAAACCTGGAAGGAGAAGCAAGAGAGCACGGCTCGATGGACCAGCAACTATGGCCAAGGGAGCACCACCTTCTCGGAGCTATGAAAAGAAGAACCTGCCGAACCAATGGAGAACTAAACCGAGCCCATCACTCCACAAGTTCTTTGAGCGGGATAAAAGAGCTGCCAAAAAGAAGTTTGACCTCACTCACCCATGGGATCCGACCTTATGATCCATGATTGAGGTATCGTCGAGCCAACGACATTAAACAAAGGCACTGGTCGGGTGGTAACTCGACACCTATCTTACTTTCAGTCATTTAGTTTTTGCCTTGTGCCGTTCTCATCTTTCCTGTAAATATTTGCTTGCAATCGGCTTTTGAACTAAGTCGTGATGTGAGGCACGCCTTCGTTCAAAAGTGTGGGGTGAGAACCGCCTTTGCACATAGATAATTATCATGCTTTCTTTTTCCTTTTCCCTTAATATTATCTTTTTGAAAATATGAACTTGAGAATGTGAAAAAGATAGATCTAAATTCATGCATTTACCTTGTGAAAATTCAACTGTTTAAAAACTTAGAATGTAACTTCTCATTTATCCCTTTGTGCTGAGATAAACAGGGGATGTGGAGTTGATAGAAAATGCCCTAGAGAGGCTTGGAAAGCTATCGAAGGATCGAATCTAACTATATGGTTTTCGAAGTCAGTGGAGGCTGCACTTCGGGTTTCAGTGAAGATTGAAGTCATCTCCGCCATGCAGCGTTTATGCAGAAAAAAGGCGGGACAGGAATCAAACCGTCCTATCTCTAGTCCTAGTAGCCGGGAAAATAGATGAGCGACCCTCATCTTGACCCGCGCGAAACGGCGAGGATGAGAAAGAGCGGGGAGGTATTTCCATATGCTCGCGGGCGATGATTGGACCTCCCAAAAAGGCTTAAGAAAATGGACTAGCAAGCCACAAAAAGGCAAAAGCTCAAAGAGCAAATCAAGAGGCCAAAGGCCCAAAATTGTGAAGGTTTTAACCGAACAAAAGTGAAGTACTCAAAGAGTCAAATCAAAGGCCAAAGGCCGATTCACTACAAAAAAGCTGTCCCTCGCCAAAAAAGAAAATCAAAAAGGCTCAACTCAATGAAACCTGAACCGAATCACGTGCTAGAGAAAGCTACAAGGAAACCATATAGTGCGAGTCGATCCTGAGAATGCAGTCCAGGAGCCTGAAAAGGGCTATCTCCCGAAACATCCGAATTAATTTGCATCTCGGCGCAAAGGTACAAGTATCAAGTTTCTTCTAAGTATTTACACGGTTTAGTTTGGTAATAACTAAGTAATGCATGAATAGGATAAATCTAGTTCATATTCTCACTTTCATATTTAAAAGTTTTTACTTGGATTGTGTGTGCCGCCCTTTAAAAAGCATTGTTCGAGACGAACAACTAAAAGTGTGGGGTGATCTGATGGATCATAATTGTATGAATCATAAACAAAGTTAAACCCACTAAATTAGACTCTTTGTCTATTTAACTTTTGCTTGTTAGTTCCGATATTTATCTACAGGGTATTTTTAAGGCTACAGAGAATACAGGCTAAGGAGGAGTTTTAAAGCTGAAAATGAATTACGAGTCATTCCAGGACACGACCAAATTCCAACTTTCAAGAACCGACTTGGAATCACTCAAATATGCTAGAACATTCGGCATTTGGACAGGAACGCAATGCAAAGGCACCGAGCCCGGTAAAGGCCAAACAAGGGCAATTTCAGCCGATTTGGGATTTCGACCATGTTCGGGGCAGAATTTGGCTTAACTTCCTTCTTAAGATCATCTTAGAATGACATTTTCATTCAAAATACACTCTCCAAAATCCAAGAAGCTCCGGCCAAAGCTCCGATCAGATTCCGATCAAACCGATGGCTTTTTGGAGACAAATATCTCATTCCACTCACACATATCCTCCCCTCCTCCACCACATGGGCGGCTAAGCCATCATCCACTCCTCCTTTGCCACATGGGCGGCGGGTTTTGGGAGGAATGACTCACCTCCGATGGCTTTTGGCTCCTCCACCCATCCCTTGCCATGTGTGAGCTCTTCTCCTCCCTTGTGACAAGTGTATGGCTCTCATCCCTTCACCTTGCCTATAAATAGAGCCTTCATCTCCTTGTATCCTCGTCCCATAATCCCATCTCATTCCAACATCTCATACCACAAGTTAGTGAGAGAAGCTCTCACTTCTCTCTAGAGTTTGGGCACTAATCTTGTAATCACTTTACTTGGAATCAAAGCTTGATCTTTAGCACTTTCAACGGTTTTTGTAAGTACTCTTTTCTTTACTTTACTGTCTTTTTAATTCAGCAACTTTACTTTCCTGTCTTTTACTTTCGAAAACTTTACTTTCCTGTCTTTCAAAACTGCAATTTTACTTTCCTTGTCTTTACTTTCAAAACTTTACTTTCCTGTCTTTCAAAACTGCAATTTTACTTTCCTTGTTTTTACTTTCAAACCTTTACTTTTCCTGTCTTTCAAAACCTTTACTTTTCAAGTACTTAGCTATGGTATCCTCTTCCATGGATAGCCGTAGCTAAACCCTTCATTCGGTTGAAGGGGTGTACTTGTATCATAAAATGTTTCAGACCTTTTTCTTAATGTCTCTTTGTGTTCAACTTGTTCTAAGTGCCATTTATTAGGTCAGAACTTCATTGGTAGAGTGGATGCTCGGAAGAGCAAAGCTCTACCATGAACTCGTGACCTCCGTGGATAAGTGGAGGCTCGGAAGAGCACAGCTTATCTGTGGAGATCAACCTCTTTCAAAAACCATTTGATTTATCAGGAATGATGGTCAACTGGATGCACATATTAGAACAAGAGTTCTACGTCTTGCAAAAGACTAGACAGTGTGGCAAGTCTTGTGCTAGGAATAGCCTCGATTCACTTTTGAACACTTAGTATGGTCATTAGCGGTCAATGATAAACAGATTATGATACAAGGCCCCAGAAACCGAATCTTTCCTTAACTTAGAACTTTACCTGCACTTTACTTTCAATTTTAATATAAACTGCAATATCAACTGCTGACGTTCCGCAAGACTTGTCGATCACGCAACAACCGCTGTAAGTCTTTTCTTTAATCAATTACTTTCAGTACTTTACTTTTATGTCATTTACTTTTCCGCACAAAAAACCAAAACCAACCAAAAAGTCACTTAGTTAGTAGCACTAAAACCTCAATCAACCTAAAACACGCTCCCTCCCTGTACGATCCCTCAAAGAACAACTTATCCCCTTAATTCCCTTGGGTTCGACCCCTACTTACCACTTGCTACCCAGTAGTAAAGTCACGAGTAGCGGACTTTAAATTTATTCTTGCCTTATCACACGACGACTGTGCTCTGCCACTAATCCTGAGGGGGAACTCAGAACCACACGTTACAGACGAGTAGTTCAGCCGCCAGCTAGACTGGGGAACTACCAGTGCTACACCTCTCAGGAACAGGTAAATCTTGATAGTTTGTGTCAATTTTGTGGAATTGCCTCCTTTGTCTCTCTTGTAGAACCGAAGACCGTAGCAGAAGCACTTAAAGACCCAGAATGGGTCAATGCCATTCAAGAGGAGCTGCACCAGTTCGAGAGGAACAAGGTATGGCGTCTGGTTCCTAGGCCAAAGAATAAGAACAAGATAGGAATGAAATGGGTCTTTAGGAACAAGTTGGATGACAAGGGAGTCGTAATAAAGAACAAAGCCCGTCTGGTGGTCAAGGGATACAACCGGCAGGAAGGAATAGACTACGATGAGATGTTTACCCCAGTTGCAAGGTTAGAAGCAATCAGACTGTTAATAGCTTATTCAACGTACCATGGTTTTGCTTTGCAACAGATGGACGTAAAGACGGCATTCCTGAATGGAGTCTTGAAGGAAGAAGTGTATGTGAGCCAGACTCCAGGGTTCGAGGATAAGGCTCATTCTGATAATGTCTATGTCCTGGACAAGGCGCTGTACGGGTTGAAGCAAGCACCCCGCGCCTGGTACGAGAGACTTTCACAGTTTCTTCTGTCGCATAGATATGTTCGAGGAGAGGAGGACAAGACCCTCTTCCTCCTGAAGAAAGGGAATGACACTCTAGTGGTACAAGCATATGTCGATGACATTATTTTTGGTTCAACTAACTCTAGACTTGTCAAACAGTTTATAGATCTGATGTCGAGTGAATTCGAGATGAGTATGATGGGAGAATTGAAGTATTTTCTACGGCTTCAAGTAGCACAAGGGGAGGATGGAACTCGGATCCATCAGCAGAAGTACGTAAAGGAAATCCTAAAGAAGTTTGGGATGGAATCCGCAAAAATATGTGCTACACCCATGTCTCCTAATGACACCTTGACTAAGGATGAGTCCTCACCACAAGTGGATCCGACCCTATACAGGGGGATGATAGGTTCACTCTTATATCTCACAGCTAGTAGACCTGATATACTATTTAGTGTTTGTCTATGTACCAGATTTCAGGCAGATCCAAGAGAGACACATGTGAAAGCTGTGAAGAGGATTTTGAAGTACCTGAAGGGAACGGACGATCTGTGCCTATTTTACCCGAAGGGAGGAGACTTACTTCTGGTGGCCTACACAGATGCTGATTATGCAGGCTGCAAGACAGACAAGAAATCCACGTCAGGGATGGCACAGTTCCTTGGACCATGCTTGATCTCATGGGGATCCAAGAAGCAGTCTTCCATTGCTTTATCCACAGCCGAGGCCGAGTATATCACCGCTGCAGCTTGTTGTGCACAACTGCTATGGATAAAACAACAACTAAGTGATTATGGTGTTCTTCTTAAATGCACTTCAATTCTATGTGATAATACTAGTGCTATTAATATATCGAAAAATCCAGTCACGTAGAAAGTGATATCTAACCATGAGACAAAACCAGAGTTAACTCGGATACAGTTCAGACCGGGTCAATTAATGATTGTGGCTATTCACTCAGACAGATTGTTGGTTACTGCTGGTCGGAGGGTTAGTGACTACCGAAAAAGGGGAAATTATAGGTGTCGCGTTGATGGGATTTTGTCTGACCTGTGTGGAGAAAAGCAAAAGGCGCTTCTGCAACTTGGTCAGTCGCACTGTGCCACTTTGATATGATGGCCTACTGGCTTGAAAACGTGAATCGTCAATAAATGAACAGTCGCTACGGACTGTGTTGAGTGAACAGTTGCCAAAATTAGCTCTTAAATACCCACAGTAGACAGGTGGCAGCTTCCCATGAAGTGATTTGAATTTGGAAAATGCATGAGGCGGTTATCTATTGCCTAATTATGGATTTGGAAGGGAGTTAGACGTGAAGTTGTTTTGAAAATTAAAAATCCAATCTTGCGAGTTTCGAGGCACCGATTGGGTTTCTGAAATTGAAAGGCAGTTGCTAGGGTTTGCACAGTATAAAGAAGAGGTGCAAAGGTGAGATCTTGCCATCGCAATCTGCTTTCTTCTTCTTCAAAAAAAAGCTTCAACCTTTCGAAACCCTAGACCCTTTATTCAACCAATCTATTCCCATGGCCTCCGAAAGCAAAGTCTCCGCCGCCAAACTCGCTGCATTACTCGCTAAAGTGAAGGCGAAAGGGGTGGATGTTGATAAAGTTCTAGGCGAACAGTCCAAGGCTCCAACTGCTTCCTCAAAATCTGTGAGGAGCCTATCTGTAATTGTCAGCGTCGTTGAGGAAGCTACCTCTCAGAGGAAGTCCAAGCGGAAGAGTGCCGCTGCTGAGGGCTCTGGCCAAAAGCGGAGACGATCTGCCACTCCTCAGGGACCCGTCTGGAAGAGTGGGCGTACGAAGAAAGCGCCAGTTCCTGTGGTGGAGGAGAAGGCAGCATCCGAGGAAGGAGATGAGGAAGTTCAGGACAAGAGATCCGTTGTTGCGGAGGTTGTTATTGACAGGGGGTTTATGGCCTCGAACCAGTTGGTGGAGGTGAACAACCTCCTCATCGCTCAAGGCTGGGATCACCTCTTCCGAGAGGAGGTTCTGGTCGACGAGGATGTTGTGAGGGAGTTCTACTCCGAGTTCAAACTAGAGGAGAGATCAGGGCTGCTCCTGGCCACATTCATCATCAAGGGGGAAGTGCAAGTCATCACTCCTCGAGACCTGGGCAAGCTCCTGAATGTTCCAGTGACTGGGTATGTGGAGTACATTAAGGGAGTCTGACCAGCATCTGTGGCAAAGGCAGAAGTGATTTCAAGAGTGGGAGAGGATCCCAACAACGTGTCTAACCAAGGCAGTGCCCTTTCAATGGGCATTATCAACAGAATACTCCACAAGCTTGTCTGCATAACCTTGATGCCTCGCTCACAGAAGCGGAGTGATTAACTTTCGGGACTTCCTCTTGGTCGACAAGCTACGGGCCAGAGAACCCATCTACCTTCCCAAACTATTACTCCAGCACATGAAGTACTGTGCGGCAAGTGAGAATCGTGGGTTGCCTTACCCCGGACTGGTGAAGCACATTCTGTGTGATCTGGGCATCTATGAGCCATATGTTGAAACCGTCCTGTCTTCTACTCTAGGTAAGGAGGCCCTTGAGAACATTGGCTGGCAGTTTGAGGAAGCCACGGGTTGTAGAATCCTCGGATTACCCCTGCTCCCCCCACAACCAGTTGCGCCTCAATAAGTTGAGCCTCTGGACCAGCAACCGTTACATCCAGTAGAGGGGTCGACAACGGTGCTCGAGGCTCTGCAGGCGTTGGCTGGGAAGGTTGAGTTGCTAACCGAGCGTGTGGGCAATCTGGAGGTCATGACTGAGAAGTTAGTGATGGGGTCTGACGTTGCCTGGGTGAAGGACTTGCGCTCCTCGGTGAAGGAGGTTGAGGATTCTGCAAAATTGAATCTGGGGCACTGTATTCAAATCAAGGAGGAGTTGAAGGAGCTGAATAGTCAGTTGTGATTTGTGGGCACTGAGCTGGTTGACCAGTTGAAGATCGTGTTCCGCGATTAACTCTAGAACTGTCTCATGGTTGCCCCCTCCTTGCTATCCCCACCTTATCTGCCCCATGTTTTTTATGAATTCTCTTTCGTTGTCATGTTTCTGTTTTCTGCTTGCTAGTATTTGAATTTTCAGTATAATGTGTGTGTTCCCTCTGGGGCACTTTTGCATGTTATTAATAAAGTGTGCTTCTTTCCATTACATGGATGTCTTTACTTGCGCTCTTTTTGATGATGCCAAAAGGGGGAAGGTCAACACGAGTGCACTACTTGAGGGGGAAGTCGTTACCGAAAATCAAACTGGATATCTATCTAAGGGGGAACTGTTAAGCGATCGTAGATTTGCTTGCCTAACTAAAATTGAATGAATATCTATCTGATGGATCTGCCAGACTTGTGATAGTTTTGAAATATGTGTTATGGATTTCTTGTCTTTTGAAGAAGTGTTTGTCATCATCAAAAAGGGGGAATTTGTTGGAACCCTTTGGTTTTGATGATTACAAACACTTAGCTAATGCGTTGTCTAAGTGTGTAGAAATCCATGAACAAATTAAATAACGCAGGTTCTAATTAAGGAAACGCAGCGTTTGAAGAATCATGAGTGGCGCTTGAAAATCAAAGATATTATGTGCAAATCTTGAAGATATAATTTGATCAAAGATTTGAGGAGAATATACTTAAGATATTGGTTGAATATCAAAGATACTGATTGAAGATCGAAGAGACGATTAGAAATCACGAAGATTCAAAGAAGATATCTGATCAAAGAATATTGAGGAGAATATTCTGCAGATCAGATTTGGAAGATTCGATCTTTTGAAGAAACCAACTTAGGAAAGATTTAGGATGAAATCTTGCCTAATCAGATACAAGTCTATCTTGTTTGGAAGGTTGGTTTGGGTCGAATCGAACGGGATCTGATTTCGAGATCCGTTAAAACCCTATATAAGGCATTAGGGTTTGCACTTGAAGAGCTCGACGTTTTCGGGAGAACAGAGCGACTGCATTCGAAGAGCAAGATTGCTGAGATTGCATGCACGAAGGTTTGAGGTTCGAAACTGATTACTTTGTCGGATTGAGTAGAGGTCATCAAATAGAGTATAGTGAAAAGACCTAGTTTGTAAACCCTACAAGTATATCGGAATAAAAAGTAATCAGGTTCGTAAATCCTTTTAGAGAAATCTGAAAGGTAGTGGTTTTTATCTTATCATTATTGTGATAAGGTTTCCACTATATATTCATGTGCAATTACTTTCAGTTGTTTACTTTCCTGCATAATTATTTCCGCTGCTATCTGACCATCAGACAGAAAAGCACTCCGTGACTTCCGTCTGACAGACTGCTAACACTAACGATCCAACAGTTAACATACCCAGTGTGATGTTAGTTTATAATTCGTAACTGAGTAGTCTTAGTTCGTTGCACATGAATATTGTTTTTTAAATTACGTAGAAGAATCAACAAAATGCGTAATGCACGTTATTTATTCATCATTTTTATCCTTTTTCTAAGTGTATACAGTTATCAATTTTACACGAATTACAAAATACAATTGTAGTTTGACTTGAATTTTACAAAATATGGGACACTGATTTTACAAAATCAGCACACCGTTTGTTTGCCAACTACGGTTTATGCGACTATGTTTTGCATCGGCAAATATGTTGAATTTTTTGTATTTGACTTGCTTTAAATTAGCCAAGAAGTTGTAAGAATGCATAAATTTATAAAAACGAGATGGGACATTACAGAAAATATATAACATTATGTGCAAGTGTGATGCCACGCATTTTACAATGAATCCTACGCATTTTACATTGAATCATACACATTTTATAATGACAAATACCTGTTATGATTTTTCCATCACGAATTATTGACTGTTATTACGAATTTTAAACATAAATATATGACTCGTGCCTGATGGTCACTGCTAAGAGAAATGCCAATACTAATAAATCCTGTGACATGAATAGTATATTTTGTAGTTGGATACAATCCAGAAATTCAGATGATGCAATTTTCATACAAAAGATGAGCACCATCTAATGAAACAATAATCTATTCTAACTGATCTTTAATTTTCATCCAGTCATTTGTGCACTGTAACACATTGTCTCTTCTAGCATTCAAATGTGATCTAATGATTACATTCAAGTAAGTGTCGCGCAGCGCCACCAGTTGTTCTGTTTGCTGCAATGCAAATTTAGTATCAATTAGTGTAGAAAGATGTAGGGCCTAGTGCTATATTTAACATCTTTATAATTCTACTATTAATCGGTGATTCTCACCTGTTCCCCTTCGTTAACAAAGCCAATTTTCCAATTTAGATTTCCTCCGCCTTTATAGGTCTCCATGTACCGCATGGTGAAAACCCCACAATCCTCCCCATTATTTCCTGTTTGCCAACTAAAGTCCATTCGATTATGTTCTACGTTGGCAAACATGTATAATTTCCTATGGTTGATTTGCTTTAGATAAGCCAAGAAGTTATATGTCTGCACAAAGGTTATAAAACTAGATGAAATATTTATTAAAATATAGGTAACAGAATGTGATAGTTATGTTTGAACGTGCAAGGCTACGCATTTTAATATGAAACCTACGCATTTTAATGCAGCAAGTAGCATAATTATAAAAAAGTGAAGTTTTTGTGTACCATATTGCGTATGGTGTGTCCATATCTATCATGGGGCCCTTGCTTCATATCGTGAATTAGTTCTATTTTGCACTCGATCATATCGAAACATAGTAAGTAGTAATGTTCTGGGTAACATATTGGGAAGATGAACTGCAAGAACAGACTTGCATTTGTTAGAACAACGTTAAAACCATTTGTCTAGTAAATTAAAGGCTTACCATGCCCACTTCATGTACATTTACTAATGGAAATTTTTTCAATTCCTGTTCAAATAGCCTTTTGAATTGGGCAACTTTACTATGCTTTGTCCGTCCATTTACTGCTGACCCAATCTGCAGGGCAGTGATGAGTTAGATACAGCACATTTATAGTGGATAACATACATGTATGAATGATTATTTGATACTTACTGCAATCTTGGTAGTGGCAAAAAATCTAAGCAAGCTGTTTTTGGATCTGTACTTTTCATTTTCGTTTAGCAATATTGCCCACAAATCAATGATGGGAGTGGTGATGTATTTTCCCGGATGTAGTGTAACGAAATCCCTTCTTTTACCGCATTCGGCCCCATGCTCAAATAATATATCACTGAAAAGTAAATAATCAGTTCATACATGCAATTATGAATTTTCATACCACACTACGCATTATTTATTAATAATTTCATAACTACCAATCTATATATAATACTGTGCTTTATAAGTAAGTAGTTTATAAAGCACATGAATCACCATCTGCCTTGATTCAGGAGCTGCTATACGCATTTTAAGTGTAAATTTTAATAATGAAACAGGTGTAATATAATATCAAAGGAAAAACACTTACCCGTCTTTGCAGTTGCCCTCATACACCCACTCACAAAAATTCATATAAACTTTTGGAGCTGGTACTGTCAGTTGTGCAACCCTCTCCATAAAAGGTGATTTTAGTTGCGGTCCTGGTTGTAATTCACTCTTAGATCTTCGTACCGGCTCAGGACAGGCAATTGGATTAGGATCCAGCACTTTAGCGCATTGCTCGTCACTCAATCTGCACGCCTCTTCAATAACTTGAGTAGGCATGTCCATGATCTCATCCAGATTGAGTAGCGGATTTGGCAGATCATGATTGTTGAGGTCATTGTCCTGTTCTCTTGCCCTCATTGTATGCATGCCAGTATGTGATTCATATGCCTTTTTATGTGATTCTTTTGCATTGGTAGTGGGCATTTTAAACACATCTAGGGATAGTTCGACCACTGGTTGGCTTTGTTCAACAGGACTTTGTGGGTTTAAAATGTCCAATCTGCTGTTCACAGTCGAGGGTTGCCTTTGTTCTATAGGATATGATTGATCTTTGTGTGGGGTGTTTGCATCGAGGACTGGTTCTTGAATATTATGCACCTCTTCCATAAAGGGTTCTTTTGATGATTGTCCGCTCTCACCATTCTGTCTTTTGTTTCCTCTGCAACTGTCAATACATTTCCAGACCTCTTCAGTTGTTTTGTTGATTCTGTCTTGGAAATTGGACTGGGATGTAGTTTCTTTGTAAGCAAGATTGTAATTCTCAAGTACGGCTATCAATACTTCAGCAGCTTTTTCATGATTTGTCACAAGTTTCTGCTAGGTTAAGAAGAAATTAGTAAGATAGCATAAGACTGTATTTGAATTTTAATCAGCACACATGCATCACTAGATGTAATACTACTATCTACAAATTTTGAATTGAATGCTATGCAATATAAACATGTGATTATCACTGATAAGACAACTTACAAAAGGTGTATTCCTGGCTCCCACTTTCGCTTGTCCTTCTTTGTCTTTATGGGAAACTATCTCCAGTGACTTATCAATACTTGCATCTTTCTGCTATTTAAATACGAAACTAGTATGTAAACAGGGTTTATGATACAAATTTTGGGTAGCATAATACGCATTATAGATAGAATTGGCAACTGCCTACAAAATTTGAATGTACTGCTACACATTATAAATATTTGAATATACTGCTACGTATTTTCAATACTGGATTTTATTACATGTAAACAAACTACATGCTACGAATTTTATGAAGATTCGTATGCATTATAATTAAAATTGTAACTTTGAACGAATGTCCCATCTCGTTTTATAAATTTATGCGTTCTACGCATCATAAATCCCGTGGTTACCTTTATTCGAAAATTTTCAATGAGTAAAATAAAACAGATGCATCATTCTGTTAGAATTAGCATTACATATACGCATTTTATTGTGAGACAGATGCATCATTCTGAAATTTAATAAGCATAAAATTTTAGAGTAGTGGGCTGAAATGAGAATCCTTGAGAAAACTTACAGTAAGCGTCTTCTTCCCACTAACCCTTCTTGTACTTTTCTCTGCTTGTTTAAAACCTTTTCTGGTGGCTGAGTAATACTGGCAGGTTCGTTCCGTTTTAATAATGTAGTTCCTTTACCGAATCCGCCATGTTTAGTCTCATATTTGATCCTCTTTGCAATGACTAAGCTAGTGATTCCTTTTATAGATGGACTTTGTCTTTCTATTTTAAATATCATGTGTTCAAACATGTCGATGCAAAGTGCCTGCAAAATAAGATTGTTGAATTTAGAGTCAGATTTTGAATTTTTAAAGGCATCATAAATTTACACATAACAGAACACACTTACAATTAGAAATGTTATTGGGCCGCTGTACGGACTTCTCCGGTTTCCTTCACATTCGTCCTTTGTGTCCCGTAAGCAACTGATTATGTACTCGCACCAGTTCAGTGCGCGTATGTCATCGGTCCCTTCAATTCCATTCATGATCCTTTGTTGGAAACACCTGACTTAGTGCTTTCAACCATGGACGAGAAGAACAGCACAAGGAAATTTAATTTGAAAGTGTCATCTGCAGCTCCAGATTGCTGAATCTTATCCACGATAGTTTTGCAGGTCACTGTTGAGTCTATTGGACCACCATATTGGCGTCTGAATTGATGTACAAGTAGACTGTCTGCATTTTTCTGTCCTGGCAATTTTATGTTGCGGCCGCCTAATGGTAGTCCAAGGATGAAATGAACATCCTTTGGTACTATGTCTACGTCCCCTCTGTCCGTGATGAGTGTGCTAGTCTTTGAGTCGTATGATTCCAGAACCCATTCTTCCAAAATCTGCACGCACTATGTTTATATTCAAATGAAGCATGTCTTCCAAACCCATTGAAGGCACAGCTAACCTCTGGTCTTTGTTAAGGGCCATTACGCAGTCTGTCAGTGGTTTAGGTGTGGATCTTGTCTTGAAGCCTAAGTATCTTGGTTTTTTTAGGTTTGGGAATGCTTTGATGATCTTTTGGAACTCCATTCGACAACACAATTTGTAAATTGTTGTCTACGAAATCATCATCGTTGTTTGCAGATTGGCCATCAATGTTGGGCGACTGTTTGTTTTCTACTTGCTGCAAAAGCAGTAATATACAAAATTATAATGGCCTCCCATTGTAGATTGCATTATTATTTAAAAACAGTAAACACAAAGCCAATATATCATTGTATAATAACTAGTTTAGTTTAAAATGCATATGCCTCATACTTTTGGAAAACAGCTCAACTGGTACCCATATTGAATAGAAAGATACACATTATAATTAATAGCATTTGATTACATAGATATGCATTCGAATGGCTAATGATCAACAATATGTACCTTTTTTCAGACTGCGTAGATTTTTCTCCAGATGCATCTGCCCCTTTTCGTGCGCTTGTTGAAGCACAACCACCGACTGTGATGAGTTTAAATCATGTGTTATTAACAGTGATTTATGCAATAGCCTAATTTAATTAGTACATAAATATACTATACCTTTATATGTTTGTGTGCTAGTGTGATATGTAACTTCTTTTTCTTTTTTTGCAGGTGGCCCTTTATGTGGCATGTTTTCTTCTGACGAGTTAATGACGTTTCCATCTCGCTTCTTTCTTTTTCGCTCTGCAAATTAAGGAGCTGAATAACTTACTTTGTTCCAAGAGTAGACACCAATTATACATAAGTGATTGATGAAAACAAGCAACGAATAATCTACTTTGTACAAATAAAGAAGTCCAAACTTCTTATGTTGTATGCATACGTAAGAGCAACAGCAAGTGTATAATGAGTAGCATGTCACTGACTGTACGAATGTTTAGAATGTAGAAATTCCCAGTTGTTTCGCGTATTGGTATGAGATGCTACCATTTTAATTGGATGTTACGCATTTAGGTATGAGATGCTACACATTTTATAGTTATATTTAACAATGTTCAAATATTGTAACATTCGTAGACACAACTGCAAGTGTTTCAAATTCGTATGAAACAAGCAATGAATAACCTTACCTTGAAAGTTTCAATATGTGATTGATGAAAACAAGCAATGAATAATCTAACTTTGTATGAATATGTAAGTCCAAACATCTTATGTTTTATGCATAAGTAAGAGCAGCAGCAAGTGTATAATGCATAGCATTTCATTGACTTTACGAATGTTTAGAATGCAGAAATTCCCAGTTGTTTCACATATCAATATAAGATGCTACACATTTATCCAAATGTTACGCATTTAGGTATGAGATGCTACGCATTTTACAGTTATTTTAACAATGTTCGTATTTTGTAACATTCGTAGACACAACTGCAAAGGTTCACATTTAGCCCCGAAGTTCCTATAACACTTATCATTCGTAAATCAAATCCAACATTCGTAACCCCAACGGTAAACGGAAGTTGCTAACCCGTAAACCTTAAAATTCGTATAGACGCCAGAATCTAGTTTAAGTTGCCCGTAAACCCTAACATTGACAGCAACAACCACAACATTCGTAGACAATTTGAATTTGACTTCACTTCCCGTTTAACCCTAGAATGAGTTCAATACGTACCGTAAAATTGTGTCGAATTATTCGTCTGTTTCCCTTCATCTGCCATTAATCCGTCGCCGTCGTTTAACCTTTAGTCGCCTCTGCCTGTCGAATTTTAGTCGCCTCAACTCTGGTCGCCGTCTCTCGTATTTTTAGAATGAATCGCATAATGGCAGCGACTAAAATGAGTATTTGTGGTTTAGTGATTTGCGCGAGACAAAAGTGAGATTACGGTTTTGATTATTTTTCTCTTCCAAATTTGCCCTTTAAACGTATTAATTAATTAAACAAATACGAATTTTAATTTAAATCAAGCATAATCTTAACCGTTTATTGGATTGATCGGACGGATATTGATATGTGAAACAAGCATAATCTTATTTCTCATCAAAGAAGCTCTTCTCACCAGATCCCAACTCGTAATGTCAATTCAATAGATTATGATTTCTTTTTTCTTTTCTTTTTTTAAATAAAGAACAACTATAACGAGCTAGGAAGAGGATCATATGAGACAAATATGATGAATATGAGAAATAATTATAATCATTCAATTTTTGATACAACCATCCTCATTTCTTTTGTATTTTTAATCTGAATATGTATGTAATAGTTTCATAAGGGCGTCATTATACCTTTTATCAGATCCTGTAATTGGAACCCTGGCCGAAGCTCGCTCTTTGTTTTTTCTAGAACGATCTTCGTCGACACTATTCAAAGATGTTGTTACAGCCGCTACCATTCTCGTTTCCGAGGCTCAGCCGCTTGAAATACTCTTCTAAAAGAATCAAAGAATCATTTTTGATGATGCCTAATAAGTGCGGGAGTTCATATTGCAGCGCAAGTTCATATCTGATAGGATCGTGGTTAGTAGTCAAAGACTTAAGATTAAAAGTTAGAGACTTAACAAAGGTCGGAACTGTTAGGAACCTAACTCTGTATGTAGATAAGTAACTAAACAGAATATGCAGCGGATTAAACTTAAATAGCTTTTTATTACTATTTAAACTGTACACTCAATTGGTACAAAACTTGCCTATTAAGTATAAATCTAAACTAGATTTACACAAGCAGAACCTAACTACTTCCCTGACTGTCTCCCAGACGTCACGTAGTCGTGGCACCTCCGTCGCTTTCCGGTACTGATCAAGAATAGCTCGATCACTTGAATATCACCTCGCACAGCTTGCTGGATATTCTCTCTGGGAAACCCCACTTGGAAAGCTCTCTTGGATGTATGTGGAAGGCGCACAGTTCTGAAGAGTTCGATCTGGCTTATATAGGTTCTTCAGTAACTGCCATAGATCATGGCTTGTAACTGCCAACCCATGATCTCCTTGACATGTAGTGGGGACGTGCCATCACTCCATGATGTATTTGACTCCCCTGTCAACTGCTCTGTTGACTTGACCTCAACTGCTCAACTGCTCCGTTGACTTGACCAATACTCAGGTTCTTGGTTACTCGGAGACTTCCGCAGGTACTCAAGTCCAGCATCACGTCCTTGAATGCTCCAGTAAGTTCCTGACTAACAGAAACTCAAGCAAACCATTAAACCGGTTTGTCAATCATCAAACACGTGTGAGGCCAATGCCTCAACAATTTCCCCCTTTTTGATGATGACAAACCATTAAAGGATAAATATCAAAGCAGCACTTAATAGATGTAAAACATGCACACAGCATCAGTTGAGAACCTATTATCCTTGGGAACAAATTCCCCTTAAGTTCCTGCACACTCAGAAACTTGATAAACATCCTATTAAGTCAAACTCCTACACAGGTATTTCTACTCAGGAACCTCAGAGTGTATTCCCCCTCGGTTGATACTTCTACCCTTCCCCCGTTTGACATCATCAAAGAAGAGTTAATCAACATACACAGCAGTCAAGAACATGAAGAAAAACTTGAAATTCAGAGAGCTGATCAAAGCATGCATAGAACTTCAAAGAAAAATGAGATAGTCATAACAAGCAGGTTGAACACAAGTTGTTAACACTCAGAAACAACAAAAGGAATTAGCGAGGTTGGATATCAAGGATGTGGAAATCTCATAGTAGGAACTGATCTCGGCATTCTCTAAGACAAATGACATCAGCCCTCGACTCAAGAACTTCACAGCTTATCACACAAAGCCACCAGTTCATCCCTCATTCCTTGAATTTCCTCCCTAACCTCCTTTTTGAATTCTCTCATTTCTGCCTTTATCTCTTTCAATTCTGCCTTGACATCAGAGACCACTTTCTCAAACACTGCCATTAACTTGGCATTATCTTCCTCAACCTCATCATCCTCTTCCTCCTCGATCTGCACAGCTGGATTCGCTTTGAGTACAGGTTCTTGAACTGGGGCTTTAACCCATCCCGTTTCTGAGTCTTTGACCAAATTCATTTTCCTGAAAGCTTCATGATCAAACTCCTTGACAACTGGTTCCTCAACTCCAGACCGGACATCATATATCTTGTGTTCCTCAAGAACTTTCTTGATTACTCTCGAGAACCCAATCTGAGTTAGTCCTTTCAGATGATCCATATGATGGATCATTAACTTTGGTAGGTTTATTTTCTCCTTCCTCAGCAACAAGTCCAATACCAGCAAATCTTGATGTTGAACATATGAGGGTTTTACGCCCCTTTGCATAAAATTGCTCACTAGCAATTTGTGCAATATCTTCACTTTTGGCTCCATGAGTTGAGTACTAATGCCCTGACCCTTCTGAACTGAGTCCAGCTTGCATATCTTCCTTACCAGTTCCTTCTTATCTCCAATTTCCTTCGGCCAGACATTGTTCTTGCAGTAGTAATCAAATCCTTTATGCTCCAGCCCCATTATCATGGCCAATTCGATGCTGGAAAGGGAGAATTTGTATCCTCTGAAGTTCACCGCCAACGTTGGAACTGGACCACTTGTCAGCTTCAGGTTTCTGTAGAAGTCTTCAACCACCTCAGGACAGACAACCTCCTGGGTTTCACACAGCTTTTCCCAACCTTGAGCTTTTAAAATGTCAAAGACTTCAGTGAGTCCTTCATCCTTCAGAAACTTTTCTGAACACTCCAGTTCGGTCAGGATTTCCTTCCCATATTTTGACCTCTTAGGTCTCTTACTCGAGCTCACAGGAACATTTTCCTCCTTCACTACCAGCTTCCTTTTACCACTGTCTCTTGGTGGTTGAATTCTGATTGGAAGATTTTTATTCACCCTCTTTGAAACTGTTGAAGAGGCTTCAACGATTTCACAGTCAGCTTCGTCAGCAACTTCAGTTCTCTTGAACTTGGCTATCTTGCCTAGCTCATTCAAGTCGTCCAGAATCTGATTCATCCCAGATTCCTCCACTCCAACTGAGGGCTCACCAGTTTCTTTTGCCTCATCTCCCTTCTCCTGGGAACACCCAAACCAGAATCCTGTGTCTCAAGATTCAGCAACCCGTTCTGGGTCCTTCGCAGAGGTAATTTCAACCCCTCTTGGGTTCTTCACAACAACAGCAACATTATCTTCACCAGATTTCTCCGAATCTGCTACAGCTAACTTTGAAGTTTCTAGACCCTCTAGAAAATCTTCTACCACTTGAACCTCCCATTCTTCATTCAAGGCATTATTCTCAGGGGCATCGCCTGTGTTCTCAGTGCACTGTCGCTCATTGACAACCCCTTCTGAGTTCTTAACTGAAGTGATGTCAACCCCTCCCGGGGTTTTCAACACATCCGCCACGATTTCAGAAATTAGTGGATCTAACTCCTTCTCTATTGTCTCAACAGCCATATCAGACTTGATAACCCCTTCTGGGTTCTCCACTTCATCAACTATACTATCTGCTCCCACAGCCTCCTTCAATTCAACAGAAACTTCACATCCTAACACCGAAGCTTCTAATTTCTCCGTTTCACCCATCTCTCCAACTACGGCACTATCTTCGACATGCACTGAGATTTTAGGTTTTGGGTCTGAAGAGGACTTACTTGACACAAGCAGATCTGCGATTGCTTTTCGGATTTCATAGCGAACATCCCCGACGATTACGGTCAGCATCTCTGCGTCAGATTTCTCCACGTTGGTTGCTGCGCTTGAGTTGGACGCCATTGGAAACTCGAACTATTTGAGTAGAGCTGATTTAGGGATTTAGGGTTTTGATTTCACAAGTGAGAGTGGTGAGAGACAACTACGGACTTCAAATCCCTTTTAAAAGCAAAATCCCGTTGTAATCTGCTATTAATTCTCGTTCACGTATCAGCACGTAACTGTCCGACTTCCAAGGCAGAAATCACTAAACTGTCTTTTCATCACAACTCATCCGAACCACTTCTTTCATATATCAAATACCTCGTTGAGTTCTTCAGTCCCAGAGACATTCAATCCTTGACTGAGAGAATACCAGACCAGTTTCCTGACTATGGGTTTTTCACAAAGGACATTGTGGTGGGTCGGCTTACCATAAGGGTATAGAATATAAAATCACCACAATTCAAGTCACTCAATCACACATATAGATAATCAAGCATGCCCAGAAAGTGTATAAAGGAGGTTCATCGGACACACATAACCTATACTAGGGTTAGGTGGTTTCACATACTTCCTTCATGGGGCAATTGGGCAATAAAATCCGGAAGCTATGTAGGGCATCAAGAAAAGATGTGTTCAACAATGCATGTACTATATCAGATTTAGCAAAGAAGTAATAGCACACACATTACTAGCTACTCAGGGACTTCAAACATTCACTCATGTAAATGACTCACATGCATGTTAAGAACTCTATCATCTAGTCAATCACTGAGAGAAGGTTCGAAGTACCTCACCGTGGACTCATTAATCCAAGTTCCATCCTTAGCTTTTCAAAAGCATCCTTATGTAGGGACTTGGTAAATATATCAGCAACCTGATCTTCACTTCTGTAGAAATTAATAGTGACGAGTTCCTTTTCTACACAGTCTCTAAGAAAATGATGTTTAATTTCTATATACTTAGATTTACCATGTTGGACAAGGTTTTTAGCAATACTAATCGCACTAGTATTATCACAAAAAATTGGAACTTGATCAAAGTGTAAGTTGAAGTCACTTAGCTGATTACGAAGCCATAGGATCTGAGCGCAACACGCTACTGCTGCAATGTACTCGGCTTCAGCTGTTGACAATGCCACAGAATTCTGTTTCTTCGATCCCCAAGACACCAAGCAAGATCCGAGGAACTGAGCATTCCCAGACGTGGATTTCCGGTCAGTCATATCTCCTGCGAAGTCTGCGTTTGTGTAGCCTTCTAGCCTGAGGGACTTCACCCTTGGATACCACAGGACTAACTTCTCGGTACCCTTCAAGTATCTGAGAATTCGCTTCACTGCCTTGACGTGTGACTCTCTTGGTTCAGCCTGGAACCTAGCACACTGACAGACACTAAACATAATGTCAGGTCTCGAAGCAGTTAAATAGAGTAACAAACCTATCATTCCACGATAGATCGTCGCATCCGTCTTTGGTGACCCATCATCCTTCACCAGGGACTCATTCGGAGAACTCGGAGTGTACACATGCTTTGAACCGCCCAACCCATACTTCTTCACAACATCTCCCAATTATTTTTGTTGCGAAATCTCAGTACCATTCTCCAGTTGTCTAACTTGAATACCAAGAAAGAAAGTCAGTTCCCCGATCATACTCATTTCGAACTCGTTCTCCATGAGTTTCGTGAATGACTTAACAAGTTCATCACTAGTGGAACCGAAGACTATGTCATCCACATATACCTGCACAATAAGTAGATGTTTATTAGTTCTCAAAAGGAATAATGTCTTATCTACCTTACCTCGCTCATATTCGTGAGCTAGCAGATATTCCGACAGTCGTTCATACAACACCCTAGGTGCTTGTTTTGAACCATAGACGGCCTTGTCAAGGACATATACACAGTCCTGACGATCTGGATCCTCAAAACCCGGAGGTTGTTCCACGAAGATTTCCTCCTTGAGATATCCGTTCAGAAACGCCGTTTTAACATCCATTTGATGAAGCTTAAAACCGAACTGCACTGAATACGCTATCAACAACCTGATAGCCTCCAACCTAGCCACTGGCGCGAAGGTTTCTTCATAGTTAATGCCTTCCTGCTAGTTGTATCCTTTCACCACCAACCTGGCCTTGTTCCTGACTACTTCTCCCTTGGAATTCAGCTTGTTCTTCAGAATCCAGCGGGTGCCAATCACCTTCCGTTTCTCTGGCCTTGGAACAAGTCTCCAAACCTTGTTCCTCTCGAACTGATGCAACTCATCTTGCATCGCTTGAATCCAATCTGGGTCTTTCAGTCCTTCTTGAATTGTCTTCGGCTCAATCAATGACACAAAGGCATTCATGACTGTTTCCCCCTGAACTGCAGCATAACATACGTAATCACGAAGTGCGCTACTCGGCTGCCTAACTCGAGTACTTCTCTTAACTCAGTGACCTCCTGAGTCTCTTGGATTTCCTCAGGTTCACCATGGACTTCGCCAACTTCAGGGACTTGTCCATTCACTTCAGCTTGCTCTCCAAGTTCTTCAACCACAGGAACTTGAGCATTGGCTTGTTCAGGTGTTTCCAAATTCTCTGGAACATCAACTACTGCAACATCCATCGGACGAATCAGCTCAAAATCATCATCTTCTTCAGCAACATGAACGTCAGGAACATGTCCAGAGTCGTTACCCATGGACTCCTCATCAAAGATGACATGTACGCTTTCCTCAAATAGTTTGGTCCTTATGTTGAATACTTTGTAGGCCTTACTATGCAGAGCATACCGTACAAAGATTCCTTCATCACTTCTAGGATCAAACTTCCCTAGTTGATTCTTCCCGTTGTTGTGGACGTAACATTTGCTTCCGAATACTCGAAGATGCGAAATGTTGGGTTTCCGACCCTTCAGCAACTCATACGGAGTCTTATCGAGGATTGGTCTCAAGTAACATCAGTTGAGAACGTAGCAAGCGGCATTCATTGCTTCTGCCCAGAAACTTCTTGCCAATCTGCTTTCTATAAGCATCGTTCTGGTCATGTCCTCCAAGGTCCGGTTCTTCCTTTCCACTACTCCATTTTGTTGTGGAGTCCTTGGCGCTGAGAAATTGTGGTCGATTCCCTGATCAGTGCAGAAGGCAGTAAACATCCCATTCTCAAACTCGGTACCATGATCCGATCTGATACTTTTCACCTTGAGACTGAATTTCCTTTCAGTGAGCTTCACCCAAGTCTTGAAGCAATCAAAGACTTCATCCTTTGACCTGATAAAAATCACCCACGTGTATCTTGAAAAATCATCAACTAACACATACACGTACCGATTACCTTGACGAGATTGTACTCTCATCGGTCCACACAAGTCCATGTGTACTAGATCAAACGCTCTTGCTGTACTGACTGCATTCTTTGAGTGAAATGATTCCCTTGTCTGTTTCCCTTGTGTGCATGCACTGCAGACTTGATCAGGAACTTCACTGATTTTCGGTAATCCAATTACCAAATTTTGATTGTGTAGCCTCTTCAACAGCCTGAAATTCACATGTCCCAACCGACGATGCCACATCTTAGATTCATCTGCTCTAGAGGACAGACACAGATACTCTTCCGGATCAAACGTTGGGTCCACAAAATACACTCTGTTAGCACAATTCCCACGCAGAAGTACTTGACCTGTGGAGACACACTTAACAAAGCAACCATCAGCTGTAAAAACAACCTTGTTTTTACCTCCACGACACAACTGAGAAACACTAAGCAAATTAAACTTCAAACCATTAACTAAACTCACATTATCGACACTAACCTTGCTGGATAAATGTACCTTACCTGATCTGATGACTTTACATTTACTTTCATTACCAAAAGTAATGGAGCCACCGGAATGATGTCGTAGAGAGGAGAATTGTTCCATCTTCCCGGTCATATGACCCGAGCATGCACTATCAACTAGCCATGAACCTATTCCTCTCTCGACCTGCACACGAACAATCAGTTCATAGCAACCCAAACAAGCTTAGCCTTTTTGGGTTTAGAAGGTAAGATAGATGAGTTTTTAGGGTTAGAAACATGAGTTTTTGGAACTGCTTTTGAGTGAGAGAAGTCCTTGACCGCTCCGAAACTTGACGGTTTGTTCACAACTCCAGGTTTTCCACTCCTTTTGGATCCTGAGGAGGTTCCAGACTCGGAGATGATGTTTCTGACACTTTCTTGGAAATGCTCTTCCGTCCTTTGAATTTTCTCCAACTGTGTCCTTCCTTCCCGCAGTGAAAGCAGACCTTTTGCTTTCTGAAGTCTATCGTCTTGGATTCAGAAACCTTCTTCTTCTGTTTCTCAAAGTCGATAGGTATTGGAATGTTCCTTCGCTTGAGTTTCTCCCAGATTTGATAACCCTTTCCATAGGTTTTGGCGTCATCTAAATCAACCTTCAGTCTGGGAGTAGTCCTCTGTTGAACCTGTCTTTGCATAGGTTTTGCAATAGACACTTCCCCATAGCCGAAACCCGACCTGGTCTTTGACTTCTGCTTCTCCTTTCCTTTCGGAGAGTCATAGAAATGATCATCCGAGCCCGCTACCCTTTTTCCAGCTGCTTTCTCAAGTCGCTGGACCTCTATGGACAGTTGATGATTCTCCTCGAACATCGACTTCATCCGTTTGTCTTGATCAGCCACGATAGCATTCAGCTCCTCAGCCTTGAGAACAAGTTTCTTGATAACTGCAATGCACTGAGAACGTGAGTAGTAACCAGAATGTGAATCATTAGAACTTACATCTGTAGGTGATTCCTTGGAGAAGGTCTTCCTAGACGAAGAAGTTGACGATGAGGTTTCTAAATTTGAGGTACTTCCTTTCGCCATCAGACATACGTTTCTTCTCAGGTCACCCATGTTGTTGTCTTCATCTGAGTCTCCCCAGGCAAACATGGCTTTCTTCCCTTTGTTATCCTCCTTCTGATTCCGCTCAGTCCGAGCCTCATCATTTTTGAGCTTGTAGCAATCTTTTCTGTAATGACCTTTCTTCTTACAGTAGAAGCATTCCACGTTCTTCTGGTTTCTGTTACTGGGTTTCCGACCCGATTTCTTGTCGTCTGTAACTCTGAGAGCCTTGGTCATCACGTTCAGTTCCTCGGTCCTTAAGGATTCCTTTCCTTTGTTTCTGTGATAATCCTTTCCTTTGAATTTCTTGTATCTGGAACTCTCACCTACCAGGGCAATTTGTCGAGCAGCCTTCTGAGGTTCCCGACTTTCCAGTTTGACGTCTTCAATGGTCTTGTTACTCACCAACACAGCAACCAGTTCTTCCAAGGAGTTCTCCTTTGTAGTCGAAAGAGCAGCCAATGTCCTTGAGATATCATCCCACTCCGGACTCAATCCTTGCATGAATCTATGGGTGATTTCCCAATTCTTGTATTTCTTTTCGAGATTGTTGAGTGAAGACAGATGACAGATTGCTTGTCGTCAGAGCAAAATGTGCAAATAAATTTATAAGTCCGCTACTCGCGACTTAACTACTGGGTAGCAAGTGGTAAGTAGGGGTCGAACCCAAGGGAATTAGGGGGATAAGCTATTCTTTGAGGTGATTGTACAGCGAGGGAGCGTGTTTTTAGGTTGATTGAGGTTTTAATGCTACCAACAAAGTGATTGGTTGGTTGGTTTTGGTTTTTTGTGTGGAAAAGTAAATGACATAAAAGTAAATACTGAAAATAAACAGGAAGACTTACAGCGGTTGTTGCGTGATCGGCAAGTCTTGCGGAACGTCAGCAGTTGATAGTGCAGTTTATACTAAGAAAGTAAAGTGCAGGTGGTGTTTTAAGTCAAGAAAAGATTCGGTTTCAGGGGCCTTGTATCATATTTGTTTATCATTGACCGCTAATGATCATACTACGTGTTCAAAGATGAATCGAGGCTATTTCTAGCACAAGACTTGCAACATCGTTTAAAACACTTGTTCTATTTTAGACTAATTCCTCCTTTCGAAGTATCTTAGCCTTATGTGCATCCATTTGATCTTCAGTTACGATCAACCAAATGGTTTTTGAAATAGGTCGAACTCCTCAGATAAGCTTTGCACGTTAAAGCATCCACTTACCCGAGTATGTTCACGAACCCCGGAAGAGCTTTGCCCGTTAAAGCTTCCACTCAACCTTGGAAGTTCTAACCTGTTATATGGCACATAGAACAAGTTTTGAACACATAGAGGCACTAAGTGCAGGGTCTAAAACATTTTATGACACAAGTACACTCCTTTAACCGAATAAAGAGTTTAGCTACGAATATCCATGGAAGAGGACATCATAACTAAGTACTTGAGGTTTTTGAAAGACAGTAAAGTAAAGTTTTCGAAAGTAAAGACAGTAAGGGAAAGGGGTGAGTACTTCAAGAACTGACAAGAGTACTCAAGAATAATAAAGTAAAGCTTGAGTACTCAAGAATCGACAAGAGTACTCAAGAACGATCTACAATATTCAAGAACCAACAAGAATATTATAGATTTCAAACCAAAGATTACAAAGTACCAAAACTAGAGAGATAAGTGTTTGTGAGATTTTGGGATGATACAAATGAGAGGAGAATGGCTTGTATTTATAGCCAAAGGTGAGGAAGATGGATGGATGAGATGAAACCACATGGTTTCATCTAAGGGTGAAGGGGAGGGGGTGGAAGCCGCCGGTTGGAGGTCACCATGGAGGAGAGGGGAGGTGGCTTTGGCCACCCATGAGTCATCCCTTTCACAAAGCCACCGGTCACCTTGGGCAAAAGGAGGGAGTTTTGTGATTTTTGTTGTGTTTTCACAAAATTATCGGTGTATTTTAGCTCCGGACTGACTTCGTTTGCTCTTCGGTTTGATTTGTTTTGAGTGATTCCATGTCAGGATCTTGAGATTTCTTCAGTCGGCGTCTGATCTTGACCTCGGAATGACTCGTAACATCTTTTCTGCGTAAGAACTCCTTAGCGTGTATTCTCTGTAGTCTCTAAAATACCTTGTAGATAAATATCGGAACTAACAAGCAAAAGTTAAATAGACAAACAGTCTAATTTGGTGGGTTTAACTGTGTTTTTGATTCGTATAATTATGGTCCATCAGATCACCCCACACTTTTAGTTGTTCGTCCCGAACAATGCTATTAAAGGGCGGCACTAAGTAAGATTTTAAAATATGAAAGTTAGACTGTGGGACTCGATTTATCCTAATTCATGCATTACTTACTTATTACCAAATTGAACTGTGTAAATAAATAGAAGAAACTTGATACTTGTACCTTCGTGCTGACATGCAAATTATTTTGGATGTTTCGGGAGATAGCCCTTTTTAGGCTCCTGGACTGCATTCTCGGGACCGTCTTGCACTATATGGTTTTCTTGTAGCTTTTTCTAGCACGTGATTCGGTTCGGGTTTCAATGGTTTGGTCTTTGATTTTCTTTTGGCGAGGGACAGCTTTTGTAGTGAATCGGCCTTTGGCATTTGATTTGACTCTTTGAGTACTTCACTTTTTGTTCGGTTAAAACCTTCACAATTTTGGGCCTTTGGCCTCTTGATTTGCTTCTTTGAGCTTTTTGCTTCTTTGTGACTTGCTAGTCCATTTTCTCAAGCCTTTTTGGGAGGTCCAATCGTCGCCCGCGAGCATATGGAAATACCTCCCCGCTCCACTCATCCTTGCCGTTTCGCGCGGGTCAAGATGAGGGTCGCTCATCTATTTTCTCGGCTACTTTGACTAGAGGCAGGACGGTCTGATTCCCGTCCTCGCCTTTTTTTCTTTTTGCATAAACATTGCATGGCGGAGATGACTTCAATCTTCACTGAAACCCGAAGTGCAGCCTCCACTGACTTTGAAAACCATATATTTTGATTCGATCCTTCGAGTGCTTGCCAAGCCTCTCTAGGGCAGTTTATGTCAACTCCACATCCCTAGTTTATCTCAGCACAAAGGGACAAATGAGAAGTTACATTCTAAGTTTTTAAACAGTTGAATTTTCACAAGGTTAATGCATGAATTATGATCTATCTTTTTCACATTCTCAAGTTAATATTTTCAAAAAGATAATATTAAGAAAAAAGGAAAAAGAAAAAGCATGTTATGTACAAAGACGGTTCTCACCCCACACTTTTGAACGAAGGCATTCTTTACGAAATGACTTAGTTCAAAAGCCATGCAAGCACACATTTATGAGAAGGAAATGACATTTAAGGAAAAGGGAAGAACAGAACTCCCTTTAAAGTGTCGAGTGAACGACATGGTATGAGGCTGGATAATCGAGGGAGTTCGGCTGGGGCCTTGAACTCTCAGCGCAGGCCCGGTAATTCACGGAAGCTGCCTGGCTGATCTGGTCTTGCTCCAAAAACCGATTACTAAATAGTCATTTCATTCTATGCACCAAGTGGGTGAGAGCGACTTACGGAAAAAAAACTAAATGACAGAAAATAAAAGACTGAAAGTAAGATAGGTGTCGGGTTACCTCCCGACCAGTGCCTTTGTTTAACGTCGTTGGCTCGACGCTACCTCACTCTTGGATTATAAGTAGGGATCCCATGGGTGCTTGAGGTCGAACTTCTTCTTGGCAGCTCTTTTTCTCCGCCCAAAGAACACATATGGCAGCGGGCTCAGTTCTGCTCTCCCTTGATCCGGAGGCTTCTTCTTCACCTATCCCCGAGAAGGCGAGGACTCCTTGACCATAGCTGCTGGTCCATCAAGTCGAGCTTTCTTGTTCCTCTTTCCCGGCTTCCATTCCTTTGGGCCATGCCTTTGTCGCTTTTTCATGTATGAACGGTCGGCACTTTTGCAGTTTTGGAAGTTCAGTCTTTTGCCAAGCGACCTCAAGTATGCGCCCTTGCTAACCCTCTTCTTTGTGGCAGAGATGATTGGCCGTCCTTGGTCCTTACACCTTTCAGGAGGCTCTTCTTGGCTTGTGACGAGTGGGAGCTCCTGCGTTGATTGTTTTGGCTCATGCTTCTCCTCCAACTCGCCTAGCACTGCATCGATCATCTCATCTCTGGTGGCTGTGATCTTTATAGAACATGAAGGGTTAAGTAAGGGCTTCTCGGCCATAAGGACAGGGCCTTTCTCGAGCAGCTTTTCAGTGAGGACCGGGCCTGATTTGGGCAGTTCTTCTTCGGTCATCCAAGAGTCCTCATCCTTTGTTGGCTCTGTGGGCTCCAATATTGGCTCCTTTAGAGTTGCCTCCACATCCATTACTGCCCTTGTACTGATGTCTTCTCTCGGTTTTGTTACGGGCAAGCTCATAATGGGTGTGGTGTCGGGCTCGTTCTGCACTGAGTCCACTTCCATCGTTGGTGCCTTATCGTCAGTTTGGTGCCACTGACCCTGTTTTGTGTTCTTTGCCAAATCATTTATGAGGCGCCAGGCTTCAGCCACGGTTAACTTCATGAGTGAACATCCTGCTATATCATTAAGTCTTTTCCGCTCAAGTGGCATCATTCCACCGAGAAATATTTGAATAAGATTGAATCTGGTGAATCCATGGTGCGGGCAGCTCGCCACAAAAAAGTCAAAGTACGCCAAGTACTCGTCCAAAGTTTCGTCCCGGGATTGCTTAATGTTGATGATCTCTTCGCGGACTAGCGAGAAAAACTCCTCATCGTTCAAAGGCTTGTTTTCGTAGTAGGAAGACATGACGGATTATGTATAACAGAAAAAAGAACAACTATCCATCTGCTAATTCCCCGGCAACGGCGCCAATTTGACAGATTGCTTGTCGTCAGAGCAAAATGTGCAAATAAATTTATAAGTCCGCTACTCGCGACTTAACTACTGGGTAGCAAGTGGTAAGTAGGGGTCGAACCCAAGGGAATTAGGGGGATAAGCTATTCTTTGAGGCGATTGTACAGCGAGGGAGCGTGTTTTTAGGTTGATTGAGGTTTTAATGCTAACAACTAAGTGATTGGTTGGTTGTTTTGGTTTTTTGTGTGGAAAAGTAAATGACATAAAAGTAAATACTGAAAATAAACAGGAAGACTTACAGCGGTTGTTGCGTGATCGGCAAGTCTTGCGGAACGTCAGCAGTTGATAGTGCAGTTTATACTAAGAAAGTAAAGTGCAGGTGGTGTTTTAAGTCAAGAAAAGATTCGGTTTCAGGGGCCTTGTATCATATTTGTTTATCATTGACCGCTAATGATCATACTACGTATTCAAAGATGAATCGAGGCTATTTCTAGCACAAGACTTGCAACATCGTTTAAAACACTTGTTCTATTTTAGACTAATTCCTCCTTTCGAAGTATCTTAGCCTTATGTGCATCCATTTGATCTTCAGTTACGATCAACCAAATGGTTTTTGAAATAGGTCGAACTCCTCAGATAAGCTTTGCACGTTAAAGCATCCACTTACCCGAGTATGTTCACGAACCCCACGGAAGAGCTTTGCCCGTTAAAGCTTCCACTCAACCTTGGAAGTTCTAACCTGTTATATGGCACATAGAACAAGTTTTGAACACATAGAGACACTAAGTGCAGGGTCTAAAACATTTTATGACACAAGTACACTCCTTTAACCGAATAAAGAGTTTAGCTACGAATATCCATGGAAGAGGACATCATAACTAAGTACTTGAAAAGGTTTTTGAAAGACAGTAAAGTAAAGTTTTCGAAAGTAAAGACAGTAATGGAAAGGGGTGAGTATTCAAGAACCGACAAGAGTACTCAAGAATAATAAAGTAAAGCTTGAGTACTCAAGAACCGACAAGAGTACTCAAGAACGATCTACAATATTCAAGAACCAACAAGAATATTATAGATTTCAAACCAAAGATTACAAAGTACCAAAACTAGAGAGATAAGTGTTTGTGAGATTTTGGGATGATACAAATGAGAGGAGAATGGCTTGTATTTATAGCCAAAGGTGAGGAAGATGGATGGATGAGATGAAACCACATGGTTTCATCTAAGGGTGAAGGGGAGGGGGTGGAAGCCGCCGGTTGGAGGTCACCATGGAGGAGAGGGGAGGTGGCTTTGGCCACCCATGAGTCATCCCTTTCACAAAGCCACCGGTCACCTTGGGCAAAAGGAGGGAGTTTTGTGATTTTTGTGGTGTTTTCACAAAACTATCGGTGTATTTTAGCTCCGGACTGACTTCGGTTGCTCTTCAGTTTGATTTGTTTTGAGTGATTCCATGTCAGGATCTTGAGATTTCTTCAGTCGGCGTCTGATCTTGACCTCGGAATGACTCGTAACATCTTTTCTGCGTAAGAACTCCTCCTTAGCGTATTCTCTCTAGTCTCTAAAATACCCTGTAGATAAATATCGGAACTAACAAGCAAAAGTTAAATAGACAAACAGTCTAATTTGGTGGGTTTAACTGTGTTTTTGATTCGTATAATTATGGTCCATCAACAGACATCCTTGAAATCTGGAATGATATTCATGTAGTTGCTCGTTCTTCACTTGTCTCAGGGAGTTGAACTCGGATTGGACAGCAAGAATTCTGTTCCTCTTCACATATTTGGATCCTTCATATATCTTCTTGAGAGAATCCCAAATATCACTCGGGTCCCTGAACTGAACAACTTTCTTGAGATCTCCAGGTTCCAAAGCGTTGTGAAGAACTCGTAATGCTCTTGCATTCTTTTCCAGTTTCTTATAGTCCTCCGTAGTGTACAGAACCCTTGGCTTAAGTTCTGTCTCACTGCCCTCCATGTAGACATACTGTTGTCGTTGTTCAATGATTTGCCAAACCTCCCCGTCATAAGCCATGACGTGAGCTTCAAATCTGAGTGCCCAGGTCTCATACTCGCCCGGCTTCAGCTTCGGAGGATTTGAGAACGAATCTCCTGACATACCTGCAAAGCTAACCAAAATCTAGAACCTTGCGGCTCTGATACCAATTGATAGGATCGTGGTTAGTAGTCAAAGACTTAAGATTAAAAGTCAGAGACTTAACAAAGGTCGGAACTGTTAGGAACCTAACTCTGTATGCAGATAAGTAACTAAACAGAATATGCAGCGGATTAAACTTAATTAGCTTTTTATTACTATTTAAACTGTACACTCAATCGGTACAAAACTTGCCTATTAAGTATAAATCTAAACTAGATTTACACAAGCAGAACCTGACTACTTCCCTGACTGTCTCCCAGACGTCACGTAGTCGTGGCACCTCTGTCGCTTTCCGGTACTGATCAAGAATAGCTCGATCACTTGAATATCACCTCGCACAGCTTGCTGGATATTCTCTCTGGGAAACCCCACTTGGAAAGCTCTCTTGGATGTATGTGGAAGGCGCACAGTTCTGAAGAGTTCGATCTGGCTTATATAGGTTCTTCAGTAACTGCCACAGATCATGGCTTGTAACTGCCAACCCATGATCTCCTTGACATGTAGTGGAGACGTGCCATCACTCCATGATGTATTTGACTCCCCTGTCAACTGCTCTGTTGACTTGACCTCAACTGCTCAACTGCTCCGTTGACTTGACCAATACTCAGGTTCTTGGTTACTCGGAGACTTCCGCAGGTACTCAAGTCCAGCATCACGTCCTTGAATGCTCCAGTAAGTTCCCGACTAACAGAAACTCAAGCAAACCATTAAACCGGTTTGTCAATCATCAAAAACGTGTGAGGCCAATGCCTCAACAATATCGAATCGAATAACTGTTGTTGGACAGGTATAAAGTTTCGAATTAGTGTTGTTGTTGTTTCATGTTTGTGGATCTTGGACTGGAGGGGTTGGTTTCTTGGTTTTGTAAGGTAGCGAGAATGAGTTGAATTGTGCAACTGGGTTTGATTTTAGAATTGGGCATCTTCTTTAGCTTCGGTTTAATGATTATATTTTACCATTTTCTCTTTCGTTTTTTTAACTTTTGGTGTTTTTGAGTTGGACTGATTGATTTGTTATGTATGGGAGGTATATTAATGATTTTTTTTATCAATATCATTACATTTTTTTGCTATGATCAATATCATTACTTAAAGATGTAAATTTTATGCTCAAATAGCTCAAATGTTATGGTGGCATTGTATTCTTCCATACTTTGTTAAGAAGAATCAGACGAACACTTGTCCAAGCCAATACGATAGTATGAGTCTGGGTCGGTTCGCAGCTACAGGAACTGTCGTAGTCGGCTGCATTGGCGAGGTCGTCAAGCATGAGAAACTCGTGGACGATCGATTCTTCCTGATCTTCAAAGGGCAGGAGCGGTTTAGAGTGGTATTGCTGCAGTGTTTTTTTTTTCAATTCAAGGACTACATGGCTTGCATATTATTGGTAGTTCTCAAGTTTTAATTCGTATCGGGCAAGGGAATGCATGGCTTGCATATAATTCGTAGGTTTCGGCATATAATTCATATAAGACGAAGACTACTTGGCTCTAAATATAATACATAGTTTTCAATTTATAATTCGTATCGAACTAAGACTGTATCGCTTTAAATATAATACGTAGTTTTTAAAGTATAATTCGTATCGCAGTCATGCATTGTAATAAATTTAACAACATTTAAAATACATAGTTTAAAATATATAATTCGTACATATTTAAGTATGCCTCATTGTTTCGTTTTCCCTGTCAATAAATCAGTTCGTAACATTCATAGTATGAAATATATTATTCGTAACAGCCTAACCTAGTGCTTTTTTCTGTTATTCAGTCAATAACTTTAACAAAAATAGCAACTGCTGGAACTTGCTTTGTAATGATCACAGGTATTTCATTACTACGAATATCATGGGCACAGGAGCAACTGCCTCCCTTCAGGAGCAGCTTGAGTACATTCTTACTGAAGACGAGAATGCTCCCATACTAACAGTTGATGTGGAGATTAGAGGTGATGTTAGATATTGTGTTCACAAACTGTTATTCAGGTTTGGCCATTTCATTGAAGCTTCAATCTCTGATATGGAATCTTCTGCCACCTGCAAACAATGCAAAATGGGGTTATTTCTATCACATTTATTGGATATATCATGGGCATGTCAGATTCTGATAAAGCTTGATCTTATGAAAGACCCTGTCATCAAATGGATGAAATCTTCAGAAAAGATAATCCATTTAGTTAAGCGAGCAAGCCAGCAGCCAGCACCAGATTGCTCAGAAATAAGCTTCAAAGATGCAGAAATAACAAGCAAAGTATTGGAGCCTATTGGTTGCACAGTCATCCTGCCAACAGCTCAACAACTACACATGGTGAAGTTGTGGCTTCCGATCCGTTTATCAAGATCACCAAGCCTCTGATCTGATTCTTCCGTTTATTAGTACCCATGGTGCTAGTAGATGTGTTGGGGAATTTAGAGCAACGTCCTAAAGCGTTGTAATAATTTGAAAAAATTTAAAATTCGTAGCATTTGTAATACGCAACAATTGTAATATGCAATCTAAATTGCGTAGCATTTTAATTAAAATTCGTAGTCTGTCATTTAAAATTTGTAGTATGTCATTTAACCATTTTTTATAATGCGTAGCTTTCTAATTAAAATTCGTAGTCTAGTTCATATTATGAGTAGTCTTGTTCACATAATTCGTAGTCCAGTTAACATAATTCGTAGTCTTTTATATAGTTTAATGTGAATTATGAGACTACCCTGTATGAAGTAATACTACGAAGAAATAACAACTTTTACATTAAAATGAAAATATCAAGTATATAATATTCATAGGATAATGAGTACAATTTGTAGGGGGTGCACATAGACAATATCCTGAATGTAATTTTTCTATTTCAAAATGATGAGCAACATATGGGAAATGTAGTGTTGCAGCAGATGGAAAATAGTAATCTAATCATCATTTTTTTCCTGAGATTTCCTTTTCCTTCATTCAGTGGCACGTTGAAACACTCTGTCTCTTGTTGAGTTCATATATGAGCATACAATAACGTTCATGTAACTGTCACGCAGTGCTATCAGTTGTTCGTTTTGATGCATGCCAATGGAAATATTGTTAGAAGCTGCGAATGAAGAGTATAATAATTTTCAGAACGCATTCAGGTCCAATATCAATTAATATCTCAACAGTAAGAGAGTAGTTACTAACAAAAAAAACTATGAACTAGCAGACTACACCAATTTGTAGGTAAACATGAAAGCAGTTTAAGAAAATTAAGGAATGTTAGCACAGGTATTGTGAAAACATTAATCAACGTCAATACTGCCGGGTCCAAGTATAAAAGTTTCTACTTTCTAAGTATCACAACCATGCTTCAACACATCCCGAGAACTACATGTTAAGAAGGTAAGAACGCTCCCTTCATATGCATAATCCTCAATGTTCAAAAGGCTGAAAAATATGCTCTATATTTTCATTATATGTATGACATAAGAGATCCCAATCAAAAGAACATATCCATCACATAAGTGCAAATGAAAACAGAACGTAATATAGACACAAATGACATTTCTTCCTTTGACTAGTACGGTAACAAGTCATTCTACACAGTTTATGCTCCAAAGGTACTAATTATGAATCCGAAGCTACGAATGATGCTTACGAAATTTCGAAGAACATATAACATATAGGCAGTGAGATCTATAACCCATCATACACATTTTATGCTTTCAAAGCTACGAATTATGAGATAATTAGCTACAAAGGATGTGTTAGGAATTAGGAAGAACATTTAACTATGGGCAGTGAAACCCTAAAAAGGGATTATACGAATTTTGTATTATTATTATTATCTACCAATTTTATCATGTCATTCAAAGCAGATGCACTCGTCGTTAACATATAGTCAACGAAACAACATTGAAACAAATGCGACATGATGCGGAGCAATTTCGCAAAGCTCTAATAAAGTGAATATAAGGTGGGGAATCATACAGTAAACCTGCGTTATTGTCTTCGGCGAGGGTTCAAGTGGTCGTCCATTGCCATCGTCGAATCACTACGAATGTCAAATCACAACTCACTTCAGTTTTGTCAAACGATTGGCATCCGCACCCGTTGGAGCATATTATCTCCTTGAGAACTTCCTCACGGAGCAATTTTTATTACTATTCAGTGAACAGTAACAACATTTATGCATATTCTGTGCAACAATGTCATCCTGCGGAGAACTTCCTATTACTATTCCTGAATAAAAAATTATTATTTTTGAAATTTAAAAGGAATTGAAATGACATTAATGCAAATTACATAACTGAATGGAAATAATATTTTAAGGAATTGAAAAATACATGAACTAAAAGCTCGGACGATAACAGTCTGAATAATCTCCAGGAGCATCTTGGTCATTGTTAGGTTCGTCTTCCTCATACTCTCGAAGGATGGCAGCCTTCCTCTTCGAAAAATATCTTTTGGACTTTGGAGTCATTACATCTGTATTCATTTGCATGATCTTCGTTTCTTCCTCCATTTTTGCAAGGTTAAAAGCTTTTTCTTGCAATTTGAAGTCATTCTCCATTTGCTTTTGGTTCAAATCGAAAAATTTCTTTGAGTTTCTGCAATGGTCATCAAAGCCTCAATTGTGAAAGGATTTGCTACTTTCTTACCTTTTCTTCTAGCTTCCTTGGCCGCCTTCTCTCCAGGCGTCCTAATCGGACTCGTGGAACTTCCAGGATTGCTACTTTTGGGTGTAGAAAATCCCGAAACTTCAGTGGACGGAGTTGGAGGTACGTCAAGTGTATGCTCTTCTTCGACTACCGGAATTGCTTGATATGTGTAAGAAGGGGGGGGGGGTATTTGCTTCAATAATTTCAAATGTTGGATGATTTTTTAGTTGTTCCCAACAATCAAAATGTATGATTGTTTTCTTCATTTTGGCCACATAGCGTACTTGTACTTTCCTTATCTGTCATTTTAAAAATTCAAAATTTAAAATCGTAATCAATATATTATAATATAAAAATTGCATTTAACAATTTACATATAAAAATTGCATTTACCTCATCTTGCAAATTTAATCTCGATTCCGGATTTCTTCTAGCATACGAAATACAAGAGCCCAAAAAACCAAATTTGGCTTCAGCTTAGCGAAACGTGATTGGAGAGCAGTTTTAGACCGAATATCGGTCGTAATTATTTCATCCTCTCCCCTTACCCAATTTGCTTGAAAATCGGTGTCAACTTTTCCCCACAACTTATTAACTTTTTGTTTGGCGCCGGTAATTGGATCAACCGATTGACGGCAATAAGATATGCAAAGTTGCACATCTTCGGACATACACCAATTGGTAGACATGTTAAGAGAGAAATGAAAAAGAAATATTGTTGTAAGCAATTTTGGTGTGAATTGTTGTTGACATGAATGATGTATTTATAGGCAATTGTTGATCAAATTTTTTAGAAATGTTGCCGTTGATGAAATGATACCGTTGGTGAGAATCATACCGTTAAAATCATAGATTTTTGAATGATCAGTGCATGCCGCGTCCGGCTTCAACATTAACTGTCGCGCCCACTTCAGACATTAGTATTAATGTCAACTACGAGCGCGGTAATAACGTAGACTGCGATCGCGCGAAACTTCCCCAACGCGTTCGGTGTAAACATTATGCCTTCGTCACGTTCACTTCAGACATTATTGCCTAATGTCTAAGCCGAACGCGACGCTAACGTAGGAGCCGAACGCGCGGAAGGTCGAGGTACTGTTCATCATCTTCTCAAAATGTCGATTGTTCGATCCGGCTGTTATTGAATCTTCCATTGATGTCGAAAATCATCCCAAGTGAGTTTTGAATGTTTAATTTAATCGATTTCGTTCAATTGTTTAACAATTCAAGCAACTCACGGGCGAGATTCATTCGCGGAGATCGTTTGCTCAGGCGATCTCGTCGAGCATTTCTCGGAGGACGATCTCATCCAGAAATCCTCGCCTAGCATACGACCTCGTCGAGCATTCGCTGCACGAGGATGTCAACGAGAACGACCCCAAATCCTCCCCGAGAATGTCACCGCTGCATATGCCCTTAGATCGTGTTGAGGGATTTCGGTTTCGCAATCAACGTGATTTGGGTTTTGAGAATTGTTTTGTTGACTAAATTACCCCTGATACGTATCTCAATGGACAGATTAGCGAGATATTGAAAATTATCTGATTTAATCTTGACCGTAGATTAACAAAGATGAATGACTCAAATAGTCAATTTAATTCTCATTTCTCACTATAATTCCATTTCTCATGGGATCTCATCCCTGACGAGCTATTGGAAAATTGTAGCATTTAACTGTAAATTACAAATAAAAGTATGAATAATAATAGAAATAGAAAAAAATAAATTCTAAAGGCTCGAATTCATCTATCAATTTGGTTGATTTTACACCGTAATGTTTCATATATGGTATTAGAATGGGTAATCATTTGAGCAATAGTCAAATAAAACTGACTAATGAAATTAATTCCGTCCGTTAACTTTAATAAATTTTCTGATGTTGTCCTCTAACTGAGAAAATTGATAATTCAAACTTCATTGTTTTCATGGGATGTATACATGTATTGTACAAGACTACTGAAATTCTCAAGCTAATCTAGTACATTAATCTCTATTGAAGTGCAAGCCACCTCCTGTGAAGGGAGGAAATTCCCCACCAAATATTGGTGGGAATAGCACATTATGGGGAGTTGAACTCATGACCACTTGAAAGCCAAATGATGAACCAACTCGACTATAACCCCACATGCAATTCAAACTTCATTTTGAAAAATGATGGTTTCGAACTCATTATGTACTTTTTCCCCCAACTTTTTTTTGTTAAATATAAACTCCTTTTCACCTAAGTAATATGTGAGAAACTTGGAAATTGCAAATATACCCTAAGAGAAACATATTTTCCCCCTCAGTCCCTCAAGAAACTGTCAACACCAAAATCTGACGACGTTCGGGCGGCCATTGTCGACGATTGTGAACGAAGAAGCAGGAAGACTAAGAAGAAGATGATCAAAGCAGTGATAGTGATGAACACGCAAGGCAAACCTCGTCTTACGAAATTCTACGAGTATCAGGTCCTCTTGACGAAACCTCTCAATTTTTATGATTCATATTATCTTAATCTCAATCGAAGCTCCGATTGGTTGCAGACTGTGGAGAAGCAGCACGATCTCATTCGAAGCGTTTACGGAGGTTCTTTGATTTTTTTTTTCACTGTCAATTTGGTTGCATTAGAGAAATTACAGTTGAAATTTGTTTGTATTCTGTAGCAATACTTCCAGGTTATGGATCTAGGGCTTTAAGATTATGATACATTTATTTTCAAATTGATTTTGATGTGGTTTTTTTTTCTTCATGTTGGTAGTGTTATCAAGCAGAGCTGAGAATGTTAGCAGTTTTCTGGATGCAGCGTCCATTTTCGGTCTGGTACTTCCTATCTTTTTTTTCTTCTTTTTTTTCGCTGCTATATGTATCTTATTGTATATGGTTTTACTGAAATATTTATGCATCTGTTAGGATCAAAACTGTATTAGTAGACTGTTGGCGTCTTTATTTTCGTATTCTTAAGCTTATCCTGTTCCTGCTAGAGCTAACTATTAATACGTGCATACTAATATTCCTTGTAACTTACAGTTTTATTAGAAATAGTTAAGGTTCTTGGTGGAAATAGTATGAAATGAAGGGTTATAATGAAACAGAATTTACCTATCCATTTCAAATACGTAAAGCATAGAAAAGCAGCTAAGCGCATCAATAATTATGACTAACATGAACCTCTCATGCTTTTCCTGAAATTTGTTCAATCCGAATAGTGTGTGATAGGACACCTAATTATTGATGTTTTGTATCTTACGTTTGTAGGATGCTCGACTCGTTTACAAGCACTTTGCTACACTATATTTTGTGTTTGTATTTGATAGTTCTGAAAACGAGCTGGCCATGCTGGACCTTATTCAAGGTATGCTTGAAGTTCATTTCAAAAGTTGCAAATTTGTTATCATGTGATGTAATTATTTAATCCCTATATATTTATAATAATTTGGGTACATACAATGTGCTTTGTTAGAACTAAGACCTAGGTGTTGTAGACATGCTAGTGATTACATTTTTTGGAACATAAAAACGTAGTATGAATACTTAAATGAGGTAATGCTTGCACGAATACTTGTGCTTACTGTTAACCCTGTATGATTTGCTTATGGTTTTTGTCTTCAGTTTTTGTCGAGACGTTGGACAAGTGCTTCAAAAATGTTTGTGAGCTTGACCTAGTGTTCAATTTCTGCAAGGTTGTCTCACTCACTATTCTTATGTACTTCTGATCCTTAAATATATGTAGATCACAAAGCAAGAAATGATCAAGCATAAGAATGATCTACTCACTCACACAGTAGATGAAGTTTAATATTTATTGTTATCATAATATGTTACCTTCGTGATGGAAAGCTTATGGATTTAATCTAGTTTTTTCCACATTTTTTCTTGCTCATGGCATTGTAAACATATTGTCTTGAAAAATGTTCAGATACAGATCGACGACCTGTTCAAATAGCTTTCTAAAATGTAAACCAGTCGAATTGGATTATAGCCTCATATATGTACTGCTTATTTTTTGTTTCCATATGCTTTGCTGCTTAATTGGCCCCACTACATTTGGCCTCTTGGCTGTCCAGTTAAAGTTAAGCAGCAAAAATAGTCGATCAACAATTTACGCACTTATTGATTAGACTAACCAGCTTTATGAAGGAACTTTTATAAGCAGGCTCAAATAATATTTTGTTCCACTGCATTAATTAAATTCTCAACAGTCCTATGTGGAACATGAATTAAATTTCTTTTCCTAGATACACACAGTCCTAGATGAGATCATTTTGGGAGGTCAAGTGCTTGAAACCAATTCCTCAGAAGTTATGAAGGCTGTTGACGAGATATCCAAGTATGTCATATCAATCCCATTACTATTACATGATGCATCACCTGGTTTTAGATGGTATAAAATTTATGAATGAATTCCCTGATGTTGCAGGCTAGAATCAGCCTCCAGCGCCATTTCTGTTGTCACCAAATCAGTTTCAGCTTGGCGAATTAGATAGCCTAATGCGAGTCATGATAGAGTTACTATTAACGATCTGTGAATTTCTACATTATCAACTCCTTTACACTCAATGAGGCCCATCATCTCATGCAACCGAGATGAATACAGTTCGGCTTTGGCGTTGTCTTCTGCATTGCTTGCTCGGAAGAAAAGTTGATATACATTTCCCGTATTCAAAGTAGAAATTTCATTCTACCAAGTTCATGGAACAATCCACTAATCCACTATTTGGGGTTGAATTCTGCATGGATTCGTAATTCTGAAAGTTGAGACTGGCAAAACAGACAGTTCAATGATTGCAGCATAGTCAAAACTATGCATATTCTGTTATATTGTCTTTTATTATTGCTGAACGTGCAGGACAGTTTAGTTTTTCAATGTATTTATGCTATTTAAAAGTTTCATTTTCTTTGCAAGACGTATATGACTGTAATCAAAATAGTTAATGTACTATTTAGATAGAGCGGCATTGGCTTTGTTTGCAAATTAGATAATTTCGGCAGGCAACCTCATGGAGCTAAAGCTCGTCTTACTCAAGCTTTCATAAACTCAAATGTGCTAAGCTCTCTGTATTTTACTCTGACTTGTGGCCGACGAAATTGTTGAATTTGGAGTTGTGGCGACAAGCATTGTAAGGAGTTTTTAGTTGCCAAATGCACGATAGATCGATTGAAACTTCCCTCAATCACATTCTATTCTGTTAAAACCGATTCAGTTGTGATTATTCTCATACAATGAATCAGTTATATATCACTAGTCCTTATTGTTGGCTTTCATTGTCAACTAAAAGAGGTCTCCAATGCCCCAAAATAGACTAGATTCTAACTTTCCACCAAAAGTTGGCAACTTGGTCCACTGCCTTAATTCAAATCAAGCACATATTTGTGGGCTTTGACAACATTTCACATCAGCTAAGCCGGAGAATTTGGCTACTAAACTTTGCCACTACACTTCTACTTTAAATACTTTCCGAGCTTTAGCAATCTGTACCACTAACCCCAAATGGAAGTTCTAGCAATAGCAATAGTTTTCATTTTTGCAGCACTCATTCTGGTGATCATGAAGCCCTTTCTTACAGAAGCAACATCAACCCTCCAGCTCTGACCACGGCTCACGCTGCATCGTGTGCCTGAACGACCTGGCTCATGGCGACAAGATTCACCAGCTTGGCAGCTTCTCAAATGTCATCATAGCTATCATACTGACTGCATACATGCTTGGTTTCAGTCATTTGGCTCTGCTACTTGCCCCCTCTGCAGAACTCAGGTTTCTGGTTATACACCGATTAATCCCACTGGCCGCTGCAAACAGCAAAACAGTTTCCTGATACGTTTAATGTCTGCAGTAGTCGTTTCGATTGGAGAGGTTTTGTTCACTAAAGTTGGATGTCTTTTACACTTGGAAGAGTCCTTTGAACTTACTGAAAATTACACGTACCTCCTTTAATACACAATCTTGACTTCATATTTGTAGTTAAATGTTGTGAGTGTTAAAACGACGTCATTTTAGTTGATTTTTTTTTGAAATATAAAAAAATGACGTTATTTTAATCGAAGTGAATTTTTTTGGACACGGGTAGTACCTGTAAGCGTCCACAAGGGAAGATGAAGAGGAAGGGAAAGAGGTAGAGGCAGGGACGGAGCGAGACTGACGCACTTTGGGCAGCATCCCTACGAACTTTTGGCCCAAATTTTAAAAAAAAATTATTTTAAAATCCATTCAAAATTTGGGCGAAAGCCCTTAGCATAACAATCCCTGCTTAAGCTGTTTTACAGGAATGTGATTCCTAATTTCCTGGTCCTCGTCCGGCTCTCGTAAACGCAGGAAATCGTTCCCAAAATATGCAAACAGCCCTCATCCGGCTCTCACTTCTCATCATCAGAACCATTAACCGATCAATATTTCAAACTGGAGTCTGGAGATAAGATTTAAATTAATATTAAAACTCAAAGAAAAGGGACAAAGCGGTGCTATTAGGGCTGACAATCCTCCGTTGAGATTGCACGTGGCTGCGTCCTGCGTCGTCGGATTTTGCTGCTGAGGTTTGTTTCGGTTAGTTGATTTTGTACGGTGCTGCTTGGAATTGGACCCGATGCTAGTTTAGTGATTGGATTGCTGAGTAAAATGAGTTTGGGTTGATTTTTTCTTGCAAAATACTGGTTCATATTGGGACTTTGGACCTTGCTGGGTAATTTTGTTGCTCCTTGTCAGTTCATAGATTGATTGAGCATATGAAGAATTTATGATTCAGCTCAAGTGGTCTAATGCTGCTTATTGTTGATGTATAATAGTGTATTGGATTTTTGGAAATATCTTGCATTGCTGGTCCAATGAGTATCTGCGTTTGCATTTCTGTAGATGCTTTTAAATTCAATATAAGTGCACTGGTTATTGTCTATTGTCACATTAACGGCAAATGATATACTCAAGTTGATCTTGTGATTGTCCTAATTCTTGGCAGGGCTCTTAGAATTGTGCCTGCTGCAAATGATATCAAGTACAATGACGGACAAAAGTGCCAAGCGTTATAAAAGTGTTTTACATTGGTTAAAAAGTGATACTCCTTCAAATAATGTCCCTGTTTTAGATCCTCGCTCCGTCCCTGTTTCCTTCAAAAAATTTAGCCCTACCTAGTTTTAGATCCTGGCTCCGTCCCTGGGTAGAGGAAAACATTGCATATTGCAAGGCAATTGCTCAACCAAATCATCCACCACCTTGTTAGCGTTATAAGTAATAGACGTGAAAGAAGAGGATACTATACCAAAACATGTTAGTTAATTATAAGCGACATTGTGGTATTTAATGAGTGTTTGGTCACAAATGGCTCCTAAAGAAAAGGTACCACTAGAAAAGAGGTATTTCAGAAATTAATTAATTCGACACGAGAATAATGTAAAGGAGCAATGCAAGAGGCAATTATAAAGATGCGTGAGAATGAGTTAATCACTTGAATTGCACATATATGTAAATGAGTAAAGATCACATGAGAAGTGTATGTTACGGTGAGAAATGAGAACTAATCTCATCCATTCATATTTTGTAATCAATGACTAGGATTAAATAGAATTAAATTTATTATTCGTATCTTTTCAAAAGATTATGCATTAAATACATTATTCGTAGTAAATGAAAAGCTACGAATAATGTATTTAATTCTTATTAATCGTAGTCATTGATTACAAATATGAATGTATGAGATTAGTTCTCATTTCTCACCGTAACATACACTTCTCACCGGAATCGAATTCATATGTAAATATGTAAATTGATGTTCAAACAATCATTCAATTTGAGGGTTCGTAATGAGCGGATTGGGTAAACCTAAGTTTTATCGGGCCGGGTTGATTCAGAATTCTGCTAAACTGCAGTCTTAGCCTTTTTTACATTAGGGCTCGGTCTGTTGAAAAAATTCATCAGCCTGAAATTACTATAGGCCCCTCATTTCTCAGGGCTTCTTGGCTGGGTCGGCTTGGACCAGCTCATGCTAATTTAGGTCTAAATGAATGACTAAATAATCAATAAATTTGTTACGAATATGTGCATCTCTTAAGAGATAATGGACAACACTTAACATAATCATTTACCATTTCACACCAATTGCAATCATTTAGAGCGTCGTTGAACCGTGGAGATGTAGCCATGCTTGAATTGTAAGCTTTTGTGCATTTTTAAAGTTTATTTATAACTCTGTAAGCTCAAATGCTACTAGGTTGGATGATGAAGGATACGATAGAGATGTGGAAAAAACATTCTTTTTATGTCATGAATGTCCTTTGATAAATGCAAATACAATTCTAAATCGGGTTCGTATTTTTGGGTCGGGCCTAATAATCAAAGTTGTAGTCCGGCGCTATACCATTCGGTTCGAACCATAACTAGGGTCTACATCGGACTTGATAGGGCTAGAGCCTCCTTAGGCTGCGAGTCGCCCTAGGGCATATTCTGACCTTGGACCAAATGTTGAGCCCTATTCAGATGTTGTGATTTGAACAATATTTTTTGTCTATTTATTGATAAATGGCGAACGATAAGAGTTTCCATACAATTTATCATGTTTTGAAACTTATGTTTCCAAAATAGGGCACGTAAAACTGAAATATCCAGATTGCTCTATTTTCAATAATACATGTTCTCCTAAAATTGGTATTAGACATTTTTTGAGGAAATCGGTTTCATGTGAAAATCTCGTTTGGGTCCTACATGGAACAATAAAACACCATTCGGTGACAACTTGTCATTCACGTGAAATACGAGTTCCAGAAGAACCGGCATCTTTTATATGAAGAACAAATCGTAGCCTTTTGGAGAGTTATTGGAGGTCGTGAGTGGGGGGAAGAATCGTAGCTTGTAATGTTGGTTTTGTATTTTGGGGTCGGGAAATAAGAAAGAGAAAGAGAAGAATTTAAATCTAATCTAATGAATAAATAAGAATCCTAATTAAGTGCATAAAGGGTTGTGGTTTAGCGGTTACAGTCTTGGTCAAATGATCAGGAGGTCGACAGTTCAAACCCCTTAAATGTATCTGATGACATGAGTTTGAGGTTATCATTGATGTTTAAGTTTGATCATTGCTGTTTAAGTCTGATCATTCCGAGATATGTGAAATGACCATAATGCCCCTTAGTGTTATATTCGAGATTTCGACGAAATTAGACACGTGTCAGCTTGAAATCCGGTTTTTAGTTTTCATATATAATTGTGGTTTTTACCTGAACCGCACTCTCTTTTATTTATGTATTTTAAATTTGAATTCAAATTTCTATATAACATGAAATAAAATATTTTCGTTCAATAATGTAATTTTTAAAAATTAGAATATAATTTATTTTTGTTTAATGAATAGTGCAAGTAGGTGCTCGGATTATGAACTGATGCATAAATTACTCATTGAGCACCTCTTGACATCCGAAAAAGTGCTGGTCAAGCACCTCCTCCCGATGAGTCGAGTTTTTGACTCATTAATAGCCATTTTTACTATAGCTTTGAGTCATTTTCGACTGTATTTGATGTCATTTGACCCTTGCCTTTCACATTTCAGGTACAAAATGATACCCCATTGAATTCAAGACCTCATTAGAGGTGGCAAATAGGACGGGCGGATTAGTGGACGGATTTTTAATGGACAAGGGTTAAAAGGGTTGAACCCTTTAAAACCCTTTTAAGTTAAAGGGTTCAATGGACGGGTTCTTAATGGGTAGAGGGTTAAAGAGTTTTACCCTTCAACCCTTTAAGAACCCTTTTAACCCTTTTGACCCTTTGAACCCTCTTTACCCTTTGGACTCTTTTAACCATTTTAGCCATTTTAAACTGAACAAAAGTACGACATAGTTTGTCAAATGGATTTATAATTCTTCGGTGAAAAATTATCTATACGATGAGATTTAATTTCAACGGTCCAAATGACCAAATCAAGGACTGTCATTAGTTTATATTTTTTACAAAAATATGCTATTTGCACCGAATATTTTTCAAGCTAGAAAAAATCCTCAGCGAATCCCAAGTCCCAACTCCAGGATGATGAAATTTTGTAACTCAAAACTGATCCATACTCTAACTAAACAAAAAGCAAAGCAACCTGGGAGGATTTCATGAAACAGAGGCTTCAAAAATAAGAGCAAGCAATCAGAATGACATACATGTCAACAAGCTCTCTAAGGCTATAAGCCAGCCCCACAATCCTGGCAGTGGACTCATCATCCATCTTCCACTCATCAAAGCTCAATCTCCACCTCTTTCCCATTGACTCATCCACCCCACTCTTCCATTTCATACAAACCCTACTAGCCCTAAACACACCACAGATACATCAATAGTAACAAAATCAGAGATCAAAATCACAATTTTCAAAAATACTCACCGCGCCAAATCAATGAAGGATGACAAGAATGACAAGATATGCGCCAGAACGTCATCCGGCAAGTGATCGATGAAACTCGTCCCCCAAAGGACACAGAAGATGAGAATAGACAAGTTGAATCGAGTCGAAGTCGAACGACACGGGAGAGATGAAGATGAAGTTCGTTTTTTGTTTTTTATGTTTATTTTTAATATTAGTTAAAAGAGTTCATAAAGGGTTGGAGGCTTATCCGGGTAAAAACCCTTAAACCCGTTTATAAAGGGTTCTTAATGGACAAGGGTTCGTTCAACCCTTTTATTAAAAGAGCGGGCAAACGGACAGGTTTTAAAGGGCGGGTAACGGACGGGTTGTAGGGTTTAGAATTTATTTGCCAGGTCTAGACCTCAATATCAAGATTGCATGAAAAAAAATAAAAATTCGGCGCAAAACAAGGAGTTTCGGGGCAAAACAGAGCAGATTGACCTTTCCGACTTATTTTGCATGCCTAGGGCTCATACGGTGTCCGAATTGGTTGTTCTATAGCGTGTTGGAAAGCTAACTCAAAGGGCTACAACTCTCTAATTTACGCCAAGACCAAATTCGGACGTTAAGACCACAAAAAATCCCTGGGAAGTGTCAGCAGACCGACTGAAATCAGTCAGCCGCCGGCTGACTAAAGATATCAGAAGGCTCAACCCAAGCGCCAATCCAGCCGACCAACTGGGCAAAAACCCAGAAATTTCAGTTTCATAACTTTAAATAGAAGGAGAGGTTTTTGACCAAGGGGGGTGGTTTTTAGAGAGAACAAGTGTGAGAAAAAGGCAAAGGAAGGCTAACCATCATCAAAGGTTTGCTTGAGGAGAAGGGAGAAGACCAAGAAAAAATTCTAGAGCTTGCCCACCATCTACCACTTGGGTTTTCTCTAATCCTCTTTTCTCTTTCTTATTGGTTTGTATTGAAAACATGTAATATGATGATGTGTAAGTAGTCCTTGTGTTTTGAGGGTGCTACAACCCTCCTTTGTACTCGTTAATCACAATTATACATTGATATTCATATGATTGATTGTTGATTTCATTTTCTCTTGTGTTATGAATGTTATGCACTCTAGGTGTTTGTTAAAATGCCTAAGTGACAACTTAGACTAAAACTTGAACCTATGCCTTGGAAAAGCTAGGGGATAGTTCTAGGATGGAGAAAATGATCATATCTTAAGCATGAAAGTGAGCCTTAGGATATGATGCTTGACTAGGATTGAATGTTTAATCATTAGAGTTGGTCAATTAGCAAATCATCAATTAATCCCATCAAATGGTGTCAAACTCATGTTCAATATGCTCTTTATACATGTCATGCTACTAAGTGTTTGATGAAATGCCTAAGTAACATGTTGAATCTTAAAACTAGACCTAAGAATCGAACGACCTTAGGGATAGTTTGGATGTAGTGAATATGATCATTTCTACGGATATGAAGTGAACTAGTCCTTCATGCATATTTCATTTATTACCTTGAGAGATATTCCAAAGATAATAAAGGTTATAGAGTGAATCAACATCTCGATCGAGTGAGGTTCTAATTAAGAAGGTTTGACTAGGAATAGATTCACACAAAAGTTGGTCTACCTTAGTGTAAACTAGGTTCGAAACTATTTGACTACAATGAGATGTTTAGATATTGTGTATGTGATCATCGGGAAATGCCAAGGAGGGGAGTAACCCCTCGAAACACCTCTTTTATCTATCTTCTATCTCTAATTACTTGCCATTTAGGATTCAGACACACACCTTATACATTTTGGTTTAGAATAGCCGAATGGAAACACGATCTTACATAGTGCATGTGCTTGGCTTGCTCCTTTGGGTTCGACCCGATACTTTAAAGGTCATTATACATGTTTTGACCCACTACATTTGATCCTCTCTTAATTGATACTATTGTAGAGGCTAAAAGAATCAGTTCGTCAAATGGCGCCGTTGCCGGGGAGTAACTAGTTAGCACATCCCTAGATTAGATTGTGTGGAAGTTCCGACTATTATTGTAAATATTTTTCTTTTTCTTATACTTGTATATTCTTTTCACTCTCATATCCCTTGCTAACTTACGGTTATCTTGTTTTGCGAGGATGGACCCCTACAATCAACGAGTCTTTGCTAATGGAGAATACTATCAAGAGGAGGAGCAACCATATTGGAATTACCAAGAGCATGGCTATCAAACAAGTTATTATAATTTAAACGGGGATGACCAAGAAGAGGAGCAACCAAATGCCTATTGGGAAAACTTTTGGCATTCATTACATACCTACACTCCAAATTGGGATGACAGCCAAGGCTTTGAAGTTGAAGACTCCCACCCTCAACCTCATTAACCTTCAACTGAGTCCTCCAATATGGAATCAATAATTGCCACACTCCTTGCAAACTAAGAGAAGGTGCATAGAGACCTGATGGAATTCAATCAAAATGTGCAAGCCCAAGTGATGGAGATGGATGCTCGCATGGATAAGCTTCAAGCTAAGATGGCACAACAAGCAATTGATATTGGGAACTTGGATGGGGAAGAGGAGGCATCCGAAGAAGAAGTCCTTGAATCTAATGCCTCAAAGCAAGAAGGGGATCAAGAATCGGAGGACGAATTTTGGAGAGCTGCTAGTAAAGGTTATTACAAGCTATGGGATGGTGAATCTTGTAACAAAGACGAGATGGAATGCAAAAGTGAATCATCCTTTACTACTAGCACATCTCAAGATCATTTGAATGAGAACGCACAAGAGTTCACCATTCCATCAACGCCTCGACTCTCCGATGAGGAATTCTTCAATGATGATGCCTTTTACATAGAGGAAATACTTTTTGTCAATGAAGAAGAACTCCTCCCTCCCGCTACAAATGAGCTTGAATGTGAGCCCGAACTTCTTGTTGAGGTTAAGATAGAGGAAGAGCTTATGGTGCAAAAGAACTTCAGGGTATGAAGACTTTGTTGAGGTTTTCATGGAAGAAACTAAGGAACCACCTCGCGCACAAGAAGACACAAGTCTAGAGAGGGATATTGAGGAGTGGACATCCAAGGACATAATTGAAAAACTTATGGAGGGGATGCCCATTAAGCTCGAGATTAGTTTTGAAGACCCTTTCTTCACTACGACGTCTTGAGACAAGTTTTGGAGCTTTTTGCCCTATTTCGAGATATTATTCGGAAAAAGCTCCCATGACCCCTTATTTCTTAAGGGATCTTCATATTTGAAGGGGTCATGCTCCCAAAGAAAAGTCCATTGTAGACTTGATGGGAGGAAATTCAAATGGGACTTAAAGGTGGATTGACACCCCAAATGTCCAAGGCCCCGTGAGAAGGGATCCTAGCAAATGACTTCTCAACGAGTGATTCTATGGGGCGCTTTGCTACGTCTTTGCCAAGACGGGAAAAACTAGGCCTCACGGGAGGTAACCCGGTTTGTAAGTGGTTTCATTCTTGTTCTTTATGTTTAAATGTTTGGCATGATTGTGATTGGCTTAGGCTCTAAATATGGCTAGTGAAATGTGTGATTAGTGGGTCAAATTTTAAGTGTGGAGTGAGGTCTGCTCACTCCAATTCCACTTCACATTGCTAAGCCCCTTCATTTTTCCCTTGATTTCTCAATGTATGATGATGTCGCCCCTTAGTGTTCATGTGCCTTCTTGGAGTTTACTATTGTGAAATTATTTTGCTATGCTATGACTCTAGTTTCACATTTTCTTTGCACTTAAGACACTTTGTGCACATGTCAAGGATGTAGATTACTTTCCTTGTTTGAGGTCCATTAATCTTATGTCATGATGTGATTATGCAACTAGTGAATCTTTGTTGCTCATACTTGAGTTGTATTACCTTGTATGTCGCTTGTTACTTTTAACCTCTCATGTGTTCTTGTTATCAAGAAAGTTATTCGCATCATATATTATCAAGCTTAGCACAATGATGTCTTTTCTATTGGTGGGGCACATCTACAAACGAGGGGAGTTCCTATGCGCCTTTTTCTCATTCTCTTTATTGTTTGCGCTTAGGGACTAAGCTATATTTTAAGTGTGAGTGGGGTAATCGCATAATTCACTCATATTATGCCATGCTTATCATTTTAGAATGGACACTTGCATTCATGTACCTTATCCCTAACATGAGAGTGTTTTTAATCACATACGCTTGTGATTATCGATTCTAAATCAATATAAATCACATCTAGCCTACTTTTCACATTTATTGGATCTTGAACTTAGAACCGACCTAGTCCCTTGAATGAGCATTCTTGTGAATCATTATCATTGCTATCTCTTGTCTATCTAATCTTCTAAGTATTTTCGTTGAAATACCGTGGATTAAGTTTTAGCAAGCACTTGTAAAATTTTCACAAAAAACTTAGACCCTTTGAATGCTCCTTGGTGACTTGAGTTTCTCTAATAAAGTGCCTTGTTCATGATTGTTTGCCGCGCATTCCATACATTCCTTGAACATAGTGTCAAGTTTTAAGTGTGGAGTCAAAAACAAAAGAGGGCGAAAAATAGGTCCCAACAAAAAAATGCTTCATTTTCTTGGTCAAAAGAGGGCAAAGCCCCGACTAAAAACTTTCTCGAGCGCTAGAGAAGTTTTGTGCAAAAATATACAAATGCCGGGGGTTAGGAAGAAAAGTTCCCCCTCGAAAGCATTTGTAGGCCAAAGGCCATTTGAAAAAGAAAATCAGAAACACTTAAAACTTGACTTTATGTTCTTCCATCATTCTACATTTGTGCGGGTGCATCATTTGTATTGTGTGATAGTTAGATTAACTCTTGGACGACCCTTGTGCTTGCACGGGAGCTATCATTTGGTATATGCTAGTTTTCTAAGAACTCATAGTGTCGAACTCCTCTTCCCTTATGGATTATAGCTTAAGCGCCTAAAACTTGGGAATGAGTTCATTGTCGCAAACCCATGGACTAGCCCTAGCTAGCATAGGTGAGCGGTTGACACTCTTTTGTGCAAAACTAAGAACTTTACTTCTATTGTATTATCTTGAAAATGAGTAGACTTTTGGATGAGATGATTGATAGCCCTAGTATTGATGATCTTGAATGCGCAACCTCATGGGTACTTAAATGGTTCAAAAGTTCTTTTGATGATAATGTGACGGTAGTCCTAGCTTGGGGTGACGGATTTATTTTGAGAAATCCTCTCCTTGGTTAAGCCCTCTTGAATTCATTCTCATGGGATAGGTGCATATGGGATTTGTGAGTATTCCCTTTTCTGAAAACTCTCACGAGACTATAACTCGTCCACTAGGGTAGCCTAGGGGTTTAAAGGCTTAATACATATGCTAAATGCATTCGTAACGTCTACAAAAAAGAGCTAGTTAGATTGTACATACCTTTCATTTTACTTTTCAATAACATGTTTAGTAATAATGATCGAGACCTTGTGAAAGCTAGTGAGACAAATAGACGAAAAATATAGCACCACTAGCATTTTGCCATTTGCATGACCTTAACATATTTTCATACTTTGTTCGGGACGAACAAAGCTTAAGTGTGGAGTGTTGATGAGTCGAGTTTTTGACTCATTAATAGCCATTTTTCACTATAGTTTTGAGTCATTTCCGACTTTATTTGATGTCATTTGACCCTTGCCTTTCACATTTCAGGTACAAAATGATACCCCATTGAATTTAAGACCTCAATATCAACATTGCATGAAAAATTGAAAATTCGGCGCAAAACAAGGTGTTTTGGGGCAAAATAGAGCAGATTGACCTTTCCCACTTGTTTTGTATGCCCAGGGCTCATACGGTGTCTGAATTGGTTGATCTATAGCGTGTTGAAAAGCTAACTCAAAGGGCTACAACTCTCTAGTTTACGCCAAGACCAAATTCAGAAAATTAGACCACGAAAAAGCCCTGGGAAGTGTTAGAAGACCAACTGAAATCAGTCAACCGACCGGCTGACTAAAGATATTAGAAGGCTCAACCCAAGCGCCAATCCAGCCGACCGGCTGGCACTTTCCAGCCGACCAACTAGGCCAAAAACCCAGAAATTTCAGTTTCGTAGCTATAAATAGAAGGAGAGGTTTTTGACCAAAGAGGGTGGTTTTTAGAGAGAAAATGTGTGAGAAAAAGGATAAGGAAGGCTAACCATCATCAAAGGTTTGCTTGGGGAGAAGGGAGAAGACCAATGAAGTATTCTAGAGCTTGCTCACCATCTACCACTTGGGTTTTCTTTACTCATCTTTTCTCTCTCTTATTGTTTTGTATTGAAAACATGTAACATGATGATGTGCGAGTAGTCCTTGTGTTTTGAGGGTGCTACAATCCTCCTTGGTACTCTTTGATCACAATTATACATTGATAGTCAAATGATTGATTGTTGATTTCATTTTCTCTTGTGTTATGAATGTTATGTACTCTAGGTGTTTGTTAAAATGCCTAAGTGACAACTTAGACTAAAACTTGAACCTATGCCTTGGAAAAGCTAGGAGATAGTTCTAGGATGGAGAAAATGATCATATCTTAAGAATGAAAGTGAGCCTTAGGATATGATGCTTGACTAGGATTGAAGGTTTAATTCATTGGAGTTGGTCAATTAGCAAATCATCAATTAATCCCATAAAATGGTGTCAAACTCATGTTCACTATGCTCTTTATACATGTCATGCTACTAAGTGTTTGATGAAATGCCTAATTAACATGTTGAATCTTAAAACTAGACCTAAGAATCGAACGACCTTAGGGATAGTTTGGATGTAGTGAAAATGATCATTTCTACGGATATGAAGTGAACTAGTCCTTCATGCCTATTTCATTTATTACCTTGGGAGATATTCCAAGGGTAATAAAGGTTATAGAGTGAATCATCATCTCGATCGAGTGAGGTTCTAATTAAGAAGCTTTGGCTAGGAATAGATTCACACAAAAGTTGGTCTACCTTAGTGTAAACTAGGTTCGAAACTATTTGATTACCATGAGATGTTTGAATATAGTGTATGTGATCATCGGGAACTGCCAAGGAGGGGAGTAACTCCTCAAAACACCCCTTTTATCTATCTTCTATCTCTAAGTACTTGCCATTTAGGATTTAGACACACACTTTATACATTTTGGTTTAGAATAACCGAACGGAAACACGATCTTACATAGTGCATGTGCTTGGCTTGCTCCTTTGGGTTCTTCCCGGTACTTTACCGGTCATTATAAATGTTTTGACCTACTACATTCTATCATCTCTTAATTGATACTATTCTAGAGGTTAAAAAGAATCAGTTCGTCACCTCCCTTCGAGGAGGTGCTGAATGGGTGCATATGCTCTTAGAAGGCCAATAATTATTACCGGAACTGGTTGCTAATGGATTCATTTGTCTAACATGAATTTCAGTTCGGGTCTTAGTTTGTAAAAATTGATTCGTGTATCAAAAAGAGTTTGGATTAAATGAGAAGTTGTAGATTTCATGAGAAATAAGAATTAATTTTAACCATACGATCTTAATACTAACGACTCTAATAATTCCTGTTTATTTACATCTTTTGTGTGTGAAGGCATTTACATCTATAAATCTATTTTACAAGTTGTTAAGGGCATATTGGTCATTTAACAGCCCTAATAATTCATCATTGCACTCCTCTTTGCTCTCGACATGATTTCTTCTTTTTCCGACTACGAATTTTTATTTTTGAATTACGAATTTTGCTCATTAGCAAGTACAAAATTCTGATGCGTTGCTTTGTCACTAGGCGCTACGAATTTTAGTTTAAATTACGAATTTTGCTCATTAACACTCACAAGTTTAAGTGGATTTCTTTGTCACTAGTCGCTACGAATTTTAGTTTTCGTATTACGAATTTTGCTATTTGACAGGCATGAAATTTTGATGTGTTGCTTTGTCACTAGTCGCTATGAATTTTTGTTTTCAAATTACATATTTAAGTGGATTGCTTTGTCACTAGTCGGCGAAATCATCGTCGTCGTCTCACAAATTATTCTCAATGCGTCGTCTCCAATGACTTCCATCACAGCGAAATCCAACCCCTCGGCGCCACATCGTTCGAGTCACCCACCAACTCCAAAACTGTGTTTTTCAGCGCGCTGATGGGAGCGAGCGCGACCTTGTTTGTATTACGTGTGTTAGTTGTGAAGCTTAGGAAGAGTGCAGTAAGATTTACGGATCGATCGACACTGTGATGAATATGTTTCTGCTTTTCTGAGATGTAGTCGATCGAATTTAGGGTTTTTATTAGACTATAATACCCTTAATGCAGGTTATGAAATAGATTATTAATGTTAACTAGTGTGTAGTCTGAACTGTTGATTAAATTAGATTTAGAGGCGAGAAAATTTCTCACTTCTCATGAAATTTGGACTTGTCACTGGATCTTAACCCGTACCATTTTGTTTTTTATTTAAGATTTGTTTTTTTATTGATAGGTACAATTGACTTATAGTATAAGATCATTAAAGCTCATAGTAATCAACTAGTAAATTTTTTCTAGAAATTGAAGCGCGGATCTCGTCGAACATCTCTTACCCATCAAAGTCTCTCGGCATCATATATCCACAAATGAAGCGCAAGTCTCAACAGACGTCTCTGAATTGTTGAATAAATTAGATTTAGAAGAAAATTTCTCACTTCTCATGAAATTTGGACTTGTCACTGGATCTTAACACGTACCTTTTTTAATTTAAGTTTGTTTTTTTATTGATGGGTACAATTACTTATAGTACAAGATCATGTAAGCTCATAGTTATCAACTAGTACAATTTTTCTATAAAATGAAGCGCGGATCTCGTCGAACACATCTACCCATCAAAGTCTCTCGACATCATATATCCACCACTGTAGCGCAAGTCTTAACAGACGTCTCTAATTGTTGATTAAATTAGATTTAGAGGCGAGAAAATTTCTCACTTCTCATGAAATTTGGACTTCTCACTGGATCTTAACCCGTACCATTTTGTTTTTTATTTAAGATTTGTTTTTTATTGATGGGTACAATTGACTTATGTACAAGATCATTTAAGCGCATAGTAATCAACTAGTACAATTTTTCAAGAAATTAAAGCGCAGGTCTCGTCGAACACTTCTACCCATTGATAAATCGAATTTTTGACTTATTATTATTCATTTTTACTATAGCTTTGAGTCGTTTCCGACTTTATTTGATGTCATTTGACCCTTGCCTTTCACATTTTAGGTACAAAATGATACCCTATTGAATTCAAGACCTCAATATCAAGATCGCTTGAAAAACCGAAGTTCAAGAGCAAAAAGTGGGCAAAATGGTCCCCATCCGGTCGGCTGAGTGGAAGACTCATACTTGGGCTCTCGCTCACTTTGAGTCGGTCGGTTGGCCAACCAATCGGTCGGCTGGAGAAAAGCTATCCAAAGACTTACCCTCGCACATAATGAACCGATCGGCACACATGGCCAACCGGTCGGCTGAACTCAGGGGAAGTCCAACATTGCAACCGCTCACTTTGAGTCGGTTGGTTGGCCAATCCAACCCGTCGGCTGGATGATTACACAAAGCATATGAGGAGCAAAGGCAACCAGCCGACCCATTGAATTTTATACACTACGCCAGCCGACCGGCTGGACCTGCTACTTCAGGGTAATAGAAGAAGAGGGTTTTGACCTAAGGGGGTGGTTTTTAGAGAGAAAAAGTGTGAGAAAAAGACTAAGGAAGGCTCACCATCATCAAAGGATTGCTTGGGGAGAAGAGAGAAGATCAAGGAAGGAATCTAGAGCTTGCTCAACATCTCCAACTTGGGTTTTCTCTACTCATCTTTTCCCCTTGTTGTTTTGTATTGAAAACTTGTATCATTGTCATGTGTGCGTAGTTCTTGTGTTTTGATGGTTTTGGATCCTCCTTGGCACTCTATGATCATTGTATATACATTAAAATTCATGTGGATGATTGTTGATTTCATTTTCTCTTGTGTTATGAAATGCTTTGTTGCAAGGTGTTTGACAAAATACCTAAGTGACAACTTAGACTATAACTTGAACCTTTGACTAGAAAGAGCTAGGGAATAGTTCTAGTATGAAGAACATGATCCATATCTTAATCATGAAAGTGAACCCTAGGATATGGATGCTTGACTATGATTAAATGTTTAATTCATTGGATTTGGTCATTAAGCAAATCATCAATTAATCCCAACGAATGGTGTTAAATTCATGCTCACTAAGCTCTTCATAAATGACATGTAACTAAGTATTTGATGAAATGCCTAAGTAACATGTTGATATTAAAACTTGACCTAAGTATCGATGGACCTTAGTGAAGGTTTGGATGTAGTGAATATGATTATTTCTCGTGTTTATGACGGTAAATGCATGGAATTGAAGTGAACTAGTACATTATGCCTATTGCATTACTACCTTGGGAGATGTTTCAAGGATAGTAACGGCCATAGAGTGAACCAACAATCTCGATGGAGTGATGTTCTTGTTAAGAAGGCTTGATTAAGAATAGATTTACAAGAAAATTGGTCTACCTTAATCTAGGCTAGGTTCTAGACTATTTGGCACCATGAAACACTTAATTTTTTGATACGTGATCATTAGGAAATGCCAAGGAGGGGAGTAACCCCTCGAAACTCCATTTATCCATCTGTTATCTCTATTTACTTGCCATTTAGGATTTAGACACACACATTCATCTTTTTCATTTGAATATAGCCGAATAAAAATACAATCTTATATAGTGCATGTGCTTGGCTTGCTCCTTTGGGTTCGACTCGGTCTTATCGATAATATAAATTGTTTTTTACTAGAGTTTCTATTGCATTTATTTGCATGCAAAAATCTACAACGTCACCCATCAAAGTCTCTCGGTATCATATATCCACCACTGAAGCACAAGTCTCAACAGATAAATCTGAACTGCTGATTCAATTAGATTTAGGGGTGAGAAAATTTCTCACTTCTCATGAAATTTGGACTTCTCACTGGATCTTAACCCGTACCATTTTTTTGGATTCAAGATTTGCTTTTTTACTGATGGGTATAATTGACTTATAGTACAAGATCAATTAAGCTCATAGCTATCAACTAGTACAATTTTTCTAGAAATTGAAGTGCGGGTCTCGCCCCACACGTCTACCCATCCAAATCTCTCGGCATCATATATCCACCACTAAAGCGAAAGTTTCTACAAACGTCTCGGCCTTTATGCCATTCTTATCATTTTGGCATTATGTATCACCACTTAAGCGCAACTCTAAACTCCATCATTCGGAATGGAATTCACGACTCAAGCAATCAATAACCTGCAAGATACAACTCACGTCCACGAGTGACTTATAACAAATCTACGCATAAAGCGAGATTAATCACAAATCCACATCCAAAATGACACTAATCACACTTCCAGTAATTGAAAGCATAATATGCTACCGATGGAGCTTGAACTCTTGATTTGTCAATACAAGACAATAAACCCAACCAACCAATTGAACGGCCACCATGGTTAATTGTTATAAATAATGTGGTAATTTAAATTCTTGATAATTAGCAAAGGTTTAAGAATAATTATATTCAAAATAGACAGCGCGTGAAATGGCCATGGCCAATATGTTGGGCCATTTTAGACCAATCAACCAAATTTGAGGCCCGATTTTCTTCCCATTCTATCTCCGTAACACACACTCTCTCTCCTCTAGGGCTTTTCCGAAACCAGAGCTTCCTCAGAAAATTGTTGGTTCTGATCGGAAATGGCGTCGTCGAGATCAATCCGCGCCGGATCTTCGCTTCTGAGTCGGCTCCTTTTCAATCCCGCTTCATCTATCAACCCTAATTCGAGCATGAAGCTTGTCCCAGAAGTTGCTGAGATCACGCCGAGGCTGTTCCCATCGCTGTCCAAGTTCCAGAACTCGGTTCATTTGCAAGACCACGAGTCGGAGATACTGAGGAAGGTCTCGGATCAGGCGTTTCTAAACCCGTGTGGACTTCCTACGCTTAGTTTCTTCCTTCCGGAAGGTAATATTTGTGTATGCATTGAGATACACATAGATTGATATTACAAGGCAATGATCAAACGACTTATATTAGGTTTCAGCAAGTTGAATATTCATGGTTTCTAGATCCTAGGGCATTGAGTCACTGTTCTGATGTGTATCACTTGATAGAAGTTAACATAGGTTATGATTCCAGAATCCATATTCCAGTACAATGCTGTTTTACTTTTGTGATGTGTAAGAGTAACACTTGTTATTTCTGAGCTTACTGCTGCTCAAATTTTTGTATCAGGTGATTTATTGCCTTGAAAAATAAATACAGACACGGAATTTCCCATATTATTTCACATTGAATGTCAAATGCATGCCTTGTAACTTTCTGGAGATAGTGAACTATAAAAAGAAACTTGACCCCATCTTTTTCCATTTTCAAATTAAAGTCATTAGGAGGTTGCTGAACATTGCTCAATAGCATTCAAAGATTGTGTTTAGTTTCATGAAGAGGAGAGAAGAGATTGCTTGTTCCTCGCATGATAATAAGGATATGTGAGATGTTTTGTTGGATTTTGTTGTTCTATGTCAGTTTCTAATCTTGTACTTATACATAGCAGATTTTACTTTCAGTTTATTAAAATTAAAAATCGTAATCATTGTATTTGGTATAACCTTTACGATTAGGATTGAGATAATTACATGAAAAAGGTCGAGTGTCTCACACTTTTCAGTTCAAATAAAATGTACGAAAAACGCATCCTTTACAAATAGTTGTTGGTCCGAATTTGGTTGTAGGAAATACTTGGACTAGGGGATCACATTGTTCCATACATCATATGCTTTTGCCGTTTTTGAAATCTTGTTGTCAATAGCCTTTGACAAAAACATAAGTGCTTACGGTTGTGTAGTTTGTTATGTGATGCAGGAGATGGTTTATTAAATGAGCCAATGCTCTTACAAACAAAAAGGACATATCAGCCTAGTACCCTTAAGCGCAAGAGAACACATGGATTCTTGGCACGGTAAGTTTCTTCCTAGTTCTGATAAAGCTATTGTATGTGGGCTAAAATCTTAGGTTGCGTGGCCTCAATTTGTCGCAATGATGAGTTTGGGCTCTTGTAAGCTCTACCATCTAAAACAAGGGAAGAACAGGAGTTCCTGTATGCTAATGCATATTTGTGGGCAATCACCTTCATTTCAACTCCTAAATTTTGTCTGTCCATCTGTTGCATTAACAGATATTTTTCGTATTTATCATTAGCAGATGAATGCTCAAATTCGAATCGATAACCTCTTATAAGTATCTTGTCGTTTGGTTTCAGAAAGGCAACTCCAGGTGGTAGGCGAGTGATCAAAAGAAGAATAGCCAAAGGTAGATCACGAATTACTTCATGAATAAGGGGCTCAATGGTAATCCAGACCAGCAGGTTATATGGATCACATCGATATTGGTCCAGATCATTATATTGCAATGACCACCCAATTTCTTGTTAACAGCTCCATGCTCAGTTGCAGTGTAATCAATGTTTTTGAGAAGATGTTTGCTTAGCCTGAATATCTCACTTATTCAATTTGGAATGTTCTAGATGTACCATAATAATTTGTACTGCTGTAGATACTATGTTCCTGTGCAATAGAAAAAAGTGTAGAACATAGGAAACAAACAAAAGCTATCAGCAGCAGCCCCTCATCATAATGATAATAATTTGAAGACCGGCTTGATGGTTATATTCGAATGTCAATGATCAAGTGTAAATGACAAATACAAAGAAGCAACGGAAGCCAACTGAAAATCCGAAGTCAGCAAATGGACTTCTGGGGAGAGTGGCTTCTGAAAGTAATAATCCCTGCTTTCTGCGACTAGATAAGAAAAACAAGTGTTTTGTGTTTAGCCGTTTACCTTGAGCAGGTGATGGTGCTGTTCTGAAATGAGGACAGCAGAATTACAACATACGTGATTTTATACATAGAGGTGCATTATGTGAAAAGAACCCGAACCTGCAAGCCTGGCCTCATTATAAGAAGTGTGCGACCAAGTTGATCATGTAAATTGGCAGTGGAAACTTTACCTGTTTCGTCGTCTGATGCTTTCAGGCTGTCATGGGAGCAGTTACATAAGAAGTCAAGAATATTTTCACGGAAGTCATGTGCAGTTCCCAGACCATAAACGAGCAGATCACCTGGGTTTCACATTACCTGATTCCAACAAGTATTCAGATTTAATTTCTAACTTTCAGCACCAGATCACACAAGAAGGCGCATAAACTCAGCAGCAAAAAGGAAACTGACTCATACAATCACCAAGAGGCAAAAGAAAATTTCTAAATCACGATCACCACACCAACAACAAGCAGACCACCAGTCCAGATCCACCACCAGCTGCATGCAACGATTGAACAAAAAGACATTCCAGCCACAAGTCGATTTCAATAGAGCAAAATAATATCAGCATTCATGTTTTCACGCCTGACGACGTTGATAGGGATGGAATACAATAGAACAGAAGATAAAAGTTGTTTTTTTTCCATAACCTTCCGAGTTCTCTAACAAGGCATATATAGCCATACATAAAGTGATAAAAGCATAATGTACTAATTTTGTCCCCTACATCAAGCTGTCTTCTTCTGGTTATGTCTGCCACTGTTAGGATTTAGGTAATCTAGGTTAGCCTTTGAATCCTCAAGCCACTTGCCTTTTGAAGCTTGAAGATGAAGAGTAGCTGAGGAGAAGATCTAAAGAGCTGCTGATGAGTTTCTCAGCAGATGGCCAAAGCTACATCGTTTTGGATTGAGCGGCAAATGCAGGTTTGAAGAGTTAAAGGAACGATAGCGTCCGAGGACGAAGGCAGAAGCGCGCACGCGTCGGTAAGTCTGTTACTTTAGTCGAGCGGCGTCGTTTCGGTCCAGAGTCCGTTATTTCAGTTACTCCAAAAATGGGTGCGTTTTGCCTCGAGCTTCAGCATGGATTTAAGGAGTTCAATTTGGGGATTTACGGTTCTAATGCAAAACCAGAAAACGAGAGAGCGAGCGAGCGATTCCGAGAGCGAAGTCGCAATCTAGTTCGAGGGTTATTCGTCGGAGGTTCGTCGAACGTCGACTGAGTTCGTGGTTTACCGAATCAATCAACTTACGTTCTACAGAAGACTGGCACGCTAGTGATTGTTCGAGATTGGAGATTGAAGCGACGATCGATTGGAGTCGGTCCGAAGGAGGAGCTTCTAAGAGCTTGGCGTCTGCAACGACTCGCTCTTCCCAGGGGCTTCAGAGGGGGCTTAAACCCTCCATTACCTTAGCCTTAGATTTCTCATTTCTCTTAGTCTTAGATTTGCCCTGAATCTGAACTGTGCTGTTTGTACTCGAAACTTTTGTTTGCTTATAGTGGATGTTGGGACAGATCTCCCCGTGTTGAGATCCCTTGGAGTAGGGCTTGCCCGAACAAAGTAAAAATATTGTGTGCTCCCTTTCATTTCTTGTCTTGTTGAAGAACACATTACATGAAGTGAACCTAATTGCATACTAAAGTTGATTAATTATAATCTACAAGTGGTATCAAGCCTTTTAGCATCTATCATTGTTGATCTTGGTGCTATGTGGTTCTTGGATCAAAAATTGAGTTTGGTGTCCTTGTCGCTCCGCCTTGTGGCTTGTTAAGTCCGGACGGGCACCAAACCATATTCTACTGTGTGTGATAGCTCTTGGGGTCATTCTTGTTGATGCTCTGTCTGCTTAACTGAGTGCTTGGCTTTGCATTGAATTTATTCCCCTATTTTTTGTGTGTCTCTGCCCTATTTTGTGCTTAAGTCTCTTGCATTGGTCTTTCTTTGCTTGCACTCATGTCTGATGTTGTTAGACTTAGGCCGTATAATGACAATATGGATTTTTCTATGTGGAAACTTAAAATGAAAGCTATTCTAATTAAGGAGAAATGTTGGAGAGCAATGGAAGAAAATTGGGTAGTTCCCACCACTGATGATGCTACTAAAGAGATGAGGGACATGGCACATTCTGAGATTATGATTAGACTTACAGATGATGTAGCTGGACAAGTGATGAAAATAGATAATCCTAAGAAACTATGGGAAACACTAGAAGAAAAATACTTGTCTAAATCTCTCCCTAATAGGATTTCACTTCTTAGCAGGTTGTTCACCTTTAAGATGGATATTCATATGATCATCCAGGAAAACTTAGACATCTTCCTTAGATTAACTCAAGATTTGGATAGATGTAAGGATACAATAAAAGAGGAACATATATATGTGATTATCCTTAATTCCCTTCCCCATCAGTTTGATATTGTTAAGGATGTAATACAATATGGGAGAGATGAGCTAACCCTTAGTAAGATCACTGAAATTGTAATTCAGATGAATGAGTCTCTTAAGGTGTTTAAGAACAAGTATGGACCTAAGACTGAGCCTAAAAATGAAGTGCTGATTTTCAAGGGTAAGAAGAGGTTTACCCTAAGCAAAATAGGTCTGATAAACCCAATAATAACTCTCAAAATGTCCCTAGGCAGCCTGATAAAAATGGTGCCCCACAAGGCACCAAGGTGAAGTGTTTTTACTGTAATAACATTGGTCATTATGCTAATCACTGCCAGAAGAAAAATGATGACATTAAGAGTGGAAAATATGTGAGGGGAAACCAACAAATTGGTCAGTCCAATGTTTGTGAGTCTGGGTCTGGTTTTGACAATGAATTGCTTGTTGTTTCTAGTGCTATGAATGATTTATCATGGATTCTTGACTCTGGTTGTACAATGCATGCTACTCCTCATATACACTTGTTTGATAAACTAGATTTGTATGATGGAGGTGAGGTTAAACTTGGCGATAAAACTGTTTTGAAAATAAAAGGTATAGGATCAGTCCCTATTAGAATGTTTGATGGAAAGGTTAGAACCCTGCAAAAGGTAAGTTGGGTTCCTAATCTTAGAAGGAGCTTGATAACTAAATCTGCCTTAGAAGACTTAGCCTGTGATATTAACTCTACAAATGGTATAAGGCAAATATCTAGAAATGGGACTAATTCTTATTAAGGCTGCTAAAACTGGTGGTCTTTATTATGTTGTTTCATCACTTGAGATTAACACTGCTAAATCGATGATAAGAACCTTGAATGTACTAAACTCTGGCATGCTAGACTAGGACATATTGGAAACAAAGGCTTGCATCATTTGTATGTACATGGTTTGCTTAAGGAAAAACCAGTTAATCTGCCATTTTGTGAGAACTGCATATTAGGAAAGAAAAATGCTCATTCTTTTAAAAGGTCTAACATGTCTGCATCTACTCCCCTTGAATATGTTCATAGTGATCTTTGGGGCCCTGCCCAAGTGCCCACATTAGGTGGTAGACTGTATTTTTTGTCATTGGTTGATCATTTCTCTAGAAAGGTTTGGGTGTATTTGCTTAAATCTAAAACTGAAGTGTTTGCTCTTTTTCAGAACTGGAAAACTCTTGTTGAAAATCAAACTAGTTTGAAACTTAAATGTTTAAGGACTGATAATGTGTTAGAGTTTTGCAACAATGAGTTTAATGATTTTTGTAAAAACCATGGCATTAGAAGGCATTTAACTGTACCAGGGACCCCTCAGCAGAATGGTATAGCTGAGAGGATGAATAGAACTTTGTTAGATAGAGCTAGATGCATGCTAATAATAGTTCAGGTCTTAAGCATTCTTTATGGGGTAAAGCTGTTATGACTGATGCATATCTAGTTAATAGATCTCCACGTTGAGCTGTTGATTTTAAAATTCCCCAAGAGCTATGGTATGGTAGAAAAATATCTTTGAGTCATTTAAAGCCCTTTGGTTGTACTTGCTATGCACATTCTGTGCAGGGCAAGCTCAATCCTAGGGCTGAGAAGGCTATTAGCTTGGATATCCATTGGGTGTTAAAGGATATAAATTGTTGTTAGTGAAGCCTGGAGGATATAAAGTAATAACCTCCAGTTCTGTGACTTTTAATAAGGATAATTATCATTTAAAGGCCCAACTGACTGGTCAGTCTTTCGCTGCAGGTACTTCTAGTACTAACCAAGAGCAGGATTCAGACCATCAGAGCTTTGTCCCTGGTGGACAACTCTGGTGGACTCTAGATGCCCACGAAGAGAATGAAGATGATGATGGACATAACCATCAAGGAAATGAGGGAATTCCTCATGTCGAGGAGCTGAAAACTCCCTCACAATCTGAGGCTCATCACCTTCAGCAGGGTTTGGATGATGTTGCGGAAAACTCTCCATTTGCGGAAAACTCTCCACCTCACATTGAGGACCAGCTAAGTGACTCTTTCCATACCCCTGATAATGTAGGTCACATGGTTGACAATACTATACTACCTGGTAGTGAAAATGCGTCCGATAATGTTCATATTGATGCTCCTGATTTGTCTGATTATCAGTTACCAAGAGATAAGGCTCCTAGAGCTAGAAAACCAAATAGGAGATATGTGAATGATGGATCGTTAGGTTAGCCAACTATATGAGGGAGATCCCAGAGTGATATCCCTCAGACAGATGGCAGCGGAAATTAACTCTCGTACAGGAAATATGAAACCAAAAGTAAATACTCACGATTTATAGTGGAAACCTTACTGCAATCTTTGCAGCAGGCTGAAAACCACTTGCCTTCTGGACAGCTCCAGAAGGGCTTCGAGATCCGTATTATTGACAAAGGAATATACTTGTAGTTCGTTACACTTGTCTCACACAGTGACAACTAACAGAACTACTCAATTCGAAAGGTCAACTAATACGATCTACTCGTCTGCACACAGCAGTACCTTGTTAGCTCACGGAAGTTTAAAACTCTTCAGTCTCCGAATGCTATCTCCAAAAGCCGCACCTTCACTTGAATGCTCTTCCTTCTTTTATAATGTCTTCAAGTCGGCTACACAGATCTTCATCGCAGATCTGATTGATATCTCACAGCTGTGATATCACATATATACTTGCCAAAGTTGGCGTCGATATTCCTGTCGTATATACTTAAATCTCCTCATGTATATATTTGAATTAATGCATATATTCTTGTATCTTCAGTGCATATCTCCGTGTATCTTTTCCCAGATCCGATCTGGTCATAAGTCGGTTTGTCTCTCACATGGAACACACCTCTCTCGCGGCTTTGCTCTCTCTCAGAGATGTCCAGTGAGCTTACCTGTCAGACAGTGATTTCTGCATACTCAAGTGCATTATTAGTTAAGTGTTTGTTATCATCAAAACACAAGGGTCCAACAAATTCCCCCTTTTTGATGATGACAAACACTTCTTCACATATAAGAAATCACATACAGCAATGATACCGGAACCACATCTACATTTCCTTTGGACAGCTAGCAACCTCAGAGTTTATATTCACTAGATATTTATTTAAAGTCTAGCTAGCACAGTTCCCCCTCAGATAGACATCCGCTGAAATTTTGGTACTGATTTTTCCCCCTTAGTGTATGCACATATAGTTCTTCCCCCTTTTGGCATCATCAAAAAGATATGCAAATAAGAACACAGAGTGATGGAAAGAAAAACATTTCATTCATGCAGGCAAGAGGTAAGTGTGTCATACGGACACCACACATGCTGCAAGGAATTCAAAAAACATAGAGAGTTTAAACATGAAATTAAAAAAAATCCAAAATAAGGGGGGGGGGGGGGGGTTCATATGGGTGGGGATAGCAAGGAGGGGGGGGATCCATGAGACAGTGCGGACTAAGGCACAATCGTGAACGAGTCCTTCATCTGGTTCACAATCTCTGTGGCAAGGTCTTTCATCTGTCCTGAGAAATCCTGGACGGCCACGGACATTGCCCCCGAGTCAACAGTTATTGCCAGCTCCAGATCAGCCACCTTCTGCTTCACAAGCTGCAGTTCCGACTTCACCTCAACCAGTTCAGTTTTTGCCTCCATCACCTCAGATTTTACCTCCTTCAGCTCACCCCTGAGCTCCTTCATCTCTGCACGAATCACTGTCAGCAATGCCAGCACCTCACTTAATCCCTCAGAGGGGTTTGCCTCAGCACCACTGACGGGTGCAGCAACATTGATAGGCGTCACATCCTGGACATCCTCATCCTCATCTTCATCCACATCGACAACAGCAGGAACAGTCCAACCGACTCCGGCAGAGAACTCCAAGCCCAGTTTGGCAATGTGATCTTCACATAGTGCATACGAAAGCACTCTCTCGGCCTCAGGGTGGTAAGCTTCCCAATACCTCAGTATCTCCTTCACAAATCCAGGAAAGGGCAGTCCATTAGATGGATTGTTGCTATTGTTCTCCATGTGTTTCATGACCTGAAAGGCCAGGTTCACTTGCTTCCTTTGCACGATTTGATCAATCAACAGCATATCCTGGAAGGTTACTTGACTGTGTTTGTGCTTTCTGGGGGAGATGTTCGAGACAAGGATTCTGTGCAGAATTCTAGGGAGTACGTCCATGTGAGTGTTCTCCCGCTGACCCTTTGCGGTGACATCCAACCCGAGTCTTTGAAATACTTCTGCCTTTGCAACAGTGCCTGGCCAGGCGCCTTTTGAGTAGGTGGCATACCCTCCTTTGGGCACTCCCAGGACTGTGGCCAACTCCCTCATGCTTACTGAGTACGTTTCACCGCCGACAACGGCCGAGAGTTCCCAGTTATTCTTTCCCTGCTCCTTCTCTGCAACCTTTAGTTGAGAGTAAAACTCTCTCACCGACTTCACATCCACAACAACAGTTTTTCGGAACAGCGCGCCCCAACCTTGGGCCTCCAGTAGGTCAATAATTTCTCCCAGCTTGTGTGTCACCATCCACTCAGTATCCAGCACCAACTCCATTGCAAACCCCTTCACCACCTCCTCAGATTCTTCGATGATACCGTCCGACTCGGCTTCCTCGTCAGTAATCGGAACGGAGGATGTGGCAGTTCTCTGAATTTTCCTGGCAGAAGGAGGAGCCGTCTTCCTTGCTCGTTTGCCTGCTGACCTAGCGGCAACCGAGGTTTCCTTTTTGATAGGGCGTTGAGAAGAGGAGTCTGCGCGCAGGGAATCGAGTCGCTCCTCAAATCTGACGACTTCTCTAGCCACTGTAGAGCCTGTTGGACCAGAATCAGACGGCGTAGCCGACTGCAGGATGGTGTCCAGATTTTCGGGGTCTACACCACTTGCGATCAGCTTTGAAGCCATCTTAGCGGCAGAGGCGGGAGAGAGCTTTGATTTAGGGTTTGAAGACGCCATGGATTTAGGGTTTTGAGAATTCTGAACTTTCGTGAGAGAGAAGACAAAGTCTGAGAGTGGTGTGGGAACAGTACGCTCTCCTTTCTCTTCTTATACTGCAACAAACCCTAGCGTTCAAACGACACTGTCCTTTGTTCGAAACGTCGCCTCCTCTCAATAAGTAAACCGCCTTCAATTTTGCAATTTCCACCTTTTCTTCCCTTCCAAAAACGGTTCAGCAATAACTCCTTGCCAAAAACAAATCCGACTGAACAGGCATGCTCCAACAGACAGGGGAACGACACGTGTCATCTGAATATAAACGTGTCTCCTCATAAAGGCAACCGACGTGACAATACCCTGCTGCAGAAAACTGTTCACCTTTCAATTCAACTTTACGTCTTCCCGACGCCAAGACATCTTTACCGAAGGATGATTAACTGCCCAGCTTCACACCTGTCACAGAGATTGTTTCCCAGTCGTAGGGATCTATCCACGGTGATACCTCAGTCTTACTGTCTCATGGGTACACAAGGTTTTGGTATGATGTGCTGATTTACCCAAATGGTACAAATAACATCACACCCAATCAAGAAGAAAATAATATCATCCAAACAAATCATATTGGTTTCATACCTCATGTGGAGTGACCCCAGAAAAGGTAGTGCATCAACGGGCTCATAGGAGCGTTCCACACAAGGATAGGCTAAGGTTGGTCTAGAGTACCTCCTTGGTTTATATTGTGGGATCAAATATGGAGGTCTCTTTTGGGCAGAAAGGAATCATAATTTCATGCTTTTTGGTCCCTAATGCAGTCATCAATCTCATAGCAAGCATGCATGAGTGTATTATGAACACAGCCTACTTTTTCACTAGCACAGAACATCCATGTTAGACTCTCCATCAGACGTGACTTATATGCATCTAGTCTAGCCAATCACTGAGGGAGTAACAATTTAGCATAGCATTAAGGGAGAGAAACCATACCTAGTTCCAGCCTCAGCTTCTCGTAGGGTTCTCTGTGAAAAGCTTTTGTGAATATGTCTGCAATCTGTTCCTCCGTTCTGCAATATTCCATCTCAATTGTTCCCTTTTCTACGCAGTCACGCAGAAAGTGATACCGAATTTCTATATGTTTGGTACGAGAGAACTGCACTGGATTTTTAGAGATGTTAATAGCACTAGTGTTATCACACAAAATCTTAGCACAATTTGTAATGACACCATAGTCACTTAGCTGTTGCCTGATCCACAGCAGCTGCGCGCAGCATGCAGCAGCGGCGATGTATTCCGCCTCAGCGGTGGACAGCGCAATCGAGGACTGCTTCTTTGAAGCCCAAGAGATGAGGCATGGTCCTAGATATTGAGCCATCCCTGATGTGGACTTCCTGTCTATCTTGCACCCAGCATAGTCAGCATCGGTGTATGCCTCCAGGCGAAGATCTCCTCCCCTCGGGTAGAGCAAGCATAGATCATCTGTTCCCTTCAGATATCTTAATATCCTCTTCACTGCTTTCACGTGGGTTTCTCTAGGATCAGCCTGAAACCTAGCACACAGACAAACACTAAATAAGATATCGGGTCTGCTAGCAGTGAGATATAACAGTGAACCGATCATTCCCCTGTACAGAGTTGGATCCACTCGAGGTGAGGACTCATCCTTTGCCAGGGTATCGTTCGGGGACATTGGTGTGGCACACGTCTTGGCAGATTCCATCCCAAACTTCTTCAGAATCTCCTTGACATACTTTTGCTGATGGATTCTGGTACCTTCCTCTCCTTGAGCGACTTGAAGTCCTAGAAAGTACTTGAGTTCCCCTACCATGCTCATTTCGAACTCACTCGACATAAGATCTGTAAACTTCTTGACAAGTTTAGGGTTAGTCGAACCAAATATGATGTCATCTACATATACCTGAACAACCAGAGTGTCTTTCCCTTCCTTCAGAAGGAAAAGGGTTTTGTCCACCTCTCCTCTGACGTAACTGTGGGATAGCAGAAACTGTGACAGTCTCTCATACCAGGCGCGAGGTGCCTGCTTCAGCCCATATAGTGCCTTGTCAAGGATGTGGACATGATCAGGGTGAGTGAGATCCTCAAACCCTGGTGTCTGGCTTACATACACTTCTTCCTTCAGAACTCCGTTCAGGAAGGCTGTTTTTACGTCCATCTGCTGCAGAGTAAAACCATGGTAAGTCGAATAAGCAATTAGTAGTCTGATTGCTTCTAACCTTGCGACTGGGGCGAATGTCTCATCGTAGTCTATCCCCTCTTGTTGGTTGTATCCTTTGACAACAAGGCGGGCTTTGTTTCTTACAACGACTCCCTTGTCGTCCATCTTGTTTCTGAAGACCCACTTTGTTCCTATCACATTCTTGTCTTCAGGCCTGGGAACCAGTCGCCACACTTTGTTTCTTTCGAACTGATGCAGTTCCTCTTGCATGGCATTGACCCATTCTGGATCCTTCAGCGCATCAGCAACCGTCTTTGGTTCTGCATGAGAGACAAAAGAGGCGAATCCACAGAAATGACATAGTTCGTCTAAACTTACCTGGTTCTGCGATGCGTAACATTGGTAGTCCCTTGTCCAGGTTGGGGGCTGAGTAACTCTCCCACTCCTTGTGGTTCTGGGTTCTTCTGCGGTCCCTGCCTGAGGAGGGTTATTCGCAATCACTTCCTCATTGGGGGGTTCTGCATTAGCCTCTATCACTTGTGCTTCTGGACCCTGCTCTTCAGCTAATATTTCTGTTGGTGGAGCTTCGGCTGGTTCAGCAGGTTCTTGAGCAACAGTCTGAATGACCTCTGGAGCTGGTTCTTCAGTCTCGTTTTGGGCAGGTACCCAGTCGGGATCAGACCTGTCAGTAAGCTGAAGTTCTCCATCATCCTGTGAGGAGGGATCTTTCACAAGGTGTCCAGTCATAGCGCGCTCATCAAAGGTTACGTGAATGCTTTCTTCCACCCGTTCCAACCTCAGATTGTAGACCTTGTATGCTCTGCTATGGCTTGGGTATCCTACGAACACGCCTTCATCGCTCCTTGGATCAAACTTTCCCAGATTTTCCTTTCCGTTGTTGTGTACGTAGCACCTGCAACCAAACACTTTCAGATGAGCGATGTTAGGCTTTCTTCCTCGCAGCAGCTCGTAAGGTGTTTTTCCTATCAGAAAGCGTAGTGATGCCCGGTTCAGTATGTAGCTGGCGGCATGTACTGCCTCGGCCCAGAATCCCTTGGGAACACCACTGGCAATCAGCATTGTCCTTGACATGTCTTCCAATGTCCTGTTCTTTCTCTCTACCACACCATTCTACTGAGGCGTCCGTGGTGCTGAGAAATTGTGGTCTATCCCAGCTGTCCTGCACAGGGAAATAAACTGGGAGTTTCGAAACTCGGTTCCGTTGTCAGTTCGAATAGATACTAATTTCTTACTCAACTTGTTTTCAATTAGCTTCAGCCATGACACAAACTCAGAGAAAGTTTCATCTTTAGAGCTCAGAAAGATGGTCCATGTATATCTGGAATAGTCATCCACGATGACTAAAATGTACCTGTTGCCTCCACGGCTAACGACGTTGACTGGACCGCATAGATCCATGTGAATCATGTCCAGAGGAGCTGAGGTACTCACCGATTGTTTTGTCTTGAACGAAGTACGTACCTGCTTACCTGTGGCACAGGCGCTGCATATCTGATCAAACGAGCTTTCCACTTTTGGTAGACCAATCACTAATTCATTTTGATGGAGTTTATGAATCAGCCTCGTGCTTGCATGTCCAAATCTCTTGTGCCACAGCAATGTATCATCAGTGATGCTTGACAGACACAGCTCCCCGTCTGGGACGAATTCTGGGTCCACTGTATAAATCTGATTCTCCCGGACACCTCGAAGAATTATTTTTCCTGTCTCAATGCACTGAGCTCTTGTTTCCGAAGATAATGTTGTCTCCGGAGTAGGCTTGGAGTGAGATGAACCATCCTGGATCCCCCGTCATGTGTTTGGAGCATCCACTGTCCAGATACCATGGCTTGCTCCTCACTCCACCCTGCAAAAAGGGAGGTCAGTTTTTACGAACCCAGACAAGCTTGGGCTTACTGGGCTTTGGGACAGTTTTGGCAGCAGAAGGGAGCTTCGAGGGACGAGAATCATTGTCATCCATGAGGTTGATTTTCATCCTGGGGGTTCTTCTGGGTCGTCCGTGGATGGCTGTGTCATGGTGAGAACGAACCCATTCCGGTCTGTTGTCCCCCTTTTTAAGAGAAGCCTTTCTCCTAGGAGTAGGGGCGGTGCCGGCCTGTCTCTGATGGCTGTGATTCTTTTCGTTTACTTCTTTCCATTTCTCACAGCTGGCTCTGTAATGACCGGAGTGTCCGCAGTGCCAGCAGACACGGTAGTAGAGTGTACCAGTTTTCTTATGTTTCTTTACGTGTGCTGGTATCCTTCTCTGTGCCTGAGGGTCGATGGAGAAGGATTGACGATTGGAGCTCATCTTTTTCCATATTTCAAATGCCTTCCCAGCTTGGAAAGGATCAGAGTCTCTGTCGTGGAGATAACTGTCCTGAGGAGATGAGGCTGCTCTTCCCGACTGTCTTGTGGGTTCCATCTTTCTCTGCTGATGGGATCCCTCTCCGACTTCAGTCATTGGTTCCTTTCCTTTGGTACTCCTTCTGTTTTCTCCCTCCTTATTGGTTTCTTCCATATACCCAAGTCCGGGTCTGGCAAACCTTCTGTTGTAATCTTGTTTTACCTCCTCGACCTTTTTGGCTTCTAGTTCTCTAAGCCAGACCTTCTTTCTCTCCGATTCCTTTTGTCTGAGATCTGCAACAGCCTGACGGAGCTCCTCGTTGTCCAACTGGAATCTGTCGGATTCTGCAATTGACCGTACCTTCCTGGTATCGTCAATTCTTAAGCTACTCAGTCTGTCACTTAGATCACTGATCTGTGTGTCCCTTTTGTCACAGGTGGGGCATTTGCAGATGTGCTCCTCCATTTGTCTCTCGAGTTTCATAGCTTTGGTTGACCAGAGACGATTGTTCTCCATGTCATCGTCATGTTCCTCTTTCATGACCTCAATCTGTTCCTTGAGGCTAGTGATCTTCTTTAACAATTCGGCGATAGTTTCTGCAAAGTCAGATTCACTGAATACTTGATCTATGAAAGAGTCAGATTCATTTACCTCATCGTTTGCGGAATTCGCCATCAGACAAGGCTCCTTGACGAGCTTTCTATCACTTTGTTCCTCATCAGAGTCACTCCATGCTGCAAACATGGCATGGGCTTCCTTTGGGGCAGGTGGTTCCCCCTTTTTCTTACTGTAGCAGTCTTTAGCGAGATGTCCCTTTTTCTGGCAGTGATAGCAGATTCTTTCTTCCTTTGCTCCAGCCTTTGTCTTGCCTTCCTCTGAGGAGGATCCCTTGTTCCACCTTTGACTGTTTCGTCCTCCGCCAGAGTTGCCTCTGTTCTGCGTTCTGCCTGTGTTTGCCATTTTGAAAGCCCTAGAGAGAAGAGCTATCTCCTCGTCCTCTCCTTTAGATGGCAGGCTTACTTGAGCTATGTCTAAGGCCTTCTCAACTTTAAGCGCTATAGCCTGAGATTTTCCAGCTTGTCTCCGGGCCATTTTCCTCTCGGCTATTCCAGCTTGGCTTTGCAGATTCGCCACGAGCTCTTCCAGAGTGACATCTTTGATCCCCTTCTGAGCTTGGAGAGCAGTAGTCACTGTGTCCCATCTGGAACATAGAGCTTGCATGAACTGATGAGTTACTTTCCACTGAGGGAGTACCTCATCCAGGGAGTTCAGCTGCGCGACGATGACTTGAAATCTGGTGTAGAAGTCATCTAGAGATTCGTCCTTGCGCTGTTCGACAGATTCGTAATCCTTTGTAGCAGCTAGGATTCTGTTCCTTTTGATGTCCTCGTTTCCCTCGTACAGTCGAGCAAGTCCATCCCACTGCTCCTTTGCAGTCTTGTACACAGCCATCTTTACTTGGTCTCCTGGGGAGAGGGCCATGTTAAGAACCTTTTTGGCCCTGGCATTCTGCTGGAGAGCTTTGTAGTCATCATCAGTGTACTCGTCTTTCTCCTTCTCTTTTGGTTTATTAGGATCTGTCACATCCAGAATAGGGAAGTTACCCTTTTCAAACACTCGCCACAGCTTCCCATCCAGGGAACAGACATGGGCTTCAAACTGGTCCTTCCACCAGTCATACTCTCCCGGACTGAGCACCGGCGGCTTCCAGAACGAATCGCTTCCGTTAGACATGATTTCCTGCAAAGGCTAACACACAATCTAGAGCTTCCCGGCTCTGATACCAATTGATGGATCGTTAGGTTAGCCAACTATATGAGGGAGATCCCAGAGTGATATCCCTCAGACAGATGGCAGCGGAAATTAACTCTCGTACAGGAAATATGAAACCAAAAGTAAATACTCACGATTTATAGTGGAAACCTTACTGCAATCTTTGCAGCAGGCTGAAAACCACTTGCCTTCTGGACAGCTCCAGAAGGGCTTCGAGATCCGTATTATTGACAAAGGAATATACTTGTAGTTCGTTACACTTGTCTCACACAGTGACAACTGACAGAACTACTCAATTCGAAAGGTCAACTAATACGATCTACTCGTCTGCACACAGCAGTACCTTGTTAGCTCACGGAAGTTTAAAACTCTTCAGTCTCCGAATGCTATCTCCAAAAGCCGCACCTTCACTTGAATGCTCTTCCTTCTTTTATAATGTCTTCAAGTCGGCTACACAGATCTTCATCGCAGATCTGATTGATATCTCACAGCTGTGATATCACATATATACTTGCCAAAGTTGGCGTCGATATTCCTGTCGTATATACTTAAATCTCCTCATGTATATATTTGAATTAATGCATATATTCTTGTATCTTCAGTGCATATCTCCGTGTATCTTTTCCCAGATCCGATCTGGTCATAAGTCGGTTTGTCTCTCACATGGAACACACCTCTCTCGCGGCTTTGCTCTCTCTCAGAGATGTCCAGTGAGCTTACCTGTCAGACAGTGATTTCTGCATACTCAAGTGCATTATTAGTTAAGTGTTTGTTATCATCAAAACACAAGGGTCCAACAGTGAATGTGGCTGAATCTGTGAATTTGTTTGAGTATGCTTTACTTGTTGCTAGTGATATGAAGTATGTCACACCTGATACACTTCAATCTGCATTGTATGTCACGCCTGACGACGTTGATAGGGTTGGAATACAATAGAACAGAAGATAAAAGTTGTTGTTTTTCATAACCTTATGAGTTCTCTAACAAGGCATATATAGCCATACATAAAGTGATAAAAGCATAATGTGGTGTACTAATTTTGCCCCCCTACATCAAGCTGTCTTCAGTTCTTCTGGTTATGTCTGCTACCTTGCTCCCCATCTTTCTGTCGCGCCTCTTAAACAGTGTACATATCACTTGCGTATTTGCTGCCGGGAAGTTTCAGTCTACGTCCCCTGCCCAGCTCCTTGTCTTTTAGCCCTCTAACACAGACACACTTTTTACGAACAGTGAATTTCTACAGAGCAAATAAACTACTCAGAATTTGATGAAAAACAGAAAGATCACTACTCACCAGAGACTGATTGATAACGCCGAGATGATGATGTCGACGATGTGCATACCTTGAGAGAAGGGAAGCAGCTCGATAATCTCTGGACGATTCGGATGGGAATGGAAAATGGCAGGGGAGGGCAACAAAAGAGTGAATTGAATACGGCCCCTTTTTCTTTTATTTATTTATTATTTTATTTTCATCTTCTTGACACTTTTTACTGAATTTTTCGGTCCAAATTGGATTTTTGAAATGGAATGGGATACCCGGACTGAGTGGAGATTTCATGAGAAGAACAACTTAGGTGAGAAATCAGAAAAAATCTGAACCTTCCATCTCATTACATCTCAGAACAAGAGTCGGAGTTTTTCGGTCTACAGTATCACCATGGCTCAATCTCTCATTAGCACCTTTTCCCCATGTATATAAACCTCATTCCTCAATGTCAAGACTGCAGTGTGGTATGCACAACATGCTATCTCTTCTACTTGACTCTCCAGCAAGTTTATCTTAAACCACGCTTGGGAACTTTCCATCAGAAATTGGATTGCCAAGCTGACCATAGACAGTAGTACTCCCCATGGTAAAAACATTCCCAGATGTAGTCAACCCAACAGTCTAACTATGCCCACAACTATTTGATGTTCCCTTGAATGGTATGTATTTGACAAAACGTCTTTAGACAGTTCGAGCAGGAGTTCAAGGAGAGTTCAAGCGCACACTGAAACTTATGAACAGTGTGGAGCAGACGCAAGGATGCAACCAGAAGGTTATAAAAGATCGAAGATCTTTTCAGAGGAAGTTGGCCAGCAAAGTTTTAGAAATTCAGATATTCAAACAAATATCTTCTCATCAGGTTAAAGGCGGCTTGGCTGACTTGTCAAGGGAGTAATCTCGTGAGCTTCCTAAAAGATTGGTTTGAAGATACACATCGAATATTTAGGAATATTTCCTAAATATTTGATGCGGATATCTGGAACAGATTTGGACATCGCCCATGCATATAAATAAGATGCTAGGGCGTCCAAATCTGTATTGATTTCAAGAGAAAAACACACGAGTGCATCTTATTGATCGGAGAAGAAGAATGCGACGGGCGACTAACTTTCCCCACTAGAAACTCACCGGCGCTGATACAGTCTGTTCAGTGTGCTGTTCAGACGGTCTGTGATTGATCTTACCGCTGCACACAACAGTGACCACAGCTGGCTTTCGAGAGAAAGCATCAGAGCTTCAGGAGAAGATCGAGCACGTTCGGAAAGAAGGTTCGGGCAAAGGGGATCGAGGTGAACCGTGGTGAATCGAGATTGCAAATCTGAGAGACGGAGTGATAGAGGCTAGGCAATTACAAACGAGGAGTTGTGTAAGCGTAAGTCCACTTGTAAGCTCTATACTCGTAATAAAGATTTGTGACTCGTTAGGGTGTGGGAAGCCCCCCCAGAGTAGGCGAAGCTGAACTGGGTATCATATTGTGTGTGCTCCTATTTTGTTCTGTTTGCGGTACTGTTTGCAAAGGCGTTCAACAACTGTCTGAACACAACCTCGAAGAGTAGCTTGAACAGATAACAGTATTTCAATTGGTATCAGAGCAAACACTCGACACACTGAGTGGGATCCTAGTACTGTTAAATATGACTCTGAAGGAAGGAGAAAGCACAACCAGACCCCCACTTCTTGAAGGTTCAAACTATGCGTCGTGGAAGCTTAAGATGAAGTCTTTTCTGAAAGACTTCATCTTAAGCTTGGAAGGTAGTCTTGATTGGATGGACTCAACCCATGATGAAAAATCTCACTGGAGAACCTGTCCCTAAACCAGAAGCTCTATGGGATGATGCGGATGAAAAAGCATCCATCAGAAACTCAAAGGCTATGAATGCAATCTTTTCCGGAGTGGATGAGAATGTGCTGAAGCTGATCATAAACTGTGAAGTCGCAAAGGAAGCTTGGGATATTCTCCAAATAGCTTATGAGGGCACATACAAAGTACGCAATTCACGAATGCAGATTGTGACAACAAAGTTCGAGGATATGAAGATGAAGGACAGTGAGACCATACCTGAGTTCAATGCAAGAGCTCTAGATCTGTCCAACGAGGCTACTGCTCTAAGAAAACCCATTGGTGGAGAAAGAATGGCCAGTAAAGTGTTAAGATCGCTCCCTCCGAGATTTGCCAAGAAAGTCACTACCATTGAGGAGATGCATGATATCTCAATTCTAAAACTGGATGAACTCATGGGTTCACTCAGAACTTATGAGATGAATCACGAGGCCCAATCCAGAGAGACGAAAGGAATTACTCTAAGAGCTGAGGTGTCCGAAGACATGCCTGAGTCTGACTGCACCACTGAGCAACTGGCGATGATGGCTCAGAATTTTGGCAAGATGATCCAAAAAATCAATAGACGTGGCCCTGGGCAAGCTCAGTCATCCTCGAGCAACTTCCGTAACTGGAAAACAGGCAAGACAAGGACCAGTGAAAAGAGACAGGACTCTTCTGAAAAGGGGAAAGAGATTCAGTGCCATAAATGCAGGGGATTCGGTCACATCCAGGCAGAATGCGCTAACACCCTTAAGAAGAAAAAGGAAATGGTTGCGAATCTCAGCGATAGTGAATCAGATGATGAGGAGGAAGGCAATGAAACTACCAACTTTGTCGCATTTGTCGCAACCATAGGAGAATGCAGTAAAACCAGTGAAAGCATGCCACCTCAGTTGGAACACCCAGCAGACAACTCCTCAGGCAGTGATGATGAAGAACTCACGCAGGAGACTCTGGCCGAAACCTACAAAGACTTATATGAGAAGTGGCTGATGGTGATCAACCTCAACAAGAAGCTCAACGACACAGTTGCCATCATGACTGTCGAAAAGGACAAAATACGGCAGGAGGTCGAGATAATGGTTACACAGACGGTGGAACTCCAAGGTAAGGTTGATTTGCTGAATACTCAACTTACTGAAATGAAACAGGAACGGTCATGTCTGCTAGCACAAAAAATAGAACTCCTGGGTACTATCTCTTCGCTGAAAGTCGACATGGAGAAAGATCGTGAGACCCATCCAGTAGGCATGTCGGGCCTAAGGAAAACTAATACAGATCTGAAACGGAAGGAGGTGTTCCTCTTAAAGAAAGTAGAGTCGCTGGAGCTTCAGCTAGAATCTGAAAGAATGGACCACTCAACCATCGGGAAGGAGCTCAATCAGCTCAAACATTCGGTAAGGATGTTGAACTCTGGTTCTAAGAATTTAAACGAGATCCTCAGGTCTCAGAGAATGGAGTCCGGACATCGAGGTCTGGGGTTCACGGAAGAAGGTAGCTCAAAGGGTACAACCTTTACTAAAGCAAAACCAGTGGCTGAACAACACCCTGGACAGAAGGTAAATCAGTACCAAGGAAAAACTCTTGCTAAGCAGAAGAAAGACTTTCGCACATGTTGGTACTGCTACCAGATGGGACACATCAAACCTAAGTGTCGGTTGTTTCTCGCTGAACGAAGGGCCTTTCAATAAAGGACTAAACCTCGACTGAAACAGTTCTGGGTACCAAAGACAGGCAAGACCGTGTGCATGGTTGCGTTCAGCTCATCGAGCCACATGGAAGAAGATCGTTGGTACTTCGACAGTGGTTGCTCCGCCCATATGACAGGTAACTCCAATTATCTTACACATATTCGACCTGTTAAGAAAAAGCAGTTTATCACTTTCCGAGATGGAGGAAAGGGTCAGGTGATCGGCTGTGGGACATTGAAGGTTTCGGATCTCCCTGTACTAAAGGATACTCTCCTGGTTGAAGGATTGAAGGTGAACCTAATCAGTATCAGTCAACTGTGCGATGGCGGACACCATGTGCAATTCACCCACGACTCATGTCAAGTGTTGGACAAGGAAGGGGGCACACTGATGAAAGGAAGCAAGGCACCCAACAATTGCTACCTCATAGGTTCTGGTGGAATACTTGCTACATCAACCTGTCTAACGAGTCAAGCGGACGAGATGACCTTATGGCATAGGCGCTTGGGTTATCTGAATCTCAAGACTTTGAAGAAGCTCGCCTCAGCTGGACTTATCCGAGGAATGCCCACTGTGAAGGGTAATGTAGATGTACTCTGTGGAGAATGCCAAATTGGGAAACAGACAAAGGCTTCGCATCCCAACACCTCGCAGATCAGTACCAGCAGACAGCTGGAACTAATCCACATGGATCTGATGGGGCCGATGCAGGTTGAGAGCTATGGCGGCAAGAAATATGTTCTAGTGTGTGTGGACCACTATACCAGATTTACCTGGACCAGTTTTCTTCGTGACAAGATTGAGGCTGCCCAACAATTCATTCAGCTTGCCACGGTACTTCAAAGAGAGAGGGAGGACAAAGGACAGCACCTGGTGAGTATTAGGAGTGACAACGACACAGAATTTAAGAATACCACTATGGCCACATACTGTGCAGAACACGGAATTGCCCATCAGTTTGCATCTGCCATAACACCCAGCAGAATGGAGTCGTGGAACGCAAGAATCATACGATTCAGGAGATGGCTCGCGTGATGATTCATGCCAAGAAGGTTCCTCTGAAGTTCTGGTCAGAAGCTATGAATACGGCGTGTCACATCATAAATCGTGTGACAATACACACTGGAACGGATATGACCTGCCATGAACTTTGTAAAGGAAAGAAGCCCACTGTCAAGTACTTCCACATCTTTGGGAGCGAGTGCTACATCTTGAATGACCGTGAGTACCGACAGAAGCTGGATCCGAAGAGTGATGAGGATTTCTTTCTAGGATATTCCTCAAACAGTCGAGCATATCGAGTGTTTAACAAACGCACAGGATCTTTCATGGAGTCAATCAATGTCAAGGTGAAGGATGAAGTGCTTGAGACGACTATCTAAGACGATGCTGACGAACGAGTTGGAACAGCACCTGAAACACCACCTTCGTCTCAGCCATCTGACACAAATCCGTCAGGTGAAGTTTCATCAGCGGCCAATCCTAACGCCATCACTTCATCAGACAAGGCTGATGGCGTCAATCACCAAGAGGGCATTGCTGTCCTACAACCCTCTCGATGAATTGCTAGGGATCATCCAATCAGTGAGGTTATTGGAACTCCAATTGCAGGAATAAGGACTCATGGCAAGGAGATTAACTTCAGAGAACTAGCTGCTTGCTCGTGCTTTCTGTCTAGGATAGAGCTGAAGAACATAAAGGAAGAACTGCTTGATGAGTACTGGGTCCTAGCCATGCATGTAGAACTGGAAGAGTTTGCTCGCAATGACGTATGTGACCTGGTTCCAAAACCTGATAGTGTGAATGTCATCGGCACAAAATGGATCTACAAGAACAAGTCAGACGCCTCAGGTAATATCACAAGAAACAAGGCTCGCTTAGTGGCACAGGGCTATGCCCAGATAGAGGGGATCGACTTTGAAGAAACTTTTGCCCCTGTCGCACGTCTTGAAGCCATTCACCTACTGCTTGCTCTGGCATGTCACTTAAAGTTTCGACTGTTCCAGATGGATGTTAAGAGTGCATTCCTGAATGGTTTTCTAAATGAGGACGTCTACATTGCTCAGCCGAAGGGATTTGAGGATCCGCATCACCCTGCCCATGTGTATTGCCTGAAGAAGGCACTATACGGTCTCAAGCAGGCGCCTCGAGCATGGTATGAGCGTCTCACCGTGTTTCTCGTCGACCATGGATATGTGCGAGGGGGAGTGGACAAGATCCTAATCGTGAAGCACACAAGGTCAGATTTTATCATCGCACAAATCTATGTTGACGATATTATGTTTGGGTTGAACACCCTAAAGCTGGTGGATCAGTTCGTGGAACAGATGCAGAAAGAGTTCAAGATGAGCATGGTTGGAGAGATGAACTACTTTCTGGGACTCCAGGTGATACAGAAGGATGATGGCATCTTCATCTCACATAGCAAGTATGCCAACAATCTAATAAAGAAATATGATCTAGAGAAGCCAAGTCACAAAAGAACGCCAGCTGCTACACACTTAAAAATCACTAAAGACGATGCTGGAACAAAGGTCGACCAGAAAATGTATAGGAGTATGATTGGAAGTCTCTTGTATTCAACAGCCAGTAGACCTGATATAGCGTATGCGGTAGGCATATGTGCAAGGTACTGACACGCGTATTTTTAACCCTGTATAGTTGTCAATTTATACGTTTTAGGGGTCAAGTTGCAGTAAAACAAAATTTATAACCTTGGTAAGCCAAGGGTCGATCCAAGAAACTGACGCGTGTGAATACTAGCTAACAAGCGACCTATTTAGCTATTCCGATTAAAAGAGGTTTTGTTTGTGATGAAAATTGCAATAATTAAATAACAGAAATTTAAGGTGCAAAAATTAAAGGTTATGTTTTTATAAGAGAAAGAATTCCAGAATCCATACTTCACCCGTGCTAACCCCACTAATCATGCAATCATGTTACGTAAATTATTCATGCTATCGAAGATGGAATCAAACCGAAATAACACTAGACAAGCCGCCCATCCACGGATCATTGTCTAGATTAATCTCAATCGTTGAACGCCGCCCATCCACGGATTATCAACGATCTCGATTTATTAAACTAAAGGTTTTCCTATTAATTCATGTAAACATGACCTAATATAAATTTCATGTAATCCGGTTAATACCTAGGACCTATCCATCTTTCGGTAATTAACCTAAATACGTTCCAGCAATGCAAACATACCCTTTGATGTAAATACTTGCATAGAACGATAAAATTAAGCACACAATGAAATTGAATATTCAAATCACATAAATAAAAAACTTCAATTGATCACATGAGAGTTAGGGTTACATATCATGGGATCCGTAGGATCCCAGAATAAAAGAGATTACTCACTATTCATAGTGATTAAACCAAAAACAGTGTATAGAGAAGTAAAGAACGAGTAAACCGTAAAGACGCGGTGGCTCGTTGAATTCCTCACGATGAAATCTTTGTCTCTTCTCCCAAGTTAGGGTTTCTTCTCCAAAATAAGCACACAATGAAATTATTCTGATCGTGTTTCCTTTTATAGCTCGCCCGAAAATAACCGAAAAGCCCAAAAATGAAATTAGGAAATCTGCTGAAGATTTGTCTTCCGACGGGGTCGTGACACCCGTGACAGGTGAGAGTGTCACGGTTGTCACGGGCTTGGCACGATTCTCGGGTGGAAAAGACTACCGTGACACCCGTGACAGGTGAGTGTGTCACGACTGTCACGGGCTGAGTGAAATTCTCAGATTAAAACATGTGCCATGACACCCGTGACAGATAAGTGTGTCACGGCTGTCACGGGCTGTTGCTGGCTCAGCACCATTTGTTGATCTTTTTCATCAATTTTTCTGTTCTTTCGTTTTCATGGGTTCGCGGAGCGAGGAAAAATGTTATTGTCCTGAAACACTGGAGAAAGACATCAAATATGGACAATTTGTCAAGAGAACAAGTATTATCCTTCATCGAATGTAGTGAATAATTAGTCGAAATATCGACTGATCAAAACACTCCACACTTAGGATTTGTTCGTCCCGAACAAAAGTCAAGCAAATGGCAGAATAAATACATGGGGGAATGTAATGCTCAACAACCATAAAGCTGCCTACTCAAGTGACATGTGATCAATTCTAACTAAACATAAAAAAAAAAAAGATAACTCACTGTCGTGGAGGACACGAATGCATTTAGCGTATGCATCAAGCCTTTAAACCCCTAGGCTGCCCTAGTAGGACGAGTATAGTCTCGTGAAGGTTTTCAAGAATGGGACTACCTACAAATCCCTTATACAACTAACTAACTAACTAACTAACTAACTAACTAACTAACTAACTAACTAACTAACTAACTAACTAACTAACTAACTAACTAACTAACTAACTAACTAACTAACTAACTAACTAACTAACTAACTAACTAACTAACTAACTAACTAACTAACTAACTAACTAACTAACTAACTAACTAACTAACGTGTATGCATGAATGATGCTCAACGAGTCACAGTAAAGTCATGTCATACCTCGGATTCATTGTGTTACCTCAACTTCAAGTCAAACATCTTTATCAGAGTTTTTGGACAATCATAGATTAAACGGGCTATGCATTCAAGTGGTCAATACACATGGCTAGCAATCGACTAATCACACATTCTAAATAGTCCTAGAGCAACGTGATAAGAACATGAATAGTTACACAAAATATGCTCGCCATTCACCTATGCTATCTAGGGATAGTCCACGGGCTCTTGGCGCAAAGATCATTCTCAAGTGCCAAGGACTAGGCAGTGACCCGTAAGAGAAGAGGAGCTTGGCTTAAGAATTTTTCTGAGAAATAGTACAAAAATTTGCATCAAAAATTTCTGTGCAAGCACGAGGATTGTCCCTTAGTTTCTAGTACCTGAATTCTCAAGACAAGTTATGATTGCATGCAATGAGAAGATGGAATTACACTACATCAAGCAGAAGGGGGCAGAAATTGTTTCAAGAGTGTTTTCCATACACAAGGAGTGACTTTTGTCACAAGGTCCTTGGTATTTTTTTCTTCTTCGCAGAAATGTTTTTCTGTTCCAACTGGTTTTCTTTCAAAAACAACTATGCTTGGGGTCAATTTTTCACCCAACTTCGAAAATTTAAGAACTGTGTTCTTGAGAGAAAACTTGAAGGCCAATTGTCTAACTCCACACTTAAAGCTTGACATAGTGTATTAATAAAGGCGGGTGCATGCAAATCACAACAAGTATAGAGAAACGCATACTGGTACTAAGGTCACCTAGAAAAAGAAAAATGCATATTTAAGTTTTTGACATTTTTGAACCGGTGCCTACTAATATCAAGTCTCGAACATGCTTCAAGAAATACGTAGAACATGTGATAGGCAAAGGCCAGCAATGATACTGACTCGACAGAATACACACATGAATAAAACTATTTCAAGTCTTAGACTTCAAATCCAAATGAGTGTCAATCAGTTAAGGAGTATCGTAGAAAACTAGGATTTCAATCGCAATACATAGACAGTTGAGCATATGCAGGAATGAATGTGATATGCAATGTGTGTGACTATGCGCTACCCACTCCACACTTAAAAATGAGCTTAGTCCCTAAGCGAAGAGAAATAAAGAATATAAGAAAAAGGTGCATAGGAACTTCACTCATGTGTGGCGCGATAGCCAAGGAGAGTGGGCGAAATCCAGTGAGTGAAACGCGGCCTGTGAGCTGATTGATATATAGAGAGACAAGCAAAGCCTCACAAGAAATAGATTAGCAATGTAAATCGCGGAGAAACCTGGATAAGGGATGCCATAAGAATGAAGAAGGTAAACGATGTGAGTAAAGATGAATAACAGAAATGAAATAACTCAAGCATCGGATAACATGAATAGCATCCAAAAGTCAGCGTACAATAGATAACCATGAAATGTATAACAACTGACAAAATGACAAAAAGAGATCATGAAGTGTGAATCCAAGGGGAACTAGCTGGCCCCATCGTCTACAGCATCACCTTCAGAGCCAAACAACTACTCTATGCTATCTGAGGCAGCAGCAGGGGTGGGATGAGAAGGGCCATCCTCGCGGTCTGTGCGGGCAAGGGGAGCCTGGGGAGGTGGAGGAAAGGCGAGATCAGCATGCTCAAGAAGGGTTGATAGCGCACCCTGCTCCCAATCCCGCGCCATGATGGCCTGAGACCTGAAATCTGAAAAGTCATCCCGGAGCTGGTTGTGGGAGACAGAACGCCGGCTTTGTGTAGCAAGAATTGGACCCATGGAGGCCAAAATCTGGCGCTGATAACTCATCATCGCCCTCTGCTCCTCCCGAATTGGTCAGCAGCATGTGGCGGCAGAGGGGGGAAAGGGATGTGGCTAGGTGCTGGAGGCGAGTGCGCCTCGTCCATGTCAACATCATCATGCGGGGGCTGGTCCTCCTGGACAGGTTCTGGCTCGCGCGGAGGGGAGGCTGCCCTGGCCTGCGCCCGATCAATGCGGTGTCTCTTTGCTCCACTTGGGAGCTCGGGGTTGTGAGTCAACTTCCCGTCTTTCCCAATAAACTTATAGTCGGCAATCTTGTCCATGTCCAAAGCCAAGTCTGTCTCAGTCCCATACAGGGATCTGAGGTCCCATCCTCAAGATTTGGCGAGCACAGAAATAAAGAGACCACCTCCCATGGCCTTATTCCCAATAGACGTGCCCCATGCTGTCATCATCCCACTGAGGATCTGAAAGAAATCAACCGGCACCCCTCTGCTCAAAGAGATCATGATATCCAAGTCGGGGTTAGTGATCACGGTGGCGCCCACGAGACGAGTATTAATGTTCATGGCCACAAATCGGTGAATAATTTTCCACACCGGCTCCTTGATGCATGCAACACTCCACCCGGATCGGAAGTAATAATCAAAGCCAGATATGAGTTTCCAGAACTCATACCTCTCATCCACATTGTACTCGCCACAGAATCCCTCCAAGGGAAATCCCAAAGCCTCACAGACTTCGTCCTTAGACATGGTGTAAAAACGCTGTGCTACCCGGAACTTCTAGTGTGTCACTTTCAATGGGCTGCCCACAATCTCAAACGTAGCTAAAAATTCTCTGACTAACATAGGATAAGTAGACATGAGGTGGCGAGTGAACAAAATATCAAACCCAGAGGTGATAAACATGCTACAGCATTGTGGCAATATGTCCAATTTCAAGTCCGTAAGAGTACTAATGCAAGGGACGAGGGTAGGTTTTACCTTTTTTTGGACAAAATACTATCAAATCGTCGCCGGTGCTCAGCCTCGTCAAATCTGCAGGCATTGGTGAGTGGGTAATAGCCTGGCTGGTTGTCGGGTGGTGGGGCTGGGATGATGGCGTTTGAGGTGTTTGGTGGAGGAGCACGAGAGGATGGCCAGTTGGTTCGGCCGGAGCTGCTGGAAGAGGGGTTTCTGGTGGGTTTTGTCCTAGCCATGGTGGATTAGGGTTCGGTGGAGTGTGAAGTGCGGGATGGTGAGTGGTGGAATTGGGTGGTCGGAGGTGAACGGACGGCTGAGAGGAGAGCGGCGGACAGCGAGCGACTGGGTTGAGCTGGGAAATTGGTCGGAGGGTGTGGTTGGTCGGCGGCTGAGAAAATAAATTGGAGTTTATGCGATTAGGGTTTTCTGAAATTTGAAATGTGGATTTGAAGAAGAAGACTGCCCCCCCCCCCCCCCCGTGACAGCCGTGACAACCGAGCCTGTCACGGGTGTCACGGCACTGATGAAATTCTCGGATGAAAAACTTGCCAGTGACAGCCGTGACAGTCTAATGTGTAACGGCTGTCACGGCACCTCATGAAAACTCTGCCAAATTTGCTACCCGTGACAGTCATGACAGTCTAGTGTGTAACGGCTGTTACGGCACCCTCTAAAATTTCTACCAAATTTCCCTTATCGGTCCAGAAAACTGATTACTGTTCACTCCACACTTGGAAGCCTACACGGTTCACATATAAATTGTACAATGCAAGATGCAACTAATTGAAACTTACAGCGCGGGTTACTCCCCGAAGAGACCTAGTTTAACGTCTTGGTGAGACATAGCTAGGGAAGTAGGACTAGAAGCATTCTCGGGAAGTCCCTTGCTGAGATCCCTTCCCGAGAAGTAAATTATTGTCAATGCCTTCGGGAGGTGCAAGATGCTTTAAAACGTGGTAGTGCTTGAGGCGTTGCCCGTTCACTACAATAGATTTTCCTCCTTCCACGCTGATTTCCACGTGCCCGTCTGGATGTGCTCGTTCCACAGTATAAGGGCCACTCCATTTAGTGCGCAGCTTTCCAGGAAATAATCTTATGCGGGAGTTGTACAGGAGTACTCACTCACCTTCGTTGAATTCTCTGCGTACTATCCTTTTGTCATGCCACTTCTTCGTTCTCTCCTTATAAATACGAGCGTTCTCATAGGAATCTAGTCTGATTTCGTCGAGCTCGTGTAGCTGTAGTATTCGCATTTCTCCAGCTGCCTTCATGTCCATGTTCAGCTCTCTAATGGCCCACAAAGCCTTATACTCGAGTTCAACTGGGAGGTGGCAGGTTTTTCCATAAACAAGTCTGAACGGACTCATCCCGATAGGTGTTTTGAATGCAGTCCTATATGCCCACAGCGCGTCATCTAGCTTGGACGCCCAATCTTTCCTGTGGCTCGAGACTGTCTTCCCAAGGATGCTCTTGATCTCTCTGTTAGAGATTTCCTCTTGCCCACTGGTCTGAGGGTGATAAGGAGTGCCAACTTTGTGATAACCCCCATATTTCTTCAGCATGGTCTCGAAGTTTCTTTCATTGAAATGAGAGCCTCCATCACTGATAACTGTTGCACTCTGAACCGCGAGAAGATAACCTTCTGAAACATTTTAATAACCACCTTGGCATCGCAAGTAGGAGTAGCCACAGCTTCACCCCACTTGGAAACATAGTCGACTACTACAAAGATGTACTGATTACCATAAGAAGGTGGGAATGGTCCCATGAAGTCAATCCCCCAAACATCGAATAAATCCACTGCGAGAATGCTCTGCTGGGGCATCTCCTGCTGTTTTGAAATATTCCCAGTCCTCTGGAACTGATCACAGGCTTTAACAAACTCGTGGGAGTCCTTGAACAGAGAAGGCCAGAAGAAACCGGACTGCAGAACTTTTGTAGCTGTTTTCGAACCAGCCCCGTGTCCACCGTACTGGGATGAATGACAGCGCTCTAAGATCCATTTGATCTGCTCCTCGTCGACACAAGTCCTGTAGAGACCATCAGCACATAATTTGTATAAGAAGGGGTCATCCCAGAAGTGCCTTTTCACGTCGGAAAGAAACTTCCTCTTCTGGTTGTGTGAGAGGTCGGGAGGAAGGATTCCACAGGCCAAGAAATTGACAAAATCTGCGTACCACGAAACGTTATCCACATCAATGCTCATAAGCTGTTCTCCTGCTAGAGAGTCAGTCATCGGGAGCTTGTCCTCTTCGCGGTCGAGCTCTCCTAGCTCAAGGCGTGACAAGTGATCTGCAACCAGATTTTCTGTTCCCTTCTTGTCTCTAATGTCAATGTCAAATTCTTGGAGGTGGAGGACCCATCGGATCAGACGAGGTTTTGAATCCTTCTTGGACAGCAGGTATTTGATCGTAGCATGGTCTTTGTACACTATGGTCTTCGAACCAATTAGATACTGTCTGAATTTCTCAAAAGCGTAAACAATGGCCAGCATCTCCTTCTCGGTCGTAGTGTAATTTGCTGCTGCCCTAGAAAGGACCTTGCTGGCGTAGTAGACTACGTGTAGCTTCTTTTCGATGCGCTGCCCCAGAACTGCTCCTACTGCAAAATCACTTGGATCGCACATTAGTTCAAAAGGCAGCTCCCAATCGAGAGGCTGCACTACCGGAGCGGAAGTAAGAGCAGTTTTTAATTGATGGAAAGCATTAAAGCATGAATCATTAAAATTAAACTCAGCTTCCTGACAAAGAAGGTCAGTGAGTGGCTTGGCAATCTTCGAGAAATCATTTATAAAGCGCTTATAGAATCCAGCGTGCCCGAGGAAACTCCTGATCCCTTTCACATCTTTTGGAGGGGGCAGCTTCTCAATCACCTCCACCTTCGCGCGATCGACCTCGATGCCTCGGTGAGAGACCATGTGTCCCAGCACAATACCTTCCTGCACCATGAAGTGGCACTTCTCCCAGTTCAAAACCAGGTTGGTGTCAACACAACGATGAAGAACATCAGTAAGGTTAGAGAGACATGCATCAAACGAAGAACCATACACCGAAAAATCATCCATGAATACTTCCATAGTGTGCTCTAAAAATCAGAAAAGGTAGCCATCATGTAACACTGAAACGTGGTTGGTGCATTACAAAGACCGAAGGGCATGCGTCTATAAGCAAATGTGCCAAAGGGGCAAGTAAAAGTGGTCTTCTCCTGGTCCTCGGGGTGTATATAGATCTGAAAGAATACACTATAACCGTCGAGGTAGCAGAAAAAATTATGCTTCGCAAGACGCTCTAACATCTGATCAATAAAAGGCAAAGGAAAGTGATCCTTAAGAGTAGCCTTATTCAACTTCCTGTAATCAATGCACATACGCCAACCAGTCACAGTACGAGTAGGAATTAATTCATTATGCTCATTTCGTACAATGGTCAAACCTCCCTTCTTAGGGACAACATGCACAGGACTAACCCACTTACTATCAGCAACAGAATAAACAATGTCGGCATCCAATAGTTTCAGAATTTCTTTCTTAACGACATCATTCAGTTTAGGATTTAAACGTCTCAAAGCATCTCTACTGGGTCTAGCATCGCCCTCTAGGTTGATTCTATGCATGCACAAATCTGGGCTAATTCCCTTGAGATCGTCTATCGAATAACCTAGGGTTGGTCTATGTTTGCGCAGGACCTCTAGCAATTTCTGAGTCTCTACATTAGTCAAGGATGCATTAACAATCACCGGGTAGGTTGAGTTAGGGCCCAGAAATTCATACCTGAGACTTGCGGGTAGAGGTTTCAGCTCTACCTTGCAAGGTTCCTTACGTGCGTCGGTGTTCCCTTCAACGTCAACTGCCCTTGCTCCCTCAATGCTTACTGCGTATACATCCATCGGTATCAGGCAGCCTGGTATAATCCTGTAAGACTCAATAGAATTCAGTGAAATAGGCTGATCGACATCAGTAGAGTCTAATACATCGCAGTCAGCTAAAAGACTAGGAGTCTCGCACATGTCATGTAAGTAAAACACGACTCGCTCACTGCCCACTCGCAAAGCAATAGACCCTCTATCCATATCAATAACAACTTTAGTCGTATAAAGGAAAGGTCTACCAAGTATAATTGGAATGTCTAAGTCCTCTGAAATCTCAAGCACAATAAAATCAGCAGGTATGTAAATATTCTTCACCTTAATGGGTACGTCTTTTAGAATCCCTTTCAGAAGTCTACAAGAACGATCCACAAGGCGAATAGAGATGTTAGTAGGACAGAGATCACCCAAATTCAGTTTAGAATACAAAGAATAAGGCATGATAGAGACACTAGCACCTAAATCACATAAAGCTCGACGAATAGTAAGATCACCAATATCACAAGGGATAGAAAAACTCCCTGAATCCTTAAGCTTAGGCGGCATGGGCTGGTGCATGGCAGCGCTGCACTCCTCACTTAGAGCCACTATCTCGGTTCCGTCCATCTTCTGTTTCCCAGTCAGAATCTCCTTCATGAATTTTGCATAGGTGGGGATCTGGGTGATTGCATCGGTGAACGGCATTGTGATGTAGAGAGTTCGAATTTTATCTACGAATTGCTGAACTCTTTATCTCTTCTTGCACCCTTGAGTCGCTGAGGGAATGGGACTGATGGCACATAGGGGGCCGGCTCAACTGTTGGAGCAGAATTTTCGACTCGGGATTCAGCTTCTTTTGACGTCTCCTCATCCAGAGGTGTAGGATTGGGTGCTGAAAGCGTAGCTCAAGGTCGGGTGCTCGGGGCTGGTAACATCTCAAGTTGTTTGCCACCTCGGAGTGTGATAGCATTTACCGATTCCCTAGGGTTGTGATCTGGTTTTGATGGGAGTTTTTCTTGTTCTCTAGTAGCCGAGTCTGCTTGTTGAGCTACCTGAGTTTCGAGCATCCTGTTCCGAATGACCAGCTGGTCGATTGTCTTCTTGAGTCCTTGCACACGCTTCTCCTGCTCAGCCATAAAGTTAGCCATCATGGTCTCCATGCTAGAAGAGCTACCAGACTCTTGCTGCTTGGGTTGTTGTGGCTGATACGAATAGCTCCCTGAATTCTGATTTTGCTGCCCTTGTGATTGGTTGTTATACTGAGTCCTTGGCTGGTAGGAGTTATTATTCTGTGTTTGCTGGGCTTGATTGTTGTATTGGCCTCGTGGCTGATACGGTGCATTCCCTTACTGTTTGTATGGGAAACTAGGAGGCGCCAGATTCTGAGGCTTGTAAGACAAGTTAGGATTATTCCTATTCGGATTGTCCCACCTGTTTGTGGGTGGTTCATAGCCGGGACCAGCCCCTTGGTTATTCTGCCCGACGTAGTTTGTATCCTCCTGATTTCCACTGTCATCATCTTTTCCCATTACCGGACAGCCATCTGCATAGTGAGAGGGAGAGCCACATATCTGACAATAAACGCCAACATGAGCAACAACCGATGGTTTCATAGCTGATTCTGCCTTCAAGCTCTTTATTTCGGTTGCGAGCATCTTCACAGTATTTGTTAACTCAGCGATGTCGCTCTTGCTTTCGGCTTGGCAGAGGTCTTGCACACCTTTTCTGTCTTTAGGATTTCCTCGGTCGTTTGTCCAGAGATGATAATCTTGGGCTGCCTTCTCCACAATAGCATAAGTCTCGTCAAGAGGAACTCCAGTGAGTCCTCCACCAGCAATCTGATTTATCAGGGTGGGCATTCCCTGGTCGATTCCCTGATAGAAAGTGTCCATGATCTGCCACTGCTCTAGGTTGTGGATGGGGCACATCCTCATCAGCTCCTTGTACCTCTCCCAAGCGTCGTACAAAGTCTCACCATCTATAGAACGGAACGAGATGATCTTGTTCCTGAAATGAGTTGTCTTTGATGGTGGGAAGTACTATTGGAGGAAGGCTTCGGCTAACTTGTCCCAGGTAGTAAAAGTACCGTCAGCATGGCTGTCCAACCATCTACTAACCTGGTCAGATAACGAGAATGGAAATAGTCTGAGGTAGTAGGATTCTGGAGGGACACCATTGGTCTTCACCGTGTTGCACATCTGGATAAAACGCTTGAGATGTTGGTGAGGATCCTCATTCATTCTTCCTGAAAACTGATTATTCTGCACCATTTGAATGAGACCTGTTTTTAGCTCCCAGGTATTGTTTTCTATGCCGGGTGGTGCAATGGCCGACTGAAATCCTGAGACGCGCGGAGTAGTGTAGTCTCCGAGAGTCCTGCGCACTGGTTGTTGTACGGGACGCCGCTGGTCATCTCCGACCACTCCATTCAGGAAAGCTGGGTTGTTTTGATTCATAGCCATTGCTGTGAAGTTTCGATTCAGTGCTCGTAGCTGTCGAGCTTTGTTCTGGGCCTGACAGTTGTTTCTTCGTCGGCCCGGTGTGTCCTCGTCTGAAATCTGAATTTGCTTCTTCTGTCGGGGCGCTTTCCTTGGCATGAACTAGCTGGTACCTGCAAGAGTCAAATAACACCGTGAGTGAAGAAATAAAAATAGAAAAATCAGGTAACACACGATGTGGAATAGTCTAAACTACACAAGTTAATTCTAATATCACACTAAACGCTGTTCCCCGGCAACGGCGCCATTTTGACACGCGTATTTTTAACCCTATATAGTTGTCAATTTATACGTTTTAGGGGTCAAGTTGTAGTCAAACAAAATTTATAACCTTGGTAAGCCAAGGGTCGATCCAAGGAACAGACGCGTGTGAATACTAGCTAACAAGCGACCTATTTAGGTATTCCGATTAAAAGAGGTTTTGTTTGTGATGAAAATTGCAATAATTAAATAACAAAAATTTAAGGTGCAGAAATTAAAGGTTGTGTTTTTATCAGAGAAAGAATTCCAGAATCCATACTTCACCCGTGCTAACCCCACTAATCATGCAATCATGTTACGTAAATTATTCATGCTATCGAATATGGAATCAAATCGAAATAACACTAGAAAAGCCGCCCATCCACGTATCATTGTCTAAATTAATCTCAATCGTTGAACGCCGCCCATCCACGGATTATCAACAATCTCGATTTATTAAACTAAAGGTTTTCCTATTAATTCATGTAAACATGACCTAATAAATATTTCATGTAATCCGGTTAATACCTAGGACCCATCCATCTTTCGGTAATTAACCTAAATACGTTCCAGCAATGCAAACACACCCTTTGATGTAAATACTTGCATAGAACGATAAAATTAAGCACACAATGAAATTGAATATTCGAATCGCATAAATAAAAACTTCAATTGATCACATGAGAGTAAGGGTTACATAGCACGGGATCCGTAGGATCCCAGAATAAAAGAGACTACTCACTATTCATGGTGATTAAACCAAAAACAGTGTATAGAGATGTAAAGAATGAGTAAACCGTAAAGACGCGGTGGCTCGTTGAATTCCTCACGATGAAATCTTTGTCTCTTCTCCCAAGTTAGGGTTTCTTCTCCAAAATAAGCACACAATGAAATTATTCTGATCGTGTTTCCTTTTATAGCTCGCCCAAAAATAACCGAAAAGCCAAAAAACAAAATTAGGAAATCTCTTGAAGATTTGTCTCCCGACGGGGTCGTGACACCCGTGACAGGTGAGAGTGTCACGATTGTCCAGGCTTGGCTGGATTCTCGGGTGGAAAAGACTGCCGTGACACCCGTGACAGGTGAGTGTGTCACGGCTGTCATGGGCTGAGTGAAATTCTCGGATTAAAACATGTGTCGTGACACCCGTGACAGATGAGTGTGTCACGGCTGTCACGGGCAGTTACTGGCTCAGCACCATTTGTTGTTCTTTTTCGTTGATTTTTCTGTTCTTTCATTTTCATGGGTTCACGGAGCGAGGAAAAATGTTATTGTCCTAAAACACTGGAGAAAGACATCAAATATGGACAATTTGCCGGGAGAACAAGTATTATCCTACATCGAATGTAGTGAATAATTAGTCAAAATATCGACTGATCAGGTACCAGGTGGATTCGAAAGAAAGTCATCTTCTACAAGTGAAGAGGATTATAAAGTATGTATGTGGAACTGTTGACTTTGGGATCTGGTACACCAAGGACACCAACCCATACCAGGTAGGCTACTGCGACGCTGACTGAGCAGGAAACGCTGAAGATCGGAAGAGCACGTCTGGAGGCTGTTTCTTCTTGGGAAACAACTTTGTTTCATGGTTCAGCAAAAAGTAAAACAGCATCTTGCTCTCGATGGCCGAAGCGGAGTATATTGCTGCAGGAAGTTGTTGCACTGGATGAAGCAAATGCTGTCTGAATACGGAGTGGAACAGAAAGAGATGACCTTGTAATGTGACAATATGAGCGCGATCAGCATATCCAAAAATCCAGTACAGCACTCCAGAACGAAGCACATTGACATCAGACATCACTTTATCAGAGAACTGGTTGAACAGAAGGTGGTGATCCTAAAGCATGTGACAACAGACAAACAATTGGCATATATCTTCACCAAACCTTGGATGCTGCACAATTTGAGACCCTCAGATCCTCCTTGGGTCTGTGTGTTGTCATGAACTAAGTGTTCCAGGCAGTGGTCAGTCATAGGCAAAACACCAGCAAAACAGTTGGACTGATCACTTAAGGAAGGGAGCTGGAACAGAAGGTGCATTTTAAAAGAGTGAATATTTTTAAATATCTTTGAAGATTCGTTCGTGCCGTTATGAGGAAAGAGAGGGAAATATCGAAGACGCTTTTGGGAAGTTGAAAAGGCCGACCTTGATTTGAAAATCAAATCTGCTTTGTCTGCTTTCTCACTCACTCCCAAACCCTAGATCAGCAATCTGCTGCGACATCTCTCGCTTCTTCATCTATTCGGCAACGATGGTGAACACCAGAAAAACCTCCAAGTCCGTTGGCAAGACTTCTCCAAAAACAAAGAAGGCGGACATGAAATCATCCAAAGCTTTGGCGTCAAAGCCTCAAATCTCGAAATCGAAGGTGCCGAAGATGCCAAAGGAGAAAAAGGCATCATCTTTAGATGCTGAAACTGCAACAATCTTGACTGTCAAAATATCAGACGGAGTAGCGGTTCCAACAAACCCTAAAGTTGGGGTAGTGGAATAGAAAAGACCAGAACCTGCTGCAAAGCAGAAGGTGGTGCCCTCGCAGGCTGCGGTGGGGACTCCTAATCCAATCGATACTAGTTCGACATCAACGAGTCGCATTCCTCCACCAGCTGTGCCCCAATCTGAGGTAATCTTAAACCCTAATGCTCCGACTATTGTTTCTTTACCTAAGAAAGATGCGACTGTTGGAAGTAAAGTGGTTGTCAAGGGAGTGAATGTTGTCGATGATAAGAGTGGTGAAGCCAGTAGGGCTGTGGTTAGTGAGGATAATGTTGGTGCTGTGAAAGAAGGGGATCCTGGCAAGGCTGGGTCTAAGGTTGTCGCTGGTTCAAAAGTGTGGAGAGAGAAGATTCATGCATCTAGATATGTGCGTCCATCCAGTCTTCACAGGAAACTTGGTAGGCGTCGAATAGATTCTCCAAGGAAGTATCTTGCTCAGATTAGTGCGGTTAGAGGTCGTCTCATTGCAATGTCAGATGAAGAGATATAACAGTTTCTTGAGTCCTCAGGCAAGAGGAAGTTGATTATTGATGAAGGCTCTGAGGATGGTCCTAGTGAAAAGCATGAAGGATCAGGTGGTGAACAACATGGAAGGCATCATGATACTGTGGCCGAGGAGTCTGATCCATCAGAGAAGGATGATGTTTTCAAGGACATTGATGATGTTGTCAAAGATCTGCAAAAGGAGGAGGGTTCAGTACCTGTTTTGGAAAGGACAGATCAGTCTTCAGAAACCCAGGCTGTAAGGGTAGAAGAGTGTGCACCTGCCAACAATTCAGAAGTTACAAAGGAGGCAAGTGTGCCAGCAGATGTTGTATCAGGCTGTCAGCAGAGAGTTGAGATAGTCGTTCCTCAAAAGAACCCTGTTTCAGAGGCAGTGTCGGTTGAAGAGTCAGTTGAAGTTCCAGTCAGTGGACAAGGTGGAGTTCGTGATGATGATCAGGTGAAGGATACCCGTGTGGAGATGGATCTCCCAGCTTTTTCTAATGTTGAGATGGAGGATGCTGCTCAGGCTGTCACCTTTTCAGATACCCTTTCGGAGGATGCTCATGATTCTGTCCCTCTTGCTGAACTCAAGAAAGCAAAGAAGGACAAAGGGAAGACGAAGATTTTGGTTGAAAGCCCTACCAAGAAAGTCTTTGCTCGGGATGCAGATGGGAGCAAGGCTGCAGGGGGAGCAAATGGAGCTAAAAAGAGAAAGCGTGAAGCCCCTTCACGTGTTACAGAAGACCCTCAGCCGGGATAGTCAAGAAAGGCATTTGGTTTGTAAACAAAGATGCCGCAAGGAAGTGGCGGTATGTTCTGAAAATAAAAATAATTCCTGAAAGAATTCTTGATGAAGCACGGTACAAGGGAAAGGAAGTGATACATGTTCTGAAACAATCATGCCTGATCTCGACCTTAACAAAGTGCAAACCATTCAGCGAACAACTTGTTGGAGAAGCTATCGCAAACCTTCCCCCTCAGTTTGCTATTGTTGGGAACCCAGATTATGGTGTGTTTCATGTTAGAGGAAGGAGAATTGAAATTGATCCAGATCTCATCTGCAAGTACTTCCAAATGGATGACCCAGAGGAAGATGAGGAAGAACAAGATTATGATTAGATTGTGAACACTATAACTGCGGGGACGGTCCCATGGTGGCCCGAGACTGTTGTTCCTACAGCTCACCTGTCAACGTTCTACTCTATGCTATTCTTCATTACAGTATTCAACTGGAAGCCTTCCTCTCATCGCTCCACGGTCAGCCAAGATGTGGCTCAACTGATATACCAGATTGGGAACAAGATGCTGTTCAATTTGGGGAGAGTGATGTTCAAACAGATTGCTGAGCACGCCACTTCAAAATGATCTCTTCACCAGATCTGTTTCCCATCGCTCATATATGAATTGATCATCCATCAAGCACCCGAACTGAAGGACCCAAATGACCATCTCTCCAAGCCCCCGCAGAAGTTCACTGTTGACCACAAGCTCTTCAAAGGTCATCATGTGAATGACCTCAAAGAACCGGAACATAAATGGAAGGACCTCCCAGAGACATCAAGGCGAGGGGGAGCTAAGATGGGTCGTGATGAGAGGAGCAAACTGATCAAGGATCTGGACATCATCATGGCAGCGGACAAGGAGCAGCGCAAGCGTATCAACCAGCTGGCTCGTGCTCTACGCTACCCTAGCAACGATGAGGCTGTGGAGTCTGATGGTGAATCTGATAATAAGTCGTCTGCTTAAAGGTTGATGACTTCAAATTCTCTGAACTTTTTTTTTGGGTTGAACTTTAGTACTATTTAGTGCTTGTTCTAGCACATTTCATTTTACTGTTCGAACTCGATTGGACCCCTTGCCAGTTTGTGGAAGAAAGGGGGGTATTTTTGAGGACAAATTTTGATTCCTCAAGTATGTCTAAAGGCTAGATAGATAGATAGTTAGATCTAGTAGATTTGGTTTTGCCAAAATGCCAAGGGGGAGATTGATGTTCCCTTGAATGGCATGTATTTGGCAAAACATCTTTAGACAGTTCGAGCAGGAGTTCAAGCGCACACTAGAACTTATGAACAGCGTGGAGTAGACGCAAGGATGCAACCGGAAGGTTATAAAAGATCAAAGATCTTTTCGGAGGAAGTCGGCCAGCAAAGTTTTAGAAATTCAGATATTCAAACGAATATCTTCTCATCAGGTCAAAGGCGGCTTGGCTAACTTGTCAAGGAAGTAATCTCGTGAGCTTCCTAAAAGATTGGTTTGAAGATACACATCGAATATTTAGGAATATTTCCTAAATATTTGATGCGAATATCTGGAACAGATTTGGACATCGCCCATGCATATAAATAAGATGCTAGGGCGTCCAAATCTGTATTGCTTTCAAGAGAAAAACACACGAGTGCATCTTATTGATCGGAGAAGAAGAAAGCGACGGCCGACTAACTTTCCCCACTGGAAACTCACCGGCGCTGATACAGTCTGTTCAGTGTGCTGTTCAGATGGTCTGTGACTGATCTTACTGCTGCACACAACAGTGACCACAGCTGCCTTTCGAGAGAAAGCATCCGAGCTTCAGGAGAAGATCGAGCACGTTCGGACGGAAGGTTCGGGCAAAGGGGATCGAGGTGAGCCGTGGTGAACCGAGATTGCAAATCTGAGAGACGGAGTGATAGAGGCTAGGCAATTACAAACGAGGAGTTGTGTAAGCGTAAGTCTACTTGCAAGCTCTATACTCGTAATAAAGATTTGTGACCCTTTAGGGTGTGGGAAGCCCCCCAGAGTAGGCGAAGCTGAACTGGGTATCATATTGTGTGTGCTCTTGTTTTGTTCTATTTGCGGTACTGTTTGCAAAGGCGTTCAACAACTGTCTGAACACAACCTCGAAGAGTAACTTGAACAGATAACAGTATTTCACTATTTTACTAAAATCATAATCTATTAGAGCGCGGGTACACATGTAGGTTCAAGTCGAGGCTCCTTGTCTCCATGAACTCGAGTGTGCCACAATGACCTCAACCACCGCAGCAGTGTGCCACACCCCACAAGCAACAGCAATTGTCCTCAATCCGGATAGAGAATCAACTTTTCTAGGCAATGATACAGTGACCCTATCTCCATGACCCAATGATACTGTAGACCGAAAAACTCCGACTCTTATTAAAGCTTTGAAGGATATGCATGTCAAGTATATTGCATGTGGTTCAAACTACTCAGTGTAGGTCGCCCGGTCGTCTCTAGATGCTTCAAAAGATGAAAACTTTGGATGCTATTGAATCACGAAGTTCCTTCGCTTTCCTGATTTGTTATTTCAACTGGGTAGGGATTACGAAATCAACAAAAAGGGATAAGACAACAGTCCCTTTGAACTTGGACAGCGAAATTGGTGAATCGATCTTTCCGAACAAAAACGAACAAGATCAAAATCGGAGATCAAAAAGCTCTAAGCTTTTCTATATATTCTTCTTCCTACTTTTCTCTGTGTTTTTCCAGTCCAAAGACATCCAGAACCAAGCCAGAAACTGCCATAAACCGACACAAAACTGCCCTAAACTGTCACTTTGTGCGTTCGCACAGTACCGTTCGCACACCCTTGTGCGTTCGCACAGTCCTACTTGTGCGATCGCACAGTCCAAACCAGTCGCATGATATTCTCATGCGTTCCCATGGACTCTCGTGCGATCGCACGCATGACTTCCGGCAGGCTCAAAACACAGATTAACAAGAGTTGTAAATGATTCATTTCATTCAAACAACACTTTTACAAGGTTTCATACATGTTCACAATGTATAAACCTAAAATCTCCAACAATCCTCCCCCAGTTTAGGGTTATACTTTGATTGCAAACATTCACACCACAAAACTAGCGCATAAGTGAAGTGTCCCACGGATTGAACTGCACGTAGTGTAATATTTTCCAATACTCGAGAATCAGGGTGTCCTACGGATTGAACCCATCAACTCATTTGAAAACGGGAAAATAAAACACGCACATAGTTTACTACTATCCAAGTACAACTGGACACTATTATAGCCATGTGTCCCTATCCATTCATAAGTGTATGATTAGCCAAGCACGAGCTAATTGAAGCGGCTCACTTCACACTTACATAGGTGGATTCCTTTTGCATGCACCTGCAATGCACTTTTCCAAAGGATCCATTAAGAAGATAACCTTCATCCTCCCTTTCTCTGCAGGTAATACAAGCACAACCTTGGGATGGATATAACCATGTGCTTCAAGTCTCTCATAATAGGCTTGTACTTAACTCAGCTCTTAGCGTCATACTAAGAGGGAATTAAGGTGTCCTACGATAAGAGACTTAGATGTGCTTTGAGCCCATCCCTTTACCCAACTTTGTACCAAGTCACTAGCTAATCCATTTTATCAAATGATCAGCTAGATTTCACTGTGTCTGGACATAATCAATCGAAATAGCCCCGTGAGTGATCAGTTCACGAACCGCGCTATGTCTAACGCCCAGGTATCTCGATTTATCATGGTACATTTGGGTATAAACCTGAACCAAATTTCCTTACTATCCCAAAGGACAGACATCTATCGGTTTTGGCCACAAAGGAATCTCATGTTCAAATTTCTTAGCTCTTTTGCCTCTTTACCGGCAATAGCTAGAACCATGAATCCAGATTCCATAGTAGAGCTGGTGATGCAAATTTGCTTCTTTGAGCCTCAACAGATTGCACCTCCCCCAAGCAAGAATATTCAATTACTTTTAGAAGCATCATCTTCTAACCTAGTAATTCAATTCACATCCGTACATCCCTCTCAGCCCGAGAGAATACCAGCATACACCAAGTCATAATTCATGTTTTCCTTAATGTATTCAAGTATCTGCCTAATAGCTTCTCAGTGATGAGTACTAGAATACTAGTATATCAACTCAATTTTCCCACTGCATAAACTATATTAAAGCCTTGTACTTATCATTGCATACATTAAGCGACCAATGACTTAATAGTACTCAAGTTGTGAAACAACTTCATCCATACCAGGCATAAGCTTCACATTTGATTTTATGGAAGTAGTTACCGGAGAACAATTCAAACACTTGAATTCCTTAAGCACTTTCTCAACGTAGTGAGACTATGACTGTGCTAAGACTTTGTTCTCACACTTGATTCTAATACCAAGAATCACATTTGCTTCCCCCATAAAACTTGATGATAAGAGGTTCCTATTTGGTTAATACCAAAATCAGCATATCATCAACATACATGCATATGATTACTCAATTACCAGAGTTATCAAATTTGCTGTATACACACTTGTCTGCTTGATTCATCCTGAATCCCTTAGACAAGATTTTCTCAGCAACCTTTTGATGTCACTGCTTAGGTGCTAGTTTCAGCCCATACAATAATTTGACTAACTTTTAAACCTTGTTTTCATTTCCAGGCACAATGAATCCTTTCAGTTGCTACACACATATTTCCTCTTCCAAATCACCATTCAAGAACGCTGTCTTGATATCCATTTGGTGTACAACCAGATTTTAATTGCACCAAGTGCAATTAACAATCTAATAATGGATATCATAGCAACATGAGCATCTGTATCGAAAGCATCAATACCCTCCTTTTGTTTAAACCTTCGATGACCTATCGAACTTTAAACATATATACCGATTCATCAACCTTCATTTTCTTTTGAAAATTCACTTGCAGCCTAATGTCTTGCAACCTGGTGGGAGATTCAATAATACCAAAAGTTATTTCCCACCTATATCGGTTCTTAACATTAGTCAACAACAAGCTTTACTCGTTCAGGCATATTAACTTGCCTCTCACCACCAAAATTGCCTTGAAGCATCATTCTCATTGAATTCTCTTCTACACTTAGAAGATATCAATATCCATCTCCATTTAGGAGAACCCATTATGTGAATAATTCATCACACAATCTTGACAAGTCACATTGTCAATGAGCTTCAATTTGGTGAGTAACCCACATTAAATATGCAACTATACATGCAAACATAAATCATGTGACATGCCAAACACATAGTTATGTAAATACATATACTCAACTAACATGCAAGTCACAATACATAAAGTCATAATCACATCAGAACTTGCTCAGTAAACTTACACATGCTTTTCTAACAACTTTTATAGGCTACCATCAGAACATCAGTGCTCAACATTACCATGAACACTAAAATTATTTCAAACCAGAAAACCTCGAAATAATCACATAGACTTTGATTATTTCAAACCATAATCTCCATTAATCAAGTATTACCAACCCGGTAAACTTACAAACACCTTGACCTGAGTTTATACATCAGAAAATTCCATCTGATTATTCTGGTTGAAAACCATTGCAACACATGTTCTATGAAACATTTCATCATGGTATCAGCCAAAGTTTTCATACAAAGATTTCATCAGAGACTTATTGATTGAGAATTCACTAGCAATACATGCTATATAAATCATACATATTAAGGTGTCAGCCTCAAGCATATATATGTTGGTTTCATCAAAACACTTGTCTTTAACTTACTAGCAATGTCAATCTGCTTTAGAAACCATACACATCATCAGATAATCAGTCCGATTACTATGAACTTGTCAATCATATTAAATCAGGCATGCTTCACATACTCACATTCATTAAATAATGACAAATAATGATTGAAACAATCAAACCTGATTTTTGGCGTGCCTAAATCAATCACTTACTCCCAATGATACCGAGAAGATTCCATGTCGAATATTTCAACAAAACAAGTGACAGCAATATCAACTCCAACTCACTTTAGTCCTCCCAAAACCAGAAGACAAGCAACGATTTGGACTGTTCCGGAAACTCAATTCCAAATTAACCAAGCAAAACTCACATGGAATTCCATCCGGCTGAAATATTCTAATCAACCAAAACTCATCATCATCTCTTGATTTCTTTTCCAAAACAAAATCAATTGGACTTGTTGCTGGGAAGATGCAGCAACATCAACCATCTTTTAAACAATATTTTGAGAAGATTAACAAGTACAAGTTGTACTGTACAACTTGTTTTACAATGGATATACATCCATCTCCTTCTCATCATATTTGCACAAAACCCTTCAGGTTTTCCAGCAACATATATGATGGCAGAATTATCAATTGATTCATAATCAAATTAAGCTTTGATTTCCCATGCATCCACCATGAATACAGATTCATGGACCTGGTTATAACAACCAGCCGCTTCAACTCACTCGACATTGGCCCTTCCAACACTTGCGGTGAAGCACTTCCACCTGCTTCAGCCTTGAATCCAATGAGATAAGATAACCATCTTCAGAATCCAATGCCAAACAACACCTTAAACCAGCCTTTTCATCATTACTGGAATCCAGCGCCATCACTCTGTCGAGTCACCTCATCCATCATCATAAGATGAAATTCAATCCAGTTGAAGGCAGTGATTTGCAAACTGACAAAACTTAGAATTTCCTCTACTTGACATCATCTATGACTGAACATTGGCAATCCATGTGAGACCCTTCTATTTCTTATCTCATCCACTTAAGACATCCGAATCATCCTTGCAAGTCGTAAATGCAACATCCAAGTTCAGATTGTGACCAAATCTGAATGCGCAAATTGCACGCTACTTCGTCATCTTCCTTCCAAAGCCATCATCAAAATCAGATCCCAGATTTTGACATCATCTCTCAAACAAGCATCAGACATCTTGAAAATAACAAATCAGATTGTAGGTCGCCCGGTCGTCTCTAGATGCTTCAAAAGATGAAAACTTTGGATGCTATTGAATCACGAAGTTCCTTCGCTTTCCTGATTTGTTATTTCAACCGGGTAGGGATTACGAAATCAACAAAAAGGGATAAGACAACAGTCCCTTTGAACTTGGACAGCGAAATTGGTGAATCGATCTTTCCGAACAAAAACGAACAAGATCAAAATCGGAGATCAAAAAGCTCTAAGCTTTTCTATATATTCTTCTTCCTACTTTTCTCTGTGTTTTTCCAGTCCAAAGACATCCAGAACCAAGCCAGAAACTGCCATTAAACTGCCATAAACCGACACAAAACTGCCCTAAACTGTCACTTTGTGCGTTCGCACAGTACTTTTGTGCGTTCGCACACCCTTGTGCGTTCGCATAGTCCTACTTGTGCGATCGCACAGTCCAAACCAGTCGCATGATATTCTCATGCGTTCGCATGGACTCTCGTGCGATCGCACGCATGACTTCCGGCAGGCTCAAAACACAGATTAACAAGAGTTGTAAATGATTCATTTCATTCAAACAACACTTTTACAAGGTTTCATACATGTTCACAATGTATAAACCTAAAATCTCCAACACTCAGCAGCTATATGTCTTCACAAATGGGTTATCTGGTGCTGAACAGTCCCAACACCACATGATTTGGAAGTCAAATCGGTTTCCGTCGAACCGGTTTCCCCCGCCCCGGTTTGCCACGTGACCATAATTGTATTTCTTCGGGTACACATAGGACCAAATAATTTCACGCAGGTGCACAGTCAGCAAATCGGTTTCTCCCAAACCGGCTTTTATAAAAAAATGAGCCAAATCGGGTTCCCCAAACCGGTTTTATTAAAAACATGGCAAAATCGAGATTTGAGTTTCAAAACAGGGCAAAAATATTAAAAAAAACTCCATATTAACATATTATGGGTGTAATTTTCAATTTTACTAGTACACCGTTGAGTCTTCATTTCACTTTCTTTTCCTTTCGCCTTTGAAGGATGTTGACTAGCTCGGGGAATTGACGGTGCGTGAATTTTCGAAGATGTGGTTCATAGTTGAAATAGATTGAGGATATTATGGATGACATGTGTTTCTGTTGTTTGTGATAAATGCATGATGAGTCGTATTTATACGACTCGTCGAATCGATTAATCCCATTTATTTCGACACTTTTATATGCGAACAGTTACTTTTTAGTATGATTTTGCATTTCAGGTGTTTCGAAAGTTCTAGTAGGAAACGTGCATAAAAGATGACATTTTGTGCCAAAAACACCACAATGGCAGATCAGACCTTCGGAGGTTCGACGGAGTGCTGGACATTGACCACTGATCATAAAAATACGAGCTACATGTCGTTGCGTAGCTGACTCAATTCTCTACAACTCTTTAGTTCACACCGAGAGAATCCGAGGTCATTTAGAAGGTCAAATCTAGAGTCGAAGTCAGAACTGACGTGTAGACTCAGAGAGAACCGCGGACGCATGCCATTTTATGAATAGTGTCCGCGGATGCTAAAATGTACATGGTCCGCGGAGCTAATATGCACACCGTCCGCGACCGTCGTCAGCAAAATCGAAATTTAGAAGTCCAGCCCAAACATAAGACTTGGAAACTTAGTTTTTACTATAAATAAGAGGCTTTGGTTAGGGTTTCCAGCACCCAATATTCATCAACCATTCTATGAAGACTGAGACAACTCTGGAGAAGAAGAAGAACGCGAAGCTTTCGGCGATATAGAGAATTTCTACTTCCTTTTCATCAAAAATATTTGTTTCTATTTCCATGATGATGAGTAGCTAAATTTCTGTTTCAATTTAGGGTTTCGTACATTGTGAACACGTTTTGAGATTTTTCGTTCTTAATGCATATTTATATTTTACTAGTTCTTATGCTCATTCTTATGAATTAAATTGTTAAACTAAGTGGAAGCTTTGTCGCAAAGCTTAGTCGAGCAACTAATTCTTACCGTTAATATCTACTGGATAATTTGTCGTAAAGGTAGATAGTAACACCTAAGCTAAATAATACCTTTATCGAATTATTTAGTTTAGGGAAGAACTAGAAGGCTAATACCTTAGCCGGGTTAGATTGTGGCGTATCACCTTTGTCGGGATACTTGGGTTGTTACCTTTGTCGGAACAATCACACTTTAAAATATAAGATTGATCATTAGATATCTATGATAAACATGTCACAATAGAAACCCTAAGCTGAATATTTTCTCTGATTGTCTTCGTTAATCTTCTTCTCTTGTGTTTACAATAATTGCTCACAAACCCCCCCCCCCCCCCCCTTTTTAATTGTTTACAGTTACAGCTTCAACGCACCAGTTCTCTTGGGTTTCTATTGTGACACGTTTATCATAGATATCTAATGATCAATCTTATATTTTGAAGTGTGGTCGTTTCGACAAAGGTAACGATCCTAAGTATCCCGACAAAGGTGATACACCACAAATTTATTATTCTCCTGCAAGAAACTAGCTAGTGACAAGAAGGGTCGAACCAATTAAAAAGGTAACAATCCTAAGAGCTGGTGCGTTGAAGCTGTAACTGTAAACAATTAAAAATGGGGGGTTTTGTGAGCAATTATTGTAAACACAAGAGAAGAAGGTTAACGAAGACAATCAGAGAAAACATTCAGCTTAGGGTTTCTATTGTGACATGTTTATCATAGATATCTAATGATCAATCTTATATTTTAAAGTGTGGTTGTTCCGACAAAGGTAACAACCCAAGTATCCCGACAAAGGTGATACGCCTTAATCTAACCCGACAAAGATGTTAGACTTCTAGTTCTTCCCTAAACTAAATAATCCGACAAAGGTATTATTTAGCTTATGTGTTACTATCTACCTTTACGACAAAGTATCCAGTAGATATTAACGGTAAGAATTAGTTGCTCGACTAAGCTTTGCGACAAAGCTTCCACATAGTCTAACAATTTAATTCCTAAGAATGAGCATAAGAATTAACTAGTAAAATATACAATTGCATTAAGAACGAAAATCTCAAAACGTGCTCACAATGTACGAAATCCTAAACTGAAACAGAAATTTAGCTACTCATCGTCATGGAAATGGACACAAATATTTGATGAAAAGGAAGTAGAAATTCTCTATATCGCCGAAAGCTTCGCGTTCTTCGTCTTCTCCAGAACTGTCTCAGTCTTCGTAAAATGGTTGATGAATATTGGGTGCTGGAAACCCTAACCCAAGCCTCTTATTTATAGCAAAAACTAAGTTTCCAAGTCTGATTTTTGGGCTGGACTTCCAAATTTCAATTTTGCTGACGTCGGCCACAGACGGTGTGCATATTAGCTCGCGGACCATGTATATTTTTGCATCTGCGTACACTATTCATAAAATGCCCTGCGTCCGCGGTTCTCTCTGAGTCTGCGCGCCAGTTCTGACTTCGACTCTAGATTTGACATTCTAAATGACCTCGGATGCTCTCGGTGTGAACTAGAGAGTTGTAGAGAATTGAGTCAGCTACGCAACGACATGTAGCTCGTATTTTTCTGATTAGTGGTCAATTCCCAGCACTACGTCGAACTTCCGAAGGTCTGATCTGCCATTGTGGTGTTTTTGGCACAAAATGCCATCTTTTATGCACGTTTCCTCCTAGAACTTCCGAAACACCTGAAATGCAAAATCATACTAAAAAGTAACTGTTCGCATATAAAAGTGTTGAAATAAATGAGATTAATCGATTCGACGAGTCGTATAAATACGACTCATCAATATACTAATTAATGCGTCTTATAAACGTTAATTTTAATGATCTATCTCAATATTCTTTTAATTAACACAAAAAGTCTTGGCATATGAATTCCATAACATATTGAGCTAGACGCTAGATGAGAGTTGGTTGGTCCATCACTTAGCTGTGGTCGAAAGAGCCACTGAAGCTATGGGCCTACGAAACCAAGCTGCTTTCACAAAAGCAAATGGAGTAGCTAGACATGAACAAAGGGTTAAAATATACAAAAATAGTAGAATTAAATTATATTCAGGTGAGTGCCAGCCAGCACAAATTGATACCATTCTTGCAAAAAATCAGAAAAGATGCTCATGATCAGTCATGATCAACTTCGGCACAACTGAAGTTGAGTTCATGTACCACAGAAACTTCCGAAATCCAAGAGCCGATAAGATGCACTGTGCGCTTCTCATTTGAACGAGAGGGCTGAAGCATCCAGTTCGAGTTTGCTTTGTATCTGTCTAACGAAATTCGCAAGGTTTTCTTTAAGAGCGTATGCGGGCACCATGAATAGTTCTCCTGATGATCCCTTGTATTTCTTTAATATCAACTGTGTTCGCCTCTCAAGCGACGACCATCAACTAACAACCTTTTCCATTTCTCTGATACTCCTGTGAATTATTTCCCCTTGCACCCTGAAGATTACAATAAATTGAACACTGATCATGCAAATGATATGGTCGCTATTTCCAGCAGATGTATAGTTCTCTTCTTACTATTTGAAATTGATCAAGTAAAAGATATAATAGGCATCAGGTACTAAAGCTCGAAGTGCCTAGAAGTTAACATATAAAGCAGCAGCAAAATGATCACTAAAGAGACAAAGGATAAAAATGATCGTAGATTCAATTTGTAATTTAATATATAAAAAAATGCATGATGATCTTTTTTAAAGATCATAGATAAAGATGCCCTAAGTATAAAAATATCTCATTGTCATTACTGAAGGTGGGTGTAGAAGTTTGATCTATTTTACGGAATTATCCTTCTTTGAAACGGGTGGCTAATGCCCAACTCAAATTGTAAGCTCATAATCTCAAAAAGGGGAAAACGTTGGCAGTGTAAACACTGTATATTCAAAAAGCTATACCCAATGAGCTTCAAGAATCAAGACATTGCATCATCTCCAAGAAACTTGATTTATGTAGATATTTTGCTTGTCCCAAAGAATAAAACTGATCATGCAATGAGTTAAACAGGCGTCAGTGGCCACGATCACATAAAATCATTACCAAGGTCTAAGAAATAATGCAACATCATCGTGATGCATGATCAACAATGTAATTAAGTCAAACATAAAGGTCCAAATCACCTAGGAGATCCTTATGGATTGACACAAAGTCAAACCTTACTTATCGTCTTCACTACCATTACATGTAGTAAAAAATAAAGTAGAGAGTAGATACTATTTCTCGACATCTTAACATGGAAATTGGAATAGCCAGCAATTAGAACACTTCAAGGACATATACAAATAAGGGCACCATATCGATAGGCTACATGTTCAGTCCTTCAAAATCAAAAGCTAAATAGCTACTACATATCTACCAAACAGCAACCACAGACAGTAAAGAATATAAGAACATACTAACCGCTGATTGAACTGGAGGTGGTTCAATATCCACCAAGTTGATTTTGACATCTTAGCAATCTCAGATATATATAGCAGCATCTCTGATGCCAGGATCATCACTACTCATCTGTTCATACGCAGCCTCTCAAACGCCTCCTGCCAAAATCGTGTTAACCTCACATGACCAAGCGTATACAAATCCCACATCTTCTTCACCACCTTCTCCCTTTCCTCCATCTCCTGCAAAACACACAAAATTCAATCTAACCAAAACCTAATTCAAAATCCACATAAAAAAAACCTAACAACTTGCAAGAACATCGAGATCGACACTGACGCGAGTATCCATATCGTCCGAGATCCGATTCAAGTTCTGGGCCGACCATCGAAGCGATATTGTCCCGGTGAACATGGACCAAAATGCGAGCATCAAAATCGCCGCCAACGCCCAAAACTTGTACTTAACTTTACCGAACATGTTCGCATCTACAGTCTCCTTCCTCGTCGTCGACGTTATTGGAAGATCGTCGTCATTCTTCATTTCAATCAAAATCGTCAATGCTACTTCAGCGGCTTAAACGACGTGGCTCGAGTCTCCGGAATCCGACGGTGGGATTCGAGTTGACGTTGTAGAGATTGATTTGAGAGAAGATGGTTGAGATTTGAAAGGGAAAGGAATTTTTGGTGATCGATTTTTCCTTTGTCATCATACCAAACAGAGAAGAAGCATCGCCGGAGTACCGATTGATTGAGACAAGAACGATCGGAACGATCACAGAGAGAATCGGAGACGATGGATTTGGTGCAATCGCAACTTAGGGTTTTGATTGCATTTTCGGATATTTCAAATTACCGCTAAAGCTAGATTATATAGCAAAAGAAAACGACGTCGCTTGGTGACTAAACGCCTGACTTGCACGCCAGTCACCGAACGCTGTCGTTCCTGCTATAACCCAAATACAGTTAAAACAGAAATGTCCGCCTAATCTAAAACAAGCTAATCAACCTATTATATTAACGTCCAATACCCCCTTCAAGCTGTGGTGTGTAAGAAATTCAAAACACCCAGCTTGGAGCAAAGATACTGGAGCTGATCACGCTGCAAAGATTTGGTGAAGATGTCAGCCGGCTGATCTGCAGTGCCGACGTGAACTGGGTTGATAAACTTGGACAAAACGTGAGTTCGAACGAGGTGGCAGTCGATTTTTATGTGTTTCGTCCTCTCGTGGAAAACTGGGTTGTGCGCAATATGTATTGCCGCCTTGTTATCACAGTGCAAAGGGATGGATGAGGCCACATGAACTCCCATATCATGAAGAAGTCTCGATAGCCAAACCAATTCACAACAGGCCGCCGCCATCGCCCTATACTCAGATTCGGCCGAGGACCTGGACACCACATGCTGCTTTTTGGTCTTCCAGAAGATGATGCTAGACCCAAGCAATACACAGTGACCAGTAATGGACCTCCGTGTGAGTGGACACGCTGCCCAATCCGCATCACAAAATGCCTAAAGTTGGAGACTAGAATCAGCAGGAAAAAGAATGCCTTGAGCTGGGGCAGTCTAGATGTACCTAAGCAACCTGAAAGCAGCCCTCATATGCTCCTCTGTTGGGTTTTGCATGTATTGGCTGAGGATGTGAATTGGATAAGCCAGGTCAGGTCTAGTGATGGACATGTAAATGAGCTTCCCAACCAATTTTCTGTAAGGCAATGCATCTAGTAGTAATGCTTCTATAAATAAGCTGAGTTTATGCTTAGCATTCATAGGAGATTTAGCAGGCTTACATTGTAGAAGGTTGTTCTCCTCAAGCAGTTCAATGGCATATTTCCTTTGGTTAAGGAAGATCCCATCATCTGATCTAGCAACTTCCAAACCCAAAAAATACTTGAGAAATCCCAGATCTTTAATTTTGAACTTATCATGTATGTACTGCTTTACTTCAGATATTAATGTAGATGAAGTTCCAGTAATAACTACATATCCACATAGACCAATAAGATCAAGAAATCTCCATCCTTTTTCATGGTGAACAATGATTAATCATTGAGACTCCTTTGAAACCCAAAATCAGTGATGGCTTCACTAAACTTGGCAAACCATTGCCTAGAAGCTTGTTTCAAGCCATATAGACTTTTAACCAACTTGCACACTTGACCAGCTGCCTTTTCTTTCTTGTAAAAACCAATGGGTAACTTCATATAAACCTCCTCATCAAATGAACCATGGAGGAAGGCATTATCAACATCAAGTTGATAGATATGCCCCTTTTTTGTAGCTGCCACGGCTAGTAAACACCTTACAGTTGTCATTTTTGCCACAGGGGCAAATGTATCATGGTAATCTAACCCTTCAACTTGAGTAAAACCTCTAGCCACAAGCCTGGCTTTGTATCTCTCCAAGGTCCCATCTGATTTGAACTTTAGCTTATACACCCATTTGCAATCAACAAGAGTTTTTCCTTCTGGCAGAGAAGTTAAGACCCATGTGTTATTTGCCTCAAGTGCTGTGATTTCCTTTTTCATGGCTACCATCCAGTTGGGATCAGTATGAGCTTGGTTGAAAGAAGTTGGCTCTTTAAGTTCAGAAATTTGCAGGACAAAATGCTGATGTTGTGGAGAACATTTTGTGTAGGATATAAAGTTCTCAATCAAGTGAGGTGAAGTAATCTTGGTGAGAGTGTTGCAGACATAATCTTTAGTCCAAACATGTGCTTTGGATATCCTTGTGGATTTCCTCAAATGATCAGATGAAGGATGAGTAACATCAGGGGAAACATTTGAGGGAAAATCTACAGTGCCCATAACTGAATATTCTGAACCCTCTAGACTGGAATTTGAAACTTCAACATCCTGTGGGGATGGTGTCTGGGAATCAGCTGGAGATGGATTAAGGGATGCATCATCATCATCATCATATGTATGGTCAGGAAAGTCAAGCACCAGATCAGCCTGAGAAATGCTCCTGGAGTGGGAAGAACATCCAGTATCTGGTCCAGTAGATCTTCTAAAAGGAAAGATGTCTTCCCTAAACACAATGTGTCTGCTGATAATGACTTTCCTAGTAGATAAACAATAAGCCTTGTATCCCTTTTGACCAGTGGGATAACCCAAGAAAACACATTCTAAAGCGCGAGAATCAAACTTATCCCTTGAATGATCATTGGTGCTAACAAAGCATGAACACCCAAAGACTCTCAGATGATCTATGTAAGGTTTCTCATTGAAAAGTTTCTCCCATGGGCTCTTCCCTTGGATCACACTAGATGGCAACCTGTTTATGATGTGAGTGCCAGTGAGTATGCTGTCACCCCAGAACTCACTTGGCAACCCAGACTCAAACATCAAGGCCCTTGCCATTTCTAACAAATGTCTATGTTTCCTCTTAGCAACACCATTCTGTTGGGGTGTATAGGGACATGTACTTTGATGGATACAACCTTTGCTGAGCAGAAAAGTACTCAATCTGTTATTGAAAAACTCTCCTCCATTATCAGACCTCAACACCTTAACATTTTATCAAACTGAGTGTGCACCATGGCAAAAAAATCAATGAGCAAACTGGTTGATTCAGATTTGTGTACCATCAGAAAAGTCCAAACAGCTCTTGAAAAATCATCTACAATAGTCAAGAAGTACCTAGCACCTGAATAGGTAGGTTCATGATGAGGTCCCCAAACATCACAATGCAAGAGATCAAAAGCAGCCATATACTTGTGATTACTCAAAGGAAAAGATAGTTTTGTTTGCTTTGCCATGGGACAAACAGCACAACTATACTTTGACTGTTTACAATTCACCCTTGGTGATTTATTCTGCAACAAAATGTCTAAGACATCAAAAGGAGCATGACCCATTCTATTGTGCCATAGCTCAACTTCATTTTTCTGATTCCTGACTTCCAGTATAAGCTTTGCTTTCTTGGCCTTTCCATCCTTTTGTCTTGAATTGATATAACCCCTCCATGGGCTCACCAATCTCTAGGACTGTCTTGTAGAAATGGTCCTGTATTAAACAGTGAGATTTGGTGAAAGTAACTCTGCAACTGAGATCAGTGGCAAGCTTACTAACTGAAATTAGATGGACAGTTAGTTCAGGCACCAGTAAGACATCATGCAGTAATATCTTGTCTGTCAACCAACATTTTCCTTTGTACTTGATATCAATCTTGGCCCCATTAGGTAAGGTTACCCTACACTTCTCCTTTATTTCATGAACATCATGTAATAAATTCTTATTGTATGTGAAATGGCTAGTAGCACCACTATCAATCAACCAATACTCATTATGAACAATAAGAGACTGAGAGTGAGCTATACCTGCCATGTGATTCTGTCCACTTGATTTATCACAGAGGCCTCCTCTCAACATAGCCATGATTTGCTCCAGCTGACTACTTGTACACTTTTGTTCTGATGGCTCACTTGAGCTTTTATTCTCAGTTGTTGACTGACCAGGCTCATTCGAAGTAACAACAGAGCTTGCTGACACTCTTCCACCAGTGTTAGGCTTACTAGCTGATTTTTGGAACTTACCATTCTGTGGATAGCCAATCATCTTATAGCAGTTTTCCTTCAAAGTACAAAAAGGTCTTCCTCTTCCTCTACCAAAACCTCCCCTGCCTTGGCCACTTTGACTTCCACCAGACTTATAGTTCTAAGTGAAGAGAGCAGATGACTCCACTTGTCTATCTCTTGTTTGTTTCCTTGTGGACTCTTCAGTTAATACCAAACCATACACTGTCACCATCTTGGGAACTTCTGTCATAGCAAAAACATTATACCTGACTGAGGCATAGCAGTCATCTAGCCCCATTAAGAACTTCACAACTCTGTCACCTTGCTTATTTATGTCAAACTGCTTTCAGCAAAGACAATTTCCAACATCAGAACACTTCATTGTGCTAATAACATCTATTTCTTGGTAAAGAGAGTTCAACTTCCTACTATAGTCACACACAGGTGTACCATTCTGAACACAGTCACTTAGCTCCCTCAATAAAGCTGATTTTCTTGTAAGGTTAGTTCCTGCATAACTGGACTCTAAATTGTCCTAGGCAGTCATCACATCACTCGCATGCAATATCTCACTAACGATCTTATTAGAAACTGAGCAGATTAACCACGACATGATTACATCATTACACCTTTGCCACTTCGCTAACATCACTGGATCATTCGGTCTAGGATACTTGCCTTTATAAAGGCCAACTTTGATCTACCTGATAAGGCGATCTCCATGGACTTCCTCCACTTTCCATAATTCTCTTGACCGGTTAACACTTTCCCTACTATCGGATTACAAGTCATTTCGTTATTACTTACAAAATATGGATTATCGCCACCACTACTACCGCCCGATCCTCCCGAATTGACATCACTACAGATCGGACTCGTTTCTGAAATCCCCAAACTTGCCATTATCAAAACGCAACACAAATTGAAGGAAAAGGAGAGAAAAGACTAACCGGCTCGACGATTTTGCTCTGATACCATGAGAAAAAGCATTGTTGGAGTACCGATTGATTGAGACAAGAATGATCAGAACGTTCGCAGAGAGAATCGGAGATGATGGATTTGGTGCAATCGCAACTTAGGGTTTTGATTGCATTTTCGGATATTTCAAATTACACACAGCTAGCGCTAAAGCTAGATTATATAGCAAAGGAAAATGACGTCGCTTGGTGACTAAACGCCTGACTTGCACGCCAGTCACCGAACGATGTCGTTCCTGTTATAACCCAAATACAGTTAAAACAGAAACGCTCGCCTAATCTAAAACAAGCTGACCAACCTATTACATTAACGTCCAATAGTAGAGATTGATTTGAGAGAAGATGGTTGAGATTTGAAAGTGAAAGGAATTTTTGGTGATCAATTTTTCCTTTGTCACCATACCAAATAGAGAAGAAGAAAAGTGGATAGGTTCGAACCGATTTAGATTGTGGAACTACAGGTTTAATTCGTGCTTTCTTGGTTTTAAATTTTTATTCTGAAAAGAAGACGGTCTAATGTAGGAGTCCATTACCGCCCTCAGCGTTCGAATATTAGGTGTATCAATTTTTTTTACAATTTTATAAAATTTTCTTTCTTCTATTTTCTTCCCCTTTTTTTGCCGCGTAGATGTTTCCTCCATCTCCGTGACATATTTTTCTTTCCATCTCGCACATGGATGTTTCCTCCATCTCTCGTGTGTCTTCATCTTCCTTCTCGCGCTTGGATGTGTTGGTCCTTCATCCCTTCTGGAGCTGCTACTTAGCCGTCATATACATTATGTGTTTCACTATGACAAAAATGCCCGATATGACATGTGCTTCGATACATTGCCAAAGTATTATCTTGAATGGAAAGGGAAGTGTAGTACGAGGTTGTTGCTTCAGTTGGTGAGAAAGAGTGCGGTTCAGGTAAAAACCACTATTATATATGAAAACTAAAAACCAGATTTCAACCTGACACGTGTCCAATTTTGTCAAAATCTCGGATAACACGGAGGGGCATTATGGTCATTTCACATATCTCGGAATGATCAGACTTAAGCAGCAATGATCAGACTTAAACAATAATGAGCAGACTTAAAACAGCAATGATCAGACTAAAACAACAATGATCAAACTTAACTTGGAATCATCAGACTTAAAACATCAATGATCAGACTTAAACAGCAATGATCAGACTTAAAACAACAATGATCAAACTTAAAACAGCAATGATCAGACTTAAAACAACAATGATCAAACTTAAATAAAAACAGAACAGCAATGATCCGACTTAATAATCAGACTTAAAACAACAATGATCACACTTAAAACAGCAATGATCACACTTAAACAGCAATGATCAGACTTAAACAACAATGATCAGACTTAACTTGGAATGATCAGACTTAATAATCAGACTTAAAACAGCAATGATCAGACTTAACTTGGAATGATCAGACTTAATAATCAAACTTAAAACAGCAATGATCAGACTTAACTTGGAATGATCAGACTTAATAATCAGACTTAAAACAGCAATGATCAGACTTAAAACAGCAATGATCAGACTTAAAACAGCAATGATCAGACTTAAAATATCAATGATCAGACTTAAACAACAATGATCAGACTTAAACAATAATGATCAAGACGATTATACCCTCGCATCTGTTATGTATTTTTAAATAAATTCGTTTTAAAATTTTTTTATTTACAAAAAGCGCCTCGAATTACGATTTGTCAAAATATACACATGACAATATTTTATTAGATTTTTAATTTTTATTTATAACTGTGATTTGTATTTGATCAATTTCTGGTGAGAAATATATTAAAGATAGATAATTAGATCAAAGAGTTAAGATTAACATATAACCTACTAATGAAGAAAGGGCCTTTTGCAGATTAAGCATATAATAAGATACAAGCAAACTATTCCAAATAAATGTTAGCCATACTGTTCCACAAATCGGCTGATTTCTCGAAGCCGGTCCGATTTGAGTAAAATTGGATGAAAAATCGAATAGCGATTATGTGTCCGATTAATCGACTGAATCGGCGATTAATCGGCTGAATCGGCGATTAATCAGCCGAATCGGTGATTAATCAACTGAATCGGCGATTAATCGATCGAATCGGGGATTAATCGGTCTGGGCAGCTAAATGTTAAGGAATAAACTTGGAGGAATTTATTGTAATAATTAAGATTTTTTTAAATTGAAATTGAAAATTAAAACTAAAAAATTTGAAGAGTAGACTTGCTTTATTGACTTGTTTATGTATTTTAACTTTAACTTAGTTTCTGTGACTCGATTTGTGTTTGACCTGTGTTATGTTATGTATTGAAACTTGGAAGTGGTATGAATTGTTTAATTTTGACATGTACCCTGTTTTATTTTGATTACATGTCTACAAATGCATCTATAGAAAACATTTATATAACTATTTTTCAATTATAAACATAAAAATAGAATAAAAATAAAAAAACCAATTAATCCCCGATTAATCCTCGAAGACTTTGTCCGAACGATTAGCAATTTCTGTAACCTTGGCCGTACTTCAGTATTTAAGGGATAGCTACAGTCTACAAGTTCACCGGGGGACGCATCTATTAAGTAAACAAATACTATAACAGTTATACAAGCGAAGGGGGACCAATAGGACATTTTAAGGGCAAATTTAGTCTTGAAAGAGACATTTATTCATAATCGCCTTGCGAGAATTTGTGCTCAGGATAAAAGATGGCTTCCACAGTGTTTCCTCCAAATTTTCGCCCATTCAAATTGGCCCTTGCTTTGACCGAGCTTTCAACATCAGCGTACTCCAGAAACACCTAATGAAATATAATTTATAAGTACATGTTGGTTCTAACTTTAATAAATGAAGGTAAGCAAATATATTTTAGAGTGGATGCTGACCTTCCCTACACCAGGACCTAATTCACCATCTGGGCCGGGACGTGGAATGACAACATTAACCAGTGTACCTGCAAATGAAAACAAAAGCCCAAAAGGACATCAAATTCATGTGAATGCAGATCATGAATCCATAGATGGATGATCATGATCATGGGTAGCCTTTTACTTGTTTATTACGCCCAATTCTTTTATGCATGTGAGACTATAATACGATGCAAAGCAGAAACAAAAAAGCCAAAAGGAAAAGAAAAAAAATCAATGTGAAACCATTATATGATGGTAAACAATCAAATGAATACCAAATTTTCCGCCTTCTTGTCTCATATCATCCATGATGTCTTCAAACTCCTCGTCATCCTTCAGCTCATCTGGGGCAACAATTTGTGATAGACATAAAACTTTGGTTGCGGGTGCTCCAGGAATGGCGCCAGCTATAGCACCCGGTTGTAGCATGATCCTCTGCAATACGTGAAAACATCATCCAGTAACATTGAATGTATAACTTGCAGTGAACAGATACATATTTTAAAAACCCTAACAAATCTGGTACCTGTATTGCTATTTGTTGCTGTGCATGCAACAGTATGTTTTCCTGCTCGGGTTTGGGTTGAGTAGTACCCTGGTTTGCCCGCCTGACTGTTAGTGTTTTGTCCCCCATCTTTATACCGTTCAATGCTGCACAAGCAATGTCGGTAACAGAGAGGTCTTGGTAGACACAGAATGCATATCCTTTAGAGTTCCCTGTTTCTCTGTCTTTTACCAAATCGAAACCACGAAGAGGACCGAACGACTCTAACAGTTCCCTGATCTGTGATTCTGTGAAGTAATAGGGCAAACCTCCAACAAAAATGCGATCAGGCCCCTCAAGGCCACCAGCAGATCCTGGTGTCAGGCCAACAGCTGCAAGGTTCAAATTTGGATTCGGCTGACTTGGGCCAAGTGTAGCAGCAAGTGATGGGTTGTAATCACTGGGCCTCCTCACTTTAACAGGAGCACCCTAGATGTCAAACAAAAGTGAAAACATTAAGGCCAAGTAAGCATCAGAAACTAAATCGGAAGACTAACTAACCCAACACAAAAGGACAATGAAACACACCTCAAATATAATACCATCTAAAGCCATGGCATTACTTGCTTCCTCCACAGATCTCATTTCTACAAATGCAAACTTCTTTTCATGATTGATATAAACATTTACGACCGCATCACCTGAAAATGAATAGCCTTTAGGTGTTATTATTTGTCAAATAAGCATCATATAAGAATTTTAATTAATAAGATTGTTAGTTAGCATCATATATGAAAATCAATTTTAATGATTTTGGTAATTCAAACTAAGGAAAACTTTTAGGTGTTATTATTTGTCAAATAAGCATCATATAATAGTTTTAATAAATAAGATTATCAGATAGCATCATATATGAAAATAAATTTTAATAATTTTGATAATTCAAACTGAGGAAAACCTACTTCGAAAATTAATTTAATCAGACAAATCAACTGAATGGCAAGCTAAAAAATCACATGCACGAGGACAGAGTGTAAAATAATTAGAAATTCTCATATTGATTTCACCACCAGTCTTGGTGGTGTACTGGTACTAGGCCTCAACTTGGGCACCATGATAACCAAGGTGGTAGCAGATTAAAAATGTTATGAAGGAAAAAAGTTATGCGCAAGTCCTTACCTGGCCCAGCAGTGTTTCCCCCAATTGCTGCCATCACCTGACTGAAAAATGTTGCAACAGACTGCAACAAAAGACTTATAAGTAAACAAGAGCAAGAACTCTAGATCCAAATTTTCATGAGCTACCCAAGTTCAGAAATTCATGACAAGCAACAAATATTCCCTTTACTGTAATGTTTGAGATTTTAAGATAATTATTGAAAATGACAAAATAAACATTAAAAATGTGACTTCAAACTTCAGATAAAGAACCTGTTCATTTGCTGTGGGGGAGAGCCCACCAACATAAACCCGTCGAGCATGCCTCGTGGCCTAGTGCAAGAGAAAAATATAAGTACTTTGCACTCAAGAAAAAGAGAACTAAATTCTAAAGAGAAACAAATAATAACAGCATACCTGCTGTGTCATTGCTTGAGGCATAACATTCAGTGCTCCAAATGGCTGTATCAAGAACAATAATTCAGTTGATAAATACAAACTTGCGAACGTTATAATGGCATTAAAAAACCCCATCTGAAAAACATTACCTGCCCAGTTGCTAGAGGAAACATGTTTGGGAACATTCCCGTCATAACAGGGGGTGTCCCTGTACTTAAACCTGCAAGTTCAAATTAAGTTAGAGCTCAGTTATCTTAGAAACAAGCACCAGAATTTTTTTTAAAGGTGAAATCTATTAATCTAATATAAGATACACGAAGGACAAACAAAATAAGGGGTTCGAAGTAGTACAGCTTGTACATTTCTTATACATATATTCGTGTAACTATCCAAACAGGCAATAGATGCCAGTCGAAGACGAAAAAACCCGTCTAACCGTGCACTGTACCTCGTAAATAAAAGCTAGAGAACTCTGGTTCGCGCCCATTGTCAGCACAGTGGGGCAAGAAGCCCAACATTGCCTTCTTATAACAAATACAAAACAAACAAACACAAAACAGAAGACAAGAAACCAAAAGAAACACTCAGTAATGGAATAATTTTATAAGAAAAATAAAGTTAATAGCATAAACAACAAGTCGAAAGCATTAGATTGGGTAGATAAACAGATTAAATGATAAGCTTACCAAAAGCAAATTTTCTTGAACTTTCCACACGAGATCAAAATGAAACACACTAGTCATAGTAAATGTATGTGTACAATAGACAGTGAAAAATACCTGCGACAACAGTTGCAGCAGGCAACCCAGGCATTAATGCTGAGGCAGGAGGCGCCATGTCAAAACCACTTATTCTTTTACTGCAAGGACACATCTATTTAGTATGCAAGGTAGATTATTCTTACATATGTAAGAAGCAAAGTAGAAAACCAAATCAATTATCATTTTCACATATACAGATATCCTGCAATACAGCATGCATAAATGCAACTAGGTAATAAACTTTTCATGCAACATGAATCATAAGAGCAGGGTAAAAACACAATATTTAAATAATAATCATGTCCAAATTCTCATTGATACAATTACAAACCTTACTGCAAATTACAAATATAAAAGTACAGTTGCCAACAAAACAAACATGGAAATTTTTCTATATGAATTAACAACTCATATGCAACTTAAGGGTATCAGCTTGTGAAAACTGTATCAATGTGGACTGAACAAACGACAACAGGGGCCTTCAGTTTCATATACAAAAAGATTAATGGTCAATATCTCAATATCTCATGATTTTTATGTAACATTCCACCTACCTCTTCGACCGTGAGCGGGACCGAGAACGAGACCTTGATCTTTCCCGATTTTCAGACCTAGCCTTAGAGCGAGAAAGAGACCTCCGTCTATGCCTATCTTCTCTGTCCCTGTCGTAGTCTCTTCTCCTGAAGATCAATAGAATGAAAATAAATACTGACACTACGTCTTTCAGAGTCTGACATGTGTCACAAACACTAAAAGAAGATATAAAAATTGTAAGTCTTTTTATTTAAACGTCTACTAATGGACAGTGTTAATTAAAAAGAAAATCCTTTTCATTACTAAACTAACACTACAATTGAAGTGCAACCCCTTGTTTTCCATTCCCATCTATCTTGTACGAGTGCACATGACCAACATAGCCGTAGGTTGATTTATAGAATCAAGCAGCTATGACAGAAAAACACCACATCAGTACAAGATATCATATTCAGACAAATAAACTACTTCCATGTTTTCAAGCCTCTGTACAGCTTAAAGAGTGTGGCACAGAAAGATTGTTGTGAAAAGCTCATCTACAAACGATCCAGACTTAATTAAATTATAATATCAAAACTCACTAATAATAATTAGTCATCAGTGTGTAGGACCACGATTTTATTTAAGTCTGACACAAGAATGAAAACTCGGGTCACCAGTGTTAGCTGATCAAAATATGCCTAAAACAGAACTGAAGCAAGATAATTTACTTCATGAATTAATTAAAATTGTTAAGAACTGAACCTATCATAAGATCGACTGCGAGGATGATCATCTTCATTTCTGTCCCGATCACGGTCCCTTCGCTCACTTCTATCTCTATGGCGATCACGGTCTCTGTGACGGTCTCGTTCTCTGTCCCTATCTCTTTCTCTGTCTCTATCCCTTTCCTTATCACGTCCTTTTTCTCGATCCCTGTCTCTTTCACGGCTCTTCGAGGACTCTCTTTCCGTGCCGCGGGATTCATGCTGTTCAGAATAAGTCAATAATTAGAATTTACAAATCCTACATGTACAAGCCATTGAAAGTTAGTGGCATGCTTATCAGGGAGTAATAAGGAACTAAAATCAAATAAAATACTTCTGACCTAAACATAGCTCCAAAAACAACAGGCCCAGGAATAATAACTTGACTGCATGTCCTTTCAAAATTATAATCAATATAACACATCCAATGGTCCGAAAATACTTACTGAACCCCAATTTAAGACCAAAACATCAAAATCAACAAAGTTAGTTTAGTTTACAATAATTAAATTCTTATCACCAAGTAAAATGCCAGTGTTGAAGGACGCATGCAAGATATTGTTAGGAAATAAAACTTTCTATCAGCAAGATGTTAAATGTTATTACTCCTACCCCTTTAATGAATCAAACTCATGCCACAAAACATCAACATTAACCGACCGACACATAAATCCCCAAACAAAAAATGTTAAATGTAAAAAATTGGAGTATTAATCCTAAGCTCTATTCAGAAATCTTCTAATGAAATTGGGTAGTCAAATTCCCAATTCTACAACGAAATCAATCCATAGAAATCAGAGAAAAGCTCACCTTAGAATCGACGAAGTCATCATCACCGGCGGCATGGCTATGGCTGCGTGCGTGAGGCGAGAACTCGTCCCTATGATTGTTCGCTTTGTCGACATCCTGACCGTTGCCTTCGTACCGCTCGTCGTAGTCCGTCATGCTTGAATTAAACTAGGGTTACGATTTGGGGGATGTTTCTAGTACGAGTTTGTACAGTCAGAGAGAAAAGCTCAGCTAGTCATCATAAATAACACTGAATTTTGGGCCTGAGCTTTCGATAATAGTTATTGGGCTTGGACTTATAATTATTTATTGAGAAAAACTATAAATTCATTATCTGAACTCTATCACTCCATTTCAAAATAAGTACCGAATTTTTAATTTTTTCAAATTAAGTATCGATGGGTCAAATTGTAATAAAAAAAGTTGTAAAATTAACACCGCTAAACAATTTAACCCTTTAAATGATTAATTATAAACAAAATAATTAAAATTGAATGGTTAGAATATGAATATTCTATCATTTAATTGAAAACATCATATTGCTAATTATTTTTGACAATTTAATGTATAATTTAATTTTAAGAATTATATCCAAACATACGCTGTTAAACCCTTTAAATGATTAAATTGAATTTTTTTAGAATTTAAATATTTTATTATTCAGTAATAAAATTGAAAATGTTTATTACTTATTATATTTGATTATTTATATACTAAAACTTCAAAAATACACCCGAACTAACAGGTAAAGTTCAATATTGTAATTATATTTAAAATTGTACAATATGTTGTTTTCGATTTGATCACAAATTGATCGGATATTCGAATTCTAATCAATTTAGTTCTTAATCATTTTTATTATTGAAATTTATCTATAATTAACAAGTTAAAAAATTGTAATTACTTTGAGGGTTAGTTATCTGTGACTTTGATTAAACATATAATTCTTATAGTGAACTTTTCCTAATTAGTTTGGATATATTTTTAAAATTTTTATTATATCAAAAATTGTCAAAGATAATAAGCAATATGATGTATTCAATTTTATCATCAAATGACATATTCTAAATAATTTAATTTCAGTCATTTTATTTATAGTTACATTTAAAGGGTTAAATGGTTTAACGGTGTTAATTTTACAAATTTTATTATTACAATTTGACCCGTCAGTAGTTGATTTGAAAAAATTGAAAGTTCGGTACTTTTTTTGAAATGGAGTGGTAGTTCAGGTAATGATTTGTAGTTTTTCCTTATTTATTTTATTTACCAAAGGGAACAATAATCTTTTTCTTTTTTCACATACAACTCTTCCGTTTTTAAATTTCATAAACATAAGAGTTTGGATCATACGATACAAAAAGATTCGGTGTAAGGTGAATATTTTTATAAAAAAATATAAATGAATGATAGCCCTTAATTTGGTTATTTGGACGGATGAGATTAAATCTCGTCATATGATTAATTTTTCAATGTCGAATTATAAAATATTTTTGTCGAACTATGTCGTACTTTTGGTTTCAAGGCGACGAATTATAACTCAATTTTGACGAACTTTGCATTTTGCACCATAAATATGTTTTGTACCTGATCTTTAACGAACTTGTAAATATGATGAGAATTGAGAATTTTTCCTTACCGTTCAATCTTCTATCTAATCGCTCTTATTTTTCATATTTTCTACTGAAAATCTATTTTACAAAGTATGAAGGGATATTAATCATTTAGTTCTTACAAGGTTACCGCTCTCCGAAGCTTGGAAAGCAGATAAAGCTGAAAAAATCAATTGACAATCATCGAAGCCTAAGATCTGATACCATTGATAACGACAATGATGAAGGAATCACCGTTTCAGGTCAAAGCTCTATTAAGGTTTCAGATGACGATAAGTTCGCTTCAAACCAAATCTCCTACGTGGAACTCCACGAAGATCTCCGCTTTAAATTCTACATCAATTTTTCTTTCATATTACTGTGGGCATAAATTCGTCATCACTCCGCTTGCTGAAATTGTGAAAAAATATATTTTCATATTACGAATTTTATATTTTATATTACAAAACTATACTAAATACATATTCAAATAATGTTTTGACCAAAAATAATACTCACTAAACTACGAATAATGTATAATATCATACATATTTCCGACGACATTCACGAATGTTAGTTTTTAAATTACGAATTTTAGTACTGAAATCACGAACTTTGCGTCATATCGAATCGTAATGTTGCCCCCTGATGGTTTAGGCCCATAGCCTGCAAACAGACCCAACCAGGTGAGACCGGCCCATTACAAGCCGACAAGCTCCGGCCACCGAGTGTGAGGTTTTTAATTCACCCATAAGTGTTTAGAGGGATTTGAACCCGGGACTTTGCCGAGGACAAACCACCTCCCACCCACTCGGCCATCTCCTATGGAGACTTGAATCGTAATGTTGCTGGAGTTACAATATTACAATCTTTACTAATTAGATCACATATTTTATTCAATCCATGGTCAAAAAAATTACTTAATCGACGAATAATGGTACTAAAATAATGAATAAAAACGGCTTTTGATATCGAACATACACAATGAGTATATATTCCTTTGAATATTGGAGAGTGATGTGAATGAGCGACATTTTAATAATGTGTTGTTACATACAGACATTCTATATCTAAAAGGAGCGGTTCTTCCACCTACATCCGTCAACAACGGTGTTGTAGCCATTGGTAGTTCAGCTTCAAGTTTTTTGTGTGGCTCTGGTTGTCGTTGCTACAATTACATGAAATATGTTCTGAGAGAGTTCTAACTTCTTTTCATGATTCATTTTGTAATCTAATTGTTGTTGGTTGCTGCGTTGTTGATGAATCTGTGTCTTATGTAAATGCTTATTCCATTTATTTGAAAGTTTGTGTTATCTCATTCTGATAGAAATTCTTATTTGAATTCGTCTCATTACTAATTAGGACCTGTCCACTTTGACTGAAACTTAACTGATCTTAAATGATCTTAACTGATATTAACTTATCTTAACTGATATTAACTTATCTTAACTGATATTAACTTATCTTAACTTAACTGAAACTTATATTGACTAATGAATAGTAATATTATGATGATGGTGAATAATAATATTATGATGATGGTGAATAGTATGATGACGATGGTATGATGAATAGTAATATTATGATGATGATGAATAGTAATTTTATGATGATGATGCATAGTAATATTATGATGATGGTATGATGATGATGAATAGTATGATGATGATGAATAGTATGATGATGATGGTATGATGAATAGTAATATTATGATGATAAATAGTAATTTTATGATGATGAATAGTATTATTATGATGATGAATAGTAATATTATGATGATGGTGATGATGATGATGAATAGTAATTTTATGATGGTGAATAGTAATTTTATGATGGTGAATAGTAATTTTATGATGATGAATAGTAATTTATGATGATGAATAGTAATATACTGATGATGATGGGGGTGATGATGGTGATGAATAGTATTTTTATGATGATGATGAATAGTATGATGGTATGATGATGATGGTGATGGTATGATGATGATGATGGTATGGTGATGAATAGTATGAGGATGATGATGGTATGATGAATAGTATGATGGTATGATGAATAGTATGATGATGACGATGGTATGATGAATAGTATGATGATGATGGTATGATGATGAATAGTGTGATGGTATGATGAATAGTATGATGGTATGATGATTGTGAATAGTAAGATGATGATGATGGTATGATGATGATGATGAATAGTATGATGATGATGGTATGATGATGGTGAATAGTATGATGGTATGATAAATAGTATGGTGGTATGTTAAAAGTAACTTAACTTATCTTAACTGATCTTAACTTATCTTAACTGATATTAACTTATCTTAACTGATCTTAACTTATCTTAACTGATATTAACTTATCTTAACTTACAAGTCAGAAAAACAAGTCAAAGTGGACAGGGCCTTAGTTTACTAATCAGTGACAAATATGTCACATATTTTAATTTCTTTTAATTAAATGAAAACTCAGTACTTTCATCAAATTTAGAATAATATAGATTATTTCTAGAAGGCCTCATATATACATGACTGGAGGAATGCTTAAATGAGAACCTCTCTTTTATTCGAGAACTTTGAGAACCTTCGTTATGCATTTTCGTTTTGCCGAAGTGCACTTTTCGAAATTTGAAAATACATCTAGGAAAAAGAATGCTCGAAAGTGCATAATGAAGAAAAAAAGTTAGTAGGACACGTGTCTCTCCATATTCAAAGATGCAACTTGATCCAATGATGAGATTATGGGTCTCAGATTCTCAAATTTTTAGGGGTGCTCAACCGAGCGCTCCCCTACACAACTAAACAATTGTATTGGTAGCACTAGCAATTCTTGGCCATAAATCAGCACACTCCTTCCCAATAGGACTAGTGATAGCAGATTCTTTCATTTCTTCTTTGGGATTCACTATAACACCATCATTATCATCAAAATACATAAAGACACCATCCTTTTTGTTAGGATCGCGCAAGTATTGATGTCGAGAGAAAAACAAATAAACGATGCGAGGACACCAAACTTTGATACCCAGTTCGTCACTACACCGTGACTACGTCTGGGGGCACTACCAAGCCAAGGTTTTCTTCACTATGATGTTGGATACAATTATAATAATCAAGTTGGGTATAAATATGGTAAACATCTAAACCCTAATTATCTAATTAGGAAATAGAAACCTTAAACCTCACTGCCAAAATTATGGACTTCCTAAACTGGACCAGTCCAATAATCTAATCAGGCTCCACAACCCAACAATCTCTCACATGTAGACTGATTCCAATCGTAATTGTCTTCGTCCTGAACAACCTATGCAGGCGGTAGTGCCAAGCCTTCAGCTCACGTCTTGAGCCCCGTTGAAGCAATGAACATCTTCAACTTCTTCCTCTTCAAAGTTTTACTACTCTGCGGAACTTTCTAATTCATGTAACCACAACGACAATGCCACAAATCCACATCACCGCTCCCACCTGAACGAGCGATGCCGTTCCGAACGTTCCTCACATTGTATAAGGTTCCTTCCTTCTTTTCTTGAGCTATCACCCTAGCTCCCTTTACTATCTTCCAGTTCCTGCAGCTGAATGTTACAACATAACCATCTTCATCTAATTGCCCAACTGATAGCAAATTCTTCTTCAACCTAGAAATGTGCCTTACTCCACGCTATTGCAGCATGGATCCATCTGGTGTTTTGATTCTAACATCTCCTTTCCCCATAACTTCTAAAGGCTCAACATCACCAAGTTACACCTTTCCGAAATCTCCAGAGATGTAATTTTCCATTACGTCACCACAACAACACGAATGAAACGAAGCTCCAAAATGCAACACCCAAGCCTCTATTGGATCTTTGACACTCGAGATCAATGTGTCTGCAATATCTTCTGTGGTTGCACTCCCTAACATATCCCGTGACGGTTCCTTACACTCACCCTTGTAATGATCAAACCTATCACAATTCCAGCACTTGACTTTGCTCTTATCTTTCACAGGTCTCTAGTTCCCTCTGAACTTTGACCTGCCTCTGCATCTAACCTTCAAAGCTAATCCTGAAGTAGACTCCGACTCCTTCATGCGAGTTTCTTCACTCACTACCAAGTCTCTAACTTCATCAAGCTTAAGTTTCTCCTTTCTTGCTGTCGCACTTACTGCTGTAACCGTCCCGCTCCAACTTTTTGGTAAGGAATATAATAAAATTAGAGCTTGTACCTCTTCATCAATTCTAATATTAACCGAGCTCAGCTACGCGATTATCATATTAAACTTGCTCAAGTGTTTAGCCACCCCGCACCCTCTGCCATCCTGAGATTGAAAAGCCACCGCATCAGGTGAACCTTGCTCGCCGCGGATGGTTTCTCATACAATGCCGGTAACGTATCCAACATCTCCTTCGTCGTCTTGGCCTTGACAGTGTGATATGCTACGTCTTTGGACAAACGAATCGCGCTCATCGCCTTCCTATCCAACAGCTTCCACACGTCGTCCTATATACCCTCTGATTTCTTGCCATCAATCGGTAGATGTAAATCATTACCATACAGGTAATCATCGATCTGCATCTTCCAGAACCCAAAATCCGACCCATCGAATTTCTCCACCGGATGTTTTCCATCTCTCTGCATGACTGCTAAAACCCAAGCTCTTGATACCAGTTGTTAGGATCGCGCAAGTAGTGATGTCGAGAGAAAAACAAATAAACGATGCGAGGACACCAAACTTTGATATACCTAGTTCGTCACTACACCGTGACTACGTCTGGGGGCACTACCAAGCTAAGGTTTTCTTTACCTTGATGTTGGATACAATTACAATAATCAAGTTGGGTATAAATAGGGTAACCATCTAAACCATAATTATCTAATTAGGAAATAGAAACCCTAAACCTCACTGACAAAATTATGGACTTCCTAAACTGGACCAACCCAATAATCTAATCAGGCTCCCCAACCAAACACTTTTTGCGCCAAGGCTTTTGTTGACAAACAATGACGGCCGATATAACCTACTTCCTCAAATTAGGCTTTCCTTTTCTGATAGTGGCCGATGGACCATAATTGTATGAATCATAAACACAGTTAAACCCACCAAATTAGACTCTTTGTCTATTTAACTTTTGCTTGTTAGTTCCGATATTTATCTACAGGGTATTTTGAAGTCTAGAGAGAATACAGGCTAAGGAGGAGTTTTTAAGCTGAAAATATATTACGAGTCATTCCAAGGTCACGACCAGATGCCGACTGAAGAAATATCATGAACCTGACATGGAATCACTCAAAACAAGTCCAACCGAAGAGCAACCAGAGTCAGTCCGGAGCTGAAATGGACCGATGGCTTTTGTGATAAGCTCACAAAACTTACAAATTCACTCCCCCTTGCCTTATGACCGGCGGCTTTGGGCAATTGATGAGTCATGGGGGGGGGGGGGGCTCCTCCCCCTCATGACTCACAACCGGCGGCTTTCAAGCCCTCCATGGGATTGTGCCAAGTGTTGTGGCTTAAAGCCACATCTTCTCCTCCCCTTAAGCCTATAAATACACCCCTTCCCTCCCTTGTATCCACAATCCCAAAAATCACACAATCCTCATTCCACACAAATCACTTATCTCTCTAAGATTTGGGCACTACTCTTGTAAGCTTTTGTTTTAAATCTATAATACTCCTGTTGGTTCTTGAGTATTCTAGTAGTTCTTGAGTTTACTCCTGTTGGTTCTTGAGTATTCTCCTTTACTTACTGTCTTTCAAAAACCCTCGAGTACTTAGCTATGGTATCCACCTCTATGGATATTCGTAGCTAAACCCTTCATTCGGTTGAAGGGGTGTACTTGTATCATAAAATGTTTTAGGCCATACTCTTAGTGCCTCTTTTTATTCAAAACTTGTTCTATGTGCCATATATTAGGTTAGAACTTCCAAGGTTGAGTGGATGCTTGGAATGGCAAAGCTCTTCCGTGGGGGTTCGTAAACATACTCGGATAAGTGGATGCTTGGAATGGCAAAGCTTATCTGAGGAGTTTGACCTCTCTAAAACACAATTTGGTTGATCGGGAATGATTGATCAAATGGATGCACATAGGCTAATATACCTTGGAATGGGGTATTAGTCTAAATAGAACAAGTGCTCTATGTCTTGGAATGGACTAGACAGTGTGGCAAATCGAGTGCTTGGAATGGCCTTGATACACTTTTGAATACTTAGTAGGATCACTAAGGGTCAATGATAAATAGGCTATGATACAAGGCCTCCGAAACCGAATGCTTTCCTTAACTTAGAACTTTACCTGCAATCTACTCTCTCAATATAAACTGCCTTATCAACTGCTCACCTTCCGCAAGAATTGCCCTTCACGCAACAATCGATGTAAGTCTTCTCCCTTTATTTTCAGTACTTTACTTTTCTGTCATTTACTTTTCCGTACTAAAAACCAAAACCAACCAAAAAGACACGTACTTGTTAACACTAAAACCTCAATCAACCTAAAATCACGCTCCCTTCCTGTACAAATCCTCAAAGAACAACTTATCCCCCTAATTCCCTTGGGTTCGACCCCTACTTACCACTTGCTACCTAGTAGTAAAGTCGCGAGTAGCGGAGATATAAATTTATTTTTGCACAGAGAACATCGCACCTTAACGACAGTGTGGTGGGCTCTGTCAAAATTGGCGCCGTTGCCGGGGAATTAGCAAATGAATAGTTGTTCTTTTTTCTGTTGTACATAATTCACCATGTCGTCATACTACAAAAGCGAGCCTTGGTACTATGAGGAGTTTTCTCCACCACCTTTCAAACTTGAAATCTGCGAGCAACAACCTTTTGCAATCCCGAGACGAAACTTTGGACGAGTACTTGGCGTACTTCGATTCCATTGTGGCGAGCTGCCCGCACCACGGATTCGCATATTCATATCTACTTCGGACATTTCTTACTGGGATGAGACTTCCGGAGCTTTGCTTGCTAGATACTGCCGCAGAAGGGTCAATAATGGAATTAAGCGAAGATGAAGCCTGGGGCCTCATTGATGATTTGGCCGAGAGCACAAAACGAGGGCCAATGCACCAAACTGAAGATAAGGCACCAACGATGAAAGTGGACTCAGTACAGAACGAGCCCGACATCACACCCATTGCAAGCTTGCCCGCAGCAAACCCGGAAGGAGACATCAGTATAAGGGCAATAATGGACGTGGAGGCGGCTCTAAAGGAACCAACATTGGAGCCCACAAAGCTGACAGAGGATGAGGACGCATGGATAACTGAAGAGGAGCCTACATGGGACCTCACTCTCGAGCCATCAGAAGACTTAGAGCCAGAAATCGATAAAGTGTGGGATGAGGAAGAGCCTATAATGGGATCTCACTCCCGAGCCATCCGAAGTAATGGACGAATCAGATACAGAAAGCATCGAGGAGGAGTCTTCATGGGAACTCACTACCGAAGCAGACGAGGAAATCAAGCCAGGCCCGGTACTTGCGCTCGGATCACCCGAGGAAGTCCCGGACCTCACTGACGGGCTGGCCAAGACAGACCAGGACGCGCCCGAGCTACCCGAGATAGACCCGGTCCTCACGGACGGGCTGGTTGATAAAGACCTGGCCCTTGTGGTGGAAGTCCCCCAACTTGTCCCCTCGGTTTGTATGCGGATCATAGCCCCTGAAGATGAAGTAATCAATGATGAGGTGCAAGGCAAGTTGGAACATGAGCCAGAAGAGCCGAAGATGGAGCACTCACTCGTCATGAGCCAAGAAAAGCCGGCTGAAAACTCACTCGTTCTAGGATGGCCAATCATCTCTGCCACAAAGAAGAGGCTTGGCATGGGAACAAGCTCAAGGTCGCTCGTGTTTAATGGCACAATACTAAACTTCCAGAATTGCAAAGGTGTCACCCATTCAAACATGAAGAAACGGCCAAGACATGGGCCAAGGGAATGGAAACCCGGAAGGAGAAGCAAGAGAGCTCGACTTGATGGACCAGCAACTATGGTCAAGGAGTCCTCGCCTTCTCGGGGATATGTGAAAAAGAAGCCTCCGGATCAAGGGAGAGCAGAACTGAGCCCGCAGCCATATGTGTTCTTTGGGCAAATCAAAAGGGCAGCCGTAGGGAAGTTCGACCTCAAACACCCATGGGATCCCTACTTATGATCCATGAGTGAGGTACCATCGAGCTAACGATGTTAAACAAAGGCACTGGTCGGGAGGTAACCCGACACCTATCTTACTTTCAGTAATTTTCTTTTCTGTCATTTAGTTTTTACCATAAGTCACTCTCACCCACTTTTTATCTAGAAGGAATGTCTAACATGTAGGAATCGGTTTTTGGAGCAAGATCAGATCAGCCAGGCAGCTTCCGAGAATTTACCGGGCCTGCGCTGAGAGTTCAAGGCCCCAGCCGAACTCCCTCGATTATCCAGCTCCGAGGCATGTCATTCCACGACACGACACAGTAAAAGGGAGTTCAGTTCTTCTCTTTTCCTTAATGTTATTTCCTTCTCTTGTATATATTTACATGACTTTTGAACTAAGTCTTGTTGAAAGGCAAGCCTTCGTTCAAAAGTGTGGGGTGAGAACTGCCGTTGCACATATGTTTTTCTTTTTCCTTTTCCCTTAATATTATCTTTTTGAAAATATGAACTTGAGAATGTGAAAAAGATAGATCTAAATTCATGTATTTACCTTGTGAAAATTCAACTGTTTAAAAACTTAGAATGTAACTTCTCATTTGTCCCTTTGTGCTGAGATAAACAGGGGATGTGGAGTTGATAGAAAATGCCCTAGAGAGGCTTGGCAAGCAATCGAAGGATTGAATCTAACTATATGGTTTTCGAAGTCAGTGGAGGCTGCACTTCGGGTTTCAGTTGAATCAGAGTCATCTCCGCCATGCAGCGTTTATGTAGAAAAAAGGCGAGACGAGAATCAAACTGTCCTATCTCTAGTCAGAGTAGCCGGGAAAACAAATGAGCGACCCTCATTTTGACCCGCGCGAAACGGCGAGGATGAGAGAACGCGGGGAGGTATTTCCATATGCTCGCGGGCGATGATTGGACCTCCCAAAAAGGCTTGAGAAAATGGACTAGCAAGCCACAAAAAGGCAAAAGCTCAAAGAAGCTAATCAAAGGCCAAAGTTGTGAAGGTTTTAACCGAACAAAAGTGAAGTACTCAAAGAGTCAAATAAAAGGCCAAAGGCCGATTCACTACAAAAAAAGCTGTCCCTCGCCAAAAAGAAATCAAAAAGGCTCAACTCAGTGAAACCCGAACCGAATCACGTGCTAGAGAAAGCTACAAGGAAACCATACAGTGCGAGTCGATCCCGAGAATGCAGTCCAGGAGCCTAAAAAGGGCTATCTCCCGAAACATCCAAATTAATTTGCATCTCGGCGCGAAGGTACAAGTATCAAGTTTCTTCTAAGTATTTACACAGTTTAATTTGGTAATAAGTAAGTAATGCATGAATTAGGATAAATCTAGTCCCACAGTCTCACTTTCATATTTTAAAAGTTTCCTTAGATAGTGTGTGCCGCCCTTTAATAGCATTGTTCGGGACGAACAACTAAAAGTGTGGGGTAATCTGATGGACCATAATTGTATGAATCATAAACACAGTTAAACCCACCAAATTAGACTCTTTGTCTATTTAACTTTTGCTTGTTAGTTCCGATATTTATCTACAGGGTATTTTGAAGTCTAGAGAGAATACAGGCTAAGGAGGAGTTTTTAAGCTGAAAATATATTACGAGTCATTCCAAGGTCACGACCAGATGCCGACTGAAGAAATATCATGAACCTGACATGGAATCACTCAAAACAAGTCCAACCGAAGAGCAACCAGAGTCAGTCCGGAGCTGAAATGGACCGATGGCTTTTGTGATAAGCTCACAAAACTTACAAATTCACTCCCCCTTGCCTTATGACCGGCGGCTTTGGGCAATTGATGAGTCATGGGGGGGGGGGCTCCTCCCCCTCATGACTCACAACCGGCGGCTTTCAAGCCCTCCATGGGATTGTGCCAAGTGTTGTGGCTTAAAGCCACATCTTCTCCTCCCCTTAAGCCTATAAATACACCCCTTCCCTCCCTTGTATCCACAATCCCAAAAATCACACAATCCTCATTCCACACAAATCACTTATCTCTCTAAGATTTGGGCACTACTCTTGTAAGCTTTTGTTTTAAATCTATAATACTCCTGTTGGTTCTTGAGTATTCTAGTAGTTCTTGAGTTTACTCCTGTTGGTTCTTGAGTATTCTCCTTTACTTACTGTCTTTCAAAAACCCTCGAGTACTTAGCTATGGTATCCACCTCTATGGATATTCGTAGCTAAACCCTTCATTCGGTTGAAGGGGTGTACTTGTATCATAAAATGTTTTAGGCCATACTCTTAGTGCCTCTTTTTATTCAAAACTTGTTCTATGTGCCATATATTAGGTTAGAACTTCCAAGGTTGAGTGGATGCTTGGAATGGCAAAGCTCTTCCGTGGGGGTTCGTAAACATACTCGGATAAGTGGATGCTTGGAACGGCAAAGCTTATCTAAGGAGTTTGACCTCTCTACAACACCATTTGGTTGATCGAGAATGATTGATCAAATGGATGCACATAGGCTAATATACCTTGGAATGGGGTATTAGTCTAAATTGAACAAGTGCTCTATGTCTTGGAATGGACTAGACAGTGTGGCAAATCGAGTGCTTGGAATGGCCTTGATACACTTTTGAATACTTAGTAGGATCACTAAAGGTCAATGATAAACAGGCTATGATAGAAGGCCCCCGAAACTGAATGCTTTCCTTAACTTAGAACTTTACCTGCAATCTACTCTCTCAATATAAACTGCCTTATCAACTGCTCACCTTCCGCAAGAATTACCCTTCACGCAACAATCGATGTAAGTCTTCTCCCTTTATTTTCAGTACTTTACTTTTCTGTCATTTACTTTTCCGTACTAAAAACCAAAACCAACCAAAAAGACACGTACTTGTTAACACTAAAACCTCAATCAACCTAAAATCACGCTCCCTTCCTGTACAAATCCTCAAAGAACAACTTATCCCCCTAATTCCCTTGGGTTCGACCCCTACTTACCACTTGCTACCTAGTAGTAAAGTCGCGAGTAGCGGAGATATAAATTTATTTTTGCACAGAGAACATCGCACCTTAACAACAGTGCGGTGGGCTCCGTCAGTGGCCATGACCATATCTCCAACACATGCAGAAGGCAGTCGGTTGAGACGACCTTTGATTCCTTTAAGAGAGATGATGTAGAAATTCTTCGCTTCAGTGTTGTCAAAGTAGTTCACCGTGGCTGCCACAGGCAGACCAGGTGACATGTAGAACTTGTTTCTTGCGGACCCTCTGTCACTACAAATTTTTGGATTTTTTCCGTCCAGAAATTCTGTTTCAAAAACGTCGACAGACACGGTGCCAAAAAATAATTCGTTTAAATACTGTCATAATTCCGTCAACAAAATTTGGAATATTTAAATTCGTCCTAATTCCAGCATATTTCCGTCACCACATATTCCGTCGCGAATAGGTAGTCGGATTGTTGACAGAATTTTTGTGACGAAGAATTAACGGAGAGGTTACGCAAATATTATTCGCTCACATTCCGTCAAAATTCAGTCGGTGTATACTGTAGACTAATTCCCTCCACATTCCATCATCTGGAAATAATTTTCATTTTTTCCGTCACTACTTCGTCTTCCAAAAATCAATATTAATTTTTTAAACATAAGTTTTGTTATTACCATTTGCTTGGTGACCGTTGTTTACAAATTATTCCGTTACTGTACCGTCATTATTCCGTTACTGTACCGTCATTATTCCGTGACTGAAATAATACAAATTTATTTTTATGAAGATTCCGTCAAATTTCCCCCTCTATTCCGTCACCCGATGACTAAATTTGAAATATAAAAACATTACACTTTTAGTTACCGTTAGTTATCGACCGTTGTCTATTTCCAAATTTTCCGTCAATATTACATGTATTTTCCATCAACGTTGACGGAAACGTGAGTGAATTTTGACGGAAAAATTTATCCAGACATATTTCAGTTTTGCCCTATATATATGAGAACTCTTTTACATCATTCAACACACAACATTCATTTACAACATACTTCCTTCCAATTGAATATTGTCAACATGTCTCCTTCATTTGACCTTGTTGGTTTCGGTGACAATCCACGTGACGTCGATCGTAGAGTGCACATTACACGTGTTGGAAGAAACGGGTAAGAACTCATTGTAGCCTTCATATTGATGGTTTTGATAAATCCACCTATTATGTGATCCCTAATTTTGTAACAGTTTCTTCCCATTCGATGTTCATCGAAGGATTGCACGAGAATGCGTATCAAAATGCTGGGATGCAACATGGACATCATGGAACACGATCCCAGAAAGCGCTAAGGAAATTTAGTACGAGGAGTTTCAGGTACAAAGCGGTAACTCATCAAACGTAGTTAATTCAATTTGTTGACAAACGTTAATGGGTATTAAAAATGATTTTGCTGGTAGAGTATAGCTACTTGGGATGCACATCAAGATAGTCGCATTCGGCGTACTTTTATGAACATATGCAATCTGATCGTCATTGACGCAATGAGTATGCTAAGGAGGGGAAGGATTTCACATTTGTCATGGTCAACCCACCCGTAAAATGGCAGAATGGTGAACGGCTCATGATGTTTTCAATAAATGAGTGAGAACTTTTTATTCCATGAATTAAATAAATTATTGATTTACAACGGCTTACAATGTATGTCATAAATTTATATTACACTTATGTTTTCAAATCGAAATTGTAACGCAAATTGACAACAAAGTGCCTGAAAATTAATGGTTTAAGTCGGGACTTGTTAAATAAACTTGTTTTGAAAGTGAAATTGTAACGCAAATTGACTTACAACGGCTTACAATATTTTAAATATTTTTCATATTACACTAATGTTTTCAAAGCGAAATTGTAAATTGACAACATTACTCAGAAAAATAAGTTTGTTAAATAAACTTATGTCGGGACTTTGGACAGCGCTTCATTATTAAGCGCTGTCTAAAGTCCCACATAAGACAACGCTTCCTGGGTCAAGAGTTGTCTTTTGTGTACTTTAAACATCGCTTCATTATTAAGCGTTGTCTAAAGTTAAACTATAAACAACGCTTGAACCAGGAAGCGCTGTCTAAAGGATGAATAAAAATTGGCAGACTAGATTGATTCAAACAATCCCCCCTTGCACGATACATTTCAAACAAAACACTTGTTGCAAAAATACCAATTTGATGAACATCAAATTACATTCATTTGCTCAATAATATACAACACATTTGCATTCATATATGTCCAAATCTTTTGATACTTGACACGTTTATCTTACAACAACATTCGAGCAATAATACGATATATGACTTCATGTTTATACCGGATGATATACTTACCGCACGTAAGTAATCAAATTAGTTGTAAAGTCGTCCCTCATATCATCTAGCACATTGTTATCATAGGATTGTTGTCCTCTAGGGAAACACTGGAAAGCAAATTCATAGTTAGAAAGTTTAAGGACACCTCAATTAATTGGTAATGATCAATTAAGTCTCGGTATATACTTACTTGACAGATGTCGTCCTCAAGCGATCCATTGGTAGCTTGAACAAACTTGATTATGTCGCGAATATATTGCATGACATAGTATCCACACACTTCACTCGGTATGGGCTATTTCGGGCAGTGAAATAAGAATTGAGTTATAATCACACGAAACATATTAACTATGGAATATAAAATTTTAAAACAATTGTTATTTGTTAAGTCAATACCGTCACAGTCTTCCACTCTATTTCCGAATTTGACGGGATGTTGAAGTACATACTCATGCTCCTGCAACATTAAGGTAATTAATATCAACAAGTTGTGGCACATGTAGTAATTCTAACTAAAAGTGGCTAGCATAGTTCTTACGTGTTAACAAAATTCGTTGCATCCTGCACCTGTGTAGCTCCCATCGGATCAAGCCAAAGAACCACTCGCTTCGTAGGGAATATGACAGCTAACATCCAATGCTACCTAACAAACATTTGACACATTGTATATTAGTATAATATGCATTTCGTGCAAAATAGACAAAAATAAGAAAAATATCCACTTACTTTCTGACATTGACGTAGGGAAGGAAGTAGCAAAAATTACGATCGTATTCGGGCATTCTCAATCACCTCTAGAAGAACTCCACTCTCACTTTGAATTCCACTGACGGAGACATATAACTCGGCCTGAAGAATCCAAACCGAATGCCTGGTGAAATCTTATCGTGGATAAACCTGCTGGCATATGATTAAGTTAGTAAACTTTTTTCAAACTTAAGAACCATTTAATAATCAAATCAATAATTACCTTATGTAAACTTCAGTTGCGGATGCACCCAAAGCTTTTAAGCAGGTGAACTCCAGAATGCAATCTTTGTTCAGATCGACATAGCAATCCTCACCAAACACTTCGCTATTAATGTACACCGAATACAGAGTTGACTTGGCCATCATGCTAGCATGCTCGTACAGAAAGCGGTAATGCATTGACATTCTGCTAGTACCTTCATCGATGAAACTGCTGGATTGAAGTTTCAAAAATCTGAACTCGTCATTTCCCTGTCCAAAATATAAATGTTGATCAAACGAGTAACTATAACAAACTGACAGATGTTTAGTGTGATAGAACTGAATGTACGTACTCACCTTTTCATCAATGTCTTCTAGACATTTCTGCCATCCCACAAAAGCATGCACTGCATCCGATACTCTCTCCATTACACCAAACTTCTCTGGCAGCTCTGCCGATGGATCGATCGCATTGTCTATAACCACCTTCACCATCTCATCATCCAACTCTCGATAGTGTATGATTCGTCCTGCCATAACTCTGCCAAGTGCCACGAGTTGCTTGCGCCCATCCAAACCTCCTTCCACGTGTAGTATGCATTTCTTCCCAACTTGATATGGTCAAACATAATTATTAATACAATATGAATGAAGTAAATTGCACTTTCTTCATTATTTTAAATGACTGCATAATACCTCAGGTATATCTCTGAAGGGTTCTGGATTGGAACCATTGTGATGGCTCTGAAGCTTAGGCACGTCGAACTGACGGTGAAGCGTGTGTTGGACGAAGAAGACTGCTTCCCGAAGAAGACCGCACGTGTACGTCCAGGGTACTCGTCCTTCCCTATGGCCTTCGTTTATATGTCTCTTCGACCCTGTGAAATAAATCTTCCATGAGTGGCCTGCTCTTGCAATTTATCCTGTTATCAATCATTTTACGTTCCGCATAATCACACAGAGTTAGGGTACTATTTATTATTTACTATAAACAAACAACTTACAATTTTTTCTGCCACCTCCCTCGTAGAGTCACTCACGTACTCTTTATTCCTCCTTTGGTGACCCCTCTTCCATACCTCATACCGCTCAACGTGGATGACAGGCTCATCCCCCGGTGCTATTAAACCCTGAGCCTCCATCTCGGCTTTCTTTTCCACGATGAGATCCACCATCACCTTCTTGTACCCGCTTTGAGACAATGTATGTTGGTACGGGTTCGATTTTGCTCGGGCAATGTTCTTCTTCCTAATTTGTAGTGCCTCGGGAGTCGACTGATGTTCCACAAACATCTTCCATCGATCCGGATCAATGAAAGAATACATCTCTCTAGGGTCCTCTCCTTGTTTCGGCTCAAATATATACTGATTCACGAGCTCACTCTTAAAGTTTCTCCACATGATACCGGCATGTGGCATCTCCGTCGACCTTAACTGACTAGTTAAGGCATTCTGGGGCACAACAAATAATTTCTGTAGAAAAAACAGAAAATGTTAATAATTGAATAAATGAGTAAAGTAACAATCGTGGTACAATTAAAAACACACCAGCGTCTCATCCCTCACCAGATCCCTAAGCTCCTTAGGTACTAAATTCAAGTTTTCAGAAGTAATCGGCACTCAAGATTTAACAACAATACCTACAAATACACAAGACATTATTTATTTAAATCTAAAAAATTTGTGATTCAATGGGTAAACAAATAAAAGCAAAACATTACTAATGTAGCCTCTGAATGCTTTCCCTACTGCACCGGCAATAGTTCCATTTGGCTGTATCGTGACCGGCTCCTTAGTGCCATCCTTATGCTGCTGGATTAAATTGTTCATATAGCTTGGCCCCCTTGTCTTACGTGATGATGAAGAGGCGCCCTCCTCACTACCTGGACGAACCATCGTCCTGCGATTAAACAACAAATGCATAAGACTCCACTCTAAAAAATTATAAACAATTTCATAACATACGAAAAAAATACGACTACACTACTAATTTAAATAAATAACCATATGCTTTGTACAAGTCAGTACCGAAGCTGAAACAACTCGGGACCAAACGGTTGGAGCCAAATCGAAACAATTGAATCACAACAACTGAGTACCCTAACTAATTGAATCGAAACCGAAGCTGAAATCAACACTCAACCTAACTAGTTGAAACAAATATTGAATCCAAATTGCATCCCTAAATTCAAAACTAAATTGAATCTGGGACGGAGATGAACACATATCCAAATTGCAAACCAAAATCGACATACCTGAGCGAAGAATGTGAGTGAGGATTCGAGTGAGATGCGTAGGCGGGCAAAGACGGCAGTAAGAATTTGAAGGCGAGGTAATTCAGTTTGAGTAAGATTTTGGCGTAGATTTGACTTTTTACACAAACAAAGGATAGCGCTTCATATATTGGCGCTTTCTATAGTACCCATAAGACAACGCTTGATAATAAAGCGATGTCTTATATATGACTTTAGACAGCGCCTCCTCCTAAGCACTATCTTATGTGGACTTAATACATCACCTCTAGGGAAGCGTTGTCTAAAGTCTCAATAAGACAGCGCTTGATCCATAAGCGCTGTTTAAAGTTCACATAACAGAGCGCCTAGGCAGAGGCGCTGTCTAAAGATAGATAGACAATTAATAGAAATATGACGGAATCTTTCATCCTACACCCTATAATTAGACGTTCACGTTTGTCTCTAAAACTTCATCCCCATAATTTGTTATAATGAGTTCCGATTCAAAAGTTGAACGTTTTTTGCTGAGATGTCTGAAGAAGAATCAAGTGGTTCCGAAGGATATATCTGCTCCGCTCAAGATGGTATATATCCTTGTGATTGGGGCGTGGAATGTGTAGGAAATCATAGCTTTATTTGGGAAAAATACAGAGACGAAGAAGAATCCAGTAGACAAGGTCCGTCTTCAAAGCCATATCCAGTTACAGGTGAAGAAGAAGTTGACAAGCCGTCACTGCATGGGTCTCCTGGTACTCAAGAATCGCAAAGTGATTGAACTTATTAAATTAGAGTTGGGAATTAGCTAAAATTGTCACTTCTTTCTGTGTCAAACCAATCATAATTTGTTGTTTTTAATGAAGTTAAATTATTACATTTTGTCTTCTTACCTTAGAATAATAATTATATATCAAATTTTTATGTGTATAAATGCAATTAAATAACATTGTTTTATTAATGACGTTCGACCATTATTGAGCGTAGTAGTGGGACAATTATCACCACTTTTTATGTCCTCTGATACATTTTCCGTCGTCATTACATTATAATTCCAACACTGTAGACGGAACTGTGATGGAAAATCGATGAAATTCTTTTAGAAACAAAGTCAAAGTCATAAAGAAATGCATTATTGACTGTCGGGAACCAAATAACCTTGCCGACATAAATTTCGTCTATTTTGCCTTACATTTCCGACACTGATGACGGGACAACGACGGAAAATTGACGGATTTCCTACCACCGACATTACAATGAACCTACCGCTTTGAATGGCCTATAAACTTAAGTTGATTTGCATGTAAACACTCTCATACTCAAATCGAAAAACAAAAATTATACTGAATATGAATCCACATCGTCGCATTCCTTGTCCTGCTGGTCGTGTTTTCGAGTTGCTTCGAGAAAGACCGGTTGTCAAATTGAGCGTTGATACCGACCACATATCTGAAGAAACTACGCAAGAGTATCTCTCCGAATGACTGGCGGAGTCAAGTCGAGCTGGTGAAAATTGTAATTATTTTACCAAAAAAATTGATTGGATGCCTTGCAATTCACTTCGAGCGAGTTATTCACCTGGATGACTGAGTTTGATATCGATGTACCAAATATGCGACTAATCAAAATTACACCAAACGGTCCAAAGAAGCCTGACAAGGTACTACTCGAACACAACATATCTTCTATCACATTTAGTACTGTCATATTTGTTCAACTATTTGCAACAATCGTTCGACAGATTGTGGGAGTAATTGACACATGTCAATTGAACATGGACGGATCTGGATTCGACATTACTTCAAAGGTACACTTATTTTTCCTATTTATATTTAATGCGATTATATTTTAATAAAATATAAATAATGCAATGTAGGATCCTACAGCTGTACTACGCGCGACTGTACATAGCACTGCTGTATGGGATCAGAAAATAAAAGATAGTATTAAAGTCGGCTCTGTCATCGTACTACAAAAGGTTGTCATTGGACACATATGTGTGTACAAATTTCTATTATTTTTGACATTTTATATATTAACGTACAATAACCCATTTCAGGTTTCAGTGTGGTGGGATCGTTCAAACAACGATATCTTAAATATTACTGGAAAGAATCTCGTCAGGGTGTACAATGATGAGAGCTCGATATGATGTCACTATGACCTTATGTAATAATACGTACAATTTTTGTAATATTATTTGCATGTGACGTACTTTATTGTCATAATTTGCAGACATTTTTACATTTTTCCTACGTCTGGATTGTAAAACTATTCATAATATCAATTTTTATGTCATGTGTTCCTAATAAGTGTTTCGTACACAAATATATTGAAAAGTCAAATAATTAAACACAACATCCGAATGCATAAAAAACATTAAGTATTTTGTCCGTCAACATACCTTCACGACTCCGTTACCATATGGAGAAATTCAAACGAACGGTTGACGGAATTATTTTCATCACTATTCCGTCACGACTCCGTCACTCGTTTTTAATATATCTGTTGGCAAATAAGGTTACCATTATTATATTCCCGTTACACAATTTTCGTCGAATATCCGTCCCAATTCTGTCAGCAAATGACGAAATTCCACCGCACTGTTGACGAAATTAGTTTCATCGTCATTCCGTCACGACTCCATCATTTGATCTTAATTTATTAGTAAGCAAATAAGTTTACCGTTATTATATATCCGCTGAATGAATTTCGTCGAATATTCATCGTTTTTCCGTCAACAAATGACGGAATTGTACCGCAATATTGACGGAAATATGTTCATCACTATTCCATCACGACTCCATCAGTAGATTTTAATATATCCGTTGGTAATTATGGTTACCGTTAGTTTATATCTGTTGCACGAATTTCTTGGAATATTGACAGAATTCCACTGCACTGTTGATGGAATTATGAACATGCGAACTACAAATGTAAATTAGCCATACCTCCTATAAAAATCATCAAATTGCAAATGTAATACTCCCACCATCTTTTTATATTTCCTTCCATACCTTTTCAACTTCAAAACACACTCTCTAACTTTTGCCACTCCGAACACTATTTTGCAATGGTGACGGAAATAATGCACCGTAAATTTTGACTACTCACCAGAAATTCTGTAAGGTATTCTCATTTACTTTCATTTCAAATTAGATTGCATATTATTTTACATGGAATTTATATCACGAAAGAAGATGGATGTACGAATCTCGTGCTCATGGTGAGTCATACAGTAATGATGTTTTCATCGTCGGAGTCAATAATTTTATCAAAACAGCCGTGTCAAACGATTATGTTTTCAACGACAACACAATGTGGTGTCCATGTACGAAATGCAAGAATCGGCGATTCATTTATATAAGAATGCTGGAGGAGCATTTGTACAAATACGGTTTCACACTAAATTACTATAATTGGACGCTACACGAGGAAGAGCTTGCGCCAATCACGTACCCAAATCCTTGCCCAACAATACCGGGCCCGATCACAGTTGACCCATTTATTGGTTCGCACGAGGAAATTTTCAGACATGTTGGCGTCCAAGATATGGTTCCTGATTATACCACCCATAATTCTATTCCCGAGTCGTCTAATTTTTGTGACCAGCAAATAGAGAATGCCGAAGCGAATAGATTCTTTAACCTCCTGAATTCCAGTTCGGAGCCAGCTTACGAAGGTTGCACGACAGAGATAGAACTTTTGATTAACATGAAAATGCTTGCAACAAAAGCTAACTTCGGATTCTCCGAAGGAGAGTTTAACGACGTTTGTGGCACGATGAAAAATCTGATTGGTGGGGACAATAAGATGCCATCTTCTTTCAAACAGTCAAAGAAACTTGTTGATGATCTCGGAATGGGGTACCAACGGATTGACGTATGTGTCGACGGATGTATGATGTATTATGGTGGGGATGAACGTATGACAATCTGTCGTTTCTGCTCGGAACCAGGATGTCATCCTTCAAGACGCACAGAAAGTTCTTCATCGTACCAACGCAATGCGAGAAGTGAAGTGTGTTACTTACCAATTATACCAAGACTACAAAGACTATTTTTATCGCGCAATTTGGCATCAGAAATGTGCTGGCACGCTTCGCCGAGAAATGACGTATCTCGCATGGTTTACCCTTCGGACGGAGAATCTTGGAAGCATTTTGATCGTTGCCATCCCACCTTTGCATCCGAGGCACACAATGTAAGGTTAGGATTATGCACATATGGATTTAATCCATGGGGTATGTCCACTAAACAATACTCCGTTTGGCCCGTCATGGTAAGTTGGTAACACCTTACAACTTACCACCGTGGTTGTGTATGAAGACGAGATTCATTTGGTTAAGTATACTATTCCTGGGCTGTCTAATCCAAAGAAGCAGTTGGACATCTATCTAAGGCCTCTTATTGATGACTTGGTACATCTTTGGAGTGTTGGGGTCGAAACATACGACGCTAGTCGCAAATAGAGTTTTACATTGAGGGCAGCTCCGATGTGGACTGTATCAGATTTCTCGGCGTATGCAATGCTATTGGGGTGGTCAACTCATAGAAACCTCGGATGCCCCTGTTGTATGGACAACACAAAGACATTCGTGTTGAAGAACAGAAGAAATGTGTCTTTTTTGGCTGTCATAGATGGGTTTTATCAGAAAATCATCCGTATCGGGGTGATTCCAAGAATTTTGATAGAGATCGAAGAGTTCGACGGTCCAGTCCCATTTCGCTTAGGTCACGAAGTATATGACAGGGTTAGACACTTAAAATATATATGGGAGCAAGGTATCAATGAGGTTTTCGACGCCTACGAGGTGGATCACAACTGGACAAAGAAATCCATTTTTTGGGAACTACCGTACTGGGTGGACGTCAAGCTTAGGCATAACCTAGACGTTATGCATATTGAAAAGAATGTTTTTGAGAATTTATTCAACACCATCATGGATGTGAAGGGGAAAACGAAGGATGACGGTGTCAAATGCAGAAAAGATATCGGGTTGTACTGTCGAAGACCTGAATTGGAACTAAAAACTATTCGTCATCATTTGGTAGCCAACAAGGGTAAGTATCAACTTACACAAGAACAACAAACGCTTATACTTCTTTGGGTGAAGTCTCTAAAGTTTCCTGATGGATTTTCATCTAACTTGGGAAATAAAGTTGATTTAAGTACCCTAAAGCTAGTAGGTTACAAGTCACACGACGCACACATATTCATCGAGCGACTCATGCTGATTGCTTTTAAGGCGTTTTTAGCAAAACAGATCTGAGAAATTGTATCGGAGTTGTGTACATTTTTCCGAGACATATGTGCATCTTCACTTCACATTGAGCGAATGGAACATTGGCAGAACAACATAGCGGGCACACTGTGTAAGCTGGAGACAATATTTCCCCCTTCATTTTTTGACTCAATGGAACACCTACCAATTCATTTTGCTGATGAGGTGCTTCTCGGCGGACCAGTTCACTACCGTTGGATGTATCCCTTTGAGCGTTTCATCTACCGTCTTAAACAGTTGTGCCAAAAAGGAAACAGAGCTGAGGTGGAAGCCAGTATTGTTAACGCTTACATCGAGTTGGAGACTTCATATTTGGGATCCGATTACCTAGATCCAGAGTTAACAACGACCAATACACACTTAAAAAGAAATGAAGTAGCGCCAGAAGATTTCGATGATCCTCAGATTTCTATTTACAATTACCCAGGAGTTGGTGGCAGCACAATAACTCGGAGGGTTCTAAACACCCAAGAATTTTCAAAAGCCACTCATTATATCTTTAGCAACACACCTGAATTTGAACAATATTTGGCGTTATTTGAGACTCGCTTAAGACAACGCCGCCCGCGATTCAATGACCAGCAAATCTACAATAATACACTGATGGATTTTCCAGAGTGGCTTCATTCCCATGTAAGTGTAATCAACATTTCCAAATATAATTATGTAGCAAATTATTCCGTACTTACACTTTCATGTTCATCTAAAATATTTTGTCCAGATTTAAGAGCTTGGAGAAACCTTACCACTACCACAGTGGGTTCACTACTTGTCCGCTGGATTTCACTCTGACGTTGCATGTTCAACAACATACAAAGTCAATAACTGCAAATTTCACATCGAAAGCCATGGTGAAGGGAGGAACACGGTGAACAGTAATGTTTACGTGAAAGGAACAGAGGGTATACACTACTATGGGGTGATTGAAGAAATAATTCATATGAGATGTAGGATCAACTATCGCCTAAAGGTTGTATTGTTCAAGTGTCGTTGGTACGATCCTCAGTTTGTTAAGTCATACCCGTCTAAAGACATTGTCATCGTGAACACTCATAGACCCTATCGTCATTACGACCCTTACATTCTTACCCAGGAAGCGGTTCAAGTTTACTTTGTAACATTTCCGAAATTAGCTGGACAAAATAATCAGGGTTGGGTTGCAGTTTGTCCCGTAAAACCAACAAACGCCATCGACATGGAAGTAGCAAATGTTCCGTTCCAACATGAGGGTCAACACGGATCTAAGATGCCAGTACTTAACGATGAGGTTTATGAGTACACCCAAGAAGGCCGCAAGGATGATAACGTAATTGATAATCCAGATACCGAAGAAGAGTCCGACGAATCCTCGTGAAGTTATACATTTCAAATTTAGTTAAATGATGTACACTTATGGTATCTTTTTGTAATTGGAAAATGTAAGTTCAATTCAAGAATTCTTCAAATTGGAATACATTTTAACGATGGAATAAATTAATGTTATTTATGTTGACTGAGATGGAAAACATTTTAACTGATAATACTCACTTTGGTTTGAAGTAAATGGTCTTTGTAAGATATATTTTACCCTTCAAAAGTAATAAAAAAACTCCACATCTAAAGATCTGCAGGACTGTATTGTCATTGGGTCCTGCACAAAGTTCACTTTTTTGACTGGTCCAAGTGGATCTGACTAGACCAAGAAGCTGGTACTTGAGGCTACAAATATATTCCTGAATGGATATGAGGACTGGAATTCCGTCGCACTTTCTAAGTTCCTCATGCAGAAAAATTCCCAGAACCAACATGAAGCAAACTATTGCAGGCCTCACAATGTTACCAAAATCAAAACTGGAATCTTTATAATACCGGTTCCACTGGAACCGGTATTGACCTGTATGTCACTTCATCTCGTAGGCCCAAAATCGATCCACATCTTCATTTTTGTACATTCCCGGTAGGAGAGAAACCGGGAATAATGGTACCAGTATATATCCTACCGGGATTATATAATAATTAAGAGTATAGGTTCCTTAGGAACCGGGTATTTTGCTGTATTTAGTATATGTTCTTTTAATATAGGTTATTTTAATATAGGTTCTTCAAAAAACTGGTATTTTCCGTTAAAAAAAACAACTGGTATTTAGTCAGCGCTTGATACACCTAAGCGCTGTCTAAAGATACACAAAAGACAGCGCTTAGGTTGAGGCGCTGTCTAAATTCAGATATAAGACAACGCTTTATATATATGCGCTGTCTAAAGTCAGATATAAGACATCACTTACTAAATGAAGCGCTGTCTTATGTTAACTTTAGACAGCGCCTATAGAAAAAGCACTATCTTTTGTGTATCTGAAAATTTGTACCGCTGTATTCGCCCGCCTACGCAAATATTAATATTTACAAAAAAGTAACGGTTGTTTGACGGATTTACGATGAAATAAGTCAAATAATTTTTTAATAAGTAAGTGCAATAATGACGGAATTGTGACTGAATAAGTTAAATTACGTGCGACATCGGAAACCCTTCTCCTTCTACTTCGTAAGTCAGCCGTCCTCCAAAACTCTCGTCCGTTTTAGTCCTTTGCATTCGTCACCCGATTTCGTCAGTTTTCACAAGTCGGTTTCGTCCGCCATGTATGTGTCATTCGTAATCGTGTTTGTTTGATTTTGATTTCCCTTTGTTTGATTCCGTCGCACTGTTGACTGTGGTTGAATGTTCTGCGTTTGTTTGTGGTCGAATGGTTGATTGTTTTCTAAACATCCCTACTCGCACTCTTGTTTGATTCGCGAGTCACGTTTGATTTGTGTTTGTTGACTGTGGTTCGTTTGATTCGTGTTTGTTGATTTTAACTGATATTCATTGTGGGCGAATGTTACAATCTTGTTTGATTATTGCTACATGAATTTGTGTGTTCAAATTACTTGTTTGAACTCTGTGTTTGAATCATTTCCAACTTTGTGTTTGACTCATTTGTTTGTTTGATTAATATCCATTTGTTTTGCTGTACCTGATATCTATTTGTTTAATTCATCATTTGTTTGTTTTATTAATCATTTGGAACCTCTTGCTTCAACTCCAACTCCATGTACCAGCTAGCTCCCTTGGTGTGCTTTTCCTGCTATATTATCTATATGAACAATGATTGCAATAAGCGTATTAGTCCCTTGGGTGATTTTTTTCATACATCACGTTGTATTTGACTTATATCTAACATATATTTAGGTTTACCAATTACATTACAATTTGTGGAAGGTTATATGGAACCACTCAAGCATAATGTAGCTAGTAAGAGGAATACCGGCACTGGTAGAGGTTCTGGGAGTTCATCACAAATGAGGTTAACTGACATGCGCCAACCGAGACAATTAAGCCAGGACATGCATCGTCCACCATCGTCAACCGGAGACACACGTCCAACCCCAGATGTGTACATGCCTTCTATGCCTGTATAGGAGCCTACCGATGTTCCAATGGATGAGGACAGAACCTTACCACATGTTCGTGAATACACGTTTGACGAACTACTGAATTTCAATCACGAGATGTTCGTGGAGGAGTCTCAGGGCAACGGGTAGGATGAGAAGGGAGCCGAAGAGAGTTCGGCAAATGATGATGATCACGATGACACACTTCGGGCAGAGTTTGTTAGAGGAGGGACTTCGGTCGGTGGTGGACTCGATGAGGAGACACCGTTGGGTTCGATGCCAGAGGATGATCGGCCTTTGATCGTTCCAGCTGGAGATGACAAGTGAGTAATTTTTTCCAGCAAATATATTTGTGTAGCTTGTTTTACTAACCATATTGTAAATGTCCAACTTGTATTTTTTTCAGCTTTGACCCACCTTCAACTATTAAAAAAATCGGGCTGCAATGTATTGGGCCTAGTTTTAAGGTTGGTTGGACCACCATCGGGATGTGTGATCCAGAAGCACTGGTGAAGTGGTTTCGACACTTTAAGGTAAAATGTATTACAATTGTATTACCATGAACTTTTTCGTTAAAATTTTCTACATGCAAATATGTTTTCGATTCCATAGTTTTAGGTTTCCATTAAATTGTTCGTAACACAAATATGTAATGTACATGCAGAGCTTGTACCGGTGGGATCCGATCCCCAACGACAAAATTGAGGCCAACTTCAGGAAGAAGGTGGCTAAGATTCTCCTAGATGCCTGGAAAGGCATGCAAACCGGGAAGACTAAAGGCCTGAAATGATTGACGAATGATCACAAAGTTGCGGGAAAAGCTCGATTTAACACGGACCCAGCATTCATAGCCCGCAGTGAAAGGAACAAGCAAACTTATTTGTCCCAGCATGCCAGAAACAGGTCAGCCTTGCACGCCTTTGGGTCGAGACCAGCACACTATCACATGGCGAAGACGGTAATACATTATTTAAAAATAATATAATTTTCAATATCATTTAGAATAACACATTTATAATTAAATGTACAGGAAAAGAGTAATCAAAGACAAGTGTTGCCCACTGATATGTTTGACAAGAAATTCAAGCGTAAGGATGGGACGTATTTGACGCCCGATGCGGAGTTCAAAAGGGTATGTTATGAGCAATTACATTTTCTTATTACACTAATTTCTTAATAAAAGTTGTAGTTACATTTAATTTGTTATACATTTGTTTTTGTTAGTTTCCTATATTCACAAAAATTTTGTTTCCTTTGCTAACTAAACATTTAATGTTATTTGGAAAATGTGCAGAAACAGCTCACGGATGCTGAAGCTTTGGTCCTAAAGAATCACAACGGAAATGAAAGGGTACCAGAGGAGGAGCTAGTAGAGGCCTCTTTGATTGTCATGGGGGTTAACCCGAGGTTTGGGATACCGTATTTGTATGGGCCTGCATCGACATTGTTGTCGGACAAGTTCTCCTCAACAGGTAGCCAGTCATGCGCAAGCTCCCAGAGATCGAGGCCTCCACCATCGGACGACTACACTCTGGATCTGAGGCCGCGTTTAGAGCGCATGGACGAGTCCCAGTCCCGACATGAGGCTGAGATCAGAAGCATCAAGGAAAGCATAGACCGACTGACGCAAATTATGCAAATGCAGGCTGATATGCTGAGGATGTTCACTCCTGGATACCGTCCACCTCCCAGTCAAAGCCCGAATAGAAACAACCACAGTCCGCCTAATCAGAGTCGGATGAAGACAACCGCAGAGATTAGACATTTTAAGTTAATTTGAAAATAATCTATTTTTATTATTAGTACATTTAACTTATGTATTTTATTTTTAGTACATTTACTTTTGAAAATAATCTGTTTTTAAAATTAAAAATGCAATTACTATTATAAATAATATTTTATAAAAATTCAAATTGAAAAAAATAGTATATAAGTATAATGTAACTAAGACGGAATTTTGTGGGAATATCGACGAAATTTGTTAGATGAAATTTTGTGAGAATATCGACGGAATTTTATTAGACGGAATTTTATGGGAAAATCAATGGAATTTTGTGGAAAATCGACGGGATTTCTTTAGACGGAATGTTGTGGGAATATCGACGGAATTTTTTATAGACGGAAATTTGTAGGAATATCGACGGACAAGCTATTGACAAGATATCAATGGACATAAGACGGAAATTATGGTTGACGTAATTACGACGGAATATAGCTAGAAAATATTGTCAACGGAACATTGCTGTATTGTTGACGGAAAATATGATGACGGGACATCAACGGAATGTCGACGGAAATTGTCATTGGCGGATTTATGATGAAAAATTGAAGGAACGACTATTGACGGAAAATGAAAATGACGGAAATTACATGGAATACTGATGATAATATTCAGTCCTGAAAGTTTGTCGGAAAAATGTCAGAACTTTAAGTCACGTACAGAAGATGGAATTTTGACGGTGTTTTTTAGGCGGAAATGTCCCGGAAATAAATCGAAGACCACTGTAACGAAATTTAAACGATAATTTGACGGAGAATTTCTTCGGATACATGCTGGAATTGTGACAGATTTTTTTTATCGGAAATGCGACGGGATATTGATGTAACATTGACGGAAATTGAATTCCGCCGGGAAAAAGGCCGTCAACGTCATCAATGACGGAAATTCGTGTTTTTCCGGCAAATTTCCGTCACTTCTCCGCCATTTTCCTGTAGTCGGAAATTTTTCATAAATTAGTAGTGCGCGTCCACTTTGAATTTTGATTTTTGATTTTTAAATTAAGAATTTTGGTCATTAACGGACAAAATTTTGATGCGTTGTTTCGTTATTAGTCACCACGAGTTTTGGTTGTTAAATTATGAATTTTGGTCATTAACAGTCGCAAATTTAATTGAATTGTTTTGTCACTAATCGCCATGAATTTAGATTTTTAAATTACAAACTTTTATCATTAACGGTCACAAATCGTCACCAATTTTAATATTGAAATGGCGCATTTTAGGCCATATTACAAACGAATTAAGATTTAAAAAAATCATTATTTGATAATAAATTCTCTTTACCATAAATCCAAAAAAAATAAAAACTTCTTTTTACAAAATTCAAGTGAAGTAAATAAAGAATAAAAGTCTTTCATCACACAGTTTGAATGAAGTTAATGTTTTTTGTCTGGTAGTGTGAAGAAGCAAAGCAAATAGTGCGCGAAGACTTTAGAGTTTTATGCATTTTCTCCTTCTCCTTCCCCTTTTCTCATTCTCCAAATCCCTCCTCCGAATCTGTCCCTTCCGATTCCGATTTCCTCGCTTAAATTCTCACTTTCCAATGTCCCCTCACTAATGATTAATCTCACCAATAAACACCTTCAAGCTCAAAGCTGCTGCTGCTGCTGCTGCTGGGTCTGTTCCTCACTTCAACGCTGAAACAGTAAAACTCCCTCCGTCAGAGCTCCCACTGCTCCTGCTTCGATCTGGGTTTGATCTACAATTTGGAATCTAAGCTCCTCTTGTGTAAAGTTTGTAGCTTTTTTTGATTGGTTGGAGGTAGGTGTGGAGGGTTTGACTAGTTGATGAAAGAGTAGGAAAAGCCCTAATTCATGGATGCTTCCACCGCTTCTGGTGGGGATGTTAGTGTCAGCTCCGCTGTTAAGAGGAAGCGCAATCTTCCTGGAATGCCTGGTAAAATAACTTGATTGACCTTAATTTGAATTAGAATTACTACTGATTTTGATAATCTGAGCTTGTTTGTTATGTAAATTGTAATTGTAATGTTTGGCAGATCCTGATGCGGAGGTGATTGCGCTGTCGCCCAAGACACTAATGGCGACGAATAGATTCATATGTGAAATCTGCAGTAAAGGGTTTCAGCGGGATCAGAACCTGCAGCTGCATCGAAGAGGCCATAATCTGCCATGGAAGCTGCGACAAAGATCAAGCGAGGACTTGAAGAAACGAGTCTATGTCTGTCCCGAAAAGTCTTGTATTCATCATGATCCGTCTCGGGCTTTAGGTGATTTGACGGGGATCAAGAAGCATTTCTGTAGAAAACATGGTGACAAGAAGTGGAAATGTGAAAAGTGTTCCAAGAAATATGCGGTTCAGTCTGACTGGAAAGCGCACGTCAAGATTTGCGGCACTCGGGAGTATAAGTGTGATTGTGGGACTTTGTTTTCCAGGTTGATATCATTGAGTTATCGACATCTGCATTTCAATAGTATTTGAGTTTCTGAAGATTCTGCGTATTTTCATGCTTTGTTTGTTTAGGCGGGATAGTTTCATTACGCACAGAGCCTTCTGTGATGCACTGGCACAAGAGGGCGCCAAAGCAACCGAGACCCAAGCTCCAAAACCGAATAGAAAGAGTTTGCATTCGAGAAAGGAGCCAAAAGATCAAAATGCTGCTCCTGGTTCACTGCAGCTAGCCCCAACAAGTGACGTTGTTCCTTCAGCTTCAGGTACAAGCTCATTGCTAAGTTACTAAAAACTGCGTTGTTTCTAATGTTTTGCCAAAATGATGGTGTCAAATCTCTGTTGATGCTTTTAAATTGTGTTCTTCTTGGAGTCTTGTGATCATTTTTTTTATCATTGAATAGTATTATATTCAGCTCGGTCGTTCTTTCTAAGACTTTAAGAAATGGCCAAGTAATGTCTTTCCCTTTTGCCTTTGTTGGATCTCGCTTTCAGTATTTGTCTATATATCAAAGGCTATTTTAATAAAGATAGCAAAGACACTTGTGAGCGAACAAGTTAAAGAGAATGAAAAAGCTAAACAAATAATGGGTTGCGAGAAAGGAATCCATTGTGAATTCAATTTTTGAGTGCAAGTTTTAGTGTGAAAAAAGATACGCGCACATGTTACTTTAAACAAGTGACTCAGATGTTCTTACTTTCACGTCAATTTTACATTTTTGGTGCAGAAGCTCCTGATAAGGTTATGCAAATCACCAAGGAAGAGAAATTTCCAGAAGTAGCCGTTAACTTGGCAGGAAGCTGTAATGTGAGCAGCATTCACAGCGGTGATCCGAGTTCTTGTAGCAGTATGTCTGCAAGCTTGTTCGCTTCATTATCTACCTCAGCGACCATGCAGGCTCAAACTCCCGCATTTAGAGACCTGATTCAATCCGCAACACATCCCAATGGTGCCACTGATTTTGCACCGCCATCATCTAGCAAACCTGTGTCTCTTTGCTTGTCAACTAATCAAGGGTCGTTGTCGTTTTTCGGAACTGATGGTCAGGAGTGTCGCCAATATGCAGTGTCACCGCCGGCAGCCATGTCAGCGACTGCACTGCTGCAGAAAGCAGCTCAGATGAGCTCATCTACCAGTAATGTGTCATTCCTTCATGGATTGGGTGTGAATGTGATGTCCTTGTCAACATCTTCATCTGGACAGTCAGAGAATTTTCCATGGTATAGGAGGCAACTGGAGCAAGGTCGCCCCTCTATTCAGTCAGGGATCGGCTTGGGACTTCCATCTAATAGAAACCTGAGTCTAGAAAACATGATGTTGAGCCATTCCTCAATGTTTAGTCCCAAGCAGGCAACTCTCGATTTACTTGGGCAAGGGATGGCAGCCAACGGAAACTCCAATGGTGGTCTATTGGCCTTGCTTACATCTATGGGTGGTAATATGGATGTGGCTGCAGCAACTGCCTCGTTAAGAAATAAGGATATCAGTAGTAAAGACGTCTGACAAATGACTCCCTGTCATACACAAAGACCTTCGGCCGTCGCTGCCATGCGGGAGATGTATCGAATTTTATGTCACCTCAGATGATCATGTCCTTTTTGGAGGGAAAGAATGATTGTAGTTGCGTCTAAAGGTTTGGTGGTTGTGTATCAGTTCTAAATGAGACGCCTAGTTTATGACCTGGATTCAGGATACATCATCAAACCTTTGATTTTGGAAAAGGCCCTGAAAATGTAGCTCTTGGGGATTGTATGGTATATATTTAGGAAGTTGATTGTTTCTTTGGGTCATCTGAAGTAGCATGGATTATTAGTTATGGATGTATTTGAACATGTTGGAAGTGCTGATGGAATATGAGTCTGGTTGATCAGCTTTTGGCCATGGAATGAAGCACCATAACAGACTGCAGAACCACAATAAGATTGCTTGGAAAACTTATTGAAAGCTAGACAAAACATAACATTACACTTCCAGACAGTGGACTAACCCTAGAACAGAACTGACAAATGCAAAACAACCGGAAAGGAGGGGAAGTGTTAGAGGACTTGGGGAAGCTTTTATTCACTAGCAACTCCTGGATTGTAATCAGAATAGCATGTCCAAGACCTTCTCCAAGTTATCCACCATAATGATGGGAGGTTCAGCTGATCTGCTGCGTCCCATCTCCCTTCTAATCCTTTCTTGTTCTTGTCTCATGGCTGCTTCGCCCTCGCTCTCTTCTTGCCTTCCTCTTTCCTCTTCTTCTGTCTGTGTCCTTCCTGGCCTGGCTCGTCTCCTTGTCTGCCTTTCTTCAGGTTCTCTTGAAGGTGTCTCTTCTTCAGCTTCTCCACCTCCACCATGGCCGCCACCGCCTTCTTGCTCTTCACGTTCCCTTCTCTCCCTTTCTTCTTCTTCCCTTCTAGCAGCCTCCTCTTCACTCTCCCCACCACCGCCGGGGCCTCTTCCTTCTTCCTCTTCCTGCCGTTGTCTCTCCCTCTCCTCCTCCTGGCGTCTCACCTCCTCCTCCCTCTGCCTCCTCTCCCGCTCTGCTCTCTCTTCCTCCTCCCTCTGCCTCCTCTCCTGTTCCGCCCTCTCTTCTTCCTCCCTCTGCCTCCTCTCTTGCTCTGCTCTCTCTTCCTCCTCCCTCTGCCGCCTCTCGTGCTCTGCTCTCTCTTCCTCCTCGCGCCTTGCCTCTTCTTCCCTCTGTCTCTTCTCTTCCTCTCTCTTTCTTCTTTCTTCTTCTTCTCTGGCTGCCTCTTCCTCTCGTCTCCTCTCTTCCTCCTCTCTTTTCCATCTCTCCTCTTCCTCCTCCCTTCTCCTAGCTTCTTCCTCTTCTCTCCTCTTTCTTTTCTCCTCCTGCCACACACTAAACTGCTCCTCGGCACAAGAAGTACACTCAACAATAAGGGACTCCTGCTGCTGCCCCGAAAGCTGAACAACAGTCTCATTGTCCACATTAAAAGCTGCAGCCAGCACATCTTTACCTATTACCTGGAACACCGATTGTTTCCCTACCAAATACTGAGGATAATTTCTCGTCCCCATCGTGCTGAACCCCATGAAAACAAAGCTGCCATTGTTGAAAGATGTCTGAGACATTGGATGGAACCGTGGTACCACAAAGACATCACCTTCCTCAACCCTGAAGCTCTGGTTCTCACAGCCTGACTGGTTCCCCACTGAGCTCGAACATACAATTCTAACCATCCCTTGACCTGCAACCACAAATGCAATCTCGGTAGCCATTGGGTTCCAGTGTGGCGCCATCATCGCACCCTGCACACAGTTGGACCATGAAAATCACAACCAAGCAGTGCACTTGTATGATCTATATGCCTAACCTTTTCTCGGCAGTGGGACTAAACTAACCTTAGTCAAGTTCACATAGAACGCGCCAAAATTCGAGTCCTTCAAAACTTCAAAATCATTGGGTGTCACAGTTAAGCTCCACCCGTTGCAATTCTCAAAATCACGATCAGCGGTGTAAATGTTGAATGTCTTACTCTCCTTGTCCTTGTCTTTCTTCTTCTCCTTCTTCTTCTTGTTCTCCATTTTGGAGCCATCAAGTCTCAGGGAAACTCGCATGTAGCGACCTTCCCAGTCCCATAATTTTCCTTCTTCTGGCTGGCTCGGCACATCCTGGATTATTAGTGGCTGCTTCGTTGCATTCTTCATGGTCTGGATCACTTCCTCCTGTACCTATACAACATGAAACAAGCAATGTCATACACTAACAACCGCACTGTAAGAAGGAAACAGATTAGGATCACAGTCAAAACAGACGCATAATAATAAAATGGCATGGTTCAAGTTTACAAATTCAAAATTTTTGTTTAAAAAGAAAAAATCATATACCTTTTATTATAAAAGTGCATCATTTTACCTAATTCAATGTTTGGCTTGACATTCCTGGCAGGGGAAACATACAAAATCTGCACATAAGCATACCTGGAAAGCAGCTTGCAAGACGCTACTATCAAACCCTTTTACAAGATCAGCAATGCTGGAGTAAGGACCCATAGGCGAAAAGCGAGACTGAAACAGTTCAAAAAAGCAATCATGATCATTTCAATATATAATATAATACCTCCTAATATATAACAGTACAAGTAGCTACGTACTGATCAGACAAACAAAGAGAGACACATACATATAAGTCTTCATTTGAGTTGGCAAAGAGGGCAGTGATCCTCAGCCTCTCCCTCTGAACAGTCCCCAAGTTGCTTCTGATGAAGAAAACAGACCCTTGTTTTAACCTGTAAACATCTCCTTTACTCAGAGACATAGTGGCAGATCCCTTGCCTTGGTCAATCCAGGTCAGATCCCCATTACCTGCACCAAAATCGACAAACGTAAGATTTGCTAACAATGACATTGGACATGGTATAGTACTGTATGGTTCGAGTGAAGAAAGGGCGGGGTCGTTTTGAGATGAGAACCTGAGTGACAGTAGAGAAGCATTTCTGCATGCAACATGACAGGAAGGAAGAGAGCATTAGGCTCCAGTTTAAAGAAGTGAAGATTAAAGCTCCCATTTTGAGATCCATCCCCAATTTGGACAGCTGAGATCTCTCCATACTCGTTCTCCAACACCGTCCTCCTCTCATCTCTCTTCACCACCAAACTCGAATTCCCAACAGCCCACAATGATGTCACGCAGCAGCACAAGCACAGCAAGCTGAGGGTCTGCAATGACGATATTTTCTTATTGATCATTTTTTTTTTCCTTTTTTGAATTGTGAATGCTTTGGACAAAGATGGTTATGTGAGAGATAAAGCAGGTAGAGGAGAGGTGGTTTTGTAAATGGTGAGAGTGAGGGACGTGTCGGGACAAGGGGACACGTGTAAGACACCACGCATAGGGCTTGCATGCACCGTGACTGGCTGAATGGCTTCCTGATCGTGTCTTGTTGGTTGAAGACAGAGACAGTCAACTGTTTTTGTAGTTTTGTCACGTGAATGGGTGAAGTGGATAAGAGGCGTCATGTTTGGGGATCGGTCAGTTTGGAAGGCCGTTCTTGTTGCTATATGGACGTTGTTACTTTTGGACGGGATCGAGCAAATGGACTGGACCTGATGACTTGGAGTCTTGGATTGAGGCCCATCTTGGCAGGATCGCAATTTCTGTGTAAGCTGGCCGTCCTATACATAGCTCATACGCTACGCTATAATTTTGCTACCTTTGAGCCGGCGTCGTTTTGCCTTTCAAATTCGTATACATTTGGCCAAAAGAAACCTGCTTCTAACCTGGCATTTCACATATAATATTAAAGTCTGTGGACGATCCTTTGCTTGCTACTAGAGAAAAGCTAATTTTGCACTATTAAAAAGGTAGTTGAAAAAGATGATGATGATCAAAAGTATTTGCATTACCTCTTTTACTACAAAGACACTATCTCATGCCTGCAGCTTAGATCAACCATTCATCCTTCACCCTATCTCATTGTGCCTTTTCGATCACATTAGCTTTAGTTTTGTTTCCCTTCCCTTCCCTTCTCTTTCTTTCTTTCTTTCTTTGCTTTTTGGCGTGAGTGGATGATCGCGTGAATGACCATCTTTTTCTCCCCATCAAATTATTTGAGGCAAGAATCTTCTATTACTTGTTGATTCTTTTGTGTTCTTCAAGCCTTTTAATGTGTTTTCCATTGATTTTCATTCTATGTCGCTGCCTTGTTGGTCTGCGAACCTTGGTTCCTAAGCTAGTGTCCCAAACCTGAAAAAAATATTAAAGGCACAAACAAATTCAACTAGACTTCATGGCACACAAATAATGCCACCTAACAAGTAGCCATTGAGCCCCAGCTGATTGACCTTATGGCATCAATTTTTGAAGGGATGTTCATTCAATATGTATGCTGCAACGAATACAAATCTAAACCGATACATGTTTTTCAATCATCATGCAATTAGAATTTCAGCTTGCTATATCGATGAAGATATGGGTGCATATAAACATCAACAAAATATAAAGCAGTTTCACCTTCTTTTTTCTTTTTCCCCATCAAGTAAAAGTGACTTTTGTATCTTGAATTCTAGCAAAACACTGTTGCTTTTAGTTAGAAAAACTGGTAAACTTCTATGTTGCTAGTCCCGATCACTATATTCCTTCCACAAATTTGACTTCTGTTGTTGTCAGAAGCTTGTAGAAGTAGTGTTCATTTAACACAAAACAAGATGATCTTTTCAAACTAACCATGTACGCCACCGCAAACAAGTGGTTAAGAACTATGACTTCCAAAGTTCGATAAAATTTGAAAACTCACATCCGAGATGACAAAACTGTACGAAAGTAAACTACGTTCAACCAAGTGGCATGCAAATGTGTAACAATTAATATCGTGGAACATTTCATTTCAATAGACGACAAACTTCGCGTATATGTACAACCGATAATAGTTTACTATCGTGTGTTTGGTTTTGCTATCTATATGTAATGAGTGGCAATAAAGGATGGGGCTGTGATGGCTACTGGAGCTTGAGAAAATAAGGGCTGGGCACAATCACCTGCACTAAAAGGAGAGAACATATTCCCTCTCTTTTTTGGGCCTATATCTATACAACAATATAGTCGATGTGCATAGAGCATGTCAGAGTTTATCGATAAAGTTTTCAAAACCTCATGTGCATCTTTATGTATCACTAGTATAGGCATGCTAAAAAAAGACAGCAATACACATATTGTAATCAAAATCTGGTATGTAATATGATATATTATCAAATAACAATATTTCAATTAGAGAGGACGAGACTCACATGCGCATAAGTGATTGAAAGAATGGACCCTAGTGTCGACTTTCAGGAAATTAGTTTAATGTATGTACACTTTTATCATAAATATTAATTCAAACCAGTACATCAATACTTCTTATTACCAAAATGCATTCACATGTGACTTCGACCCTTCTAATATCCGACCTACAAGACTAATGATTTAACAAAAGATCCTCATTTTAACTTCCCTGTTTAGTAAGTTTCCAAAATGCCTTTTCGGTAAGCATGTGAATTAGTTGAACTATACAACGAAAGAAACGCGTACTACTGTCATGTAAAAAGTTTATAGATATGATTCCTCTCCACCCTTGTGATGTTCGACTTTTTTATTATCAGTATACCTTTTAATGTATAACTACGTAGAAAACCACACAGTAATGAAGTGGCTGCTCTGATATTACAAAGAAAAAGTGAAATGGCATCATATGTACTATCAAAGACGACAGAAAGCATCGATCGAAAGCATACATGTGGCCCGTGGGCCAGATTAAGAGCCACTCGACCTGTAAGACCATATCACCCCGTCTAATGTATGGACCAATGTTATAGGTAACCCTGTGATTAGTTTTACTCATTGGGGGCGAATATGTAGGTTCCTTTATGATTTTGTAATGCGTTACAAATGCTGGCAATATTTGACATGATGTTTGCCTAAACCATAATAAAATATACACTAGTCTTAGTGAATTTAACTAATGCAATGGAAAAAAAGAAGATAGTGTGGTTTTAGTAAATAGGCAAGAATCAAGAGTGCACCTAATCAAAAGTTACTTGAAAACAGATGAAAAACTAGCAAATATTGTTTAACCCACAAAAATTAAGTTATTAGACCATGCCATGAACAGCAGCTTGATAAGTTTTCCAACAAGGTGATTACAGTGGAGTTGGTTCCTATGAAACTAGATCAACATTTAAAGGGCTGACTAATTAGCAGGATCCTTCATCCACACTTAAGTAAGTCATTTTAGCAACATGGCATTGTTTTTTACTAGCTCAAACCCAGGTAGAGTAGCCAATAGTCCTCGGTTTGTATCAAAACTTTTAAATACTGAACTTATGAACTTTCCATTCTCTTGTTCCAGCTCGATTTGTCTATTAATCCAGCTTTATCAATATAGTTGCAAACTACTTGCATAGGGTCTTAGAGAATACGGCCTACTTAAGGGATGTATTGGCTTTGGCTCTAAAAGTGACGGTGTAATCTCTCTTATCTTACCATATGAATATGTACGCTATAGTAATTGAGTGACAAATTTTCCTAGCACAACTTCAAACTTGGCTTAATACTTCAACAGGAATCAAATAAGGCAACTGACCTGGTTAATATGGAGAATGAACAAACAAGCAAACCAAAGTTTGGCCACTGTTTGACTTTCATTTTTCTGCAGGCTCTCTTTTTCTCTTGCTAAAGCATCTTTCACTTTTGTATATCATGGACAACAGTGTGCGTGCTTGTCCCACCACCATGCAATTGCAATGCATCAGCTCATCATCTTCTTCATCACCTTCATCCAGTTCCATGTATAAAACCTGCACCAATATTCATTCAATCCCATGATTCGCCCCCTCAATGGAAAAACACCAAACAAACTCCATCACCCCCATAGACAACAAAATAGATCAACAGTTGAATTGACAACCAGCTAGAGTTTGGAACTCCCCAAGGGCGACCTCTGACTGGAAATGAGATTTCCTGCCCTTACTCCTCATTTGGCAGCTCATCTCCCCAGCAGCTTCATACCCAGTTCAACCCCATCAACAGCCAACTTCTGTTTCGAACGCACCTCAGTTCTCGACATTAGGCGCAGCCCCAGCCCAGTTCATGATAATTTTCACACCACCTCGATTTCTGATGTGCTCTCCCATACTCAAGACCTCTCACTTCTAACGTCCATAAACGACCACCACCAGCAAGCTACTGTGCACAATCTGGACGACTGGGACTCAATCATGCGAGAGTTAGGCTTACACGACGATTTCGCTCCATCAGCCCTCAAACCAGCGTTCCCTTCTCACCACAGCCCCTCGTCCGATTCAGATGTCACCCAATTCCACGACCTCGCCTCCTCCACCATTCCAGGTTCTGACCAGCTGCTGTTCTCACCCTCGGATCTCGAATTCGCTGACTGGAACACAAACGTCGGGTTCGATTCAGTCGAAGAGCTGATCAGAGCCGCTGGTTGCTTGGATTCAGGGGAGCTTCAACTCGCTCACGCCATGCTTTCCCGCCTCAATCAACGCCTCCGTTCACCCGTCGGTAAGCCGCTTCAGCGAGCCGCGTTCTACTTCAAGGACGCCCTCAACTCCCTCCTCTCCGTTTCGACTCATCCCGCCCAATCCTCAACCCTAGAAATCGTCGAATCCATCAAAGCACAAAAAGCCTTCTCCTCCATCTCTCCGATCCCTATGTTCTCTGATTTCACCGCGAACCAAGCCGTGCTCGAGTCCATCGAGTCCTCCGCCTTCGTTCACATCGTCGATTTCGATATCGGACTTGGCGGGCAATACGCCTCGCTCCTAAGAGAGATCGCCGACCGATCAGCCTACGCGAAACAGATCCGCGTGTCGATTCGCATCACGGCGATCGTTCAGGAGGAGTTCGAGAAGGAGTCCAGTCTGGTCCGCGACAATCTCAGTCAGTTCGCTCGCGACCTACAGATCCGTTTCCGGATCGACTTCGTCTCGCTCCGAAGCTTCGAGATCCTGTCCGAAAAATCGATAGAGTTCACCGAGGACGAGAAGACGATCGTTCATCTCTCTCCGGTAACCTTCCGCCGCACCGGAGCAAAGTTCGTGACCGAACTCCGCCTCATCGTCCCGCACGTCGTCGTTGTAATGACCAGTGAGGAATGGCTGACGCCTGAAACGGTGTCGTTCAGGAAAAGTTTTGTTGAGGGGCTTGAGTTCTACTCGGTGCTGCTGGAGTCTCTGGACGCGGCGGCGGCGTTTGGGGGTGGCGAGTGGGTGAAGAAGATCGAGGCGTTCGTGCTGCGGCCGAGGATTTTGGTCGAGGTGGAGACGATGGGAGGGCAAACGACGTCGTGGAGAGAGATACTTGCTGGCGCGGGAATGAGACCGGCTGGGCTGAGCCGGCTAGCCGAGTTTCAAGCCGAGTGTTTTGTGAGAAAGGGAGAGGTTAGAGGTTTTCATGTCGGCACACGTCATGGGGAACTGGTGCTGAGCTGGCATGGTAGACCCCTTGTTGCCACGTCGACATGGAGATTTTAGTTTTAGCACTCTATGAAATTAACGTGATAGATTATTATTACTAATGTGTTACGAGTTGATGAACTTAATAACGAGGGAGTGTGGGAGTGATATTGTTAATGTGTTTCAAATGGCAAGAGACTTAAAAGATACAATTTACATTTTTTTTAATGAAGGGGTACAATACAACGATTTATTTAATGCATAGTATATGTATAGATCTTAGAAGCTCAATCTCTCGACATGATTCCGCAGTCATTGGTACATATATCGGTATCTTGAACAACAGACCATGTTCGACACTTTTTACCATGGATCCGCGCATATCTACCTCTGAATCATTGGTACATTCTTCAATATTTGGAGCACATGCCGCATCTCGGACACCTTTACCATTGTAAGACATAACACATAGGAAGCATCCACGCGCGAGGCGGGACGAGAAAAACATCCACACACGAGCAGGGCGAGGAAAAGGAAGAAGAAGAAAATCTCACAAAATTGTGAGAAAATTTTTGACCCCAGGATGAGAGCTATCCCATTTCGAAATAATTAACTTGATGGCTGTTAGACTGTAATCCTAGCAAAGTATTTGTGTATTGGTTAATGCTTGTACAATCAAGTTTGTTTCTCCTTATAGCTTTGTTACATTCAAGCTTTTGCAGGGTTGTAAGTTTAAGGGATTTAGGACTTAGGTCTGCTAAAGGAGTAATGATGCAGTGTCGCTTCATCAGACGGGAAGGTGGTGTTCGATCTTAGGGCACCCGCATCTGTCGAGGACTCCCTATCTTTTGAGGACTTCCTTCATGAGAACTTCCTATTAGTATTCATTCAAATAGAACTTCCTATTTCACTAGTTTATGCACTCGTTTTAGAAATAGGATTTCCTATTACTATTCATTATATAAAAATTTGAATTAAAATTAAACATTTATGAGTTTTACTTGTATTTTTTGTTTCATCCTTTTGCTATGTGTTATGTTTTATTTGTGTTTTTTGTTTGAAGGTTATGCTATGTGTTTTTTGTTTCCACCGGTTTTGATATGACAAACATTCTGTCGATATGTTACTTGAGCGTGCAGGTTGATGCACAGGTACTCTGGAAGTAACGTTCCCACAGTGCGTAACTGCAGGGAGAGAATATCGGTCTAGATATTTTGAGAGATCTTTTAGTTCCCAAATATCTCGAGATCCAGCTGGAAAACGTGTTGGATGATGAAGGAAGAGTCTATCAAAGATCTCGCTACAAATTAGACAATTGGTTTAAAAGACCAACATCAAGATTTGGGAAATATTTGATTAAAGATCTTCGGTGCCGTTCTTTAGGAAACAAAGATAATGCACGACCAACTTGAATATTATGGGATATTCTTGTTGAATATTTGGCAAGATTATTATGGATAGTCTTGTTAAATATGAAAGATGTTTGCTTGAAAATCTAGGGTTTTCCGGGAGGATGGACGAACTATAAGATGGATGCTACGACCTCCATTAGCACTTGTTCATTTTGGAGACTACTGGCGTCGAGGCTACTAACCGAGCAACGACTGAAGATTGCTGATTGAAGGTTGACGTACTGATGACATACGTGACAGTGAACGAACGGAGAATCTGAGCCAGACGGAAATAGCAACTTGATGTGTGGTGATCAACAGAGGTGATTACAACTAAGGTGCATCTGAAAGTAAGGTGGTACACCCTTGAAAGTAAGGTGGTACACCCTTGAAAGTGGTTGGGTTGTAATCAACTCTTTATAACCGGTAAGACGTTAAATACAAGGAGTTATTTCGAAATCCTTCTTGTTGTGCTAGAAGGTATTGGTTTTTCTCCAGTACTTATTCGAGTGCTGGAGTTTCCACTATAACTTGTCGTGTCATCTTAATTTTACTTGCTACATTTTTTATTTCCGCTGCTTTATGTTTACTTGGAAAGGAACGTTACTTTCCAGGTCGCTAACTACGATCCAACAATTGGTATCAGAGCCTGATCTCTAGATTCGTAGTTAGCTTTGCAGGTAAAATGACATCCATGAATGACTCCTTCTGGAAACCACATGTCTTGAAAACAAGCGAGTATGACTAGTGGGCAGAACAGTTTGAGGCACATACATGTTCCCTGGACGGACAGCTATGGAAAATCATGAGCAAGGCGCAATGAGGATTCCAAATCAGCTAATCTTACCATGGAGAAGGATAGGAAATATTATAATGATGCAGATTACAAGATCCTTGAAAAGATTAGTAGAGCAAAGAAGATTCTACATCAAGCCCTCAGTCCAGGAGATCTGAAAAAGATGCTTCACTATAAGATCACCAACGAAATATGGGATGCTCTGAAAAGGCTCTACTTGGGAAATGATGACGTGAAGAAGAACCATATCTTAGCCGCCATGAAAGATTATGACAATGCGGTCCAAGGTAAGGATGAACCACTTAAAGAATTTCACTCACGCTTTTAGGGCTACGTTGGACAAATGCATTTTCTAGGAAAATAGGTCCCTCAATGGAAGGTTACCCATCACTTCCTTTAAGCCCTCAGCTCGAAGTGGGATGTCGTATCTGTGGCCCTTCAGGCACAAAGTGACATCAAAAAGATCACTATAGTGGAACTCGTAGCTAAACTTTAGAGCAGTGATGGGATTCGGCAAAGGAAAGCCGCGAGGCACGAACCCAAAAAGACCCAGTCCATTGCACTCAAGTTCAAACGAGCCTTCAAGCTAGCTCAGAATGAAGACGATGGGGAGCCCAAGGATGAGATGACAGCAGTACTGACTAGAGCACTTAAGATGGTAGTTACCGCACCGAAACGTTCCTTCAAGGGGACTACCTCAAATAAAGATGTATTATGCTACCACTGCCAAAACAAAGGACATATATCAAAGAATTATTTCAGCAAGAAGGCGGGGTTAGCCACCAGCTCAAAAGATTGTGAAGGCTATGTTAGTGGCATGGGGTGAGTCTGATGAAGATAACGAAGAGGAAAGATCAATGGGAGCTGTTTGCATAATGTCTACTAATGAGGCAACTGAATGTGATCCTTTTGCGTACCTAACTTATAGAACTAACGAGCAATTGATATCTCTTATTAAGAAGCTTGTGAAGAAGAATACCAAACTCAGTCAGGAATTGCAAGACTAGGAGCAAGTTACCACAACTCTTGAAGAAAATGGTAATCTATGGGCTAATAAGGCCTTGAAACTTGAGGAAGAACTATCTCAGAACAGAACCAAGTTGACCAAACAGCTCCAAAACCTTGAAAAAAGGCTAAACTGCTTGAACACACGAAATGAAAGCCTACAGACAGAGTTAGATGATATCTGTTCCCTAGAAGGTAAGGTTACCCAGCTTGAAGAAGAAAATGCAAGAGTCATGAAGGAAGTTGAGGTGACAAGAGGAAATGAAGAGGAAGAAAACAAGAAGTGGTTGCAAGAATACACAGATACAAAGGCTTCTGAAATCAAGGAAGGGTTCGCCAACCACTTCACATCTCGACCCGGTCTTGGGTACAATTCTGAAGCGGAGAACAATGTCTCAAAGAAAGGAAATGAGGTGGACCAAGTATTTGAAATACCCTCCAAATGCAAATGTGGAGCAACCCAAGGAATGACAACCCTACGTGCCAACAGAGGCACTACTCCGTTTGACGGAAAGAAGGCCTACACTCTTTGACTAAAGCAAACAGTAAACCTTCCCACATTGACTTTGCTGTAAGAGTCACCAACAGGTCTGTCCCGCGAGGAAGAAGTAAGTATGTGGACTTGAAACATCACAGAGTCTGCTGGCACTGTGGTCAGGCAAGATATCCAAGTAGAATGCACCCTACGAAGAGACCTAGAACAAAGGGTAAAATGTAAGTACGGGACACCAGGAAGACGAGAAAAGGTCTGCTGGACATGTAAATAGTCTGGACACTATAGAAAGACTTGTCCTTACATAGAGAGCCAGAAGAACAAAAGTTGGAAACCAAAAGCCTTGCCAAGGAACGTTCCGGAGAAAGACAAGGAGGAAACTAGTAACACAAACAGATCCAGAATCACTCATGCTGCCAAGAAACCAAGTAAGCCTAAGCTTATTTGGGTTCGTAAAAACTAATGTCTTATTCTTACAAGATGGAGAGGTGAGCTATCCATGGTACATAGATAGTGCATGCTCATCATCATCGTCACCTGATTCTGCAGCTTCATTAACGTTTTCTGCAGTTGATTCAGCTACCACGATATCCGGTGAGTAGAAGAGCAGCCGAGATTTAGATTCATCCTTAGTTAAGACCACATCAGCAGCAGGGACTCCGCGATCCAAATCTGATTCCTCCACCTTGTCCACGGATGAACCGGAAGTAGAAATTAGACTCACTTGTGACTTAAGCTTGGAGAGAGTTGACATGTAGACTGAGTTTTGGGTCTTCATTTCGGTTAGGGTTTGTTTGAGCTCTTCACACACATTCCAAATCGAACCAAATAGCTCCTCTCGCGATTGTTGGATTTCAGGTGGCTTGAAACGGTGTCTAAGGTCTACGACAAAATTATCCCACGTACTGAGTCGCCGAGCCAACCACATCTGACGGTACCACTCCATAGCTTCCCCGGATAAATAAGGAACGGCCACTACAAACTTTTGTTCCGGAGCCGTCTGATATCTAATGAAGAAGCATTCAATCTGATGAAGCCACTGATCAACACCATCGCCATTGAACAATGAAATTTCAGATATCGGTTAAAAGTTTGAGTAGTAATACCGGTTGCAATAGGCTATCATGGATGTTTAGCTCTCGATGAAGAAGCACCAATGATACAAACCGTGATGTTTGTAACAAGTTAGAAGGATAGATGAGATGAGGAGTGATAGATTGAGATAGAGATGAGGAAGAAGATTAGGGTTTGGAAGAGGAAAGGGGATGAGGAGACTGAGGAGATGAGAAGAGATATTTCATTAATTCATTTCTTGCCCTCTGCCTTTCCTTCTACACACAACTTATACAAAATGATGTAACTATAGTAAATTGCATTTAAGTCCCTAAACTTCTTATTATGACATAATTGAGTACGTAACATGCTCAATGTCGAGGCGCTTCGCTTTCCTCCCCCCAGACAAATGATTCACTCCATATCCCTGTGTGTCCGGACTCGCTACTTTTGTAAGACGTGAACCATTTTGTCATCACTTCCATGAAATCAATGAGAACTCCTCGCTTGATGTATATCATTATATCGATATCATCACCCGAAATAAGCCTAGCCTTATCTTTCCACTGATTAATCACTTGTGCCACAAGCTTATGTATAACTTTCCAAACGCCATCCTTAATGTTACTAGAATACAGATTGGGCACGAAAAACATGTCTAGGCCTGAAATCTCCTTCCAAAACAGAGTTTGTTCATAGTCATCACAACTTGGTACCTCCCCCGTCAAAGGAAATCCTAGAGCTTCACAAACATTCGCTCTATCCCAAATCCTATAACAACTGCCCACTGATGCATACCAACTCCTATCTTGCCCAACTTCACCCCTTTTTTCAAAAAATGCCAAAAACTCACGAAGTATGTTCGGATATGTAAGAGCATTTTGATCAAAAATCACACCTAATCCGGCTTTAGTGAGCAAGGACTTTATCCAAGATATGTAATGTTTTTAACGATGGTTCATGGGGAAGCATAGTTTCAAGGATTACCTTATCCTTGCAAAAATCCTCATAGAGTTCCAAGTCCTTTGGATTGAGTGCCGGAGTTCCGGTTGGGTAGGGGCGGTGATGGACCAAAATTATACGAATCATAAACACAGTATAACCCCCTTAATTAGATATTTTGTCTATTTAACTTTTGTTTGTTAGTTCAAATATATTTTTGCAGGGTAATTCAGAGCTTAGAGAGAATACACACTAAAGAGGAGCTTTTAGAGCAGAAAAGATGTTACGAGTCAATCCAAGGTCAAGATCATATGCCGACTGAAGAAATATCAAGGATCCTGACGTTGAAGCACTCATAACAAATTAATCAGAAGAATCAGGAGAGGAATCAAGACAGTCCGGGGAAGAAACACACTGACAGTTTTGTGAAAAGACTGCACAAAACTGTACAAAATTCACATTGGACCAAAGTGACCGGCCACTTGTTGAAGAGGTGACCAAGGGAGGAGCTCCTCCCCTTCCACCACCGGCAACCGGCGGCTCCTCCTCCCTTGACCGGCGGCTTTTGGCTCCTCCACATGTCTCCTCCTCCTTGCTCCTCCTTCCTCCTCCCTTGGATCAAAAGACATGTGGTGGCTCCTCCACCCTCCATTCTCCTCCTCCATGGATGGCCTCCACATGCAACCATCTCCACCCTCCATCTCCACCCTCCATGGCTATAAAAGGAGGAGCTCCTCCCCTCATTTTAATAACCACCTCACTTGTAAAATTCACTTCTCTCTCTAAGTTATGTATTTGTAAGTTTGGGTTTGGAAATAAAGGATAGCTCCCTTGGCGCTTCAACGGTTGTAAGTATTTCTTAGTATTTATTCAACTGTTTTTTATTTCCTTAGTTATAATGTTTAGCGCGATGAATAGTAGCTAAACTAGTAGTTCGGTAGAAGGGGCGCACTTGTATTATAAAATGTTTTAGACTATTAACTTAGCGTCTCGTCTTAGTATTCAAAACTTGTTCTATGTGCCATATATCAAGTCAGAGTTTCCAAGGTTGAGTGGAAGCTGTCACAAGCAAAGCTCTTCCGTGGGAATTCGTGATCATACTCGGTAAGTGGAAGCTGTCACAAGCAAAGCTTATCGAGGAGTTCAACTTATCTAAAACACCACTTGGTCAATAACATAACTGGGAGATCAAGTGGATGCACATAAGGCTAAGATACTTCGAAAGGAGGAATTAGTCTTAAGTAGAACAAGTGTTGCTTTAGACGATGTTGCAAGTCTTGCGCTACGAAAGGGCCTCGATTCATCTTTGAATACTTAGATGATTCACTAAGGGTCAATGATAAACAGGATATAATACAAGCAGGCCCCTGAAACCGAACATTTCTCTTTAATTATAAACTGCAATTTACTTTCCAGTACTAAAACCAACCAACCAACCAACCAACCAACCAATCAATCAATCACTTAGCTGGTAGCTTTAAAACCAACCAACCGACCTAAAACACGCTCTCTCGCTGGACAACCCCCTCAAAGAACATCTATTCCCCTGATTCCCTTGGGTTCGACCCCTACTTACCAAGTACTACCCAGTAGTATAGTCGCAAGTAGCGGACTATTATAAATTTATTTGCACAAATCGCTTTAACGACGAGCGGTCTGTCAAATTGGCGCCGTTGCCGGGGAATCAGCCATTGGATAAAGTTCTTTGAATCGTTACGCGCTTCAAAACAACCATGTCTCGTGAAGAAAGTCACCATGACTACCAGGATGACGAAGAAATAAACCTGTACGATCAAAATGATGAGGTACCGTTTCCATTCGTCGACGATCCGGAACGACTCATCAGAAACAGAAGAGCTCGTGATAGGGAAGCAGTCAGAAGAAACCAAGAACTACCCGAGGACCGAAATGCAGCTGGTCCAGTACAACCTCCTATTCATCCCCCACGACCACAACCTCAACCTCGATACATGCCAGGAAGAGAACCCTCTTTCGACGACTACTACGGGGATAACTACTACCGTGAACCAACTATGGGCGAGTTAAATGCCCCTAATTTCGAGACACAGCCGTGGTGCATCTATGAGAGCCCTGAATTAGAGAACGTAACCATCAACGCATCAGTAGCGCACAGCTTGCCCAAATTCTCAAGAGCTCATGGAGAATCTGCAACAACTCACCTCCAACGCCTACATGGCATTTGCCAGAATCTAAAGCCCAATCGAGTGAATATGGACGACTTCAAGTTAAAGGCGTTCTATTTTTCCCTCATAGACTCGGCAAGCGACTGGTTCCTTTCATTGCCTTCCGGAAGCATCAGAACATGGGCTCAGATGCAGAAGAAATTCTTAGACAAATACTATCCGGCTGGAAGAGCAATGCAAGTAAGGAGGCAACTACAGGAAATCAAGCAAGGTCCCAATGAAACCATGTACGATTACCTGGAAAAGTTCAATCACCTAGAAAGAAGCTGCTGTACCCTTGGACTGCCCGAGAAATTAGTCATCGAGTACCTCATTGATGGATTAAGACCCTTAGACAAATTGCTCTTGGATGCCTCAGCGGGAGGATCCATGATGAATCTATCATTGAGTGGCATAAGGAATCTCATCGCCAACGTTGCTGAAAATGCCCGATTTAGAGAAGAGACTACTCGTCAAGAATGAATTCTCTCGATCAAAAAAGGTAGCACAAGCCGAGACATCAGTAAACTCCATGACTGAAGAGATGAAACAGTTAAAGGAGATGATGATCGAGATCATACGTAGACAGCCAGTTCCGGTAAAACCTTGCGAGTTCTGTGGTTCTACAGACCACAAAACTGACGCATGCCCAACATTGATAGAAGAAGAACCGGCGGAAGTAAATATAGTAGGAGGATATCAAGGATACAACGACAGAGCTGGACAAAACAGACATTACGGTCAAACATCCAACCCAGGCTGGCGTAACAACAACAGCTATCCTCAGAAGGAGACACAACCAGCTGTCCCTCAACTAACCCATTCATTCTACCAAGAAGCCCCACCAACAGACCATTACCAGGCAAGCTCGAACAATCATCAAGGACCAAACAAGTCACTTGAAGACATGATTGCGCAATTGTTAGGTACTGTGCAGCATTTGGGCACTACTATGCATCAATTCCAAGCCGAAACCAAGGGAGAGTTATCGGACTTGAAGATGCACATTTCTCAACTCGCTGCCTCAGACTCCGCACACGCTAATGAGTCCGGGAGACTCCTCTTGCAAACCATTCAAGGCATACAGGAAGATGTGAATGCCTTGACTCTTAGGAGTGGAAAAACGCTTGCCAACAAATCTTAAGAGCAAGAGGAGGACAAAGACCCAAGATTGCCCAGGGAAGAGCAAACGAGGCCTGAAACTCTCGAAACTCTAGAGGAAGAAGCAACCGATAAAGACGACGACATAATTGAGGAAGAACGGGATGCGTCCGAAGAAGAAGAAAATACGTCCCAGGAACACGGGCCTAACCCGGTACCCAGAACCGAAAATCCTAGAATCAGCACAACACTTCCATTTCCAGTACCTACACGCGTGCAAAAACAACATGTCATGGATAAGGAAGTGTTGGAGTTGTTCAGCAAGGTTGAAATCAACATTCCCCTCTTGGAAGCCATCAAGCAAATTCCTCGGTATGCCAAGTTTTTGAAAGAACTTTGTATCAACCGGAGGAGGAATGCTGGAAACGATCAGGAGCTGATGAGTAGGAACGTATCGGCAGTCATGCAGCGAAAAGTCCCCCCTAAATGTGGAGATCCTGGAACTTACACCATTCCATGCAAAATTGGCAACATCAGGATCGATAACTGCATGCTAGACCTAGGGGCATCAATCAATGTTCTTCCCTTCTCTATCTACTCATGCCTTAAGATTGGACCGCTCAAACCCACCGGTCTCACTATTCAATTAGCTGATCGATCATGCAAACAGCCTGAGGGCAAAATTGAAGACGTCCTGGTTCAAGTAGGCAAATTAGTGTTTCCAGCAGACTTCTACGTCTTAAAAATGGAGAATGGCGGACCTACTGATCATGCACCCATCCTTCTCGGCCGTCCATTTCTAAAAACAGCAAAAATGAAGATAGACTGTGGAAGTGGAATGCTCTCAATGGAAGTAGAAGGAGAAGTCTTCAGCTTCGACATATTCCGAGCAATGAAGCACCCTATGGATTTCGAGGAAGTTCACGCTCTCGATGCTTTGGACGACCTGGTCCAAGAAATTCAATCAGAACCAAGAGCAGATCCCTTAGAAGCCATACTCAACGGAGCCGAAAGCTCATACGAATTAACTGAAGACTTGCATGAAATGGTGGCCCACTTAACAATCTCGGAGCCTCTCACACCAGAATATGAAGTCAACGAGGTAAAATTGTTCAAATCAAATACTTTCTTGCCCTCGGTGATGCAAGCCCCCAAAATAGAATTAAAGCCCCTGCCTGGACATCTAAAGTACGCCTTCCTAGGAAATAATGACACTCTCCCAGTAATTATCAAGAATGGCTTGGAAGCAGGACAGGAACAAAGCTTGATAAAAGTGCTGAAACAACACAAGCTGGCTATCGGATGGACACTGGCCGATTTAAGAGGAGTCAGCCCGGCCGTATGCATGCACCGTATTCTACTTGAAGATGGAGCAAAACCATCAAGAGAGCCTCAACGAAGACTCAACCCAATCATGATGGAGATCGTCCAAAAGGAAATACAAAAACTACTAGATGCGGACGTTATCTATCCCATTTCAGATAGCCAATGGGTGAGTCCTGTCCACGTGGTTCCCAAGAAAAGTGGGATCACAGTCGAAGAAGATGCCGAAGGAAACATGGTAACAACGAGGATCAAGAACGGCTGGAGAATGTGCATCGACTACAGGAAGTTAAACACTGTCACAAGAAAAGATCATTTTCCCCTACCATTCATCGATCAAATGCTAGACCGACTGGCAGGCAAACCATATTTCTGCTTCTTGGACGGATTCTCAGGCTACAACCAGATCCCCATAGCACCTGAAGACCAAGAGAAGACTACATTCACCTATCCATTCGGTACATTCGCTTTCAGAAGAATGTCGTTCGGCCTATGCAATGCCCCGGGGACGTTTCAAAGGGTAGTAACCAGCATCTTTTCAGACATGATCGGGGAATTCATTGAAGTCTTCATGGACGACTTCACCATCTATGGCAATACATTCGACGCTTGCCTTGATAACCTGAACACGGTTCAGGCACGATGTGTCTCAATGAACCGCGTGCTCAATTATGAGAAATGCCACTTCATGGTAACTCATGGAGTAGTCTTAGGGCACGTCGTCTCACAAGAAGGCATAGAGGTGGATAAATCCAAAATAGATCTGATCAAGACTCTACCCTACCCCTCCACTGTCCGAGACATCCAATCCTTCCTTGGGCATGCGGGATTCTACCGACGATTCATCAAGGACTTCTCCAAAAAGGCGTTGCCCCTATCCACTCTTCTCCAAAAAGAAGTTCCTTTTGAATTTACCAATACATGCAAAGAAGCCTTTGATAAGCTCAAAAAGGCCCTCACTAGCACACCCGTCATCCAAACTCCGGATTGGAAAAAACCATTTGAGATCATGTGCGACGCAATCGACTTTGCTGTAGGAGCAGTTCTCGGCCAAAAGATTGACAAGAAAGCGGGTGTGATCTACTACGCCTCACGAACCCTAGACCCTGCCCAACGGAACTACTCCACCACCGAGAAGGAACTCTTGGCAGTAGTATTCGCTCTAGAAAAATTTAGACCCTATTTGCTTGGAACAAAAGTAATAGTTTACTCTGATCATGCTGCCATCCGTTATCTGATGAAGAAAAAGGAGGCCAAGCCAAGACTCATTCGGTGGATATTACTACTGCAAGAGTTCGATGTGGAAATAAGGGACAAAAAGGGGATTGAGAATACTGTGGCAGACCATCTAAGCAGGATTGTCCGAAGGGAAGAAGAAGGGCACATAACCGAGTCATTTCCAGACGAGCATCTCTATGCAGTCTCAACCAAGGTACCATGGTACGCCTCAATCGTCAGCTACCTTGTAGGAGGTACATTTCCTCCCTCTTTTACTAAAGCACAATGCATGAAACTTAGACATGATGCTAAACAATACTTATGGGATGATCCTTATTTATGGAAAATAGGACCAGATCAAATACTTAAGAGATGCATCCCCGATAATGAAATAGCATCTGTTATTAGCTTTTGCCATGAGTTTGCATGTGGAGGACACTTCAGGCCTAGGAAAACCGCTAGAAAAATCTTAGATAGCGGCTTTTTCTGGCCAAGTATATTTAAAGATGCAAAAGAGAAGTGTCAAAAGTGCGATAAGTGTCAAAGGGTAGGAAATGTGTCAGCTAGAAATGAAATGCCTCAAGTTCCCATATTAGTCAACGATGTTTTTGACATTTGGGGTCTTGATTTTATGGGACCATTCCCAGTCTCATGCGGTTATACTTACATTTTAGTTGCTGTAGATTATGTGCCAAAATGGGTAGAAGCCAAGGCCACAAGGTGCGACGATGCAAAGACTGTCATAGAATTTTTGCGCACTAACCTGTTTTGTAAGTACGGGGTACCCAAAGCCATAATAAGCGACCAAGGAACTCATTTCTGCAACCGCATGATGGCTGCTACCATAAAACGCTACCATGTCCACCACCGGACATCCACGGCATATCACCCCCAATCCAATGGTCAAGCAGAGATCTCCAACCGCGAAATCAAAGGAATTTTAGAAAAGATGGTAAAGCCGGGCAGGAAAGACTGGAGTCAGAGGCTAGATGAAGCTCTTTGGGCTTATCGGACGGCATACAAGACGCCAATTGGAACCTCCCCCTTTCGGCTTGTTTATGGAAAGGCATGCCACCTTCCGATGGAATTAGAACATAAAGCCTATTGGGCGCTCAAGAAGTGCAATCCAGATTTAAAAGCTGCCGGACTAGATAGGAAGCTTAAGCTATGCGAACTTGAAGAATTGCGGCTTGAGGCCTATGAAGAGCAAACAGACTACAAGGCACGGACGAAATTATATCATGACAAATTCATCCTCCGACGCTCATTTGAGGAAGGACAACAAGTGCTACTCTTTTCCTCACGGTTGAAGTTGATGCCTGGCAAACTAAGATCAAGATGGACCGGCCCTTATACTGTGACTAAAGTATACAACCATGGAATGCTTGAGTTGGAAAGCATGAACGATGGAAGTAGATTCACGGTAAACGGGCAGCGAGCCAAAAACATTACCACGGCAAAGTCAACTTAACCCCAAAACACTACGACCTAAGCCACCCATGGGACCCAAACCAGTGATCTACAACGAGGTATCGTCGAGCCAACGACGTAAAACAATTGCACTGGTCGGGAGGTAACCCGACACTATCTTACTTTCCGCACTTTTAATTTCTGTCATTTAAATTCAGTATTTAGTTTTAAGCTTGCATGACTTTTGAACTAAGGCACGCCTTCGTTCAAAAGTGGGGGGGGGGGGTGAGAACCACCTGTGTACATAAATAACATGCTTGCTGTTTTTTTTTCTTTTTTAGTAATAGTATCTTTTTGAAAATATGAACTTAAGAATGTGAAAAAGATAAATCATAATTCATGCATTAACCTTGTGAAAATTCAACTGTTTAAAAACTTAGAATGTAACTTTCCATTTGTCCTTTGTGCTGAGATAACCAGGGATGTGGAGTTGACATAAACTGCCCTAGAGAGGCTTGGCAAGCAATTAAAGGATCAGATCAAACTATATGGTTTTCGAAGTCAGTGGAGGCTGCACTTTGGGTTTTCAATGAAGATTGAAGTCAACTCCGCCATGCAGTGTTTATGCAAAAAGAAAAAAGGCGAGGACGGGAATCAGACCGTCCTCTCTCTAGTCAAAGTAGCCGAGAAAATAGATGAGCGACCCTCTTCTTGACCCGCGCGAAATGACAACGATGAGAGGAGCGGGGAGGTATTTCCATAGGCTTGCGGGCGATGATTGGATCTCCCAAAAAGGCTTGAGAAAATGGACTAGCAGCCACAAAAAGGCGAAAAGCTCAAAGAAGCAAATCAAGAGGCCAAAGGCCCAAAATTGTGAAGGTTTTAACCGAACAAAAAGTGAAGAACTCAAAGAGTCAAATCAAAGGCCAAAGGCCAATTCACTACAAAAGCAGTCCCTCGCCAAAAGAAAATCAAAGTACTCAAACCATTGAAACCCGAACCAAATCACGTGCTAGAGAAAGCTACCAGAAAACCATATAGTGCGAGACGATCCCGAGGTTGCAGTCCAGGAGCCTAAACAGGGCTATCTCCCGAGACATCCAATATAATTTGCATCTCAGTACGGAGGTACAAGTATTAAGTTTCTTCTATTTATTTACGCAGTTTAATTTGGTAATAAGTAAGCAATGCATGAATTAGGATAGATCGAGTACCACAGTCTAATTTTCATATTTCAAAGCCAACTTAGAGTACAGCCCTTTAATAGCATTGTTCGGGACGAACAACTAAAAGTGTGGGGTGATCTGATGGACCAAAATTATACGAATCATAAACACAGTATAACCCCCTTAATTAGACATTTTGTCTATTTAACTTTTGTTTGTTAGTTCAGATATATTTTTGCAGGGTAATTCAGAGCTTAGAGAGAATACACACTAAAGAGGAGCTTTTAGAGCTGAAAAGATGTTACGAGTCAATCCAAGGTCAAGATCATATGCCGACTGAAGAAATATCAAGGATCCTGACGTTGAAGCACTCATAACAAATTAATCAGAAGAATCAGGAGAGGAATCAAGACAGCCCGGGGAAGAAACACACTGACAGTTTTGTGAAAAGACTGCACAAAACTGTACAAAATTCACATTGGACCAAAGTGACCGGCCACTTGTTGAAGAGGTGACCAAGGGAGGAGCTCCTCCCCTTCCACCACCGGCAACCGGCGGCTCCTCCTCCCTTGACCGGCGGCTTTTGGCTCCTCCACATGTCTCCTCCTCCTTGCTCCTCCTTCCTCCTCCCTTGGATCAAAAGACATGTGGTGGCTCCTCCACCCTCCATTCTCCTCCTCCATGGATGGCCTCCACATGCAACCATCTCCACCCTCCATCTCCACCCTCCATGGCTATAAAAGGAGGAGCTCCTCCCCTCATTTTAATAACCACCTAACTTGTAAAATTCACTTCTCTCTCTAAGTTATGTATTTGTAAGTTTGGCTTTGGAAATAAAGGATAGCTCCCTTGGCGCTTCAACGGTTGTAAGTATTTCTTAGTATTTATTCAACTGTTTTTTATTTCCTTAGTTATAATGTTTAGCACGATGAATAGTAGCTAAACTAGTAGTTCGGTAGAAGGGGCGCACTTGTATTATAAAATGTTTTAGACTATTAACTTAGCGTCTCGTCTTAGTATTCAAAACTTGTTCTATGTGCCATATATCAAGTCAGAGTTTCCAAGGTTGAGTGGAAGCTGTCACAAGCAAAGCTCTTCCGTGGGAATTCGTGATCATACTCGGTAAGTGGAAGCTGTCACAAGCAAAGCTTATCGAGGAGTTCGACTTATCTAAAACACCACTTGGTCAATAACGTAACTGGGAGATCAAGTGGATGCACATAAGGCTAAGATACTTCGAAAGGAGGAATTAGTCTTAAGTAGAACAAGTGTTGCTTTAGACGATGTTGCAAGTCTTGCGCTACGAAAGGGCCTCGATTCATCTTTGAATACTTAGATGATTCACTAAGGGTCAATGATAAATAGGATATAATACAAGGCCCCTGAAACCGAACATTTCTCTTTAATTATAAACTGCAATTTACTTTCCAGTACTAAAACCAACCAACCAACCAACCAATCAATCAATCAATCACTTAGCTGGTAGCTTTAAAACCAACCAACCGACCTAAAACACGCTCTCTCGCTGGACAACCCCCTCAAAGAACATCTATTCCCCTGATTCCCTTGGGTTCGACCCCTACTTACCAAGTACTACCCAGTAGTATAGTCGCAAGTAGCGGACTATTATAAATTTATTTGCACAAATCGCTTTAACGACGAGCGGTCTGTCAGGCGGTGAGGGACTCGATTGATTCGGCTCTTGGTCTTTGTGGACTTAGGAATAGGGTCGACGGCAGGTGCGGTCGAGTTTGGTGGTGGAGGGTTGCTCACTTGAGTAGGACTAGTTGTCGGCGTGGCTGAGTGTGATCGGGCAGGGCTTGCCGGTGGCATCGGTGAGGCGGAGATGGAAATAGAGATAGGCGGCGCTGTCGATTTTGGAGGGGTGGATGCCTTGTTGCATGCGGCTCTAGTGCGGGTTTGAGGAGGAGAAACCCTCGGGGGCTTGGTCGCTATCATTTTCCGACGGACCATGGTGGCGGAGGTGTTGATCAGAGAAGCCGAGAGACAGGCGGAGGAGTTTTTTTTAAACTGACCCTTTTGAGTTTGACAATTTCAAAACTAACCCCCTCGAGTTTCAGATTTCAAAACTGACCATTTTTTAATGAAACCGGATTGGCTATTTCCGTTTTTTCAAAAACCGGAAACTGAAAATCCGGTGTTTAATAGGTCTGGCTGATGTGGACGACGGTCGAATACGTGGCTTCCACGTAAGACCAGAATGCGCCATTCCGTATTTTAAAAAAACCGGAACTCCGATTTCCGGTGTTCTTCGAAATTAAATTGCCGAAGCAGCTTCTTCTCTTCTCCCCCATTCGAAACCCTACACTTTTGAAACTCGCCGGATCTACTTCTCCCTCATCCGATTCCGTCCGATTTCTCCCCACTTCCGTCCGATTTCTCTTGAATTTTGAAATCCTACCCCAATTCCGTCCAAATTCGTACCCAATTCGGCTTGATTCCGTCCGATTTCTCCCCCATTCACAACCTCCGAAATTGATAGGTAATAAACTGTGTAATTAGTGGTGTTGAATTGTTTGTGAAGAATTGTTGTTGTGCATTTTGATATTAGTGTTGTTGAATTATTTGTTTTTGAGATTAGTTCGGTTAATTGTATGAATTTTGTGAATTGATAGGTAATAAACTGTGTAATTAGTGTTGTTGAATTGTTTGTGAAGAATTGTTGTTGTGAATTTTGATATTAGTGTTATTGAATTGTTTGTTTTTGATATTAGTGCGGTTAATTGTGTGAATTTTGTGCATTTTTTAGTGTTATTGAATTAGTATATTGGAATTGGGACAATTTTTGTTGTAGTTGAATTAGCGTATTGATATATATTGTGTTTTTTTCCTCATGAATTGGTAATAATGAATATCTGTTGTTTTTACAGAAATGTCGTCAGGTAACAGGCGAAGAAGCACTAGCCAACGCGATGTGTCGTCTTCTTCATGAGCGACTGCTAATCCAAACATGGATATGGATGATTATCTTCATCCTGAACCTATCGATCCATCCTGGTTGACGATGCAAAAGGAGCATCGCACTGAAGCGATTTGGAGAAATCAGGTATGATTTTCATTAATTAATTTTTTTTTTCAATTCATATCATATAACAATGTTTAATTAATTAATTGCATATTATAGATGGATAAAGATTTTAGGTCTGATAAGGCATTGAAGGTAATGGGTCATAAAGTCGTAAAGATGGACCCGCGACTTACGAATTATGTTGCAAATGTCGGTTTTCTACCTTGGACCCAAGTATGCAACGTGAATTGTGATCCTAGATTAATCACCGCACTAGTGGAGAGATGGCGCCCCGAGACACACACCTTCCATCTAAATGGAGGGGAGGCTACAATTACTTTACAGGACGTGTCTCTTCTTACTGGATTACCCATAGATGGGGAGCCCGTGTCTGGATTAGGGGAGCTCGAATGGGAGCCAGTTTGTTTGTGTTTATTGGGTGTTGTGCCTGACCGACCTAAGTATAAATCTATGGGTAGCAAGACATGGTTCAATGAATACTTGACTCGTATGCCAGCCGATGCGGATGAAGAGATGTTGAAGAAATACGCTAGGGCGTACATTTTATGTCTTTTGGGATTGACTCTCGTAGCAGACTTGTCCGGTGATCAGGTACCGCTCCACTACCTTCCATTGTTGGCGAACTTGGATAACGCCAGGAGATACAGTTGGGGGAGCGCTGTTTTAGCATATCAATACAGTCAGATGTGCAGAGCGAGTTATATTAAGAAGTCGCAAATCGGTGGATGTGCACTATTACTACAGTTTTGGTGTTGGGAGCGCATGCGTATTGGACGTCCACAATCATATGACAGAGACCCACCAGAACTTCAAGTTGATATGCATCCATATTACAGACCTTGTTGGTCGTACTTGTGAGTAAACTTTTCATTTATTTTGATATTGAAAATTGTTACATATTAAATTTGTAACGCTTTTATTTATGCACAGGAGTTGGGCCCGACCAAAACATTTTGAAGAGACCCCACGTGGTTCTTTAATCTTCTATCGGGATCAGCTCGAGCGAATGAACCACGCTGATTTTATTTACCGACCATATGAGGAGGATTTGATGGAACGATTACATCCCGTATGTCTCGAGTCACGAGAATTATGGGTGGCTGATGTGCCACTTATTTCCTTCAATGTCATTGAGTGGCATCATCCTGGCGTACTATGAGACAGTTTGGAGGCTGTAGAAGGATTCACCAGTACTGCAGACTCGCGACCAATTTTTCAACGCATTTTCCATACTGTAGTGGACGAACTACGGGTGTTGGGGGAGTTGCGGCTACTGAATATCAACCCTGATACTATTCAGTTTGGAAATGGTAAATTTCCTCATTTAAATTGTATATGTAATTTATTCAACTAATATACTAATACATTTTATTATAGGTGACGATGATGATATGAGTGTAGACGATGATCATGTCACCAACCTTGACTCACAGACACCTTGTTATGATCGTCCATCAAGCTCACAGGCACCACCTTCACAACCATCTAGGGCATCCATGTCATATGACACACCTTCACCACCAAGTCACGGGCACAACCTCCGTCCTGCAAAGGCACCTAAACAGTCATGGCTGCAGAAGTTACGTAATAAAAGAAAAGATTGAGATTAAATTTAACTTTAATGTATTGTTTTGTTTTATTTGTGCTACATTTTGTAACAATGTCTTAATTTCATCTATCAAAATATCTCATGGTACGTTTTCTATTGCACACGAAGAAATCTAACAATGTCTTATTTTTTATATTTTTAACAGTTTGGATTTCCTTTTTTAAATGCGACACTATCCCCGGATCGGATTTTTTAAATGCGACACTATCCCCGGATCTGATTTTTTAAATGTGACAATATCACCGGATCAGTGTTTTTTTCAATTTCCCCGGATCTAATTTTATACGTACAAATTTCTTTGTTTTTTCAAAAACTGGATTCCCCTGATCCGTTTTTTAGGAAAATAAACAAAAAAAATTAGGTCATCAAACACCGGAATTCGGAATTCTGGGTTTAGGTGACCTAATTTTGTTTTTTATAAACCGGATTTCCCTGATCCGTTTTTAAGGGAAAAACAAAAAAAAATTAGGTCATCAAACACCGGAATTCTGAGTTCCGGTTTTCATCGGGGCCCAAATTTTTGACGCCTGGACCAGAAGTGACTGGACGGGCACGGGTCGAGATTCCCCTAAACACGAAATCATGAGATCCAGTTTTTGACCCCCTATATATATGCATGCTCTCTTGTTCATTTTCTCCATCCAAATACACTACGGTTATATATCTCTCATCATTCCACTCGTTGTAGCAACTTCCTTCGACATGGAAACTCCAACTCTTGATAATTTAGATATTCCAATCATGGACGAGTACCACCGGGAAGAAATGGAAAATTTTGAAATTGTCGCTGTTCATGATCCGCAGGAGGAGAATGCAATACCCCGTTACGTATGGGATCATCAGTATTTTGAAGATATTTCGGCATGGGAAACCAATCAACCTGCCGATGAGTATATGGGAGGAAATTTCGGCCATCCGGCCCACCAAGAATCCCTTGGAGGTTGCAGTGAGTTTGACTCAAAAGAACTTGCCGTACATGCGGTGTGAAAGTGGTCGATCATGAATCGAGTGGAATACGTGGTAAAAAAATCTAACCCTTCTTTTATTGTGTTTTGCTGTCGAAAAGCTGAAGAAGGTTATCCATGGGGCCTCCGGATATCTGCACTGAGAAACGGTTACCGTTGGGAAGTGCAAAAGCATCGTGAGCACCACATATGCCATAACGACACAATTATGGCCAGCAACGTTCATATGACGCCCAAGTACATCGCTAAAGAACTGTGGGATGTGATGACAAAAAAATTTCGGTTGAGTGGAGCAGAGATACAAGCAAGAATTTATAAAGACTATGGGCTTGAAATTTCCCCATTGAAAGCTTGGCAAGCGAAGCAACAAACAATGATTGACTTATTTGGAATATGGGATGTCTCCTTCGCATACCTGCCGCACTTGATGAAGGCTTTAGTTGATAATAGTCCGGAAACAGTTGTCTATTGGGATACTGACGAAATCGATGGGGAGTACATTCAGGTAAATCGTGTTTTTTGGGCATTTGCTGAATGTATTCATGCATCTAAGCATTGTTGTCCCATATTATCCATTGACGGAACTCAATTGTACGGTAAGTACGATGCAAAGCTCCTCGTAGCATGCTCATTGGACGCAAACAATGGTGTTCTACCAGTTGCGTTTGCTTTGGTCGAGAGTGAAAACACATCGAGCTGGAGTTTGTTCATGAGTTGCATTCGGGAGGGTGTCACTTCACGTCGAGGCTTGTGCGTCATATCTGACAGACACGAAGGAATAATGGCTACTATGAAAGAACCACAATGGTCGCCTCCTAATGCTTATCATCGTATCTACGTTCACCACTTCCAGAGCAACTTCAACACGAAGGTGAAAGACTCTTATTTAAAGAAAAAACTTGGCAAGGTTGCATATGCCAAAAAAGAGTACAATTTTGCAAATCAATATCAGGAGCTGATGCAAGAATTGAAAGACAGATCTGACGTACGAGACTGGTTGCGCAACGTGGACGTTCGTTTATGGTCTTTGGCAATGGATACTGATGGTATGAGATGGGGCTCAATGACCACGAACGCTTCGGAATCGTTCAATAACGTTCTCAAGCACGGATGTGATTTACCAATTTCAGCATTGGTTATGTTCACTTTCAAACAGTTGAATAAATACTTCCACAGCCTTTGTTATCGATTCGACAATACGGAATCAGCTTTTGCACCAAAGGTACACGAGAGGTTGGAGGTACTTCGAGAAAGGGCACAGTTCCACAGAGTCGTACTTTTTAACCCGGCCCAGGGAATTTATCAGGTTACCACGGGAATTAAGCATCATATGTGGAGAGTTTGCATGCCCGAGAGAACATGTTCCTGTGGAAAATGGACCACACTTCATATTCCCTGCAGTCATGCAATTGCAGTTTGTAAGTTCACGAACAGGGAATACAGCAACTATGTGCCTCATGAGTATACCCTTGAAGCTTACAACATGACCTGGAGTTACCATTTCAGTCCACTATCCCATTCTGAATTGTGGGAACTCTATGTTGGACTTCCACATAAGCCTAATCCTCACTTCAAATGTACAAACGTCGGTAGAAATCCGACAAGGCGTAGGCGTACTGAAATGGACCAGAGGGATGTCGGCCAGTCCAGTACTCAAGGAGAGGCTTCATCATCACAACCCCCAGGCAGAATTCAAAGGTGCAAATTATGCCAACAAACTGGTCATAACAGAAGGTCTTGTCCCTTCGCCAATGCAAGCTAAATCCAATATCCGAGTACCTATAGTACTGTTGTTGTTCACTTTTATTTTACTACAACTATGTTTTCTAATGTCCAACTTTCAACGATTTCCAAACTGCTGTATATTTTTATTTAAAATACGAACCGTAATAACGGTCTAAATAAAACAAATTTAATTTCGAAGAACACCGGAACTCCGATTTCTGGTTTTTCACAGATACGGAATGGCGCATTCCGGTCTTACGTGGAAGCCACGTATTCGACGATCGTCCACATCAGCCAGACCTATTAAAAACCGAAACTCGGAAATCCGGTTAGTTACAAAACGTAACTAACTAACCGGATTTCCGAGTTCCAGTTTTTGAATAAACAAAAATAGCCAATCTGGTTTCATTAAAAAAAGGGTCAGTTTTGAAATCTGAAACTCGAGGGGGTTAGTTTTGAAATTGTCAAACTGAAAAGGGCCAGTTTTAAAAAAATTACTCCAGGCAGAGGTGGTCGCGGGTGCGGCTGAGTCTGATCAGGTAGATGGAGAAAAGAGAAGGCGAGGCTAGGGTTTAAATATTCTGGCCCAATTTAGATTAAGTTTCCCTTATTAACGAAATTTTTCTTTTGCTTTTTTTGGAAAACAAAATTCGAATTCGAAAATCCTGTGTCACTAATAAGCGACACTATTTGGACCAGAGAGCAGGAAAAAGTGCTCAATGTCAAAAATAAGTGACACAAGTGACACTATTTGGGCCAGAGAACATGAAAATATGTCCAATGTCAGTAAATAAGTGACACAAGTGACACATACGAAAAAACCCCAAATCCATACTTAGCCAAAATTTGCGATTTTCCTTCTAAAATAACTCCACCCCAAGGTTTGTGAATCTTCCCCAAGCACCACTGGACTCCACACTTAAGTTGAAGGACACTCCAAATGAACATCCAAAAGGCACTAGCAACCGGCTTTACTTCCCCACGAAGGCCTAGTTTAACATCTTGGCAAGACCGAACCGAAGCTTTGAGCAAAAGTGTTTCAATCCAGAATTTAGTAGCTCAAGAGTGAACATCTACAAGGCTTATTTCACCACTCACTAAGTCAGGTGATGGTCCATAATATAGCTTTAGCCTTTGTCCGTTAGCCTTGAAGATTTCACCTTCTTTCGTTAGTAACTCGACGTGGCCATCATCAAATACTCTATACACCTTGTATGGTCTAGTTCATCTCGTTCTCAACTTCCCGAGAAAGAGTCTCAATCTCAGTTAAACAACAATACATCATCCCTTATGTGGAATTCTCTCCTCACTATCCTCTTATCATGCCATCTTTTGGTTCTCTCCTTGTAAATTCTAGCATTTTCGTAGGAGTCTATCCTGATTTCATCCAACTCATTCAGCTGCAAGACTCTCTTCTCCCCCGCGGTTTTTAGATAAAAATTAAGGGTTTGAATTGCCCATTTAGCCTTATATTCAAACTTTACGGGTAGATGGCACGGTTTCTCATAGATGACTCTAAATGGTGACATTCCTATGGAAGTTTTGTAAGCCGTTCTATAATCCCAAAGAGAATCATCCACTTTCGATGCACAGTCCTTTCTAGAGCTCCCTACCATCTTCTCGAGTATAACCTTTATTTCTCTATTTGACACCTCAACTTGTCCATAGTTTGGGAATGGTAGGGCGTGGCAATCTTATGATAAACTTTATATTTCCTTAGAAGTGCTTCGAATTGTCTCACCTTGAAATGCGATCCTCCATCACTTATCACCGTTCTTGGCACTCCGAATCTAGGAAAAATAACTCTCTTGAAGAGCTTAGCCACCACTTTCGCATCGCAAGTTGGAGAAGCTATAGCCTCAACCCACTTGGACACATAATCCACCGCTACTAGAATGTAGTGTTTTCCATAGGAAGGCGGGAAAGGTCCCATGAAGTCTATACCCCAAACATCAAATATCTCTAACTCAAGTATGCTTTGTTGGGACATTTCATCCCTCTTGGAAATGTTGCCTGTCCTTTGGCACGTGTCACATGATTGCACAAACTTGTATGCATCCCGAAATAATGTAGGCCAATAAAAACCACATTGGAGAACTTTAGCGGTGGTCTTAGAACTCCCTCCATGTCATCCGTATTGTGAAGAGTGGCAATGACGTAGGATATTCTCCATGTTTTCCTCAGCCACACACGTTCGATAAATGCCATCCGCGCAAAGCTTGTAAAGATATGGATCATCCCAATAATACCTCTTAGCCTCATGCATGAATTTCTTCTTTTGACTAAAGCTATGGTCATGGGGCAATACCTCACAAACCTTGAAGTTTCCAATATCGGCATACCAAGGTGTGTACACTCTCTCTAAACTCTTCAAATGCTCTCCTACAAATGAATCTTCTATAGGTAGTTCTTCATTTTGAACCCCTTCTCCCATTAGCATTAATCTAGAAAGATGATCGGCAACTAAATTCTCCACTCCTTTCTTGTCTTTGATCTCTATGATAAACTCTTGGAGGAAAAGAACCCATCTAATGAGCCTAGGCATAGCTTCTTTCTTAGAAATCAAATACTTGATGGCAGCATGATCGGTATACACTATAGTTTTCAATCCCACCAAGTATTGCCTAAACTTCTCGAAGGCGTAGACTATAGCTAGCATCTCTTTCTCCGTATTGGAGTAGTTCGCTTGAGCATGGTCTAAAACCTTGCTCGAGTAGTAGATAATGTGCAACTTTTTGTCTACCCTCTGTCCTAGAACGTCTCCTATGGCAAAGTGGCTCGCATCACACATAAGCTCAAAAGGAAGATCCCAATCGGGAGGTTGGATTATGGGGGCAGAAATGAGAGCGGATTGACAGATTGCCTTGTCGTGAGGCAAATGCAAAAGATAAATTTATAAGTCCACTACTTTAGTGACTTCACTATTTGGGTAGTAAAGCGGTAAGTAGGGGTAGAACCCAAGGGAAATTGGTGGATAGCAGTTCTTTAAGGATTTTGTACAGAAATTAAATGCGATTGGGGTTGGTTGTGGTTTTAGTACTGAAAGTAAATTGCTGGAAAGTAAATGACTGAAAGTAAAGTGCTGAAAGTAAATTGCTGGAAAGTAAATGACTGAAAGTAAAGTGCTGAAAGTAAATTGCTAGAAAGTAAATGACTGAAAGTAAAGTGCTGAAAGTAAATTGCTGGAACAGTCGAGTTCAATATCAACCAAACAACATACTTTTGGTTTGTCGCACGCTGTATTTCAAGCGCAATCCGTACCAAATGTATGTTGGATTGATATTGAAAGCGTCTGTAGTAAGCGAAAAGTAAAGACTGAAAGTAAATGACTGAAAAGTAAAGTGCGGCAAGTAAATGACTGAAAAGTAAAGTGCAGAAAGTAAATGACTGAAAAGTAAAGTGCGGAAAGTAAATGACTGAAAAGTAAAGTGCGGAAAGTAAATGACTGAAAAGTAAAGTGCGGAAAGTAAAGTGCTGGAACAGTCGAGTTCAATATCAACTGCAACACACTTTTGGTTTGTCGCACGCTGTGTTTCAAGCGCAATCCGCACCAAAGTTATGTTGGATTGATGTTGAGCAAGTATGTAGTAAGCGTACGGAAATGTAAAGACTGAAAAGTAAAGGTACTGAAAATAAGTGCGGAAAGTAAAGTGCTGAAAAGTAAAGTGCGTACAGTAAAGTGCGTAAAAGTAAAGTATTGAAAGTAAAGTTAGTTGCGGAAAGTAAAGTTAGTTGCGGAAAGTAAAGTTAGTTGCTGAATGTAAAGGTACTGAAAGTAAAGGGTACTGAAAGTAAACAGTTGATAATGAGACTGAAAGTAAAATGACAAGTGATGTTTTGATTGAGAGAAGGATTCGGTTTTAGGGGCCTTGTATCATAGTCCGTTCATCATTGACCTCTAATGATCGTTCTAAGTGTTCAAAGATGTATCAAGGCCATTTCTAGCACTCGACTTGCCACACCGTCTAGTCCTTTTCAATACATAGAGCACTTGTTCTAGATAGGCTAATTCCTCCTTTCGAAGTATCTTAGCCTATGTGCATCCACTTGATCAATCATTTCCGATCAACCAAGTGGTGTTTAAAAGAGGTTGAACTCCATGGAAAAGCTTTGCTCTTTCGAGCATCCACTTAACCATGTATGTTCACGAACCCCATGGAAGAGTGACGGAGCCCACTGCACTGTCGTTAAGGTGCAATGTTCTCTGTACAAATAAATTTATATTTTCCGCTACTCGTGACTACACTACTGGGTAGTAAGTGATAAGTAGGGGTCGAACCCAAGGGAATTAGAGGGATAGTCGTTCTTTGGGGGATTTGTACAGTGAGGGAGCGTGTTTTAAGTGCATTGAGATTTTAGCGCGATTAACTAAGCTACTGTTTTTGGTTTTGAGTGCAGAAAAGTAAATTACAGAAAATAAATACTGAAAATAAATGACTGAAAGTAAAAGAGTTAAAGGAAGAAGACTTACAGTGGGTGATGCGTGATTGCGATTCCTCCGGTAGATGAGTGGTTGATGGTTGTAGTTGATCGAGCAGTTTATAAAAGTAAGTACAGGGGGTTTTTGTAATTCAAAGGAAAGTATTCGGTTTCAGGTACCTTGTATTATAACATGTTTATTAATAACCGCTAGTAACCTTTCTAAGTATTCAAAGATGAATCGAGGCCCTTTCGTAGCGCAAGACTTGCAACATCGTTTAAAGCAACACTTGTTCTACTTCAGACTAATTCCTCCTTTCGAAGTATCTTAGCCTTTTGTGCATCCATTTGAATTCTTTGGTCCAGTTTCCAAATGGTTTTTTAAGATAAGTCGAACTCCTCAATAAGTTTTGCTTGTTACAGCTTCCACTTATCGAGTATGATCACGAATTCCCACGGAAGAGCTTGCCCATTTGGTCCCTTTGGTCCAGTTACAAATGGTTCACTCAACCTTGGAAACTCTAACTATAAATGGCACATAGAACAAGTTTGAATACAGAGAAATGAAACTAAAAGAAATTAAAACATTATATAATACAAGAAAGTACCTTCGACCGAATGAGGAGTTTAGCTACGACTGTCCATGGAAAAGGACATCATAACTAAATACTCAGGGGTTTTTGAAAATAGTAAGAGGGAAAGGGGTGGAATACTCAAGAACCAACAGGAGTATTCCCAATTTCCTACTGAATACACTAGAACCAACAGGAGTATTCTCTACAGTATTATAATACTCAAGAACTGACAGGAGTATTATAATTTCAAAGCGTATAATACTCAAGAACAAACAGGAGTATTATTTCAAAACCAAACCAAACTTACAAGTAACCAAATGTTTTAGAGAGATAAGTTACAAATTTGTGGATGTTTGAAATGAGGAGGAGAAGCCTCCTTTTATAGCCAAAAGGGGAGGAGATGGATGGTGGAGATGGGGGGCAAGTGTTTTTCATCCAAGGGAGGAGAAGGGAGGAGGAGGAGGAGGTGACATGTGGAGGAGCCAAAAGCCGCCGGTTAGGGGAGGAGAAGCCACTTGTTGGCCGGTCATCCAAGGAGGAGAAGGGTGGCTTTGGCCACCTCCAAGCAAGGTGGCCGGTCATCTTGGTCAATGGGTGCATTTTGACAGTTTTGTGCAGTCTTTTCACAAAACTATCAATCCAATTTCGCTCCGTCTGACTTTGATTGTTCCTCGGTTGAATTTAATTTGAGTAATTCCTACGTCAGGATCTTGATATTTCTTTGTTCAGCGTCTGATCTTGACCTTGGATTGACTCTTATCATCTTTTCAGCGTAAAATCCTCTCTTTAGCGTGTTTTCTCTCTAAGCGCCAAAATACCCTATAGAAATAAATCAGGACTAACAAGCAGAAGTTAAATAGACCAACAGTCTAATTTGGTGGGTTTTACTGTGTTTTTGATTCGTATAATTTTGGTCCATCAAAGTGCTTTGCTCTTTCGAGCCTCCACCCAACCATGAATGTTCTAACCTAATATATGGCACATAGAACAAGTTTGAACACAATAGAAGCACTAAGAAAAGGGTCTAAAACGTTTGCATGATACAAGCACACCCCTTCAACCGAATGAAGGGTTTAGCTACGAGTATCCATGGAAGAGGATATCATAGCTAAGTGCTAAAAAAGTAAATGGTTTTCGGTTTTTGAAAAACAAAGAAAGTAAAGGTTTTGAAAAGTAAAATCTCAAAAACAACAAGAGTACTCAAGAACCAACAAGAGTACTCAAGAACAAGTAAATCTAAGACAAGAAAAGTAAAGAGAGGGCTCGGTTTTGGACAAGGAAATAAAGAGGGTTTGGGATCAAGAACACACTCAAACTCAAGAACAAACAAGAGCTTTTGATTCAAAGTAAAGTGTTTACAAGGATTGTGAGTACAAAACTAGAGAGATAAGTAACCAAGGACAAGTGACATGAGGTTTTCTTTTGTGTGTCTAGGAGATATGTTTCAAGGAGGGCTCTTCCTCCTTTTATAGCCAAATGTGGCGGTTTAGAGGTGGTAGTGGAGTGGGATATTTTCTCCCAAAAGCCTTCGGTTCTCCCTCAACTCCGGTTAGACTTTGGTTTGCTCTTCGGTTGGAGTTTGGTTTGAGCCAAAGGGCAAGGCACATGGGCATGGCACATGGGCGGCTAGAGCTTGGTGAGCCAAGGGGAATTCACTTGACTTGTGGATTGGCTTGCATTAAAAACCCACAAACTTGGCTAGCAAATATCTCAAGCCAACCAATTTTGGCCTTGGTTGCTCCTCAAGTGAGCTTAGTTGGACCTCAAAGGGCAACTACTTGATTAGTTGAGGCTTGGGCAACTCCTTTGGACTTGGTTGAGCTTTGGGCAAGTCCCTTGAACTTGGTTGAGGTATGGTTTCAAACCAAAAGATCAACCGATGTGAATAGTATAACTGACGGAGCGCACTGCACTATCGTTAAGGTGCAATGTTCTCTGTACAAATAAATTTATATTTTCCGTTACTCGCGACTACACTACTGGGTAGTAAGTGGTAAGTAGGGGTCGAACCCAAGGGAATTAGAGGGATACGTTGTTCTTTATACTGGCGGGGAACGTATTTTAGGTTGATTGAGATTTTAGCGCGATTGACTAAGCTACTATTTTTGGTTTTTTTGGTTTTGAGTGCGGAAAAGTAAATTACAGAAAATAAATACTAAAAATAAAGGAGTTAAGGGAAGAAGACTTACAGTGGGTGATGCGTGATTGCAATTCCTTCGGTAGATGAGTGGTTGATGGTTGTAGTTGATCGAGCAGTTTACAAAAGTAAATACAGGGGGGGTTTTTTGTAATTCAAGGAAAAGTATTCGGTTTCAGGTACCTTGTATTATAACATGTTTATTAATAACCGTTAGTAACCTTTCTAAGTATTCAAAGATGAATCGAGGCCCTTTCGCAGCGCATGACTTGCAACATCGTTTAAAGCAACACTTGTTCTACTTCAGACTAATTCCTCCTTTCGAAGTATCTTAGCCTTTTGTGCATCCACCTGATCTCTCAGTTACGATCGACCAAGTGGTGTTTTAGATAAATTGAACTCCTTGATAAGTTTTGCTTGTTACAGCTTCCACTTACCGAGTATGATCACGAATTCCCACGGAAGAGCTTTGCTTGTTACAGCTTCCACTCAACCTTGGAAACTCTGACTATATATGGCACATAGAACAAGTTTTGAATACTGAGAAAAGAAACTAAAAGAAATTAAAACATTATATAATACAAGAAAATACCTTCGACCGAATGAGGAGTTTAGCTACGAATATCCATGGAAAAGGACATCATAACTAAATACTCGGGGGTTTTTGAAAACAGTAAGAGGGAAAGGGGTGGAATACTCAAGAACCAACAGGAGTATTCCTAATTTCCTACTGAATACTCAAGAACCAACAGGAGTATTCTCTAAAGTATAATACTCAAGAACAAACAGGAGTATTATTTCCAATCAGTATAATACTCAAGAACAAACAGGAGTATTATTTCAAAACCAAACCAAACTTACGAAGTAAAATGTAGAGAGATAAGTGTTTTTTGATTTTTGGATGATACAAATGAGGAGGGGAATTGCTCCTTTTATAGGCTAAGGGGAGGAGAATGGAGGGTGGAGATGGTGGCATGTGGAGTTGCATCCAAGGGAGGAGGAGATGGGGAGGAGCATGTGGAGGAGAAGCCACCACATGGCAAGCTTTTGTGGCTTCTCCCCTTAGCCGCCGGTTGCAAGTCACATGGAGGGGAGGTTTGTGGCTTTGGCCACCTCCAAGCCAAAGCCACTGGTCATGGAGGAGGAAGGGGTGGTTTTGGCCACCCATGAGTAACCACAAAGCCAAAAGCCGCCGGTCACTTGGTACATGAATTAGTTTTGACAGTTTTGTGCAGTCTTTTCACAAAACTATCAATCCAATTTTGCTCCGGTCTGACTTTGGTTGTTCCTCGGTTGAATTTAAATTGAGTAATTCAATGTCATGATCTTGATATTTCTTCGTTCAGCGTCTGATCTTGACCTTGGATTGACTCGTAATATCTTTTCAGCGTAAAATCCTCTCCTTAGCGTGTTCTCTCTAAGCGCCAAAATACCCTGTAGAAATATATCGGGACTAACAAGTAGAGTTAGATAGACAAATAGTCTAATTTGGTGGGTTTTACTGTGTATTTGATTCGTATAATTAAGGTCCATCAATAACCTAACCGAGAATTAAGTAGTTTGGTTGGACTTCGCCGGATTTTGACCAGAGTTAGGCTAGAATGACCGGAGCAAGGTGTTGGTTGGATTTGGCTTGATCAGAGCATCACCGGAAGCTCACCGGAGCATTGCCGGAAAGTGGCCGGAAGTTGGCCGGAGTAGGTTGGGTCGACGACCGTTGATTCTGAACGACAAGATCAATACAAGCATGTTTCGTCAAGGAAGTTAAGCCGGATTTTGGCCGGAGCATGGTCATGGCCCGGGGTTGAAGTTTTCCTCGGGCCCGGGCGCTGCTCTCGGCGCGGTCCTGGTTCTCTCGGACTCGACTCTCGGCGCTCTCGGATGTGGGTCTCGGCATTGGTCTCGGTACGGGCGCTCGGACCTCTCGGCACGGGTGCTCGGCTCTCTCGGTACGGGTGCTCGGCTCTCTCGGCACGGGGGCTCGGCTCTCTCGGCATGGGCTCTGGGACGCGGCCTGGGACCTCTCAGCGCTGGGACCTGGGACGCGGCCCGGTAGTGAAATTCGATCCTCGGCTGGGCTCTTCGGTCCCCGGCTGGGCTCTTCGGTCCTCGACTGGGCTCTTTGGTCCGTTTTTACTTGTAATCCCTTTTTTGGCTTTAAGAACTCCTTTTTAGCTTGTTTCTTTTCTAAACCTCAAAATAGCCTGTAGAGCAAAAATGGAACTAACAAGTAAAAGTTGTTAAGACAAAGTGTCTAATTTGGTGGGTTTAACTATCTTAATGAATCATATAAATATGGTCCATCACGGATTTAAGCTTCTCGAAAGCTTGAAAACAAGCATCATCAAAGACGAATGTTACATCATTGTGTAAGAGATCGGTCAAGGGTTTGGCAATTTTAGAGAAATCCTTAATGAAACGCCAATAAAAACCAGCGTGACCAAGGAAACTACGGATCCCTTTCACATCTCTAGGGGGTGGTAGTTTGTCTATTACCTCTATCTTGGCTCTATCCACTTCAATTCCTCTATTCGAAACTAGATGAACAAGGACAATACCTTCTCGTACCATAAAATGGCACTTCTCCCAATTAAGCACAAGGTCAACTCCGATACATTTTTCAAGAACCCTAGACAAGTTCTCTAGGCAATAATCAAAGGATGAACCATATATAGAAAAGGCATCCATAAACACCTCCATAGTGTTTTCAATAAAATCAGAGAATATAGCCATCATACATCTTTGGAATGTACCCGGCGCATTACATAACCCAAGGGCATTCGCATATAGGCGTATGTTCCATATGAGCAAATAAACGTTGTTTTCTCTTGATTGAGGGGGTGGATAGGGGTTTGAAAAAATCCGCTATAACCATCAAGATAACAAAAGTACTCGTGGTTGGCTAACCTTTCCAAATTTTGATTGATAAAGGGAAGAGGGAAATGATCCTTCTTAGTGGCTTTGTTTAATTTCCGATAATTGATACACATTCGCCACCCCGTGATAGATCGTGTAGGGATTTACTCGTTCTTATTATTCGTGACAACTGTTAAGCCACCCTTCTTGGGCACAACATGACCCATTCAGAGTCAGGGATAGCATAAATAATGCATGCATCCCTCAACTTGGTTTTCTCCTTGAACACAACTTCACCAAGTTTGGTATTCAATCTTCTTTGCCTCTCTCTAGATAGTACACCACCATCCTCTAGCCTTATTCTATGCATGCAAATATCGGGGCTAATTCCCTTCAAATCGTCACTAGAATAACCAATAGCACCCTTATACTCTCTCAACACATGCAATAATTTAGACATTTCATCCTCATTCAACGAAGAGTTCCCAATCACCGTAAAAGTAGAATTAGGACCTAGAAACTCATACCTTAGGCTTGTTGGTAGAGCCTTAAGCTCTACCTCACAAGATCTCTTACCATTGTCCTCAACTTGCTTTTCTTCAATAGCGACCAAATCTTCCGAGCTCCTTGTCGTCCAACTCCAACATATCCTCCACTAAATCACCTAGATTTTCATCACTTAAAATCTCGCAAGCGGGTTTGGTTAGTTCATTCCAAGAATAGTCATAGCAAATATCAATCATGTTGCAATGCATAGAGTTGCTAGGATATTTACACACCTTCCCTATATGAAATTTAACTTTTTATCCACCTATGTCAAATTCAAGAGAGTTATTTCCACAATTAATCACGGCACTAGTAGTCTTTAGGAACGGTCTACCCAATATGATAGGAATCTCTTGATCCTCTTCCATTTCTAATACAAAAAAGTCAACGGGAATGTAAAATTTCCCTACCTTAACGGGCACGTCTTCTAGAACTCCCTTAGGAACTCTAAAAGAGCGATCCTCTAGGCGTAAACGAATGGATGTAGGATTAAGAGTTCCCATATCAAGTTTCTTGCGAAGAGAATATGGCATCAATGAAATACTTGCACCCAAATCACACAAAGCATTCTTAATCATGATCTCTCCAATAGTGATAGGTATAGAAAAAGACCCCGGATCCCCAAGTTTCTAAGGCATGTGATTTTGAACAATGACACTACATTCGGCACTCAAATCTACCAAACTAACTTCACTAATCTAACGCCTATGAGAAACAATGTCTTTAAGAAACTTGACATAAGAGGGTATTTGGGTTATTACCTCGGTGAATGGAAGTGTCACATTCAACTTACGCATCATGTCAACAAACTGGTTGAAGTGTTTCTCGTCATTCCTCTTCTTTTGCCTTTGTGGAAAAGGCATAGGTGGCTTGTAAGGTGGTAGCTCTTTTGTGGCCTCTTTAGTCATTTCTTTTGGAAATTCATTGCTAGGTGTAAGGATCTCCTCTTCATTCTCCTCCTTGTCATCCTCAATGTTGGTAGACCCATGAGAAGTAGTGACTCTTGCTTTCGGCGTAGGAGACTCCAACACTTTTCCACTCTTAAGTGTGATGGCATTGATGTGCTCGGTTGGATGCAAATTCGGTTTAGAGAGAAGTTTCCCTTGTTGTCTCGTTGATGAGCTGGCATATTGAGCAAGTTGGGTCTCCAACATCTTATTATAAGTAGCCATGTCGTCCATTCTTTAGTTAAGTGCTTGGTACATCAGCAAATTTTCTTGAGCGGCCCTTGCTTGATCTTGAGCAGCCTTTGCCTGATCTTAAGCGGCCTTTGCTTGGTTTGCCATAATGTTGGCCAAAACAGTGGCAATGGACTGATCTTGTGCACCTTGTTTAGGTGTGACTTGTGGTTGTTGAGGGCTCATTCCTTGATAATTTCCTTGTTGTTGATAACCCTGATAATTTGCCCTTGGTTGATTTATTTGTTGTCCTTGGCTAGATTGACCTAGTTGGAATTGAAGCTTAGGCACAAATCCGGGAGGTGGATTGTTCTTGTTGAATGGAATGGGCTCTTGAGTCTTATAAGAGAAATTCGGGTGATTCCGGTTGTTTTGAGGGTGTGCATTGTTAAAATTGGAACCATAAACGCCACCTTGATTTCTCCCCATATAATTGACTTCTTCCACATTCTGAACTTCGTTGTTCGGGAGGCCATGAGGACATAAATCTTCTACATGAAAAGAACTTGAACAGATGGAGCAAACCACTTGAGGTTGTTGAGCTTGCCCCATTTGTAGTGCGCTAAAGGAAGAAACTAGTGCATCGAGCTTCTTAGAGATGGCACGAACTTCCCCATTGGATTCCACTGCACTAACATTCTGTGTTCCTCCATGTTTTTAGGGTAACTTCTTTCACTTCCCCATAAATGAGAATTTCTTGCGATTTTCTCAATAATCTTTTCTCCGTCGATTGGTAGAAGGTCCATGATGGCACCTCCCGCGGCTTGGTCCATTTGATTCCTATCCTCGAAATCCATACCTCCATAAAAATTGTGGATGACAGTCCACTTGTCCAAGTTATGATGGGGACATGATCTTTGAAGCTCCTTGTACCTTTCCCACGCTTCGTAAAATGTTTCACCATCACGTTGTGCAAATGTGTTGATTAGGCTCCTTAGCTTAGCGGTTTTTCCAGGTGGGAAATACTGAAGGAGAAAAGCTTGTGCATGGTCTTTCCATGTGGTGAACGTCCCCGGTTCATGACTCCATAACCAATCTTTGGCTTTCCCCATAAGCGAGAACGGGAAAAGCCTAAGATATATGGCCACCTTCTGCACGTTATTGATCTTGAATGTGTCACCAAGCTCTAGGAATGATACTAGGTGAGTGTTGGGATTCCCAAGGCCAGTAAATGCATTTGCGGTGACCATGTTAATCAAAGCCGGTTTCAAGTCAAACTGATGCGCGGCTACGGCGGGAAGGGCTATCGGTGATCGGAATCCCATGAGGTTGGGGGTCACATAATCCCTTAGTACCCTTTCATCTAGTACATTGGGTTCTTGGTTATCCATGGCTCTTATAGGTGTCTTTGTTGGGGTTTTTGTTGGGGTTTTGGGTTTGATATTTGTCGAGGAAGAAGGCGAGCTAGAACTTTCCTTCTTTTTGGACCCGACCTTGAATTTGGGGCAGGAGTTTCATTGTTGGAAGCCAAATCGTAAGTCCTCTTAGACCGAGTTTGCATCAACTAGATAACCTGCACAAAGACAAAAACAAGAACACCCGTCAAAACGCAAGTGTCCAACGAAATCCAAAACAGGAAACAAGAACCAAAATAAATAATAAAATTGTGTAGACTAGTCGAAGTATACACACAACCTAAGCTAGTGGTTAGTTAATGTGTTTCTCCCTGGCAACGGCACTATTTTGACGTTTAGTATTTTGTATGTCAAAAATAATTTATAATGCAGGTAAGTACCGGATCGTCCAAGGGAGCAAGTTTAAACTATTGCACTATTTAAGGTTGTATTTCTACTTATCCTAATCCAAATCGTGTTTTTGGTTTGTTTCTAGAATTCAAAATAGATGAAAGTAAGAAAAGTTTTGTCGATTTCAAGAGATATTTTGGGGAACTACTTCACTTACCTAACATTTGAATTGAATTTTTATTATCTAGCATGCAAGGATTTGTCTATATTGATTGGAAAATAGTCGTACACTCCAAGTATAAACCTCACCCTTTCGGCGCTATTGGTCTATATTGGAAACGTACCTTAAACTACGAACCTCACCCTTTCGGTGCTATTTGTTCGAATCAAGTAACTCGCTGATGTTTACCAACTCTCGTCGCGTAAACATGGGGAGTCCTTGTCGTAAAACTAGTCTTTCCCGTTACAAACTCAGGCCACTCTCGTAGTCACCGAGTTTATAACGTGTATTTTACTTAATTGTCGGATATTAAGTCTCACCCTTTCGGCGCTATTGACTTAATATCTCAATGCAATACACTTACGAATTTCGTCAAACACCTAGTATGCATCGATTGGGTTTACGCGCTAAGTAAAATACAAATCCAAATAGACAATCCAATTCAAGCAATTTTCTGTTTTATTCAACGATTCATGTTAGGAAAGATTCATAGGACCCCAAAATAGAGTCACTACTCACTATCCATGGTAGTGAACATACAACTCATGTTTTTATTCGAAACAAAAATTACAAGTTTTTAACGAAGAACAATCACAACCTTGATGTTGATGATGATGTTGTTGATCTTCGCTTTGTAATTCCTTTGATTCTAATCGATTTCCTTCGGTGATGTGTTGCAATTCTCTTTCAATTTGGTCGACTAAGTCCCTTCCAAGATGTGGCTGCTCCTCTCCTTTGTTTCTTTTTCAATTTTGCATTTTTGCCATTTTTTCCAAAACCCTAGCCAAAATTACATTTTTGGCCCATTTAGCCAATATCACCTGATAAGTGACACAAGTGACACTATTTGGATCAGTGGCTTGAATTTTTCTCCTTGTGTCAACAATTCTTGACATAGGTGACATTGGCGCATAGTGATATGTCCTCTTGAGCTGAAGTTCTTACACCGTTAACGATTAAATCTGCTTTAGGTGTCAACTACAAAGTTGTAGCCCTTATTCTCAGCTTTCCAACAAGCCAAAGATCAATGAATTCAGACATGGTATGAGCTCTGGGCGTGCGTGACAATTAGGGAGGTCAATCCACCGTTTTAGCACTATTTTTGCCCAAAGTCCCACAAAACTCTTTCTTTCGCCTTGGATTCGTTTATTCCCCTAAAAGTATCAAAACATAATGTGAGAGCTCATATAAATAAGGAAGATGATCGAAAATCGACTAAATGTGGAGCATAAATATAGTTAAGATTTATGCTCATCACACTCCACACTTGGAACTCTAAAATGTTCACACACAATGCAAATGAAAAATGCAACTAACGAATACTTACATCGCGGGTTACTCCCTGAAGTGGCCTAGTTTAACGTCTTGGCGAGACATAGCGAGGGAGATAGGACTAGAAGCATTCTCGGGAAGTCCTTGCTGAGATCCCTTCCCGAGAAGTAGGTTATCATCAATGTCGTCAGGTGGTTCCTGGTGCTCCAGGACGTGGTAATGCTTAAGGCGCTGCCCGGTGACCACCATTGATTTTCCTCCCTCAATGCTAAGCTCCACATGGTCGTGTGGGTATGCTCTCACCACTGTGTATGGACCACTCCACTTGGTGCGCAGCTTCCCAGGTAATAATCTAAGGCGGGAGTTATAGAGAAGAACTCGCTCGCCTTTATTGAATTTTCTACGCACTATTCTCTTATCATACTAGTTCGTCGTCCTCTCCTTATAGATACCACCGGGGTCAAGACGAGGTTTCAGCTCTACCTTGCAATGTTCTTTTCCTGAGCCGGTGGTCTGTTCAGCTTCAGATGCTCCCTCAGTGCTCATTGCGCATATATTCATCAGTACTGGAAAGCCTGGTACAACTCTGTAAGGCTCAATAGAGGTCAGTGTAATAGGGTCATCAACATCTGCAGAGTCCAATACATCACAGTCAGCTAACAGACTAGGACTCTTACACATGTCAGTCAAATTAAAGACAACTCTTTCACTACCGACTCGCAAGGTTAAATAACCCCTATCCATGTCAATGACTGCCTTAGCCGTGTAAAGAAATGGCCTACCAAGAATAATTGGGATATCTATATCCTCAGATATTTCCAGCACTATAAAATGAACAGGGATGTAAATGTGCTTCACCTTGATAGGGACATCCTTCAGAATCCCTCTCGGGAGTCTACAAGAACAATCCGCAAGGTGAATAGTGACATTAGTAGGACAAAGATCACCCAAATTCAGTTGAGCATACAAAGACTATGGCATGATAAACACACTAGCACTTAGATCACATAGAGCACGATGAATATTAATACCACCAATATCACAAGGGATAGAAAAACTCACTGAGTCTTGAAGTTTGGGCGGCATGGGCTGGTGCATGGCTGCACTACACTCCTTGGTCAGGGCCACTGTCTCAGTCTCGTCAATTTTTCTTTCCCAGTCAGAATCTCCTTCATGAATTTGGCATAAGTAGGAATCTGGGTTATTGCATCGGTGAGGGGCATAGTGATATAAAGAGCACGAATCTTATCCACGAACTGCTTGAATTCTTTATCCCTCCTTGTAGCCACTAGCCGCTGAGGGAATGGAATTGGAGGTCTATAAGGAGCTGGCTCCACTGTTTGCTCATAATTTTTAGCTCGATTTTCAGCTTCCTTCGATGTTTCCTCTTCTACAGGTGTAGGATCAAGTGCTGATTTTGCAGCTGGAGGTCGAGTGGCTTGAGGTGGCAGCATCTCAATATGTTTTCCACCTCGGAGTGTGATGGCATTCACTGATGCCCTAGGATTCGGATCTGACTTTGAAGGGAGTTTTCCATGTTCTCTGTTTACCGAGCTTGCTTTTTGAGCTACCTGGGTTTCTTGCATTCTGTTCTGAATAGCCAGCTGCTCTATTGACTGTTCAACCCCCTGAAACCTCCTCCCTTACTCTGCTAATCGCCTCTCTCGATCTTTATTCCACTTCTCCTGTGATACTAGGAAATTAGCCAGCAAGGATTCTAGATTCAACGAGACACCGGATGGCTGATTTTGTTGTTGCTGTCCCTGAATGTTGTACTGCCCTGAGCCCTGATTCTGCTGTTGTTGACACTGGCTATTGTACTGATTGCTTGGCTGGTCATGAGCATTGTCATGCCGCTGTCTGTAAGGAAAAACTGATGGTACCTGATTCTGTGGCTTATAAGAGAGGTTGGGATTATTCCTGTTCGGGTTATCCCACCGATTCATGCCTGATCCGGAGGTGAAACCGGTTCCTTGATTGTATTGCCCTACATAATTGACATCGTCCTGGTTTCCACCGTTATTATCTTGCCCCATCACCGGACAGCTATCTATAAAATGAGAAGGAGAGCCACATAACTGACAATAGACGGCCACATTAGCAACAACAGATGACTTCATTGAGGGGTCAATCTTCAGGTTTTTTATTTCAGCTGCAAGTATCTTTACTGTGTTGGTCAACTCAGCAATGTCATTAGTGCTATAAACGACGTAGAGATCATTCACACCCTTCGTGTCCTTAGGATTACCTTGATCACTCGTCCAGAGCTGGAAATCTTGAGCCGCTTTCTCTACGATAGCATAAGTCTTCTCTAGGGGAACTCCAGTAAGTCTACCACCAGCTGTTTGATTTATCAAGGTGCGCATCCCCTAGTCGATTCCCTGATAGAAGGTGTCCATGATCTGCCACAGCTCTAGGTTGTGGTGAGGGCACAATCTCATAAGCTCTTTGTACCTCTCCCAAGCCTCGTAGAGAGTCTCACCATCCATAGAACATAACGAGATGATCTTGTTCCTCAAATGTGCTGTCTTTGATGGTGGGAAGTACTGTTGTAGGAATGCCTCAGCCAATTTATCCCATGTAGTGAAAGTGCCTTCTACATGACTGTCTAGCCACATATTATCCTTGTCAGAAAGTGAGAATGGGAATAGCCTCAAGTAGTAGGATTCTGGAGGAACACCATTAGTCTTCACTGTGTTGCACATCTGAATGAAACGCTTAAGGTGCTGGTGAGGGTCCTCATTCATCCTTCCTGAAAACTGGTTGTTCTGCACTATCTGAATGAGTCTAGTTTTGAGCTCCCAATTATTGTTGTCTATACCAGGTGGTGCAATGGCAGACTAGAATCCTGAGACGCACGGAGCAGTGTAGTCTCCAAGAGTCCTGCTATCTGGCTGCTGCATGGGACGCTGCTGGTCATCCCCGACAAGCCCAGGTAATGATGGGGTTTGATTCATTCTTAGTTTCCGAGCTCGTAACCTGGTTAAAGGAATGTCTTCTCTGTCCACCCGAGGTGTCTGTTGATCCCCTGAGTCACTTCGATCATTTTCCCGTGCCTTCTTCTTGCTCCTAGGTATTTTCCTTGGCATGTACTAAGCAGTACCTGCAAAAAGCCAAGGGAAGAGTGAATGTAGCAAGAAAAAGCAGTCAGAGATGAGTAACGTAAAAGAAAAGGGAATAGTCTAAACTACACACGTTAAATCTAATATCACACTAAGCGTTGTTCCCCGGCAACAGCACCATTTTGACATGCGTATTTTTAACTCTTTATAGTTGTCAAGTTATATGTTTTAGGGGTCTAGTTGCAGTCAAACAAAATTTATAAACCTTGGTAAGCCAAGGGTCGATCCAAGGAACAACGAGTGTGAATACTAGCTAACAAGTGACCTATTTAGCTATTCCGAACGATTAAAGGTTTTGGTGTGATGAAAATTGCAGAAATTAAATGCAGAAAAATAAAGGTTTTGCTTGATAAGAGAAAGAATCCAAAGATCAAACTTCACCCGTGCCAACCCCACTAATCATGCAATCATGCAACGTAAACTCATCATGCTATCGAATATGGAAATAAACCAAAATAACACTAGACAAGCCTTTCATCCACGGATCATTGTCTATATTAATCTCAATCGTTGAACGCCGCCCATCCACGGATTATCAGCGATTTTGATTAGTTAAGCTTAGGGGTTTTCAGACAAAAGTCAACTTCCTATTAATTCATGTACTACCATTGTAGCTACCATAACCTGATATCAATTACATAAGATCAGGTTAATACCTAGGACTCATTCATCTTTTGGTAATTAACCTAAATACGTTCTAGCATGCAAACATCTCATTCAATGTGAAACTTGCAAGAACGGTAAAATTAAGCACGATGAAATTAAATATTCGAATTGCATTAATGAAAAACGTTTAATTGATCACACGAAAAGTTGGGTACATGGCACGGGATCCGTATATAGCATCCCGGAATAAAGAAGACTACTCACTATTCATTGTAAGTTAACCACAAATAGTGTAGAAATAGAAATTAAGGATAAGATAATCGTAGTGACGATGTAGCTCGTTGAATCCTCAATCTCTCGCGATGTTCTCCATCTTCTCTTCCAAGTTAGGGTTCTCTTCTACAAGCTCTCGTCAATGTCGTACACCCTCTTCAATCTGGTTGATCGCCTCTTTATAGCTCATGAAAAAGGGCCAAAAGCCCAAAAAACAAAATTAGGAAATCAGGGCTTTCCATTTTTGGAAACTTAGAAATTCTGCTCCTGATGGTGAACTGGGCGGTTCAGTTATGAACCGGGCAGTTCAATCAGGGCTGGCTTGTGCACGAACTCTCTGACATTTTGAACCAGGCGGTTCAACTCTGGTGCATTTCCGTGAACCGGGCAGTTCAACATCTCGGAGCCTTTTCTCTTCAATTTTTCGTTGTCTTAACATCCGAATCTGATCTTGGTGTAAACTACAAACTTGTAGGCCTTTGGGTCAGCTTTCCAACAAGCTAAATTGCCACCCATTTGGACATGATATGCGCTCTGGGCATGCAAAATACGTCACAAAGGTCCGCCTGTCCTGTTTTGTCTTGTTTTTTTCCCAAATCTTCACCAAATGCTTTCTTTTACTTCGGATCAAGCCAAAAGTCTTACGTACATGATATTTGACCTGAAACACTAGAAAAGAGATTAAAGTACATTAAAATGTTAGGAAAACAAACATAATCCATCATCAAATGAAGTGAATAATAGGTCAAGAATTCGACCGATCAATTCACAACGACTTCTCTTACAATACTTGCTGCAAAAGGCTTAGCCATAATCACAGATGACCATAAATCCAGCTCCTTAATCAAGGTGAAAGTTTCCATAGCTGCATACTTATCAGTCTCCAGCATGCGTTCAGTAACAATCTTCCTCTTTTCCACCAATTCCCACTTTTATGCATTCTTCTTTGAAACGAACCAGACTCCACCAATAACAACTCCTGAGTCAAACTTAACCTTCTTTCCCTTCTCGGCTTCTTGCACTCCCTTAGCAGTTGAACTCTCTCTTGGTTTCTTTGCTACTGGAGTAGCATCCTTTTTCTGTTTTACAGCTTCCACTCGAGTAGTACCTTGCTCAGTGATTTAAGCAGGTGCAACATTCTTTCTTTTCTTAGAAACAATAATCTTTTCAGCTGTTGGGATAGTCTGCTCAGTCGTCTGGTTTACCACACTCTTCTTCTTCTTTTCTGGAACTTTTGCCTTAATCACTGTTTTTCCAGGGACTGGAGCAACCTCTGGTACAACGTCCATCGACTCAGCTGACCCTTCTTCCACATGTTCTTGAACTGGTGTATTATCCTTCATCTCATGGTTCTTGTTTGACTGATTTTGTTCAACATTTGCTCCTTCTTTGCCAGGACCAGCTAATTGCTCTTCTTCATATTCTTCTACCGCATCAAACAACTCTTGAAGAGAATCTGCTTCCTTGCTAGCCTCACTCAGTGATTGTTCATCCCCAGTGTTATTAGGCACCTCTGTTTCTTCTTCAACTTTTTCATCACTTTCCTCTGGAGCCTCCCCTTGCTTCTCAACAACAGGTTCTACACCTTTAATTAGACCCACAGCTTGCTTCACTACGCCAGCTTCTTCCTCTTCATCAGGTTCAACTTCTGACTCATCTGTTGATTTCACTTCATCTTCTTCTGGTTCACGATCTCATTCCTCCATTACATGAGAATCCACCTGAGCATCATCAACCTTTTCTATCTTATCTTCAGCAGAAACCTTATCTTGCAACTCTGCACTCTCCTTTTCAGCAACATCATCTACTTCATCTACTTCATCTTTAGAAACAACTACTCTCAGTTGAAAACTCTAATCTTCTCTTTTACTAGAGTTTTCTTTTGTGCAATAATCTTTACTCTAGTTCCCTTTTCCTTAGGAACCCTCTCCCCTGCATCGACGCCACACCCTTTGGCTTTTCTACTACACTCTTCAAACCCTCCATAGAACCACCGGTCATACTAGGACTACGCACATTAACGGATTTATAGATTTTGGGAATTACATCTATTGCAATCTTCTTCGCGGGTTCCTTATCTGATGAAGGTTTTGAGGCCGCCTACTTTTTAGGGTTTTGAACTGGAACAGATTTGGGTATCTGCTTCTCCTTTGCCAAATCGGTAATTGTCGTTTCTTTAACATGAATCTCCGATACTAATTTTTCTAGAGCAGTTGTCTTTTTCGCCATAATTGCTTTAGATTTTAAAGTTGTTGCTTTGTCGCTTGTTGATTTAGGGTTTCCTTGAACAGACTCCGTCTCGTCAACAGCCTTAGATGATGTTTCAGTTGTCTATCGCCTTAGCCACCTTGTTCTTTCTTGTGTCCACCATGGTTGAATTGCTCCACAAGGTTCGCCTAGGGTTTTGTCGAGAGAGAAAGAGCGAGACAGGAATAATTGATTTAATTTGAATTTGGAAACTCAATCTATTTTGACACACCATATATTCGCTCATATCTCCACAAAATGCCACGTCACTTCAAGCCCTTTAAAATATTTGAATATCTCGGTAGACCAATAGTCTTTCTTCGTAGTAGAATTTGAAATCTTCAACCTTCCTTCCACGTCAGCCCTCAAAACATCTCCCGTTCAAGCTCTGGCTGACCAACTTCGTCTGGAACAACTTAGTTGTCAATGACACATAGACCCAGTGAGGATCTAAGTGTATCGAACTGCACGTTGTCCAAGGGTTTGGTGAAGATATATGCTAGTTGTTGCTCCGTCGATACATGCTTGACTAGCTCCCGAATGAAGTGACACTGGATATTGATATGCTTTGTTCTGGAATGCTGGACAAGATTCTTGGATATGTTGATTACGCTCATGTTGTCACAGTAGAGTGTCATCACATCTTGTTCCACTCCATATTCTTCTAGCATCTGCTTCATCCATATCATCTGGGTACAACAACTTCCATCGGCAATGTATTCTGCTTCTGCCGTTGACAAGGATATGTTGTTCTGCTTCTTACTAAACCATGACACTAGATTGTTCCCCAGAAAAAGCATCCTCCAGATGTGCTTTTACGATCCTCAGCATTCCCAGCCCAATCTGCATCGCAGTAGCCTACCAGACAAGAATTAGTATCCTTAGTGTACCACAATCCATAGTCCATTGTTCCACAGACATATTTGACAATTTTCTTCACATTCATCAAGTGGCTCTCCTTGGGATCAGCTTGATATCTGGCACAAACTCCTAAAGCGTGAGAAATGTCCGGTCTACTGGCCGACAGATACAGTAAGCTTCCAATCATACTTCTGTATAGAGTTCGGTCCACACTTGTTCCGGCTTCATCCTTGATGATCTTCACATGAGTTGCATCGGGGGTTCTCTTATGTGCTACTTTCTCTAGATCAAACTTCTTGATCAAGTTCCTAGCATATTTGCTTTCGGATATGAAGATACCGTCTTTCTTTTGCTTCACTAGTAATGCGAGGAAGTAACACATCTCTCCTACCATGCTCATCTTGAATTCGCTCTGCATTTGTTCTGCGAACTTGTCCACCATCTTCTGATCGCTAGAGCCGAACACATAAATTTGAGCAATGATAAAGTCTGACCTTGTGTGTTTGATGAAAAGCATCTTGTCTACTTGATGTTCCCATGAATGGCATGCTGTTGGCAAAACGGCTTTAGACAGTTCAAGCAGGTGTACAAGAAGAGTTCAATCGCTGTCTTGAACTGCAGCACAGCGTACAGCAGACGCAGGAAGATTTCCGTATCCAGAAGATCGACGAGATTATTTGATTGGGATTAATTGATGAGTCATCATTAAAGATCAGATATTCAAATGAATATCTTCAGCTTGGATTCGAGAATATTGGATGGCTTGGCACGGAAGTAATCTCCAAAGATTGGATATGGAAGAGATTGAATATCGATCAAATATTTAGGAGTATCTCTGAAATATTTGACAAGGATATTCTGATTGGAGTCGGCCAGCGAGGAATTCAAAGATTCAGATATTCAAACGAATATCTACACATCAGATTAAAGGCGGCGTGGCTGACTTGGGAAGGAAGTTTTCGAAGATACTTCCTAAAGATTGGATTGGAAATATCCATCGAATATTTAGGAATATTTCCTAAATATTTGATGAGGATATTTGGAACAGATTTGGATCTCGCCTATGCATATAAATACAAGGCTAGGGCGTCCATAATCTGTGTCGCTTCCTGAGAGAAAAGAAACAAACACGAGAGTTCGTGAGATTGGAGGAGGAGCGACCGCCGGTTGATTATTCCACACCGGAATATCAACGGGGAAGTAACAGTCTGTTCAGTGTGCTGTTCAGACTGTTTTGGAAGGACAACAAGCGCACACACACACGGTGATCAAGATACGTCTTTGAGAGAAGGCGACTGGACTTCCAAGAAGTCCAAGACTAGGCCGAGAGGGAAGTCTCGTCCTACCCATAGGGGATCGAGGGGAGCTGCGGTGAACCAAGATTGCAAATCCGAGAAACGGAGTGTTAGAGGCTAGGCTATTACAAACAAGGCGTTGTGTAAGTGTAAGTCCACGAATAGCTCTAAACTCATAATAAGATTTGTGTCCCTTTTTCGGGTGTGGGAAACCCCCCAGAGTAGGCGAGGCCGAACTGGGTTATCATATCGTGTGTGCTCCTATTTGTTCTGTTTTTGGTACTGTCTGCTAAGGTGTTCTAGTCTCTGTTTGAACACAACCTGAAACTGTCCAACAAGTGTTCGAGACGCAGTTCGAACACCATCTGGAACTCGTCTTGACTAAGACAAGTAGATTTCAATTGGTATCAGAGCAGGCACTCGACATACAGAGTGTGATCCGGCGACTGTTCAAGATGAGTATGAAGGAAGGACAGAGCACTAACCGACCACCATTGCTTGAAGGGCCGAATTATGCCTATTAGAAATCCAAGATGAAAGCCTTCCTGAAATCCCTCGATGAAAGGGCTTGGAGAGCTGTAATGATAGGATGGACAGAACCCTTGATGGTCAACCCTGAAGGAGCTGTTATGCCAAAACCAGAAGCTCTGTGGTCTGAAGCAGATGATGTAGCGGCTGTTGGGAATTCAAAGGCCCTGAATGCAATCTTCTATGGAGTGGACGAGAACGTGTTCAAACTGATTGCTGAATGTGAGGTGGCCAAGGAAACATGGGATATTCTCAGAATAGCCTATGAGGGTCCAGACAGTGAATCTAACGATGAGGAAGAAGAGCATGAGAATGTCAATATCATGGGACTTGTAGTCACTATTGAAGACTGCAGTGAGACAAGTGAAAATCCATACTCTAGTGCACTGTCTGAACAGCCTGTTGACGACGCATCAAGCAGTGATGACGAAGGACTTGCTCATGAGACCTTGACCGAGACGTACAAGGAACTCTATGAGAAGTGGCTATTGGTGATTGATCTAAACAAGAAGCTCACATAAATAGTGGCAAGCCTGACAGAAGAAAAAGATAAAAAGTGGCAGGAGGTTGAACACCTCGTTGCACAGAAGGTGGAACTGCTTGACACCATATCGGTTCTAAAAGCTGAGATGGAGAAAATAAGAGATAATCATGCTGCTACTATGAAAGAATTGAGCAAGTTTAAAAGATCGGCGAAGATGCTGGACTCATGCTCAAAGAACTTGGAATCCATACTCAGATCCCAAAGAATTAAAGATGGACATAGAGGTCTCGTCTTTAATGGTAACAGTGGCTCAGATAAGACTTCATCCGTTAAGGTAAAGCTGAAACCTGCACAGAGAGCAGAACAGTATGTGAACCACTATCCTGAAAAGAAGCTTGGGAATGAAGGAAGAAAGCAGCTCATGCCCAACCATGGAAGACATGGTACTGAAAGGAGGAGGAACAATCGTACATGCTGGTATTGCTATCAGATGGGGCACATCAAATCAAGGTGCCGACTACTTCTGGCTGAGCAAAAAGTAATGGAATCTAGAGTCACCCCTCGAGTCAGACAAGTCTGGAAACCAAAAACAAGGAAAGAAGTGTGCTTCGTTGCTCTTAGCTCATTCAGTCACATGAAGGAAGAATGCTGGTACCTCGATAGTGGATGCTCGGCTCACATGACAGGTAATCCTCAATATCTCATCAATGTTAAACCTATTCGCAAGCATCAGTTTGTCACTTTTGGAAATGGAGGAAAGGGCCATGTGATCGGCTGTGGGACATTGAAGGTTCCGGATCTACCTGAGCTCGAGGATATCCTCCTAGTCGATGGGTTAAAGGTGAACCTGATCAGTATCAGTAGATTGTGTGATAAAGGACATTCTGTTACATTCACTCGTGATTCCTATCAAGTACTGGATAGGAATGGAGACACACTGATGGAAGGAAGTAGGTCATCAAACAAAAGCTACTTCCTAGGCACAGTTGCAACAGGAGGTGCCACTGTCTGTCCGACAAACACGATAAATGAGATGGAATTGCTAGGGACAGGTATGGTGTATTCTTCTGGAAAGGTGAAAGACGAAGTTGCCCTAAACTCAGTACCAGAAGATGATAAATGCAGAGGTGGGACATTGTCTGAAACACCCATTCAGACCAAGGCTACAGAAGATAAAATTCCAGAGGGAGGTCCAGCTGATGAAGCCACACCTACTCCAGCTGGGACACTTGACAATGCACCTGCGCTGCAACCCTCATGGAGAATTAAGAGTCGAGCGAATGAGATCAAGTGTCGATAGCTGGCTGCTTGTTCATTTAGTCCGAAGAATGCCATCAAAGAATTTATTGTTGAGATTTGGGCTGTGGCCATTCACGTGGAACTGGAAGGGCTCATCAGATATGAAGCATGTAAGTTATATCATCTTGTGCATAGTCACAAACTGAAGGAGACTATATACGGACTCACATAAGCGCCCAGAGCATGGTACGAGACGCTCCTCATCGACCATGGCTATGAGCGAGGGGGAGAAGAGAAGCATATTGACGGATGCACAGTCGTCGTGTGCAAAAGTCAAGAATATATTTAGAAGTCCGCTACTCATGACTTCACTACTGGGTAGCAAGTGATAAGTAGGGGTCGAACCCAAGGGAATTAGGGGGATAGTTGTTCTTTGAGGAATGTACTGAAAGGGAGCGTGATTTTAGGTGGATTGAGGTTTTAGCGATGAAAAGTGAGTGGTTGTTTGTTGGTTTTAGTTTTAGTACAGAAAAGTAAGTGGGTTGGTCGTGATTTTAGTGCAGAAAGTAAAGTACTGAAAGTAAAGTACTGAAAGTAATTGCTTGAAAAAGAAGACTTACAGAGAGTGAGTTGCTTGAAGGGCAAGTCTTGCAAAAAGTAAGCAGTTGATATTTAGACTGAATGTAAAGTGCAGGTGATGTTTTAAGTTAAGGAAAGTATTCGGTTTTAGGGGCCTTGTATCATAGTCTGTTTATCATTGACCTCTAATGATCATACTAAGTATTCAAAAGTGTATCAAGGCCATTCCAAGCACTTGATTTGCCACACTGTCTAGTCCATTCCAAGACATATAGCACTTGTTCTATTTAGACTAACACCCCATTCCAAGGTATATTAGCCTTGTGTGCATCCATTTGATCAATCATTCCCGATCAACCAAATGGTGTTTTAAAGAGGTCAAACTTCTCAGATAAGCTTTGCCATTCCAAGCATCCACTTATCCGAGTATGTTTACGAACCCCACGGAAGAGTTTTGCCATTCCAAGCATCCACTCAGCCTTGGAAGTTCTAACCTAATATGTGGCACATAGAACAAGTTTTGAACACATAGAGGCACTAAGAGTAGGGCCTAAAACATTTTATGACACAAGTACACCCCTTCAACCGAATGAAGGGTTTAGCTACGAATATCCATAGAGGTGGATATCATAGCTAAGTACTTGAAGGTTTTCGAAAGACAGTAAAGTAAAGGGAGAATACTCAAGAACCAACAGGAGTAAACTCAAGAACAACTAGAATACTCAAGAACCAACAGGAGTATTATAGATTTAAAACAAGTGTTTACAAGAGTAGTGCCCAAAATCTAGAGAGAAGCTAGAGCTTTGTGATGGATGATGTTTTGAAATGAGGATTGTGGGATGATTTACAAAGGGAAGGGATGAGCTCTATTTATAGCCAAGGGAAGGATCTAGATCAAAACACATGGCACAAAATGGGAGGAGGAGCTCAAAGCCATCGGGTGATGTCACCTCTCCCTTAGCCGCCGGCCACATGGAGGAGAAGGAGTGGCTTGTGGCTTTAGCCGCCGGCCACATGGAGGAAGGAGAGTGAGTTTGAGTTTTGTGAGTCTCATCCCAAAAAGCCATCGGTCCTTTCAGCTTCGGACTGACTCTGGTTGCTCTTCGGTTGGACTTGTTTTGAGTGATTCCACGTCAGGTTCTTGAAAGTCAGAAATTGGTCGTGGCCTGGAATGACTCGTAATTCATTTTCAGCTTTAAAATTCCTCCTTAGCCTGTATTCTCTCTAGACTTCAAAATACCCTGTAGATAAATATCGGAACTAACAAGCAAAAGTTAAATAGACAAAGCGTCTAATTTGGTGGGTTTAACTGTGTTTATGATTCATACAATTATGGTCCATCAGATCACCCCACACTTTTAGTTGTTCATCCCGAACAATGCTTTTTAAAGGGCGGCACACAATCTAAGTAAAAACTTTTAAATATGAAAGTGAGACTGTGGGACTAGATTTATCTTAATTCATGCATTACTTACTTATTACTAAACTAAACCGTGTAAATACTTAGAAGAAACTTGATACTGGTACATTCGTGCCGAGATGCAAATTAATTCGGATGTTTCGGGAGATAGCCCTTTTTAGGCTCCTGGAGTGCATTCTCGGGATCGACTCGTACTATATGGTTTCCTTGTAGCTTTCTCTAGCACGTGATTCGGTTCGGGTTTCACTGAGTTGAGTACTTTGATTTCTTTTTGGCGAGGGACAGCTTCTGTAGTGAATCGGCCTTTGGCCTTTGATATTGAGTTGGAGTTTCTTCACTTTTGTTCGGTTAAAACCTTCACAATTTTGGCCTTTGGCCTTTGATTAGCTTCTTTGAGCTTTTGCTTCTTTGTGACTTGCTAATCCATTTACTCAGCCTTTTTGGGAGGTCCAATCATTGCCCGCGAGCATATGGAAATACCTCCCCGCTCTTTCTCATCCTTGCCTTTTCGCGCGGGTCAAGATGAGGGTCGCTCATCTATTTTCCCGGCTACTAGGACTAGAGATAGGACGGTTTTCCCGTCCCGCCTCTTGCATAAACGCTGCACGGCGGAGATGACTTCAATCTTCACTGAAACTTGAAGTGCAGCCTCCACTGACTTCGAAAACCATATAGTTAGATTCGATCCTTCGATTGCTTGCCAAGCCTCTCTAGGGCAGTTTATATCAACTCCACATCCCCTGTATATCTCAGCACAAAGGGACAAATGAGAAGTTACATTCTAAGTTTTTAAACAGTTGAATTTTCACAAGGTAAATGCATGAATTTAGATCTATCTTTTTCACATTCTCAAGTTCGTATTTTCAAAAAGATAATATTAAGGGAAAAGGAAAAAGAAAAACCATGTTAACTATGAACACAGGCGGTTCTCACCCCACACTTTTGAACGAAGGCGTGCCTTTCAGAACGACTTAGTTCAAAAGTCATGCAAATATATACAAGAGAAGGAAATGACATTAAGGAAAAGAGAAGAACTGAACTCCCTTTTACTGTGTCGTGTCGTGGAACGTCATAGCTTGAGCTGGATAATCGAGGGAGTTCGGCTGGGGACTTGAACTCTCAGCGCGGGCCCGGTAATTTCTCGGAAGCTGCTTGGCTGATCTGATCTTGCTCCAAAAATCGATTCCTACAAGGGGTCATTCCTTCTATACAAAAAGTGGGTGAGAGCGAATGTTAAGGTAAAAACTAAATGACTGAAAATAAATGACTGAAAGTAAGATAGGTGTCGGGTTACCTCCCGACCAGTGCCTTTATTTAACATCGTTGGCTCGACGCTACCTCAATCATGGATCATAAGGTCGGATCCCATGGGTGGCTCAGGTCGTATTTCTCTATTGTGCCAACCTTGATTCTTGCCTTGCCTTTTCCTGGGTTTTTGGGGATGATGGGCTTGGGTCAAGTTCCCAAGGTTCTGGTGGTTTCTCCTTCCATCGTCTCTGAGAAGGCGAGGGACCTTTCACTACTAGTCTCTTGAATTCGGTTCTCTTCTGTTCAGGGCTGCCTTGTCTAGTTGTGGCGAAAAATTGCTCCATCAAGGAGTCGTTCTGATTAGGCCTTTCTTTCATCCTCCTTTTAGCCTCTTCATTGATCACATAGTTTTATGCAATTTGTTTATTGATCAAGGGAAAAAGTTAGGAAGCTTGCATCTTAAGGCTTGGTCCTGTCCCGTCCTGTCTGTCTGTGAGGATCCGGTCTCGGATGGTCTCGGCTGCTTTGGTAATGATAGTTGGGTATGACTCGGGCAGCTCGCCAGTGGTATTATGGACTTCTTCCTCGTTGCTTCCGGTGCTTTCTGTATCTAATTCTTCTGATGGCTCGGGAGTTTCTTCTTCATTCGTCTCTGGGACAGTCTCTACTATCTGTATTCCTCTATTAGCTCAGGGCATTGGCCTTCGTTTTGTGGCTTTGGCCATGTCATCTATGAGGTTCCACATATCTGCCATGGATAAGTTACTGGCTGATTCTCCCACTGCTTCGTTAATCCTTGTCTGCTCATCAGCCCTCATCCCACAAAGAAATTTTTGAAGAAGAAACACTTCCGTGAATCCATGGTGCGGGCAGCGTGAGACGATGGTGTCATAGTACGTGTAGTATTCGTCCAAAGTCTCATCCCGGGATTGTTGAAGGCACATGATCTTCTCTCGGGTGTTATGTCGTAAGGATGGGGGGAGAATTCCTTCAGGAATTGAGTGCGAAGGTCCACATAATATTCAGCATGCATAGCGGTTGATGTGTAATACCAAATTGTCGCGAAGTCAGTTAAAGAAAATTTGAAGCATTTTAACTTAAATTCCTCTAACATTTCGTTTTCAGGTTTTATGTGGCGGCAAATATGGTGGAAGTTTTGGCAATGTATTACGGGGTCTTCTCCGACCGTTCCTCCGAACTGAGGAAGATGTCGCGTAGTCCATGCATACATAGTGTGATGAAGAGATGAGAAGGGAAAGAAAAGAACAACTAATCCGACGACTAATTCCCCGACAACGGCGCCAATTTAAACGGATGCACAGTCGTCGTGTACAAAAGTCAAGAATATATTTAAAAGTCCGCTACTCGTGAATTCACTACTGGGTAGCAAGTGGTAAGTAGGGGTCCAACCCAAGGGAATTAGGGGGATAGTTGTTCTTTGAGGAATATACTGAAAGGGAGCGTGATTTTAGATGGATTGAGGTTTTAGCGATGAAAAGTGAGTGGTTGGTTGTTGGTTTTAGTTTTAGTACAGAAAAGTAAGTGGGTTGGTCGTGATTTTAGTGCAGAAAGTAAAGTACTGAAAGTAAAGTACTAAAAGTAATTGCTTGAAAAAGAAGACTTACAGAGAGTGAGTTGCTTGAAGGGCAAGTCTTGCGAAAAGTAAGCAGTTGATATTTAGACTGAATGTAAAGTGCAGGTTATGTTTTAAGTTAAGGAAAGTATTCGGTTTTAGGGGCCTTGTATCATAGTCTGTTTATCATTGACCTCTAATGATCATACTAAGTATTCAAAAGTGTATCAAGGCCATTCCAAGCACTTGATTTTCAACACTGTCTAGTCCATTCCAAGACATAGAGCACTTGTTCTATTTAGACTAACACCCCATTCCAAGGTATATTAGCCTTGTGTGTATCCATTTGATCAATCATTCCCGATCAACCAAATGGTGTTTTAAAGAGGTCAAACTTCTCAGATAAGCTTTGCCATTCCAAGCATCCACTTATCCAAGTATATTTACGAACCCCACGGAAGAGTTTTGCTATTCCAAGCATCCACTCAACCTTGGAAGTTCTAACCTAATATGTGGCACATAGAACAAGTTTTGAACACATAGAGGCATTAAGAGTAGGGCCTAAAACATTTTATGACACAAGTACACCCCTTCAACCGAATGAAGGGTTTAGCTACGAATATCCATAGAGGTGGATATCATAGCTAAGTACTTGAAGGTTTTCGAAAGACAGTAAAGTAAAGGGAGAATACTCAAGAACCAACAGGAGTAAACTCAAGAACAACTAGAATACTCAAGAACCAACAGGAGTAATATAGATTTAAAACAAGTGTTTACAAGAGTAGTGCCCAAAATTTAGAGAGAAGCTAGAGCTTTGTGATGGATGATGTTTTGAAATGAGGATTGTGAGATGATTTACAAAGGGAAGGGATGAGCTCTATTTATAGCCAAGGGAAGGATCTAGATCACAACACATGGCACAAAATGGGAGGAGGAGCTCAAAGCCATCGGGTGATGTCACCTCTCCCTTAGCCGCCGGCCACATGGAGGAGAAGGAGTGGCTTGTGCCTTTAGCCGCCGGCCACATGGAGGAAGGAGAGTGAGTTTGAGTTTTGTGAGTCTCATCCCAAAAAGCCATCGGTCCTTTTAGCTCCGGACTGACTCTGGTTGCTCTTCGGTTGGACTTGTTTTGAGTGATTCCACGCCAGGTTCTTGAAAGTCAGAAATTGGTCGTGACCTGGAATGACTCGTAATTCATTTTCAGCTTTAAAATTCCTCCTTAGCCTGTATTCTCTCTAGACTTCAAAATACCCTGTAGATAAATATCGGAACTAACAAGCAAAAGTTAAATAGACAAAGCGTCTAATTTGGTGGGTTTAACTGTGTTTATGATTCATACAATTATGGTCCATCACATATGTTCGTCATGAGTACACAGAAGCTGGTTGGCCAGTTCATGAGACAGATGTAAAAGGAGCTCCAGCTGACCATGGTGGGAGAGATGAAACACCTTCCTGGAACACATGTTGACCAGGTGCTTGGAGAGCGGGAGAGCATCGCTGCAGGGAGCTGCTGCACTCAGTTCCTATGTATGAAGCAGAATCTGTCGGGACACGGAGTGCAACGGGTGAAGAAGTTTCTGCCCAAGAACCCAGTACAACACTCCATGAGCAGATATCACTTCATCAGAGAGCTAGTGGAGAAGAAGGTCATCACATCGAAACACATGACCACTGTTACTGCCGTACTCACCATGTCACTAGACGCCGCTCAGTTTGAAACACTTAGATCCTCTCTGGGTCTGCGTGTTATGGCCAACTAAGCATTCCAGAAGGAGGGCAGCCAAGAGCAAAACCCCAGCAGATCAGATGGGCTGACCTACCAAAGAAGAGGGCTGGAACATATGGTACGTGGTTGGAACTGATTACTAAGTTCAACATATTTGCAGCTTTATGAGGCGTTGGAAAATATCAAGGAGGAGAGAGGTGATTGGACAAATATCTCAAGAGATATACACATGACCGCTTTTGGCAAGTGGAGGAGTCCAAATATTTGAGAAATCAAAAAGGCAGTTGAATCGAAGTTGGATGAGGATACAATATCAGCAAACCCTAAGATCGGAGAAGGGAAAAAGAAGGGAGAAGAGGCGGCTGTGACAGAACTTAAAGAAGCCACTTCAAAGGCGTCAAAGGCTGATCCTAATCCAACTAAAGGGAGTGTGCAAACTACGAAGGAAAATTAGGCGATGGCTGAACCACCCCTCAATGAGGTAATACCTTGTTCTCACTCCTAAGGTACTGCACTCAATTCTGTTGATGAGGAAGTACGGGTGATTGGTAAAGATTCAGTAAGTTATAAGGGTGACAAAGTGGTTAATGAGAAGCCGAAGGGATTGAAACCTGATGTAGATTCTGTGACGGATGCTGCACAAGAAGGTGAAGCCAGTAAGGCTAACATTGTGGTTCTGATAAGAAGAAGCTGTTGAATGCAAAGGTAGATGCCACTGAGTTCGTGCAGAAGAAGACAGAAATCCCCATAAAAGTCGTGCCTAGAAGGGATGGAACTCCCAGGAAATATGCTGCACGAATTAGTGTTGTGAGGGGGAGAAAAATTGCTATGTCGGACTCTGAGACTGAGCAAGTTGTTGTTGATCCTGTCATCTAGAAGAAGGTAAAGCTGTCAGATGTCCAAGAAGGAATCATAACTGAAGCAGAACATGGTGCTGGAAATCACACACAGAGAGCTGGTCAGAATCCTGGATCATTAGCTGAAGACATGAAAGCAGAAGGAAGGGATTGTTAGTCAAAAAGGAGTTGTGACTGATATGCCAAGGAAGCTGAAAAAGACAGTCGATCAAGTTGTGGAGTTGCTGAAGACTGTTCCAGAAGAGCTTGAGGATGAATGATGAGGACTCAGTTTCATTGGCTGATCTCAAGAAGTCTGAAACCGAAGAAGAACGTGATCATCCAAGCATGCTCGACTGAAGTAACTACCAAGAGGGATGATAAGCGAACAGATGCAGGGGGAGCAAGTGCATCCAAGAAAAGGAAGAGGAGTGCTCCAGGATCTATTCCGCCTAGTGCACCAACTGGAGTGTCTAAGCATGGAATGTGGCTTGTCAATACAGACGCAAGTGGAAGGGAGTGCAGAAAAGAAAGATCATCCCTGAAAGGCTGCTTAATGAGAAGATAGTTCCATCCCAGTAGCAGATCCGACTATATTCTACTCGATGTTGTTCTTCATCACCATAGTCGACTGGAAGCCTACATCTCATAGAACCACGGTCAGCAAGGAGATGTGACAGCTGCTCTACCAGATTGGAAACAGGATGCGCATTGACATGGGAAGAATTCGACCAGATTGCAGAACACGCCATATCTACAAAGTCACTGCACCAGATAATCTTCCCATTGCATATCTATAAGCTGATCATCAACCAGCATTCAGATTTGAAGACTGACCAAGATAGACTATCAAGTGCTCCGTTGAAGTTGGTAGTTGATCACAAGCTGTTCAAGGGCCGACATAAGAATAATCTGAAGGACCCCGAGCTGAAGAGGAAGGATGCACACGAGTCTTCCATAAGGAGAGCTGTTGGTCAGAAGTTATCCCGAGCTGAATGTGGACAGCTACTGAAGGAGGTAGAGATCATACTGGAGGTCGAACAGAAGCAAAGGAAAAGAATCAATCAATTGGTGCGCGCTCTCAAGTATCCCAATTATGATGAAGAAGACGGAGAGAGTTGATGTCCTGATTGAAGAAAAGGTAGAACTCCTTGATGTTATCTCGTCGTTAAAGATGCAGATGGAGAAGGACTACCATGCAGCAGTACTGGACGAGCTGAATCAGTTCAAGAAATCAGTGAAGATGATAATCTCTGGATCAAAAGACCTAGATACAATTTTGAAGTCCCAGAGAATGATTGGAAGATGTAGAGGCAATGGCTATACTGATTGGAGCAGTTCAGGAACCTATCAGTTACTGACCCGTGGTCGAACAGCTGCTGAGACACCATGGTTTGACAGACTCACAGCATGTGTCACTGTCCCAGGCTATGTTTGAGGGGGAGTTGACAAGATTCTACTTGACGAAGAGACCAGGTTGCTCGATTGGACCCCTTGCCAGTTTGTGGCAAAAAGGGGGAGTGGTTTGAGGTAAGTGTTCTGGTTCCTCAAGTTGTGTCTAAAGCCTATATTGGGTTTTGCCAAAAATGCCAAGGGGGAGATTGATGTTCCCATGAATGGCATGCTGTTGGCAAAACGGCTTTAGACAGTTCAAGCAGGTGTTCAAGAAGAGTTCAACCGCTGTCTTGAACTGCAGCACAGCGTACAGCAGACGCAGGAAGATTTCCGTATCCAAAAGATCGACGAGATTATTTGATTGGGATCAATTGATGAGTCATCATTAAAGATCAGATATTCAAATGAATATCTTCAGCTTGGATTCGAGAATATTGGATGGCTTGACATGGAAGTAATCTCCAAAGATTGGATATGGAAGAGATTGAATATCGATCAAATATTTAGGAGTATCTCCGAAATATTTGACAAGGATATTCTGATTAGAGTCGGCCAGCGAGGAATTCAAAGATTCAGATATTCAAACGAATATCTACACATCAGATTAAAGGCGGCGTGGCTGACTTGGGAAGGAAGTTTTCGAAGATACTTCCTAAAGATTGGATTGGAAATATCCATCGAATATTTAGGAATATTTCCTAAATATTTGATGAGGATATTTGGAACAGATTTGGATCTCGCCTATGCATATAAATACAAGGCTAGGGCGTCCATAATCTGTGTCGCTTCCTGAGAGAAAAGAAACAAACACAAGAGTTCGTGAGATTGGAGGAGGAGCAACCGTCGGTTGATTATTCCACACCGGAATATCAACGGGGAAGTAACAGTCTGTTCAGTGTGCTGTTCAGACTGTTCTGGAAGGACAACAAGCGCACACACACACGGTGATCAAGATACATCTTTGAGAGAAGGCGACTGGACTTCCGAGAAGTCCAAGACTAGGCCGAGAGGGAAGTCTCGTCCTACCCATAGGGGATCGAGGGGAGCTGCGGTGAACTGAGATTGCAAATCCGAGAGACGGAGTGTTAGAGGCTAGGCTATTACAAACAAGGCGTTGTGTAAGTGTAAGTCCACGAATAGCTCTAAACTCGTAATAAGATTTGTGTCCCTTTTTCGGGTGTGAAAAACCCCCCAGAGTAGGCGAGGCCGAACTGGGTTATCATTACGTGTGTGCTCCTATTTGTTCTGTTTTCGGTACTGTCTGCTAAGGTGTTCTAGTCTCTGTTTGAACACAACCTGAAACTGTCCAACAAGTGTTCGAGATGCAGTTAGAACACCATCTGGAACTCGTCTTAACTAAGACAAGTAGATTTCACTACTCCCCCTCGTACATAACCATGATTGATTAGAAAGTCTGTAAGCCGCTCGTACCATGCGCAGGGCGCCTGCTTGAGACTATAAAGAGTTTTCTTCGGTCGATACACGTGGTCAGGATGGTGAGGATCTTTGAATCCCTTAGGTTGTGCCACATAGACTTCTTCATTCAGTAGCCCATTCAAAAAAATACTCTTGACATCCATCTGGAACAACTTGAACTTCAGATGACAGACAAGAGCCAATAGTAGTCGTATGGCCTCCAATTTTGCAAATGGGGCGAAGGTCTCATCGAAACCAACTCCTTTGATCTGAGTATAGCCTTGAGCAACAAGTCTTGCCTTGTTCCTAGTGATGTTCCCTTGTTCGTCTGACTTGTTCTTAAAGATCCACTTTGTTCCAATCACTTTCACACCATCAGGTCGTGGAACAAGATCCCAAACATCGTTTCGCTGAAATTCACCAAGTTCTTCTTGCATAGCCACCACCAAGTATTCGTCATTGATCACCTCCTTGATATTCTTGGGCTCCACATTGGACATAAAACATGTAAAACCAGCCAATTCTTGAAAGTTTACTTGTTTACCTCGAGTCTTCATGCCTTTAGTCGGTTCACCGATCACCTCAGTGATAGGATAATTCTTCTCAATAGTCCTAGAAGGTTGAAGAACTCGTGAGGGAGCAAGTGGTGTTTCCAGTTCTGCTTCCTCGTCAGTTTGGTCATCTTCTTCAATATGTTGTTCTGATAATTCCTCCGGAATAGGTTGTGAAACTTCTGAGGTTGATATAGGTGCAGTATGTTGTTATGGGCGAGCTGTAACATCATCATCTTCCTTGCTTATTTCAGTTTGCTCAGTCAGGACATCTTTTACCATCACATTGATTGACTCCATGATGACTCAAGTGCGTTTGTTGAAGACTCGATGAGCACGACTGTTAGGGGAGTAACCCAGAAATATCCCTTCATCACTCTTAGGGTCCAACTTATGTTGATACTCCCTGTCTCTTAGAATGTAGCATTGACTTCCAAAGATATGAAAGTACTTCACCGTTGGCAGCTTACCTTTCCACAACTCATAGCACGTTGACAAACTATTCTTTTTCACCTCTAAATAGTATCAATGAAGAGAGGATCGAATGTAGTGTCAAAACATTCATAATACCGGTAAAGTACCGGGTCGAACCAAGAGGAGCAAGTCAATCACATGCACTATTTAAGATTGTGTTTCTGTTTGGCTATTCTAAACCAAAATGTATAAAGGTGTGAGTATATTCTAAATCCATGTGGCGAGTAATTAGGGATAAAAGATAAGTAAGAGGTGTTTCGAGGGGTTACTCCCCTCCTTGGCATTTTCTCAATGATCACATACACGCTATTCAAACATTTCATGGTAGTTAAATAGTATTGAACCTAGTTTAGACTAGGATAGACCAACTGTCACTTGAATTTATTCCTAGCCAAACTCTCTTATAGCTCGAACCTCTCGGTTCATTCCATGGCAATAAATACCATGAACCCGAGGACTAGTTCACTTCCTACCCATGCATTGTGGAAAACCTAGCTTAGACTAAGGTAGACCGATTCTCATGTGAATCTAGTCTTAGCCAAGCTCTCTTATAGCTCGAACCTCACTCTCTCGAGATAATTGGTTCATTCCATAGCACCATTATCCTTGGAATGTCTTCCTAAGGTAATAACTACTATGAACTCGAGTCCTAGTTAACAACAAATGCATACATTGGATAGGATCATATTCTCTATTATCCAAACTAGATTCAACATGTTACTTAGGCATTTCATCAAATACTTAGTAGCATGTTATAAATGAAGTGCATAGAGAACATGAATTTGACACCATTAGATAGGATTAATTGATGATTCGCTTAATGGCTAACTCCAATAAATCAAACATTCAATCCTTAGTCAAGCATCCATATCCTAAGGTTCACTTACATGATTCAAGATAAAGATCATTTTCTCCATCCTAAAACTATTCCCAAGGGTTTCCAAGTCCTAGGTTCAAGTTTTAGTCCAAATTGTCACTTAGGCATTTTATCAAACACCTAGAGTGCATAACATTCATAACACAAGAGAAAATGAAATCAACAATCATCCATATGAATATAAATATACAAATTTGATCAAAGAGTACCAGGAGAGTCATAAGACCCTCAAAACACAAGATCCACTACTCACACATCATGTAAGACAACATGGGGTGAGTAGGGTTTATAGCACAACAAGGAGAATGGAAAAGATGTAGAAGAAGGAGGATGATTAATCCTTGAACTCCCATTTGATCTTTTCTTCTTCTCCTTAGTTGGATCCTTTGATGAATGATGACCTTGGATGAGCCTCTTTTCCAATCTTCTTTTCCCCAAAAACCTCCACCACTTAGTCAAAAAGCCCTCTTTCTATTTATAGCCTCGGGTAGGGTTTTTGAAGCATCAGAGTTCAGCCGGTCGACTGGATTCTTAGTCGGTCCGGCTGGAACTTCCCAGGCCTTTTTGGTGATTTTCCCGTCCAAATTTGGTTTTGGCGTCAACTACAAAGTTGTAGCCCTTTGAAATATCTTTCCAACAAGCTAAAGATCAGCCAAATCGGACATCGTATGAGCCCTAGGCGTCCATAACAAGCCGCAAAGGTCAATCTGCTCAATTTTGCTCTAAATCTTCAGTTTTCTCCCGAGTTTTCATATTTTGGCTTCAAATTTGGGGGAAACTTATTTTCTACCTGAAATGTAGATATAGAGGTCAAATGACATCCAAATAATGTCGGAAACGACCCAAAACTATAGTGAATAATGGTCATAAATCAGTCGAAAACTCAACTGATCAACACTCCACACTTAAGTTTTGTTCGTCCTGAACAAAGTATGAAAATATGTCAAGGTCATGCAAATTTTGAAATGCTAGTGGTGCTATGTTTTTCGTATATTTGCCTCACTAGATTTCACAAGGTCTCGATCATTATTCCTAAACATGTTATTGAAAGGTAAATGACAAGTATGTACAATCTAACTAGCTCCTTTTCGTAGGCGTGACGAATGCATTTAGCGCATGCATTAAGCCTTTAAACCCCTAGGCACCCTAGAGGACGATTTATAGTCTCGTGAGAGTTTTCAGAAAAGGGAATACTCACAAATCTCCAAATGCACCTATCCCATGAGAATGACTGCAAGAGTGCTTCACCAAGGCGATGATTTCTTAAAACAAATCCCTCACCCCAAACTAGAACTACCATCACATTATCATCAAAAGAACTTTTGAACCATTTGAGTACCCATGAGGTTGTGCATTCAAGATCATCAATACTAGAGCTATCAAATGTCTCATTCAAAGTTCCACTCATTTTCAAGGCAATACAATGAAGCAAAGTTAATAGTTTTGCACAAAAGAGTGTCAACCGCTCACCTATGCTAGGTAGGGCTAGTCCATGGGCTGTCGACTAGGAACTCATTCTCAAGTTTTAGGCGCTTAAGCCGTAATCCGTAAGGGAAGAGAAGTTCGACACTAGAGTTTCTTAATAAACACGCATAGACCAATTGAGAACTCACGTGCAAGCACATGGATCGTCCAAGAGTCATTCCAACTAGCACACAATGCAAATGATGAATCTCGCGCAAATGTAGGATGATGGAAGAACATAAAGTCAAGTTTTAAGTGCTTCTTATTTTCCTTTTCTTTTTTTTTCTTTTTTTTCAAATGGCCTTTGGCCTACAAATGCTTTCGAAGGGGAACTTTTTTTCCTAACCCCCGGCATTTGTATGTTTTTGCACAAAACTTCTCGTGCACTTGAAAAAGTTTTTGGTCGGGGCTTTGCCCTCTTTTGACCATGAAAATGGGGCTTTTTTTGCCCTCTTTTGTTTTTGACTCCACACTTAAAACTTGACAATATGTTTAAGGGATGTATGGAATGCGCGGGAAACAATCATGAGCATGGCACTAAATTAGAAAACTCAAGTCACCAAGGAGCAAACAAAAAGTCTAAGTTTTTCGTGAAAATTTTAAAAGTGCTTGCTAAAACTTAATCCAAAGTATTTCAACGAAAATACTTAGAAAATTAGATAGGCAAGAGATAGCAATGATTTGATTCACAAGAATGCACATTCATAGGACTAGGTCGGTTCTAAGTTCAAGATCCAATAAAAATGAAAAGTAGGCTAGATGTGATTGATGGACCATATTTATATGATTCATTAAGACAGTTAAACCCAATAAATTAGACTCTTTGTCTATCTAACTTTTGCTTGTTAGTTCCGATATTTATCTACAGGGTATTTGAAGTCTAGAGAGAATACAAGCTAAGGAGAAGTTTTAAAGCTAAAAATGGATTACAATTCACTCCAGGCCACGATCAGATTCCGACTGTACAACTTTCATAAACCTGACATGGAATCACTCAAAACAAGTCCAACCGAAGAGCAACCTGAGTCTGTCCGGAGCTGAAAAGACCCGATGTCTTTTGGAAAAGATCACAAAACACACTCTCTCCCACTCCCTTGCCACCTTGCCTGGCGGCTAAAGCCCTCCTCCTCTCCCCTTGCGCCACTTAGCCAGTGGCTCTCCTTCCCTCCACCTCACCCGGCGGCTCCTTGCTCTCCCTCTCATCTTGTGCCAAGTGTTGCATCCTCCTCCACATCCCACACTTCCCTTAGCCTATAAATACCCATGCCCTCTTCACTTGTAAATCATCCTCAAATCCACAATCACTTATCTCTCTAGATTGAGAGCACAATCCATGTAAACACTTCTCTTTGATATCAAAAGCTTTACAGTTGTTCTTGAGTACTCTTGTCGGTTCTTGAAGTACTCAAGCTTGTCTTTGCTTTTTCCTGAGTTTACTCCTGTCGGTTCTTGAGTATTCTCCTTTTACTTTCCTGTCTTTACTTTCAAAAACTTTACTTTACTGTCTTTCAAAAACCTTTACTTTTCAAGCACTTAGCTATGATGTCCTGTTCCATGGATATTCGTAGCTAAACCCTTCATTCAGTTGAAGGGGTGTACTTGTATCATACAATGTTTTAGACCCTTCTCTTAAGTGCCTCTTTGTGTTCAAAACTTGTTCTATGTGCCACATATTAGGTCAGAACTTCCAAGGTTGAGTGGATGCTTGAAATGGCAAAACTCTTCCGTGGGGTTCGTGAACATAATTGGGTAAGTGGATGCTTGAAATGGCAAAGCTTATCTGAGGAGTTCGACCTCTTTAAAACACCATTTGGTTGATCGGAAATGATTGATCAAATGGATGCACATAGGCTAGTATACCTTGAAATGGGGTGCTAGTCTAAATAGAACAAGTGCTCTATGCCTTGAAATGGGCTAGACAGTGTGGCAAGTCAAGTGCTTGAAATGGCCTTGATACACTTTTGAACACTTAGTATGATCATTAGAGGTCAATGATAAACGGACTATGATACAAGGCCCCTAAAACCGAATCTTTCCTTTAATTGCAATATCACCTGTCACTTTACTTTCAGTACCAATATCAACTGTTTACTTTCAGTACCCATATCAACTGCTTACTTTCCGCAAGTCTTGTCCTTCAAGCAATTACTTTCCGCAAGTCTTGTCCTTCAAGCAATTACTTTCTGCAAGTCTTGTCCTTCAAGCACTTTACTTTACGCACTTACTTTCAGCAAGTCTTGTCCTTCAAGCAATTTACTTTCAGTATTACTTTTCAGTACTAAAATCACAACCAACCCACTTACTTTTCAGTACTAAAATCACAACCAACCCCCAAACTGTCTTTTTTAATTTTCCCTTTTTGAAAGAACAACTATCAACTAATTCCATTGGGTTCGACCCGTACTTACCACTTACTACCCAAAATAGTAAAGTCGCGAGTATCAGAGATATAAATTTATATTTGCACAGAGAACATCGCACCTTAACGACAGTGCGGTGGGCTCCGTCAAAATTGGCGCTGTTGCCGGGGAAATAGCTTCAGATTAGTTGTTCTTTTCTTTCCCTCTTCATTTCTTCATCACACTATCCACTATGTATGCTTGGATGACTCAACATCTTCCCCAATTTAGAGGTACAGTTAGAGAGGACCCTGTAATACACTGCCAACATTTCCACCATATATGCCGTCACATGAAACCTGAAAATGAAACGTTAGAAGAGTTTCAATTAAAATGTTTTGAACACTCTTTAACTGACTTTGCGACAGTATGGTATTACGCATCAACTGCCAATTTTGCAGAATATTATGTGGACCTTCGCGCTAAATTCCTGAAAGATTTCTCCCCCCATCCTTACGACATGACACCCGAGAGAAGATCATCTGCCTTCAACAATCCCGGGATGAGACTTTGGACGAATACTACACGTACTATGACACCATCATCTCACGCTGTGACAGAACCGCTCGTCGTCAAAGCGATTTGTACAAATAAATTTATAATAGTCCGCTACTCGCAACTATACTACTAGGTAGTACTTGGTAAGTAGGGGTCGAACCCAGGGGAACTAGGGGAATAATTGTTCTTCGGGGGGATTACGCAGCGTGGGAGCGTGTTTAAGGTCGGTTGGTTGGTTTTAAAGCTACCAGCTATTTTGATTGATTGATTGGTTGGTTGGTTGATTTTAATACTGGAAAGTAAATTACAGTTTATAATTAAAGAGAAATGTTCGGTTTCAGGGGACTTGTATTATATCCTGTTTATCATTGACCTTTAGTGACTCTCCTAAGTATTCAAACGGTGTATCAAGGCCATTCCAAGCACTCGATTTGCGTACACTGTCTAGCCTATTCCAAGGACGTAGAACACTTATTCTATTTAGACTAATACTCCATTCCCGGTTATATTAGCATGTGTGCATCCATTTGATCAATCATTCCCGATCAACCAAATGGTGTTTAAGATGAGTCAAACTTCTCAGATAAGCTTTGCCATTCCAAGCATCCACTTATCCGTACAAGTTTACGAACCCCGCTGTAGAGTTTTGCCATTCCAAGCATCCACTCTACCTTGGACGTTCTGACTTAATATATGGCACATAGAATAAGTTTTGAATACTTAGACTAGACACTAAGTTAATAGTCTAAAACATTTTATAATACAAGTGCGCCCCTTAGACCGAACTACAAGTTTAGCTACTATTTATCGCGCTAAACATTATAACTAAGGAAATAAAACAGTTGAATAAATACTAAGAATTACTTACAACCGTTGAAGCGCCAAGTGAGCTTTCCTTTATTTCCAAAGCGAAATTACAATATTACAAGTATTACAATTTCTAGAGAGAGAAGTGAAATGAGATTGAGGTGTGTTGAAATGAGGAGGAGGAGGCCTCCTTTTATAGCCAAAAGGGGAGGAGATGGGTAGTGGAGATGGTGGACATGTGCATTTGATCCAAGGGAGGAGAAGGGAGGAGGAGGAGGAGGTGACATGTGGAGGAATAGTGAAGCCGCCGGTCACCACCCCTCAAAGCCGCCGGTAGGCGGTGGCCAAGGAGGAGGAGCTCCTCCCTTGGCCACCACTTCTTCAAGTGGCCGGTCATCCTTGCCCATATGTGAGTTTTGTACAGTTTTGTGCAGTCTTTTCACAAAACTGTCAATGTGTTTCTTCCCCGGGCTGTCTTGACTCCACTCCTGATTCTTCTGATTAATTTGTTATGGTCAATTCAACGTCAGGATCCTTGATATTTCTTCAGTCGGCATATGCTCTTGACCTTGGATTGACTCTTGTTATCTTTTCAGCATAAAATCCTCTCCTTAGCGTGTTTTCACTTCAGTCTCTAAAATGCCCTGCAAAAATATATCGGGACTAACACGTAGAAGTTAGATAGACAAACAGTCTAATTTGGTGGGTTTAACTGCATTTATGTTTCATACAATTATGGTCCATCAGATCACCCCACACTTTTAGTTGTTCGTCCCGAACAATGCTATTAAAGGGCGTAAGTTCTAAGTTTGGCTTTGGAATATGAAAATTAGACTGTGGTACTCGATCTATCCTAATTCATGCATTGCTTACTTATTACCAAATTAAACTGCGTAAATAAATAGAAGAAACTTAATACTTGTACCTCCGTACTGAGATGCAAATTATATTGGATGTTTCGGGAGATAGCCCTGTTGAGGCTTCTGGACTGCAATCTTGGGATCGTCTCGCACTATATGGTTTTCTGGTAGCTTTCTCTAGCACGTGATTTGGTTCAGGTTTCAGTGGTTTGAGTACTTTGATTTTCTTTTGGCGAGGGACTGCTTTTGTAGTGAGTCGGCATTTGGCCTTTGATTTGACGCTTTGAGTACTTCACTTTTGTTCGGTTAAAACCTTCACATTTTTGGGCCTTAGGCCTCTTGATTTGCTTCTTCGAGCTTTTCGCCTTTTTGTGGTTTTGCAAGTCCATTTTCTCGAGCCTTTTTTGGGAGGTCCAATCATCGCCCGCAAGCCTATGGAAATACCTCCCCGCTCTTCTCGTTTTTGCCGTTTTCACGCGGGTCAAGGTGAGGGTCGCTCATCTATTTTCTCGGCTACTTTGACTGTCGTTTTCGCGCGGGTCAAGATGAGGGTCGCTCATCTATTTTCTCGGCTACTTTGACCGGAGATAGGACGGTCTGATTCCCGTCCTCGCCTTTTGCATTGCATGGCGGAGATGACTTCAATTTTCACTGAAACCCGAAGTGCAGCCTCCACTAACTTCGAAAACCATATAGTTTGATCTGATCCTTTGATTGCTTGCCAAGCCTCTCTAGGGCAGTTTATATCAACTCCACATCCCTAGTTATCTCAGCACAAAGGACAAATGGAAAGTTACATTCTAAGTTTTTAAACAGTTTGAATTTTCACAAGGTTAATGCATGAATTATGATTTATCTTTTTCACATTCTTAAGTTCATATTTTCAAAAAGGTACTTATTAAAAAAGAAAAACAGACGCATGTTATTTATGTACAGAGGTGGATCTCACCCCACACTTTTGAACGAAGGCGTGCCTTAGTTCAAAAGTCATGCAAGCTTAAAACTAAATACTGAATTTAAAAGACAGAAATTAAAGTGCGGAAAAGTAAGATAGTGTCGGGTTACCTCCCGACCAGTGCACTTGTTTAACGTCGTTGGCTCGACGATACCTCGTTTGTGGTTCATTGGTTTGGGTCCCATGGGTGGCTGAGGTCAAACTTTGCCACCGTTCCAGTGTTGCTTCTTCCTGACTTCTTGCTAGAGTAAGAGCTCCATGGTTTTGGTGTTTTCTCTTTCCATTGTTTCTGAGAAGGCGGGAGACCTTTGACCATAGCTGCTGGTCTTGATACTTTTCTGGTCCCTAATGACAGGTCAGAAAACTGTGCACCGTGATCTGAGATAGGTGTTATGTCTGGCGGTTTCTTCGTGTCTGGGCGGCTCTTATTAATGTAGAAGTGTGCAATTTTGCCGCCGAACTTAAGTGATAATGACCCCCTGCCCACATCGATTCTTGCTTTAGTGGCGTAGAGGAATGGTCGTCCCAATATTATTGTTGGTGGGTCGTCTTCGCAGGTTTCTTCTGTTGGTATTACATAGAAGTCTGCAGCAACGACAAGTTCTCCCACATGGAGTATTACATCTTCCAGTTCTCCAACCGGGCGGATGCATGATTTATCTCCCAGCTCGATATTTGATCGAGGTGGTTTCAACGGACCAAGTCCCAGTAGGTAATACAAGGAGGAAGGCATGGCGTTGACAGCAGCCCCAAGATCGACTAAGCATTTATGGATCTGGGTTTCACCAATACCACAGGTGATTGTAAAGGCCCCAGGGTCTTTATTTCTTTCCGGTTGTGGCTCATGATCTGAAGTGAGGGCTCTTTCTATTGTCGGACTATTCTACCCACTCCCTGGCTTAGAATTTGCGTACTCGGACCCTTTAATATTTTGCTTCAAAGCAATAATATTATTTGGGGAGTCCCAACCAGATGCTGGTATGTCAAAGTGTGTGATCGGCGGCGGTGTTATGCAAACAGTAAACGCGTACCGTCCATTGTCAGCATGCGTAACCCATGTTTTGCCATCATTGGGTCGGTCTTCTTCTTGATTCCAATCAGGTCGACTCCTACGGTTGAAATGATTGTTTGTAAGTCTGTAGGTTGGGGACCGTGCAACTTCTCCTAGAGTAACCTTCATGTTTGACCTCCTTATCATTCTTATGTTCGCCTTAGGATTTTGGATGGTCTGTGAAGGAAGTCTGCCAGGTTCAGTAGTGAGTGTTGACATTGCGGTGGCGAGCTGGGACATTTGTTTGGTCAATTCTGAAATTGCACCGTCAGTTTTTGCCTGGTACTGGTGTAGTGAAGTACCCAATTGATTAATGTTTCCCGTGAGCTCCTTCATCATGTCATTGAGCGACTTGCTTGGTTCCTGCTGATTGCTCGGTCTGGCTTGGTACTGATTTGGCCCTTTTTGGTGATATTGGCCTGCCGATGGAGTGTTCTGATGATATTGTCGGTGGGGTGGTTGGTAGAATGACTGCGCTAGTTGAGGGACAGCTGGTTGTGTCTCCGTCTGAAGATAGCTGTTGATGTTACGCCAGCATGGGTTGGATGTTTGACCATACTGTCTATTTTGTCCAGCTCTGTCGTTGTTGTATCCTTGATATCCTCCCACTACATTTACGTCAGCCGGTTCTTCTTCTATTAATGTTGGGCATGCGTCAGTTTTGTGTTCCATAGAACCACAAAACTCGCAAGGTACTACAGGAACTGGCTGTCTACGTATGATCTCAATCATCATCTCCTTTAACTGTTTCATCTCTTCAGTTATGGAGTTTACTGATGCCTCGGTTTGTGCTACCCTTTTTGATCGAGAGAATTCATCTTGGCGAGTGGTCTCTTCTCTAAATCGAGCATTTTCAGCAACGTTGGCGATGAGATTTCTGATGCCACTTAATGATAGATTCATCATGGACCCTCCCGCTGAGGCATCCAAGAGCATTTTGTCTAATGGTCTTAATCCATCAATGAGGTACTCGATGACGAGTTTCTCGGGCAGTCCAAGGGTACAGCAGCTCCTTTCTAGGTGATTGAACTTTTCCAGGTAATCGTACATGGTTTCGTTTGGACCTTGCTTGATTTCCTGTAGTTGCCTCCTTACTTGCATTGCTCTTCCAGCTGGGTAGTATTTGTCTAAGAACTTCTTCTGCATCTGAGCCCATGTTCTGATGCTTCCGGAAGGCAATGAAAGGAACCAGTCATTTGCCGAGTCAGTGAGGGAAAAATAGAACGCTTTTAACTTGAAGTCGTCCATATTCACCCGGTTAGGCTTTAGATTCTGGCAAATGCCATGTAGGCGTTGGAGGTGAGTGGTTGCAGATTCTCCAAGAGCTCCTGAGAATTTGGGCAAGCTGTGCGCCACTGATGCGTTGATGGTTACGTTCTCTAATTCAGGGCTCTCATAGATGCACCATGGCTGCGTCTCGAAATTAGTGGCATTTAACTCGCCCATTGTTGGTTCACGGTAGTAGTTATCCCCGTAGTAGTCGTCGAAAGCGGGTTCTCTTCTTGGCATGTATCGAGGTTGTGGTCGTGGGGGATGGATAGGAGGTTGTACTGGACCAGCTGCATTTCGGTCCTCGGGTAATTCTTGGTTTCTTCTGACTGCTTCCCTATCACGAGCTCTTCTGTTCCTGATGAGTTGTTCCGGATCGTCGACGAATGGAAACTGTACCTCATCATTTTGATCGTATAGGTTTATTTCTTCGTCATCCTGGTAGTCATGGTGACTTTCTTCGCGAGACATGGTTTGTTTTTGAAGCGCGTAACGGTTCAAAGAACAGTTATCCGATGACTAGCTCCCCGGCAACGGCGCCAATTTGACAGAACCGCTCGTCGTCAAAGCGATTTGTGCAAATAAATTTATACTAGTCCGCTACTCGCAACTATACTACTAGGTAGTACTTGGTAAGTAGGGGTCGAACCCAATGGAACTAGGGGAATAATTGTTCTTCGGGGGGATTACGCAGCGTGGGAGCGTGTTTAAGGTCGGTTGGTTGGTTTTAAAGCTACCAGCTATTTTGATTGATTGATTGGTTGGTTGGTTGATTTTAATACTGGAAAGTAAATTACAGTTTATAATTAAAGAGAAATGTTCAGTTTCAGGGGACTTGTATTATATCCTGTTTATCATTGACCTTTAGTGACTCTCCTAAGTATTCAAACGGTGTATCAAGGCCATTCCAAACACTCGATTTGCGTACACTGTCTAGCCTACTCCAAGGACGTAGAACACTTATTCTATTTAGACTAATACTCCATTCCCGGTTATATTAGCCTGTGTGCATCCTTTTGATCAATCATTCCCGATCAACCAAATGGTGTTTAAGATGAGTCAAACTTCTCAGATAAGCTTTGCCATTCCAAGCATCCACTTATCCGTACAAGTTTACGAACCCCGCTGTAGAGTTTTGCCATTCCAAGCATCCACTCTACCTTGGACGTTCTGACATAATATATGGCACATAGAATAAGTTTTGAATACTTAGACTAGACACTAAGTTAATAGTCTAAAACATTTTATAATACAAGTGTGCCCCATAGACCGAACTACAAGTTTAGCTACTATTTATCGCGCTAAACATTAAAACTAAGGAAATAAAACAGTTGAATAAATACTAAGAATTACTTACAACCGTTGAAGCGCCAAGGGAGCTTTCCTTTATTTCCAAAGCGAAATTACAACATTACAAGTATTACAATTTCTAGAGAGAGAAGTGAAATGAGATTGAGGTGTGTTGAAATGAGGAGGAGGAGGCCTCCTTTTATAGCCAAAAGGGGAGGAGATGGGTGGTGGAGATGGTGGACATGTGCATTTGATCCAAGGGAGGAGAATGGAGGAGGAGGAGGAGGAGGTGACATGTGGAGGAATAGTGAAGCCGCCGGTCACCACCCCTCAAAGCCGCCGGTAGGCGGTGGCCAAGGAGGAGGAGCTCCTCCCTTGGCCACCACTTCTTCAAGTGGTCGGTCATCCTTGCCCATATGTGAGTTTTGTACAGTTTTGTGCAGTCTTTTCACAAAACTGTCAATGTGTTTCTTCCCCGGGCTGTCTTGACTCCACTCCTGATTCTTCTGATTAATTTGTTATGGTCAATTCAACGTCAGGATCCTTGATATTTCTTCAGTCGGCATATGCTCTTGACCTTGGATTGACTCTTGTTATCTTTTCAGCATAAAATCCTCTCCTTAGCGTGTTTTCACTTCAGTCTCTAAAATGCCCTGCAAAAATATATCGGGACTAACACGTAGAAGTTAGATAGACAAACAGTCTAATTTGGTGGGTTTAACTGCATTTATGTTTCATACAATTATGGTCCATCACGCTGCCCACACCATGGATTCACGGAAGTGTTTCTTCTTCAAAAATTTCTTTGTGGGATGAGGGCTGATGAGCAGACAAGGATTAACAACGCAGTGGGAGGATCAGCCAGGAACTTATCCATGACAGATATGTGGAACCTCATAGATGACTTGGCCGTAGCCACAAAACAAAGGCCAACGCCCCGAGCTAATAGAGGAATACAGATAGTAGAGGCTGGTCTAGAGACGAATAAAAAAGATACTTCCGAGCCATCCGAAGAAACTCCCGAGCCATCAGAAGAAACTCCCGAGCCATCAGAAAAAACTCCCGAGCCATCAGAAGAATTAGATATAGAAAGCACCGGAAGCAACGAGGAAAAGCCTTCATGGGAACTTGAGACCGTGCCAGCAGAGGAGGAAGTCCAGAACACCACTGGCAAGCTGCCTGAGTCATACCCGACTATCATTACCGAAGCAGCCGAGACCATCCGAGACCGAATCCTCACAGACGGGTAGGACAAGACAAAACCAAGCTTTAAGATGCAAGCTTCCCAACTTTTCCCCTTGATCAATAGACAGATTGCAGAAAACTATGTGATCAATGAAGAGGCTAAAAGGAGGATGGAAGAAAGGCCGAAGCAGAACGACTCCTTGATGGAGCATCTTCTCACAACTAGACAAGGCAGCCCTAAACATAAGAGAGCCCGATTCAAGAGACTAGTAGTGAAAGGTCCCTCGCCTTCTCAGAGACGTTGGAAAGAGAACCCACCAGAACAATGGGAACAGGACCCGAACTCATCATCCCACAAGAACTCAGGGAGAGTCAAGACAAGAATGAAAGTAGGCACTCCACAACACTATGACCCGAGCCGCCCATGGGATCCAAACTTGTGATCCCCATGCGTCGAGCCAACGAGGTTAAACAAAGGCACTGGTCGGGAGGTAACCCGACACCTATCTTACTTTCAGTCATTTATTTTCTGTCATTTAGTTTTTACCTTAACAGTCGCTCTCACCCATTTTTCGTGTAGAAGAAATGACTAACATGTAGGAATCAGATTTTGGAGCAAGATCAGATCAAGCCAGGCAGCTTCCGAGAAATACCGGGCCTGCGCTGAGAGTTCAAGACCCCAGCCGAACTCTCTCGAAGGGAGCACAGTTCTTCCCTTTTCCTTAATGTCATTTCCTTCTCTGTAAATATTTGCTTGCATGACTTTTGAACTAATCCGTGTTGTGAGGCACGCCTTCGTTCAAAAGTGTGGGGTGAGAACCGCCTTTGTACATAGTTAATTAACATGTTTTTTCTTTTCCTTTTCCTTTAATATTATCTTTTTGAAAATATGAACTTGAGAATGTGAAAAAGATAGATCTAAATTCATGCATTTACCTTGTGAAAATTCAACTGTTTAAAAACTTAGGATGTAACTTCTCATTTGTCCCTTTGTGCTGAGATATACAGGGGATGTGGAGTTGATATAAATTTCCCTAGAGAGGCTTGGTAAGCAATCGAAGGACTGAATTTCACTATATGGTTTACGAAGTCAGTGGAGGCTGCACTTCGGGTTTCAGTGAAGATTGAAGTCATCTCCGCGTGCAGCATTTATGCAAGAGGCGGGACGGGAATCAAACCGTCCTATCTCTAGTCCTTGTAGCCGGGAAAATAGATGAGCGACCCTCATCTTGACCCGCGCGAAAAGGCAAGGATGAGAAAGAGCGGGGAGGTATTTCCATATGCTCGCGGGCGACGATTGGACCTCCCAAAGAAAGGTTGAGAAAATGGACTAGCAAGTCACAAAGAAGCAAAAGCTCGAAGAAGCTAATCAAAGGCCAAAAGCCAAAATTGTGAAGGTTTTAACCGAACAAAAGTGAAGAAACTCCAATTCAACATCAAAGGCCAAAGGCCAATTCACTTCAGAAGCTGTCCCTCACCAAAAAGAAATCAAAATGCTCAACTCAGTGAAACCCGAACCAAATCATGTGCTAGAGAAAGCGACAAGTTAACCATATAGTGCGAGTCGATCCCGAGAATGCAGTCCAGGAGCCTGAAAAGGGCTATCTCCCGAAACATCCGAATTAATTTGCATCTCGGTGCGAAGGTACAAGTATCAAGTTTCTTCTAAGTATTTACACGGTTTAGTTTGGTAATAAGTAAGTAATGCATGAATTAGGATAAATCTAGTCTCACAGTCTCACTTTCCTATTTTGAAGTTTTACTTGGATTGTGTGCGCATCTCTTTAAAAAGCATTGTTCGGGACGAATAACTAAAAGTGTGGGGTGATCTGATGGACCATATTTATATGATTCATTAAGACAGTTAAACCCACCAAATTAGACTCTTTGTCTATCTAACTTTCGATTGTTAGTTCCGATATTTATCTACAGGGTATTTTGAAGTCTAGAGAGAATACAAGCTAAGGAGAAGTTTTAAAGCTGAAAATGGATTACAAGTCACTCCAGGCCACGATCAGATTCCGACTGTACAACTTTCATAAACTTGACATGGAATCACTCAAAACAAGTCCAATCGAAGAGCAACCAGAGTCAGTTTGGAGCTGAAAAGACCCGATGTCTTTTGGAAAAGATCACAAAACACACTCTCACCCACTCCCTTGCCACCTTGCCCGGCGGCTAAAGCCCTCCTCCTCTCCCCTTGCGCCACCTAGCCGGCGGATCTCCTTCCCTCCACCTCACCCGGCGGCTCCTTGCTCTCCCTCTCATCTTGTGCCAAGTGTTGCATCCTCCTCCACATCCCACACTTCCCTTAGCCTATAAATACCCATGCCCTCTTCACTTGTAAATCATCCTCAAATCCACAATCACTTATCTCTCTAGATTGAGAGCACAATCCATGTAAACACTTCTCTTTGATATCAAAAGTTTTACAGTTGTTCTTGAGTACTCTTGTCGGTTCTTGAAGTACTCAAGCTTGTCTTTACTTTTTCCTGAGTTTACTCCTGTCGGTTCTTGAGTATTCTCCTTTTACTTTCCTATCTTTACTTTCGAAAACTTTACTTTACTGTCTTTCAAAAACCTTTACTTTTCAAGCACTTAGCTATGATGTCCTGTTCCATGGATATTCGTAGCTAAACCCTTCATTCAGTTGAAGGGGTGTACTTGTATCATACAATGTTTTAGACCCTTCTCTTAAGTGCCTCTTTGTGTTCAAAACTTGTTCTATGTGCCACATATTAGGTCAGAACTTCCAAGGTTGAGTGGATGCTTGAAATGGCAAAACTCTTCCGTGGGGTTCGTGAACATACTCGGGTAAGTGGATACTTGAAATGGCAAAGCTTATCTGACGAGTTCGACCTCTTTAAAACACCATTTGGTTTATCGGAAATGATTGATCAAATGGATGAACATAGGCTAGTATACCTTGAAATGGGGTGCTAGTCTAAATAGAACAAGTGCTCTATGCCTTGAAATGGGCTAGACAGTGTGGCAAGTCAAGTGCTTGAAATGGCCTTGATACACTTTTGAACACTTAGTATGATCATTAGAGGTCAATGATAAACGGACTATGATACAAGGCCCCTAAAACCGAATCTTTCCTTTAATTGCAATATCACCTGTCACTTTACTTTCAGTACCAATATCAACTGTTTACTTTCAGTACCCATATCAACTGCTTACTTTCCGCAAGTCTTGTCCTTCAAGCAATTACTTTCCGCAAGTCTTGTCCTTCAAGCAATTACTTTCCGCAAGTCTTGTCCTTCAAGCAATTACTTTCTGCAAGTCTTGTCCTTCAAGCACTTTACTTTACGCACTTACTTTCAGCAAGTCTTGTCCTTCAAGCACTTTACTTTCAGTATTACTTTTCAGTACTAAAATCACAACCAACCCACTTACTTTTCAGTACTAAAATCACAACCAACCCCCAAACTGTCTTTTTTAATTTTCCCTTTTAGTATTTATTCAACTGTTTTATTTCCTTAGTTATAATGTTTAGCGCGATGAATAGTAGCTAAACTAGTAGTTCGGTAGAAGGGGCGCACTTGTATTATAAAATGTTTTAGACTATTAACTTAGCGTCTCGTCTTAGTATTCAAAACTTGTTCTATGTGCCATATATCAAGTCAGAGTTTCCAAGGTTGAGTGGAAGCTGTCACAAGCAAAGCTCTTCCGTGGGAATTCGTGATCATACTCGGTAAGTGGAGGCTGTCACAAGCAAAGCTTATCGAGGAGTTCGACTTATCTAAAACACCACTTGGTCAATAACGTAACTGGGAGATCAAGTGGATGCACATAAGGCTAAGATACTTCGAAAGGAGGAATTAGTCTTAAGTAGAACAAGTGTTGCTTTAGACGATGTTGCAAGTCTTGCGCTACGAAAGGGCCTCGATTCATCTTTGAATACTTAGATGATTCACTAAGGGTCAATGATAAACAGGATATAATACAAGGCCCCTGAAACCGAACATTTCTCTTTAATTATAAACTGCAATTTACTTTCCAATACTAAAACCAACCAACCAATCAATCAATCAATCATTTAGCTGGTAGCTTTAAAACCAACCGACCTAAAACACGCTCTCTCGCTGGACAACCCCCTCAAAGAACATCTATTCCCCTGATTCCCTTGGGTTCGACCCCTACTTACCAAGTACTACCCAGTAGTATAGTCGCAAGTAGCGGACTATTATAAATTTATTTGCACAAATCGCTTGAACGACGAGCGGTCTGTCAGCGCCCCATAGAATCACTCGTTGAGAAGTCCTTTGCTAGGATCCCTTCTCACGGGGCCTTGGATTTGGTCGTGTCAATCCACCTTCAAGTTCCATTTGAATTTCTTTCCATCAAGTCTACAATGGACTTTCCTTTGGGATTTTGACCCCTTCAAGTATGAAGATCCCTTAAGAAATAAGGCGTCATGGGAGCTTTTTCCGAATAATCTTGGAAAATATGGCAAGAAGCTCCAAAACTTGTCTCGAGACGAAGTAGTGAAGAAAGGGTCTTCATAACTTGTCTCGAGAATGATGGGCATCCCCTCCTTGAGTTTCTCAATTGCATCCATGGGTGCCCATCCCTCAATATCCCTCTCTAGACCTTTGTCTTACGTGCGAGAATTCCCTTTAGCTTGATCCATATAGACCTCAACAAAGTCTCTATACCCTTGAAGACTTTCAATCTCTATACGCTCTTCCTCTATCTTGTCCTCATCAAGGAATTGGGATTCACATTCAAGTTCACTCATAACGGGAGGAGAGAGTTCTTCTTCATCAACAATAGGTATTTCCTCTATTAAAGAAGCATCATCATTGAAGAATTCCTCATTGGAGAGCCGGGGCATTGATGGAATGGTGAACTCTTGTGTGTTCTCCTCCAAATGATCATGAGATGTGCTAGTAGTGAAGGGTGCTTCACTTTTGCATGGCATCTCGTCCTCATGACAAGATTCATCATTCCATACCCAAACTTCGGTGGCGGAGGTCCTCCAAAATTCATCCAACATTTCTTGTTCCCATTCTTCCCCTGAGGCATAAGATTCAAGGACTTCTTCTTCTTCGGAAACCTCCTCTTCCTTAACCAAGTTCCCAATTTCAGTCGCTTGCATTTGAGCTTTCCATTCCAAATGATCTTTCTCTCGCTTCTCTTGGTTTGCAAGGAATGTGGAAATCATGGATTCCATATTGGAGGGCTCTCTTGAATGTTGAGGAGGTTGAGGGTAGGAGTGTTCAACTTCAAAGCGTTGGCCATCATTCCAATTTGGAGTGGAATAATTTGTTTGATAGGCAAGCTCTTGAAAATAAGAATATGGACGTTTCTCCTCTTCATAGCATCCCTCATTAGAGTAGACTTGTTGGTGGTAGGGGTCCATCCCCGCAAAACAAGGTAAACAAAAGCTAGTAAGTGATATGAGTGAAAAAGAAGAATATACAAGTATAAGAAAAAGGAAATATATTCACAAGAATAGATAGAACTTCACACAATCTAATCTAGGGATGTGCTAACTAGTTGCTCCCCGGCGGCACCATTTGATGAACTATTCTTTTTCACCTCTAAATAGTATCAATGAAGAGAGGATCGAATGTAGTGTCAAAACATTTATAATACCGGTAAATTACCGGGTCGAACCAAGAGGAGCAAGCCAAGCACATGCACTATTTAAGATTGTGTTTCCGTTCGGCTATTCTAAACCAAAATGTATAAAGATGTGAGTATATTCTAAATCCTATGTGGCGAGTAATTAGGGATAAAAGATAAGTAGGAGTTGTTTCGAGGGGTTACTCCCCTCCTTGGCATTTTCTCAATGATCACATGCACGATATTCAAACATTTCATGGTAGTTAAATAGTATTGAACCTAGTTTAGACTAGGATAGACCAACTGTCACTTGAATCTATTCCTAGCCAAACTCTCTTATAGCTCGAACCTCTCGGTTCATTCCATGGCAATAAATACCATGAACTCGAGGACTAGTTCACTTCCTACCCATGCATTGTGGAAAATCTAGCTTAGACTAAGGTAGACCAATTCTCATGTGAATCTAGTCTTTGCCAAGCTCTCGTATAGCTTGAACCTCACTCTCTCGAGATAATTGGTTCATTCCATAGCACCATTATCCTTGGAATGTCTTCCTAAGGTTATAACTACTATGAACTCGAGTCCTAGTTAACAACAAATGCATACATTGGATAGGATCATATTCTCTATTATCCAAACTAGATTCAACATGTTACTTAGGCATTTTATCAAACACTTAGTAGCATGTCATATATGAAGTGCATAGAGGACATGAATTTGACACCATCAGATGGGATTAATTGATGATTCGCTTAATGGCTAACTCCAATAATTCAAACATTCAATCCTTAGTCAAGCATCCATATCCTAAAGTTCACTTACATGATTCAAGATATAGATCATTTTCTCCATCCTAGAACTATTCCCAAGGGTTTCCAAGTCCTAGGTTCAATTTTTAGTCCAAATTGTCACTTAGGCATTTTATCAAACACCTAGAGTGCATAACATTCATAACACAAGAGAAAATGAAATCAACAATCATCCATATGAATATCAATATATAAATGTGATCAAAGAGTACCAAGGAGAGTCATAAGACCCTCAAAACACAAGATCCACTACTCACACATCATGTAAGACAACATGGTGTGAGTAGGGTTTATAGCACAACAAAGAGAATGGAAAAGATGTAGAAGAAAGAGGATGGTTAATCCTTGAACTCCCTTTTGATCTTCTCTTCTTCTCCTTAGTTGGATCCTTTGATGAATGATGACCTTGGATGAGCCTCTTTTCCAATCTTCTTTTCCCCAAAAACCTCCACCACTTAGTCAAAAAGCCCTCTTTCTATTTATAGCCTCGGGTAGGGTTTTTGAAGCAGCAGAGTTCAGCCGGTCGGCTGGATTCTCAGTCGGTCCAGCTGGAACTTCCCATGCCTTTTTGGTAATCTTCCCATCCGAAATTGGTTTTGGCGTCAACTACAAAGATGTAGCCCTTTCGAATACCTTTCCAACAAGCTAAAGATCAGCCAAATCGGACATCGTATGAGCCCTAGGCGTCCATAACAAGACGCAAAGGTCAATCTGCTCGGTTTTGCTCTAAATCTTCAGTTTTCCCCCGAGTTTTCATATTTTGGCTTCAAATTTGCGGCAAACTTGTTTTCTACCTGAAATGTAGAGATAGAGGTCAAATGACATCAAAATAATATCGGAAACGACCCAAAAACCATAGTGAAGAATGGTCATAAATCAGTCGAAAACTCGACTGATCACACGTCTTCTCTGTGCCGAACTGAATCGACACCCTATTAACAACATAGCAAGCTGTGTTCATGGCTTCAGCCCAAAACTTCAATGGCACCTTCTTAGCTTGAAGCATCACTCAGGCCATCTCCTGAATGGTTCGATTCTTTCTTTTGACAACTCCATTCTGCTGAGGGGTGACCGGAGATGAGAATTGTTGAGCTATCCCCTTTTGTATGTAGAAATCAGCAAGAGCAGTGTTCTCGAACTCCTTTCCATGATCACTCCAAATTCCCACTATATACTTGACTTTATCTTCTCTTTCTCGTTCCAGCCGTGTGCATAGTTAAACAAATGCTCAAAATGCATTTGATTTTTCTCGCAGAAAACTTGACCAGGTGAAGCGTGAGAAGTCATCAACACAAACTAGCACGTACCTCTTTCCATAATAGCTTTCCACTTGTGTAGGCCCCATCAGATCCATGTGTAACAACTCCAGAGGTCTCCTCGTGTTGATCTGAGTGGTGCCTTTGTGAAGGACTTTGATCTGCTTCCCAATCTGGCAATCTCCGCAGACAATACTCTGGTCACCTTGTACTTTAGGGATACAAAAGACTAGACCATCAGTGGCAACCTTCTTTAGTGTCCTTAGATTCAGATGTCCCATCCGCTGAAGCCACAGATTCATCTCTTCAGTTTTGCTCAATAGGCATGTTGTTTCAGCAGTGGGTCGACCAAGATTCAGCAAGTAGCAGTTATTCAAGGACCTTCTTCCCGTTAGTACTGGTTCATTCTTCTTATTCAGCATAACACACTCATCCTGCGTGAACTGAATATGATGCTCTCCATCGCACAATTGGCGTATGCTGATTAGATTCGCATGTAATCCTTTGACAAAGAGGACTTCTTTCAATTTTGGTAGGCCTTGAACGTTCAGAGTTCCTCTTTTAAGCACTCTGCCTTCTATCCCATCTCCAAACGTCACATACTTCCCTTTTGTACTCCTCTACATTGGTCAGAAACTCAGGATTGCCAAACGTCACATACTTCCCTTGATAAAAAAAATTGAGAAACGTGTGGAATTCCTGACATCTTGGTTTGATGTGTCCCACAAGGTTGTAGAAATAGCACCTTCGGTTATCTTGCCTTCTTGGAGGATACCTTCTTGTTCTTCTTTGAGAGTGATAGTCAGTAGGTTCCTTGTAGGTTCACGGCTCAGCTTTCACAATTGTGGTTTTCCCGAAACCAGATGCGCCCGTGAAGCCAAGACCTTTGTAGCAGCCACTCATTCTTTGAGCACCCAGAATAGAGTCTAGATTCTTGGAGCTGAAATTGAGCATCTTGACTGACTTCTTTAGGTGGTTTAGCTCGTGTAAGGTTTCCTCATGAACAAGTTTATCTATCTCGATCTGACAGCACAATGCATCAACAGTGTCAAGTAGAATTACCTCTTTTCGACTTAGTACATCATTCTTCTTCTTCAGCTCACCAACCATTCCAGGATGATCATCTTTGGTCCTCTCTATCTGAATCTTTAGAGATGACACAACCGCCAGTAGCTCAGCCTTCTGTGCAACGAGTTCAAATCGTTCATCTCTAACTTCCTTTATCTACAACTTAAGATCCGCAATCATCTGCTGATGTTCCACTTTTTGAGCAACTAAGATAGCAGCGCCTCTTCCCATAGCTTATCTTTTTTCTTCCTTCAGATTTGCTAGGTTGTGGTGGAGCTTCTTGTTCTACTCAACTTCATTCAGCCACTGCTGAAATACCTCTTTGTACTTCTCTACAATACATTCATCAGTAATTTCTTCATCATCACTGGAGTTAAAATATTCAGTAATATCCTTAGCAGATGTCTTGGACTGCATTCCTCTGTCCCCTTCTCCAGTTTGACTGATAGTTCTTGTGGGGCCATGAAATTGTTAGACTCACCTTCCTATTTTTCTTCATCAGATTCACTGTCACTCCAGTTGACTGCATAGGCTTTCTTCTTTTTACGAGTGTTAACACACTCCGCCTTAATGTGTTCGTAGCATTCGCATTCTCTGCATTGGATCCCTTTGCCTTTGTTTTCTTGGTCATAATCTCTAGATTTGTACTTTCTCTGAAACTTCCATTCCTTTTGGAATCTTGAGTTAGATGATTCTCCTGGATCTGAACTTTTATTATACTGTCTTCTCATATACTTTCCGAAGTTCTTTGCCAGCATAACATACTGTTGTTAAGACATCTCCCCATCTTTGTTCTGAACATCAGTAACTTCAGATTTCAGACCAACACCCTAAACTTTCATGTATTGTTCCTCGTCATTCATCTCCATCTCATGAGTCTGCAGTGATCCCATCAGTTCATCAAGTCTCATAGTTGTCACATCCTGTGCTTCCTTGACTGCGCGAGCCTTCATGGCATATCATTTTGGTAGTGACCTTAGCACCTTTCTTACCAGCTTCTCTTCGCTCATGGGCTCTCCAGGTGCAAATGATTCGTTAGATATGTCAAGTACCATTGTGTTGAAGTCAGCTATGGCATGTCCTCCTTCATCCTCAGACTTTTGAATTTTGACGTTACCATCTCCATTCTGGAAATTTTGACTTTTTTCGTACCTTCATGAGCTGTTTGCAATATGTCCCAAGCCGTCTTCATAATTTCACAGGTTGATATCATCTTAAAATTCTTCCCATCAACTCCTTAGAATATAGCATTCATCGCTTTGGAGTTTGCGGCTTCAGCATTCTTCTGTGCCTCAGTCCATCTGTTTTCAACGAGTAGAACAACTTTGCCACCTTCTCCAACAGTCACTGGATGTGTCCACCCTTGTTCAACAGCTTTCCAGACCGATTCATCATGCGACTTAAGGAACACCTTCATTCGTACCCTCCAGTATCCATATTTGTTTTCTTCCAGCAGCGGTGGTCGCGAGATGTTCTGCCCTTCCCTCAAGTCCATCTCAACAACCTTCGGATCTCACTCTGTGTGTTGAGTGTTTGCTCTGATACCAATTGAAATACTTACGTGTATGTTGAGATGTTGTTTTGGACGTATATGAAACTAGTACTAGAACAACTTCCAAAATATTAAGCTAATAAACTTAAGTGTAGTGCAGAAAATAAGGACACGTAATAGTGTTACCTAGTTTGGCATTAACGAGCCTACGTCTACGGGGCGTTATCTTCAGCCCGGTGGAAATTAAGCAATTCACTCTGTTGAGTTTAGAGTACAGGAGCTTACGTTTACAGAATCCCTCTTAAACTGTCGGAGCCTATAACACTCTAGTAATTTCTAAGTAGGCTCCCCCTAAATCAGAGCCTCGCCTCCAATTCTACCAGATGATCCTCCACAAAGATTAGCGCCTTCCGCAGAATGCGCAGTAACAGTAACAGTGCGTGTATCTTCAGTTGTTCCACGATCAATCTGTCGAGCACTAGAACATACTGATTTCGAGCACCGTGATCTTATCAGAATGATAATATCGCCGGTCGTTTGCCTCCACCTCCCGATCAGAATATGTGAGTGAAAAATATCTACCTGAGTGCTGAGTGAAACGAATGCCTCAGCACTCATTATATAGAGGCGGATGAAATCCTAGAAGACTAAGATTTCCAATCTCCAACAGCCTATCCCTTTAGGAAATCTTTCCTAAATCTTTTATGAAAAATTCCTAAAACCATGCGCGATCTTGTTGTAGATAATCTTCAATATATCTTCAAATCGTTTAAGAAACTCTTCGATTATCTTCTTCTCTAAGTAATCTCCATGCGCATATATTTCCTAAACTGTCTCCAACCAACTTCAAGATATGCTCCATATATTTGCGTCAACCGTCTTCAATATCTGGATCATATCTTCAATGTTCCAGTAGCACCGACTTGCCTAACCTGTTTTAGGAAACATTTGTTGCGTCGTACTTGTTCAACGTTGGTTTTTCTTCTCTGGTCTTGAATTCTTCCTTGTACAACAGTTTGAACAATTTTACAGTGTTTTGCCAAAACATATGCCACTAAAAACTAACAAACTGTCTCTAAGATAATGATTAGCTTTTCTTTATAGATGGTGAAAGGGCCTCCCAAAGAAGTAGGATAATTTCTCCATTGCATGCAATCAAGAGATCCAGCCATCTTTCGGAAATAGACGTTATAGGTACTCCTCATGATACACAGTCCAAATTGCTCTTGTAAAGTGTTTAAGGATCCCGAAGCAATCGATTAAGAATATAAAGAAATTCATCGCATAGTTTCGCTGGAAATCCATATGCTAGCATTCGCAAGGTAAATGTTAGCTTTTGTTCAGTAAAGAAGCCTTGATTATCGGTGGCATTTACTTGTTTAACAAAATATAGATCATGATTGGCGACGTCGTGCATCATTCGGTCAAAAACATTGGATCACATTTGATACCTTCTACGAAATGTGTCTCCTTTGAAATACGGTTATCTGTTCAAGCTACTCTTCGAGGTAGTGTTCAGACGAACCTTGAACACCTTAGCAAATAGTTCTAGGACAGTATATGAAAAGAACACGCAGTGTACTTCCCAGTTCAGCAACAGCCTTCTCTGGGGGCTTCCCACGCCCTAAAGGGATATAAATCTTTATTGAGTAGTATAGAGCTATACGTGGACTTACTCTTACAATCTCTCGAACGAAGATGCCTAGCCTCTATCACTACTTCACTCGGATTTATGATCTCGGCTCCCCCTCGATCTCCTTCATCTGAAACTCCCTTTCGAACGTGATCAATCTTCTCCCGAAAGCCAGCAGTGGTCTCTGGTGTGTGCAGCGGTTAGTTCAACACGAACAGTCTGATCAACACACTGAATAGACTGCTACATCACCGATGATTTTCTAGTTGGGAAAGCTCAACCGGCCGTCGCTCTTCTTCTTCAATCTCACGAAGGATCTCGTGTGTAATTCTCTCAGAAAGTGATACTGATATCGACGCCTAGCCTTCTATTTATATGCATTGGCAAATCCGAATCAGTTCTAGGAAATATTCCTAAATATTTGCTAGTTATATTTCCTCCAATCTTCAATGATATCTCAAGATTTCTTCTTTGACAAGCTAGCCGAATCTTCTAAACCATCTTCAAACAGATGAGGAGATATTCGTTTGAAAATTTGATCATCTATTTCTTCGCTGGCCGACTTCAACTAAAAAAATCTTTGATCTTTAGAAACTTCCAGTTTAGGAAACCTCGTAGCGTCTGTTCCATGCTGTACTTCGGTTCCAGTCTGCGGTTGAACTCCCCTTGAACTCCTGCTTGAACTTTCTAAAGTCGGTTTGCCAAAACCATGCCATTCATGGGAACATCAATCTCCCCCTTGGCATTTTTGGCAAAACCAAATCAACTAGATGTATCTATCTATCTAAGCTTTAGAGACACTTGAGGGAATAAAACTTTCATCTAAAAAAATACTCCCCCTTTTTGCCACAAATTGGCAAGGGGTCCAATCATAGTTCGAACAGAATGAAAGAAATGTGCCAGAACAAGCACTAGACATAAACGAACAAAAGTGTAGCAGAGTTCAGAAAGTGTTCAGACATGGACCTTTATGTAGACGAGATATCATCAGAGTCACCATCAGCTTCCTCAGCATCATCTTCTTCTTCATCGCTGAGGTAGCGTAGCGTACGGACCAGGTTGGTGATGCATTTTCGTTGCTCCTTGTCCACTGTGAGGATAATCTCCAGCTCTTTTACCAGTGTATCCCTCTCAGCACGAGCCATCTTCAGGCCCCCAGTGGCTCCTCTCCTTGACGACTCTGGAATGTCCTTCCTTCGCTGTCCTGGTTCTTTGAGATCATTCTTATGGCGTCCATTGAAAAGCTTATGATCCACCGTGAACTTTTGCGGGGCTTTGGAGAGATGATCATGTGGTGTCTTCAGTTCTGGAGCCTTGTAGATAATCAACTCATAGATGAGAGATAGGAAACCAATCTGGTGGAGGCATTGGCTTGAAGTGGCATGTTCAGCAATCTGGTTAAACATAACCCTACCCAGATTGAAGAGCATCATGTTCCTAATTTGATACAACAGTTGTCCCATCTCTTTGCTGACCGAAGAGCATTTATTTCTTCAAGTTGACAATGGCAATGAAGAAAAGCATTGAATAGAACGTTGTCAAGTCTGTGGTAGAAATGGTAGTATCACCCCAGAAGGGGTAAGAACCCGTCGTAATGCAGTCTGCAATCTTGTCGTAATTGGGTTCCTCCTCATCTACCGCTAGATCATCCATGGAGAAATAAATGTTGATGAGATCCGGATCAAGTTCAACTCTTTTTCCTCGAACGTAGACCACTCCATAGTCTTTGTCTCCGATAATACCAAACTGCGGAGGAAGGTTTGCAATAGCCTCTCGAACCAACTGTTCGTTGAACGGTTTGCTCCTTGTTAGGGTCCAGATCATGCACGTTTGCTTCAGGACATGAACTACTTCCTTCCCTTTGTAGCGCTTCTCATCAAGAATCTTTTATGGGATTATCTTCCTCTTCAGTACTGACTTCCACTTCTTTGCATCATCCTTATTCACGAACCATATGCCATTCTTTACCATGTCAGCTGGAGCATCTTCTGAAACAGGAGTTGGAACTTCATGTTTCCTCTTCTTGGTTGCATCAACTCCCCCTGCAACCTAACTCCCTTTTGCTTGCCAGGTAGAATCCTTCTCAACAAGACTTTCAACAATAACCTTCTTCTTTCCCTTGGCCTTCTTAGTCTTCTTGAGCTCAGACAAGGGAATGGAATCCTGAGCATCATCCGGTGGGAAGCCTGACTTGGGGTCTGCCTGAATAGCTTCCTCCATTTCTACGTCTGGATTAACCTGGAGTTCCACCTCCACTCGAGCCTCAGATTCAACCCTCACTCGATCATCAACACGTACACCACGTTGTACAATGTCTAGTAGCACTTTGGTTTGAGCAACTTCAGCCGTGTCTACATTGATCTGCACATCTGCCTGTTGAGATACAAGTTCAGCCTGAATTTGCACACCAGCTAGCTCTCCCACTGACACTTGCTCTGGGACAGTGATCTCTTCAGCAGCATTATTCCTAGTGTCAGCACCTTGTCCAAGCTCATTTCCATCCTTCTCGACAGACACTTCCTTCTGCAGCTTGTTGACTACTTCATCAATCTCCTTGTAAATGTCATCCAGCTCGTCGTCCACCTCAGATGGATCCAACTCATCAGTCTCAACTCCATCTTGTTGGGATAGTTTGTCATCAACAAATTCCTCAAACTTTTCTGCTACTGCATCGACAGTCTCTTCATCAATAACCAGCTTTCTCTTGTTGGATGATTCTATAAACTGCTCAGTTTCTGAGTCTGACATAGCAATGAGGCGTCCCCTCACAGCTGCAATCCTTGCTAGATACTTCCTTAGAGACTCATTCCTTTGAACAACTAGTTTCCTTTGTAGTCCACCTGACGGCTTTACGTATCCGGATGCATGTATTTTTTCTCTCCACATACTTCGTCCAGTGGTTACCTTAGACACAGGCTTGCTTGGTCTGCCTTCTTTCACCACTCCGAGGCCATCCTTATCAAACTCAGCCTTACTGGCTTCTCCAAACCCATCAACCATTACATCCTTTCCCTTATCTCCCTCCTTATTTTCAATAATCACATCTTTCATAGGCAAGGGAACAGAAATCTGAGTTTTAGGGCTAGGGATTACCTCAGTTTGTGGCAAAGTCGGTGGAGGATTTTGACTTATTGATGTCAAACTAGCATCATTTTGTTTAGGAGTCCCCTTCGACGCCCCTGAGGGCACCACCTTCTGCTTTCCAGTAGGTTCTGGTCCTTTCTTTTCCACCGCACCGGCCTTAGGATTTGCTGGCACTGATCCTTCAACCGCCTCTCTGATAGCAGTCTTTGTTGGAGATCCGACATCGAAAGGTGTCGCCTTTTTCTCCTTCGGCATCTTCAGTTTCTCTGTCTTTGCAATTTGGGGTTTTGCTGCTAGTGCTTTGGACGTTGCCTTGGCTATCTTCTTTGGTTCCGGAGTTGTCTTGACAACAGTCTTGGACGTTTTCCTTGTGTTCACCATAGTTGCCAAGGTGCTGATGTTTAGAGCGATTTCGCAGAGGTTGTTCAGCTAGGGTTTTGGAACATTAGTGAGAGTAGCAGCGAGTGAGAGATTTTGATTTCCAAATCTGACACAGCCTTTTTAACTTCCCAAAACCATCTTTGAATATATTTGCGAGAGATATTTGTCCCATCATCTCTTTCCTCATAACGGCACGCAAATATCTCCGAAATATTTTTTTTAAATATTCATCTTCTTAATATGCACCATCTGTTCCAGCTCCCTTCCTCATATGGTCAGTCCAACTGTTTTGTTGGTGTTCTGCCCTTGACTGGCCACTGCCTGGAACTTTTAGTTTTTGACAACACATAGACCTAAGGAGGATCTAAGTGTCTCAAACTGTGTCGCATCCAACGATTTGGTGAAGATATCAGCCAGCTGCTTGTCCGTTGTCACATGCTTCAGAGTAACCACCTTCTGCTCAACCAGCTCTCTGATGAAATGGTGTCTGATGTCAATGTGCTTCGTCCTGGAGTGTTGTACTGGGTTTTTGGATATGCTGATCGTGCTCATATTGTCACAGTACAAGGTCATCTCCTCCTGTTCCGCTCCGTATTCAGACAACATTTGCTTCATCCATAGCAATTGAGTGCAATAACTTCCTGTAGCTATATACTCCGCTTCGGCTGTAGAGAGCGAGATGCTATTTTGCTTTTTACTGAACCAGGAAGCCAAGTTGTTTCCCAAGAAAAAAAAACCTCCAGAAGTGCTCTTCCGATCTTCAGCGTTTCCTGACCGGTCAGCGTCGCGGTAACCAACTAGGTATGGATTGGTGTCCTTGGTGTACCAGATCCCAAAATCAACCGTTCCATAGACATACTTTATAATTCTTTTCACTTGCAGAAGATGACTTTCTTTCGGATCCGCCTGGTACCTTGCACAGACTCCTACTGCATAAGCTATATCTGGTCAGCTGGCGGTTAAGTACAAGAGACTTCCAATCATACTCCTATATAGCGTCTGGTCGACCTTTGTTCCAGCATCGTCTTTCGTGATCTTTAAGTGTGTAGCAGCTGGTGTCCTTTTGTGGCTTGCCTTCTCAAGCTCAAATTTTTTAATCAAATTCTTGGCATACTTGCTTTGTGAGATGAAGATGCCATCCTCCTTCTGTATGACCTAGAGTCCAAGAAAGTATTTCATCTCTCCAACCATGCTCATATTGAACTCTTTCTGCATCTGTTCCATGAACTAATCCACCAACTTATGTGTGTTGGACCCAAACACTATATCGTCAACATAGATTTGTGCGATAATAAAATATGACCTTGTGTGCTTCACGAACAGGGTCTTGTCCACACCCCCTCGCACATATCCATGGTCGACGAGAAACACGGTGAGACGCTCATACCATGCTCTGGGCGCCTGTTTGAGACCGTATAGCGCCTTCTTCAGTCAGTACACGTGAGCAGGGAGATATGGGTCCTCAAATCCTTTTGGGTGAGCAACGTATACTTCCTCGTTCAGAAAACCATTCAGGAACGCGCTCTTAACATCCATCTGGAATAGCCGAAACTTTAAGTGACATGCCAGAGCAAGCAGTAGGCGAATGGCTTCAAGACGTGCGACGGGGGCAAAAGTTTCATCAAACTCGATGCCCTCTATCTGAGTGTAGCCTTGTGCCACTAGGCGAGCCTTGTTTCTTGTGATATTTCCTGTGGCGTCTGACTTGTTCTTGAAGATCCATGTTGTTCCGATGACATCACATCATCATGTCTCAAAACTAAGTCCCATACGTCATTTCGAGCAAACTGTTCCAGCTCTTCCTGCATGGCCAAGACCCAATACTCATCAAGCAGTGCTTCCTTTATGTTCTTTGGCTCTATAGCGGACAGAAATCATGAGAAAGCAGCTAGTTCTCTAAAATTAATCTCCTTGCCGCGAGTCCTCATTCCTTCACTTGGTGCACCAATGACTTCAGTAATCGGGTGGTTTCTGGCAATTCATCGAGAGGGCTGTAACGCACCAATATCCTCTTGGGTACTTATGTCTTCAGCCTCGTCATGTGAGGAGTTTGAGGTGTGATTGTCCTCTGTTGGCACTCCTTCTGGCTGAGCATATCCAGTTGACTGAGACGAGGAGGGTGTCTCTGGCACTGTTCCAGCTTCATAGTCGGCATCGTCTAAGACAGCCTTCTCAACCACTTCATCCTTCACTTTGACATTGACTGACTCCATGACCGAGTCTGGGAGCTTGTTAAACGCTCGATATGCTCGAGTGTTTGAGGAGTATCCTAGAAAGAAGCCCTCATCACTCTTCGAATCTAGCTTCTGTCTGTACTCTCAGTCATTCAGGATGTAGCACACACTCCCAAAGATATGGAAGTATTTCACCGTGGGCTTCTTCCCCTTCCAAAGCTCATAGCAGGTCAACTCCGTTCCATTGTGTATTGTAACACGATTAATAATGTGACACATAGTATTCATAGCTTCTGACCAGACTTTTAGAGGAATTTTTTTGGCGTGTAGCATCACACGAGCCATCTCCTGAATTGTGCAATTTTTGCGTTCCACTACTCCATTCTGCTGGGGGGTGATGGCAGAAGTAAACTGGTGTGCTATCCTGTGTTCTGCACAGTAGGTGGCCATAGTGTTGTTCTTAAACTCTGTGTCGTGATCACTCCTGATAGTTACCAGGATTTCTCCTTTGTCCTCCCTCTCTCTCTCTGAAGTAAGGCAGCAAGTTGAATGAACTGATGAGCTGCTTCAATCTTGTCTCGAAGAAATCTAGTCTAGGTAAATCTGGTGAAGTCGTCCACACACACTAGTACATACTTCTTGACGCCATATCTCTCAACTTGCATTGGACCCATCAGATCCATGTGGACCAGTTCCAAAGGTCTGCTAGTGCTGATCTGCGAGGTGTTGGGATGTGCAGCCTTCGTCTGTTTCTCTATCTGGCACTCTCCACAGATTACATCTATATTACCTGTCATAGTGAGCATTCCTCGGATGAGTCCAGTCGTGGAAATTTTCTTTAAGGTCTTGAAATTCAGATGACTCAAGCGCCTGTGCCATAGTGCCATCTCATCCGCTTGACTCATCAAGCAGGCCGATGCAGTGATTGGTCCAACTGATCCTATGAGGTAGCAGTTGTTTGCTGCCCTGCTCCCTTTCATCATTGTGCCTCCTTTCTTATCCATGACTTGACATGAGTCGTGAGTGAATTTCACATGGTGTCCGCCATCACATAGTTGACTAATACTAATTAGGTTCACCTTCAATCCTTCAACGAGGAGGGTATCCTTGAGTACAGGGAGATCCGGAACCTTCAATGTCCCACAGCCGATCACCTGACCCTTTCCTCCATCATCGAAAGTGACAAACTATTGTTTCGTAATAGGTCTAATATGTGTAAGATATTTAGAGTTACCTGTCATATGGGCGGAGCATCCATTATCAAAGTACCATCGATCTTTCTCCATGTGACTTGACGAGCTGAAGGAAACCGTGCACACGGTCTTGCTTGTTTTTGGTACCCAGACTTGTTGCATTCGAGGTTTAGTCCTGACCTCCATGGCCTTCCGTTTAGCAAGAAACAAGCGACACTTAGGTTTGATGTGTCCAATCTGGTAACAGTTCCAGCATGTGCGAAGGTCTCTCTTTTGTTCCGTGTGAGGTCTGATGTGAGCATTGAGAATCTTCCTTTGATTTTCTAAGGTTTTTCCTTGGTTTTGTGTCACCTTCTATTCAGGGTGCTGTACCACCACCGATTTTGCCTTAACAAATGTTGTGCCTTTCGAGCTGCCTTCTTCCGTGAATCCCAATCCTCGGTGTCCGGACTCCATCCTTTGAGACTTGAGGATCTCGTTCAGATTCTTAGATCCGGAGTTTAACATCTTTACTAATTGTTTGAACCGGCTTAGCTCCTTCAAGGTGGTTGAATGTTCCATCCTTTCTGATTCCATCTGTAGTTCCAGCGACTCTACTTTGTTTAAGAGAAACACTTCCTTGCGCTTCAAGTCTGCTATCGTTTTCCTCAGACCCACCATGACTACTGGATGGATGTCATGATTTTTCTCCATTTCAACTTTCAGAGAAGAAACGGTACCCAGAAGATTAGTTTTCTGTGCAAGCAGAGATGACCTTTCCGGTTTCATTTCAGTGACTTGAGTTTTTAGGAGTGCAACCTCACCTTGGAGTTCCACCTTCTGTGTAACCAGGATCTCGACTTCCTGCTACATCTTGTCTTTTTCAACAGTCACGCTGGCAATTGTGTCGGTAAGCTTCTTGTTGAGATTGATCACCATCAGCCACTTCTCGTATAATTCTTTGTAAGTTTCCGCCAGAGTCTCCCGAGTGAGTTCTTCATCATCACTGTCTGAGGAGTCGTCAGTTGGGTGTTCGAACAGAGGGGACATACTTTCACTGGATTCCCCGCAGTCTCCTATGGTAGCAATAAATGCAACAAAGTTGGTAGTTTCATCGCCTTCCTCCTCATCATCTGACTCGTTGTCGCTAAAGTTTGCAACTATCGCCTTTTTCTTCTTGAGGGTGTTGGCGCATTCTGCCTGAATGTGACCAAAGCCTCTGCATTCCCGGCATTGTATATATCTCCCCTTTTTAGTAGAAAATCCTGCCTATTTTCACTTATCCTTCTCTTCCCCTTTTTCCAGTTATGGAAATTGCTCGAGGATGACTGACCTTGCTCAGGACCACGTCTGTTGATCTTTCGTACCATTCTACCAAAGTTCTGAGCCATTGATGGACCATAATTATACGAATCAAAAACACAGTAAAACCCACCAAATTAGACTGTTGGTCTATTTAACTTCTGCTTGTTAGTCCCGATTTATTTCTACAGGGTATTTTGGCACTTAGAGTAAAAACACGCTAAGGAGAGGATTTTACGCTGAAAAGATGATAAGAGTCAATCCAAGGTCAAGATCAGACGCCGAATAAAGAAATCTCAAGATCCTGACCAAGAATTACTCAAATTAAATTCAACCGAGGAACAACCAAAGTCAGTCCGGAGAAAAATTGGATTGATAAATTTGTGAAAAGACTGCACAAAACTGTCAAAACTCACCCATGGACCAAGTGACCGGTGGATTTGGTGAAGAAGATGACTCATGGGTGGCCAAGCTCCTCCTTCCTCCTCCATGGTGACCGGCCACCGGTGGCTTCCTCCCCCTTGCCTTGCCATGACCGGCGGCTTTTCCTCCCCCCATGTGGCTTCTCCTCCTTGCTCCTCCTCTCCCCATGTGACAAGTGTATGGCTCTCATTCTCCTCCCATGGCTATAAATACAAGCCAAATCCTTTGTAAAAATTCATTCCAAAATCAATAAACACTTATCTCTCTACATTTTGTTACTTTGCAAGTTTGGTTTGAAATTATAATACTCCTGTTGGTTCTTGAGTATTATAATACTGTAGAGAATACTCATGTTGGATCTTGAGTATTCAGTATGAAATTGGGAATACTCCTGTTGGTTCTTGAGTATTCCACCCCTTTCCCTCTTACTGTTTTCAAAAACCCCCCGAGTATTTAGTTACGATGTCCTTTTCCATGGATATTCGTAGCTAAACTCCTCATTCGGTCAAAGGTATTTTCTTGTATTATATAATGTTTTAATTTCTTTTAGTTTTATTTCTCTGTATTCAAAACTTGTTCTATGTGCCATTTATAGTCAGAGTTTCCAAGGTTGAGTGGAAGCTGTAACAAGCAAAGCTCTTCCATGGGAATTCGTGATCATACTCGGTAAGTGGAAGCTGTAACAAGCAAAACTTATCGAGGAGTTCGACTTATCTAAAACACCACTTGGTCGATCATAACTGAGAGATCAGGTGGATGCACAAAAGGCTAAGATACTTCGAAAGGAGGAATTAGTCTGAAGTAGAACAAGGGTTGCTTTAAACGATGTTGCAAGTCTTGCGCTGCGAAAGGGCCTCGATTCATCTTTGAATACTTAGAAAGGTTACTAACAGTTATTAATAAACATGTTATAATACAAGGTACCTGAAACCGAATAATTTTCCTTGAATTACAAAAAAAACCCCTGTATTTACTTTTATAAACTGCTCGATCAACTACAACCATCAACCGCTCATCTACCGGAGAATCGCAATCACGCATCACCCACTGTAAGTCTTCTTCCCTTAACTCCTTTATTTTCAGTATTTATTTTCTGTATTTACTTTTCCGCATAAAAAACCAAAAAAAATCAAAAACAGTAGCTTAGTAATTAGCAGTAAGTCCACAATCGACCTAAAATCACTCACCATACGATCCCCTAAAGAACAGTTATCCCTCAATTCCCTTGGGTTCGACCCCTACTTACCACTTACTACCCAGTAGTATAGTAGCGAGTAGCGGAAAATATAAATTTATTTGTACAGAGAACATTGCACCTTAACGACAGTGCAGTGGGCTCCGTCAAATTGGCGCCGTTGCCGGGGAATTAGCCATCGGATTAGTTGTTCTTTCCCTCACATGTCCTCATGACGCAACCCCCTTCATATGCATGGACAACACGACATCTGCCACTGTTCGGAGGTACGGATGGAGAAGACCCAGTACAACACTGCCGAAACTTTCACCACGTCTGCCACCTCATTAAACCTGCAAATGAAATGTTAGAGGAATTTAAGCTTAAATGCTTCAAATTCTCTCTAACTGATTTCGCAACAATCTGGTATTACACGTCAACCGCTTGGAATGCAGAACGTTTTTTGGACATTAGCGTTCCATTTCTGAAAGAATTTTCTCCCCCATCCTTACGACAACAAACCCGAGAAAAAATCATGAGCCTTAAACAATCCCGGGATGAGACTTTGGACGAATACTACACGAGCTTTGACACCATCGTCTCAAACTGCCCGCACCATGGATTCACGAAGAAAATTCTGCTTCAAAAATTTCTTCGTGGGATGAAGGCCGATGATCTAGCAAGGATTAACGAGGCAATGAGGAGATCAGCTAGGAACTATTCCATAGCAGACATGTGGTACCTCATAAATGACCTGGCCGCAGCTACAAAACGAATACCCGAGGCTGACGGAGAAATGCAGACAGAAAGAGAAGAAACTCCCGAGCCATCAGAAGAAACTCCCGAGCCATCAGAAGACTGGGATATAGAAAGTGTCGGGAGCAATGAGGAAGTATCAGCAATGGAAGAAGTCCAGAATACCACCAACATGCTACCCAAGTCATACCCAGCTATCATCACCCAGGCAGCCGAAACCATCTATGACCAGTTCCTCACAAACAGACACGACGAGGCAGAACCGAGCCTTAAGATGCAAGCTTCCCGACTTTTCCCCTCGATCAATAGACAAATCGCTGAAAACTATGTGATCCATGAAGAGGCTGAAAAGAGGATGGGAAAAGGGCCTGTGCAGAACAACTCCTCGATGGAGCATGTTTTCGCCATGACTGGACAAGGCATCCCTGAACACCAGAAAACCCAGTTCAAGAGGCTAGTGGTCAAAGGTCCTTCACCTTCTCAAAGACGTAGGAAGGAGACATCACCAGAACAACGGGAACTGGACCCAAGCACATCATCTCGCAAGAAATCGGGAAAAGGCAAGGCAAAAAGCAACACAGGAACGGTGGCAAAATTCGACCTAAGCCACCCATGGGATCCCAACCAGTGATCCAGGAATAAGGTACTGTCGAGCCAACGACGTTAAACAAGTGCACTGGTCGGGAGGTAACCCGACACTATCTTACTTTCCGCACTTTAATTTTCTGTCTTTTTATTTTCTGTCTTTTAGTTTTCATCAATAAGTCGCTCTCACCCACTTGGTGCATAGAATGATTTGACTAGTTAGGAATTGGTTTTTGGAGCACGATCGGATCAGCCAGGCAGCTTCCGTGAACTACCGGGCCTGTGCTGAGAGTTCAAGGCCCCAGCCGAACTCCCTCGATTACCCAGTCTCATGCCATTCGACACAATAAGGGAGTTCTGATCTTACCTTTCCTTACGTCATTTCCTTCTCGTATATTATCTGCTTGCATGGCTTTTGAACCAAGTAGTGCTGAAAGGCACGACTTCGTTCAAAAGTGTGGGGTGAGATCCGCATGTGTACATAAATAAATAACATGTTTTTTCTTTTTTAGTGTATCTTTTTGAAAGTATGAACTTAAGAATGTGAACAAGATAGACCGAAATTCATGCATTTACCTTGTGAAAATTCAACTGTCTAAAAACTTAGAACGTAACTTCTCATTTGTCCCTTTGTGCTAAGATAAACTAGGGATGTGGAGTTGATAGAAATGCCCTAGAGAGGCTTGGCAAGCAATCGAAGGATCGAATCAAACTATATGGTTTTCGAAGTCAGTGGAGGCTGCACTTCGGGTTTCAGTGAAGATTGAAGTCATCTCTGCCATGCAGTGTTTATGCAAAAAAGAAAAAAGGCGAGGACGGGAATCAGACCGTCCTCTCTCTAGTCAAAGTAGCAGAGAAAATAGATGAGCGACCCTCATCTTGACCCGCGCGAAACAACAACGATGAGAGGAGCGGGGAAGTATTTCCATAGGCTTGCGGGCGATGATTGGACCTCCCAAAAAGGCTTGAGAAAATGGACTAGCAAAGCCACAAAAAAGCGAAAAGCTCGAAAAAGCAAATCAAGAGGCCAAAGGCCCAAAATTGTGAAGGTTTTAACCGAACAAAAAGTGAAGTACTCAAAGAGTCAAATCAAAGGTCAAAGGCCGATTCACTACAAAAAGCAGTCCCTCGCCAAAAGAAATCAAAGTACTCAAACCAGTGAAACCCGAACCGAATCACGTGCTAGAGAAAACTACAAGGAAACCATATAGTGAGAGACGATCCCGAGGCTGCAGTCCAGGAACCTGAAAAAGGCTACCTCCCAAAACATCCAGAATAATTTGCATCTCAGCACGGAGGTACAAGTATCATGTTTCTTCTATTTATTTACACAGTTCAATTTGGTAATAAGTAAGTAATGCATGAATTAGGACAAATCGAGTCCCACAGTCTAATTGTCATATTTTAAAACTTACTTAGTGTGCCGCCCTTTAATAGCATTGTTCGGGACGAACAACTAAAAGTGTGGGGTGATCTGATGGACCATAATTATACGAATCAAAAACACAGTAAAACCCACCAAATTAGACTGTTGGTTTATTTAACTTCTGCTTGTTAGTCTCGATTTATTTCTACAGGGTATTTTGGCACTTAGAGAGAAAACACGCTAAGGAGAGGATTTTACGCTGAAAAGATGATAAGAGTCAATCCAAGGTCAAGATCAGACGCCGAATAAAGAAATCTCAAGATCCTGACTAAGAATTACTCAAATTAAATTCAACCGAGGAACAACCAAAGTCAGACCGGAGAAAAATTGGATTGATAGTTTTGTGAAAAGACTGCACAAAACTGTCAAAACTCACCCATGGACCAAGTGACCGGTGGCTTTGGTGAAGAAGATGACTCATGGGTGGCCAAGCTCCTCCTTCCTCCTCCATGGTGACCGGCCACCGGTGGCTTCCTCCCCTTGCCTTGCCATGACCGGCGGCTTTTCCTCCCCCCCCCCCCCATGTGGCTTCTCCTCCTTGCTCCTCCTCTCCCCATGTGACAAGTGTATGGCTCTCATTCTCCTCCCATGGCTATAAATACAAGCCAAATCCTTTGTAAAAATTCATTCCAAAATCAATAAACACTTATCTCTCTACATTTTGTTACTTTGCAAGTTTGGTTTGAAATTATAATACTCCTGTTGGTTCTTGAGTATTATAATACTGTAGAGAATACTCCTGTTGGTTCTTGAGTATTCAGTAGGAAATTGGGAATACTCATGTTGGTTCTTGAGTATTCCACCCCTTTCCCTCTTACTGTTTTCAAAAACCCCCGAGTATTTAGTTACGATGTCCTTTTCCATGGATATTCGTAGCTAAACTCCTCATTCGGTCAAAGGTATTTTCTTGTATTATATAATGTTTTAATTTCTTTTAGTTTCATTTCTCTGTATTCAAAACTTGTTCTATGTGTCATTTATAGTCAGAGTTTCCAAGGTTGAGTGGAAGCTGTAACAAGCAAAGCTCTTCCATGGGAATTCGTGATCATACTCGGTAAGTGGAAGCTGTCACAAGCAAAACTTATCGAGGAGTTCGACTTATCTAAAACACCACTTGGTCGATCGTAACTGAGAGATCAGGTGGATGCACAAAAGGCTAAGATACTTCGAAAGGAGGAATTAGTCTGAAGTAGAACAAGGGTTGCTTTAAATGATGTTGCAAGTCTTGCGTTGCGAAAGGGCCTCGATTCATCTTTGAATACTTAGAAAGGTTACTAACAGTTATTAATAAACATGTTATAATACAAGGTACCTGAAACCGAATACTTTTCCTTGAATTACAAAAAACCCCCCTGTATTTACTTTTATAAACTGCTCGATCAACTACAACCATCAACCGCTCATCTACCGGAGGAATCGCAATCACGCATCACCCACTGTAAGTCTTCTTCCCTTAACTCCTTTATTTTCAGTATTTATTTTCTGTATTTACTTTTCCGCATAAAAAACCAAAAATAGTAGCTTAGTAATTAGCAGTAAGTCCGCAATCGACCTAAAATCACTCACCATACGATCCCCTAAAGAATAGTTATCCCTCTAATTCCCTTGGGTTCGACCCCTACTTACCACTTACTACCCAGTAGTGTAGTAGCGAGTAGCGGAAAATATAAATTTATTTGTACAGAGAACATTGCACCTTAACGACAGTGCAGTGGGCTCCGTCAGCCATCATAGCCAGTTGTTTAGTGGTGCAGTCGGACTCAAGCACGTCTTCGGACACTTCTGCTTTCAGTGCAATTCCTTTCCCGTCTCTGGGTTGGACTTCGTGCTTTTGATTCATCTCGTAAGTTCTGAGTGAACCCATGAGCTCGTCCAGCTTTAGTTTGGAGATATCATGCATCTCCTTAATAGCAGTAACCTTCATGGCAAACCTCGGAGGGAGCGATCTCAAAACTTTGCTAGCCATTGTTTCTCCATCAATTAGTTTTCGTAGTGCAGCAGCCTCGTTGGATAGGTCTAGAACTCTTGCATAGAACTCAGGAATGGATTCACTGTCATTCATCTTCATATCCTCAAACTTGGTTGTTGCTATCTGCATTCTAGATTTCCGAACCTTGTCTGTACCTTCATAAGCTGTTTGGAGGATATCCCAAGCTTCCTTAGCGACTTCACAATTAATAATCAGTTTCAACACGTTCTCGTCCACTCCAGAGAAGATAGCATTCATAGCCTTTGAATTACCAACAACCACTTTTTCATTTGCATCAGTCCACAGAGCTTCTGGTTTAGGAACAACTTCGCCTACAAGATTTTCCATCGTAGGTTGTGCCTATCCAATCAAAACAGCCTTCTAAGCCTTTTCATCGAGAGATTTCAGGAAAGCTTTCATTTTGGGCTTTCAGGAGGCATAGTTTGAACCCTCCAGTAACGGGGGTCGATTGTGCTTTGTCCTTCCTTCAGATTCATCTTGAACAGATCTAGGATCACACTCAGTATGTCGAGTGTCTGCTCTGATACCAATTGAAATACTATTATCTGTTCAAGCTACTCTTCGAGGTAGTGTTCAGACAAACCTTGAACACCTTAGCAAACAATATCTAGGATAGTATATGAAAAGAACACGCAGTGTACTTCCCAGTTCAGCAACAGCATACTCAGGGGGGATTCCCACGTCCTAAAGGGATATAAATCTTTATTGAGTAGTATAGAGCTATACGTGGACTTACTCTTACAATCTCCCGAACGAAGATGCCTAGCCTCTATCACTACTTCACTCAGATTTATGATCTCGGCTCCCCCTCGATCCCCTTCGTCCGAAACTCCCTTCCGAACGTGCTCGATCTTCTCCCGAAGCACGGTTGCTTTCTCCTAAAAGCCAGCAGTGGTCTCTGGTGTGTGTAGTGGTTAGTTTAACACAAACAGTCTAATCAGCACACTGAACAGACTGTTACAGCACCGGTGATTTTCCAGTGGGGAAAGCTCAATCGGTCGTCGCTCTTCTTCTCCAACATCACGAAGGCTCTCGTGTGTAATTCTCTTAGAAAGCGATACTGATATCGACGCCCTAGCTTTCTATTTATATGCATTGGCGAATCCAAATCAGTTCTAGGAAATCTGTCAAATATTTAGGAAATATTCTTAAATATTTGCTAGATATATTTCCTCCAATCTTCAATGATATCTCGAGATTTCTTCTTTGACAAGTCAGTCGAATCTTCTAAACCGTCTTCAAACAGATGAGGAGATAATCGTTTGAAAATCAGATCATCTATTTCTTCGCTGGCCGACTTCAACCGAAAAGATCTTTGATCTTTAGAAACTTTCGGTTTAGGAAACCTCGTAGCGTGTGTTCCATGCTGTACTTCGGTTACAGTCCGCGGTTGAACTCCCCTTGAACTCCTGCTTGAACTCTCTAAAGTCGTTTTGCCAAAACCATGCCATTCATGGGAACATCATCCTTGAAACTGACAAGGCACAATGAAGTATAAAGATGTTTTTCTGTCATCCATAGCATGACAGACCCTTCAAACAATTCTTTTAGTGCTACTAGATCCACTTTTTCAGCTTCTTCCTCCTCGATCTTGAAGATGTGTGCACATACCGCTTGCATCATCTGAGATGTACGACAATTCCTCCTAATGATATTTTGCTCTTGCTGTCTTAAGAACTCTTGAAATGCATCTATTGCAAAAAAAAAAATTACGAATCTCGAAATTAAAATCTGGGGGAAGCATTTTCCACTCGTAAGTTGTGAATGAGTGGTCTGATGATCACTACGCCATTTGGTCGCTTATGTAACATATTTTGAGACAGTGATATAAGAGCCAGTCGCATAAGTATCCTTAGGTGACTGAGTAATACAGGTCTGTGACACAACAAACTTAATACGACTATATCTTATGTCGCACACATAAGTTAGTTACATAAGGAATCTTACGCGACTGGATCTTAAGTCACATGACTAACTCTGTTACTTAAAGTATCTTAGACGACACGATCTTAGGTTACATGACTAACTCTGTTACTTAAAGTATCTTATACGACTCCATCTTATGTAACTGATTCGATGTAAGACGTATAAGTGCCACATAAGATATCCGGATTTGAAAATCGTTGACTTTACGGGAGTTGACCGTGCCTTATCCGCATTAAAGAAGATAGGTGCAGCAATTAGTGTCTTAAGCGACTGATATATTCAAATCGGATCGCATAAGTGCACCGCATTAAATGAACAAAGATCAATTTCATCACCCACTTTTTCTTCTTCTTTTCTCTAGTTCTCTTGTACGGGCCTGTTCTATAGAGATTGAGTCAATCCGATCCAATCTCACCCAACACAATCCAATGTCACCCAATCTCACTCAACACACCCCAATCTCACCCAATCTCATCCAATCTCACTCAATACAACATAATCTAATCTAATCTCCACTCACCTAATCTACTCTCCACTCACATATATCTAACATTTTTATAATATTATTTATAAACTAGGACCCACTCACCTAAACTACCCTCCACTCACATAATCTAAATATATAACATTTTTATAATATTATTTTTAATGTAGGACCCACTCACTTAATCTACTCTCCACTCACCTAATCTATTACAATCTAATCCAATCTCACCCAACACACCCCAATCTCACCCAACACACCTCAATCTCATCCAACACACCCCAATCTCACCCAACACAATCTAATCTAATCTAATCTCCCAACACCCCAAATCCAATCCCTATAGAACGGGCCCTACATCGGTTTTTGATGAACAATATCAACTGTTTAAATAATGATACATAATGTTCGGCTTATGCATAAGCTTAATCAGATTGTTATTTCTTCGAGCAGTGTTAACGCAGTTTAGAGCGAGCTTCGCTAGGGTTTGGCATCGCGATTGACACTGCCGAGTCGTCTTCCTCGTCGATGGACTTGAGAGAGCATTTCTCGACGGTTGGCACTGCCTTGGACTCGCTGCTCGGCGCACTCGACTCTCCATCAACGCCGCCGCTCTCATTGACCTCGCCTTCGACCGCCTTTTCGAATCTGAGGAGTTCAATGGTTATTGTCGACGATGGTGGAGCTGGTGAGCGATTACATATTATTGATTTGATTATGTACTGCGTTTGTTATTATGGATTGTTTTAGTGGTTAATATTGTTTTGCGGGGTTGAAATTTTTTCAGGGAAGACTACTTTTGTGAAGCGCCATCTGACTGGCGAGTTTGAGAAGAAATATGAGTGTGATTGTTCAACTTTCATTACCTTTTCATCCGGATTCTTGTTTGATTGTACAGCGTGTTTTTGAAATTTATTTCATGGAAGAAACATTATAGTGATTTGTGTAGTCGTTCTTCTTTATGACATTTTTTTATGGCTTTGACAAATGCAGCAACCATTAGTGTTGAGGTCTAGCCACTGGATTTCTCCACATACTCCGGGAAGATCAGGTTTTTTTTACTGCTGGTACACTGCTGGCCAAGAGAAGTTTGGTAGTCTTCGTCATGGATACTAGTTTGTCTACTTTTTTACCAAGTCTTTAGATACTAGTTTCAATTGTCTGTATTAATCAGATTGAATGTCTTATATAGTCACAAAACTATATATCCCCATGGACTTGAGTTCATTTTGTAGTTGCTTAGCATAATACATCGGTTTCCTTTTTAGAAATTGAGTAATCTATATATAAATTCCATCATCATGTTCGTCCTCTAACTCCCATCCGTGCTTAGTTTGAGATGCATCACAGTGCTTAATGTTTTGTGTTTTATGATTATGAAGGTGGTTTTGAACATGGATAAAAGTTGGATGTGGTTAGAAAGGGGTGATCAACGCTACATTCAAGGGATGGAGAATCAAGTAGTGGTGCGAATGCAATGCATCATCAAACAAACCCAACCATAGAGATGATTGAAGATCAATGGTGTGATGCATCATCAAACAAACCCAACCAAATTTTTTAGTTACAATGCACCACAGGTCCACAATGACATTTTGTATTGTTACAATAATGCTTGAGCATAACTTGTTTGACATTTTCTTTTCTGTGTATGCTCGGCTTGACGAGATAGAATATAGCATTTTTGGGAAATCAGCAATCAGGCCTGTGAAGTCATTATGCAAGGTGATTGAGTTCACTCTAATTGTGTGTTGGCATTTTTCTTAGTTGAGCTGCACATGTTATAGTTGCTCCCTCCACATAAATTACGAAAAGAGAGGCAGAGGATGGTACTGCGTAACTAATTTGGAAGACAAGGAGATGAACAATCAGATGCAAGAAGCTGCTATGGAGAGGTCCTGGAATCTAGACACGACTTATTTTTCCTTTTATTTATGATTGCTTATTCTTTCTAATCAGTTTATGCAAGTAGGTGAATTTGATTTACTGTTTTTGTTTAGTTACAATATCAACCTTTTTAGAAAAGCTTATCGAAGAACTCTCAAATGAAGATGCCTCTGTCCAAGAAGAACTCTCAAAGCTTATTGAAGTGGACTTTTAGAAAAGCTTATCGAAGTGGACTTTTAGAGAAACTTATCAAAGATGGCTCTCAAACGAAGAACTCTCAAATGAAGATGGCTTCTATTTGATGAATGCAATTTATCTTCTTGATCCATCTAGAGTTGAATCCATATTTGTGAACATTGTTTCTGTATTGTGATTGGCTTCAAAATTGTGCTTAATAATTACTTGTGATCTGATTTAGCAGCTGAAGTTGAAGTTTGATCTGTATGCATGATTTCTGTTTTAAAACTGGAGGTTTATAGCTTGAAGCTAGTTTCTTGTGATAATCCATTTAAGTCAGATTTTTAAGTTTAGTCTTATTGTACTTATGTCTATCAGCTATCATGAGCAGGGATAGTTTTTGTAAATAATTTTGAGATTGGATTGCTGTTGATGATATGGATTCTGATGGATATATTGAGGTCGACATTGGATGATAGGTATAGTTTCACAATGTGTGCATTATGTTTGATACTAGTTCTGTAGACAAAAGGCTGAAGTTAGAATTTCCACCAAGTTCATATGTATGAGGTAAAAGTAAAGGAGGTAGCTTTTTTTGTTTTGGAAAAAGATGAATTATCATTAGCCAAATATTTGTACATCAAAAACCCAATAGAACCTACGCACACACAAGCTACAGAGACATGCGCTGCACTCCACAAACAAGGTCAACAAGCCTTACATGGTGTAACCTATGCTATGACACCAATTTCTATTAGGAGGTAGCTTTTATTATTATAGCTCCTCAATGGATTTTTTTTTTTGATACAAGAGTTAAGTTGGAAGTTAAGTTAGTATCGCAGTGACGAATCGATCGCACGCGGGTGGTGAGGATTTACGGGGCATGCCATCCACTCGGCCAAACCCCCAACCTCGCTCCTCAATGGATTTTGATAGTTGTAAATTTTAACATGACACGAGACATTTGTTTGATGAGTGATGATAGATAGATCAAAGATGTGCGTGGTTACTGTATATTGTTATTTTCCCTACTGTTGGTCTTTAGGAAAGCTTATCTACCCCTTGTGATGTTGTTATTATGTTTTCTGAACACTGCCTTATGTTCCTTTTTCCCTTCTTTTACCTTTGTGTTTTTCTCAATTATGGCATGAGTATCTACTTTCAGGGAAGCACTATGGCAGCTCATGCTGGCAAAGATGATGCCAGAAATATCAACAACCAAGAGCAAGAAGAAGATCTGCGACACTATGGCGAAGACCAAAAAAGACTAAGGTTGAGGTGGTGAACAATTAACATGCGACAAGAGCAACTTTTTGGATCACAAATTGTACATTATAGGCTGCTTAAGATGTATAAGTACAACACAAATCATATCAATACCTTATTTCTCAATTAAGTTAGTAGTGAATAACAATCATATAATTGTTGGGTTTCGAAAGAATAGCTAGAATTATCAACATCTTTTCCACTAATGTTTGATCCCTGATTTCTTTTAAGATGATCTGTATCGCAACATCAAGGATGGTTCTGGCCTTGTTCTCAGGCAATATGCATAGGTTACATGCCTCTGTATCACATCTTAGATACGTAGTACACAATCGCTTAACTTTTCTTTTCTTTTTTTTGAAAAACACAATCGCTTAACTTTAACAATATCAAATCAAAAATAGATTAATAGCTTACCTGTGTTAAAACAATGTCGGCACTAGCACTACAACTCAGCCTCAGCATGTCGGCATTACAACTTATATAGCTTAACTTTTAACAACATCAAATAAAAAATAGAATAGAATGTAGATAGTATGAACGAACAAAAACTAATTAGTATTTAGTACAAAAAAATTACTCAATTACATTCATCCATGTGCGTGCGTGTATTCATTCATGTCGGCATTACAAAATTTAGGCAGGATATTAATTTGATATATAGCACGGAAAAATTTGAGAGGTTAAACGAAAATTTAGGCGGGAAATTTACCCTAAAGCCTAAACTTCTCAATTCTTACACACAGCCGCCCAATCAGGGACGGATCCAGTTCAGGCCGGGGTGACACAAGCCACCCCAAATTTTTTGGAAAAATTTTCGGACGAACAAGTTTGCGTTCAAGAGGGAGAGCTCGGTCGAACTTAAAATGGCAGTTGAGAGAGCGGCTCCTGGTGATCTTATCTGGCGACCTTCTCCTTTTTAGTTCATTTTGTTCTTTATGATCTACGGAGTTGAGAGAGCGGCTCCTGGTGATCTTATCTAGCATGGAGTCCAAACTCATCAACCTCGCCACTAAACCACCAGGAACGGCCTTCTCTTCCTTCATCATCATCGTCACAATACTACTACTATCATCATCTTTTGCTGCAGAAGAAGAAGAAGAAAAAGAGGTGTGATCCCGCGTTGGCAGGCATAGAATCCTCAGCATGCTAAATATGCATCTTGATCTCCTCTGACTATAAATATAAGGAGATGCAGATGGAGAGGAGGAGTAAAAATTCATGAAAAAAAGCAAAGGCAGCAAAACAGAGTTTAAGGTAGGGGGTTGAAGGGAGGCAAAACAGAGACGTTTTTTTTTATGGAGCAAAACAGAGACGTTGAGTTTGAATTAGACAAGAAAGAAGATGAAGCAGAGCCGGAAAAGGCAATAATAAGATGAAGGAAAAAAGTGGAATTTGAAGTGCGAGAAGGCTGCTTATTTTATTATTGTTTGTGTTATGTCACTTTCGCGTCGTTTTCTGTGTTTATGGAGTGTAACATCACTTTGACTTTGTGGCTGCCTGCTCTGTTTTTGTACTATGACATGCTTTAATCTGTCTGATCAACATCACCCAGAAAATGTCTGTAAATTAAATGTAAAAGAAAACGCAGCAAGAAAATGAGACAAAATGTTGGTGGTGATAAGAAAATAAGATATAGCATTACAACTAGGCGTTATCTGTACCCTGAGGTATATGACTTATGCTCGCTATCTGACTTTTTAGTAGGAAGATGGAAAATGTCTAAAGCTTCTTCTCTTAGGTCAATTTTTTGAAGAGATTTGGATCCGTTTTGGCAACAAATTTTTTTTTTTTAGAATTTGAAGTGTATTTTTAAGAAATTTATACAATTTTTGTAAAATACCCAAGTAATTTCAGAAAAAAAAATTTCATTATGCAATTATTTTTTTATCTGTCACCACTACCAAAATTCTTGGATCCGTCCTGCGCCCAATTTTTCACCATAGCTGAAAACCGCCTAACTTCTCTCCACCCTCTCGCCCTCTCTCGTGTACTCCTCACTGGATCCGTGCTTAACTCAATCACACAGCTCCTCCCTCTCGCACTCCGTCCAGATCTCCGTCTTCTCCGCTTGATTCCGGGTTAGTAATCCTAACATACGGTTCGTCCAGATATCCGTCTACGAAACCCTAAGTCTACGTTTGCGTTTCAGATGACACCTGGGAAGAGAAAGAGCATACGGTTCGTCCAAAAAGAGAGTCTGAAGTTGCTCTGTAACCAACAAACTGACCAGATCCAGAGCATGTAAGTCCAATTTTTATCAAAGGTAACTTGGTATCAAACGAAATCATGGACGCCCGCCCTTGCTCAGCAAAAACGAAGACTTGGTATAAAATTTTCAACTCAATAAAGTTTTCATAAGCAGATAGTAAAAATCTCAATTTGTAGTAATACAAGTGTCTACAGCAGAACTTTTGCAGCGTCAAAATGCTTTGATAAAACATCTACCACATTTCTTTCTCATAGAAATCTCATGTTACGATCATAAGTGAACACTAAGGTTTTCATTTGCCTTCACAAGGTTTTCTTTCAGAAACTCCTACCAGCCACTCTTCAAGTAGACATTTTCTTATTGGGCAGAGCCAGAGATGCGAGCAGTCCAGGCATGTGTAGAAGGACCGATCAGAGTTGCGGTGTCGGCTGAATAGATATGTTTTGCAAAATGTCTCCTGAACGTTGGAGGGATTTTCTACATGAGTCACAAAGGTACAAATCAGAACTTGAACTCATATATCTACAGATAGAGAATAAATATATACATCTACTAAGCTATTTGAGCAAGATAACATTATAAGAGTGGTGTACTAATATACCACTGTCGATAATGTTTTATGTTATGTGTTGGCTATATGTATGATAACATACATATTGTCAATCTAATTTGATTTGTTAGTAGACCATTTTACTAATGTATGTGTTATGCTCAGTTATTTATATCAATACAATTTTAATGTTATGTGATTTTATTACATTTCTAATATGCATCAATGTGTCCTCTGTTATTTGTTCATGAAAGGCAGGACGTCTAACCATGCGCTGATAGAGGCCTCCTCGCCCTAGTTATTTATATCAATACAATTTTAATGTTATGTGGCACTCTAAGGAGGCCTCCTCGCCCTAGAGGCGGGGCGTCTAACCATGCGTTGAAGGAAAAGCTCGTCAAGGCAAAAGAAGCGGTTGCCAAAAAGGATGCTGAGTTTGAAGATAGGCTAAAGGCGCTTGAAGAAATGGTGCGAATGGGAGTGGGAGCTTCTGGGTTTGGATGAAATGTATCCGATGGTGCGAGCTTTGGTTTGAGTGTTGTCTAGTTTGATGCAGCTTGACATTTGAATATTCAGTATCTCTTATTGTGTGTAATGTACTGTGATGTTGGTTGAACTTGTTAACCCATTGATGCTGGAAAAACTGTTTCTAGCATTGTGTAATTAAATCATCAGCCTAAAATAGGTGATTTCTGAATGTAGGTGAATTTGTAAAATATTGATATCTATACTTATTCGACTGCAAACTAGTACAACACTACATATAAATAAACTTATGCGACACATTGAAATACATTTACTACACTTAGACGACTGACACTAATCAAAAAACACCTTATGCGTCTGATTATACTATGATAATAGTTTCCTAATGCGACTGACATTGCAATCAAATTACTTAAGCGTCTAACATACTCGAGTAAATAGCCGTCTGACATAACATTTACATATCCTAAAGTGACTGAGCTACATCCTTAAGCGGCTTCCAAATGTTTGTCACTTAAGACTTCTTACATGACTGATGTACATTAGTCAATCGCAAGTTCACTTATGTCGCATCCGTAATACGACTAAGCCTTATGTCACTTACTACAGTCGCATAAGACCTTATGCGACTGAAAAAGTCCTTGCGCGGCTATTTTAGGTCAGTGACCTAAGCGACAAAATGGCATACTGGATGAGTATTTGTGAAAGAAAAAGTGGATGGAATCATAATATCATAAATGATTTAAAAAGCACCACATGCGATATCACAATCGAACTGAAATATAAAAAAAATTTGCCTTTTACTTACTGTTTTTTCCAATGAAGATGAAAATTTAGTATTTCCTCTCTGATGCTACTTTTGCTTATTGCTTACATAGTTATAGCAAATTTATCGAACCCTCTCAATATTTACTGTTGCTTTTTCTTATTGCTTATCCCATTGAAGATGCTATAATATAATCGATGGACAAGTGTACAATTGCTTTTAGGCTGTGAAAATCCTGTGTGAAAGAGGGGTATAAATAGTCAACCACAAGTAGATTGAAGGAAAAAGGAGTTCATGGTCGAGTTGTGAAAAACGATGTTTGGTCGGGTGAGAAATGAAATAAAAAACAGGAAAGGACGGTGATTGTTTGATTAAAAAATATAGAGCAATGGAATAAATTATTTGGGGTTCCCATAGTTATAATATTGATTGCAAGATCCTAATTCGACCTCATGAGAGCATCTGCAGTGGTGCATCCTCGCGGAGGATTTGAGGTCGATCTCGGATGACTTCCTTGTGCAGCGAGGAATGCTTGGTGAGATCGCGATCTTGGGGAGGATTTTTGGTCGAGATCGATCTCCCAGAAATTCTCCGCGAGATCGGCTGGGAGATCGTCCTCCGCGAGTAAACCTCGCGCGTGACTCGCGTGAAATTAAAAACCCATTGTACAAAATCGAGTTTAAATTGAAGACTCAAACTCATTTGCGAGCAATTCGACATCAATGGAACATTTAGAAAACAGCCGATCGAAAAATAGATGACTAAACTGCCATCCGAGCGGCTGAGAGAAGCCATCCGAGCGGGTGCACGAGCGGCCATCCGATCGGCTGCTTGTGCTTTGCTTGCTCGGAGGTGCGATCGGTTGCCCTGGCGTTTTGCTCGGGCATGCGGTCGTTTGCTTGTTCGGAGGTGTGATCGGTTAGTATGATCTTCAAAAAAAAAACTCAACGGTCTGATTTTCAACAACAGCTACATTTCACAAACGGCTACATTTCACCAACGGCTCAAAAATAATTGCCTATAAAGACATCATACAATCCAACAATAATTCACATCAAAAATTCTTACACCAATATTTCTTTCTCATTTCTCTCTTAACATGTCTACCCATTGGTGTATGTCCGAAGATGTGCAACTTTGCATATCTTATTGTCGTCAATCGCTTGATCCAATTAGCGGCGCGAAACAAAAAGTCGATAAGTTGTGGGAAAAAGTTGACACCGATTTCCATTCAAATTGGGTGCTGGGAGAGGATGAAATAATGACGACCGATTTTCGGTCTAAAACTGCTCTTCAATCACGTTTCGCTAAGCTCAAGGTAAATTTGGTTTATTGGGCCTCTTGTATTGCGTATGCTAAAAGAAATCAGGAATCGGGATGCAATTTGCAAGATGAGGTAAATTATTCGCGTAATTTGTTATATGCAATTTTTACTTTACAATATATTGATTATGATTTTAAATTTGGAATATTTAATTGATAGATAAGGAAAGCACAAGTACGCTATGTGGGCAAAAATAAGAAAACATTCATACATTTTGCTTGTTGGGAAGCAGTAAAACATCATCCAACATTTACAATTATTGAAGCAAGTTCCCCCCCATCTTACACATATCAAGCAAGTCCGGAAGTCGAAGAAGTGCATACACTTGACGTACCTCCAACTCCGTCCTTTGAAGTCCCGGAATATTGTACACCCGAAAGCGATCCTGGAAGTTCCACGAGTCCGATTAGGCCGCCTGGAGTGAAAGCGGCCAAGGAAGCTAGAAGAAAAGGCAAGAAAGTAGCAAATCCTGCCTCAACTGCAGCTATGATGACCATTGCAGAAAATCAAAGGGAATTTTTAGAGTTGAGCAAAAAGCAAATGGAGAATGACTTCGAATTGCAAAAACAGGCTTTAAAACAAGCAAAAATGGAGGAAGAAACAAAGATCATGCAAATGAATACAGATGTGATGACTCCAAAGTCCAAAAAATATTTTTCGAAGAGGAAGGCTGCCATCCTTCAACAGTACGAGGAAGACGAACCGAACAATGACCAAGATGCTCCTAGAGATAATTCAGACTGTTACCGTCCTAGCTTTTAGTTCATGTATTTTTCAATTCCTTAATATGTTATTTCCATTCAGTTCATGTATTTTGCATTAATGTTATTTCCATTGATTTTATGAAACACCAATTCCTTTCAAAAAGGCATAGTAAATTGAAAATACATCACACAAATTGAAATACAACACACAAATTGAAATACAATACACGAATTGAAATGCAACACATAAATTCAAATACAACACACATATTCAAATACAACCTCAAACTTAAACATAGTTCATAATTGTTCACCGGTTTCCATAAACCAATTATGCTTCACGAGATCATTTTGCAACTGCGTGTGGAGATATGCAGATTGAAGAGTTGTCAATCGATTACCAAATGCTTCTGACTGTTGGGCTCTTCCAACTGGATCATGAAGAAGTCGATTACCATTCTGATCTGTCGGGCCATCATATACTGTGAAAGCACTACGAGGATTATGTGGATCTTCCTCATCAACTTCCACAAATTCATCGTCTATGAATTCTTCCTCAACAATCATGTTATGCATTATGATGCAAGCCAACATAATTGTTTTCAAAACACTTTTTCTATGACACATACCTGCATGTCGGACTATAGCCCAACGAGATTGCAAGATCCCAAAGCACCTCTCGACATCTTTGCGGTACGACTCTTGTTTCGTTGCAAATAATTTCTCAGGATCACCTTGTGGATTCGAAATTGTCTTCACGAAGGAGTACTTTGGATAGATCCCATCAGCTAAATAATATCCGACGTCGTATGTGTTCCCGTTAACTTTGTATGTCACTTGAGGGCTGATTCCGGTGAGGAGCGGATCAAAAATGTCTGATTGATGTAAAACATTGATATCGTTTTGTGCTCCGGGTACACCAATGAAACTATGCCATATCCATGTGTCGTACGATGCTACTGCCTCCAAAATAATGGTTGGGCGACCTTTACGACCTGAGTACGCCCCTTGCCAAGATGTTGGGCAGTTCTTCCACTCCCAGTGCATACAATCGATGCTTCCAATCATACCAGGGAATCCTCGTTGCTCTGCTCTTTGTAACAATCGACTCAGGTCAGCTGCATTTGGAGAGCGTAGATAACGGTCTTTGTAATGTTCAACTACTTGAGCACACCACTTCTTCAAGCACTCTAGGGTGGTTGATTCGCCCATCCGTGTGATCTCGGCACACTGATCCGCACATGAACCATATGCTAACATCCGTATAGCGGCGGTCATCTTCTGCTCTGGTAGGAGACCAAGTACTCCAGCCGCATCACGACGCTGATGCCAATATTCATCATGATTGCAAAGCTTGGTCATGATACGATTAAATAGATTGCTACTCATTCGGTACCTTCGTCGGAAGTCGACTTCAGAGAAAATTGGACGTTCGACGAAGTAGTCTTCCAACAGATTCTGCCCCCTCGATTCCCTTTGCCTTTGTCGATTTGGTTGGCGACTGCTTGACGCATCATCTTCGTCACATGCCGCTGAAAGAACAACGGCATCCATAACGAACGAGTTAGCCGTCGCCATCATTTGTCTCCTTCTTTGCCGGTACTTCAAAAACCCCTCATTGAAAATGAAAGAATTCATGATACGAATGAGCAACAATGGCTGGGAAATTGAGATGAGTGAAGGAAGTTTGGGTGTGATTCAATGAGAGATGCAAAACCTTGTTTTTATAGACCAGGAGCCAATTTTTTGAATTTCAAAAAATTTCAAAAAATAATAATTTTTTATTCAGGAATAGTAGTAGGAAGATCTCCGCAGGATTGCATTGCTGCACAAAATATGCAGAAATGCTGTTACTGTTCACTGAATAGTAGTAGGAAGATCTCCGTGAGGAAGTTCTCAAGGAGATAATAAGCTCCAACGGGTGCGGATGCTCTAATGTGTAAAAAATCTGACTCATTTAGTGAAAGATCTCTAATGTTTCCTAATGGTATCAACATTATTAAACTAATTTTTATAACCTTTTATAATTAATTTTTTATTGGGTGTAATTTTGAAGGTGTATCAATCAATACACTTTTATCTATTCACTTTTTATTGATGAATTTCACAGTTTCTTAATTAATAAATTGGCTCTGATGCCATTTTTTATTGGATAGTGGGTGGATACAACAACAAAGAACAATACAACGCATATGAGCTATATCATCTAGTACATATATATTAATCTCCAAAGCTCTTAGCAATGTATCTTGATTGGATCCGTAAGCATCTGGTATATCTTTCCACTTCTAAAGTGCAGGCCACGTTCGACACCTTTACCATGAATCCGCACACATCCACCCAAATCATCGGTACATCTTTGACACTTCGAGCTCAGGCCACATCTGGGCACCTTTACCTCACACTCACGAGGGAGGAAAACACATCACTCGCGACGCGTGAAGAGAAAGGCATCCATTAGGGATGTAGGAAGGACCCATGCGCGAGGCGGGACGAGGAAGAGTAAAAGGAAAAAGAAGGAAGAAAATTGGTGACTCCGGGACTCGAACCCATGGCGTAAGGATCCAATCATCTAAAGGTGAACTCTTTAACCAACAGGCCGCCACCCTGTTGGCTTGATGCCACTTTTTCAACACCAAAAAATGATTGAAAAAATAAAATAGCTCAAAAATAATATTATTTTATCAGATGAAATAAAAGAGAGTTTTCAATTCATGAGTTGTGAATGAGTGGTCTGATAATTGAGTATTTGTGATAGAAAAAGTGAACGGAATCATAATATCATAAATAATCAAAAAACACTGCATGCGATATCACAATCGAATTGAAATAATAATTTTTTCCTTTTCCTTATTGCTTTTTCTAGTGAAGATGAATATTTATTGTTTCCTCTCTGATATTGTTTTGCTTATTGTTTAAGTGGTTAGAGCAAATTTATTGCACCCTCTCAATATTTACTGTTGCTTTTCTTATTACTTTTCTCGTTGAAGGTGTCCTAATGGATGGACAAGTGTACAATTGCTTTTTGAGGAGTGAACATTCTAATGGTGAAAAAGGGATATAAATGGTCAACAACAATCAGTCTGAAGGAAAAAATGAGTTCATGGCCATGAAAAATGGACTTCGGTCGAGGTGAGAAATGAAAAAACAGAAAAGAATGGTGACTTTTGATTAAAATTCATAGAGAAATGAAATAATAGTTCTTTGGAGGTTCCCATAGTTATAATTTTTATTGACAAGATGCTTTTTTTATAAAGTGCATACATCACAAAGAAGGCATCACAGAGAGGACTTAAAAGCTAGGAAAGATCATCTAGCTGGGATCAGCACAGACAATAAGAAAACACCTTATTAAGAACAGTTCGTTGGTCCATTTCGCCTCACGCCTGTGGAAGTGAACATACCACCTTTGACTGAAAGCAATACTAGCAACAAACATCTAAACCCCCCCTCCCCCCAAAAGCTATACATAACTGCTGGATCTGAGACTTAGGGAGTGGAGCCTACTTTCCCAACCTGGAATATTTGACTGCAACAATCGCCGGGTGATATCGACAAGCAGCTGAGGGTCCAACGATGGCATTGCATTAATTCGTCTCTACCTCCTCTGGAGAGATCGTGAACGAAGAAGAAAACCCTAGAAGAGGACTAAAGAGGCGAAGAGAATGATGAAAAGTAAAACAGTAAACTCTCATAAGCGGCTCATCTTAGAGAGAAAGAGCAGCGTTAAAGGAACATGTAAATACAGATATAAACACACAAAATGACTACCCCCATTGTCCTCCTCTATCCCGCCAAACCACCACCCACCATCATCACCGCGCCGTAAGCTCTCCGACAACTCCACAACCCCCAGAGGCCCAGATCTGAGTTCGACCAGACTCCCCATGCTCAACAAGCTTGACTTAAGCTTGAATAAATGAGCAAAAGAGGCGTGAATCAAGCTAGATCGACTTAACCCGCAGCGGAAGATGGAGGAAGAAGGAAGAGGCGGTGAGTTGAGGCGGTGGGAAATAGAAAAGAGAGAAGCGAGAGAAAAGTGGAAGCAGTTTATTGACAAGATGCTTATATTGTATAAAGGATCTGATTTGTTTAGTGAAAGAGCTCTGATGTTTCCTAATGCTATCGACATGACTTAACTAATTTTTATAATTATATATAATTAATCTTTTATTGGATGTAATTTTGAAGGTGTGTCAATCTGGACACTTTCATCTATTCACTTTTTATTGATGATTTTAACATTCATAAAATAAGAAGTTGGCTCTGATACCACATTTCAAAGATAACATCGTTTTATCAAATAAAACAAAAGATATTAATAACTTTCAACACATGAAATGGAACCTAACATCCTAGTTACTCTAAAGGCACTATTGACTACTAGCTAAAATAATATGATGAGAATCAAAATAAATATGTCTCTCATAAAGTTTAGAATTCTAACATGATTGCAGATATAAATATTTAAGAAATAGTATTCTTTATAGCTCATTTAATTAGAGGAATGTTTCCTATATCCTCCGACATCAAGTCGACCCATTAGGCTTTACAAGGGAATAAAAATAAATATTTTCTTTATTGCAGCAATATTTTCCTAAAAGGAAAGAGACTTACTTTGGGTGGTGTTATCGAACATATATTTTAATTTTTTAAAAAAGGAAAGGATCGAACAATCTACGTAATCAATCTTTATACCTATTCTACCCCTCTAACCCTACCCAACAGAGGAAATCCACTCTATCGAGGCACTTGGGCTTCTCAAGGCCATGTAGTGTTATCGAACATATATTTTAATTTTTAAAAAAGGAAAGGACCAAACAATAATCTACGTACTCAATCCTTATACCTATTCTACCCCTCTAACCCTTCCCAACAGAGGAAATCCACTATGGTGCCATTAGGATTCGAATTCGTGACTTGATAAGTGATAACCACTACTCTTACCACTTGGTCACGCCACCACAACAAAAAAATCAAATGTAATTTTGTGTAAAAGTTATTAGTGAAGGCATTTATAGATCTAAATATCTTCTTGCGCGGACTAGTGAAGATTATAAATCATGTTCAAAATGTCAGATTATGTCAGAAATATTTTGGGCCCTTACAAGACAAAAATATAATTAAATGTATTTCAAATCAACAATTTTCAAACGAACTTACTTATTAAATAAAATTGGTATGAGAGCGCTTTGTTATATATTATTAAATTTCCGCTGATAAAATTTGTATCAGAGCGCTTCATTATACATTATTAAAATTTACAGGTTTTATATTTTGATTGTTTTTATGTGTTTCATTCTTTTTATTATACATTAAATTTTTCTGAAAATTATACCACAATCAGGTTGAAAAAATCAAAATAATCACTTTTATAATAAAGTATAAATATATTATACTTTTTATTCTTTGCATATGTACATTACTGTATTCTTTGAATATTGAGTCTGGAAGTTTTCTAAGTTGATCTCAGGCCAACGATACATGATATGAAACGATGGTTTCAAAGTGAGATTTGCCTTTCGTGAATGAAAGACCTGATCCTCACTGTCGGAGCACCTGAAACAGACCCAGTCCTCATGGTCGAAGTGCCCCAACTTAACCCTTCGTGTTTTATGCCGATCATAGCCACCGAAGATCATTTATTCAATGATGATGAGGTGCAAGGGGAGTTGGAGGCAAAACATGAGCCAGAAGAGCCAAAGATGGAGCACTCACTCGTCATGAGCCAAGAAAAGCCGGCTGAAAACACACTCGTTCTAGGATGGCCAATCATCTCTGCCATTAAGAAAAGGCTTGGCATGGGAACAAGCTCAAGGTCGCTCGTGTTCAATAGCACAATACTAAACTTCCAGAATTGCAAAGATGCCACCCATTCAAACATGAAGAAACGGCCAAGACATGGGCCAAAGGAATGGAAACCCAGAAGGAGAAGCAAGAGAGCTCGACTTGATGGACCAGCAGCTATGGTCAAGGAGTCCTCGCCTTCTCGGGGATATGTGAAAAAGAAGCCTCCGGATCAAGGGAGAGCAGAACTGAGCCCGCTGCCATATGTGTTCTTTGGGCAAATCAAAAGAGCTACCGAGAAGAAGTTTGACCTCAAGCACCCATGGGATCCCTACTTATGATCCAGGAGTGAGGTACCGTCGAGCCAACAATGTTAAACAAAGGCACTGGTCAGGAGGTAACCCGACACCTATCTTACTTTTTTCTTTTCTGTCATTTAGTTTTTACCGTAAGTCGCTCTCACCCACTTTTTGTATAGAAGGAATGACCCCTTGTAGGAATCGATTTTTGGAGCAAGATCAGATCAGCCAGGCAGCTTCCGAGAAATTACCGAGCCCGCACTGAGAGTTCAAGGCCCCAGCCGAACTCCCTCGATTATCCAGCTCAAGCTATGACGTTCCACGACACGACACAGTAAAAGGGAGTTCAGTTCTTCTCTTTTCCTTAATGTCATTTCCTTCTCTTGTATATATTTGCATGACTTTTGAACTACGTCGTGCTGAAAGGCACGCCTTCGTTCAAAAGTGTGGGGTGAGAACCGCCTGTGTACATAACATGTTTTTCTTTTTCCTTTTCCCTTAATATTATCTTTTTGAAAATATGAACTTGAGAATGTGAAAAAGATCGATCTAAATTCATGCATTTACCTTGTGAAAATTCAACTGTTTAAAAACTTAGAATGTAACTTCTCATTTGTCCCTTTGTGCTGAGATAAACAGGGGATGTGGAGTTGTTATAACCTGCCCTAGAGAGGCTTGGCAAGCAATCGAAGGATCGAATCTAACTATATGGTTTTCGAAGTCAGTGGAGGCTGCACTTCGGGTTTCAGTAAAGATTGAAGTCATCTCCGCCGTGCAGCGTTTATGCAAGAGGCGGGACGGGAATCAAACCGTCCTATCTCTAGTCCTAGTAGCCGGGAAAATAGATGAGCGACCCTCATCTTGACCCGCGCAAAACAGCAAGGATGAGAAAGAGCGGGGAGGTATTTTCATATGCTTGCGGGCGACGATTGGACCTCCCAAAAAGGCTGAGAAAATGGACTAGCAACTCACAAAGAAGCAAAAGCTCAAAGAAGCTAATCAAAGGCCAAAGGCCAAAATTGTGAAGGTTTTAACCGAACAAAAGTGAAGAAACTCCAATTCAACATCAAAGGCCAAAGGCCGATTCACTACAAAAGTTGTCCCTCGCCAAAAAGAAATCAAAGTGCTCAACTCAGTGAAACCCGAACCGAATCACGTGCTAGAAAAAGCTACAAGAAAACCATATAGTGCGAGTCGATCCCGAGAATGCAGTCCAGGAGCCTGAAAAGGGCTATCTCCCGAAACATCCGAATTAATTTGCATCTCAGCACGAAGGTACAAGTATCAAGTTTCTTCTAAGTATTTACACGGTTTAGTTTGGTAATAAGTAAGTAATGCATCAATTAGGATAAATCTAGTTCAATATTCTCACTTTCATATTTAAAAAGTTTACTTGGATTGTGTGTGCCGCCCTTTAAAAAGCATTGTTCGGGACGAACAACTAAAAGTGTGGGGTGATCTGATGGACCATAATTATATGAATCTTAAACACAGTTAAACCCACCAAATTAGACTCTTTGTCTATTTAACTTTTGCTTGTTAGTTCCGATATTTATCTACAGGGTATTTTGAAGTCTAGAGAGAATACATGCTAAGGAGGAGTTTTAAAGCTGAAAATGAATTACGAGTCATTCCAGGTCGCGACCAAATTCTGACTTTCAAGAACCGGACGTGAAATCACTCAAAACAAATCCAACCGAAAGGCAACCAGAGTCAGTCCAGAGCTGAAAGGACCGATGGCTTTTTGGGATAAGCTCACAAAACACACTCCACCACTCCCCTTCCTCCACATGGGCGGCGGCTAGAGGCTTCTCCTCTCCTTGCAAGCCATGTGGCCGGCGGCTTTGGGAGGAGATGACATCACCCGATGGCTTTTGCTTCCTCCTCTTCCCTTGTGACAAGTGGATTCTTCTCATCCACATCCATGCCCTCCCTTAGCCTATAAATAGAGCTCCTCTCCTCCATTGTAATATCATCCTCATTTCACAACATCATCCATCACAAAGCTCTAGCTTCTCTCTAGATTTTGGGCACTACTCTTGTAAACACTTGTTTTAAATCTATAATATACCTGTTGGTTCTTGAGTATTCTAGTAGTTCTTGAGTTTACTCCTGTTGGTTCTTGAGTATTCTCCTTTACTTACTGTCTTTCAAAAACCCTCGAGTACTTAGCTATGGTATCCACCTCTATGGATATTCGTAGCTAAACCCTTCATTCGGTTGAAGGGGTGTACTTGTATCATAAAATGTTTTAGACCATATTCTTAGTGCCTCTTGTGTTCAAAACTTGTTCTATGTGCCATATATTAGGTTAGAACTTCCAAGGTTGAGTGGATGCTTGGAATGGCAAAACTCTTCCGCGGGGTTCATAAACATACTCGGATAAGTGGATGCTTGGAATGGCAAAGCTTATCTTAGAAGTTTGAACTCTTTTAAACACCATTTGGTTGATCGGGAATGATTGATCAAATGGATGCACACAGGCTAATATACCTTGGAATGGGGTATTAGTCTAAATAGAACAAGTGCTCTATGTCTTGGAATGGACTAGACAGTGTGGCAAATCGAGTGCTTGGAATGGCCTTGATACACTTTTGAATACTTAGTAGGATCATTAAAGGTCAATGATAAACAGACTATGATACAAGGCCCCTGAAGCCGAATACTTTCCTTAACTTAAAACATCACCTGCACCTTACTTCCTCAATATCAATTGCAATATCAACCGCTTACTATCCGCAAGATTTGTCCTTCACGCAACCACTCACTTTAAGTCTTTCCTTTAATCAATTACTTTCTGTATTTTACTTTTCTGTCATTTACTTTTCTGCACTAAAAAACCAAAACCAACCAAAAAGACACTTACTTTTCACCACTAAAACCTCAATCAACCTAAAATCACGCTCCCTTTCTCCCCCTTTCTCCTCAAAGAGCAACTATCCCCCTAATTCCCTTGGGTTCGACCCCTACTTACCACTTGCTATCCAGTAGTGAAGTCGCGAGTAGCGGACTTATTAATGTATTATTGACTTTTGCACACGACGACTGTGCATCCGTCAAGGGCAGTAAGGCTATTGAGTGCAAGAAGGGTGCCAATGAGGAAAACCCACAACTACACTTGAAAATTTCATCAGATTCATTAAATAGTTTTGGTTTTTCTTCAATATATCGGCGTGGTAAATTAGCTAAATGTTTTTTTAAAAGTCTATGTACCTCGCCAAGATCTGTAACTTTTCACAAGCTGATCATTCATTGCATTCTTTCGATTCAGGAAAATTGTTTATAAGAAACCTTGTTGTGCTATGGAAAGCTTTCCACATTTGTAAGAATAATGTTTCTACGTGCTTTTTTCTTCATCATTTATAATATTAATAATCAAGTATCAATTATCGGAAACCAGAATTTTCAGAGTTTTAAATGTGTTTTACATTAATCTGATATGAGTTTTATTTTTTCAGTCCCTTTTATTAACAAAGTCTACAATGAGAAGCCGACACATATCGAGGCACTTGGGCTTCTTAGGCCATGTGTGATAGAGTGATCTCGTGCCACGGTGATTGCTTCAAGCTGCTAGAAGATCCAATGAGAACTGCAGCAAAACTAGGGATTCACGATTTTGTCGTTGAGACATTTACCCAGTCTCCTAAACTCATATGGTCCTTTGATGATGAAAATCGGTACAGTATATTCCATATTGATGTCTTGAATCGTCATGAAAAAAATTCAGCATCATTGGCAAAATGTTCACACATAAGCATTAGGTTGATGCTTTGAGGGACAAGGATGAGAATAATATTTTGCACTTGACTAGAAGGTTAAGACCTTATAATGAAGTATATGTCACATCACTTCACATGCAGCGCGAGTTTCATAGGTTATGTAAATATTTGAATAATGTGATGATGTACATATGCATTTCATATGTAAAGAATAAAAATATAGATGATTAATGTATATTCTTTTACAAAAAATGATTATTTAAAATTTTAATTTTTTCAACATGATTGTGGTATATCCTTTTGTCTTTGCAGCTGCAGTGTTCATGTTCTTGGGAATCCTAACTTTCTGATGCTCATTCTGTTGGATATTTGTTTCAAAATCATTAATTGTATACGCTATTATGTATAATTTAATATGATAATTATACTAATTAATGGGTATACATTCATTTATACTTAATTATCATATAGTTAATACTTAAGTTTGGATTATATTCTAACGTTACAAGAGGTAACAATCACTTTTTTGATTTTATAAAAGGATGAGAGCTGGAAAATCGTAGGGACTTTTTTCCCAAAAAATCTTCTTTTCTTTCGTATCTCCCACAAGTCAATTTGAGAGTTCCATCTCTTCTTAGTTGAGTGCACAACTGAAAAAGAGAGCAGAGTAAACCCTGGAGTGAGCCGTCTTGGTTATCTTGCACCCAGGATTAGGCCGTTTTTCGCTCAAGTGCAGTAAAACTTTCTACGGCTCTGCAATTTCGATTTTCTTTATCATGTTTTCGTCTTCTGATTTCCAACACATTCGAGTCACTCCTTTGCAAGTTTATTGACAGAGCCCACTGCACTGTCGTTAAGGTGCAATGTTCTCTGTACAAAATAAATCTATAATTTCTTCTACTCGCAACTACACTACTGGGTAGTAAGTGGTAAGTAGGGGTCGAACCCAAAGGAATTAGGGGGATACGTTGTTCTCTAAGGGATTTGTATAGGATGGGAGCGTTTTTTAGGTTTGATTGAGATTTTAGCGGTTATGACTAAGTCACTTTTTTGGTTGTTTTTGGTTGTTTTTGGTTTTGAGTGCGGAAAAGTAAATGACAGGAAAAGTAAATACTGAAAATACAAAGAAGACTTACAGCGGGTGATGCGTGATTGTCAAGTCCTCCGGCAGATGAGCGGTTGATGGTTGCAGTTGATCGAGCGATTCGTAAAAGTAAATACAGGGGGTTTTGTAATTCAAGGAAAACATTCGGTTTCAGGGGCCTTGTATCATAGCCTGTTTATTATTTTAGTAACCTTTCTAAGTATTCAAACGTGTATCAAGGCCTTTTCCGGCGCTCAATTTTCCACACTGTCTAGTCTTTTGCAAAAGTGTTCGAAAGTGAATCAAGGCCATTTCAAGCACTCGACTTGCAACACTGTCTAATCTTTTGCAAAAAACGTAAAGCCCTTGTTCTACTTAGACTAGCACCCCATTTCAAGGTATACTAGCCTATGTGCATCCATTTTGGGTTGTCTTTTCCGATTTACCCAAAATGGTGTTTGAGAGAGATCAAACTCCTCAGATAAGCTTTGCCATTTCAAGCATCCACTTACCCAAGTATGTTTGCGAACTTCCACGGAAGAGCTTTGCAATTTCAAGCATCCACTCAACCTTGGAAGTTCTGATCTAATATATGGCACATAGAACAAGTTTTGAATACAGAGAAAAGAAACTAAAAGAATTTAAAACATTTTATAATACAAGAACACCCCTTTAACCGAATAAAGAGTTTAGCTACGAATATCCATAGAGGTGGATACCATAGCTAAATACTCGGGGGTTTTTGAAAATAGTAAGAGGAGAAGGGGTGGAATACTCAAGAACCAACAGGAGTATTCCTAATTCCTACTGAATACTCAAGAACCAACAGGAGTATTCTCTAAAGTATAATACTCAAGAACCAAAAGGAGTATTATTTCATAAACCAAACTTACAAAGTAACAAAACTTAGAGAGAGAAGTGTTTATTGATTTTTGGATTGTTACAAATGAGGAGGGGAGTGGCTCCTTTTATAAGCTAAGGGGAGGAGAATGGAGGGTGGAGATGGTGGCATGTGGTGGTGCATCCAAGGGTGGAGGAGATGGGGAGGCGGAGCTTGTGGAGGAGAAGCCACCACATGTCACATTCCCATGGTGGCTTGAAAGCCGCCGGTTGCAAGTGAGAATGGAGGGGAGTTTTGTGGCTTTGGCCACCTCCAAGCCAAAGCCACCGGTCACCCAAGGAGGAGTAGGGGAGGAAACCACCCATGAGTCATCTTCTTCACCAAAGCCGCCGGTCACTTGGTCCATGGATGAGTTTTGACAGTTTTGTGCAGTCTTTTCACAAAACTATCAATCCAATTTTGCTCCGGTCTGACTTTGGTTGTTCCTCGGTTGAATTTAATTTGAGTAATTCAATGTCAGGATCTTGATATTTCTTCGTTCAGCGTTTGATCTTGACCTTGGATTGACTCGTAATATCTTTTCAGCGTAAAATCCTCTCCTTAGCGTGTTTTCTCTCTAAGCGCCAAAATACCATATAGAAATATATCGGGACTAACAAGTAGAAGTTAGATAGACAAACAGTCTAATTTGGTGGGTTTTACTATGTATTTGATTCGTATAATTATGGTCCATCAGATTACCCCACACTTTTAGTTATTCGTCCCGAACAATGCTATTAAAGGGCGGCACACTAAGTAAGTTTGTTGAAATATGAAAATTAGACTGTGGGACTCGATTTATCCTAATTCATGCATTGCTTACTTATTACCAAATTGAACTGTGTAAATAAATAGAAGAAACTTGATACTTGTACCTCCGTGCTGAGATGCAAATTATTCTGGATGTTTCGGGAGATAGCCCTTTTTAGGCTCCTGGACTGCAACCTCGGGACCGTCTCGCACTATATGGTTTCCTAGCAGCTTTCTCTATCACGTGATTCGGTTCGGGTTTCAATGGTTTGAGTACTTTGATTTTTCTTTTGGCGAGGGACTGCTTTTGTAGTGAATCGGCATTTGGCCTTTGATTTGACTCTTTGAGTACTTCACTTTTTGTTTGGTTAAAACCTTCACAATTTTGGGCCTTTGGCCTCTTGATTTGCTTCTTTGAGCTTTTTGCGTCTTTGTGACTTGCTAGACCATTTTCTCAAGCCTTTTTGGGACGTCCAATCATCGCCCGCAAGCCTATGGAAATACCTTCCCGCTCCTCTCATCGTTGTTGTTTCGCGCGGGTCAAGATGAGGGTCGCTCATCAATTTTCTTGGCTACTTTGACTAGAGAGAGGACGGTCTGATTCCTGTCCTCGCCTTTTTTCTTTTTGCATAAACACTGCATGGCGGAGATGACTTCAATCTTCACTGAAACCCGAAGTGCAGCCTCCACTGACTTCAAAAACCATATAGTTTGATTCGATCCTTCGATTGCTTGCCAAGCCTCTCTAGGGCATTTCTATCAACTCCACATCCCTAGTTTATCTCACCACAAAGAGACAAATGAGAAGTTACGTTCTAAGTTTTTAGACAGTTGAATTTTCACAAGGTAAATGCATGAATTTTAGATTTATCTTTTTCACATTCTTAAGTTCATATTTTCAAAAAGATAATACTAAAAAAGAAAAATATGTTATTTATTTATATACACATGCGGATCTCACCCCACACTTTTGAACGAAGGCGTGCCTTTCAGCACTACTTTGTTCAAAAGCCATGCAAGCAGACAATTACGAGAAGGAAATGATATTAAGGAAAGGTAAGATCAGAACTCCCTTTTTGTGTCGAATGACATGGCATGAGGCTGGATAATCGAGGGAGTTTGGTTGGGGCCTTGAACTCTCAGCGCAGGCCCGGTAAATTCACGGAAGCTGCATGGCTGATCCGATCGTGCTCCAAAAACCAATTCCTAAATAGTCAAATCATTCTATGCACCAAGTGGGTGAGAGCGACTTATTGAAAAAAAAACTAAAAGACAGAAAATAAAATGACAGAAAGTAAGTTAGTGTCGGGTTACCTCCCGACCAGTGCCTTTGTTTAACGTCGTTGGCTCGACAGTACCTTATTCCTGGATCATAAGGTCGGATCCCATGGGTGTTTGAGGTCAAACTTTTTGTTGGTAGCTCTTTTATTCCGCTCAAAGAACTTGTGGATTAATGGGCTCGGTTTGGTTCTCCATTGGTTCGGTAGGTTCTTCTTTTCATAGCTCCGAGAAGGTGGGGCTCCGTTGACCACAGCTGTTGGTCCATCAAGTCGAGCTCTCTTGTTCCTCCTTCCGGGTTTCCATTCTTTGGAGCCATGCCTTTGCCGCTTCTTCATGTATGAATGGTCGGTACCTTTGCAAGTTTGGGGGTTCAGCATTGTGCCATTTAATGTAGGCGACATCAAGCCTGTTCTCATGTGAAGCCTCTTCTTTGTGGAAGCGACGAATGGTCGTCCTAGAACGAGCGAGTTTTCAGGGCCGCTTTGTTGAGTCGTGGTGAGTGAGAGCTCTATTTATGGCTTTTCTTGCCCTTGATTTGTCTCCAACTCGCCTTGCACCTCATCATTGATCATTTCATCTTTAGGGGCTATACAAATCGAGGGGACAAGTTGGGGGACTCTAACCACAAGGGCCAGGTCTGTCTTGGGCGGTTCTTCCTCTTGCTCCATAGGTTTGCCAACAAGTGTTTTTCCACTCTTAAGAGTCAAGGCATTCACATCTTTCTGCATTTGAATGGTTTGTGAAAGGAGTCTGCCTGACTCATTAGCAAGTGCGGACACTAAGGCAGCAAGTTGGGAGACGTGATTCTTCAAGTCCGATAATTCTCCCTTTGTCTCGGCTTGGTTTTGATGCATAGTAGTGCTCAACAGCTGCACAGTACTTGACAATTGCATCATCATGTCATCAAGTGACTTGTTTGGTCCTGGATGATGGCTCGGGTATGCGTTAGTTTTGTGGTCCATAGAACCACAAAACTCGCAAGGTCTTACTTGAACTGTCTGCTTTCGTAAAAATTGCATCGTCATTTCCTTTATTTGTCTCATCTCCTCTGGCATGGAGTTTACTGATGTCTCAGCTTGTGTTACGGGGTTTTCTCCATCCATACCTCCGAACAGAGGAAGATGTTGTGTTGTCCATGCATATGAAGGGGGTTGCGTCATGAGGACATGGGAGGGAAAGAACAACTTATCCGACGGCTAATTCCCCGGCAACGGCGCCAATTTTGACAGAGCCCACTGCACTGTCGTTAAGGTGCAATGTTCTCTGTACAAAATAAATTTATAATTTCTGCTACTCGCAACTACACTACTGGGTAGTAAGTGGTAAGTAGGGGTCGAACCCAAGGGAATTAGGGGGATACGTTGTTCTCTAAGGGATTTGTACAGGATCGAGCGATTTTAGCGGTTATGACTAAGTCACTTTTTTGGTTGTTTTTGGTTTTGAGTGCGGAAAAGTAAATGACAGGAAAAGTAAATACTGAAAATACAAAGAAGACTTACAGCGGGTGATGCGTGATTGTCAAGTCCTCCGGCAGATGAGCGGTTGATGGTTGCAGTTGATCGAGCGATTCGTAAAAGTAAATACAGGGGGTTTTGTAATTCAAGGAAAACATTCGGTTTCAGGGGCCTTGTATCATAGCCTGTTTATTATTTTAGTAACCTTTCTAAGTATTCAAACGTGTATCAAGGCCTTTTCCGGCGCTCGATTTGCCACACTGTCTAGTCTTTTGCAAAAGTGTTCGAAAGTGAATCAAGGCCATTTCAAGCACTCGACTTGCAACACTGTCTAATCTTTTGCAAAAAATGTAAAGCCCTTGTTCTACTTAGACTAGCACCCCATTTCAAGGTATACTAACCTATGTGCATCCATTTTGGGTTGTCTTTTCCGATTTACCCAAAATGGTGTTTGAGAGAGATCAAACTCCTCAGATAAGCTTTGCCATTTCAAGCATCCACTTACCCGAGTATGTTTGCGAACTTCCACGGAAGAGCTTTGCCATTTCAAGCATCCACTCAACCTTGGAAGTTCTGATATAATATATGGCACATAGAACAAGTTTTGAATACAGAGAAAAGAAACTAAAAGAATTTAAAACATTTTATAATACAAGAACACCCCTTTAACCGAATAAAGAGTTTAGCTACGAATATCCATAGAGGTGGATACCATAGCTAAATACTCGGGGGTTTTTGAAAACAGTAAGAGGAGAAGGGGTGGAATACTCAAGAACCAACAGGAGTATTCCTAATTCCTACTGAATACTCAAGAACCAACAGGAGTATTCTCTAAAGTATAATACTCAAGAACCAAAAGGAGTATTATTTCATAAACCAAACTTACAAAGTAACAAAACTTAGAGAGAGAAGTGTTTATTGATTTTTGGATTGTTACAAATGAGGAGGGGAGTGGCTCCTTTTATAAGCTAAGGGGAGGAGAATGGAGGGTGGAGATGGTGGCATGTGGTGGTGCATCCAAGGGTGGAGGAGATGGGGAGGAGCTTGTGGAGGAGAAGCCACCACATGTCACATTCCCATGGTGGCTTGAAAGCCGCCGGTTGCAAGTCAGAATGGAAGGGAGTTTTGTGGCTTTGGCCACCTCCAAGCCAAAGCCACCGGTCACCCAAGGAGGAGGAGGGGAGGAAACCACCCATGAGTCATCTTCTTCACCAAAGCCGCCGGTCACTTGGTCCATGGATGAGTTTTGACAATTTTGTGCAGTCTTTTCACAAAATTATCAATCCAATTTTGCTCCGGTCTGACTTTGGTTGTTCCTCGGTTGAATTTAATTTGAGTAATTCAATGTCATGATCTTGATATTTCTTCGTTTAGCGTCTGATCTTGACCTTGGATTGACTCGTAATATCTTTTCAGCGTAAAATCCTCTCCTTAGCGTGTTTTCTCTCTAAGCGCCAAATTAAAATACCCTGTAGAAATATATCGGGACTAACAAGTAGAAGTTAGATAGACAAACAGTCTAATTTGGTGGATTTTGCTGTGTATTTTATTCGTATAATTATGATCCATCATTTATCATCAGCTCAATGACCTTGTTCATTTCCATTGTGGCCATGATGGTTGCGTTTTGTGCCACACTTCATTCTCCTGTTGAACGTAGTGGGATGGGGCATTATAATACCAATGACAATGGCCTCGGGTCTGCCCATTATGTTTTTATGAAGATGCAGTTTCCTTTGATTATCTTGTTTTCTTGTTCATGATCATATAAGATGCAACCTCCTCTTTCATATTTATAGGATACTTGAGGGATTCCATTACATCCCATAACCTCCAACAATGTATTTCTTCTCAAGAGGATATACCACGGATGATTATCTTTCCATAAAAATAGTCAATAACATTTTGTTTATCTTTTGGATCAACAACAACTAGCATATTAAGGATCTTTATTATTATGATTCACAAATATGTATCCTGAAATAACGATAAGGGGAATATGGAATCTCAGTAACTCACAAGCAATATCTATTTAACTTGAGATCAGCAGATCTTGAGAAATTACTTTGATTTACAAAATAGAAACCCTAGAAACTGCAAAATTTAGGTCTCGGCAAACCAACACACAAAATTAACCTCAATAGGAAAATAATCACTACGCCATTCTGTAACTTACGCGACAAAATTTGATTGACGTCGCTTTAGTTCATGTCACTTAAATTAGTTTACCCGACAAATACAGAATAGTATGTCGCTTAAAGTATTTTACGCCACAAAGGTTAACGCGACAAGCAAAATACGTCGTTTAAGGTATCTTAGACGACAAAAGTTTAAGCGATGAACGAACCTACGTCGCGTTAGTTGTCTTACGTGACAAATGTTTATACGACGTGAACGGTACATCGCGTTATGTATAATGGGCGACGTATAGTTTAGGCGACATGTAATACACGTCGCGTATAGGTGAATAGGAGACATAAACAATGCGACGTTTTAAAGTCTGTCGCATTATTATTTAAAGCTGGCGACCACATTTCGATTAATTTTTTGCCTCAGTTTGAAATGTAAATAAAAATATTTATGATTAATTTTTAGAGGTCCGTTAAGATTAATTTTAATTTATTAATGATTACTTTTTTTGGGAATGTATAACATAGTTTATATTTTTGTTATAATCTATGTCTATTCAGTCGGAAATACATATTTATCAGTTTTAAAATTGAGGGCTTGGGTATAATTAGTCAAATATATCATTCTAACAAGTTTAGGGGTTTGGGTATAATTTACTAAAATGACAATGTGTGGCAATCTTTACTAAGTATTGAACGCACAGGATAAGACAATGACGATTAAAAAGTGTTTTCTATCTCCTCTTCCCGATTCCTCTTCTCGTAACCCTAATTTCTCATCTTCTTCGCCTCAACTTCTCAATCTTCTCCGAACATCCTCTCATCTATTTTTTTTATTCAGTTGCGAACACATCCCGTTCGTATCACTTTGTCTGCTTTTGTTCAAATCGTCATTTTGAAGTTTCGAGAGCGAGAAGACAAGGTAGAGGCGGAAAACGGAAGGGGCAGGAAATCACTGAGATTGAGCGAAGAAGCAGCGGATTTGGAGTCGACATCAATAGCGCAAGGGATTTGTGTCCGGCGAGCGCGGGCGAAGCTCAGCCGAAGAGCTGTGGCATAGGGGACCAAACGAAGCCGAGTAACGTTTGTTCCAGATCTCGAATTAGCGCATCCGGTGGTTGTCTGGCGTTCTCCGAGGCAGTGATTGTATCGTGGTTGTGGCGCACGCACTCTGAGTAGTCAGGCATGATGAGGTCCATGGTGATTTGCGGCAGGGGCCGGCAGCGACAGTGCTGTTCAGCTAGGTTTTAATTAGGAGTCTCTTTATTGATATTCAGTATTGATTTTTCTTATTTGGTTTATTTTGGATTGATATATAATGTGTTTTTATAGATTTAATTCACTGTCTATACCCATTGGATTGGAAAGTAAGTGCCCATACTTTATATTTCAACATGCACCTGCTATTCCTTTTGAAGGCATTTATTTGTTACTCTGATAGTTTTATTTTATCAACTGATTAAGAAGTTAAGAGGGTCAAGTTGGTTTATTTAATTGAGCACTTCCGTCCCAGCTGCACTTAAAGCAAAAAGGTAATTGTTTCTTTCTATGTCTTATCAGGTGAAGGCTCTTTATGTGAAGAACATTCCTGATGACACTATGATTGAGCAGTTGAAGGAACTGTTTCAGCGACATGGGGAAGTAACAAAGGTGTTGATGCCCCCACCAAAATATACTTGAAATTTTGAAGCGTTTCCAGTTTCAACTCAGAAGAAGAAGCCAAATAGATGACATGGACGATGATGGTAAAAGATTTCTTTGGATGCTTTTGCATTTTTGAATGGTAACTTGCTTACAAATTTGGTTGAATAAAATGGAGTACATACTGTTTCATCTTCTTCCTGGCCAACACTATTCAAATGCCTTGTAAGAAGAGCACGTATGATGGTATCTCTAATGGGTGCTTTGGTTCTGTTGAGTAATTGTTGCACGTATGATGGTATCTCTAATGCCTTGTAAGAAGAGCACCTGCAGTACTGAACATTCAAATGTTGTATGTTGGTTGTTCCACGTGTAGCACTGCCTTAATTTATATTTTCTGTTTATTGTTCTGCTTAGGCATTTCATTTGTTCTCTTAGTGGTTAAAATGTGTTGCAGGTAGAGAAATCATCTGTTGGAACTCTGTCGAAGTATTTAAAGATGTCAAGTGTCGGCGGGAAAAGACGTGATGATAATGATAGTGATGAGGACAGTGATAACGAGTGTAATGGATCTAAAGATCCAGTTTTGCAGGCATGTTACATTATGAAACCGTTCAAAATTGTAATCTAGAATTTGGATGTTTGTATGTAAACATGTAGACATGTAATGAATTGTTTTGAATGACATTTCTTATTCTATAGTTGAATAATATTCTTTAATGTCACAAAGATCCCAGTCTTATTAGTTACAATATTATGTCAAGCTTAAAACATTTTAAGCGACTAACAATGGTTTAGCTGACAAATGTAGCATAGTGATATATGCGACAAACATATATAATGTCGCATTAGTGGTGTCCACTTAAGTGACATACGACATTATCGCGTCGCGTAAATCCTTATGTCACACATGATTAAGCGACGTATCTTAAGCGACGGGTGACCTGTCACATAGGTCTTAAGCGACATTTTAGGACTTTAAGCGACGATTTTTTTACCGTGGCGTAAGTTACAGAATGGCGTAGTGAATATGTGTATTCGTCATCTATTTAGAATGATTTTGTTTCTCTCTCTAGAATGACTTTACTGCAGATTTCATTGAGGAGGGGAGTTGAGCGATCGAGCACACCCAGTACGTACTAGAAAACCTTACAAAGAGAGAAAAAAAGAAGCAAAGAGAAAATAACGTTTTTATGCTCAAGATAGCGACGAACCATCAATGGAGACAGAGACCAACGATGGAACTAGCATAGGGTGATGGTGACATGTGCTTTTTTTTTGATATAAATGATCATTGCATATAATAGAGGCAAAACAACATTCACTACTACAGAAGGGAGTTTATGCAACGGTTCTGAGATAGCTTATGCAATGATTTCCCATCCGTTGCATAAGCTACCGTTGCATAATGTATGATTTTATGCAACGGTTTGTTATTAGAACCGTTGCATAAGATCATACCATTATGCAACGGTTCCAACAATAAGCCGTTGCATAAAATCATACATTATGCAACGGTTTGATGCTCGAACCGTTGCATGCTGGTATGATTTTATGCAACGGTTAGACCAAACCGTTGCGTAAAATTTGAAAAAAATGGACAGATTTCAGCTGTTTTAGCTCAAATCCGCCTGAAAAACTGAATACAAATTCTATATAAAATTTTATACCCTGCTGTTACACATTTCCAAACATGGAAATACTTTCATTTCACTCAAAATACAACCATATGCATTCATACAATTCATTATGTACTGTACAACCATATCCATACACTGATTTATACCAACTTCACATAAACAAAATCACATGTAAACACTATTTTCGAATAAGTAGTTGTACAAGTAGGCGGCGATCTCATCTCGCACGTCTTGTACCTTTCCCAACTCATATGTTCGTGCCCCATAAGGAAAAACCTATAACAAATAAGAAGACGATAACATGAATATGTAAAAAAAATAGAGTTAGAATAAACCTGACTAGAACATGGATTTAGAACAAACGTAGATAGCTAGAACATAGATTAACAACAAACCTAACTTGAACATGGATTTAGAATAAACGTAGCTAGAACATGGATTTAGAACAACCGTAGCTAGAACATGGATTTAGAACAAACCTAACTAGAACATCGATTTTAGAACAAAAATAAATAAGAGAACACACAACCTAGCTACATTTGTCACCATTCCAATAGAGTAGGACGAGACTAGCGTACTTACTTGGTCAAAGTTCTCCACATATGCACCGTTATTATCACGAACAAATTCCATTATTTCCCGAATATTTCTCAGAACATAATAACCGCATAAATTACTATCCTCGGGTTGTTTCGGACACTGCATTATAAATAATCTCAGTTAACACTTTATTAATGAAAATTACAAGAATATATTAAAGAAATGCTTTGTCTATGAATACCGTCACTATCTTCCATTCGACCCGACGATCAATCCTCGGATTACATCCTTGATAGTATCGTTGCAACCCCCTAAAATAAATAACAATATGTAATTAGTGACTGTCAATGCAAGTTACAAAATAATAGTAAGTTCGAAACTTATGAGTCCACTAAAGCTTTCGCATCGCTGTGTATAACGGTGGTGCCTTTTGAGGAGTTGAACCAATGGACTACACCTTGGTTGGGGAAGATAACGCACAACATCCAATGAAACCTACATCAACAAACTAAATTCATACAACCCATATTTCAAAAAATAGGTAATATAGTACAAGTAATTTATGTACTTACTCTGCATGATTTATATAAGGCAAAAAGTAGCAATAATTTTGATCTTTGTCTGGCATATGAAGTCTTGATACAAACGCCTCCATCCTCTCATTTATGTGATTGGAAGGGCTCACGGCCGTGTGATTGAAGAACCCGAATCGAACCTCTGAATCAATCATTTGATTGTATAAAGAACTACAAAATGAAAAACTTGTAAAGTTAGACCTCCTGAAACAAATGATGAACAAGTAATGACAAGAGTATTACCATATATATAAATCACAATGTGAGTTCGGCAACGGTGCCAATTCATATATATCACGGACGTCATCTGGGCCCACTACGGAAGTGTAGTCGTCACCAACACTTCGTCAGCGATGCGTACATTAACAACGGTTCTGCCCAAGTTAGACATGATGCCGTGTAAAAATCGACAGTCGATGGAATAATTATCTACTGTCTCATTTAAAGCCGGTGGCAAGAAGTAGTATAGTCGCATGGTATATTCCTAAATTTTGAATGTTAGTAAATAATTCAAATAAAATCTGATAAATTAAATTATGGAAAGATGGTTCAAATAGTTGATTTTATTACCCTTGTGTTGTTTTCAATCAAGTGCTTCGGCCATGCAACCAAGTCTGATTTCGCCTCTACATCTAGTGTTGTCTTTAATTTCTCTCCATGGGGAATGGGTAGATCAAAAATCTGACCAAGAGCACTATCGACCTTCACCTTCACCATTTCATCGGAATGGTATAGCACGTAGCAAACGACCGTTCATGACTCGACCGATAGCCACTAGTCGTCTCTCATTATTAAGTCCCTCTTCGATATATAATAGGCTTCTTAGCCCAATCTGTCAACGTAAATAAATCCATGGTGTTTAAGGGAATAAATAGTAAGGAAATAATTACTTTAAAAATCTCCAAGTACCTTTGGTATATTCTTCCAAGGGCCCGTATCTGTGGGAGCATCGGGGAAGCAGTATTCACTCTGTCGATCAGACGGCTGAATATTACGAATAGCACTAGAGCTGGGTGTCACCCTCGAAGAGGTAGAGCTAGGTAATCCAATCCTCCATGGAATGTGTGACCCGAGTCCTCGGGTACGTCCGGGGTGCTCATCCGTGCCAATAGCCTCCGTCAATATGTCACGTCGGGCTTGAGAAGAAAATTCTCCTCGAGCGGCCATTTCCACTAAATCATCCTATTATTTCAGAAAATTACCAATAGTTAGTGTATAATTTAAAAAAACTTAGCTATTAAAACACATATAAGGAACTTACGATCTTTGTAGCCACTTCTTGAGATACCTCAGAGACGAACTCAGCATTTTTTCTGATTCGTCCCCTCTTCCACAAATCATGCCTCTCTATAGAGACATTAGAAGCTTGTTCCTCTTGAATTGCCCCCTGCGAAATTAACTTAGCTATTTTTTCTTTTGTCATTGCCTTTTCCAGTTTTCTATATCCTCCTCGACCCAAGACGTGCTTATATACATTCTTCTTGACCAGATCCTTGTTTGCGTCCCTTAACTTCTTTGCAGCTTCAGAGAGCCTCTGCTCCTTAAAAGTCTTCCAATGATCGGAGTGAATGTACGGATACATTTTAAAGCATCTTCATCAGTTCCGTCACCGTAGATGTAATCATATGCGAGGTGTGACTTAAATTGTTTCCACATCTTGCACGCAGCGCTAAGCTCTTGATTTTTATGCTCCTCGACTCCATCAAAAATTGCCTGAAAATATATAAAACAAGTTCTAATTAATACAAAAGTTAGTTACCATGTTTAAAGCAAATACAATGTTAGAATTAAAGAAGCTCTTACAGTTGCCTCTCTCCACACATTTTCTTTAAAATGTTTAAGGACCTTCCTCCAATCAGTGTGTATGATAAGAACACGACATCGAACCAACACACCCAAGTAGTTCCTCCATTTGTCTGCAATCTTCCCTATTGGATTCCCTTGTCTATTCCATTCAACCGTGGCCTTGGTACCAGCCTCCTTGTGTCTCTTAATGAATTTGCTCATATATACAAGCCCTCTCTTCTTTGGAACTGTACCAGAAGTGTCATTATGGTCATCCTCACTGCTGCTGATGCTGCTGCTGTGTGAAATGGCCATGATCCTGTAAACATGCAATTAAACGTCAGATTAATTAATCAATAAACCAATTCCCAGAAATAAATAATTAAATAACTACACAAGTCATAAATAAATAACATACACAAATTAAATTTCTTTATCAATCCATATTCCTTCTCCATGATCTTCTCGTAATTGTATTTCATTATCAGCTTCGCTATCATCGTTCTCCATAGGAACTATCGTACAAACGGGCATGCATTCCTCAGCTAGATCTTCAGATGCATCACTGGTTACTTAATGTTTTCCGTAGAGGACAACAAAACGGTTGTTATCAGAAGGGTCACTGACGTAAAATACTTGTCTCGCTTGTTCGGCCATAATGAATGGCTCATCCTTGGACCCTTCTCTTCGAAAATCCACAAACGTCATTCCATATTCATCAGTACGAACCGCCAAATTGTTAACCCATTAACATTTAAACACATGCACTCGAAACTTTACGTAATCCAACTCCCATATTTCTTCGATGACTCCAAAATAATTAATAGGAGCATATATTGGATTTTGATCTCTAGCACTAGAAACAAGAGTGGTTTCAGCAACAAGTGTGACACCACTATTTTGCACAACGGTTTGGTCATCTTGAACTTTTGTGTGGAAACAAAATCCGTTAATGTCATAAGCGTTCCACATGTATACAGTTGGCGTAGGACCAGGCAGGAGCCACTTTACCAAGTCATCAGACTCTTCTTCAGAGTTGGCCTGATTATTTAAAATCTCATTACATCTCAGCCAGTTACAAAATGACCGACTATGTTCTTTTTGCAACCACTGCTCGGATTTTCTTGAGAATGCACTCCTTAATATGTTTAAGTGTTGCTCTATGAAAGGCGTGATATCAGGCATATGTTGCAATACATAGAAATGAGCGTTTGTCAACTCATCAAATGATGGGTTCTTATATTTCCGACCACTTATGCCCTTTCCATTAAATCGATCAAGTGGCCTGGGAATCCCAACTGCGGCTGTATTTCCCAAAAAATTAGTGCAAAACTTGACAGCCTCTTCAGTTATGTATCCTTCCACTACACCCTTCGGGACGATGTTTATTTCTCACGTAGCTCTTTAGAATCTTCATGTACCTCTCAAAAGGGTACATCCATCTCATATGAACTGGTCCAAGAATGCGAATCTCGCGCACCAAATGAACAGTAAGATGCCCCATTACATCAAAAAAGCTAGGTGGAAAAAACATCTCTAATTGGCATAGTGTAACAATAATCTGGTCTTGTAGTTTATCAAGCTCTGATGAATCAACAACCTTAGCCGACAAAGAGCTAAAAATGGCGCAGAGTCTTTGTACAGCGGACCTCACTTTAGGAGACAATACACCTCTAATTGCAATAGGCAACAACTGTTGAATCAATACATGATAGTCATGAGATTTTAATCCATTCAACCGTATATCCTTCATTGAAACCAAGCTGGCAATATTCGAAGAGTACCCATACGGAACTTTAACTCCTTTCAGACATCCACACAAAATTGTTTTCTTATTCTTAGAAAGAGTTGTGCATGACGGAGGCAAATATGTACGCTTTCCTTCAGTTTGAGGTGCTTATTCTTAGATTTTGGCAAATGCCATGTAAGCATTTGAGATGAGTTGTCGCAGATTCTCCATGAGCTCCTGAGAATTTTGGCAAATTGTGGACCACGGACATGTCGACGGCAATGTTTTTTAGTTCAGGGCCCTCGTATATGCACCACCGCTGATTTCTAAAATCTGGGGCATTGAGTTCGTCCATAGTAGGCTCGCGGTAGTTGTTATCCCCATAGTAATCATCGAAGATGGGTTCTCGTCTTGGCTCTTGTTGATATTGCGGGGGTGGTGGATATCTAGGGGGCTGTACTAGACCAGCTCCATTTCGGTCCTCAGGTGGTCCTTGGTTTCTTCGAATGGCCTCCCTATTACGAGCTCTATGGTTTCGCATGATTTGTTCCGGATCGTCAACAAATTGAGGCGGCGCTTCATTATTTCGATCGAACAAATTCATCTCGTCGTCATCCTGATAGTCATGGTGGCTTCCTTCACGAGACATGGTTGTGCAGAAGCGAGTTCGAAAGAGAAAAGAAAAAGAAAAGAACAGCTAATCGAAGGCTAACTCCCCGGCAACGGCGCCGGTTTTGACGGAGCCCACCGCACTGTCGTTAAGGTGCGATGTTCTCTGTGCAAAAGCAAATTTATATCTCCGATACTCGCGACTTAACTATTTTGGGTAGTCAGTGGTAAGTACGGGTCGAACCCAAGGGAGTCAAGTGAATAGTTGTTCTTTCAAAAAGGGGGGTTAAATAAAGCAGTTTGGGGGGTTGTTTTTGGTTTTTGGTTACTGAAAAGTAAGGTGTTTGATGGACAATACTTGACAGAAAGTAAGCAGTTGATAAGGTACTGAAAGTAAAGGAACAGTTGATACAATAATTAAAGGAAAGATTCGGTTTCAGGGGCCTTGTATCATATTCTGTTTATCATTGACCTCTAATGATCATACTAAGTGTTCAAAGATGAATCGAGGCTATTTCTAGCACAAGACTTGCAACATCGTTTAGAACACTTGTTCTATTTAGACTAATTCCTCCTTTCGAAGTATCTTAGCCTTATGTGCATCCATTTGATCTTCAGTTACGATCAACCAAATGGTTTTTTAAAAGAGGTCGAACTCCTCAGATAAGCTTTGCCCGTTAAAGCATCCACTTACCCGAGTATGTTCACGAACCCCACGGGAGAGTTTTGCCCGTTAAAGCATCCACTCAACCTTGGAAGTTCTAACCTTATATGTGGCATATAGAACAAGTTTTGAACACAGAGAGGCACTAGGTGCAGGGTCTAAAACATTGTATGATACAAGTACACCCCTTCAACCGAATGAAGGATTTAGCTACGACTATTCATGGAACAGGACATCATAGCTAAGTGCATTGAAAAGTAAAGGTTTTTGAAAGACAGTAATGTAAAGTTTTCGAAAGTAAAGACAGGAAAGTAAAGTTGCTGAATTGAAAAGATAGTAAAGTAAAGAAAAGAGTACTTACAAAAACCGTTGAAAGTGCTAAAGATCAAGCTTTGATTCCAAGTAAAGTGATTACAAGATTAGTGCCCAAACTTTAGAGAGAAGTGAGAGCTTCTCTCACTAACTTGTGGTATGAGATGTTGGAATGAGATGGGATTGTGGGATGCATTACAAAGGGAAGGGAAGATGTCTATTTATAGGCTAAGGGGATGAAGAGATGTGGAGGAGGAGGAGACACATGTCAAATGGAGGGTGGAGGACACAAAAGCCATCGGAAAGGATCTAGATCCATAACACATGGCATGAGATGGGGAGGAGAGCTTGTAGCCGCCCCATGTGGCTTTCCATGGCAAAAAGCCGCCGGTCCTTTGTGTGAGGAGGAGAGGAGAAGAGTGTAGAAGAGAGGAGAAATCCGCCGGCCATGTGGCAAGAGGAGAGTGAGTGTGAGTTTTGTGATCTCATCCACAAAAGTCATCGGTCCTTTCAGCTCCGGACTGACTCTGGTTGCTCTTCGGTTGGACTTGTTTTGAGTGATTCCACGTCAGGATCATGAAAGTTGTACAGTCGGAATCTGGTCGTGACTTGGAATGACTCGTAATTCATATTCAGCTTAAAAACGCCTCATTAGCCTGTATTCTCTCTAGACTTCAAAATACCCTGTAGATAAATATCGGAACTAACAAGCAAAAGTTAAATAGACAAAGAGTCTAATTTGGTGGGTTTAACTGTGTTTATGATTCATACAATTATGGTCCATCAGACTGTCACATATATTCTTTTCAACATGCATCACATCAATGCAGTGTCTGACGTCAAGTGTATGCCAATAAGGGAGATCAAAAAATATTGATCGCTTCTTCCATAGAGTACCTTTAATGCGTGCATTGGGCTTCCCAAATCGACTTGTAATATTCTGAATTTTTTGAAGTATTTAATCTCCAGAAGCCGGTCGAGGTTCTTTTCCATGTTCGGTCTCACCATTAAATGCAGCTTTTTTCTACCTGTACGGATGATGCCTCGATAAAAAATGTCGATGTCCCATATAAACCATTTTTCGACAATTCTTTAGATGGCGTGCATGTGTCTCTTCCCCGCAAATTGGACAAGCTTTGTACCCTTTAATATTGTACCCGGATAAGTTACCATAAGCTGGGAAGTCATTGATGGTACACATTAGCATGGCACGCATATTAAAATATTCCTGTCTTGATGCGTCAAACGTCCGTACTCCTTCGTTCCATAAAAGCTTCAAATCTTCTATCAAAGGAGCTAAGTATACATCAATATCATTTCCGGGCTGTCGAGGACCCGATAACAACAGAGAAAGCATCATATACTTACGCTTCATGGTTAACCTGGGAGGAAGATTGTAGATAACCAATATCACAGGCCATGTACTATGCTAAGTACTGAGGTTTCCATGTGGATTCACCCCATCAATAGAAAGGCCAAGGCGTAAATTTCTACACTCTGCTCCAAATATTGGGAATGTGTTGTCTATTTTTGCCCATTATAGTGAATCAGCATGATGACGCATTTTCGTATCAATAACTCGTTTCTCAGCATGCCAACGCATATTATCAGAATCTTCCGAGCTAGCAAACAATCTCTGAAACATGGGGATCGGTGGAAGATACCATAGTACTTTAGAAGGAGTGCCTTTGGAACCATTTTTTGGTTCTTTGTTTAACTTATAACGAGGAGACTTGCACACCGGACATTCAACCATATCTTTATAGGAATTTCGATACAATATACAATCATTAGGACAAGCATGTATCTTCTCGTAATCGATACCCATCGGACATATAACTTTTTTAGCCTCGTGGCAACGGTTAGGTAGGGTGTTATCCTCTAGAAGGATATCTTTCACCAGAGTTAACAATTCAGTGAAACTTACATCACTCCATCCATTTTTTGCTTTCAAGTTGAATATCTTCAAAGTTGTAGATAGCCTTGTGTATTTGGAGCACCCTTCGTACAATGGTAATTCTGAATCATTCCTCAATGACTCCAAAACTTGAGGTCTAGCAACAAAATCTTCCGCAACATTGTTGACCATGTCAATTATATTGTCCTCCTCCCATTCATCATTATCCATCGGCAAACTTTCTACGGGCTGAGGTTGAACATTTTGTGGTTCAACCTCGCCATGCATATACCAAAACTTGTACTGTGGGTCAATTCCCTTTAACAAAAGGTGTTTCCGCAATTTCTTGGGTTTGACCTTTTTGTTATTCTAGCAACCCATACATGGACAATAAACACGTTCAATGTTGTTTGTGGACGCATACGAAGATGCAAACGCACAAAAATCCATAATCCCTTGATCGTACTGAACACTTAACCTACTACCGGACACCCAGTCTCGATTCATTATAACTACATGAAGCATTATATACTTATAATTAGAAAGAGATCATATAAGTTCACTATATAAAGCACACTCTAACAATTAAAAAAGTTGTAAATGAGTTTCATAGTGCATTTTACCTTAGAGTAGAATCTCTCGCAGAAAATAGTCAAAGGTTGGATGCAGCGTCGACTCTAAAGTTATAAACAACAAAAAATAAGTTAGTAAATGAAGAAATATCAAATATCCAATATGAATGGAAACGTAAGTAGTAAACTAGTTTAATCGGGCAATTTACCTTAAAAGTAGTAAACCTTATCCTAACAATCTTAAGTGGGAGAAGTGAAGCTTCCTCTTGCTAATCGACTAACAAGTACTACAAGTAGTGAACGAATATCGGTAAGAAATTGAGAACAAATCCATGCAATAACATGTTGCCACAAGAAAGGTATACAAGTATTTATGGACATGTTATGTGGGGACTAAGAGATGACATACCACCAATTGTTCAAGTCAACTTCAGCCCAAATGAGAGGAGCTTTTGTTTACATCAAATGATATCAAGTGCTGCATATAAATATATACTCCAGGAGAAAAATTGATGAATGAAAACTATAACACAGCTTCAACAAGAGTCGACGGACTGTACAAAAGGATATGTGAAGCTTGGGAACTAACCGATTTAGGAATTGGTGCGGAGGGTCGGCGGACAGGGCGAGGACGCGGATGACTGACTGGGCGACAAGCGACGGACTGAGTATGCGTACGAGGGCGGCGGACTGGGCGAAGAACGACGGACGTCGACTGACTTAGCGAAGAGCGACTGGCGAGCGGAGGAGGGCGACAAAAATTATTCGAGCGGGATTGGGAAGAAGATGAAGATTTGTGTTTTTCAATTTTAGGTTTCAGTTTATGCAACGGTTCTTAATAAACCGTTGCATAATGGTATCATATAAGCAACGGTTATAAGACAACCCGTTGCATAAGGAGTACATTATGCAACGGTTCAAATGAACCGTTGCATAATGTACTCCTTATGCATCGGTCTTAAGACTAAACTGTTGCATAAACTACAACCATTGCATAAAGATAAATTTGAACCGTTGCATAAAGTCTAGTCTGTAGTAGTGTTCAACAATACAGCAGCTATACAAAGCATCTAACTCCAATCTAAAACCATTCAATACACAGATGAGGCCTAAAGTTATATATGGATACAATCATCAAAGAAAGAAGAAAGTATAACAGGAATAGCTTCAATAGAATTCCATCTCCAAAGTTCCATCCTTGCTTTCTTAGCAATTCCATCTGCCATAGAATTCGCCTTTCTCGTAACAAGTTTAAGTGACCAGCCAAGGTTTTGATGAAGAAGATAGTAACATTCAGAAATCCAGTAGCATCTTCTTCCATAATAATCATTGTCATACACTATAGCTTTGAAGATATCAGACGAATCTATTTCAAGTATGGCTTGTTTTGCTCCAATAGGCATACATAAATGCATTCCCAATAATAAAGCTTTACCTTCAACCTCATTCACACAAGAAATAGACATATAGAAATCCAAACTCATACCCCATATAGTGCCATATTTGCAGTCCCTTACTACCGCTCCAATCCCAGCAAACCTCAGACCACTATCAACAGAGGCATCACAATTAACTTTTAATGTTTCCGCTGCTGGTGGTTGACGTTGTAAATTCTAAGCAATTCAATTAGTCAAAAACAATTTGTATTTTGACCGGTAAGACCGGTGTCGAACCCAAGGGAGTAAATGGATTATGCGCTAGTGAATCAAGTTTTCTAACTCGGCTATTCCTCCAAATTCAATGTTGAGTAATGTTATCAATAATAAAAATAAGTAATGAAATGGTTTTTACGGGGATTAATTCAATTTAAAGCGAGTTTCGAGGGATTAATCCCCTCCTTGGCAATTTTCCAATGATCATGCATACAAGAGTTTTAATCATTTAAGAGGTTGATAGGTTTAAAACCTAGCTTAGGCTAAAACTAGACAAACCATCATGCAAGTCTAATCCTAGTCAAGCTTTCTTATGTAGAATCTCACTAATTAAAGATATTGATCCACTATATAGCATTTATTGTCATAAATGCTATATGCATGATGTTCTAGTTAGCCTCTCACCCATGCATTTACTCTCATAAATGTTTGATAAATTCATTTTACTATATCCAAACCATCGCTAAGCTCTCTCAATACTTAGATCATAGTTCTAACACAAACATGTCACTTAGGCATTTTATCAAACACTTACCAACATGTCTAAAATGAGAACCATAGTAAAATGAAATCAACTTCATAAATTGCATGTTAATGTGTATACAATGATCATTGAGTGCCAAGGAGGATCATAAGACCCTCAAAACACAAGGGGGCTACTCACACATCATGTAAGACAACATGATGTGAGTAGGGTTTCTAACAAAATCTAAGAGAAGAGAAGAAGAATAGAGTAGAATGATTAGTCCTAATGAACTCCCTTGATCTTCAATCCTCCTTGATTAGATGATGATGGATCCTTTGATTGAGCTCACTTTTCCTTGTCTTTTTCCCCAAAGAAGCCAAGATGCTAGGTCAAACTTACCACTTTCTATTTATAGCCTCGGGCAGAATTTGGCACTATAGCAGTCCCAACCGATCGGTTGGGAGAAGCTTTGGTTTTAACCAATCGGTTGGAGAAAGGCAAGACTGGCAGCTACTGAAGAACTTCCATAATCGATCGGTTGGGAGAATCTTTGGTTTCAACTGATTGGTTGGAGCAGGGTAAGTCAGCCGATCGGTTGGCAGGGCAAGCCGATCGGTTACGGAAATAGCAAAAACAAGCCTTCTGAGGGAGCTAGCCAGCCGATCGGTTGGCTAAGGGCAGTTGCCCAACCGATCGGTTGGACGTGTTGTTCTGCAAATATTTGCTCCCAAATCTTCCATTCTCCCCAAGTTTTCGTATATTGGCTTTGACCCTAAGACATCTTGTGTTGACCTAAAACGCACAAAAAGGGGATCAAATGGCATCAAATTATCGTCAGAAACCAACTAAAGTTATAGTGAAAATGGGTATTAACGAGTCGAAAACTCGACTCATCAACACTCCACACTTAGTCAAAAACATTTTGTATTTTGACCGGTAAGACCGTGTCGAACCCAAGGGAGCAAACGGATTATGCGCTAGTAAATCAAGTTTTCTAACTCGGCTATTCCTCCAAATTCAATGTTGAGTAATGTTATCAATAATAAAAACAAGTGATGAAATGGTTTTTACGGGGATTAATTCAATTTAAAGCGAGTTTCGAGGGATTAATCCCCTCCTTGGCAATTTTCCAATGATCATGCATACAAGAGTTTTAATCATTTAAGAGGTTGATAGGTTTAAAACCTAGCTTAGGCTAAAACTAGACAAACCATCATGCAAGTCTAATCCTAGTCAAGCTTTCTAGTGTAGAATCTCACTAATTAAAGATATTGATCCACTATATAGCATTTATTGTCATAAATGTTATATGCATGATGTTCTAGTTAGCCTCTCACCCATGCATTTACTCTCATAAATGTTTGATAAGTTCATTTTACTATATCCAAACCTTCACTAAGCTCTCGCAATACTTAGATCATAGTTCTAACACAAACATGTCACTTAGGCATTTTATCAAACACTTAGCAACATGTCTAAAATGAAAACCATAGTAAAATGAAATCAACTTCATAAATTGCATGTTAATGTGTATACAATGATCATTGAGTACCAAGGAGGATCATAAGACCCTCAAAACACAAGGGGACTACTCACACATCATGTAAGACAACATGATGTGAGTAGGGTTTCTAACAAAATCTAAGAGAAGAGAAGAGGAATAGAGTAAGATGATTAGTCCTAATGAACTTCCTTGATCTTCAATCCTCCTTGATTTGATGATGATGGATCCCTTGATTGAGCTCACTTTTCCTTGTTTTTTTCCCCAAAGAAGCCAAGATGCTAGGTCAAACTTACCACTTTCTATTTATAGCCTCGAGCAGAATTCGGCACTGTAGCAGTCCCCAACCGATCGGTTGGGAGAAGCTTTGGTTTCAACCGATCGGTTGGAGGAAGGCAAGATTGGCTGCTACTGAAGAACTTCCATAACCGATCGGTTGGGAGAATCTTTAGCTTCAACCGATCGGTTGGAGCAGGGCAAGTCAGCTGATCGGTTGGCAGGGCAAGCCGATCGGTTACGGAAACAGCAAAAACAAGCCTTCTGAGGGAGCTAGCCAGCCGATCGGTTGGCTAAGGGCAGTTGCCCAACCGATCGGTTGGACGTGTTGTTCTGCAAATATTTGCTCCCAAATCTTCGATTCTCCCCAAGTTTTCGTATATTGGCTTTGACCCTAAGACATCTTGTGTTGACCTGAAATGCACGAAAAGGGGATCAAATGGCATCAAATTATTGTCGGAAACGAACTAAAGCTATAGTGAAAACGGGTATTAACGAGTCGAAAACTCGACTCATCAGTGGTCTCCATTTTATTGCAATGATACCATCTTCAAATAAATTGTCATTAGATGTATTTAATAATGATCACATAGAATTGCACATATTCTCCAATCTTAACATATCTCATGACTTATCTTCAAACAAGCAATTATTTCTATTAATCCAACAAAACCAAGCTGCAATCATAACTTTCCTGAAGATTTCAGCATCAAAATTTGAGACTAACCACCACAACCAATCTGCCGGACAATTCATTGTTGCTTCATAAATATTTGTAGGAAGTTTTAGCCAATAACCTAAAGCTTTTGCAATCCAGCAATCTTTCAAAATATGTAGCACAGTTTCATTTCCATAACCGCACAGTTTACATATATTTTCCACAGCGATTCGTTTATGTATAAAATTTCTCGCCACAGGTAAGATATCGTGATAGATGTTCCAAATAAACAATTTGATCTTACCTGGGATATGTAATCTCCAAATATCTTTCCAAAAAATTTGCCACTGACTTCTGTTAGATGATTCACCCATACTTCCCTTGTCTCGGTCATACATAGATTTAATCATAATATATGCAGATTTAACAGAAAACTCCCCTGAGCTTGTGAACTTCCAGCTACAAGAATTATTATCAGTTGACCAAACAGTGCCAATATTTAGTAAATGTTTTACCTTAAAAAGACCTCTCCAAAATTGTGATGGTCTATTCCCCAATCTTGGTGTTAAAAAAGAATTTCGCATGCAATATTTGCTAAGCACCAATCTGCTCATAGGTAATTCCGGGTATTTTACTATTCTCCAGCACTGTTTAAGAAAAAAAGCATCATTGAAACAACAAAAATCTTTAAATCCCAAACCACCTTCTAGTTTATCCCATGTAAGGTAATTTTTATTGAGCCAGTGAATGCTTTTCTTCTTGATGCAAGACCACCAAAAGTTCATCACAGCTTTATCCATTTCAGCAATAGTCTTCTTTGGAAAAGCATAAACAGACATCATGTACTGCGGAAAAGCTTGAAGAATTGCTTTAATTAAAACTTCTTTTCCAGCAAGACTTAAGTTTCTCTGTTTCCAATCATTGCAATATTTCCAAAACTTGTTCAGTAATGCTGTAAAAATATCTGATTTTTTCTGACCAACTACCAATGGAAGTCCCAGATACTTTCCATGACTTAATTACTATCATCTTCACTCTGAAAATGGTGCTTATCTCATCTCTCAGCATATCATTCACATTACTGAATACTATTTCAGACTTTTGCAAATTAATCAACTGTCCAGAAATGGAAGCATAAGAATTTAATATTTCCTTCATCACTGCAGCTTCATTTCTATTTGCCTTGATAAAGAAAATACTATCATCCGCAAAAAACAAGTGTGAAAAACTTGGTTAATGTCTAGAGATACTATCATGGCCTAACTTAGTTCAAAGTTAGGCCATGAAGAAATATCTTGACTAAGTCTATTTAATTTAGACCTCAGAGATATGTCTCCCATTGAATTCCAAAACTCTTTGACAACTTCCTTAAATGTTGGATGCCTAAACCACATTATTGGCTCAAATTTGAAAGTCCTATTCATCCTCTTGTTTTTTTGTTTATGAAAACAGAGAATAATAGGACAATAATCAGAAACATATGTAGTTGCATGAAGTACCTGAGCCTCTGGGAAAAGTTGATTCCAATGAGAATTTGCTAAACATCTGTCCAATCTTGATTTCACCTCTTCATTCAGGGACGGAACTACATTGTCACAAGGGTGACAAATGTCACCCCCAACATTTTTTAAATTTTCATTTTTTTGCATATAATTAAATCAAATTTAATATTTCTAAAAGATATATAATAGAATTTCTTATAAAAAAAGATAATAGAATTTAAATTTAAGAAACCAAATATTTATGATAATTCGTAAGCTCACGTTTAAAATGAAACTTTGTATTAAAATTTACCACCGACAAGATTGTAATTTAAATGAGTTACATTATAGTTTTCATATATGATTTTGTTTAATCTTTAAATGAAAACACCAATAATTTATTTATTTTTCAAAAGAAAACTACTAAAAAGACATCGTTACGCATGGGATTCTAACATTTTGAGTTTGTTCGGCAACTTTAAGATTTTAACACATTCCCCGAGATTTCTAAACTATGTCAATGGTTGGCTAGAACAAGAAAATCAGACAAGTTTCCATTGTTGCACAAAGCAATATATCTTATTCCGACTCTCTTTCGATTTATACTGCTCATTTTTAAAAATTAATATAGTATAGTTTGCACTTCATTACAAGATGGAAGATGATTTTTTATCGGATTGCTTGGTTTTTAAGATTGAAAACGAAAAAGCTGAAATGTTTAATATAAATTCAGTAATTAATAACTCGCATTTTATGGAAATAAGAAATTCTTTATTTTGATATAATAAATTTTTTTCTTACACACTACCGCTAATTTTTATTTGTCACCCCGGTCTCAATTCCTGGGTCCGTCCCTGTCTTTATTACCTTGTCTTTTATTAGAATAAGTAAAAGGAGCTCCAATAAAATTCAAATCGAACAGACCACATTCAGCAACAGCTTCTCGAAAATTTCTAATTTGCCTATGACATCGATTTCTCTTACTTTGAACTTCATTTGAATGCAAAACTTCATTGAAATCTCCTGCTATGATCCATAGTTTTTGAATAGCTATAATAAAGAGTGCGCATCAAACAAAAATGTGTGTCCTACATCCTCGAGCAATCGATAAATTTCACATGATTGAGTAAACAATTTATCTTGATTGTGGTTTACATGTCATACCCAAAAAAAGTAAACAATTTATCTATATCCTTGACATCAATTTAATTTAATTTTGTCTTTAATTTAAAATTTTAATAAGTTAAACCATAATTTGAAAAGAATGGTGATCAGGACACCTAATTCATATTGGAAAAAGAACATGTCAGAACCATCAATTTTCGTCAGAAATAAGAACATTTAATATCTGTACGATAAAATCATCTACGTTCCTTATTATTTAATTCAATATATATATGATGAGAGAGCATATTAGTCAATTGGAAAATAATTCACACGATCTTATATCAATAAAATACTACAAATTTTGAACAAGATTTGATGACCTCGCACGCGTTCATCCATAAGAAAATAATTATCCTCGTGTAATTTTCGTAGTCGACGATTGACGACAACATTATGTTTGTTTTTTTGATCTCAAATCTTATGTTAAAGTTCTCAATTGATCCTGATATTCGTGGTTTTGGCTTTATATGTTCTTGGCTTTGATAAATACACAAAACCATTGTTCGTAGTTTTCTTTATTTGTTCGTGGTTTTGACAAATATGACAAAACCATGATACATATATATGTTCGTCATTATGTTCGTGTTTTTTTATTATCTCAAATCTTATGTTAAAGTTTTCAAATCTGAGTTTGTAGAGCAAAGATGAGATTGGATTTGTGAGTTTGTTTCGTAATTTTAGGGCTCATAATATCTAAACGGATATTCACTCGAAATTTCGGGGATTTTAAATTTAAAATATACATTGTCATTTCCTAATATACCCTTTTGACCATAAAAACGATTAAAATACTATGTAACTTGAATCAATATTGATTAATTTAAACCGTTGAGATTATCATATAAATATATATTAAAAGTTCTGATTTCTGACGAAAACAAGTGCTTCTTATCAAAACTCAACCCATTCATATTTTCCCTAAGGGTCAAGATCAGGTACAAAGTTAAATTTTGGTAGAAAATACAAAATTCATCAAAATTATTTTATAATTCGTCAGTTTATTTAATAATTCGTCAAAATTATTTTATAGTTCGTCACTTTTCGAGCCGAAAAATAAAAAGACGGCATAGTTCGTCAGTTGCATTTTATAATTCCTCACCAAGAAAAATACCGAAAAATCAAGATTTAATCTCATCTCCATTAAAATCACAAGATCAAAGGCTATGATTAATTTGTATTTTGTACCAAAAAATTAACTTTGCACCAGATCTTACTCTTTTCCCTAAATCTAATTATTAAATTAACACTTACGTAAAGAAATTTAATATTATTATTTTTAGTTATTCGTTTCGTTTGGAAGTTTGTATTTGAATCTGGTATAGCGCAATCAAATGCGATGAGTATAAAATAGCGTCATTTATTTAAAACATCATTTTAATAGTTTTATAAATTATTAATAAAACGATGTCGTTTTAATCGAAAGCTTTTTCTTAGCCCCTACATTTCCTTTTGGGCGAAAAACCCGTAATCTCTCTCCTCGGCAGATCCCGTTTCCCCAACGGCCCAACCCTAACCCTTAATTCCGGCACTGAGAAATTCGTCCAAATTTGAATCCATCTGGCTCCACCTCACTCTCTTCCCTATGCCGTTGACGCAGGTCTCAATTCTCTCCTACCTTTTTTATCTCCTTGATCTTATTAGTCCTTTTGCGCAGTATTATGTTTTTCTGTGTTTGAGTCAACATGTTGTTTATGTTGCGGGTTGTGGATTTCGTTGATGTCTGATAATTGAGCTTATGTTTGGATTGGGAATTGAGATGAGATGATTAATTGGGTATGATTTGATAGGTTTATTGTCTCCTTTGCCTGTGTTTTGTTTTAAAGTATAAGGATTTGCCTTTTATCTGCTTTGGAAATTGAAATTGGTAATTGGTGAGGTTGTCAGACGTAACTGGTTTAAGTTTTATCCTTTGCTGTTATTTAGTGACACAGTTGTTTTAGTTTTCAGGTGGTATAGTTTGATTTGCTTCTTGAAAGAGCTTTTATGATGTGGTTGTATATCAGTGTGTGTCTTGTTACAGTTTCAGCAACTTTGGTGGGTTTAATTTTTTGTTTTGAATATTTTCTGACTGTTGGTTCTGTTCTGGAGCTGTGTGTTCTGTACCTTGAAATGGCCGGGCACTCTTGCCTCTGCATTTTAGGTATTGTTTTTTGCAAGCTTTTATAAACTACGAACATATAGATAGAAATTTGTGTACATCTACAATGCATTATTAATCTGCTTCTTTGGCTCGCTGAGTGTTTAAGAATTGGGATGTGATGAGTTGCGGAAACGATTCTTGCGAAGATTAAACGAAAACAAGCAATCAATAACACAGGTTTAGACCGGTTCTGTCAGTCTGGGTGACTGCCTACGTCTAATTGGAAGGGGTAGCTTTATTTGGTGAAAATAATGACTGTACATGCTGCGAACAACACTTAGGAATCTACGCTAACAAGCTTTTGCTTTAATTTGAACCACAACGCTCGAATTTCCCAGAAGACCTCAAGAGCCTAATTCCTAAATTGTAAAACTCAATTGAGCTCAAACCCAGGTGAGTTCCTTCGTGATATAGCCGTTAAAGCCAAAACGCTGCCATCTCGCTATCAACGTTGTCGCTTTTTTCCGCAAGCTGAAAACTTTTGCGCTTTACTCGACGCCACCGTTCTATTAACTCGCTCAAACGCTCGGACTCACACCTTCATAAAACGAAGATGCATCCAGGCATTCAAAACTTAAAGGACCCCGCTCCTTTAAACTCTACCGTTTTGTCCCGTTTGAATCAGCACCAATTTATTTGTTTTAAGCTGACCGTAGTGTAAACTTTTTCTCCTGCAAACCATGCATAAACATCGCAAGCCATGCACAATCATCACTATTATCCAAAAGCCATGTACAATCATCACTATTATCCAAAAGTCATTTGATGACCAACTTTCCACAAAATCTCCACCTTGGTTCCAAATTAACATTGCCTGGACCCAGCTTGCCCTTCCTCTCCTGCATTAGTCTTCTTCAGCCAATCCAATCAGCCCTAAGCGTTGAATAAATTTGTCACTTGGGACTGTTGTTGTCAACATATCTGTAGAGTTGTCTTTAGTGCCAATTATTACCATTTGCACTTCACCTGATTAAGCAGTATCTCTTAAATAATGCATCTTCACGTCGATGTTTTGGACCTCTCATGAAAACTTGATGCTTGCACAAATGGATGGCGCAAGAAGTGTCACTATGAATCTTTACACACTTTTGCACGCGCCCCATCTCTGCCGGTGTCCCTTTCAACCAAAGAGCTTCTTTTACAGATGCAGTAATACCCATGGTCTCTGTTATAGTGGAACAACATCAGGTAGATGTAATAATTATTCGTGCATTTTGTGCCAATAGAATTTCGTTTATTGTGCTCAGGAATCCAGAATCATCAACATGTTGAGTGTAGTAAACTAAGCTCCTAAAGATTACAAGCCACCATTATATTATAAAGACAAAACGTCTTTGTTAGATAAATGTCATTGAAATGTCGAGGAAGATTTAGTTCCGGTGATTCGGTGAAGGATGCTTGGACCATTCAGGGGACTTCTGTAGTATATGATAATTGGACCAATATAAAACACCAAACAATTAATCAAAGTGGTGGCGTCCAACAGTCGCAGTTCAAGGTTCTTGTATGCGAAGACTTCTCTGGTCTGGTGTGGAAAACATAGAAAAGCAATTGCAGATTTTATACAAAATAAATAGATGAGGCTGGTCTTGCAATGCTGCAAGTAGTTACTGACAATGCTGCAAATTGCAATGCAGCATGAAAGAAAATTGAAAAGATACACATATTTTGGTTTCCATGCGTGGTGGTGCACACATTAATTAGATATTTAAAGATTTTGTTGACATCATTCCATTGGATGATTGAAACATATAAGAGGAGGAAGAATATTGTAAATTTTTTCTCAATCATCAACATGTTCATGCTATTTTTAGAATTCAATTTGGATTTAGAGTAATTGAAAGTAGCTAGATTTGCTTCCCACTTTATATTGTTGAAGAGGCTGTAAGAATATGGAGAAGCTCTTGTTACAACAACAATGCTTAGGGCTTGGAAGGATTGTGTTATTAATTGTGGAGATAAGCGTGTTAGAAACTTAGGTGATGGAGTTGCAGTGACAATTTGTGATGATGAGTTTAGGGATGAGGTTAACAACATATTAACCTTACAAAACCTATATTTTGATGATAAAGCTTGTTGATGGTGAAGGATAGAAAATGGTGATATTTATGAAAAGATGGATTGCATGATAAGAGAAATAAATGATATCATGAAGAATAATAAGTATGTTGTTGATGTCGAGATAATGAATGCAATTTTTGTGGCTAGATGGGAAAATGAATATTCACAGGCATTGCTTGGGATTTTACCTAAATCATTTTTCTTTGACGTAAACTACTTGAGACCTCTTGTACTGGGCGGAATAGGAAGACGTGAAAAGATAGATTTTGTAGCACGTCTCTTTATTCCACCCGGTGTAGGAGATCTCGAGTAGTTTACATTATGGAAGAAAGGATCGAGGGAAAATCCCAAGCAATGCATAACAATATTTATCTTTCCCATCTAGCCACCAAAATTTCATTCATTCTCTTAGCATCAGCAAAATACTTATTATTCTTCATGATATCACTTATTTCTCCGATCATGCAATCTATCTTTTCACAATTTTCACCCATAATTTGTCATTCATCGTCAATAAGCTTTATCATAATAAAATATAGGCTTTGTAATGGTTAATATGTTGTCAACCCATCCTAAAAATCATCATAAAAAATTGTCGCTGCAACTGCATCACCTAAATTTCTAACATGCTCATCTCCACAATTAATAACCCAATCCTTCCAAGCCTTAAGCACCGTTATTGTAGCAAGAGCTTCTCTATAATCTGACAATCTCGTCAACAACATGAAGTGGGAAGCAAATTTGGTTTTAGCTACCTTCAACAACTCCAAATCCGATTGAATTCTTAAAATAGCATTTGCATGTTGGTGATTGAGAAAAAAATTTACCATATTTTCCCCCTCTTATATGAATCAATCATCCATGGGAATGATGCTGCAAAATTTTTAAATATTATATTCAATGTGTGCACCACATAACCAGACCAAAATATGTGCATGTATACCGTTACAATTTTCTTTTTTCGCTTGCCTTGCAATTTGCAGCATTGAGATTTACTACACTGTTGTATTAACTCGCGCCTTGATAAAACGCCAACGGATTCCCACTTCTCTAAAGCTGTCCTGTTTGAATCAGCACCTTTTTATCTTTTTTGAGCTGACCCTAGTCACTCGCAATTGTAAAAAAAAAAAAAATTGGGCTTAAACTTACCCGGCCTGCAGCCCGATAAGATTACAAAGTGGCTTCGTCCCTGCCCTAGTGCAAACTTCTTCTCCTGCAAACCATGTACAATCATCAATGTTATGCAAAAGTAATATGAGAACCAACTTTGCACAGAATGGTTGGCATCTAAATTCTTTTGAATTGTCATGCTGCTCAACTTAGTCGTTAAAAAGTATCCACCCCATTTCCTTTATCATTTCAGACGGTTATCTTGCCAAAGGATTTTAGAATTAGAAGTACAGTTTTACGTGATGGGGACTGGCAAGGAAAGCACCGCTACAAAAGCATCTAAAGCAGCTTCATAAGCTCATGTTTGTTGCAGTCTCTCTTTCGGCAATCTCGAATTAACAAAAATGAATGTACTACAGGTTTTATTTCTCTGAGCGCTGATTACCAATTTTTAGGAAACACCCACTACTCCTTCCTATCCTGATTGGTCTAATATGCAGGTCTGTTATGAATCTAATATCTAACATAGATGAAGGCTTACAGCATGGTTTTTACAACATGCCTACTTTGGTACCAGTGGTATGACACCGCCATTTTTTGCTTCAAATGTTGCATCTCCACCTCCTCATTCCTATATGTGGGCAGGACAGGTGACATTACATGTTTGAGAATACGAGTGGACTATATTTGTGCATTAACTAGCTTTACAGTTCGAACATATTTGTGCCTTTTATTATCGGCCAATGATGTCTCCATAAAAACAAAATGATGTCGCCATATGGAGCATACCCTGGTTTATATCCACCTGGAGGAGTTTATGCACAGCCTGCAATGCCGATGGTAAGTTGATTTTCTTGCCACTTATTTGGTTATAGTTTTTGCTTGTGTAATAATGCGTGATTGCGAAATGCAGATGTAGGCTCCTCGTCATGAAGCAGGCAAACTGTTAGAAGATATAATATATTGAATTTGCTCGCGTTCTTATTGTATAAATGAAAGACATCATGTGATCGACGTTTCATTAACGCTTTCACTGAACATTTGATAATCCAGACTCCGGGCACAGAGCAAACAAATGTGGATCTGGAAGTGAAGGTTCTGGATGGGAAAGACTGGAACTCATCTAAGAAGTCGAATTGATATTCTGGTAACTCAGGGAATGGTGGGAAGGTTGGATGGAGAGAGTGAAAAGGTGGTTTCAGATTCAGGAAACGATGGCACATCTCACATGTATCCGTTTATATGGTAGTTCATAGTGATGCTTTCCCCAACTCAACTTGCTTATGTGTGTTCCATGGTCTTGTTCATAGTAATCACTGTTTCATTAAATGTTCAAGTTGGCAGGAGTAGATTCATGGCATGATGCTCTATCGTTTGCAAACCTTACAGGTTATTGTTACAGTTAGGATGTTAGAATAACAGCGCATACTCAAATTATAATCAATTTTTACGTAGTTGATGAACTTCAACTTTTGAGTGAATAATAAATCCGCATTACACTTAAATCTGATTTTGGATATTGTTTGGCAGTGCTGATAGTGGAAGTGAGGGTTTGACATGAGAAAACGAGGATTGATGTCCACTGAAATGAGAAAACGAGAAAATCGGATAACCAGTCTTGGTCATTTCAACTATCGAGTCGTGTAATAATTACTTTTCATCTATTACATTACACTATACTTTTCTTATTGTTTTTTTTTTTTGAAAACTGAGCGCCCCTTATAATGGTTGTTCAGGAAGAATTAACCCGACTTTGTGGACCCGATGCTGTAGCTATCCTTGAGAATAGCAATTCTCCAGTCAATGAAATTTTGTTTGCTCAATGTTACAGTTACAGTTACCGTTACCCTCATCATTTAATGTCATTGCTTAATCGAATGTATATGCTATAAAGTTATCGAACGATGAAAAGGTACAAAATTCGGTAAATGTGATATTCTGTTTGGTTTGCCATCGAAAAACAAACAAAAGAAAATTTAATAAAAACTTTTCCTTGAGATTTCTCGTGGGAAAATTACTTTTCATTTATTTTCTTTCCACCACATTTTACATGATCCAAAAAATTTAACATAATAAATTTGATTCAACGGTTAAACATATAATAAGTACTCCATATTATTAGATATTTTCCTTCGATTGCATGTAATATGACCCGATAAACTAAATACCATTTACACAATTACATACAAGATTTGGTATATGGTTAATTAGCAGAGTTATGTTATCATATAGCTAGACCCTCCATCCAAGTCATGTAGGGAATATCATTGTATTCCTCGGGCAACGAGTAAAACCGCCTTCCGAAATCTTGCTCTATAGGCGATTCTTCATAAACCAACGATCCGCCAACGGTCTGATTGTTAGTTGACAAAGACGAGGTTGTCGGAGTAGAAGTCACCCTTGAAAGGGATGATTGTTCACACATCGAGAGCCTTCGAAGCTCCTTTTCAGCATTCTCGAGCTTCTCATTTAGCACAAAAACCTACAATAAAAAAAATCGAACTTGTCAATTTGAATGAAGTTCCAACAAATTCATTCGGGTTATAGTGTGTGTAGCAATACTTTTTGAGGAGGAGGTACTGTTATTTTAAACTTATTTTTGCTTCCTAAAATTTAATTTTACAGATAAAAAAGAAATATGTTTTCTCATAGAGCGAGCACACACACATAATTTAAACTAAATAATCTGATTTAACATGTAAAAGTGGTTTGTTTTCTTTTTCATAATAAGGAAATGAAATATGAATCTTGCCCTCTTATTCTGAACTATGACCAACAGATTAAATACCTGGGCTTCAAGTTGCGCCTTTTGGGCCATAGCACAGTCATGCGAACTTTTAAGTTTTGCAAACTCATCCTCAATCTTTTGGCATTTGAATCTTGCCCTCTTATTCTGAAACCAAACCGCAACCTGGCGCGGCTCTAAGCCCAGCTCAGCCGCAAGCCGCTCTTTCCTCTCAGTCTCCAATTTCTGGTCGCTTTCAAAGCTCAGCTCCAGCAAAGCAGCTTGCTCCTCCGTCAGTTTCCTTTTCCTTAAAACGCTGTCGTTTTCCACTCTTTTGCATTTCTTGCTCCTCTTCCTCTGCTTCTTCTCACCTACAATATATAACACCACCAAATCTGCAGATCATAAAAATGAATCACTGGGAAATTGATCCACGAGGGCTTACCAGATTGGATGGTGGATTCGACTGCTTTAGCGAATATCGGAGGAGGGTTATGACAATCTCCAAGCTGTAGAATCGAATCATACATTCCGAGGTACCGACTGCTTTGGAAAGGATCCATTGCCTTGATCAAGTTGGTTAGGTTTATAATTAATTTGTGATGTTCTGAATGAGAATGGTGCAAAATGCAGGTTAGGGTTTTATAGAGAGTGTTGGATGACTTAAGAAAAGTACCGATCCATGTTTTGAATAATTACAATAATGCCACTAGCCGTAATACAATTATAATTAACTATCCCAACTGTAGGATAACATGTCGATTTACAGTTACTCGTTTAGAAATGAGAGGTATAAGGTTGACGATAAGGGTAGAGGGCTTAATGGCTGATTAAGCGCGCTTTGTGGTCCATAATATGACACCATGCACTAATTTAGCAAATTATTATCCAAATCAAAAGACGGACGTAATTAGTAATAGGAACTAAGATAGAGAGTTAATGGGGATTTAGGGGCTCAAAAAACTTTATGGACTTTGTTAACTGCAAGTGTGATGTGTTTTAGGATCCCAAAACATGTCGGCCTCCATCTCACTAATTAAACAAAGATTAGTCTACTGATTCCGGTTCAATTAAGTCAGGGTCTTGCGTATGTAAAGATGTACTTAGGAGTAATATAGCTCATTTTAGTATTAGTACGTATAATTAATGTTCACACTTGTCAGTAATTCCTTGCACAAGTTTGAAGTTACTTAGCCGCTAATTGTTTCTTAGTGAAAGAAAATTAGATTATTTAGTAAAGATGCTTGGTTTTTTAATTGGCAATGAGTTGGGTTTGTAAGCAAAGTTGCTTGCTTAGTTTCATTGAGAGATTTTGATTAAAACTAGTCAACAAATAACTGTCCGACTATTCGTCAACAATTTGATTGAATGGTTGAGACAATGTATGTGCATGTTTTTTTCTTTTTCTTTTTAGATTGATAAGGAATGGACAACATATTGATTCATACATAAATATATATATATATATCACAGTGAACCTTGTATACTTTAACTTGTAACTATAAATCAGATATCTTCGCACGATTAGACCACCACTTTGTTAGTTGTGGATGTGCATGTCTCATATTCCAGTTTGAATAAAATATTATTTGTAACAAAATGACAAGGGATGAGAAAATGACAATTATCTAACGACTGACATTCGGAAGACTTAGCATTGATGAAAAATGACAATGTGGATTTTAAGGATTGTAGATAACTCTTTGTATCTATTTTAGGGCAAGAATGGTTGATCATTTGAGTTACATTTTTAGCAAGTAAGAACCCCAATTCAAACTAGAGTACAAACACACATCTCATTTTCATATTATCTGAATTCTGGAAGCATATGCATGTTAAGCTTTACCCGCATTTGCTGACTCTCTGTTCAGCAACATTCGACAGGTCAATGTGCCTTTTTGTATTCTCAATATTTATTTGCAACTACAGGACAAATGAGTCTGGCTGGACATATCAAGTTGCGTGGCATGCTTGCCTTCTTCAATTAATTTAAACTATATCAACACATGCCAAAAGATGCGCACCCTTTTTCTTTCTCTCTCTAACTTTTCCCTTTTTTCTCTCTTCATTTTCAATTTAATTACTCCAACACGATAGGGGTTTTGGTCGAGTGACTTGATCATTTGACAAATTGTCAAGAGGTTAAGGGTTCGACTCCTCCATGTAGCATATTTCTCACAATTTTGTGAGAATTTTCTTTTTCCTCGCGGCGTGGATGTTTTCTGCCTTCCTCGTGGAGGGGCTATTCGACCGTCATGATGGATGCGTCGTGTCTTACAACGGCAAAGGTGCCCAAGGTTGCATATGTGCTCCAAGTGTCGAAGAATGTACCGATTTGGATGGATGTGCGGATCCATGGTAAAAGGTGCTCAAGATGGCCCGAGCTTCAAAAGTGGAGAGATGTACTAGATAATTTCGGATCTGATCAAGATGTCTTGCTAGAACTTTGGAGATCAATATGTATACACAGTAGATGATAAAAAGCTATCTTTATATGCATTGTAATGCTCTTGTACCCACCCATCATAAAAAAAAGTAATTACTCCAACATTTGTAACCCTATATCAAAATTTTGATTATTCCTTATGGCGAGAAATCCTTAAGTGACATTTTTCGAAAGAGTTGGTTATGATATAATTAGGGCTTTTTTAAGGAAAAAATCGGACAACTCCAGGCTCAATCTTTATACCTATTCGAATACAAATTAATTGAGTCTCAACTTTACGACATCACAAAATCAACGGAAATTTGTCCAAACACTGTCGCATATTCGTCGGCTCTGTGACACTAAACAGATTCAATCTTTATATCTATTCAAATACAAATTGAATCTCAACTGTGCGACATCACAAAATCGACGCAAAGTTGTCGAAACACTGTCGCATATTCATGGTTTTGCGACACTAAACAGTGGCATCCCACAAACGTATGTCGCAAGAAACGTACCACGGTCCCTGGAGTACTGGGCACACGCTTTCCTTAATGGGAGCACATGCCCCAATCAATTTTTGAAAATCAACATGAATATATAGTTAATCTAATTTTATTATATAATTAATCTAATTAATGACCCCATTGATTTCTAACTTTTGACCAATTTATTTTTTTGATTTTATCTTTTATGAATTTAGAAATAAATTTAATTTATACTCTTACTTAAAATAAGCTTCAACTTATAACCAATCAAAATAAATCTAACTTTAAGCCGAATAAATCAATCTTGTATCCAAACAAATACTATCCCAATTCAAATTAGAATTAAGTTTCAAACTCTTAATGACGTGTAGCTTTCAATTCTTTTGGTGTCGATGGAGAAAGATAGAGAGATGGAAAGCATACGGGGGCAAGACGATTTGACACATGATTTTGAAATCGCGCCTTTCTTTCTGAAAGAGAGTTATTTTACTTTACATGTGCCGATTTGATCAAACGGCGACCAATACTCTTACCTCTAGGACACGCCCCTCATAGACTCATAAGGGCTTTCGAATTATGGTATTTCTTTTAGTAAAGCCTCACACACGCACCACCAGAGTGTTGTTTGTCACCTGTTTCGTACAAGTTTTCTACTAGTTTTTCATGTAAGATAAAAAAAAACTATTATATATAAGTTTGCAATTTAAAGGACTTTTCAATTTTAGATTGTATTTATCCAAACCTGATTATAATTAAATAATCCTAGTACACCACCTTATGAAGCCCCCACAAACCTGGGAAATGATAGCGCAGTGGTCCAGCCATTCCACTTGTGTAGTTCTAACACCTTCCAGAGACGAATGAGATCTCGTCAGCGACACTAATTAATAAGAATAATATATCTCTCATGATCTCTCAGTGCATGCTTTTGACAAATCGCGAAAAAGCTTTGCACCGAAGAGAGATCCCATCATCATCGATCATGTGGCACACGGTGGAAAAAAGGACTTACTAGCTAATTAGAGAGATGAAAATCATAATTGTCAGTTAAAATGCATATGCAGTTGCGAGGCTTATCTCATTGGATATATAGCGACAAATTAAGTAAGACGTGTTTTTTCAATATACTATATATAGTTCTCACATGACGAGTTTAGAAAGAAATTTGTTGGGTAGGCGCGCAATTTGTCCATTCCGAGCAATTAATAAACTACTTACAAGGAAGGATTATTGAGAGGTCGATACCACTTGGAGTAACTTTCTATAACTCTAGTGCCGGCCATGGTTTTCATAAAGCTAAGTAGTAATAGGAAGTTTGGTATTAGTTAAATTTGGGGATGATGAACGGGCAAGGAAAGGAATCTACTGTTAAGAAATTTTTTTAGATAGCCCTCAAATGAGAACTATTTTTAGGCTAAGAATATAAGCATTAACAAATTTTTTTTATCTAAAAAGTGAAAATTGTTTATTTTTTTTTTGTACTTTTATCTTTTACAAAGTACAAAATGACAAAAAAAAAACACTTTATGGACAAATCTGTACATTTTTTTTCGATAGGACAAATCTACACATTTAGATTATTAGATCTAAATGTACGAAATGAGTTCATAATTCTTAGCTTAAGAGTGGTTCTCATTTGAGCGTGCCCCTTTCTATATATCTATTATGGAGGATGTGAACACGAAATTTCTTATTCTCTATAACTTCAATTCAGTTTCAAAGTTGAGGAAGGTAACTAATTAAATTGACCAGTCTGCATGCACCAAGCAGCTAAAACCTAGCTTATTATAATTCTTGTGTGTGGAAACTGAAACCCTATAGATTTAAGCCATAAATCACGGGCTTGGATCACTGCTAAAAACACACTGCAGAGAGTCCGATGATCATCTCGGGATACTAACCTTAATTATTAATAAACATGCCTTGATGAGACGTTAGTTCATGGTGAATGTATAAAAAAATATGCATGTTTCATGGTACTTACTGACTTGTATGTTATATCGATCTAAAATGATGAATAAAAAAAAATGATGAAACAGTGGATCAGAATGTCGAAACTAAACATGAACCAAGCATTCTTAACCCTAGATATGTGGTTGTTGACGTTGTTTGTCGGCTCAAAGAACATGAAACTTTGGAGAAAGCAATATGCTGATGCTAGAAATAGATCACCAAACGTAGAAATGAATATTATATCGTATATTTGTTAATTTATATTACGTACAAATAAGTTCTGTGATTAAAGAAAGATGCTTAGCATTAGATTATTACAATAAGTGCTGTGATTAAAGAAGATGCTTAGCATAAGATTATTAATAATGACCTAATAACACAAGATATGTGGCGTTTGGCTAGCCACAATTCCACATGTAATTATTACCTTTCTTTCCATGAGAATGCCGTACTCTTAGTAGTTCATTGCAACGGAATTCTCATGACAATTTCGGTGCAATGGACTACACTAAAAGTACAACTCTCTCTCGTTAATTACAAAATCGTTACTTGAACTGTCGGTAATTTCAAGTTATGTATCATATCGCATAAATTTTGTCGCAAAATAATTAAAGTTATTTTTGTATCCTTTTAATTTTTAGTTTAATTTTCATTTCAAAACTTACCTTTTTTTTTGGGAAAATTACAAATTCATTACTTGAACTATAACTCTGTTTCAAAATAAGTACCGAACTTTCAATATTTTTAAATCAAATACCGAGGGGTCAAATTGTAATAATAAAACTTTTAAATCTAACACCGTTAAAGCTTTTAACCCTTTAAATGATTAACTATAAATAAAATTATTAAAATTATTATTTTTAATTGAAAACATCATATTCTTATTATCTTTGACACTTTTCTATATAATTAAAATTTAAAAAAATATATCCAAACTAAATAGAAAAAATTCACAGTTATAATTATATTATTATTAAAGTCATAATTAACTAACACTCAATGTCATTTGTCAACATGTTAATTATAAATAAATTTCAATAATGAAAAGATTGAGAAGTAAACTATTTAGAATTCGAATATTCAATCATTTAGTGATAAAATTGAAAACAACATATCGTACAAATTATTTATATATAACTGCAATAATATTGAACTTTACCTGTTTAGTTTAGGTGTATTTTTAAAAAAATTGTCGATTGAGCATCAAAGATAATAAGTACGTACTACATGTTTTCAATTTTATCACTAAACAATATGATATTCAAATTCTAAACAATTCAATTTAATCATTTAAAGGGTTTAACGGTTTTGATTTGGATATATTTTTTAAAATTTAATTATATAGTAGATTGTCAAGGATAATAGGCAATATGATGTTTTCAATTTTATCATTGAATAATTGGATATTCATATTTATAAATAATTCAAATTTAATCATTTTATTTATAATTAATCATTTAAATGGTTTGACGGTGTTAATTTTATAAGTTTCTTATTACAATTTAACCATTCGGTACTTGATTTGAAAAAATTGAAAGTTCAGTACTTATTTTGAAATGGAGTAGTAGTTCATGTTAGGGCTGAGCATTGTTCGGTAAATTCCGAATTTACCGATTTAATTTACCGAACCGAGTCAATTCGATTCGGTAAAATCGGTAAACGGTAAATCGGTAAATTACCGATCGGTAAAACGGTAAAATATGGTCGGTAATCGGAATGAATTTTTTGATTCGGTAATTTACCGAATTTACCAAATAAGATTTTTTTTATTATTTAAAAAATAATATTTATTAAAAAAATTAAATGACATATTGTTTAAACTTCAATTTTAAGCTTCAATTTTTGGACACTTTTGAGATATAATTGTGTAGATTATAATTTTGAATTATTCTTGTGTTTTATTGTTGTTAGATGATTAACTATTATTTTTGAATAATTTTAAAATTAGGAGAAAAATTATTAAAAAATAATTCGGTAAATTCGATAAATTCGGTAAATTTACCGACTTTACCGTTTTACTGAAATGTCGGTAAAACGGTAAATTCGGTTCAGTAATCGGAATAAAAAATTTAAGTCGGTAAATTCGGTAACGATAAATTTGGTAACGATAAATTCGGTAATTTACCGAATGCTCAGCCCTAGTTCATGTAATGCATTTTTAGTTTTCCCTTTTTATTTTCAATTGTAGTTATTTATGTATCATTTCGCATACATTTGTTTCCCAATTAAAGTTTCAAAGGATTATGAGTACAAAACAATATTAATTTGGGTAGGGGTGAGCAGGACCCGTCCCGTCCTAAATGACTCGTCCCAATCCGGTCAATTTGGGACAAAGTTGAACCCGTCCCGGTGCTAGGTAGGACGGGTTAGGGTTAACCATCGGGTTACCCGATCCCATAAGTGTTTCTACAAAAGTATAATTTACTATTTAATTATCATATGTTAGTCTTCCTGGATCCTGAACCATACACTCAACTCTAACATAGCAATTAATTATTTTATAACTAATGTATGTTTAAAATAGAAATTACACTAAAACTAGCTAGTGACTGCCTACCGAAAAACGAAACTATATCATAATCTTCAGTATTTTTTGCATGTGATTTGTATAAATATAATGTTCTAAAGTATAAAGTTAAGTTTAAGTACATAAAAATGACATTGTTGTCATTTAGGGTCGGGTTCGGGTTATTCGATCATAGTTTCGGGTCGGGTTAGGGTTCAACTAAGCATGTCCACTTGAACTAAAACTTAACTGAAATTAACCTATATTAACTGAAATTAACTTATATTAACTTATAATAACTTATAGTAACTGAAACTTAACTTAACTTTGACATCAGCCAGACAATATAATTTTCATATCATCATCATCATTGTCATCATCATCAACATCATCATCAACATCATCATATCATCATCATCATCATCAACAACATCATCATATCATCACATCATCATCAACAACATCATCATCATCATATCATCATCAACATCATCATATCATCATCATCATCATCATCATATCATCATCATCATCATATCATCATCATCATCATCATCATCATCATCATCATCATCATCATCATCATCATCATCATCATCATCATCATCATCATATCATCATCATCATCAACATCATCATATCATCATCATCGTCATCATCATCATTATCATCATCATTATATCATCATCATCATGATACGATGATGATGATATGATGATGTTGATGATGATGATATGGTGATGATATGGTGATGATGATATAATGATGGTGATGATGATCATAATGATGATGATCATAATGATGATATGATGAAGATGATATGATGATGATAATGATGATGATGATGATGATGATATGATCATGATGATATGATGATGATGATAATGATGATGATAATGATGATGATGATATATGATGATGATGTTGATGGAAGTGATGAAAAAAATCAATTTAAATCGAACTTGACTTAACTTAACTGAAATTATATTAACTTACATTAACTGAAAGTAACTTAACTTAAGCGTCCAAAATATAAGTTCAAGTGAATAGGGCCTAAATGACTCGATCATTTTTTGAGTCGGATTAGGGGCCAACTAAACCCGTCTCACGCCCACCCCTTAATTTGGGTATACATCCAACTTGATTTGGTTAAATTTATTTCTTATTATTTGATTATATTATTAATAAAATGAAATGTGTACAGAATGACTAAATCAAAAATTAAAAAAATTTACTGTCATAAAAAAATTAAAAAATTAAATACGTAATATGAAATCAGTTTAAATGAATTTTATAGCGCACTGTAATGGTAGATGTAAAAACTTAATATAAAAAATTGCTAAAAGAGATAGATGTAACTGTTTTCTCAACGTTTATGTTTACATGTGGTGAGACCTAGAAAAGTATATATATATACTTTCTATCAATATTTGAAACCCCGTTGAGCAACTAGAAAATAGACGTTAAGCCCTATGCCAGAATACATGCTACGGGACAAATTTTGCAAGTTGTCGCTTTAATTTTGTAGCATACGACATTATATAAACCGATCTACAAAAATAGGTTTGTAGCAATAGATATATTATGCGACAATTGTTTATGCGGCACCAACTTATATGTCCCTTTACACGTTTAATGCGATGTTTATGTAAGCGACACTATGTTTAAGTCCCATTAACAGTTTCATGCGATGTATTTTTACGTGACTCCATTATTATCTCCCATTAAAGGTTTCATGCGACGTACATTTACGCGACTACCCTATGTTTGTCCCGTAATATAGAAAAACGGATGTCGACATCAGCGGCTGCCCTTGACCCACCAGTTTATGTGCGTAATTGAATACGCGTTGAAGAGGACGACCAACCATTATATGCTTGGGCAACAATTTGCGCAAAATATGTCCATTAGAAAACATTTAATGCAAAACAGAACAACCTAGTACACCCCTGCAATTCGAATTTCACTAACTTTTACACAGAAAAACAACTGGTTGAAGGCCCCATCTCTGCAAAACAGAAGCTCCATGTTCAAAATCTCAGTGGTTTTTGGTTAAACCCTTCATCAAATCCACACATTTTGGAGGTAAATGTAGCTATTTAAGCAAGTTTGTGTGGGAAATCACCATTTGTATTCATTTTTTTCAGTTTTGTGTCTATTCCTAGATTGTTGAATGCTTGGAAACTTGTTCATGTTGAAGGAGACGGCTATATATAGCAGTAATATGGGGGGATAAGTGATGGTTGAGAAAAAGTTTTGAAATTGTGCCACTGTTTTTTTCATTTTAGTTCATGTGTTGATAGAGAAATTGTTTGTGGCTGTTACGTTGTTGTAGTGAAATAGGCATGTGTAAAAGATGGGAATAATGGGGACGTGTGACAGGAGCATATAGCTAGGCTTGAGATATCAGTTTTCATTTTGGCTTGCTATCAGTTTTTTGCTTGTTTTGGCATGCATATAATTATATGCTCTGTGTTTGGTTTTGCAAAACATGCAAGGATATATGTGTTTTGGCAAGGATTTGTTGTTTATAATTAAACTGATTTGCTTTTATATATATAGGGAAAGCATGGATAAAAGTTGGATGCATTTGTTGGACAAATGTGATCCTCGTTTTTCCCAAGGGATTATGGCCTTCATAGAGTTTGTGAAGCAAAAAAACCTTGGACAACTACTCATCCGTGTCCTTGTAAATGTTGCCGGTTGCACCATGAGAAGTTGTCATTGGATGAAATCCAAACTCATTTATTTGTAAACGGTATGATGCGAGAGTACACAACTTGGACCTCTCATGGAGAAGAACCACATGAAGCGTCATCATCTTCATACACACAACAAAGACAATATATCATGGAAAAGAGTCGTGGGACGGTTGAAGATGGTTATTACTTTAATCCTTCAACAGATATTCTGAACGACGCTTTTCCGTTTCGAGATGGAGACCATGAAAATGAATATTTCGGCAAGGATGCATATGATAAGTATCAAAGACTTAGAGTAGAAGCACGAACTCCCATTTATGTGGGGAGTGAGCACACTATTTTGGACATCATTTTAAAGGCAATGAGAGTAAAGGTCAACAATGGTTCAACGACAAGAGCTTTAATGATCATTTAAAGATCACTAAAGATCTCCTTCCAAAGGGAAACAACTATCCCGGTTCTGATCGTGAAGTGAACAGAATATTGAAGAATATGGGAATGGGTTATGAGACTATTCACGCATGTGAATATGGTTGTGTGCTATACTATAAAGACTTCAAGGACTTTGAGCATTGTCCTGCATGTCAAGAGTCAAGGTATGTTCATAGTGATGGTGATAGCAAGATTCCAAAAAGAGTGGTACGATATTTTCCCTTGACTCCTAGATTGCAACGACTTTATATGTCACCACGTATAGCTAAGGAGATGAGGTGGCTGACAGAACCGCTCATTGTCAAAGCGATTTGTGCAAATAAATTTATAATAGTCCGCTACTCGCAACTATACTACTGGGTAGTACTTGGTAAGTAGGGGTCGAACCCAAGGGAACCAGGGGAATAATTGTTCTTCGGGGGGATTACGCAGCGTGGGAGCGTGTTTAAGGTCGATTGGTTGGTTTTAAAGCTACCAGCTATTTTGATTGATTGATTGGTTGGTTGGTTGATTTTAATACTGGAAAGTAAATTACAGTTTATAATTAAAGAGAAATGTTCGATTTCAGGGGACTTGTATTATATCCTGTTTATCATTGACCTTTAGTGACTCTCCTAAGTATTCAAACGGTGTATCAAGGCCATTCCAAGCACTCGATTTGCGTACACTGTCTAGACAATTCCAAGGACGTAGAACACTTATTCTATTTAGACTAATACTCCATTCCCGGTTATATTAGCCTATGTGCATCCATTTGATCAATCATTCCCGATCAACCAAATGGTGTTTAAGATGAGTCAAACTTCTCAGATAAGCTTTGCCATTCCAAGCATCCACTTATCCGTACAAGTTTACGAACCCCGCTGTAGAGTTTTGCCATTCCAAGCATCCACTCTACCTTGGACGTTCTGACTTAATATATGGCACATAGAATAAGTTTTGAATACTTAGACTAGACACTAAGTTAATAGTCTAAAACATTTTATAATACAAGTGCGCCCCTTAGACCGAACTACAAGTTTAGCTACTATTTATCGCGCTAAACATTATAACTAAGGAAATAAAACAGTTGAATAAATACTAAGAATTACTTACAACCGTTGAAGCGCCAAGGGAGCTATCCTTTATTTCCAAAGCCAAGATTACAACATTACAAATATTACAACTTCTAGAGAGAGAAGTGAAATTGAGATTGAGGTGTGTTGAAATGAGGAGGAGGAGGCCTCCTTTTATAGCCAAAAGGGGAGGAGATGGGTGGTGGAGATGGTGGACATGTGCATTTGATCCAAGGGAGGAGAAGGGAGGAGGAGGAGGAGGTGACATGTGGAGGAATAGTGAAGCCGCCGGTCACCACCCCTCAAAGCCGCCGGTAGGCGGTGGCCAAGGAGGAGGAGCTCCTCCCTTGGCCACCACTTCTTCAAGTGGCCGGTCATCCTTGCCCATATGTGAGTTTTGTACAGTTTTGTGCAGTCTTTTCACAAAACTGTCAATGTGTTTCTTCCCCGGGCTGTCTTGACTCCACTCCTGATTCTTCTGATTAATTTGTTATGGTCAATTCAACGTCAGGATCCTTGATATTTCGTCAGTCGGCATATGATCTTGACCTTGGATTGACTCTTGTTATATTTTCAGCATAAAATCCTCTCCTTAGCGTGTTTTCACTTCAGTCTCTAAAATGCCCTGTGGAAATATATCGGGACTAACACATAGAAGTTAGATAGACAAACAGTCTAATTTGGTGGGTTTTACTGTGTTTCTGATTCGTATAATTATGGTCCATCAGATCACCCCACACTTTTAGTTGTTCGTCCCGAACAATGCTATTCAAGGGCGTAAGTTCTAAGTTTGGCTTTGGAATATGAAAATTAGACTGTGGTACTCGATCTATCCTAATTCATGCATTGCTTACTTATTACCAAATTAAACTGCGTAAATAAATAGAAGAAACTTAATACTTGTACCTCCGTGCTGAGATGCAAATTATATTGGATGTCTCGGGAGATAGCCCTTTTTAGGCTCCTGGACTGCAATCTTGGGATCGTCTCGTACTATATGGTTTTCTGGTAGCTTTTTCTAGCACGTGATTCAGTTCAGGTTTCAGTGGTTTGAGTACTTTGATTTTCTTTTGGCGAGGGATTGCTTTTGTAGTGAGTCGGCATTTGGCCTTTGTTTTGACTTTTTGAGTTCTTCACTTTTTGTTCGGTTAAAACCTTCACAATTTTGGGCCTTTGGCCTCTTGATTTGCTTCATTGAGCTTTTCGCCTTTTTGTGACTGCTAGTCCATTTTCTCGAGCCTTTTTGGGAGGTCCAATCATCGCCCGCAAGCCTATGGAAATACCTCCCCGCTCCTCTCTTTTTTGCCGTTTTCGCGCGGGCCAAGGTGAGGGTCGCTCATCTATTTTCTCGGCTACTTTGACTGTCGTTTTCGCGCGGGTCAAGATGAGGGTCGCTCATCTATTTTCTCGGCTACTTTGACCGGAGATAGGACGGTCTGATTCCCGTCCTCGCCTTTTGCATTGCATGGCGGAGATGACTTCAATTTTCACTGAAACCCGAAGTGCAGCCTCCACTGACTTCGAAAACCATATAGTTTGATCTGATCCTTTGATTGCTTGCCAAGCCTCTCTAGGACAGTTTATGTCAACTCCACATCCCTAGTTATCTCAGCACAAAGGACAAATGAAAAGTTACATTCTAAGTTTTTAAACAGTTGAATTTTCACAAGGTTAATGCATGAATTACGATTTATCTTTTTCACATTCTTAAGTTCATATTTTCAAAAAGGTACTTATTAAAAAAGAAAAACAGCCGCATGTTATTTATGTACAGAGGTGGATCTCACCCCACACTTTTGAACGAAGGCGTGCCTTAGTTCAAAAGTCATGCAAGCTTAAAACTAAATACTGAATTTAAAAGACAGAAATTAAAGTGCGGAAAAGTAAGATAGTGTCGGGTTACCTCCCGACCATTGCACTTGTTTAACGTCGTTGGCTCGACGATACCTCGTTTGTGGTTCATTGGTTTGGGTCCCATGGGTGGCTCAGGTCAAACTTTTGTGTTACCGAGTTGATCTCGCTATGGTAATGTTTGACTCGCTGCCCATTTACTGTGAATTTTCTTCCATCGTCCGGGCTTTCTAACTCAAGCATCCCATGGTTATATACCTTAGTTATTGTGAATGGGCCGGTCCATCTAGATTTAAGCTTTCCGGGCATCAACTTCAGTCGTGAGGAGTAGACTAGCACCTGTTGTCCTTCCTCAAATGAGCGGCGGAGGATGAATTTGTCATGATACAACTTGGTTCGTGCTTTGTAGTCTGTTTGCCCTTCATAGGCCTCAAGCCGCAACTCCTCAAGTTTGCATAGCTTAAGTTTCCTATCTAATCCTGCGGCTCTTAAATCTGGATTGCACTGTTTGAGCGCCCAATAGGCTTTATGTTCTAATTCCACCGGAAGATGGCATGCCTTCCCATAAACTAGTCGAAAGGGGGAGGTACCAATCGACGTCTTGTATGCAGTTCGATATGCCCAAAGAGCTTCGTCTAGCCTCTGACTCTAATCTTTTCTGCCCGGTTTCACTATTATTTCGAGAATACCTTTGATTTCGCGGTTGGAGATCTCCGCTTGACCATTGGTTTGGGGGTGATATGCCGTGGATGTTTGGTGGAGGACATGGTAGCGCTTTAAGGTGGCTGTCATCATGCGGTTGCAGAAATGAGTTCCTTGGTCGCTGATTATGGCCTTGGGTACCCCGTACCTACAAAACAGGTTAGTGCGCAAAAAATCTATGACAGTTTTTGCATCGTCGCACCTTGTGGCCTTAGCTTCCACCCATTTTGACACATAATCTACAGCAACTAGAATATAAGTATAACCGCATGAAACTGGGAATGGTCCCATGAAATCAAGACCCCAAATGTCAAAAACATCGTTGACTAATATGGGTATTTGAGGCATCTCATTTCTAGCTGTCACGTTTCCTACTCTTTGACACCTATCGCATTTTCTACACTTTTTATAGGCATCTTTAAATACATTAGGCCAGAAAAAGCCGCTATCTAAGATTTTTCTAGCGGTTCTCCTAGGCCCGAAGTGTCCTCCACATGCAAACTCATGACAAAAGCTAATAACTGAAGCTATTTCATTATCAGGGATGCATCTCCTAAGTATTTGATCTGCTCCTATTTTCCATAAATAAGGATCATCCCATAAGTATTGCTTAGCATTATGTCTAAGTTTCATGCATTGTGCTTTAGTGAAAGAAGGAGGAAATGTACCTCCTACAAGGTAGTTGACGATTGGGGCATACCATGGTACTTTGGTTGAGACGGTGTATAGGTGTTCGTCTGGGAATGACTCGGTTATGTGCCCTTCTTCTTCTTTTCGGACAATCCTGCTTAGGTGATCTGCCACAGTATTCTCGATCCCTTTTTTGTCCCTTATTTCCACATCGAATTCTTGCAGCAGTAATATCCACCGAATGAGTCTTGGCTTAGCCTCCTTCTTCTTCATTAGGTATCGGATGGCAGCATGGTCTGAATAAACTATTACTTTTGCTCCAAGTAAGTAGGGTCTGAATTTTTCCAGAGCGAATACTACTGCAAGGAGTTCTTTTTCAGTGGTGGAGTAATTCCGTTGGGCAGGATCTAGGGTTCGTGAGGCATAATAGATCACACCAGCTTTCTTTTCAATCTTTTGGCCGAGAACTGCCCCCACAGCGAAATCGCTTGCGTCGCACATGATTTCGAACGGTAGCTCCCAATTCGGTGTTTGGATGATGGGTGTGCTAGTGAGGGCTTTCTTTAGATCATCAAAGGCCTTTTTGCATGCGTCGGTGAATTCGAACGGAACTTCTTTTTGTAGAAGAGTGGACAGGGGTAATGCCTTTTTAGAGAAGTCCTTGATGAAGCGTCGGTAGAATCCCGCATGGCCAAGGAATGATTGGATGTCTCGGACCGTGGATGGGTATGGTAGAGTCGTGATCAGGTCGATCTTTGCTTTGTCCACTTCCATGCCTTTTTGTGAGACAACATGTCCTAAGACTATTCCGTGTGTTACCATGAAGTGTCATTTTTCATAATTGAGCACTAAGTTCATGGATACACATCGTTCCAAAACTGTGTTCAAATTGCTCAAGCATGCATCGAATGTGTCTCCATGGATGGTGAAGTCGTCCATGAAGACTTCGATGAATTCTCCGATCATGTCTGAAAAGATGCTGGTTACAACCCTTTGGAAAGTTCCAGGAGCATTGCAGAGGCCGAATGACATTCTTCTGAAGGCAAATGTACCGAATGGGCAGGTGAATGTAGTCTTCTCTTGGTCCTCAGGTGCTATGGGGATCTGGTTGTATCCTGAGAACCCGTCCAGAAAGCAAAAATATGGTTTTCCTGCCAATCTGTCTAGCATTTGATCAATGAATGGGAGCGGGAAGTGATCCTTTCGAGTCACCGCGTTCAGCCTTCGATAATCAATGCACATGCGCCACCCATTCTTTACCCGTGTTGTGACCATATTTCCTTCAGCATCTTCCTCGACTGTGATTCCACTTTTCTTTGGTACTACGTGAACAGGACTCACCCATTGACTATCTGATATGGGATAGATAACGTCTGCATCTAGAAGCCTTTGTATTTCCTGTTGGACGATCTCCATCATGATTGGGTTGAGCCGTCGTTGGGGCTCTCTTGATGGCTTTGCTCCATCCTCAAGTAGAATACGGTGCATGCACACAGCCGGGCTGACTCCCCTTAAGTCGGCCAGAGTCCATCCAATAGCCAACTTGTGTTGCTTCAGGACTTTTATCAAACTTTGTTCCTGGCTTGTTTCCAAGCCACTCTTGATGATTACTGGGAGTGTGTCATTATCCCCCAGGAAGGCGTACTTCAGATGTCCAGGAAGGGGCTTTAATTCTATTTTGGGGGCTTGCACCACCGAGGGCAGAAAAGTATTCGATTTGAATAGTTTTACCTCGTTGACTTCAAATTATGGTGTGAGAGGCTCTGAGATCGTTAAGTGGGCCACTGTTTCGTGCAAGTCTTCGGTTAATTTGTATGGGCTTATGGCTCCATTGAGTACGGCTTCCAAGGGATCTGTTCTAAGTTCTGGTCGAATTTCTTGGACCAGGTCGTCCAAAGTATCGAGCGCGTGTATTTCCTCGAATTCCATAGGGTGCTTCATTGCTCGGAATATGTCAAAGCTGTAGACCTCTCCTTTTACTTCCATTGAAAGCATTCCACTTCCACAATCTATCTTCATTTTTGATGTTTTGAGGAATGGACGGCCAAGAAGAATAGGTGCATGATTAGTAGGTCCGCCATTTTCCATCTTTAAAACGTAGAAGTCTGCTGGAAACACTAACTTGCCTACTTGAACCAGAACGTCTTCTATTTTGCCCTCGGGTTGTTTGCAGGACCGATCCGCTAGTTGAATAGTGAGACCGGTGGGTTTGAGTGGTCCAATCTTAAGACATGAGTAGATAGAGAATGGGAGGACATTGATTGATGCTCCAAGGTCTAGCATGCAATTCTCGATCCTTATGTTACCAATTGTGCATGGAATGGTGTAAGTTCCTGGATCTCCACATTTGGGGAGAACTTTTTGTTGTATGACGGCCGACACGTTTTTACTCATCAGTTCTTGATCGTTTCCAGCATTCCTTCTCCGGTTGGTGCATAGTTCCTTTAAAAACTTGGCATACCGAGGAATTTGTTTGATGGCTTCTAAAAGGGGAATGTTGATTTCGACCTTGCTGAACAACTCAAGTACTTCCTTATCCATGACATGTTGTTTTTGCACGCGACCTGGTACTGGAAATGGAAGTGTCGTGCTTATTTTAGGGGTTTCGGTTCTGGGTACCGGGTTAGGCCTGTGTTCTTCAGACGTATTTTCTTCTTCTTCGGTAACTTCCCGCTCTTCCTCAAATATGTCGTCATCTTTATCGGTCTCTTCTTCATCTAGAATTTCGAGAGGCTCGGGCCTTATTTGCTCTTTTCCGGGTAACCTTGGGTCTCTATCTTTCATTTGCTCCATAGGTTTGCCGACAAGCGTTTTTCCACTCCTAAGAGTCACAGTATTCATGTTTTCCTGCGAGCCTTGAATAGTTTGAGACAGGAGTTTGCCGGGTTCACTAGAGAGTGCGGATACTGATGCAGCGAGTTGGGAGATATGCTCCTTCAAGTCTGATAATTCTTTTTTTGTTTCGGTTTGATTTTGATGCATAGTAGTATTCAACTGCTGCACAGTACTAGTTAATTGCAGCATCATGTCCTCTAGTGATTCGTTTGGCCCTCGAGAATTGTTTGAGCTTGCATGGTACAGGTTTGGCTCCTCCTGTTGGTATTGACCTGGTGGTGGGGCGGTCTGGTTGTACTGTCGGTGGAACGGTTGATAGAATGACTGGGCTAGTTGAGGGATAGCCGGTTGTGTCTCCTTCTGAGGATAGCTATTGTTGTTACGCCAGCCTGGGTTGGATGTTTGACCGTACTGTCTATTTTGTCCAGCTCTGTCGTTGTTGTATCCTTGATATCCTCCCACTGCATTTACGTCAACCGGTTCCTCTTCTATTAATGTTGGGCATGCGTCCGTTTTGTGGTCTGTAGAACCACAGAACTCGCAAGGTTTTACCGTAACTGGCTGTCTACGTATGATCTCAGTCATCATCTCCTTTAACTGTTTCATCTCTTCAGTTATGGAGTTTACTGATGCCTCGGTTTGTGCTACCCTTTTTGATCGAGAGAATTCATCTTGGCGAGTGGTCTCTTCTCTAAATCGAGCATTTTCAGCAACGTTGGCGATGAGATTTCTGATGCCACTTAATGATAGATTCATCATGGACCCTCCCGCTGAGGCATCCAAGAGCATTTTGTCTAATGGTCTTAATCCATCAATGAGGTACTCGATGACGAGTTTCTCGGGCAGTCCAAGGGTACAGCAGCTCCTTTCTAGGTGATTGAACTTTTCCAGGTAGTCGTACATGGTTTCATTAGGACCTTGTTTGATTTCCTGTAGTTGCTTCCTTACTTGCATTGCTCTTCCAGCCGGATAGTATTTGTCTAAGAATTTCTTCTGCATCTGAGCCCATGTTCTGATGCTTCCGGAAGGCAATGAAAGGAACCAGTCGCTTGCCGAGTCTATGAGGGAAAAATAGAACGCCTTTAACTTGAAGTCGTCCATATTCACTCGATTGGGCTTTAGATTCTGGCAAATGCCATGTAGGCGTTGGAGGTGAGTTGCGGCAGATTCTCCAAGAGCTCCTGAGAATTTGGGCAAGCTGTGCGCCACTGATGCGTTGATGGTTACGTTCTCTAATTCAGGGCTCTCATAGATGCACCACGGCTGTGTCTCGAAATTAGGGGCATTTAACTCGGGCATAGTTGGTTCACGGTAGTAGTTGTCCCCGTAGTAGTCGTCGAAAGCGGGTTCTCTTCTTGGCATGTATCGAGGTTGAGGTTGTGGTCGTGGGGGATGGATAGGAGGTTGTACTGGACCAGCTGCATTTCGGTCCTCGGGTAATTCTTGGTTTCTTCTGACTGCTTCCCTATCACGAGCTCTTCTGTTTCTGATGAGTTGTTCCGGATCGTCGATGAATGGAAACGGTACCTCATCATTTTGATCGTACAGGTTTATTTCTTCGTCATCCTGGTAGTCATGGTGACTTTCTTCGCGAGACATGGTTTGTTTTTGAAGCGCGTAACGGTTCAAAGAACAGTTATTCGATGACTAGTTCCCCGGCAACGGCGCCAATTTGACAGAACCGCTCGTCGTCAAAGCGATTGTGCAAATAAATTTATAATAGTCCGCTACTCGCAACTATACTACTGGGTAAGTAGGGGTCGAACCCAAGGGAACTAGGGGAATAATTGTTCTTCGGGGGGATTACGCAGCGTGGGAGCGTGTTTAAGGTCGGTTGGTTGGTTTTAAAGCTACCAGCTATTTTGATTGATTGATTGGTTGGTTGGTTGATTTTAATACTGGAAAGTAAATTACAGTTTATAATTAAAGAGAAATGTTTGGTTTCAGGGGACTTGTATTATATCCTGTTTATCATTGACCTTTAGTGACTCTCCTAAGTATTCAAACGGTGTATCAAGGCCATTCCAAGCACTCGATTTGCGTACACTGTCTAGCCAATTCCAAGGACGTAGAACACTTATTCTATTTAGACTAATACTCCATTCCCGGTTATATTAGCCTATGTGCATCCATTTGATCAATCATTCCCGATCAACCAAATGGTGTTTAAGATGAGTCAAACTTCTCAGATAAGCTTTGCCATTCCAAGCATCCACTTATCCGTACAAGTTTACGAACCCCGCTGTAGAGTTTTGCCATTCCAAGCATCCACTCTACCTTGGACGTTCTGACTTAATATATGGCACATAGAATAAGTTTTGAATACTTAGACTAGACACTAAGTTAATAGTCTAAAACATTTTATAATACAAGTGCGCCCCTTAGACCGAACTACAAGTTTAGCTACTATTTATCGCGCTAAACATTATAACTAAGGAAATAAAACAGTTGAATAAATACTAAGAATTACTTACAACCGTTGAAGCGCCAAGGGAGCTATCCTTTATTTCCAAAGCCAAGATTACAACATTACAAATATTACAACTTCTAGAGAGAGAAGTGAAATTGAGATTGAGGTGTGTTGAAATGAGGAGGAGGAGGCCTCCTTTTATAGCCAAAAGGGGAGGAGATGAGTGGTGGAGATGGTGGACATGTGCATTTGATCCAAGGGAGGAGAAGGGAGGAGGAGGAGGAGGTGACATGTGGAGGAATAGTGAAGCCGCCGGTCACCACCCCTCAAAGCCGCCGGTAGGCGGTGGCCAAGGAGGAGGAGCTCTTCCCTTGGCCACCACTTCTTCAAGTGGCCGGTCATCCTTGCCCATATGTGAGTTTTGTACAGTTTTGTGCAGTCTTTTCACAAAACTGTCAATGTGTTTCTTCCCCGGGCTGTCTTGACTCCACTCCTGATTCTTCTGATTAATTTGTTATGGTCAATTCAACGTCAGGATCCTTGATATTTCTTCAGTCGGCATATGATCTTGACCTTGGATTGACTCTTGTTATCTTTTCAGCATAAAATCCTCTCCTTAGCGTGTTTTCAATTCAGTCTCTAAAATGCCCTGTGGAAATATATCGGGACTAACACATAGAAGTTAGATAGACAAACAGTCTAATTTGGTGGGTTTTACTGTGTTTCTGATTCGTATAATTATGGTCCATCAGGGAGCTAGAATGGGAATGGATGAGAGGAGCAAACTTCTGAAGGACCTACATGCTATCATTGCTGCGGACAAAGAACAGCGCCGCCGGATCAACAGGCTTGCTCAAGCACTCAGCTACCCTAGTGATGATGAATCAGAAGCTACTGCCTCTGAAGAAGACTCCATTGAAGAAGCTTCCGATTAAAGGTCCATTGAAACACAAAACTCTCTGAACTTTTTCAAACATTCTGCTCTTGTGTGCTTGTTCTGGCACAATTTATTTTACTTGACTGTTCGAACTAGTTGGACCCCTTTCCAGTTTATGGAAAAAAGGGGGAGTAATTTTGAGAGGACAAATTTTGTGCTCCCTCAAGATGTCTAAGTCTGGATAGTTAGCTAGTAGTAGTTATCTAGATGATTTAGTTTTGCCAAAATGCCAAGGGGGAGATTAATGTTCCCGTAAGTGGCATGTGTTTGGCAAAACGTAGCTTAGACAGTTCGAGCAGGTGTTCAGGGGGAGTTCGAACATATCCTAACACTCGTACACAGCGTGGATAAAACGCAAGGATAGTTCCCGGAAGATATTGGACTACGAAGATCTCGTCAATATGATGACGGCCAGCTACTTATTCGAGCAATTGATATTCGAATGAATATTTACATCAAGGCGGCATAGCTTACTTGGGCAAGAAGACTTCTGATTATCTTCCAACCGATTTAAAAGATATTCATCAAATATCTAGGAATATTTCCTAAATATTTGATGGGATTATCTTGGGCGAATTAGGGTTTCACTCGAAGCATATAAATACATTACAAGAGCAACCCTAATTCTCATCACTTTCAAAGATCAATTACACACGAGCATATCCTGCTGATTGGAGAAGAAGAAAACGACGACCGGCTGTGTTTTCTCATTGAGAATACACCGGTGCAAGTGCAGTCTGTTCAAGTGCAACTCAGACTGCCTGAAGCGTATCAACTGCCGCACACAACAAAGGTGAACAAGCTTTCGAGAGAAAGCATCCGAGCTTCTGGAGAAGGTTGAGAACGTTCAGACTGCAGGTTCTGAACGAAGGGGATCGAGGGGAATTGCGGTGAACCTCGGTTGCAAATCTGAGGGACGGAGTATTAAGGATAGGCTATTACAAGGTGTAAGTGTAAGTCTCTGTGGAATTCCTATACTCGTAATAAAGATTTGCTGTCCCTTTTTCGGCTGTGGGAAACCCCCCAGAGTAGGCGGAGCCGAATTGGGTTATCAGTCTGTGAGTCTCTACTGTGTTTATCTGTTTGCTAAAACTGTTGTGATAAGAGTTCAATCTCTGTACGTTGAACTGTTGTGAAAAGAGTCCCAGGTCTGTCGCAACAGTACCTTGGACACAAGCTTGAACAGGGGACATAATTTCAGTTTCCTATTGAGAGGTTATTAGATATACTTTATTCCTCATTGAAATTATGTCCCCTGTTCAAGGTTGTGTCCAAGGTGGTGTTGCGACAGACCTGGGACTCTTTGCACAACAGTTCAACACACAGAGGTTGAACTCTTATCGCAATAGTTTAGCAAACAGATAAAAGCAGTAGAGACACACAGACTGATAACCCAGTTCGGCTCCGCCTACTCTGGGGGGGTTTCCCACACCCGAAAAAGGGACATCAAATCTTTATTACGAGTATAGAGTTTCCACAGGGACTTACACTTACACCTTGTAATAGCCTAACCTCAATACTCCGTCTCTCAGATTAGCAACCGAGGTTCACCGCAATTCCCCTCGATCCCCTTCGTTCAAAACCTGCAGTCTGAACGTTCTCGACCTTCTCCAGAAGCTCGGATGCTTTCTCTCGAAAGCTTGTTCACCTTTGTTGTGTGCGGCAGTTGATACGCTTCAGACAGTCTGTGTTGCACTTGAACAGACTGCACTTGCACCGGTGTATTCTCAATGATAAAACACGACCGGCCGTCGCTTTCTTCTTCTCCAATCAGCAGGATATGCTCATGTATAGTTGATCTTTGAAAGCGATGAGAATTAGGGTTGCCCTTGCATTGCATTTATATGCTCGAGCGAAACCCTAATTCGCACAAGATAATCCCATCAAATATTTCGGAATTGATTCCTGAATATTTGATGTATATCTTTCATAAATCGATCGGAAGTATATACGAAGTCTTCTTTCCAAGTAAGTCGCGCCATCTTCAATGTAGATATTCATTCAAATATCTAATGCTCGAATAAGTCGCAGGCCGACTTCCACTTGTCGAAATCTTCGTTGCCAATATCTTCCGGAAAATATCCTCGCGTATATCCCCGCGTCTTGATCACGCTGTACAGGAATACCAGGATATTGTTCGAACTCTCCCTGAACACCTGCTCGAACTGTCTAAGCTACGTTTTGCCAAATACATGCCACTCAAGGGAACATCAATCTCCCCCTTGGCATTTTGGCAAAACCAGATCTACTAGATAACTAAGTCTATCTAACTATCTAGACAGTAGACAACTTTGAGGGAAACAAAAATTGTCTCCTCGAAAATACTCCCCCTTTTTGCCACAAACTGGCAAGGGGTGCGATCCGAGTTCGAACAGACAATCAAAATGTGCCAGAACAAGCACTAAGAACGATAGTTTTAAACAAATAGTTCAGGGAGAAGGTTTGTAGAGGACCTTCAATCAGAAGCTTCTTCAATGGAATCATCTTCAGAGGCAGTAGCTTCTGATTCTTCATCACTGGGGTAGTTGAGTGCTCGAGCAAGTCTGTTGATTCGGTGGTGCTGTTCCTTGTCCGCAGCAATGATAACCTGGAGGTCCTTCAGTAGTTTGCTTCTCTCATCCACGCCCATTCTGGCTCCCCCTCGACTGGATTCCCCAAGATCTTTCCCTTTCTTGCTTCCTTCTTTCAGATCATTCACATGCCGTCCTCTGTATAGCTTGTGGTCCACTGTGAATTTGCTGGGAGCTTTAGTAAGGAGATCAGACGAGGCTTTCAAATCAGGGGCTTGAAGAATAATCAGCTCATAAATTAGAGATGGAAAGCAGATCTGGTGCAGAGTTCTCATCGATGTGGCATGTTCAGCAATCTGTTTGAACATTATTCTGCCCAGGTTGAATTTTCGCTTGTTCCCTATCTGGTAAATCAGCTGGGCCATGTCCTTGTTGACAGTAGAGCGATGAGTAGATGGCCTCCAGTTGAACACCGCAATGAAGAACAGCATTGAATAGAAGGTAGACAGATCTGCTGTATGCACAACTGACTCAGGCCTCCACTGAACAGAGCCTGCATTGATGGTGCTCACTATCTTCTCAAAGCTGGATTCTTCTTCATCAACAGATGGGTCATCCATGGAGAAGTATACATTCCTCTTACATAGAAGACTCCATACCCAGCCTCTCCAATGACCCCAAACTTTGGAGGTAAGTTTGCCATGGCCTCACGCACCAGCTGTTCGTTGAATGGCTTACATCTGTCCAACGTCCAAAACAGATCCAACTCTTTAAGCACCTCAACCACTTCCTTCCCTTTGTAGCTCGATGCATCCAGCAGCCTCTCCGATATGATTTTCCTCTTCAGCACATATTCCCATTTCAAAGCAGCATCTTTGTTCACAAACCACACTCCTTTCTTGACCTTACCGACTGGGACAGCCTCAGATTCAGAGGCTGGGACTTCACATCTTCCAGCATCTTCAGAGATGGGAACTGCAGCAACGCGCTTTCTTTTCTTGGAAGAGCCAGCTCACCCTGCACCCCTGCTGACCTCAGCAACCTTCTGAGCTGGTTCCTTTGTAGACGTAGCAAAGGCAACCTTTTTCTTTTCCTTCCCCTTCGTTGTCCTCTTGAGGTTGACAAGGGGAACACTGTCTTGGTCATCTTCTGAAAGAGTAACACCTTCTGCTGCTGATATAGGAGCATCCTTACGAATGGATGGTTCATCCTCCTTCAAATGATCCCGACGACGATCATCTTGAACTGTCATTGTTTCTTTACTCACTCCTTTTTCTGGAACTATTCCAGTCGTAACTTCAGTTTGAACACTCTGTTCCGCTGTTGGAACACTTGAGACCTTTTCAGTACCAGACTCTTCTGCTTCGACAGCCAGATTACGTAGACCTTCCTCTGGAGCTGGTGCTGTTTGAGCTTCAGTCTGACCAGAGGGTTCCACTGTTGAACCGCTTACAGCTTTCTCTGCAGCTCTTCCAGTCTCAACACCAGACTGAACACTTGGTTCCATGGGTGGAACACTTGAAGCTTTGTCTGTCTCAGATTCTTTTGCCCCTACAGCCTGATCATACTGAGCTTCTTCCTGACTTGCCACTTCCTGATCCTTCTCCTTTTCCAGGTCTACCATGACATCATCAATGTCTTTGTATAACTTCTCCAATTCCTCATCTCTTTCTGTTGGGTCCGATTCTTTCAGCACATCTGTCTTCATCTCCTCTGCCATAGTCTCATAATGCATACCGGAATCTTCTTTAGTGATTCCTCCTTGATTCTCAGATGGATCAGCGTCATTGATCACCAAATTCCTCTTCCCCGAGGACTTAATGAACTTCTCTGTTTCTTCATCGGACATTGCAATCTTCCTCCCTCGAGTGGCATAGATCTGGGCGAGATATTTTCAGGGAGAGTCACTGGCCCGCTTTACCTTCTTCCTGCGACCAGCCTTCGAAGGAATGTATCCTGTGGCGAAAATCTTTTCTCTCCACGTTCCTGAGTCTCCAGCCCCCTTGCTGAGTTCCTCTTCTTCCACATTCTTGACAGAATTCTTCTTAGAAATCGCACTACCGGCTTTGTCAACAGCCCTACCACTCTCATTATCACCATCAAGAACCACCCTACTGGTTTCAACATCATCAGTTTTAACATCCTTACCCCTATTATCACTAATTACAGCCCTACTGGCTTCATCACCGTCAATCAATTGAACGCCCTTCTCAACTTCCATACTTATTTCTTCATTCAACACCGATTTTCCAACAACGGAGATATTTGCAGAGTCAGAAGGAATATTGGGATTTACCTGAACATGTGGAGTTGAATCCACTGTGCCCGGCTGAGGGATTTCAACAGTAACTCCTTCAGCAGACTTCTCTTTGGCCAAAACTTTGGTGACTGAGTGTAAAGGCGACGCCTTTTTCATCTTCGCAGCTTTTGATTTCGGAATCTTTGATTTCGCCGCCAACGCCTTTGAGGTCTGCATGCTTTTTTTGATTTTCTCCGCAGATTTAGCACTGGATTTTGCTGACTTCCTGGTGTTCACCATTGTCGGTTGAGGAAAGAGCAGTTGAAAGGGAAGTTCCGTTCTAGGGTTTTCGAGAGAGAGAAGACGATACACAGGGAATGAATTTGATTTTTCAAAAATCAAATTTGTCTATATGACTCTTCAGCTTTCCAAAACCGTCAACCGAAAAAATCTTCAAGGATATTTCAAAAAAATATTTTGTTGAGACTTCTGTTCCAGCTCTCTTTATTAGGTGGTCAGTCCAACTGTTTCAGCTGGAGATTTGACTATGACTGACCACCGTCGGATGCTTTCAGTGGTTGACACCACATAGACCCCCTGGGGATCTAGATGTTCCACTTTGTGACCTGCCATATGGTTTGACACAAGTATGCTGCCTCAGAGTTACCATCTTTTGTGAGCATTCATATTTTCTTGTACGGTTCCAGGCACATTTCTGTGGGCAGTGTACGAACTCCTGTCGCAACTGTACCACCATCTGATTCAACAGCTTCCTGGGACACCCAGCAACATTGATTTGTGCGCATCGACAATAAGATCTTGTGTGCAAGGTCTTATCCACTCCCCCTTGCAGAAAACTAGGTTGAGCGTCTGCACATGGGAGAGCAACCGGTTGCTGGCCATGGTTCTCATTGTTCATTGACTCCGTCAGACCCATCCTAATAGTATAGCAGTTGTTGGCATCCCTTTTTCCTTTCATCAGTGTATCGTCATTCTGGTCTAGTACAAGACATGAGTAGCTGGAGAATGATACATAGTGTCCATCGTCGCATAGTTGACTGATGCTAATAAGATTCCTGGTCAGTCCCTTAACAAGGAGGGTGTTCTTGAGTGCAGGGAGATCCGGAACCATCAATGTCCCACAGCCGATCACCTGACCCTTTTCACCATCTCCAAAGGTGACAAACCACATATGCTCAACAGGTCTAATATGGGTAAGATATTGAGAGTTACCTGTCATGTGTGCGGAGCATCCGCTGTCGAAGTGCCAACTATCATGCGATGAGTAGTTTGAGGTGTAACAGGCCACCATGCAGACGGTTCGGTCTTCCTTTTGAACCCAGACTTGTTTCTGTTGCGGTATGGTTCGTTGATGGAAGGCACGTCTTTCGGCTAGAAACAGACGACACTTTAGTTTGATGTGACCCATCTGATTGCAATACCAGCAAGTGCGCCCTTCTTTCCTTTGTGCTGAATGAGAGCCGAAGTGCACCGTACCAGTCCTTCTTTGACCGCTATTGGGCTGTTCTGGGTGCAAGTCTATTTTCTGTCTGGGGTGCTGTCTCACCTTCAGTTCTGACTTCTGTTCCGACACCGGTCTTGTTTTAACAAACCTCGTACCTTTTGAGTTGCCTTCTCCTGCGAACCCCAATCCTCTATATCCGGACTCCATTCTCTGAGATCTAAGAATATCATTTAAGTTTTTAGTGCCAGAGTTAAGCATTCTTACCGACTGTTTGAGGTGATTGAGTTCCTCCTTAGTGTCAGAGTGTTCCATCTTCTCAGATTCTAGCTGAAGTTCCAGCTGTTCTACCTTTCTTAGTTGGAACATTTCTTTGCGCTGTAGATCAATGATGATTTTTCTCAGGCCCGCCATGCCTACAGGATGAGTGTCCCGATCCTTCTCTATTTCGACTTTTGGAGAGGAGATACTACCCAGGAGTTCCGTTTTCTGAACAAGAAGATCCAGCCTTTCCTGTTTTATCTCAGCTAGTTGAGAAGTCAGTGAGTTAATTGTACCTTCCAGTTCTGCCTTTAGTGTCAGTAGTATCTCGACCTCCTGCCATACCTTGTCCTTTTCCATAGTGACGCTTGCCACTGTGTCATTTAGCTTCTTGTTTATCTTGATCAGAAGCAGCCACTTCTCATATAGATCTTTATATGTCTGAGCCAGAGAGTCCTGCGTGAGTTCTTCATTGTCACTGTCCGAGGGGTCTTCACTTGGGAGTTCCAGCTGAGGTGGAATAGTTTCACTTGTGCTGCTGCATTCATCCAGAGTTGTGACAAAGGCCACGAAGTTTGTGGTTTCACCTTTTTCTTCGTCTGACTCACTGTCGCTGAAGCTTGCCACCATTACCTTCTTCTTCTTGAGAGCGTTTGCACACTGTGAAGCAATGTGGCCAAAATCCTTGCATTCATGACACTGAATCTCTTCTTTTCCTTTGTCAGACAAGTCTTGCCTCGAATCAGTAGACCTTGGCCTGCTGGATTTCTAGTTTCGGTAACCAGTTGACGAAGACTGGCCTTGTTCTGGACCACGTCTGTTGATTTTCCACACCATTCTTCCAAAGTTCTGTGCCATCATGGCCAGTTGCTCAGTGGTGCACCCAGACTCTAGTTTGTCTTCCGTTATATCTGCTTAAAGAGCGATTCCCTTCTCTTCTTCGGTTTGGAAGTCATGATTGATCTCGTAAGTTCTGAGAGAACCCATTAGCTCGTCTAGCTTTAGTGTGGTGATGTCATGCATTTCCTCAATGGCCGTGACTTTCATGGCAAATCTCGGAGGAAGAGACCTTAGGACCTTACTGGCCAATCTTTCTTCATCGATGGGTTTCCCTAGTGCAGATGCCTCGTTGGACAGTTCCAGCACTCTGGTGTTGTACTCAGTGATGGTTTCACTCTCCTTCATCTTCATCTCTTCGAACCTGATTGTGACAGCTTACATGCGGGAGTTGCAAACTTTGTTTTTTACTCCAAAAGCCGTTAGGAGGATATCCCGTGCTTCCTTGGCCACTTCGCAGTTGATGATTAGCTTCATGACGTTTTCATCTACGGCCGAGAAATTGCGTTCATTGCCTTTGAGTTGCCCATGGAAGCTTTGTCCTCCTCTTCTGTCCACAGAGCTTCGGGTTTGGCGATCGGTTCTCCAGCGAGATTGTTCATTATGGGTTCCGTCCACCCTTTCAGAACAGCCTTCCATGCCTTTTCGTCTAGTGATTTCAGAAAAGATCTCATCACAGGCTTCCATGTGGCATAGTTCGATCCTTAGAGCAGCGGGGGTCTGGTTATGCTTTGACCTTCCTTCAGAGTCATCTTGAACAGTTCAGGATCCCACTCAATGTGTCGAGTGTTCTGCTCTGATACCAATTGAAATTATGTCCCCTGTTCAAGGTTGTGTCCAAGGTGGTGTTGCGACAGACCTGGGACTCTTTGCACAACAGTTCAACACACAGAGGTTGAACTCTTATCGCAACAGTTCAGCAAACAGATAAAAGCAGTAGAGACACACAGACTGATAACCCAGTTCGGCTCCGCCTACTCTGGGGGGTTTCCCACACCCGAAAAAGGGACATCAAATCTTTATTACGAGTATAGAGTTTCCACAGGGACTTACACTTACACCTTGTAATAGCCTAACCTCAATACTCCATCTCTCAGATTTGCAACCGAGGTTCACCGCAATTCCCCTCGATCCCCTTCGTTCAGAACCTACAGTCTGAACGTTCTCGACCTTCTCTAGAAGCTCGGATGCTTTCTCTCGAAAGCTTGTTCACCTTTGTTGTGTGCGGCAGTTGATACGCTTCAGACAGTCTGTGTTGCACTTGAACAGATTGCACTTGCACCGGTGTATTCTCAATGAGAAAACACGACCGGCCGTCGCTTTCTTCTTCTCCAATCAGCAGGATATGCTCGTGTATAGTTGATCTTTGAAAGCGATGAGAATTAGGGTTGCCCTTGCATTGCATTTATATGCTCGAGCGAAACCCTAATTCACACAAGATAATCCCATCAAATATTTCGGAATTGATTCCTGAATATTTGATGTATATCTTTCATAAATCGATTGGAAGTATATACGAAGTCTTCTTTCCAAGTAAGTCGCGCCATCTTCAATGTAGATATTCATTTGAATATCTAATGCTCGAATAAGTCGCAGGCCGACTTCCACTTGTCGAAATCTTCGTTGCCAATATCTTCCGGAAAATATCCTCGCGTATATCCTCACGTCTTGATCACGCTGTACAGGAGTACCAGGATATTGTTCGAACTCTCCCTGAACACTTGCTCGAACTGTCTAAGCTATGTTTTGCCAAATACATGCCACTCAAGGGAACATCACTCATAAACATGATGGTACGTACTGACCTTTCAATAACTAATTAATGTTTTACTAACTACGACTTCATTCTTATTGCAGGAAACTAGGTGAGTATACGAGATCGGTTCGGAATAGCAGATATCCAGAGGGATGCATAGCTGAGCAATATGTTACACAAGAGTGTGTAACGTATTGCAAATTGTACCTCAACGAATCCGCGATGGACTCTTCGGATGAAGTACCATTATATATTCTGAAAGTTTATTCTCCTTTAATCAAGGTATGCGGTCATTCTCCAAGGATCAAGCTAAGTAAGGCACAAGTTGAAATGGCCCATTGGTGTGTCGTAGAATACTGCGAAGAAGCAAGTATTTTCTTGGAGAGGTATGGTGAGAAGTCGTATCGAGAGTGCCCAAACAGAACAAAGAAAGAGTGTGTGAAGCATTTTATCAAATACTTTTGTGACTGGGTACGTGAATCCTACTTTATATTTGCTGCCTTCATTAACAATATATATAATGTTGTTAGTTTCTATAAATGTTGCTTATATTACACTCATTTAATTTGTTAATCTTATGAAACTCACAGATGTAGATATTGAAAGGGCAAGGGTCTACGTCATATTGTAAAGAGTTACACAGTCTAGCGCATATGGCTCAATCATATGAGTGTTTTTCTCAATGTTATGTGAATGATGTGAAGTTCGTAGTTTGGGATAGGGACCGAAAGATGAAGACTCAAAATTTTGGTGTGATGGTGGAAGATGGTCATGTCACTTATTACGGCGTTATTCGAAACATTGTACAAGTGCAATACGCAAATGGAATGTCAGTAGACCTATTTGATTGCATATGGTTTAACACGGATCCTACGGAGAGGGGAAGCATCAAAAAGGATTATGGACTAATATCCGTTGACACATCCACAAGTTGGTATGAAGATTGGCCTTATTGTCTAGCCACATTGGCAAGACAAGTTTTTTACCTTGACGGTCTTAAAGTCGGTGATGGTTGGAAGGTGGTTAATGTTGTTGCGCAACGAGGCACCTATAGTCAGCGCTCCCTTGCAAGACATGATGAAAGTAGTAGTGACACACACTCAGTACTCATTTCCCATCAAGATCATGAGGACCCTTATCAAGAGGACATGCCCCTGCACATTTCAAATGATTTGCAACCTATGGACCCTAATGTGGATCAAATACCAAATAGAGCACGGAGACTATAATTAAACTGGGATGAAGATGATGATGAAATGATATTGGAACATGAAGAAAACGATCAGTGGGAGGATGATACTATGGTAGTGGAAGATGATCAAGGGTATGATCAGTGGGAGGATGATATTATGGAAGAAGATGATGATCATTCATCTTCAGATGATGATGAGACGTGAAGATGAGGTACAGATTATGAATTAAGTTGTTTGGTGTTCATTTTGGGATGTATATATTTGGAAATTGAACGTGTATTTGGATTTTTTTAATATTCTTATGGCACACATTGTGGTAAAGATTATCGCTTAACGTATTTTTGATTTAGCGGGGGAAATGAAATTTCATTTTCGAGCGCAAAAGCTGAATTTTGGGTAAGTCAAATGGGATATATATATTATAGTATGTCGCTTCAAGTGGTGTTTTGGGCCAAAAAAAAGCCCAGGCCGACTCAATATGGAGTAGATCGACAATACTCGAATTTCCCTAAGTCTCAAAACCCTCTTTCTCATGTATCCACACGTCGAAACCCTACAATCTGACCACCACTATTCAAGAGGTCGCCGAAACCCTACACTATCACCACCACACCACCGTTCATCTATGGTGAAGTCAAAATCACAGGCCAAGAGGTCGCCTTTGGTATATGCACCCGAGGTGATGAGTAAGAGGAAAATGAAGTTGTGATCTCCCTCGGCTCGCCGTATTCCGCCAAGGTTGCGCCCGGAGTCACCACCACGCCCGCTCTCACCCGTTGAATCAACCGACAACAAAACCCCACCACCGGACATGGTGCCTGAACTCCGCCAGACTGAGCGTGCCAAGGTCATTCTCACTGCCCTGGACGAGCCACGAAGAATGAAGAAGCTGAACAAGTTGGGGAAGACTCCACCTTCAGTGCATGTAGTCCAGACTCCACCACGTGGTCAAAAAAGGTACATCCGCCGGCTCCTACTCAAAGTACTCCCCCTAGGAAAGTAAAAAAAACTATTGTTAATCCTGTTAGTAATCCTGTTATCACGGCTATTGTGTCAGCCCCTAAGAATCGACCCCAAAACAAGTCAACCAAGCCACCTGCCGGAAGCAAAGTTACCAAGTGCAATTCTCAAAATGCAGCCCCTGAGAATCCACCCCCATTTGTTCCACCTATTGAGACATTACCCCCATTTGTTCCACCCACTAACAGTCAACCCCGATTTGTTCCGCCAACTGAGAGTCTACCCCGATTACAACCCCACCGGTCTCCACGAGCTTTGTCCAAAAAGGCCTGACCAAAAGTAGCTCATGAACCTACAACATTGTCTAACCCTCCTCCCTCGATGTTACCTGCCGTGTCAAATCCTCCACGACCACAACCCGCCATCTCCAACCCAAGTCAACAACCATCAAGAAGGTCACCTACACCGGCGATGTCTGATTGCTAGAATTTGATCCAATCAACTCGGTGGAAAAAATCAGAGCGAGGGCGATGACGTCGCAGGTGATATTGAGTCAATTCCGAGCATCTGATGCAAAAAATTCCCAATCTGCTCATTCAAGTTATGAAATGGCACATATACTTTCTTTTCACTGCATTACTTATATATGTAGTTGGTAGTAATTAATATTTAATTTGTCATACAGGGGATGATGGTGGAGAAAAGAAGAGGGTCAGAGGTGTCGTCAATGGAACCAATATCGCTTTTTATAAGCACACATATAATAAAGGTGAGTTCATAAAGGTGGAGTTTTTACCGGATGGAACTGGGTCGGTGGATCGAAAAGTGTGCAGCTTGATTGTGCATGAGATAGGAAGTGTAGTGAGGGACAAGTTTCCCATGATAGCCCCATCGTTCAGAAAGCTGGAAGAGAAGGACCGACAAGTTGTCTACGACCACTTGAGCGTAAGTTCCTCTCATGTGTTAATTTTTTGATTCAAATTTAATTAATTCATGCAAGTATTTCGTTGTTGTAACTTTTGTTTGAAATTTCTTTGCAGCCAAATTTTTTTATTGATCCAAAAGATGATCAGCGCTGTGGTATTTCATCTTTAAGAGAGCCACGGAGAGTACCGCAACTGGAAAGCAGACTGCAAGGTATTCTATCGAGAACATGAACCAGGTGTAATTCCCCGCGAGTTTTTGGATCGCCGCGACCAATGGGAGTGGCTTATGAACCACTTTAATGAGCCAAAAATCAGGTTACACATTCAATTTAATTACCAAAGTACATTCTGTTTACTACTTCACTCTTTTATTTATTTTTTATATGTTGTTTTACTTTCTTATATTTAACTTGGCTAAATTTTGCAAAAATAGGAACTAGGTGAGGCGATGTCAAAAGTGCGCACTGAATCTGAGCGACTTAACTACCGCTCTGGTAAAGTTTCATTCTATCAGAGGGCTGCAGAACTCAAGCTCCAGGGAGATAAGGCTCACATTATGGCTACTTACGCCAAGGTTTACTCTGCTGATCCTGCCGGTGCCGCCCTAACAGTTAAGTTTCTTTGTTTATTTTCTCACGTGCTTACTTCATATTTGTTGTTATTTGGCTACACATGTTCGTCGAATGGTTAGAGGTTAAAAGTCTTGTTTGTTTATGAATAGTACATGTTATGTGTAAATGTGAATAATGTAGTGTTCTTATTCAATTCATGTTGGTCAAATCTTTATTTGGCTGGTGAATTATGTATTATTTTTTCTTGATGCACGATATTGTACTCCTATCTTCAATGTTCTATTTGGTCAAGAAATTCATCTTGTTATGTGAACATAATGTTGTTGTTATTCTATTCAAGTTTGGTTGGTTAATAATGTTTTTGTTTTGGTAGTTCTCCTACTCTTTGATATGTCTGTCATACTATTGTTTGTGATGTTCTGGTAAATTCATGATGTTTCTACTCTTATCTGCCATGATCTTTGATGTTATTCATACATGTCTTCTACTTATTGTATTTATACTTTACATTTGTATATCTAGGCACAAATGGAAGAGAGGGTTCGTCAAGCATTGTGAGATAAAAATGGTGATTCTGTCGACGCATGTGTGCTAGATGAACAAGAACCCCTTCAAGTCGAAACTCAAATTTAGATCATATCCAAAGTGGTGGGGCAAAAGCGCGGGACTTACGTGGCTGGAGCAGGTAGAGGCTTCAAGAGGCCACCTCTCCCTAGAGGAGGTCCAAGAAACTCAGATTTGAGCTAGCAACTGAAGAAGCAACAGAGTGAGTTTGTCGAAATGAAGGCTACTTTTGAAGAAAGGATTCGCACCCTTGAAGAGTTGGTGGTTCGGGGTGGTTCGGTGAATCCAGCAAATCAGAATGTGTCCGAAGGTGCAATGAGTTATGGACCACACTCTTAATTACTATGTTTGCTTTATGTGATGTCACTTTTTGGTATATTGGTCGGGTACACACCTAAATTTCAGCCGTGTGTACTCTTTTATTTATGTTGGCCGGATTGTGTTTTGTGAATGACCTGATTCTGTATTGCTGGTCGGATTATGTAATGTTGGCAGGGTTATGTTTCTTGTAGCAAAAACAAATTCAGGTTTCTTATGCATCAACAATCCTTTTATGCGACATTTATTGTTTGTTATTCTTGACGTATGTCCTTTTATACGACAATGTGTCTTGTACAGCTTAAAGCATATGACCTCTTATGCAACATCTAACGTTTTTTATACAACAATAAGTTGTATGAGTATTAAGCATATGTCGTTTTATACGACAATAACATGTTAATGTTACAAGCATATGACCTCTTATGCAACTCAACCTATATCGAGTAACAACTTTTATACGACAATAAATTGTTCAAAGTAGTAAGCATATGTCGTTTTATACGACGCAAAAATGTTAACGTTGGAAGCGTAACCACGTAAATGCGACAACACTAGAATGTCACATAAACGTGTCTCGTCCCATATAGTAGCTAATGGGACGATAATTAGAAAATAAGTTCAGTATAAAATGTAGCATATGCCGTTTACGAGGAGAACTGACACCATTGTTAATGAGACTAATTGAAAGAATTGACGCTTAAGTTAAAATGTTTATACGACCGACCTCCAGTTTGTTTGTCGCACCGACTTTACGCTACTAGGCAATTGTTACAAATTTTATGCAACGCGTATTATGTCACATAAACAAAAAGCCACAATATGCGACAAAGTTTGGGCTTTATGCGACGAATAAAAAACATCTGCTAATCTGTTTTCTGGCGTAGTGAAGTGAACCATATTAGTAACTAATTCATTCATAAAAGTGTGCCGGACATCGTCTTCATATATACAATCTTTTCAGAATATTGAATCCCTTAGGTAAAGATTCGGTTGCTAGAAGGATCACTGTCTCATGAGTCGACACAGTTCTAGTTGGTGTACAACCACGACGCTCCGATCATTCTCTAACATCGATCCGACCTTTATGAATCAACCGCTGCTGATCAGCCGTCACATTGCATTTCTCAGCGATAACGGCTTTCAGTTATTCCTCAACCGAGCCCTCCAGCCTCGCTTTGATCCTCTCGATCCACACTCAAGTTTTGAACGGTGACACTCACTCTATTGGATTCACATGCACCGCTCCGATCGTCTTGCGTCGCTCCCAGTCTCTCCGCTGAGACACTCTTGAGAGGAAGTTGATTTCTTGGGTCAGATACTTCGTGAAATCAGACACTAAATTTGGAGTCGGACCCTAGGACATGTGCAAAGGGTCGGAACAGGATGGATAATTCATAACTGAATTTTCTAAAATTATTTCTCACCAAACAACTACGCAGGACAGGTAGTGATCTAGTGGTCATCTCTTTTTAATCAAATTTCTAGCAACATTTATAAATAATCTCTACGACTTATTCAATTTTGTGGTATAAATTTTCGTCTTTCATTTTGACAGTGTTAAGGCGTGATTGTAAATAATCTCTATGTATCTACAGCTAAATGTAGTGCTATAGTTGATTGATATAAATTTTCAATGAATGAAATAAATTCTTGGAAAAGAAAAATAAGAGCAAAAATAGTGGATAACCTCAAATTTTGATAGAATATTGACTCAATGTGAGAATGCTCAAGAAATTTATACTTCAACACCAATCCCTTCAGGTGATATCCGATAAAATTGGAACGAATCACCCCAACACCAGATCGACATCTACGCCATCACCTCCTTCCCTTAGAACCTCAGACTTCATATGATAAAAATCATATAAGTTTGAAATTCCGTCACATTGGAATTTAGAGAAAGTAAAACGTCGCTTAGGTTTATCTTCTTCTGCATTCATTCACTCTGTTTTTATACTAGGGTTTTGGCGTAATTACTTAATTAGTCTGCAAGATATTTTTCACCTACTCTCAAACGTTGTCGTTCGATTAGTTTTTCGTATTAAATCTCTAATGCGCAAAACAATGTCGTTTGTTTTTTTTGATACTCAAGTGGAATTTCACCACTAAAAATACAGAGACAGACCCTAAAGACACTCAAACAACACTCAACTAGGAAACAACGCGCACACGACAACTAACAGCCAACATTGAAACATCTAACCTGAAAAAAGAGCATAAGCTCACACCCAAACGCCCAACACCAAAAGGCTCTCCAAACAAAACGCTACGTCAGACGATCCCCACACCCACCACATAACGCACTCAGAAAGGAGGGACTCTGAACTTCTAACTCTCAAGCTCCATCGATGATCTCAATTCTTCTCTCCTCCAACTCTCTTTCTCTTCTCCGTTTCTCATCCCTATTGATGAAAATCTGCACGACTTCCTCATCCGGAAGGCTTGCTTTCATCCCTAAGACTTTGACAATCTTGACGGTCTCCTCAGCTTTCTTCCTCTGTATTGATTTCTTCTCTACTTCATCAACACCTTCACTTTCCGAATCTAGAAGTCTTACTTCTTCAGACTCAAGAAAGGTCTTTTTTGACTTTTCCAACTCCTCCATGTAAGAATTTTTGAGACGGTTAAGGACAGCCCTTTTCTTTTTTCTGAGAAACTTAGAGCCAGCCTTCTTCTTTGATTCCATTCTTTGTGTTATTATTATTTTTATATTTCTTGATTCACCTCACATCTCCGCCAAATGAGAATTATCTTTATGTCTATATATTCTTCAAATGCATTTCTTAATTGCTAGAATAATGCTTGCAACTTATATATCATCTCACTTATTAAGTATCTTAACTAAACCATCGTTTGATGAAATACGCAGGTGTGAATGTGGGTAAATACAAGTTTTTATTGACATGAATATTCTCTCAAGTTATACTAATAATTCTAACTCAAAAATATCTCCAGGATAATTTTATGTGTAGTTTCGTGTGTAGATTGATCTGATTAGTGACAAGTAACTATATATATTGCTCCGTACAGGAGCGCTCGGTTGAACATCCCTAAAAATTCGAGAACCTGAGAACTCAAATCTCACCATTGGATCAAGTTGCATCTTTGAATATGGTAGTGGCACGTGTCCCACTAACTTTTTTTCCTTCATGATGCAATTTTGAGCATGTATTTAGCCTATATGCATTTTAACCTTTCGAAAACTGCAATTAGGCAAAAGCTGGTGCATTTTCAAAACTACATAACGAATGGGTTCTCAAAGTTCTCGAAAAAAGAGGGATTCTCATTTGAGCGCTCAACTTGCTGCGTAAATGTATTTATCTACAACATATGATCCCTCCGGTATGAAAATGGAGAAGTTCTTGAGAAAACCTAAGCAAAAGTATATATTAGAACTATAGAAAAATGATCCGGTGCAAAGGACATATTTTTGTAAAAAATATAAACCAATGACAGTCTTTGATTTGGTCATGTGGACAGATGCATGAGAACAAATCTCCACTACTACAACCGGAACATTATGTATCGGTTTTTTTGAACATTATGCATCGGTTCAGGAAAAACCGTTTCATAATGTCTGAACATTATGCATCGGTTCAGGAAAAACCTTTGCATAAGGTTTGGACATTATGCAACGGTTTTGTGCTAAACCGATGCATAATGTCCGCTATTATGCATCGGTTTTTCCTGAACCGATGCATAATGTTTCAAAAAAAACTGGCAGATTTGCTTTACAAAAAGCTCAAATCCACATGAAATTAAACATCAAAAATATACCCTGATGTTCCAATTTTCAAAATGAATGCTGCTTACATTCAGAACATCATTTCACTGATTCTCCAATACAATCATTTATATACATATATTTGTCTTTGGTACAATTGACAATGCCACAAAATATTACATAACAACTGTGTTTAAGTTAATGTCCTATACCGGGAAATGATTGGTCACCTAATCACATAGGTAGCTAGCGGTTTCATCCCGCACTTCAAGAATCTTGTGGTCTTCGTATGACTCTTCTCCATTTGGAAAACACTATAACAAAAAACAAGAGAACTAAATCAACAATTAAAGAGTGAAAACGATTAAATGAACAAAAAGTTATAACTACACATACTTTTATTGATTAAACAATTAAATAAATAACATATGTATATATATATATATATATCTCTAAAAAGCTCACTTGGTTAAGGTCTTCAACCTCCGTACCATTATTAGTCCGTACAAATGCTGTCCCCGAATATATCTAAGGACATGATAACCACATGAATGGCCAGGTGGTTGTTTCGGACACTGCACGATCAACAATCTCAGTTGACATACTTTATAAGTGAAAAAAGATATTTAATAAAAATGTCTAATTTCTGAATACCATAATTATCTTCCACTTTACTTTACGTGTACTCCTCGGTACACATCCTTTGTAGTATCGATTTAATCCCCTAAAACAAACACCATAATGTAATTAGTGACTTTTAATACAAGTTATAAGATAAAAGTAATTTCTAAACTTACGTCTCCACCAACTCTTTTGCATCAGGGTTTATATCAATGTTTTCTCGCGATGAATCAAGTCAATGGACTTTATGTTGTCTCGGGAAGATGACGCATAACATCCAATGTCACCTAAAAACCCACTAACTTAAAAACAAAATGTGTTCAGAACAGAAGTTAACAACTTATAAGTAAGTGATGAACTCACAATAAGTGATCAACATAAGGGAGGAAGTAGCAAAAAACTTGGTCTTTGTCTGGCATATTCAATCTTCCTACAAACGTCGCCAATCTCTCATTTTTCTCCATGATTGGGGTCATTATAACGGATTAAAAAAACCAAACTTAATATCCAAACTTAGCATCTGATCATATAAAAAACTACAAAGTAAAAACTTGTGTTAGTTTGACTAATTGCAACAAATGATTAAAAATATAAATATTACCTTATATATAACTCAGATGCTGAGTTTCCCAACGGTTTTAACTTAAATAGATCCGTGACTTCCTCTTGACCCACTACGATATCGTAGTCTTCACCAAACACCTCAGTGTTGGCGTGTACTACAATCGTATCTCTACTCATGTTGTTCCACACCTCATGCAGAAGTCGACAGTCCACGGACATTTCATATACATAATCTTTGCCAGTAAGTGGCAAAGACTCGTATACGTTTATGTCATATGCATGCATGTTAAATTTCCGTAAAGATTAATTATCTTATTTTATGTCTAATATAACACAATGATGCAAATGAAGTTATAATCTTCGATTATCTCACCCTTTTATTGACAATGACCAAGTCTTTTGGCCATGCCACGTGATGTTTAACTGCACCTAGACCATTCGAGTGCTTTGGATGGGGTGTTGACAATGTTGCACCTCGACCTCGAAAAAGTGCTATATCGACCTTCACTTTCACGGTATGTTCAGGTATTGCTCAAAAGTTAACAAACGATCATTTACAACTCGACCGATAGCCACAAGTTGTTTGTCACCTTCAAGTCGCCCCTCGATGTATAATAGGCTCTTTAGGCCACCCTGTCAGTATAAGTAATAATTTTTAAACCAACATAAATAATAAATTTAATAATTCTAAATGTACCTCTGGTATGTTCTTCCACGAGTCTGAATCAACAGGACAGTGACTACTGATGCGATCAGATGCCTTTAAGCGAATATTGTTTAAACTGGGTGTCGCACCCAAGGAGGTGGATATCGGTAACCCAATCTTCCTCGGAATGTGTGACCCAACTCCTTGGGTACATCCTTTGGGCTCGGGCGTCCCAATCGCCTCAGTCAGTATGTCATGTCGTCGGCCTTGAGACGAGAAGTGTCCTTGAGAGGATCTTGCCACTAACTCATCCTATTAAAAATCATTAAATACCAAAAGTTGGTGTATGTTATTAACTATTGAAATTGACATAAGGAACAACTTACAATCTTTGTTGCCACTCGCTGGGATGCCTCGGTGACGAACTCGCCATTTTTCATGGTTCGTCCCCTGTTCCACATCTCATTTCTCTTTATAGTGACATTAGAAGACTGCCCCTCTTCAATTGCGCCCTGCGCAAGTAACTCGACTATTTTCTCATTTGTCATTTTATCTTCAAATTTTCTATAGCCTCCTCGACCAAGGATTTGTGCATATACATTCTTCTTAACGAGCTCTTTGTTAGTTTCTCTTAATTTCATAGCATTTTCAGAGAGCCTCTGCTCCTTAAATATCCTCGAGCTCTCTTTGTCTAGAAACTTATACTCACCCAAAGGATCTTCGTTTGCCTTGTCACCGTGGATGTAATTGTTGCTAGTCTTGTCTTGAAACTCTTCCACGTGCTACCAGTGACCTTTAACTCCTGCTTTTTATGCGGCTCGCATCCCTCAAAAATTACCTAAAGAAACATATAACCAAGTTATAATTAATACAAAAAATAATCAACATCACAAACAAGTAGAAGTTTGAATTAAAGAAAAAATTACAGTTGCATCTCTTCACAAAGTTTGCTTATAATGTTCAGAAACTTTTCTCCAGTCGTTGTAGGTGATAGGAACTCGAGAACGAGCCACCATGCCCAAGAAGCTCCTTCAAGTGTCTCCCTTCTTCCCTTTAAGATTACCCTTACTATCGAAGGTGATCGTGATCTTGGTACCAGCCACCGTGTGTTGCTTAATCAACTTCACCATGTATACATGGCCTTTCTTTTGTTTCGATGTGCGGGAAGTGACACAGTAGTCATCCTCATCGTTGCTGCTGCTGCTAGCCATGATTATGTAAAGGAGCCACATTAAATGTCATATTAAACACATTAAATATATGAATACATAAATGCACACGATTAATAAACAAATAAAATGATGTGTGATAACGAAATAAGTAGCATATACAACATACGCACAAATTAAGTTTCTTTATCAATCCATATTCGTTCGCCGTGATCTTCTCGCAACTGTATTTCATCATCAACTTTGATGTCGTCGTTGTCCACTGGAACTGTCGTACAAACGGGTAGACAATCCTCAGCCATCTCTTCGGATGTACCACTGATTACTTGTTGTTTTCCATTGATCACAACAAACTGATTGTTGTTGGAATGATCTTTGACGTAAAATACTTGTCTTGCTTGTTCGGCCATAATGAATGGCTCATCCTTATATCCCTCTCTTCAAAAATCGACAAATGTCATTCCAAATTCATCGATACGAACTGTCGAATTGTTAACCCATTTACATGTAAAAACGGGTACTCGAAATTTTACGTAATGCAACTCCCATATTTCTTTGATAAACCCAAAATAATTGACAGGAATAGATATTCGATTCCGATCTCTAGCGCTAGAAACATGAGTGGTTTCAACAACAAGTGTGACACCACTATTTTGCACAACGGTGTGCTCATCTTGATCTTTTGTTTGAAAACAAAATCCGTTAATATCATAAGCTTTCCATGTGTGTACAATAGGTCTTGGGCTTGCCATAAGCCACTTCACCAAGTCATCAGTCACTTCTTCAGAGTTGGTCTGATTATTTAAAACCTCATTAATCCTTAGCCAATTACAAAATGACTGACTGTGTTCTTTTTACAACCACTGCTCAGATTTTCCTCAGTATGTACTCCTCAATATGTTTATGTGATCCTCGATGAAAGGTGTTATTTCATGTATATGTTGCAGTACATAGAAATGAGCTTTCGTTAACTCATCAAATGACTTAGGCATGAGTTGATGTCCACTTGTGCCTTTTCTCATAAATCGATCAAAATGGTGTGGCCTTCGATCCCCAACCGCAGTTGTATTCCCCAAAAAATTAGTGCAAAATTCAACAGCCTCTTCGTCAGCTATGTATCCTTCCACTGTACATCCTTTGGGACGATGTCTATTCCTCACATAGCTCTTTAGAACCTTCATATACCTCTCAAAAGGATACATCCATCTCATATGAACTGGTCCAAGAATTCGAATCTCGCGCACTAAATGAACAGTAAGATGCACCATTATATCGAAAAAGCTGGGGGAAAAACATCTCTAGTTGACAAAATGTAACAACAATCTGCTCCTGAAGTCCATCAAGCTCTGATGTATCAACAACCTTAGCACATAAAGAGCTAAAAATAATGCAACGTCTTTGTACAGCTGTCCTTACTTTGGGAGACAGTATACCTCTAATTGCAATAGGCAGAAGTTGTTGCATTAATGTATGAAAATCATGAGATTTTAAGCCATTCAACCGCAGATCCTTCATTGAAACCAAGCTGGCAATATTTGAAGAGATTTTAAGTCATTGAACCGATGCATAATGTCTAGACTGTAGACGAGCTCGTCATATGATTAATTTCTTGATGACGAATTACAAAATAGACGAACTATATAGTACTTTTGATTTCTTGGCGACGAATTATAACTCAATTTTGACGAACTTTTCATTTTGCAGCAAAAATATGATTTATACCTGATCTTTACTCTATACTATATATGAGAAAAGATCACATGAGAACAGCAAGTTACCATGAGAAATGAGAACAAATCCTGGCCATTAAATTTCTAATCTAATGGTTATTAATTAACACTAATTTAATCTCACAATCTCAATTTATTAATTGTCTAAAGGGTAAATTAGTCATCTTTTATCTCAATTTCCAGTTACGATTCTTTTCTCTCTCTATCAGACTCTCTCTCTTCGATCAATCCAGATCAGAGAACCCTAAAATTGTCCGTATTCACACTACTCAGCCGTCGTCACCTACGCGTCCCTCGCATACCTACTCAACACAAATTCGATCCCTTCAGAACCCTAGCAGTCAACGACCCATTCGCCGAAGAGATGTCCGTGTCAGGCAGAATGAACAGCTTCTCCAGCGATTTGAGAATTAGGGATTTGATGTTGTTGATAATCAATTGATAGGCATGCTCTACTGATCAGGATATTGTGTAATTTTCCAAGCGTTGATTGTGTATTTAGAGATTTTCAATTTTGTGCTTGAGAGGAGTTGGTAGTAGTATATGGCTGTTCTTCAGTTTGGTGTTGAAAGTTATTGAGATGGTAAAAAGCAGTCAGCTTGTGGTTTGTGTGATGGTGTTTTCTGCACTGTTTGTGCTCAGGCAATAGACTCTGTTTGGAAGATGATACCTTTGCTGATTTGATGGTGGCAATGATCAATGTTGGTTATTTATTATTGTTGGGCGTCTCCTTAGGAGATTGTCTCTCAAACTGTGGCCTTTGTTTCTTTGTGTTTGATATTAGTCTGGTGGTGTTTTAATGTTAAAGATGATAAGCCGATTTGATGATTCTCACGATTGCTAGTTGGTCATAATCAAAGGGAGTCACGATTGCTAGTCAATTTGATGATTTGTTTAAGTCTTTTAAGATATGCAAATGACATCTGCTATTGCGCGTGCAGCCGTGTGTGTGGAAATCCTCATGGATTAATTAGGAAGTACGGACTTATGTGCTGCAGACAGTGTTTCCGCAGCATTGCCAAGGAAATCGGTTTCATCAAGGTAGGAATAGGATGCACCCTTCACTTCTAGTGTAAAGCTAGCTGATTGATTGTTTAACCTTTGCTGTTTATTTTTTTTGCAGCAGTGCAGCCAGTAGACATTTTGTGAAACTGAGGGTGCTTGTAGTGAAGTGAATGATTCAAATGTCATCACACCAGGAACAGAGTTCATGTACAGACTATCTGATGCTCTTCATGCTTACATCTATTCGAGGATGATGACTGACGCGGCTTGGAACCATATTAAGGTTTTGATATGCACCGGTTTCTCTTGATGAGTCTTTTGGAATAATGGAACTGTGGGATCCAAAAAATAAACTCTTACCAGAGAGAGAAATACAGGGACTCAAGGCAAGAGGCAATGAATGAGATTTTGTTAATGGTGAAAACCCCTATGTGTTTGATCTGTTGCGTCGTCCGTCGCCTTTCCATTTGCTGCTGCCGGTGTTGTTTGTACTGGTGTTGTTCGTGCCGGTGTCGTCAGTGTCGTTGCCGTCAGATCCGTTGCTGTCTGTGCTCTGTCGTCCACTACCAGATTTATAATTTGTAGTAAACAGATTTATCTTTCGTAATAACAGATTTATAATTTGTATTACCAGATTTATAATTTGTAGTATCAGTTTTATCTTTCGTTATAACAATTTATAATTTGTAGTAACAGATTTATCTTTTGTAATAACAGATTTATAATTTGTATTACCAGATTTTCCATCCATGGTCTTTTGTGCAGAGCAATAATGAAAAGCTGTTGGAAAACTCGTACCTTTAAATGTGTGGCATAGTTAAGTTGTGCTGCGAGATTTTGGGATATTTTCTCTAATCAGTTCTGCCATGCGATAGACTTCGTAATAACAGATTGGTCTAATCCAGTACTATTATTTATATTACCAGATTTATAATTTGTAATAACATATTTATCTTTCGTAATAACAGATTTATAATTTGTATTACCAAATTTATAATTTGTATTATCAAATTTATAATTTGTAGTATCAGTTTTATCTTTCGTAATAATAATTTATGTGAAATTGACTTCCGATTTCTGCTCGACTACAAGAAATGTGAAAAAAGTAATCAACTAGTGGATTGTAATTGGAATATTCGTAGCATACAGTTTATAATTTGTAACTGCATAATGAAAATCAAAGGTTTCTGCATTGCCTCTCAAAACATTTAAACTCAAGTCAAGGGATTACAAAATCTCAACTGAAACCGAAAAGCGAAAACCATCACATTTCTCCACTCAGTTCAAGAATTCAAAATCATAACACAGTTTGTATTTCGAAATAATGAAATGAGAAAGTAAATCAAATCCAACATCGCCATAAAAAGAAGCCTTTCCTCATCGCCGTAAACAACTGTATTTTTATTCATCGTCGTCATCTTCATCGTCTACGACTCCGAGTTTTCTCTTCTCTGTTCGAATTCACTACGTCTTGGCCTTTTCTTGGGCTTCCACAAATTTCTGAGATATAAGATTAAACGGTTATAGCAAGATGAAATAATATGCACTATATGTAAGCTGCAATTCAGTATGCAAGATAAAACTGATACTACGAAAGACATAACTGATACTACGAAAGATAAAACTGTTACTACAAAAGATAAAACCAATACTACGAAAGATAAAACTGTTACTACAAAAGATAAAATTGATACTACGAAAGATAAAACTGATACTATGAAAGATAAAACTGTTACTACAAAAGATAAAACTGATACTACGAATACTGATGAAACATGGAAAATATCGGCTCAGCATTACCATTGACTAAAACCATCACAAGTTGTAAAGTGGAATGAACTGCTCAACTACCTGATCTACAGATGCATCTTGATGTTGCTGTTTAACCAACTGAGCTGCAAAGTTCCTAAACAAAATAAAATAAGAAAAGCTCAGCTCAGCTGAAGACACAAAGGAAAATATTGTATCAAAAACTCTAACCACGAATTAAGTTTGCCGAACTACGAATAAATAAGGTTCTCTACTACAAATAATCTTTGCTACGAATAATCAGTACGAACAACATGTGTTCAATACAAACAATAACAACTAAGGAACTCAGTTGAACTTGACTACGAACGACCTGTTTTCAATACGAACAATAATAAAAAAGCAATTAAATCATACGTACTGGTGGAACACCACTACGAAAAATAATGAACTAAGTAGAACACAGTGGAACACCACTACGAAAAATAATGAACTAAGTAGAACTCAGTGGAACACCACCATTGAATAGGCATGAACTCAGTGGAACACCACTACGAAAAATAATGAACTAAGTAGAACACCACTACGAATGACCTGTGTTCACTACGAACAATAATCAATGATGGCACTGCTGAGAGGTTCACTAGATGCTAAGGAGGACTTGGCATGCTTTGTAGGTTCCTAAAAAACATGGAAAATATCGGCTCAGCATTACCATTGACTAAAACCATCACAAGCTGTAAAGTGGAATGAACTGCTCAACTACCTGATCTACAGATGCATCTTGATGTTGCTGTTTAACCAACTGAGCTGCAAAGTTCCTAAACAAAATAAATTAAGAAAAGCTCAGCTCAGCTGAAGACACAAAGGAAAATATTGTATCAGAAACTCTAACCACGAATTAAGTTTGCCGAACTACGAATAAATAAGGTTCTCTACTACGAATAATCTTTGCTACGAATAATCAGTACGAACGACATGTGTTCAATACAAAAAATAATACAACGGTGAAACTACGAACTAAGTTTGCTAAACTATGAATAAATACGGCATCCTACAACGATTAACCTATGCTAGACTACGAATAATAAAATAAATCATACGAACAAATAGGATCTCAGTTGAACATCAGTACGAATGACATGTGTTCAATACGAACATTAAAAAAATGGTGAACCTACGAATTAATTTTGCTAAATTACGATAAATAAGGCAGTATACTACGAATAATGTATGCTATAATACGAACAAAACAGGAAGTCATAAGGACCTCAGTAGAACATCGGAACCCTTTAGCTAAAAAAAGTCGAGGATTTCTGGATCGTAGAAATTATGTTCACCGCTAACCTCCGATGTGGTCGCCCTCGTTGACCCTTTTTTTCTTATTCTTCGTTTCGTCGGCCATTGCGTCGTTCGTCGTCGGTGTTGCGTCGTCGAAGTCGCCGAATTTCGTCGTCGTCGAGTGTCGTCGAGTCTCGCCGAAAGAGGATTATTGGATCGAAAAAGGTCGCTCCTTTTCGCCTGTGTTGGTCCGATCGGATTGTGTTGAGGATTGAGATTGACAGGAAGCGAATGGGTCTTCGTTTTTGCGTCTGCGATTCGTCGTCTATCTTCGCGTCGTCCCACGAAATTAACGGGATTTTGATTTATTTAATTGATTTCAATCCCGATTTTACCCTCAAATCCATAATTAGTTGATTTAATTCTGTTTTATGTACGAATAATACTGCTAATCTTGACCACAGATTACACTAATTAAATGGCCAGGATTTGTTCTCATTTCTCATGATAACTGCACTTCTCACAGGATCCGGACTCTACTATATATATATGAGATTATTGATGTCCAACTCCTTTTACTTATATTGGTTGCAGTTTCTTGTTCAAGAAATGCAAAACGTATTCAATTATTGTGCTCAATGAACGCGTTTTGTACTTTTTGGACGTTAAAGTATTGGACCGCATAGTGACAATGAATAGTTCGATCCTTTGATATTTATTGAATCAAAAAAGAATTAAAAAAAATAAAACAGATCGAGTGATGGATTAGGTCAACTAGTGACTATTTTTGGTCTTTCATTTCTCAGATTTTTCAGAATTGGGTCTATAGGTTTATGGTTTGGTCGAGGCTGCTATGTTTTCTCGTGTGTTGTATTGTTTAGGACTAAAATATATGCATACCACTCTTTGGATTGAATACAAATTTTATTGAAAAGGAAAACACAAAACACACATATATATAGAAATTGAGATTCATTGACAGAAAACTGAATACTAATTAGTAGAATTTATGCCGAGGAAGGGTTTAAATGAATGTAATGTAAGAACGAGGAGGGCGCGTTCAAACGAATCCTCCAAAACTTGTGTGTAAAACACGAAATGCATGTTCGGTCTTAATTATAGGCCAAATTTGTGTCGTGTCTTCGTTTTCATGCAAAAGAGTAAAATGCGCTACAGTAACCGAACATATATGTATTATTTTCTATTACAAATTTTGAGTTGGCGCATATTTACACATGCATTCAGGACTACGAGGTTTCCGATAAATGCTTTGACCGAATTGCCTCAACTTTATTTTCTGTCCTTCAGCATTCATCTTCTGTACTGCATTCTTGAAACTGGTCCATCGAATGGTGGTATTCCTTAACAAAATTTGTGCGAGCCACTTCTTATTAGGCCTCAAGGTGGGTGCGAAACCACCACCATGATACATTCTAAATCCCGACACCAACGATGATAATTGACTCCCGGAATCAGTCATTGCGAATACATCAGCTGCTGCACATGCAATGAATTCCAGTGCTGCTAGCTGCATTATGGAACTTTGTCAGGTTAAGGTATGAATTTTTATTTTTTATTTTTTTATCGTCATCAAGAAAAATGGTTGCGTAGTAAATTTATTTGACTGACCTGCGACGAGAAATTTCTGAAAGGTGCGAGTTCACTAGGTGTTAGGAGATCTTCTTTCGTAACAACATTCGGGTAGAGGTTGTGTAGTGATTGCATTCTTGATATGCCACCGTATATACTCGAACCAGCGACGTAGATATATGTTCCGTGCTCGTAACCTAAAGCAGCAAGAAACAGCGCAGCTTCTTCGGGAGTCAGTGGGCATCTGCCCAAACTTCTTAGTTTCTCAGGCGAAACTGGCCTGGATCACCGATTCGATCAGGGTAGGAGTTATTATTATGTTGTTATATATTGCACGCAATAGTGTAAACGTTAAGAACTTAATAGTATCGAAGAAAATGTAATAATGGTACGTGTACTTACGCTGAGTGCTTCAAGCGTTGAACCAGCAAAGGAAAATGATGCTCTCTGTAGGCTTTGAGCTCTCTTCTTTCATTTTCCCCACCGCCGAAATCGCACATTGAATAAGCAACCATATCTATTTCGAAACGTAAATGCAAAGCGAGATATCTACGCGGAACAAGGGAAGGACTGCTCCCTGTCAAGGGCTGGTTATTGGACATAAAGTTTCCGAGCAATTCGTTGTCCAAACTACCCCGCGAAAAATCAAACATCCGCATCCTTTTAATTAAAAGCGAGGCAACTTCTTGAATTTTTGGCACAAACTTGAGAGCATGGAAGTTGCATTTACATCTTAGTCTCTAAATAAAAGCAATCAAGCAAGGTTCAATAAACAACAACATTGCATCCAAATCGAACAAAATGCTTTACTAAAATAACAAGAGCCACCTGTAGATTAAAAGGTATTGGATCGAAACCGAGTCTATTTCCAAATCCAAGGAAGTGAACAGCTCCATTCTTTTCCAAAATAGGAAGGATTTTGTTTATGTACTCGTCGGGCTTTGCCTCCTTGGAGAGGTCTGAATCTGTAATCTAATCATGCACATTCAGTACAACTAAAATTAAAGTATACACAAGCGGCTGAATTGACTTACAATATCAATGCTGGACGGCTTAAGATGCAGAGGCAGTTTCTTCACAATGTTTATTTCCCTTTTCATTGTTCTTATGAAGTACTCCTCCTCATATATATCACCAAATTGACTGCTTTCAGGTAAAACATACATAGCGTTAGCGTCCGTTTCAGCTATCTGTTAATTATACCTTAAAGGCTTAAACGAGGACGTATGAGAATTTTTTTTTTTTTTTTTTTTGCACAGAAAATAAACATCAATATTTTTGCAGGTTGTTGGCCAAGTAGCAGTTCTTTGATGTTACATGAATTAAGGTTGAAAAAAAAAACTGAAATGAAGGGATTGACGTTTTTGCCGAACCTGGGGTCTTTCCAAACATTACTATTTAGGAATTTGGGTAGCACAAGTGTAGCATTAAGGAGAGCTGCAACTGCAACAGCATTGCAGATCTGCAAACATATCAGGTCATTGTTAATCTTTAAAATTTTGGAATTTCAAAATTGCTAGTCATCGTACTTACGGCCACTCTCTGTTGATTCAAACCTCCATTTGCACTTACTAACATGTACCTGCTGTTGGTCTTGGATGTTTCTGATACACAAATCAACCAATGCTTTCAGAATAATTCATATCATCAACGCAATCTATCACGCAGAACATAAATTATGCATTTTAGACGGTAGAAAATTTTAGACAACATGTCTGAATTGAATGTGATGAACCACGGTCATGCACGACGATCCTAACACACCGTATAAAAATCATTCACTTTAAGCAATTGTCCTTCATATGATTTTTAAGTTACCTGTGATGTGTACGCTACTAGAGTTTGCGCAAGGCTTCCAAAGAGTAGCCTCAACATGTGGTTCCTTCCATATTTTTGACGATTTTTGTCCTGTCTGGTGATTCTGTTATACACTGACAATGAAAAATGGAATGCACACAAACTCTTCGACTCAAAAAATTAGTATCTGACTTTGGGAAGGAGAGTAACGAAAAACCTTCAAAAGAGCATCCAACGCACGTTTGAGTAAGCGGCTGTAGATTTTCGCTGGTGGCGGTAACTTATTACCTTCTCCCTAATTACAAAAAATAAGATCAGCGCTGAGTCGGGAAATAAGAAAGTATTAAAAAGGATCAGCAGCAGCAGCAGCAGAACAACATCATTGTCAAGTTAACAAAATCTACCTCGTTCTTAATTGATTTGCTGAGGACTGAGCCCTGGTGTAGAACAATTGTACCACCGTGCGAAACCACACAAAAATGGAAAAGGATAAAGAAACATGTGAAAATAAAAGAAAGCATAAGCAACTTCACATTCGTATGACTTGATGCACTCTTTTTCCCACCATCGGCCGCCTTGGTATATTTATCCTGTAATGTACTTGGCGCAAAGGCCTTGTTCAACATAATACGACCATAAAATCTCCGGCCAGACATCGCTGCTTTATGATTGATGGTGTTGGAGCCTTTGGTTTTATGTTCATTCATTGAACAACCTCTGCTGAAGTTGTTCAGTTTACATATATGTACACCCTCAGCTACGCAATACCGAAAAATTAAATTTCGGTTTGGTACCAGAAATTGACAACAAAACAACATTTTGCAGCTTACAAGATACTTAATACAGTTGGAAAAAGATCAGGTGCAAACTACAAATCGCAAATTATAGTACACTTTCTACGAACTATGACAAAGTTCGAGAAGTGGCCTATAATTCGTTTCGATAAAATCAAGGCATAGTTCGTAGCGAGTGTATAGTTTGCACCAAAAATCAGTTTGCACCTAATAATATTGACTCTAATGTTGAAGAGTCTGAAATTTGAATTGAGAGTGAAGATAAAAAGTTGGTAAAACACAACAGCAATTTTATATGAGTGAAGTGTAAGCAAATGAGAGAAAGATACTTCTGAAGCATTCATCAACCAAACTAGGCTCTCTAATTAGCCGAAGCATCACTGTCAGTGGAACCAAATCCATAGCCAAACCTGACTCCAAGTCTTGGTGGCGCCGGTCAATGCGGCAGGTTAGTACCCCACCGATTTGCTATGTAGCCATCCAACAAGAAGAATAATTCAATAAATTCTAACTTCTAAAGTATCCCGGCCTAGCTGAATAAAGAAAAACTAATTTGTTGAGATTATGAACCCAATAAAGGAACTTTTTATTTAGAGTTGGAATCTTATGTACGGGTGGGAGCGGCGCGATTTGATGCGGTTTAAGTAAATCCGCAACCGCACCACAATAATTAGTTTGTAAATTTTATAAACCGCAAACCGCATTAGAAAACTTAAAATCAAATATGTGGTGCACCACTTTATTTAGTGAGGTGCGGTGTGTTTGGTTTAAAAATCCGTTTTCAAAGTTAACAAAAAAAATCGAAGTTGCACAGTAGAGACTTGTATGTTGATATCGACCTATTAACTTCTGATTGATTCTTTTTTTTTTTTTACTTCTTCAGCTTGATTAGTGGTGATTGCATTGCTTATCGTAACATTTGAAGAAGGCATAAGCATGATAGTTTCACCTTTACTGTTACTATTATTTGATTTGTTTACCAGTAAATTGATTAAATTCATAACAAAGTTTTATACATGATCGAAATTTAAAATCTAAACAAGTAAACTGTTAAACGGTGCAAATACAAAGTTATAAAAAATGCTGAGCATGTCATATGAAAAAATCTGAACAAATCAAACAATTGAAATAGAGGATTATCAGACTCTAAATAAACAACAACAACATAAGAGCCAACCAAAATTCAATTAATTTTTGAACAAAAATACTTACACATTCCATAATTGAAGAACGAATATGAAGAACGAGCGATACAATGATAGAGACTCGAGAAATTGTGCATGCTGCTTGTGGAAAACCGACAACAAGTGCGGGGAGAAAAACAAGCAACACTACAACAGTCGTAATCCAGCTTGTAATATTATTAATTGTTATTATGATTTTTGTTTAAATTGGGCTTGGCCTACTTAATTTTTTTGTTATTTTTGTAATAACCTTAAATTTTTAATTATATATTTAATTAATTATAAATGCGGCGCGGTGCGGTTTAAAACGGGTGATTTGAGTTATGGAACCGCTTCCACGTCGTTATATTCGGCTGCGTTGCAGTTTTTAACAATTGAATTTTGTCCATGCGGTAGTTTTTAAATTCGGAGTGGTTTTTGCCCACCCCTAATCGTATGAGTAGACTAGTTTGGGTGAGAAATGAGAAATTATTACAGCAATCCATTCTAATCCCGCCAGGATTAAATCAGATTTGTTTTTAATTCGTAATTACTTCACAATTAATTAGACCTAAAGGGTAAATTAGGCAAAAAAATATCAAACTTAAACTGTAATCCCATTATTCTAGTACACATCCCAATATCAAAACCCACAAATCTCACTCTATCAAACCACACCACGAACATCAGGATCAATTGAAAATTTTAACATAAGACTCGAGAGCAAGAACACGAATATACTATTGTCGTCAATTGTATACTGCGAAAATCACACGAGGATAATTCTGTTATGGATGAACGTACGAGGTCATCAAATCTTATTCGAAAATCGAGAGATTTTATTGATATAAGATCGTGTAAATTATTTTTTGATGGACTAATATGTTCTCTCAGAGCATCTGCAGCGGTGCGATCTCGAGGAGGATTTGAGGTCGTCCTCGGACGACATTCTTGTGCAGCGAGGCAACCTTGTGGAGATCGCGACCTGGGCGAGGATTTCTAGACGAGATCGTCCTCCCAGAAATTCTCCGTGAGATCGGCTGAGCGGACGATCTCCGCGAGTGAGTCTCGCGCGTGACTCGAGTGAGTCTCGCTCGTGACTCGCGTGAGAAGCCTCAAAACCGATTAAATTGAAGCCTCAAAACTCATTTTCGAAGCTTTTCGACATCAATGGAACATTCAAAAACCAGCCGATCGAACAATCAATCGATTTGAGAAGATGATGAACAGTGCTCGACCTTCAAAATCGATCGAAATTGATCAAATTGAATCTTAAAACCATCTTCGCTAAGTTGTTAGATGAATTTCGACATCAATTGGAGCTAAAAAACCGGCCGAACGAACAATCCATCGAAGAAGATGATGAACAATACTTCCTACATTGCCGCGTCATGCTTCAACATTAGGCCGCGTTACACATTGACTTTAAGACATAATGTCTAAAGGAAACGCGGTTAACTATAATGTGTACATATGACGCGGCAAGCCGCCGCGCGTCAGGCTTCAACATTAGCCCGCGTTTCCATTTGACATTACTAATGTCTGAAGCTAACGCGACAGATAATGTTGAAGCCAGACGCGATTAGTACTGATCTTCAAAAAAAAAATCTCAACGGTCTGATTTTCAACAACGGCTACATTTCACCAACAAAATCATTTCACCAATGGCTCAAAAATAATTACCTATAAAGACATCATACAATCCAACAACAGTTCACATCAAAAATTCGTACACCAATATTTCTTTCTCATTTCTCTCTTAACATGTCTACCCATTGGTGTATGTCCAAAGATGTGCAACTTTGCATATCTTATTGTCGTCAATCGCTTGATCCAATTAGCGGCGCGAAACAAAAAGTCGATAAGTTGTGGGAAAAAGTTGACACCGATTTCCATTCAAATTGGGTGCTGGGAGAGGATGAAATAATGACGACCGATTTTCGGTCTAAAACTGCTCTTCAATCACGTTTCGCTAAGCTCAAGGTAAATTTGGATTATTGGGGCTCTTGTATTGCGTACGCTAAAAGAAATCAGGAATCGGGATGCAATTTGCAAGATGAGGTAAATTATTCGCGTAATTTGTTAAATGCAATTTTTACTTTACAATATATTGATTATAATTTTAAATTTTGAATATTTAATTGATAGATAAGGAAAGCACAAGTACGCTATGTGGGCAAAAATAAGAAAACATTCATACATTTTGATTGTTGGGAAGCAGTAAAAAATCATCCAACATTTACAATTATTGAAGCAAGTTCCCCCCATCTTACACATATCAAGCAAGTCCGGAAGTCGAAGAAGTGCATACACTTGACGTACCTCCAGCTACGTCCTGTGAAGTTCCGGAATTTTGTACACCCGAAAGCGTTCCTGGAAGTTCCACAAGTCCGATTAGGCCGCCTGGAGTGAAAGCGGCTAAGGAAGCTAGAAGAAAAGGTAAGAAAGTAGCAAATCCTGCCACAAATGCGGCTATGATGACCATTGCAGAAAATCAAAGGGAATTTTTAGATTTGAGCAGAAAGCAAATGGAGAATGACTTCAAATTGCAAGAACAAGCTTTAAAACAAGCAAGAATGGAGGAAGAAACAAAGATCATGCAAATGAATACAGATGTGATGACTCCAAAGTCCAAAAAATATTTTTCGAAGAGGAAGGCTGCCATCCTTCAACAGTACGAGGAAGACGAACCGAACAATGACCAAGATGCTCTTGGAGATAATTCAGACTGTTACCGTCCTTGCTTTTAGTCCATGTATTTTTCAATTCCTTAAAATGTTATTTCCATTCAGTTCATGTATTTTGCATTAATGAAATTTCAATTCCTTTTAAATTGATTTTATGAAAAACCAATTCAAAAAGGCATAGTAAATTGAAAATACATCACACAAATTGAAATACAACACACAAATTGAAATACAATACACGAATTGAAATGCAACACATAAATTCAAATACAACACACAAATTCAAATACAACCTCAAACTTAAACATAGTTCATAATTGTTCACCGGTGTCCATAAACCAATTATGCTTCACGAGATCATTTTGCAACTGCGTGTGGAGATATGCAGATTGAAGAGTTGTCAATCGATTACCAAATGCTTCTGACTGTTGGGCTCTTCCAACTGGATCATGAAGAAGTTGATTACCATTCTGATCTGTCGGGCCATCATATACTGTGAAAGCACTACGAGGATTATGTGGATCTTCCTCATCAACTTCCACAAATTCATCGTCTATGAATTCTTCCTCAACAATCATGTTATGCATTATGATGCAAGCCAACATAATTGTTTTCAAAACACTTTTTCTATGACACATACCTACATGTCGGACTATCGCCTAACGAGATTGCAAGATCCCAAAGCACCTCTCGACATCTTTGCGGTACGACTCTTGTTTCTTTGCAAATAATTTCTCAGGATCACCTTGTGGATTGGAAATTGTTTTCACGAAGGAGGAGTACTTTGGATAGATCCCATCAGCTAAATAATATCCGACATCGTATGTGTTCCCGTTAACTTTGTATGTCACTTGAGGGATGATTCCGGTGAGGAGTGGATCAAAAATGTCTGATTGATGTAAAACATTGATATCGTTTTGTGCTCCGGGTACACCAATGAAATTATGCCATATCCATGTGTCGTACGATGCTACTGCCTCCTAAAGAATGGTTGGACGACCTTTACAACCTGAGTACGCCCCTTGCTAAGATGTTGGGCAGTTCTTCCATTCCCAGTGCATACAATCGATGCTTCCAATCATACCAGGGAATCCTCGTTGCTCTGCTCCTTGTAACAATCGACTCAGGTCAGCTGCATTCGGAGAGCGTAGATAACGGTCTTTGTAATGTTCAACTACTTGAGCACACCACTTCTTCAAGCACTCTAGGGTGGTTGATTCGCCCATCCGTGTGATCTCGGCACACTGATTCGCACATTAACCATATGCTAACATCCGTATAGCGGCGGTCAGCTTCTGCTCTGGAAGAAGACCAAGTACTCCAGCCGCATCACGATGCTGATGCCAATATTCATCATGATTACAAAGCTTGGTCATGATACGATTAAATAGGTTGCTGCTCATTCGGTACCTTCGTCGGAAGTCGACTTCGGAGAAAATTGGACGTTCGACGAAGTAGTCTTCCAACAGATTCTGCCCCCTCGATTCCCTTTGCCTTTGTCGATTTGGTTGGCGACTGCTTGACGCATCATCTTCATCACATGCCGCTGAAAGAACAACGGCATCCATAACGAACGAGTTAGCCATCGCCATCATTTGTCTCCTTCTTTGTCGGTACTTCAAAAAACCCTCATTGAAAATGAAAGAATTCATGATACGAATGATCAACAATGGCTGGGAAATTGAGATGAGTGAAGGAAGTTTGGGTGTGATTCAATGAGAGATGCAAAACCTTGTTTTTATAGACCAGGAGCCAATTTTTTGAATTTCAAAAAATTTCAAAAAATAATAATTTTTTATTCAGGAATAGTAGTAGTAAGATCTCCGTAGGATTGCATTGCTACACAAAATATGCAGAAATGCTGTTACTGTCACTGAATAGTAGTAGGAAGATCTCCGTGAGGAAGTTCTCAAGGAGATAATAAACTTCAACGGGTGCGGATGCTCTCATAATCTATATTGTAATTAAATAATTATTATATTTTCTAAAATGAAGTATCCTTTATGATCCAAAAGTGATGGTTGTGATCGTGATATTTGTTGGAGATTTTAGGGTTTATAAGTTGTGTAAACCTGTTAAGTTTGTTTTGTAAAGAAACAAAACAATTTTGTATGCAAATGAGCTCAGTTTGAGATTTTGATCAGTGCTTATCGCGTCTCATTTGAACTTTATATGCCGCGTCATATTTGAACATTAGCTTGCTAATGTGTTGTTGAAACGCGGCAATCAATGTTGAGTTCAAACGCGGGACACACTGAACAAAGTCAATCGACACCATTTTTCAAAGTTGAATCAATGTGTCGGTTGGATTGTTTAAATCCAATTTGCTGAGAAATATGCGTATAGTGTTTTTCCACATGTCATGATAAGCTTTCTCATCCATTTTAATTGGAAGAAGACGTTTTTGACGCAAAACAGGGTTTGCTCTATTTTGATTCAAATTAGGGTTTGCTCCAAAATCTGATTTCATATTCCAGTACAAAACTCTTGTTTTATCTCAGTTCGTATTTCGGATTTCCTAATCGGAAGAAATACTGAATTTGGAAAACGACAAATAGTACGTGACTCAAGAAGAATCCAAGTCTTATTGTGTTTGAAGCATCGACTAGAAGAATCCGAAGAACTACAATCAAATTCAGTATCTTCAAGATGTCTGCTGCTTCAATAAGGGAGATGACTACGAATTTCGGGAAATTGGAGAAGTTTGAAGGTGTTAACTTCAGAAGATGGCAGAAAAAGATGCACTTTTTGCTGACAAGTTTGAAGGTGGTGCATGTGCTTTCTACCCCGATGCCGGATGCTGATGAAAATGGTCCACTTGATGCTATAAGGAAGAAGAGCAAATGGGAAAATGATGACTACATATGCCGTGGGCATATTCTCAATGGTATGGCTGATAACTTGTTTGATGTTTATCAGAATGTTGAGTCCGCAAAGGAACTATGGGATGCACTTGAAACAAAGTACATGCGAGAGGATGCTTCTAGCAAGAAGTTTCTCGTGAGTAACTTCAATAGTTACAAAATGGTTGATTCTAGACCAGTGCCGGAGCAATTTAATGAATTGACTCGCATATTGGGGCAATTTGCTCAGTACAATATGAAGATGGATGATTCCATTGCTGTGTCTAGTATCATAGACAAATTACCACCTTCGTGGAAGGATTTCAAGCACAAGCTGAAACATAACAAAGAGGAAATGTCTCTTGAGGAACTCGGTGGAGAGTTGCAAACAGAGGAATCAATTAGGATTCAAGAGGAGGCAAATAAGAAAGAGACTATTGAGTCATCTTTTGTGCATATGGTGGAAGACAAGAAAAGTCTTCGAAAATTCAAGGGAAAGAAACGTGCAAATGAGCACGCTGGTAACAAGTTCAACAAGAAACCTAAGGGCTCTTGCTGGATTTGTGGTAAACCAGGACACTACAAAAATGACTGTAGGATGGCTAAGAATGAAAAAGGGAAAGCTAAAGTGAATGTTGAGGATAAGGGCAAGGATAAAAGCCCTACCAAACTTCAAGGTCAGTTTTCTATTTCTGATAATAATCCTAGTGTGAATTATGTGTCACTTATCGCTGAAGCGTTTTATGTTCAGGATGATGAAGTGGCATGGTGGATTGACTCGGGTGCAAACAAGCACGTGTGTAAAGATCGCCGTAGTTTCAAGACTTACGAAACGGTGAAAGAAGGAGCAGTCCTTCATATGGGAAACGAGTAACCGCACCTATACTTGGCCAAGGAACTGTAGTGTTAGAATTCAGTTCGGGAAAGACCCTTGAGTTGTTAAATGTTTTATATGTACCTGTAATCCGGAAAAACTTAGTTTCCGGTAGTTTGTTGAATAAATTCGGATTTAAGCAAGTGTATGAATCCGACAAGTATGTATTGTCAAAGTGTGGTATCTTTGTGGGATTTGGATACTTTTGTAATGGCATGTTCATGTTGAATGTTAATAAAGTGGTAAATTATGTTTACATGTCTTCTACTAGTGATGATTTTAATTTGTGGCATGCTAGATTAGGACATGTTCATTATCAGCGATTAAAATTAATGTCTAAGGAAGGTTTAATACCTACAGTTGACATGAATGTTGATAAATGCAATACATGCATGCTTACAAAAATCACTAGGTTGTCATTCAAAAGTATTTCTAGAACATCAAACTTGCTTGAACTTGTCCATAGTGATTTGGGTGATTTGCATTCTACTCCATCTATAGGAAATAAGAAGTACTACATAACATTTATAGATGACTGTTCTAGATATTGCTATGTGTACTTGCTGCATGCTAAAGATGAAGCTTTAGACAAGTTTAAAGTGTATAAAGCTGAAGTAGAACTAATGCATGATTTGATTAAGAGACTTAGAACTGATAGAGGTGGGGAATATTACGATCCGGTATATTTCCAGATGAATGGTATCATTCATGAGACTACAGCACCATATACACCACAACAAAATGGTGTAGCTGAAAGGAAAAATAGAATCCTAAAAGAGATGGTTAATTCCATGCTATCCTACTCAGGTTTGAGTAATGGATTTTGGGGTGAGGCTATGCTTACAGCATGTTAATTACTTAACAGAGTTCCTAACAAAAGGAACAACACTACCCCATATGAGCTTTGGCACAAAAAGAAACCAAATCTGAATTATCTCCGAGTTTGGGGATGTAGAGCGGTAGTGAGACTACCGGCTCCCAAAATTAAATCATTGGGAGAAAGAGGTGTTGATTGCATCTTCATTGGATATGCTGAACATTCGAAAGCATATAGGTTCTATGTAACTGGAACGAATGATTCCATTTCGGCTCACACCGTAATTGAATCAAGAGATGCAATCTTTGATGAGAACCGTTTCTCATCGATACCTAGACCTCAAGATTTGATTTCTAGCTCTACAAGGGCTGCGTTAGAAGATGATGTGGGTACATCCTCTGAAATTACATCGTTTGAGCCTCGTAGAAGCAAACGGGAAAGGATTGAAAAATCCTTCGGACCAGATTATCAAATTTATTTGATTGAGGGTTCTAGAAATGATATTGAGTATCAATACTCATATTGTTATCACATTGATGATGATCCTATAACCTATAATGAGGCTATGAAGTCTCAAGACGTGTCATTCTGGAAAGAGGCAATAAACGATGAAATGGATTCTATTATTGGGAATAATACATGGGTATTATCTGATCTCCCACCGGGTTGCAAGCCATTGGGCTGCAAATGGATTTTCAAAAAGAAAATGAAAGTTGATGGATCAGTTGATAAATTTAAAGCTCGGTTGGTTATCCAAGGCTTTAGGCAAAAGGAGGGTATTGATTTCTTCGATACTTATGCTCCGGTTGCCAGAATTTCTACTATTAGATTATTGATTGCACTTGCTGCAATTAATAATCTAGTTGTACACCAAATGGATGTCAAGACAGCATTCTTGAATGGTGATTTGGATGAGGAAATCTATATGAAGCAACCTGAAGGATTCATTATGCCGGGAAATGAAAACAAAGTTTGTAAGCTAATCAAATCATTGTATGGGCTGAAACAAGCACCCAAACAGTGGCATCAAAAGTTTGATGAGGTAATCTTGTCTAGTGGATTCAAGTTGAATCAAGCAGACAAATGTATTTACAGCAAATTTGACGACTCCGGTAATGGAGTAATCATTTGTCTGTATGTTGATGATATGCTGATTTTTGGTACTGACCAAAAACAAGTAGACCTTACAAAGGACTTCTTATCATCAAGTTTCTCTATGAAAGATATGGGAGAAGCGGATGTGATTCTTGGCATTAGAATCAAGCGTGAGAACAAGAGTATAGCACTATCACAGTCTCATTATGTTGAGAAAGTGCTTAAGAAATTCAATTATTTAAATTGTTCTCCGGTAAGCACTCCCATGGACCCAAGTGTGAAGCTTTTGCCTAACACAGGTGAACCTGTTTCACAACTTGAGTACTCTCAAGTCATTGGATGTCTAATGTATGCAATGACGAGTACAAGGCCCGATATAGCTTTTGCAGTGGGAAAACTGAGTAGATATACTAGTAATCCTAGGACTCATCACTGGGAAGCTATTAGGCGAGTACTTAAGTACCTCAAGGGAACCATGCATCATGGTTTGGTGTATATTGGTTTTCCCTCGGTCTTGGAGGGATATACCGATGCAAGTTGGATTACCAATTTAGAAGATCATTCTTCTACAAGTGGTTGGGTATTCTTGCTTGGGGGAGGTGCCATATCTTGGGCATCGAAGAAGCAAACTTGCATCACAAGTTCGACTATGGAATCTGAATTCATAGCCTTAGCGGCAGCCGGTAAAGAGGCAGAATGGCTAAGGAATTTGGTATATGAGATTCCACTGTGGCCAAAACCGATAGCGCCCATCTCTATCCACTGTGATAGTAAGGCAACTTTGGCTAAGGCGTATAGCCAAATGTATAATGGTAAATCGAGACACCTGGGCGTTAGACATAGCGCGGTTCGTGAACTGATCACTCACGGGGTGATATCGATTCACTATGTTCGGACACAACATAATTTAGCTGATCACTTGACAAAAGGATTAGCTAAGGACTTGATAAAGAAGTCATGTTTAGGGATGGGCTTAAAGCACATCTAAGTCGCTTATCGTAGGACACCTTAATTCCCTCTTAGTATGACGCTAAGAGCTGAGTTAAGTACAAGCCTATTCTGAGAGACTTGAAGCACATGGTAATATCCATCCCAAAGTTGTGCTTGTTTCCTGCAGAGAAAGGGAGGATGAAGTTTATCTTCTTAATGGATCTTTTGGAAAAGTGCATTGCAGGTGCATGCTAAAAGAATCTACCTATGTAAGTGTGAAGTGAGCCGCTTCAATTAGCTGGTGCTTGGCTAAGTATACACTTATGAATGGATAGGGACACATGGCTGAAATAGTGTCAAGTTGTACTGGAATAGTAGTAAACTTGTGTGTTTTTTATTTTCCCGTACTCAAATGGGTTGAAGGGTACAATTCTTAGAACACCCCGATTCTCGAGTATTGGAAGATACTATACTATGTGAAGTTCAAACCTAATGGACACTTCACTTATGCACAATGTTTTGTTCGGTTCGAACGCTTTTTAGTGTTCAAGAGTATAACCCTAAAATGGGGGAGGATTGTTGGAGATTTTAGGGTTTATAAGTTGTGTAAACCTGTTAAGTTTGTTTTGTAAAGAAACAAAACAATTTTGTATGCAAATGAGCTCAGTTTGAGATTTTGATCAGTGCTTATCGCGTCTCATTTGAACTTTATATGCCGCGTCATATTTGAACATTAGCTTGCTAATGTGTTGTTGAAACGCGGCAATCAATGTTGAGTTCAAACGCGGGACACACTGAACAAAGTCAATGGACAACATTTTTCAAAGTTGAATCAATGTGTCGGTTGGATTGTTTAAATTCAATTTGCTGAGAAATATGCGTATAGTGTTTTTCCACATGTCATGATAAGCTTTCTCATCCATTTTAATTGGAAGAAGACGTTTTTGACTCAAAACAGGGTTTGCTCTATTTTGATTCAAATTAGGGTTTGCTCCAAAATCTGATTTCATATTCCAGTACAAAACTCTCGTTTTATCTCAGTTTGTATTTCGGATTTCCTAATCGGAAGAAATACTGAATTTGGAAAACGACAAATAGTACGTGATTCAAGAAGAATCCAAGTCTTATTGTGTTTGAAGCATCGACTAGAAGAATCCGAAGAACTACAATATTTTTCCATTTTGTTATTGGCTACAAATTATCTACATTCATGGCATCGTTGTACAAATTTCTTCCAACCCGTCAGTGAATTTGATGGAGTCTGGCAAAGAAGAATTTGACCAACCCGAAGACCAGACGGAATCTCCACCGATTCACGACCTCACAAGCAACTCTAAATCAATCACCGATTTCGCCATCAATTTATTTTCTTCTTAATTTATATGTTCTATTTTGATGGGAGTTATTCTATTTTGGCTCTGTTCTTTTGAACATAATTTAACTGAAATTTTATTATACCGAACTTAATTAAACTGTACTGAACTTTATTAAACTGTACTGAACTTAATTAAACTGTATTGAACTTTAGTAAACTGTACTGAACTTAATTTAACTGTATCGAATTTTATTTAACTTTACTGAACTTAATTTACTGTATCGAATTTAATTTAACTTAACTTTACTGAACTTAATTTGTTGAAATTGAAAAATTATATATATGTATAGTATATTTATATATGTGTGTATTTGTCATCATTTTTTCAAAATGATAAAATTATATAATTCATTAATTAACTTGCTCAAAAAAGTTTCATCATTTTTTCTGATAAATATATATGTATTTTATTTTTCATTTTTTTCAAATTATACTTGCTAAAAAATTGCATGAAGCCCTAAACGTTTCATTTTTTAAAAATAGTACAACTAAAGAAATCGTGGAAGATACTCAAAGTCATGCCTCAAGTATCTGATGATCGCCAAAGTGATATAATTACAGCTACATTTACTTTGCACAACTTCATTCGCATGCATAATTTTTCAATAGCCATTGTAGCTAATGAGACCGTGCTGGGAAGAGCAGATTCAAATTTATTTGATCAACAGCGAAAAGATGAGATGAATCAAGTACGCAACATGATAGCGTTTCAAATTATTGAGGATTATCCAGATGATGTAGTGGAAATGAACATGGATGAAGATGATGATATGTAAAATTACACATGAATGACATTGTACGTTTCCATGTAAAAAATATATTGTATTATGTTTATTTCCACATGTTCTTTAAATTCATATCAAGTGCAACAAAGTTTACTTTCATTTTAAAACGGATGCAATAGTTTCCCAAGAGGCGTGGACACAAACTTGAAAAATCGTTGAATCATATATGTCTTATGCTTTTCTAAAAATTATTTAAAAAATTAAAAATAAATTAAAATTTTGAATAATAGAGTTGGAAACTATAAATAAATTGGATTGACTTGTAAAAAATTATATTACATTTTTTAACTTAAATTAATTTAAGTATATTTAACTGTACTAAACTTTATTAAACTGTATTGAACTTAATTTAATTGTACTGAACTTTATTGAACTATATTGAACTTAATTTAATTGTACTAAACTTTATTGAACTGTATTGAACTTAATTTAACTGTACTGAACTTTATTAGACTGTATTGAATTTAATTTAAATTTACTGAACTTAATAAAACTGTACTGAAGTGCAAAAGAACAGAGCCGCATAGAATTTGTCGGCGTCTTAGGTGCTAACTGCTAATTAACCTTGCCTGATTTTCAGGCCTAATTTATTAGGGCTCTAACTTATTTTTCTGTGTTCAGTTCATCAGACATTGGCCTTTTGGTTTTGTAGTCATGGCAAATTTGAGGCAGTTAATAGAGTTTTATTGACCTGAGTTTGAACTTTTAAGGGTATGAATGCAAATTTAGTCCGCTTGATAGAACGTGTATAAGCTGTGGTTGACTTGGATGATCCCCGGAAGATGTTTGATGAAAGTCCTTGAAGGAATTTCTGCAGTGGAGGACGGAGGTATTCTGATTTCGCGCATACATTATATTACATGAAGGTGGAATCTTTCATTGCAATTTTATTTCAGAAGGGTTTGACAGAATTAATTTCAATAAGTAAGGAACAAAGAAGAAACTTGACATCCCTGCAGCTTGAAGAGTTGGAAGCAGAGCTCACTCAAAGTTCATTATCCACCTCTTTCTTGGAGGCAGTGTAATTTAGATGAGCGTGGTTTACTTAATACCTTGAAAATCAAGGTGCGGTTTCAGATTAGTAAGTTGGTGGCGTGCTTGGAGGAGGTGGGGATTTGTATATGGAAGGAGGTGGTGGAGACTTGTAAACATCCATGGGAGGTGGAAAAGGTGATGGGGGTGGTGATGACTTGTATATATATGGAGGAGGTGTTGCTGGGGAAGGAGGCGGTGGTGACTTGTAAATGTAGGGAAGAGGTGGTGATGAGGAAGGAGGTGGGGGTGACTTGTAAATATGGGGAGGAGGTGGTGACGGGGAAGGAGGTGGCGGTGACTTGTAAATGTAGGGAGGAGGCGGTGATGGGGAAGCAGGCGGTGGGGACTTATAAATATAGGGAGGAGGTGGTGACGGGGAAGGACTAAGGAGGTGGCGGTGACTTGTAAATGTAGGGAGGAGGTGGTGAGGGTGACGGTGGTGGAGGAGACTTGTAGATATGAGGAGGTGGTGTTGGGGAAGGAGGTGGTGGTGACGAGGAAGGAGGTGGCGGTGACTTGTATATGTAGGGAGGAGGCGGTGATGGGGAAGGTGGCGGCGGTGATTTGTGATTATAGAAAGGAGGGGGTGACCGGGAAGGAGGTGGAGGTGACTTGAAAATATAGGGAGAAGGTGGTGACGGTGACGGTGGTGGAGGAGACTTGTAGATATAAGGAGGAGGTGGTGATGGGGAAGGAGGTGGTGGTGACTTGTAATTGTAAGGAGGAGGTGGTGACGAGGAAGGGGGTGGCGGTGAGTTGTGAATGTAGGGAGGAGGCGGTGATAGGGAAGGTGGTGGCGGTGACTTGTGATTATAGGGAAGAGAGGGTGACGGGGAAGGTGGTGGCGGTGACTTGTGATTATAGGGAGGAGGTGGTGAAGAGGAAGGAGGTGGCGGTGACTTGTGAATGTAGGGAGGAGGCGGTGATGGGGAAGGTGGTGGCGGTGACCTGTGATTATAGGGAGGAGGGGGTGAAGGGGAAGGAGGCGGTGGAGATTTGTAGATATAAGGAGGAGGTGGAGAAGGTGATGGAGGAGGTGGTGAACTATAAGTGTATGGAAGAGATGGTGTGGATGATGGTGGCGGTGGTGATTTGTAAACATAAGGAGGTGGTGGTGGCTTGTACTGGTTCTTGGGCTGTTCTGAGTCTTTGGGTGGTGACTTGGGTTTTGAAGAATTACTCTCATCATCAGCCATCACATTAGTCATCACCAGGCAAAATGCCACTACAACAATCAAACTCCGCCAGGTCCCAGGCAGCCGAACTCTCCCCATCTCTGATAATATCGAATAACTCAGGTCAGTGTTTCTCTTCTGCTCTGGCTTGTGTCTATATAACATGTCCATAATCTACTCTGTTTATAGTGTTCGCTTTGAGCTTTATGGTTGACTGGTATATGTTTCTTTACTGCCTTAAACAAGTTCCCAACAACTCTTTTGCGCTATTTTATTAAACTTCCCATATTTAGTAGGACATATATCCCACAGCTGCTCACCTTACAGTTTGTGGACTGCCACTAACATTCCCGATTCAAATATTTGTCGACTACATTTTTGTAGTAATGTCGGTAGCTCTTGTGCACGATGTTGTCGCTGCAATCAAATTAGACCCAAATACAAATTTTGAAATTGTCGGTATATGCTGTCTTACCATTCTGTTTGCAGGAAGTCAGAATGGATGTACTAAACTTTATTATATAGTTGCTGGTGCATCTGATCTGTTTATCTCGGCATGGAACAACCTCTTAAATTATTTCATAATTTGTTTCTGAATGTGTTGACACCTTAAACTGTTTGAACTGTCGCAGAATACAGTACTTTGCAGACAAATGTCGGCTGTCATAATATCATGTAGCTGAATACTGCTGTTTAAATTTTAAGTATCAGAAATTTCAATCTCAATAATGAGGATAAAACTTCATTTTGCATATTCTGAAATCTGAAGTAAATTGGTTTCGAAGTACCAATTCACCTGTTTTCTAACTATCCAGTCTTTTCGTTCTCCTTTCACTTTTCTGACTTGATGCGCATATGCAGGTCTTCACATATCCAATTATTTAGCCATGCGACCCAAACTGAGGTTCGACCAACAATAACGGCGCAGGGACGATTTGAATTCGGAAGTCACTTATAAATACAGGCTAGTTCAAGGAGTTATGTCTTATATGTGCTTTACATAAGGGAGTCATTTGTACAAAAAAGAAAAAGACTCCTGGCCATCTTGTAAATCATCAAAGTAATGGGAGGTTGTTAGGGGTCAGAGTGTGTAGGGATGCCCCAAGCATTTGTCATTTTTTCTTGGCAGCTGATTGTATTCTTTTTCTGTTGGCCACTGGGCAAAACTTTAACGCCACCAAGAATATATTTCTGGAAGGAATTGAAAGGCGGTCTGGACAAAAAAGTGAACTACAAGAAATCTGTTATGTTCCGTAACAACAGATCATTAATATTCAGACATATAGAAGATAGATTCTAGAGGAAGGTCCATGGTTGGATGGGAAAGTGGCTGTCATCGGAAGGTATGGAGATCCTTATTAAATCAGTTTTGTAGGCTCTTCCTGTTTATGTTATGTTTTGGTTTAAATTCCAAAGTTACTGTGTAATCGATGTATGAGCATTATAATTAATTTTTGGTAGGTTAAAGGAGAAGGTAACAAGTGTATCCACTGGGTTAAAACGAATAAGCAGTTAGAAAGAAAGAGGAGGATGGCGGTATGGGATTTATTTAAATGTTATGAATTTTTCAATGAGGCTATGCTATTTAAACCGGGATGGGTACTGAAATCTTGTGAGGTTGCTTTGGTTGGTAGAGCTTTCGAGGCTAAGTATTTCATTAAGGTAGATTTTATGGAAGCTAGTCTTGGCAGCACTCCCTCTTATGCGTGGTGGATAAGCATGTGGGAGGCAAAAGAAAAGCTGAAGATGGCCGAGTTTATGCCGAAAATTGTTGTTGATAATTTGTCTATGTATGATTTGTCGGTTAAGAGTATCTGCAATGTTTTGTTGGAGTTTAATAGAGCAGAGGAAGCTAACGGATCCAATAGAAAGAAAGGAGCCAATTATGGAAGAAGTTCTGAGGAGCAAAGTGCAGACGAAGGTAGGAATTTTTTATGTTGAGAATTTATAATGATACTTTACCATCTGCGGCTAATTTAGTTAGACGAGCTGGATGTCATATGGATTTGAAATGCAAAATTTGTGAGAGGGTTGACAAGTCATTAAGTTACGTTCGTGTATGGTCAAAATGAGTTTCTGGCAGGACTTATTGTTATTGAAGGGGGAATAACATGTGGGATGATGAGAGTAATAAAAATGCAGAAGAGTGGGTTTGGCATACTGTGAAAAGATGTCATCTAAAAGACCTGTCATATTTGTTTTATGGAGCGTATACAATTTGGTTTAACAGAAATCTGGTCTGACAGGAAGTGATGAGAGTGTGAGCTGTGCGGTGGCAAAGACACAGACGCATGTTCGAGAAATATCATATAAAAGAGTCTCTTTCTTTCTTTGGGCTCAACAAGGATCATTCCGGCCACCAATGGAGACCGATCTATGGTGCAAGGATTCGTCAAGGTGAACACTGATGGTGCGCTCGACTTACAGACTTGGTTCTGTTTTGAGGAGAAGGTGGATCAAACAAAAAAAACATTCTATAAAGTGTTCAGTGTAAGATTTATCCGAACACTTTACTATTTACTTATGTCATTTAGTTCAGTCGCTCCGTTGTACTTTGAGTAAGATTTACATTCGTACTTTATAAAATACTATGAATTATGTTTCGAGACTTGCTTGATAATTATTCAAGCGAATCGTGACAATACTGCTTTGAGAAGCCTTCGCCCTTCACTGTGGAGTTTGTTGCTACAATTTTTGTTCAAGAGGTTTGCCGCTATATGAATGGCAACAAAGATAGTTGACGAGGTTTGCAGCTTATATGGAATCACGTAATCGGAATCCCAATCTATTCAACATGAGTCCAAAACAATGTGAGACTGAGAACTTACCGATTCAGAGTTGCTTTTCATTCAAAAAAAGAAAAGAAAAAAAAAGGTGCCGACGCAGTATACCTTGGAAATAGGCACCCTACCAAAAAGCGTACTGATAACAACACCAACTTATCTTACAATGAGAAATCTCCAACATCAGCAGGAAATACGTGCAGGCCATTACACCAATGTTTGAATCAGATACCATCTACAAGTGATTTCCTGAAGAAACGTGACGCGTTCTCCTTGGCATCTAAAATGTTTTGATGGCGTGCCTTCTCTGCCTTCAGTTTCTCATTCACTTCTCGGATTCTGCCCTCTGCTAATATCATCTCATTTTCAATCTCAAGAAGAATTTTGTTGTTTCTGTGACGTATTGCCTTCATGAATGAAGAAGATTCCACTGACTTTTTTGTCTGGTACATATCATCTAAACCCTTAGCAACCCAACTGACATCTACTTCTGCTTTTTCAAGGTCACGCACATCTGTTCGAAAGACTTCTAATTCAGCCAGTGTGATGTCTTTCGTACTCAGTTTTTCCATCTTTTGATAGATGGCACAAGCAAATTCTAATAAATGGCATCGAAAGCTGCTCTCAAACAAACAATTGGCGACTATATCTCCTTGATTTGAGAAAATAACTTGAGCAGCAGATTCAAATTCTTTTTTCACTTTATAACCTGCTAATGTAGAGATGTTCAGGCTCGAACAACTGCCATCTTTAGGTGACTTCCAGGAGAAATGCATTGCTTTCTCCTTGGCCTTCAAAAAGGTCTGTAAAATAGTTGCAGTCTTTTCTTTCTCCAATTCCAGATTTATTCTGATAGCAGGAAGTTCCTGTTGCTGCAAATATAATTCCTTTTCGAGAGTTTCAATACATTGTTGGTTCTTCTCCCGTTCTTCATCCAAGAGTGAAGAACGCTCCACATAGAGTTTTGCCATATAGATTTCATCTATCCTCTCTGCTAGCCAACTGACTTTTAGTCGTGCTTTCTCAAGATCATTCACATCTGTCTGCATAGATTCTAGCTCATCTAGTGTGACGAATGAGAATGTTAACTTTTTGAGTTTCTCATAGATGGCACAAGCACTTTGTAACACGTCCATACGAGGAGTACCCTCAAACAAACAATCAACTGCAATATCTCCATGTTTGCGGAAAATGGACTGGGCAGTTTGAGTGAATTCTTCTTTCACTTTGTAACTTGCCGGGAAAGTCATAGCATCCATCAGAGGCTTCTGATCAGCAGGAATAGTTGAGAATTTTTGTGAAAAGCCCGTGGGAGCTGGCATTTTCTGTTTTAAAAAAAAGCATAAATAGAACTCTTTATGAAACACTATCCGGATGGAAATAGAACAATAATTGGCAGCTCCACTCAATCTCAGGCAAGCCAAAAAAATTTCTCAGGATAAATAAAAAAGGAAAGATATCAGAGTGAAGCCGGTTTCTGGAATGACCCTCTTTTCAGCTTGACTTCATATGCTTAACTAATTGCATTTTGCGGAACAAAGACAATTTATAGCTTCCTTTCTACTCAATCAAGCAACAATGTAGGTAAAGAAAACTAAATCTCCCACCAATGACAAAACAGGAAGAAAAAAAAAAGTATAATGTCTAAGTTTGTAAACTCCCACACAGATTCAAAAATAAATAAAAACTAAAAGAAGAATAAATTGGAAACCCTAGAAAACAGTCAGGCTGGTAGAACAGAGCGGCATTTCGTCAAACACAGTGCAGAGCAGACAACAATACAATCTCAGGTCCACAATTTGACAGGAAAACAAAGTGGCTGTAGTTTACCGGAGTGTTGGGGCCGCGATCGACCGAAGCGGAATGCCTCAGAGCATTGGTCCTCGGCCTTTTAGGTATGCTTTCGCCCATGGCGCAGCGGTTCATCTTGCTAAGCGCCGACATACTGAGCGCGGTGGCGGTGGCAGTGGCGGTGGCGGCGGGTGTAGCAGATGGTCGAAGGGAGAGCCAAGAAGTGAGTTTTCAACTTTTGTACTAAATCTGTTCACTTTTGAAAGGCTGATGACCTGTGTCGGGTGTTTAAAGTTTTTTTTTTTTTGAGAGTGGGTGTTTAAAGCTTTGAATAAACAGAAAATGACAAAAAAAGGGGTTTAGAGCATGTCCAATGCAAGTCCACTTTGTATTGGGACACGTGAAAAGTGGACTTGGCTAGACCCACTTTGTATTGGAGGGAAGACCACTTTGCTTGGGGACACGTGAAATGTGACTTGGCAAGCTCACTTTGGTGTCAAAGCATCTCCAATGCAAGCCCATTTGATGCCTAGAGACACGTGCCACTTCATTTCACGTGTCCCCAAGCAGGAATTGTCCACCAAAGAGGGCTTGACCACTTCCATTGGTGGGGGCCCACACGTGCCACTTCATTTCACGTGTCCCCAAGCAGGACTTGGGCTTGCCTCCAATGCAAAGTGGGCTTGCCAAGTCACATTTCACGTGTCCCCAAGCAAAGTGGTATTCCCTCCAATGCAAAATGGGTCTGGTCAAGTCCACTTTCCACGTGTCCCAATGCAAAATGGGCTTGCATTGGACATGCTCTTATAACCATGGCGATGGTGGTTACAGTCTTCATGAAATAATTTACAAGGCCAACAATCTTACCAGATCATTCATTCAGTGTGACTCAAAATTCCAATCTAGCATGAAATTTCTTTATCTCCCTGAGTTCGAGTGGAGTAAACCGCCAGCTGGAACTATTAAAATTAACTGTGATGCTTCTTGGGAGGCTTCAAGGGGAGGAGGAATTGGTATTGTTGCTAGAGACTGCAGTGGTAATGTCTTAGCAGTTAGAGCCCTTAGAGGAATAAGCATTCACAGTAGTGTTGTTTGTGAAGGCATTGGTTTGTTGGAAAATTTCAAAATGGCAGAGAACCTCAAAGCAGATAGGGTTATTTTCGAGACAGATTGCGCGGATATTGTTAAATGGATTAACATCTGCCCGGATGTCATGATTGCTAAGGAACATTGGTTTAAGGCTAGTTTACAAATGTTACATCATCATTTGGATTTGAAGGTTTTCCTTATTCGAAGAGAGGCAAACGTCGTTGCAGACCAGCTAGCTAAGCGTGTGATCGATCATAACTGGTGCTGGACGAGACTAGACTGTTGTCCAAGACTTACCTGTTTTTCTAGTTGATTAAAGTCCTCTTTTCTTGTTTGAAGCATTGTTGCTTCAGTTATCAAAAAAAAAACCATCACATACATAATGTTTAGTGTGCAACGTCCCAGCTAAAGTCATCTCTAAATATTATACTGTCAATTTAGTCTCAAATTAATGTTATGTTAATTCTATTTTGGTACAATATTGATGTTCCCTTGTGTGGCATGTGTTTGGCAAAACGTTGTTAGACAATTCGAGCAGGAGTTCAGGGGGAGTTCGAACATATCCTAGTACTTCTGTACAGCGTCAAGACGCAAAGGATATTTTCCGGAAGATATTGGCAACGAAGATTTCGTCAAGTTAAAGATGGCGTGCGACTTATTCGAGCAGGATATTCGAATGAATATACGCAATTGAAGACGACGTGACTTGCCTGGGAAAGAAGACGACTTCGTATATTCTTCCAAAGATTTGTGAAAGATATACATCAAATATTCCAAAATATTTGATGGGATTATCTTGTGGGAATTAGGGTTTCGTCCGAGCCTATAAATACGAATGCAAAGGCAACCCTAATTCCCATCGCTTTCAAGATCAAAAATACACGAAGAAATCCTATCGATTGGAAAAGAAGAAAGCGACGGCCGTTGTGTTTTCCCCACTAGAAAAACATCGGTGTGAGCTCAGTCTGATACGTGCCATTCAGATTGACCAGAGGTGATCAAGTTCAGAGCACAAACAGAACAACCAGCTTTCAAGTGAAAGCGACCGAGCTTCAGGAGATGTTCGAGTACGTTTGGACAGAAGGTCTGGACGAAGGGGATCAAGGGGAGTTGCGATGAACCTTGGTTGCAAATCTGAGAGACGGAGTAGTAGAGGCTAGGCAATTATAAGGTGTAAGTGTAAGTCCACTGAAAAGCTCTATACTCGTAATAAAGATTTGTTGTCCCTTTTCCGGGTGTGGGAAACCCCCCAGAGTAGGCGTAGCCGAACTGGGTTATCAATCTGTGCGTACTCGTGTTTTTATTGTTCTGTTCGTACTCGTTGTGGAACTGTGGTAGAAAGAGTTCAAGGTCTGTCCAAACACAACCTAGAACACTTGCTTGAACAGGGGACATAATTTCAATTGGTATCAGAGCAAACACTCGACACACTGAGTGGGATCCTGAACTGTTCAAAATGCCTCTGAAGGAAGGACAAAGCATCACCAGACCTTCGCTATTAGAAGGATCAAACTATGCCACCTGGAAACCTATGATGCGATCCTTTCTGAAATCCCTAGACGAGAAAGCCTGGATGACCGTTCAGAGAGGGTGGACTGAACCTATGATGAACAACCTCACTGGAGAACCTGTTCTAAAACCAGAAACCTTATGGAGTGAAGAGGAGAACAAAGCATCCATGGGAAACGCAAAGGCAATGAATGCGATCTTCTCGGCAGTTGATGAAAATGTCATGAAGCTGATTATCAATTGTGAAGTGGCTAAGGAAGCATGGGACATTCTCCAAACAGCCTTTGAAGGTACAGACAAGGTTCGAAACTCTCGTATGCAGGCTGTCACAACAAAGTTCGAATAGATGAAAATGAAGGAGAGTGAGTCCATCGCTGAGTACAACACCAGGGTTCTGGAACTGTCCAACGAAGCGTCTGCCCTTGGGAAACCCATCGACGAGGATAGATTGGTGAGCAAAGTCCTAAGATCACTCCCTCCGAGATTTGCTATGAAGGTAACAGCCATTGAGGAAATGCATGACATCTCCAAGTTGAAACTGGACGAGCTGACTGGTTCCCTCAGAACCTACGAGATCAATCATAATTTCCAAATTGGATAAGTGAAGGGAATTGCCCTGAAAGCAGATTGGGCAGAAGACAAATCAGAAGCTGACTGCTCCACTGAGCAACTGACCATGATGGCTCAGAACTTTGGAAGAATGGTGCGGAAAATCAATAAGCGTGGTCCAGAACAGGGGCAGTCCTCATCAACCGGTTTCCGAAACTGGAAAACCGACAGGTCTAGGTCCAGTGACTCAAGGCAAGACTCATCTGACAGAAGAAAGGAAGAAATTCAGTGTCATGAATGCAGAGGGTTCAGTCATATTACTTCACAATGTGCGAACACACTCATGAAGAAGAAGGCAATGGTCGCAAGTTTCAGTGATAGTGAGTCAGATGAAGAAAAAGGAGGCACAACCACAAACTTTGTGGCCTTTGCTTCAACTCTGGAGGAATACGGTAGCACCAGTGAAACTGTTCCACCTCTGTTGGAACTCCCAGCTGAAGATCTCTCAGATAGTGACGGTGAAGAACTGACGCAGGAATCTCTGGCCGAGACATATAAGGATCTATATGAAAAGTGGCTGCTACTGATCAAGGTAAAGAAGAAGCTGAATGACACAGTTGCAAGCATCACTACAGAAAAGGATAAGGTCTGGGAAGAAGTGGAGATTCTGGTCACACAGAAGGCTGAACTTGAAGGCACGGTAACTTCCCTAAACTCTCAACTGGCTGATATGAAACAGGAAAGACAGTGTTTGCTTGCTCAGAAGACGGAGCTCCTGGGCACTATCTCCTCGCTGAAAGTTGACATTGAAAAAGACCGTGAAACTCATCCTGTTGGCATGACTGGGCTAAGAAAGGTTATCTCAGATCTAAAACGCAAGGAGGTGTTCCAACGAAGAAAGATAGATCAGCTGGAACTCCAGCTAGAATCAGAAAAAATGGACCGAGAAGTTGCTGAAAAGGAGCTCACTCACCTCAAACAGTCAGTGAGGATGTTGAACTCTGGCTCAGAAAATTTAGATGAAATCCTCAACGCTCAAAGGATGGAGGCAGGATGTAGAGGATTGGGGTTCGTGGGAATAAGGAGTTCAAAGGACACTGTGTGTGTTAAAGCTAAATCTGTGTCGGAACAGTTGCCTGAACAGAAGGTGAGAAAGCACCCTAGACAGAAAGTGGATCTGTCCCAAGACAAGTCCAGGACTACTTACATCAGTTCAAATCGGAAGAAAGACTTGCTGACATGTTGGTACTGCTACCAGATGGGACACATCAGACGGCAGTGTCGACTGTTTCTTGCTGAACGTCGAGGACACCAACAGCAACAGATCCAACCTCGACAGAAACAAGTTTGGATTCCGAAGGAACGACAGACAGTATGCATGTTAGCGTGCTGCTCATCAGGAGATACAGTGCAAGCCAGTTGGTTCTTCGATAGTGGATGCTCTGCACACATGACAGGTAACTCTGAATATCTCTCTCATATTAGACCTGTTGAGCAGATGCGGTTTGTCACCTTCGCGGATGGTCGGAAGAGTCGGGTGATTGGCTGTGGAACATTGAAGGTTCCGAATCTCCCTGCACTCGAGGACACTCTCCTGGTTGACGGTCTGACTATGAATCTCATTAGCATCAGTCAACTGTGCGACAATGGACACTATGTGTCATTCTCTCGTGACTCATGCCTAGTTCTTAACGAGCATGGTGATTCCGTAATGAATGGGAGAAGAAGGGCCAATGACTGTTACACCATCAGAATGGGAAACGAGAAGCTAAGGTCTACTCTCAACTATGTTCAAGCCAAACATCGAGTTCTGCGAGGGGGAGTGAAAAAGACCCTACACAATAGAAGGATCGCACAAATCAATTTTGGCAACCGTACCAGGCGATTGCTGGATCAGAGGGTGTCACAGTTACAGAGAGAGTTTGAACAGAAGATCACACAGTTGCAGAAGGAGTTCGAACTGCTCGCACAGATGAACGCCAGTTCACCAGAAGAGAAATTGAATGAGATTCCTCGGTTTGGAACTCCCAGATCCTCCTTGGGTCTGCGTGGGTTCATGAACTGAGTGTTCCAGGCAGTGGTCAGTCAAAGACGAATCCCCGGCTACAACAGTTGGACTGACCACCTAAGAAGGGAGCTGGAACAGATGGGAAAGTTCTTATGAGCAAATATTTTATTCCGAAAGATTCGAATTACGCCGTTTTATTTGAAAAGCGACTGGCGTATATTGAGAAGACGAAAAGGCAGGAGGATATTTTATTTTCAAATCTCAACTGTTGAGCGTGTCTTCTCTTCTCGTCTCCGAAACCCTAGATTGGAAGTCTCTCACTCTCGACTGCTCCGAAATCGACGATGGTGAACACAAGGAAGTCAGCCAAAACCGGTGCTATAATCGCGGAGAAAAGGAAGGAAAGCATGCAAACCTCAAAAGTGATGACAGCGAAATCAAAGATTCCAAAATCCAAGGCTGTGAAGATGAAAAAGGCATCGCCTTTACACGAGATGTCTGCCGAGGAGATAACTGCTGAAACTTCTCAGACAGTCACATCGGGTTTCACCCCTCAAGCGTGTCCACAATCGGAGGTAAATCCCATTCTTCCTTCGGTTCCTACAGTCGTTGAAAAATCTGTGGTTGTTGATAAAATTATTATGGGAGTTGAGAATGTTGGGAGTTTGGGTGCTGAAGCTAGGAGGGCTGTCAGTGATGAAGAAGCCGGTAGGGCTGAGATTTGTGTTGACAAGGACAAGATTGTGGTTGATGAAAAGGGTGATGAAGTTTCTAAATCTGTTGAAGAAACGGAACCCAGGATGTCAGTGTCAAGAAAGTCTGGTGTTTCAGATGTTTGTAAAGGAGCAAATTCATCTGTAAAGAGTATTGGGGAGATTGATGCTGTTGCAGAAGAGCCTGAGACTGCTGAAGGGGATAAAGACCTGGAGGATATGCTCAAAGACATAGATGAATTTGTTGAGAATCTACCAAAGGAAGTCCCCGGTGTTCCAGCTGAAGAGGAGTTAATTGATACTCCAGAGAATGTTGTGAGTGAGGAGACGACAACTGTTCCAGATGCTGTTCAGGACAGTCACCATGGTGCTCAGATGGATATTGATGACTCTCAGAAGACTGACGTTGAAGCAGTTCCTCAGATGGGTGATGATGAGGATTTGGTTCCTCTTGTGAAGTTAAAGAAGATGTCGAAGGAGAAGGAAAAGGAAAAAGTGGCCTTTGCGAAGTCTACAAAGGATTCTGCCCAGAAGGGCGCTAATGTACGCAGTGGTACAGGGGGAGCTGGTTCCTCCAAGAAAAGGAAGCGTGTCGCTCCAATGCCTGTTTCAAAAGACGCTGGGGGATGTGAAGTCCCAGGCCCTGATGCTGAGACTGTCCCAGTTGGCTTGGTTAAGAGGGGTGTTTGGTTTGTTAACAAAGATGCAGCAAGAAAGTGGCCATGCATCCAGAAGAGGAAAATCATACCTAAAAGATTGCTAGATGAGTCCCGGTATAAGGGAAAGGAGGTGGTTAAGGTTCTGAAAGAATCGGATCTGTTTTGGACGCTGGCTAGGTGCAAACCCTACAGTGAACAGCTTGTGCGTGAGGCAATGGCGAACTTGCCCCCTCATTTTGGGTTAGTTGGAGATCCTGAGTATGGAGTCTTCTTTGTTAGAGGGAGGAGAATTAAGATTGATCCGGAGCTAATCAATGTGTATTTCTCGATGGATGACCCGCCTGTTGACGAGGAGGAGGCAAATTTTGAGAAGATTGTGAGTACTATCACTGCGGGCTCTGTTAGGTGGAGACCTGAATCAGTTGTGCACACAGCAGACTTATCAACGTTTTATTCCATGCTGTTCTTCATTGCTGTCTTCAACTGGAGACCTTCTACACATCGATCAACAGTCAATAAGGACGTGGCTCAACTGCTGTATCAGATAGGGAACAAGCGGAAATTCAATTTAGGAAGAGTCATGTTCAAACAGATTGCTGAACATGCTACGTCAAAGAGGACTCTTCACCAGATCTACTTCCCATCACTGATTTATGAGTTGATTGTTTATCATGCCCCTGATTTGATGTCCTCCATTGACCAGCTTTCAAAGTCTCCCAGCAAGTTTGTTGTAGACCATAAGCTCTTCAAAGGGCGGCATGTGAACGATCTGAAAGGAGGGAGCAAGAAAGGGAAAGAAGTGGGAGAATCCAGCCGAGGGGGAGCAAAGATGGGTGTGGATGAGCGGAGCAAGCTGATGAGGGACCTTCAAGCCATCATTACTGCGGACAAGGAGCAACGTCGCAGAATCAACAGGCTCGCTCGAGCCCTGAGCTATCCCAGCGATGATGAGTCGGAAGCAACTGGCTCTGATGAAGACTCTATTGAAGAAGCTTCCGATTGAAGGTCCTCTGAAAAACTTTTACCCCTGATCTTTTAAACTTCTACTCTTAATGTGCTTGTTCTGGCACAGTATTTCTTTTGCTTTGCTGTTCGAACTAGTTCGGACCCCTTGCCAGTTTGTGGCAAAAAGGGGGAGTATTTTGAGTGGCGACAATTTTTGTTCCCTCAATTTTGTCTACTGTCTAGATAGATAGATAGATCTAGTGAATTGGTTTTGCCAAAATGCCAAGGGGGAGATTGATGTTCCCTTGTGTGGCATGTGTTTGGCAAAAAGTTGTTAGACAGTTCGAGCAGGAGTTCAGGGGGAGTTCGAACATATCCTAGTACTTATGTACAACGTCAAGACGCAAAGGATATTTTCCGGAAGATATTGGCAACGAAGATTTCGTCAAGTTAAAGATGGCGTGCGACTTATTCGAGCAGGATATTCGAATGAATATACACAATTGAAGACGACGTGACTTGCTTGGGAAAGAAGACGACTTCGTATATTCTTCCAAAGATTTGTGAAAGATATACATCAAATATTCCAAAATATTTGATGGGATTATCTTGTGGGAATTAGGGTTTCGTCCGAGCCTATAAATACGAATGCAAAGGCAACCCTAATTCCCATCGCTTTCAAGATCAAAAATACACGAAGAAATCCTATCGATTGGAAAAGAAGAAAGCGACGGCCGTTGTGTTTTCCCCACTGGAAAAACATCGGTGTGAGCTCAGTCTGATACGTGCCATTCAGATTGACCAGAGGTGATCAAGTTCAGAGCACAAACAGAACAACCAGCTTTCAAGTGAAAGCGACCGAGCTTCAGGAGAGGTTCGAGTACGTTCGGACAGAAGGTCTGGACGAAGGGGATCAAGGGGAGTTGCGACGAACCTTGGTTGCAAATCTGAGAAACGGAGTAGTAGAGGCTAGGCAATTACAAGGTGTAAGTGTAAGTCCACTGAAAAGCTCTATACTCGTAATAAAGATTTGTTGTCCCTTTTCCGGGTGTGGGAAACCCCCCAGAGTAGGCGTAGCCGAACTGGGTTATCAATCTGTGCGTACTCGTATTTTTATTGTTCTGTTCGTACTCGTTGTGGAACTGTGGTAGAAAGAGTTCAAGGTCTGTCCAAACACAACCTAGAACACTTGCTTGAACAGGGGACATAATTTCAAATATACAGTAGGATTTATTTAGGTTCATAAAATCAACCCTTAGCTTCATAAAAGAACAATGAATTTTTTCAATGAGGCTATGCTATTTAAACCGGGATGGGTACTGAAATCTTGTGAGGATGCATGCAGAGCTTTCGAGGTTAAGTATTTCACTAATTAAGGTAGATTTTATGGAAGCTAGTTCCCTCTTATGCGTGGTGGGAGGCAAAAGAAAAGCTGAGTTTATGCAGAAAATTGTTGTGGATAATTTTTCTATGGATGATTTGTCAGTTAAGAGTATCTACAATGTTTTGTTGGAGTCTAATATATAGAGCAGAGGAAGCTAATGTAAGGAGAGACGAATCTAATAGAAAGAAAGGAGCCAATTATGGAAGAAGTTTTGAGGAGCAAAGTGCAGACGATGGTAGGATTTTTTTTTTTTTATGTTGAGAGTTTATAAATGATACTTTACCATTTGCGGCTAATTTAGTTAGACGAGGATGTCATATGGATTTGAAATGCAAAATTTGTGAGAGGGTTGACAAGTCTTTAAGTTACGTTCGTGTATGGTCAATGAGTTTCTGGCAGGACTTATTGTTATTGAATGGGGAATAACATGTGGGATGATGAGAATAATAAAAATACAGAAGAGTGGGTTTGGCATACTGTGAAAAGATGTCATCTAAAAGACCTGTCATATTTGTTTTATGGAGCGTATACAATTTGGTTTAACAGAAATCTGGTCTGACAGGAAGTGGTGATGAGAGTGTGAGCTGTGCAGTGGCAAAGACACGGAAGCAGGTTCGAGAAATATCATATAAAAGAGTCTATTTCTTTCATTGGGCTCAACAAGGATCATTCAGGCCACCAATGGAGACCGATCTATGGTGCAAGGATTCGTCAAGGTGAACACTGACGGTGCGCTCAACTGATAGACTTGGTTCTGTTTTGAGGAGAAGGTGGATCAAACAAAAAAAACATTCTAAAGAGCAGCTAGAGGAGTGCAAGTATTGGAGCATGTATCATGTGCTTTGAGAAGGAAATGAAGCAGCGGACAAGATTGCGTCGAAGGCCAAGGGATGTAGTTGCTTAAGTTCTATTGAATCCATTCCTAATTGGATTTCTACTTTAGTGAATGAGTTTTAGTAGTCGTCCAACTCCTGAATCTTCTTTAAATAGTTCTTATTTTATTGGATGTCCAGGAAGAGACTATTTCATCCAATGTTTTCATACTGGAGAATCAAACATCTTTATACTTAGAAACATTATGATATACAGAGAGTTTTATAACAAAGAACTTTCAATTTCAACAACAAAGTAGCAGCTATTTGTAGCTTCTTTTCTTTTGATGGGTGTTAATGTTAAGTTAGTATCTGTTAGATAAAGTCTTGAACCCTGGAGGTTCTAAGTCACCGAGAGAGTGCCCTTCCACCGAGCCACTCACTTTGCCCTGCTATTGGTAGCTTCTGATCAGAACATCATTTTGAAGTGAATGTTGTGGTTTTTTTTTTATTAATTGCATATAGCAAACAAACAAGGCATACAGAGGACTTTACAAACGGCTGGAAAAGGAAATAAGTCTTGGACAATAGTCCAGTCGGGACCAGCTCCAAAGCTTTTTGCGCGCGTACTTTGACACATAATCTACTGCTCCGTTAGCCTCACGCCTTACCAGGAGAACTCTCCAATTATACAAAGACAACATTCTCATACAGCGAATGAACCAAAAATTATGACTATCTGCTATAGAGACACCGCAATAATGGGCTTTGAAAACATGTAAACAGTCTGTAGCAAATAAAACTTTATGGCAGTGCATTTGTTCCGCAAGTAGAAATGCTTCAAGAAGAGCTGAACCTTCTGAGTGTGTTGCACTGATTGCAGCAGAGATAAAAAAAAAGCTCGTATTGCAATAACAGCGCCCAAATGATCCCTTGCAACAGTCGCAACACCTGCATGATTGATATTAGCCGCCCAAAACCCATCAATATTAATCTTGATATATCCGGAGGGAGGAGCTTTCCATTGAAACTCATAATCTGAAGGAGTCCACAAGGAGTTGCAATTGTGACTCAAAAAGTCAGCTAGTAATATTTTGATTCTGGAAACTGCCTCTTCCTCTTGAGGGTCACATATAAAGTCGGTGTGACGAAATCTATTTCTTGCAAACCAAATATACCAAAGGGATGTCAAAACCAGGCAGAAAACATGAACATCAAAATGACGATAGCAGTAAAAGATCAAATCTGCGAAACAAACAAAATTCACAAAAAGATCAGTGCCTGGAATATGCAAAATATCCCAAACCAAGTTGGCCCACCAGCCAATACTAACGCATGAATATCAGTGTCAGAACTCCAACCAAAAAAGTGACATGTAGCGTCAACAGAAATATGTCTTCTGTTTGTGAGCTGTAGGAAGACCATTATGATACCCTCGCCATGCAAATATTTTCACCTTTCTAGGTAAAGGTGTCTTCCAAAGCATTTTCCAAAAGCATCTGACTTGGGAGTTATCAGAAACTTGACCTTGTGAAGCTTGATCTGAAGGATGCAATTGAGATGCCAAAAGATATGCAGATTTTATTGAAAATTCACCTGAATCCTTCCACTTCCAGTGAAGCTCATGTGATGCATCAGAATGAACTGAACCTTCCTGTAATAAAGGTATTGCTTTAAAAATACTACGCCAGCAAGGAGAAGGCTTAAAACCCAATGTCGCATTATATTGAAGAAATTTGTATCTCTGAAGTATTTAGCCTTCAAAACTCTCGAAACCAGTAGATGAGGATTGTTCATAATTCTCCAACCCTGTTTAGCCAAAAAAGCCAGATTCAGTATTTGTAAGTCACGAAAAGACATTCCACCATCCATTTTATCTTTTGTGAGAGTTACACTGTTAATCCAGTGCAAAGGCTGACGAGAGCTGGAATTGTGCCACCAAAACTGACGCATATAGGTATGTAACTTACGCACAATGCAAACAGGAAGTAAATGACATTGCATCCAATATTGAGGTATAGCTTCCAAAACTGATTTAATCAGTACCTCCTTTCCTCCCAATGAAAGTTGAGAGGAAGACCATCCTTGAGTCTTATTCCAGAAAAGCCGAAAAGGTCAACAATGCTTGAAAAATTATCACTCAACTTTCTCTTTAGCAGTAAAGGCATGCCTAGGTACTTAGAGTGAGTTGAGACTTTTTTAACTTGCAATGTCCGGTGAAATAGATCAATCAAATTTGGAGAAGCATTCTTGCTCAAGACCAATTCAGACTTATGAAAATTAACTAGTTGGCCTGACAATCTTTCATAATCAGCGAGCAACTTCTGCAGAACTGTCGGTGTTGAGTTATCAGCTTTAAAATATAAAATGCTGTCGTCAGCAAAAAGGAGGTGAGTAATAGATGGGGCAGATCTGCAAACTCGTATTCCAATAAGGCAGTTAGTAGTATGAAGGTGGTACAAGGAGCGACTGAGCCATTCAGTACAAAGGATGAACAAATAAGAAGAGAGTGGGTCACCTTGTCGCAAACCTCTGTGTGGTAGAAACTGATCGGATACGCAGCCATTGATTTTGAGTCTGTAAGTGACAGTGGTGGTGACAAACTTCATAATTTTTGAAACCCAAGAGGCCTCAAAACCAAGTTGCAGCAAGATATTCTTCAAATAAAGCCATTCAATTCTATCATAGGCCTTGGACATGTCTAGCTTGAGGGACACATAGACAGCTTGATCATCATTAAAAACATTTCGGGTATAGTGTGAAGTCTCATGAGCAATGAGATAATTATCGGTGATGATTCGATTCTTAATAAACGCTGTCTGAGCTGGTGAAATAACCGCGTCTATGAAACATTGAAGTCTGTTCACCAGAGCTTTGGAAATAGTTTTAGCCATGACCCCACTGAGACTAATTGGCCTAAACTGCTCTATCCTCTCCGCTTGCTTCCGTTTAGGAATAAGCACCACCAAAGTGTCATTTACATGATCTTCAATAACACTATCATTCAAAAAATTCAAACAGGCGGCTATAAAACTGTCCTTCATAGTACTCCAATGCTTTTAATAAAAAAGTGCAGGAAAGCCATCAAGGCCAGGGGCCTTGTATGGATTCATTTGAAATAGAGCAACTGTGACTTCAGCAGCAGTAAAGGGAGCTATTAAAAGAAGATTTTGGTCGTGGGTCACAATCGTTGGTACCGTAGATAACATGACTTTCAACTGATCTTCTGTTGCTTGTAGTTGGGTGATGAGTCGTAGTTGTACGACTATTTTATATGTTAAACCCCATCTCTTAGTGGTTACCTGTATATTATTTCACTACCTGTGCGTAGTTTTCATTCTCAGGTACATTCGGAGACCATGGAAGGAATATCGGCTAAAGGGAGCCTGTTTGAAGATGTTTGGCGTCGAAAGAAATGAAGTCCGAAGTTTGAGTCAGTGCAAACCACGGAGGGCTGAAGCATTAAAGGCGCGGAGGTCTTCTGAATTTCCATAATTGTTGAGACCTCCGCGGAATATAAATCAAGAGACGTCCGCGCGTGACAGCTGGCCGTAGAAATTTCCTAATTTCGGATTTGCATTCTCGGGAAGGATATAAATAGAATAAGACGAGCCAAACCCTAAGCGGCCAGACCTCGATTTTCAGTGTGAAAAAGAGACATGGTTTGGGAAGAAACAAGAGACGTTCAAGAGTTTGGAGAATTAGGGTTGACCCGATTTTGGAGAAGATAGCTTGGTTACGTGCTGATTTCAAGTGTTAGAGTTGAGCTGCAGCTTGATGGAGAATTCATCATTAGTAATTTCATTTCATTCTATTCAAACAACTTGATGATGTATTCCATTACGATGAGTAGCTAAATTCATATGTGTAGGCTAGAACTCGACATTGTGATGTTTTGACTTGAGACCTATATTGATTTCTATGTTTTGCGTTATATTATTATGCAATGTTTATGGAATTGATGTGCTAGCATGAGTGGAACCCTAGCGGGAGAGCTTCTGTTTGTTTGTTGATTCCGATTGTCAAAATTTACTAGCAACCTAGCGGGGATAGAAAACTAGGACACAAGTAATATACCACTAGGATTAAAAACCCTAGGACAACTTGTTTAAATCTTCATGCAACTCTAGCGAGTTAGGGTCTTGATTATCGCTAGCGCGAGATTAAGTACTAGAATAAGAACGGGGAGTACAACCTAGCGGGGAGCTCTAAGTTGTAGAACATTAGAATTCAAAACCAATTGGTCCATGATTTAGTCTTGCATCACAGTCGAAAGTTCTAGCTTGCACTTCTCTCTGATATTTGATACTTGAATTTGTGTGACGATTGCTCTCTTTATAGTTAATCATTGTTTCTTACTTGCGTTTTTATTTACTTGTTGAATTTCAAACCCCCCCCATTGTCACGCTCTTACTTAGTGAAACAGATTCTTATACCGATCTCTGTGGATACGACCCGACTTACCACTTGCCAGTCGGAGATAAAAGAAATATTATTTTTGACGGGTACAACGACGCCCGTCAAATTTTAGCGCCGTTGCCGGGGATTGGTAACGAAGAATCTCACTAAGTATTTCTTTCTTTTAGTTTTATTTTATTTTTGTTTGGGTTTATGGTTTGCTATGTATTCCTATTATAGTGAACCATTTTATGACGACGCTGTTAATCGAAGACTACCACCCCCCAGAAATCAGAAATTTGTTAATGAGTATGCTAGACTTCGTGCAGCTAGACACGAGGATTACGAGGATGAGTTGGATCGAGAATACCTCGGTGGAGGAAACCGATACGGACAGTTACCTAGGCGTCGGGATTCGGGACGCACTATGAGAGGACTTTATGCGCCGTATAGTGATGAGGAACCTTGGTACATTAGGATGGACGAGGACCCAATCAAGGAATTTAGGGATGAAGTGAGAGGCATGTTCAAAGAACTCACTCAAAAGATAGGCCAACAAGCTGAAGTCATTAACGAGCTAAAGGAGCAAGCGTCTCAAATTTCCAGCGCATTTTACAAAAGGCGAGAAGAAGAGCTGAACGAAGATTCTACCTCAGTGCAGGACGCGGACGCCTCACCAAAATGCGCGGACGCCTGAAGAAGTACAAAATAATCAAGAGACGTCCGCGGAAGATAAACAAGAGACGTCCGCGGGCTGCACTAATTCAGGTAAGGAAATTCCAATTTCTAACACTCCTCTACCAATCCCAATGCAGGTGATAGCTCCTAAGGACCACACAATTGACAAAGATGAGCTAGAAGGCAGATTGGAGGTGAGGAATGAGCAAAACGACCAAACGATGGAGAGCCCACTCACTACGAGTCATGAGGCACAACCCAAAAAGTGTAAGGACCCAGGTACTCTTACCATCACACGTGATGTTGACTCTTATATTTTGCAGATGGGAGATGCCAGCGATAACGGTCCTCTTGCACTGATTTTGGGACGATCAATCCTCTTTGCCACAAGGACCAAGAATGACATGGGAACAAAAATGTTGTCACTTGCGTTTGCTAACAAGACATCAAACTTCCATGTTCACGCGGATTCCGACCGTCCATACATGAGGAAGGGACCGAGACATGGCACGTTTGGATGGAAACCAGGATGTAGAGACACGAGAGCGCCACTCGATGAGGGATATGAGTATCACAAGGAAGTAAAGAAGTTTGACTTGGAGCAGCCATGGGATCCTAACTTGTGATCCCTAAAGAGGTAATGTCCAGCCAAGGACGTAAAACAAAGGCGCTTACCGGGAGGCAACCCGGTGTGTTTTTACTTTACACATGTTAGGAGTAGATTAATTAGTGGAATTGAGAATCTGATAATGCGCCCCAAGTGCATTTCTTTTCTATTTCTGGTGGTTTCAGGTGATTAAATGAAGAAAGGAATTCTACATCAGTGTAGTTCGTGCACGTCTCAACAAATATCTGCGCGGACGCTTGAGCAATTAAGCTAACTCAAGAGACTTCCGCGGCATTAAACGAAGAAGACGTCCGCGGAACATGGCAGATGGTAAATCACAGCAGCCACCACCACCAGACTATTAGGGGAGTACCAGTTCCTTCGTTTTTATTTTTATTTTATTGACTTTCATTTTTATTTTATTTGAGTCTGTTTTGGTTGTCCGTCTTATCTCTTGAGTTGTACCGTGAGGACACGGGTCAATTTAAGTGTGGGGTGGGATGTTATAGAGTCAGTCGGGTGTCGTGTCTGTTTTAAATTTTTATGCCGCATGTTTTGTGTCTTGAGGAACTCGTAATGAACTGATGATGTACTGCTATGCTTTTCCCCTATGTTGAAATCTTATTTCCAGCTTTTTATGACTATTGTGCTCATTTGACTAAAAATGCAAAATTTCAAAAAATTTCGATGCTTTGTTCTTGTGAGTATATGCAGGGATGTGGAGTTGACAGAAATGTCCTAGAAAGGTACGGTAAATTGCAGGAAGTTCTGAGTTTTTGGTTATGATGATTGAGAAAAGCGGTGGAGGTTGACGCTTCACTAGCCTAGCCCTGAGAGTAGCTCCGTCACCAAGTATACAAGTTTATTCATGCGTTCGCAGTGGTGGCGGGACAGAGAAAATGAAATGTCCATCTTTAGTCGAAGTAGCTGGGAATGGGTGGGTAACCCCTACCTTGCCTCATGCAGTAAAGACGAGGATGAGAAAAGAGCGGGACGCACTCCTATGTTGTTATCCGGAGGCTATGATTGGAGTGGTTCAAGGGCGCAAATGATTATGTGGACAAGAAACAAATCCAAAAGCCGAAGGCAAACCATCAAGTAGAAAAAAAGGAAAAAAAAATCAGACATCTGATTGATTCAAGCAAAGATGTGTCGTTTATCAAAGTGCATACAACTTAAAGAATTCAAGACTCAACGGTATGAAAGCAGTGAATAAATCATGTGTCAGAGAAAGCCGCTGACTCAAATCTAAAGACCAAAACTCAGAAAACAATGCAATGTCCGTGGTACCTATAGAGGACTATCTCCCAATCATCCAAGGTCGTTGGATTGCAACTCGCGAGGTAACAAGTATCGAAAAATCTATCTATACTCGCATTGTTAGAATCTTAAGCATGATAAGATTAATTACTGGATTTGAGATTGAGATGTAAGGATTAGCATGACTAGTACATTATAATTCGTTCTATGGCTTTGTTCTTGTTCGGGACGAACAAGTTCAAGTGTGGGGTAGTTTGATGAGTCGTAGTTGTACGACTATTTTATATGTTAAAACCCCATCTCTTAGTGGTTGCCTGTAAATTATTTCACTACCTGTGCGTAGTTTTCATTCTCAGGTACATTCGGAGACCATGGAAGGAATATCTGCTAAAGGGAGCCTGTTTGAAGATGTTTGGCGTCGAAAGAAATGAAGTCCGAAGTTTGAGTCAGAGCAAACCGCGGAGGGCTGAAGCATTAAAGGCGCGGAGGTCTTCTGATTTCCATAATTGTTGAGACCTCTGCGGAATATAAATCAAGAGACGTCCGCGCGTGACAGCTGGCAGTCGAAATTTCCTAATTTCAGATTTGCATTCTTGGGAAGGATATAAATAGAATAAGACGAGCCAAACCCTGCGGCCAGACCTCGATTTTCAGTGTGAAAAAGAGACACGGTTTGGAAAGAAACAAGAGACACGTTCGAGAGTTTGGAGAATTAGGGTTTGACCCGATTCTGGAGAAGATAGCTTGGTTACGTGCTGATTTCAAGTGTTAGAGTTGAGCTGCAGCTTGGTGGAGAATTCATCATTAGTAATTTTGTTTCATTCTATTCAAACAACTTGATGATGTATTACATTACGATGAGTAGCTAAATTCATATGTGTAGGCTAGAACTCGACATTGTGATGTTTTGACTTGAGACCTATATTGATTTCTATGTTTTGCGTTATATTATTATGCAATGTTTATGGAATTGATGTGCTAGCATGAGTGGAACCCTAGCGAGGGAGCTTCTGTTTGTTTGTTGATTCCGATTGTCAAAGTTTACTAGCAACCTAGCGGGGATAGCAAACTAGGACACGAGTAATATACCACTAGGATTAAAAACCCTAAGACAACTTGTTTAAATCTTCATGCAACTCTAGCGAGTTAGGGTCTTGATTATCGCTAGCGTGAGATTAAGTACTAGAATAAGAACGGGGAGTACAACCTAGCGGGGAGCTTTAAGTTGTAGAACATTAGAATTCAAAACGAATTGGTCCATGATTTAGTCTTGCATCACAGTCGAAAGATCTAGCTTGCAGTTCTCTTTGATATTTGATACTTGAATTTGTGTGACGATTGCTCTCTTTACAGTTAATCATTGTTTCTTACTTACGTTTTTATTTACTTGTTGAATGTCAAACCCCCCCATTGTCACGCTCTTACTTAGTGAAACAGATTCTTATACCGATCTCTGTGGATACGACCCGACTTACCACTTGCTAGTCGGAGATAAAAGAAATATTATTTTTGACGGGTACAACGACGCCCGTCAAATTTTGGCGCCGTTGCCGGTGATCAGGTCAAACCCTAATTCTCATAAAACTCTCGAACGTGTCTCTTGTTTCTTCCCAAACCGAGTCTTTTTTTTCACATTGAAAATCGAGGTCTGGCCGCTTAGGGTTTGGCTCGTCTTATTATATTTATATCCTTCCCGAGAATGCAAATCTGAAATTAGGAAATTTCGACTGCCAGCTGTCACGCGCGGACGTCTCTTAATTTATATTCCGCGGAGGTCTCAACAATTATGGAAATTCAGAAGACCTCCGCGCCTTTAATGCTTCAGCCCTCCGCGGTTTGCACTGACTCAAACTTCGGACTTCATTTCTTTTGACGCCAAACATCTTCAAACTGGCTCCCTTTAGCCGATATTCCTTCCATGGTCTCCGAATGCACCTGAGAATGAAAACTACGTACATGTAGTGAAATAATATACAAGCAACCACTAAGAGACGAGGTTTTAACATATAAAATAGTCGTACAACTACGACTCATCAAACTACCCCACACTTGAACTTGTTCGTCCCGAACAAGAACAAAGCCATAGAACGAATTACAATGTACTAGTCATGCTAATCCTTACATCTCATTCTCAAATCCAGCAATTAATCTTATCATGCTTAAGATTCTAACAATGCGAGTATAAATAGATTTTTCGATACTTGTTACCTCGCGAGTTGCAATCTAACGACCTTGGATGATTAGGAGATAGTCCCCTATAGGTACCACGGACATTGCATTCTTTTCTGAGTTTTGGTCTTTAGAATCGGGTCGGCGGCTTTCTCTGACACATGATTTATTCACTGCTTTCATACCGTTGAGTCTTGAATTCTTTAAGTTGTATGGACTTTGATAAACGACACATCTTTGCTTGAATAAATCAGATTTCTGATTTTTTTTCCTTTTTTTCTACTTGATGGTTTGCCTTCGGCTTTTGGATTTGTTTCTTGTCCACATAATTATTTGCGCACTTGAACCACTCCAATCATAGCCTCCGGATAACAGCATAGGAGTGTGTCCCGCTCTTTTCTCATCCTCGTCTTTTCTGCATGAGGCAAGGTAGGGGTTACCCACCCATTCCCAGCTACTTCGACTAGAGATGGACAGTACGTTTTCTCTGTCCCGCCACCACTGCGAACGCATGAATAAACTTGTATACTTGGTGACGGAGCTACTCTCACGACTAGGCTAGTGAAGCGTCAACCTCCACCGCTTTTCTCAATCATCAGAACCAAAAACTCAGAACTTCTTGCAATTTGCCGTACCTTTCTAGGACATTTCTGTCAACTCCACATCCCTGCATATCACAACTCACAAGAACAAAGCATCGAATTTTTTTGAAATTTCGCATTTTTAGTCAAATGAGCACAATAGTCATAAAAAGCTGGAAATAAGATTTCGACATAGGGGAAAAGCATAGCAGTACATCATCAGTTCATTACGAGTTCATCAAGACACAAAACATGCGACATAAAAATTTAAAACCGACACGACACCCGACTGACTCTATAACATCCCACCCCACACTTAAATTGACCCGTGTCCTCACGGTACAACTCAAGACATAAGACGGACAAACAAAACAGACTCAAATAAAATAAAAACAAAAACAAAGGAACTGGTACTCCCCTAATAATCTGGTGATTGTGGTTGCTGCGATTTACCATCTGCCATGTTCCGCGGACGTCTTCTTTGTTTAATTTCGCGGACGTCTCTTGAATTAGCTTAATTGCTCAGGCGTCCGCGCAGATTTTTCTTGAGACGTGCGCGAACTACACTGATGTAGAATTTCTTTCTTCATTTAATCACCTGAAACCACCAGAAATAGAAAAGAAATGCACTTGGGGCGCATTATCAGATTCTCAATTCCACTAATTAATCTACTCCTAAAATGTGTAAAGTAAAAACACACCGGGTTGCCTCCCGGTAAGCGTCTTTGTTTTACGTCCTTGGCTGGACATTACCTCTTTAGGGATCACAAGTTAGGATCCCATGGCTGCTCCAAGTCAAACTTCTTTACTTCCTTGTGATACTCATAGCCCTCATCGAGTGGCGCTCTCGTGTCTCTCCATCCTGGTTTCCATCCAAACGTGCCATGTCTCGGTCGCTTCCTCATGTATGGACGGTCGGAATCCGCGTGAACATGGAAATTTGATGTCTTGCCAGCAAACGCAAGTGACAACATTTTTGTTCCCATGTCATTCTTGGTCCTTGTGGCAAAGAGGATTGATCGTCCCAAAATCAGTGCAAGAGGACCGTTATCGCTGGCATCTCCCATCTGCAAAATATAAGAGTCAACATCACGTGTGATGGTAAGAGTCCCTGGGTCCTTACACTTTTTGGGTGGTGCCTCATGATTCGTAGTGAGTGGGCTTTCCATCGTTGGGTCGTTTTGCTCATTCCTCACCTCCAATCTGCCTTCTAGCTCATCTTTGTCAATTGTGTGGTCCTTAGGAGCTATCACCTGCATTGGGATTGGTAGAGGAGTGTTAGAAATTGGAATTTCCTTACCTGAATTAGTGCAGCCCGCGGACGTCTCCTGTTTATCTTCCGCGGACGTCTCTTGATTATTTTGTACTTCTTCAGGCGTCCGCGCATTAATTGGTGAGGCGTCCGCATCATGCACTGAGGTAGAATCTTCGTTCAGCTCTTCTTCTCGCCTTTTGTAAAATGCGCTGGAAATTTGAGACGCTTGCTCCTTTAGCTCGTTAATGACTTCAGCTTGTTGGCCTATCTTTTGAGTGAGTTCTTTGAACATGCCTCTCACTTCATCCCTAAATTCCTTGATCTGGTCCTCGTCCATCCTAATGCACCAAGGTTCCTCATCACTATACGGCGCATAAAGTCCTCTCATAATGCGTCCCGAATCCCGACGCCTAGGTAACTGTCCGTATCGGTTTCCTCCACCGAGGTATTCTCGATCCAACTCATCCTCGTAATCCTCGTGTCTAGCTGCACGAGGTCTAGCATACTCATTCACAAATTTCTGATTTCTGGGGGGGTGGTAGTCTTCGATTAACAGCGTCGTCATAAAATGGTTCACTATAATAGGAATACATAGCAAACCATAAAACCAAACAAAAATAAAATAAAATAAAATAAAACTAAAAGAAAGAAATACTTAGTGAGATTCTTCGTTACCAATCCCCGGCAACGGCGCCAAAATTTGACGGGCGTCGTTGTACACGTCAAAAATAATATTTCTTTTATCTCCGACTAGCTAGTGGTAAGTCGGGTCGTATCCACAGAGATCGGTATAAGAATCTGTTTCACTAAGTAAGAGCGTGACAATGGGGGGGTTGAAATTCAACAAGTAAATAAAAACGCAAGTAAGAAACAATGATTGACTATAAAGAGAGCAATCGTCACACAAATTCAAGTATCAAATATCAAAGAGAAGTGCAAGCTAGAACTTTCGACTGTGATGCAAGACTAAATCATGGACCAATTCGTTTTGAATTCTAATGTTCTACAACTTAGAGCTCCCCGCTAGGTTGTACTCCCCGTTCTTATTCTAGTACTTAATCTCGCGCTAGCGATAATCAAGACCCTAACTCGCTAGAGTTGCATGAAGATTTAAACAAGTTGTCCTAGGGTTTTTAATCCTAGTGGTATATTACTCGTGTCCTAGTTTGCTATCCCTGCTAGGTTGTTAGTAAACTTTGACAATCGGAATCAACAGACAAACAGAAGCTCCCCCGCTAGGGTTCCACTCATGGTAGCACATCAATTCCATAAACATTGCATAATAATATAACGCAAAACATAGAAATCAATATAGGTCTGAAGTCAAAACATCACAATGTCGAGTTCTAGCCTACACATATGAATTTAGCTACTCATCGTAATGGAATACATCATCAAGTTGTTTGAATAAAATGAAATGAAATTACTAATGATGCATTCTCCACCAAGCTGCAGCTCAACTCTAACACTTGAAATCAGCACGTAACCAAGCTATCTTCTCCAAAATCGGGTCAAACCCTAATTCTCCAAACTCTCGAACGTGTCTCTTGTTTCTTCCCAAACCGTGTCTCTTTTTCACACTGAAAATCGCGGTCCGGCCGCTTAGGGTTTGGCTCGTCTTATTCTATTTATATCCTTCCCGAGAATGCAAATCTGAAATTAGGAAATTTTGACTGCCAGCTGTCACGCACGGACGTCTCTTGATTTATATTTCGCGGAGGTCTCAACAATTATGGAAATTCAGAAGACCTCCGCTCCTTTAATGCTTCAGCCCTCCGCGGTTTGCACTGACTCAAACTTCGGACTTCATTTCTTTCGACGCCAAACATCTTCAAACAGGCTCCCTTTAGCCGATATTCCTTCCATGGTCTCCGAATGCACCTGAGAATGAAAACTACGCACAGGTAGTGAAATAATATACAGGCAACCACTAAGAGCCGGGGTTTTAACATATAAAATAGTCGTACAACTACGAATCATCATTGGGATTCAAACAAACGAACAAAATATTTTTTTAGCTTCTCCATAGATCTCCTGTAAATCTGATGTTGTCGTCCCATTGTCCTTGTACAGTCTTGTTATCCTATTTGTTCGGTTTTGCAAATTAGCCTTAGAATGGAAAAATCTTGTATTGTTAGGGCATATGCACCCGTCGAGGAGGTGCTACCTCCGGAGCACCTCCTCGTCTAGCACTTCCTCGCACTATTCATCCAAACAGGAGATGTTAGATGGCTTGTTTATACAGCGGTGCAAAGTCTAGCACTTCCTTGCACTATTCATTAAAAAATAAAAAAGATTTTTTTTAAAATATCAAATGATTGTGTGAATTATTGGTCGAGATTTTTGATAAGATTTTTGATGAATTGTTACGTTACACGTGTATACTCTTAGATTTTTAGATAGCCATCAAAGCTGTATAAAATTGGACCATTTGATCATCAAGTTCTCACACCACTTCAAAGCAAATATTTCTCAAGTCTTACCTTCATTCGAATCATGAATCCATTCAATTTTGGCGATGAGTTCAATTTGTACCAACAACGAAGGACAGAACGAAGGAGAAGGATGAACGCTATGAATTCGATTGTCATAAATGCAGCCGCGATATCGACAAATGGTGAAGAAGATGAAGTGCCACCTCGTCGGCGACCAAATTTACCGAGACAGAGGGAATCGAGGGGTCAAAATCTCCTGGAGGATTACTTCGTAGAGCATCCAATTTTCCATCAACAAGACTTTCGTCGAAGGTACCGAATGAGTAGTAAATTATTCAATCGTATCAAGACTAAGCTTTGTAACAATGATCCATTTTGGCATCAATGACCTGATGCCGCTGGAGTGCTAGGCCTCCTTCCTGAACAAAAGATGACTGGTGCTATACGGATGTTGGCATACGGATCCTGTGCAGATCAGTGTGCCGAGATCACAAGAATGGGCGAATCCACAACACTTGAATGCATGAAGAAATGGTGTGCACAAGTAGTCGACCATTATAAAGATCGTTATCTACGATCTCCTAATGCAATAGACCTTTCTCGACTTTTACATAGGGCAGAACAATGAGGATTTCCAGGTATGGTTGGAAGCATCGATTGTATGCATTGGGAATGGAAAAACTGTCCGACAGCTTGGCAAGGGTCACACTCAGGACGTAAAGGTCGTCCCACTATCATCTTAGAGGCGGTAGCCTCGTATGACTTATGGATATGGCACAGCTTTATCGGTGTTCCAGGAGCACAAAATGATCTTAATGTGTTGTACAAATCAGATATCTTTGATCCCCTTCTTGCTGGAATTTGCCCACAAGTGACATACAAGGTCAATGGGAGCACGTATGACAACATTTATTATTTAGCCGATGGAATTTATCCAAGGTACTCTTCCTTTGTGAAAACTATTACCAATCCACAAACCGATGCAGAAAAATTATTTGCACAGAAGCAGGAGTTTTACAGAAAAGATGTTGAAAGGTGCTTTGGAATCTTACAATCTCGTTGGGCAATACTTCGTCATGCAGGTATGTGTCATCGAAAAAGTGTTTTGAAAACAATTATGCTAGCTTGCATTATAATGCATAACATGATTGTTGAAGAAGAATTCATTGAAGACGAATTTGAGGAGACCGAAGAACTAGATTTGCACAATCCAACTAGTGCTTTCACAGTGTATGATGGGCCGATCGATCAATATGGTAACCGAATTCGTCATGATCCTGTTGAAAGAACGTAACAATCACAAGCATTTTCAGACCGTCTTACGAATCTTCAATCTGCGTATCTACATAACCAGCTTCAAAGTGATTTAGTCAAGCATAATTGGTTTATGGAAACAGGCGAACAATTATGAATGCTTTATTTATAGGGCCAATTTGAGTTTTCTTAATTATGTTGTGTGTTTAATTATGTTGTGTGTTTGAATTTTGTTGTATGTTTATTTATAAAAATTATGTATTATGAAAATATATTGAGAATTACATAACTGAAACATAATTGAAAATGCAAGTTAATTTAATCAACAAAGTTAAGTGGACGGTAACAATTCGAAAACTCTCCAGCAGTATCTCCCACATTTTCCTCTTCATAGCTTTGAAGAATGGCAGCTTTCCTCTTTGAGAAGTACCTCTTTGACATTGGGGTCATTACTTCCGTATTCATTTGCATAATCTTTGTTTCCTCCTCTAACTTCCTCAAATTTAAAAAATGTTTTTGCATTTCCTTATCTTCTTGGTCTTCCTTTTGTTGCCAGTTCATAAATGCCTATTGGGTATTCGCCAATTTTTCTAATGCCGCATCCCGTTTGATTGTTGAAGTCATAGTTTGTTTTCCTTTTCGTCTTGCCTCCTTGGCGGCCTTAACACCCACCGGTCTACTAGGACTCAAGGAAATTTCGGAGTTGGTGTTCGGAGTCGAGAAAGTTTGATCATCAAACTTCATTTGCGTGGGTACCTCATTTGTGGGTAATTCATCGTGAAGGGGACTAGCATGATAGTTGTACGTTGGTGGCGTACTTGTTTCCGTCATACCAAATGTTTGGTGGTCTTTCACTTCTTCCCAACATGGAAAGTGTATGAACTCCTTCTTTTTTGAAAAATACTTAGTTTGCGCTTTTCTTATCTATCCGTCACAAAATTAACCAATGTAAGTAAATAATTTATATAAATAAATTATCTAATAAAACACTACCTCATCTTGTAAATTACATCCAGATTCCGGATTTCTTCTTGCAAATGCAATACAAGAACTCCAGAAAACCAAGTTGGGCTTCAACTTTGCAAATCGAGAAGCTAGTGCCACTTGTGACCTTGGTTCTGCCCTCGGTTGATTACCACCCGAAATCCAATTCTGGTGAAAATCGTTATGGATTTTCTCCCACAATTTATCGATCTTTTGTGACCTGCCGGTTATCGGATCAACGGACTGACGACAATAGGAAATGCACAATTGCACATCTTCCGCCATGGACCAAATTGAAGACATTTTGGATGAAATAATGTGTGCTTGAAATATGAATGAGATAATGAAAATTGGTGTTTTCTACATGAACGTTGAGTGTGTATTTATATCATTCTCTACAAAATTATATACTGAATGACAACTCTATTGAGCATGGTAAATGGAGCATGACCGACAGCTTGGCTTATCTCCATCAACTAATTGACAACTCTATTGAGCATGGTAAGTGGAGCATGGCCGACAGCTTGAATGACAACTGAATGACAATTGCTTAAGGACAAGTGCAATAACAGTCCACAATTTGCTAATACTAGTCCTCAATTTTTATTAAAAAATAAACTTTGTGCACTCCAAGAGTGATTCAGCTAATACTAGTTCTTCCCAACTCCAATTGAATTTGCTACCCTTATTTACCAAAAATCGAGCTGATGAACCAAATGCCTTTCAACTCTCATTACCCTATTTGCCTCCTCTTTAAGGCCACCATATGCTGATCTTGATGAAAAGTTTGGCCTCTTGTGTATTTTCCTCAAAACCAATCCATTGCTGAATCCTCCTACAAACATTCTAGATTGATCTCCAAGAAAAAGATGGTCATGTTCCCAACTGGCAATCAAGAATGTTGCACTCCTTAAAATACTTGGCCTTTAATAATTTGTTTGTCAAGGTATCTTGACAAACTAACAATCTCCACACCTGTTTCGTCAATAATGCACCATTAAAGTTTGCCAAGTTCCTGAAGCCTAGAACACCATCTTCCTTACAGCCCTACGACCTGGTCTAACACTGCTCATCATTCCAAGCATTAACGGAACCCATAAAGACATAGCCGAGTCAGAGGCTGCTGCATCGTCATTGAATCCACGGTTCACATCTCTATCATTGCTAGCCTCCACCTCCTCAATGAAGCCACTTTGACAAGTTGGACACTTGACATCAACCTCCACAACAGGGCTCACCACCTGAGAGCATATATGGCACCAGTACCTCGTTCCAGCCGCTTCATCCATCTCAATCTGTCACAAACCACAACACTCATGGATTAAAAACCCTACAAAAATTGTGTAACACAAGAAAGCTAACACCTATTACCAACAGCAACCTGCAAGGTTCATATCGACCGCTAAACCCTACCTTAACATATACACAAAAAGTCGACATTTTTACAGCCCGGATAATCGACAAATCTTCGAATTTGGACAAACAATTTCAACCCTAGTATCATCGAGGATCGAGAAAATCACGACAACAAAACCACACAAAATTTCAGCACAAGATTATTATTTCTCACCGTGACTGAGCGAAATCGATTACCACGGCAGCAGAATCCCGCAAGCTTCGAAAATCTCGTCGAAATCGCAGTAAAAATATCGATTACCACTGCAACTCCACAGTTCCGTGCAAGCTTTTTGCCCGAGGGTTTGGAAGGAGATCGTGAGCGAATTGAAATCTCCTCAGCCGCAAACTGCTTCCCTCAAATCGACTGATTTCACCGCGAACAGATGCGTTAGGGCAAAGCTGAGGAACAGCCAACAATTGAATTACCGAACTTAACCGAAATCCAGAACGTCAGCTCAGGCCATCTCCATGAGAACGTCCTCGCGCACGTCCTCACCTGCGGACGTCCTCGCCTCCACCGCTGCACAGAAATAACACGCGGACGTCCTCCAAATCAGCCCGAGGACGTCCTAAAAACGCACCGCTGCAGATGCCCTTATCCCCATCCTTAAGCCAAGTGACTCTAGATCGCTGACACCACATAAGCTCCTCACGATGTAACCACTCATCAATATGACGAACCAAAAAACATTCCCTGTCAACAGTTACTGAGTTCCTTGCGCGTTGCCTTACACTGATTAATTCATCCTTGAGCTGCTTCAGCTTAAGATTAACATTGCCAAAGGATCTCCTGTTCCAATTTTGTAAACACTTACTAACGTGAGACATCCTGCTGACAAAAGAAGTACAATTGTTTGATCGAGCACGCCAAGCATAGGTAATTGTAAAGATCGATTATAGAATGTACTTAGTCGAACCTTATTCTTTATTAATAATCGGGACCAAATGTTAGGTTTACAAACAATGGATTGACTCAATCCAAAACCAAACAAATACAACATGTAAATCCAGTCCAAACAATAACAGCAATCAATCACAATCCAAGCAACCAGTTTACGAAACTTCCCTGAAGAAGAATCTCTTGAACCACGCCCAGAAATTGTTCCAGCCTCGCCGAAGTGTTCCCAGCAGTCAACCCACGCGTTCGCCTCGCAATCCTTGCAGTCGAGCCACGTCGGAGTTCACCCACACTCGTCGTTCACCGGAGAACAATGCGCAGCCTTCAATTGGAACGAACCAGTTGAAGTCGCTCTCAATTTTGTGTCGCTCGATTGGATTTCGAAATTATGCCCTAAGCCCCAAATCTGAGTTGCTTATATGCTGAGCTGATAGTTGCGTTGAGACGACGTCGCTTGGAGGAGTAACGGTATTAACAGGCATACGCGCGCCTTGGAACGACGACGTTCCATTTAAACTCAAAGTCGCGCTTCAGCCAAAACGACGCAGCTTCTTTGTCCCGGGCAGCCGATTGAATGCACGAGTGGATAGCCGGTCGGATACCCGAGCTTCAGCACAAAAACAAGAACCAGCCGATCGCATACACGCTCGGAGGGCTCGGAGGTCCGATCGGATACACGCTCGTGGTCACAGCACTTTGCACTAAAACCATATTTTTTTTCCTGCAAACTCAAACTGGACATATGGACTGGAAATAACAGCATAATAAGGTCCCAATATCATCACAACATACACAACTGGGATATAAACTTAACAAATGCCCTCCTAAGACTAGTTGTGTAAATGAATGAAGAAATGAATTGAGATAGATACATCTAACCTCAATTAAGGTTCAACACAGCCAGTTAAGGCTCAAGACTTGCTCAGGCCAGACTTTCATCCAACCTCATCAATATGCAAGCTTTCCCTGCAGAAAACAAACTTATTAGCAGGTACAATTTTAGTTCCAAAGTCAGCTGGATTTTTCTCTCCAAGGATCTTGTCTACACTTATGGTTTTGGTCTCCACTAGGTCTCTAATGAAATGCATTCTCACATCAATATGCTTTGACCTCTCATGATATACTGTATCCCTACACAAACATAAGGCACTTTGACTATCCATATAAATCCTAGGAGGCTCACTAATCCCACTAATCTCCTTCAGTATCCCACTTAACCAAATGGCTTCTTTTGCTGCCTCTGTGGCAGCAATGTACTCTGCTTCTGTAGATGATAAGGCAACTATGGGTTGCAACTGACTTTTCCAAGACACACAATTTCCATTCCAAGTGAAATAGAAAGCTGTGGTGGATTTCCTATTATCCCTATTGCTGGCATAATCTGAATCTACATACCCTACAATTCCTACTTTTGGTTCATGGTCTTTATATACTAATCCTAACCCTTTAGTCCCTAACAAGTACCTTAACAAATATTTCATGGCTTCCCAATGCTTTATGCTTGGGTTAGACATATATCTACTAAGAACACTAATAGAGAAAGCAAGATCAGGCCTTGTACATATCATACCATACATAATAGAACCAACAGCAACATCATATGGCACATTCAGCATTTGTTTCTTTTCTTGCTCAGTTTTAGGACAATCTTCCTTAGAGAGAATAAGATGCCCTCCTAAGGGTATAGCATTAGACTTAGCATTCACAATAGCAAATTTATCTAACACCTTTGAAAAATATTCAGATTGGGATAAACAGATTTCTCCATTTTTCCTATTTCTAGTTATCTTTACCCCTAAGATCTTTTGAGCAATTCCTAAGTCTTTCATGTCAAAATGTTTTTGCAAACCAGACTTAGTCAGTTTTATATCATGCAATGAGGGACTAATCAGCAATAAATCATCCACATATAGCAGCACAAACAATGGAGCATTTTTCACTCTTTTCAGATAAAGGCAAGTATCATATTTGCTTCTCAAAAACCTAAGTCAAGCATGCAACTGTCAAATTTCTTATTCCACTGTCTAGGTGATTGTTTTAATCCATAGATGGATTTTCTAAGCAAACAGACATGATCTGGTTTCATCTTATCAACAAAACCTTCAGGTTGACTGATGGACCATAATTATACGAATCAAAAACACAGTAAAACCCACTAAATTAGACTGTTGGTCTATTTAACTTCTACTTGTTAGTTCCGATATATTTCTACAGGGTATTTTGGCACTTAGAGAGAAAACACGCTAAGGAGGAGTTTTTAAGCGGAAAATGAAGAACGAGTCATTCCAGGTCACGACCATGCTACACTCAAAATCAGCCTTAACATCCTTCATGGAACCGACTTGTAATCACTCAAATATTCTAGAACCGTCGGCAAATGGACAAGAATGAAAGGAAAAAGCACCGAGCTCGGTAAAGGCCAAACAAGGGCAATTTCATCCGATTTGGCATTTCGACCATGTTTGGGGCAGAATTTGGCTTAGGTTCCTTCTTGAGATCATCTTAGAATGACATTTTCATTCAAAATACACTCTCTAAAATCCAAGAAGCTCCGGCCAAAGCTCCGGTCAGATCCGGTCAAACCGATGGCTTTTGTGAAAGGTCACACAAGCTTCTAGAAGGGATGCTCCTCCTCACATGGGTGGCTCCTCCCTCACACCTTCCCTCCACCACTCCCACACCTCCACATGGCGGCTCCTCCTCCTCTCCTCCCAAAGCCGCCGGCGGCTAGAAGCTCCACCATGGAGAGCTTGCCATGTGGTGGCTCCTCCACCACATCTCCATCTCCTCCTCCTCCTCCCTTGGATGCACAACCACATGGAGCCATCTCCACCCTCCATTCCTCCTCCCTTAGCCTATAAATATGAGAGCTCCTCCTCTCATTTGTATCATCCCATCCATACTTGTACACACTTTAGAGAGAGAGAGGGCTTAACCCTCCTCTCTTCATTTTCAATAAAATTGTTCTTCGCTTTGGAAATAAAAGATTGCTCCCTTGGCGCTTCAACGGTTGTAAGTATTTCTTAGTATTTATTCAACTGTCTTTATTTCCTTAGTTATAATGTTTAGCGTGATGAATAGTAGCTAAACTAGTAGTTCGGTAGAAGGGGCGCGCTTGTATTATAAATGTTTTAGACTTTACTCTTAGTACACCTTTGTATTCAAAACTTGTTCTATGTGCCATATATAGTCAGAGTTTCCAAGGTTGAGTGGAAGCTGTCACAAGCAAAGCTCTTCCGTGGAAATTCGTGATCATACTCGGTAAGTGGAAGCTGTCACAAGCAAAACTTATCGAGGAGTTCGACTTATCTAAAACACCACTTGGTCAATAACGTAACTGGGAGATCAAGTGGATGCACTTACAGCTAAGATACTTCGAAAGGAGGAATTAGTTTTGCTTAGAACAAGTATTGCTTTAAACGATGTTGCAAGTCTTGCGCTACGAAAGGGCCTCAATTCATCTTTGAATACTTAGCATGATCATGTCTTGCGCTAGAAATAGCCTCAATTCATCTTTGAACACTTGGCATGATCATTAGCGGTCAATGATAAACAAATATAATACAAGGCCCCTAAAACCGAATGCTTTCCTTTAATCGTAATATCAACTGTCGTAATTTACTTTCAGTTCCCAAAACACTCAAACCCAACCCCCAACTGTATTTACTTTCGTGACAATCCCGTAAAAACAACTAATCCACACTGACTCCTTTGGGTTCGACCCCTACTTACCACTTGCTACCCAGTAGTCTAGTCGCGAGTAGCGGACTATAAATTTATTTGCACATTTGCTGTGACGACAAGCATCTGTCAAATTGGCGCCGTTGCCGGGGAGTTGTGCATAGGAATAGTTGTTCTATTTTCTTTTTTCTTTTATCATGCAATTCACCAAGTCATACTACTATGGAATGGAACCTTGGAACAATACGGAGTTTTCCCCACCATCCTTTGAACTTGAAATCCGTGAGAAGATCAACAACTTGGAGCAATCCCGGGACGAAACATTGGATGAGTACTTATGGTACTTCGATTCCATTGTGACGAGCTGCCCGCACCATGGATTCACCAACTTCGATCTTCAAACAAAGTTTCTCTGTGGGATGTTGCCACATGAGTGGAAAGGGCTAAATGACGCAGCAGGAGGATCGTTGATGGGCATAATCGTGGATGATCTTTGGATATTAATCAATGATTTGGCCGCAAGGTCAAGACCAAGCCAAGATCAGGCCGAGCCACTCAAGGACGGTATAATGGACTGGCATCTAGCATCCAGCAGTTGGAAAACACAATGCAACAAATCAGAGCGAAAACTGAATTATGGGCGGCAGAAAAGGAGCTGGAAGCTAACACCCAACAATTGGCCGCAAACATGCAGCAATTGAGTGCCGCGATGCACCAATTCACGGCTGAAACCGATTCAGGAGCAACAGAAAGGACGGCTGAACCCGAGGAACCGACTGAGGATGAGGACCCGCAAATAACCGAAGAAGAACCACCCCAATCAGACCCGGTCCTTATCACCAATCCATCCGAGGAAATCACTGTCCTAATTACCGAACCAACAGAAATCCCGAACCTCACTGCTGAAGCGGCCGAAGAAATCAAGCCAGGCCCGGTCCTTGCGCTCGGAGCACCCGAGGAAGTCCCGGACCTCATTGCCGAACTGTCCGAGAAAGACCTGGTCCTCACTGTCGGAGCACCTGAAACAGACCTAGTCATCATGGTCGAAGTGCCTCAACTTAACCCTTCGCGTTTCATGCCGATCATAACCACCGAAGATCATATAATCAATGATGATGCGGTACAAGGGGAGTTGGAGGCAGAGCATGAGCCAAAAAAGCCGACAAAGGAAATCTCTCTCGTCACAAGCCAAGAAAAACGACCCGGGAACTCAATCATTCCAAGACAACCATTCGTAGCTACCACCAAGAAGAGGCCTCACATGGGAACATGCATGTGGTCGCCGATGTTTGAATGCACAAAACCCAACTTCCAAACTCGCGAAAGTGCCAACTATTCCAACATGAAGATGCGGCAAAAACATGGGCCGAAAGAATGGAAACCCGGAAGGAGCAACAAACAAGAACGACTCATTGGACCAGCAGCTATGGCCAAGGAAACCTCACCCTCTCGGAGCAAAAGGGATGCCGAGAAGAAGTTTGACCTCACCCACCCATGGGATCCGACCTTATGATCCATGATTGAGGTACTGTCGAGCCAACGACGTTAAACAAGTGCACTGGTCGGGAGGTAACCCGACACTATCTTACTTTCTGCACTTTAATTTTCTATCTTTTATTTTCTGTATTTTACTTTTTCAATAAGTCGCTCTCACCCACTTGGTGCATAAAATGATTTGACTATTTAGGAATTGGTTTTTGGAGCACGATCGGATCAGCCAGGCAGCTTCCGTGAATTTACCGGGCCTGCGCTGAGAGTTCAAGGCCCCTGCCGAACTCCCTCGATTATCCAGCCTCATGCCATTCGACACAATAAGGGAGTTCTGATATTACCTTTCCTTAAGTCATTTCCTTCTCGTATAACAACTGCTTGCATGGCTTTCGAACTAAGTAGTGCTGAAAGGCATGACTTCGTTCGAAAGTGTGGGGTGAGAACCGCATGTGTACATAAATAAACAACATGTTTTTTCTTTTTTTGTGTATCTTTTTGAAAGTATGAACTTAAGAATGTGAAAAAGATAGACCGAAATTCATGCATTTACCTTGTGAAAATTCAACTGTCTAAAAACTTAGAACGTAACTTCTCATTTGTCCCTTTGTGCTGAGATAAACTAGGGATGTGGAGTTGATAGAAATGCCCTAGAGAGGCTTGGCAAGCAATCGAAGGATCAGATCAAACTATATGGTTTTCGAAGTCAGTGGAGGCTGCACTTCGGGTTTCAGTGAAGATTGAAGTCATCTCCGCCATGCAATGCAAAAGGCGAGGACTGGAATCAGACCGTCCTATCTCCGGTCAAAGTAGCCGAGAAAATAGATGAGCGACCCTCATCTTGACTCGCGCGAAAACGACAGTCAAAGTAGCCGAGAAAATAGCTGAGCGACCCTCACCTTGACCCGCGCGAAAACGGCAAAAACGAGAGGAGCGGGGAGGTATTTCCATAGGCTTGTGGGCGATGATTGGACCTCCCAAAAAGGCTTGAGAAAATGGACTAGCAAAGTCACAAAAACGCAAAAAACTCGAAGAAGCAAATCAAGAGGCCAAAGGCCCAAAAATGTGAAGGTTTTAACCGAACAAAAGTGAAGTACTCAAAGCGTCAAATCAAAGGCCAAAGGCCGATTCACTACAAAAAGCAGTCCCTCGCCAAAAGAAAATCAAAGTACTCAAACCAGTGAAACCCGAACCGAATCATGTGCTAGAGAAAGCTACAAGAAAACCATATAGTGCGAGACGATCCCAAGATTGCAGTCCAGTTGCCTAAAAAGGGCTATCTCCCGAAACATCCAATATAATTTGCATCTCGGCACGAAGGTACACGTATCAAGTTTCTTCTATTTATTTATATAGTTCAATTTGGTAATAAGTAAGTAATGCATGAATTAGGATAAATCGAGTCCCACAGTCTAATTTTCATATTTTAACAAACTTACCTAGTGTGCCGCCCTTTAATAGCATTGTTCGGGACGAACAACTAAAAGTGTGGGGTAATCTGATGGACCATAATTATACGAATCAAAAACACAGTAAAACCCACTAAATTAGACTGTTGGTCTATTTAACTTCTACTTGTTAGTTCCGATATATTTCTACATGGTATTTTGGCACTTAGAGAGAAAACACGCTAAGGAGGAGTTTTTAAGCGGAAAATGAAGAACGAGTCATTCCAGGTCACGACCATGCTACACTCAAAATCAGCCTTAACATCCTTCATAGAACCGACTTGGAATCACTCAAATATTCTAGAACCGTTGGCAAATGGACAAGAATGCAAGGAAAAAGCACCGAGCTCGGTAAAGGCCAAACAAGGGCAATTTCATCCGATTTGGCATTTCGACCATGTTCGGGGTAGAATTTGGCTTAGGTTCCTTCTTAAGATCATCTTAGAATGGCATTTTCATTCAAAATACACTCTCCAAAATCCAAGAAGCTCCGGCCAAAGCTCCGGTCAAACCGATGGCTTTTGTGAAAGGTCACACAAGCTTCTAGAAGGGATGCTCCTCCTCACATGGGTGGCTCCTCCCTCACACCTTCCCTCCACCACTCCCACACCTCCACATGGCGGCTCCTCCTCCTCTCCTCCCAAAGCCGCCGGCGGCTAGAAGCTCCACCATGGAGAGCTTGCCATGTGGTGGCTCCTCCACCACATCTCCATCTCCTCCTCCTCCTCCCTTGGATGCAAAACCACATGGAGCCATATCCACCCTCCATTCCTCATCCCTTAGCCTATAAATATGAGAGCTCCTCCTCTCATTTGTATCATCCCATCCATACTTGTACTCACTTTAGAGAGAGAGGGCTTAACCCTCCTCTCTTCATTTTCAATAAAATTGTTCTTCGCTTTGGAAATAAAAGATTGCTCCCTTGGCGCTTCAACGGTTGTAAGTATTTCTTAGTATTTATTCAACTGTCTTTATTTCCTTAGTTATAATGTTTAGCGCGATGAATAGTAGCTAAACTAGTAGTTCGGTAGAAGGGGCGCGCTTGTATTATAAATGTTTTAGACTTTACTCTTAGTACACCTTTGTATTCAAAACTTGTTCTATGTGCCATATATAGTCAGAGTTTCCAAGGTTGAGTGGAAGCTGTCACAAGCAAAGCTCTTCCGTGGAAATTCGTGATCATACTCGGTAAGTGGAAGCTGTCACAAGCAAAACTTATCGAGGAGTTCGACTTATCTAAAACACCACTTGGTCAATAACGTAACTGGGAGATCAAGTGGATGCACTTACAGCTAAGATACTTCGAAAGGAGGAATTAGTTTTGCTTAGAACAAGTATTGCTTTAAACGATGTTGCAAGTCTTGCGCTACGAAAGGGCCTCGATTCATCTTTGAATACTTAGCATGATCATGTCTTGCGCTAGAAATAGCCTCAATTCATCTGTGAACACTTGGCATGATCATTAGCGGTCAATGATAAACAAATATAATACAAGGCCCCTAAAACCGAATGCTTTCCTTTAATCGTAATATCAACTGTCGTAATTTACTTTCAGTTCCCAAAACACTCAAACCCAACCCCCAACTGTATTTACTTTCGTGACAATCCCGTAAAAACAACTAATCCACACTGACTCCTTTGGGTTCGACCCCTACTTACCACTTGCTACCCAGTAGTATAGTCGCGAGTAGCGGACTATAAATTTATTTGCACATTTGCTGTGACGACAAACATCTGTCATTGACACATATGAATTGTTTCTAACAAATCACCATGTAAAAATGCAGTTTTCACATCCATTTGTTCAATATGCCAATCATAAACAGCAGTCATAGCAATAAGTAATCTCAGAGTTTTATACTTGACAACAGGAGCAAATATCTCATTAAAATCAATGCCCTCTCTTTGGTGAAACCCCTTAGCCACTAACCTAGCCTTAAACCTTGGTGGATCATTAGATGAGTTACCTTCTTTAATTCTATATATCCATTTACATGCCAAAGGTTTAACATTTAGAGGCCTAGGTACAAGTTTCCAAGTATTGTTTTCATGCATGGATTGAATCTCTTCTATCATGGCATTTTTCCAATTTTCAGATTCATTACTAGCCAAGGCTTGCCTATATGTATCAGGTATTACATATTTAATTTTTTCAGCAGCCATTAGAGCAAACTCAACAATATTACAGCACTTTCCATCATTGTTCTCATCATACTCAGCTATGTTGGCTTTATATCTAGGATTAACCTTTCTAATTCTAGGTTCCCTATCTCTAGTCAATTGATAATTAGCTAGACTAGGCTCAGTTTCATGTACAGGGGACTCAGAAATAGTAGGCATAGCACCAACATTTTCATGCACATTTTCAGGCACATTCACACTATGATCAACATATAAATCATCAGGCAGATTTGGCAAAACAGATATAGCAGCAGAAGACAGGTTCATGCCTAAATCAGATGATTCAATAGCAGCATTTTGATCACTAGTGTCCATGGAATTCGAATTTAGAGCTGAGTTAGATGGACTTACGGTGCTAGCTCCCCCACCTAATTGGTGAGGTAGCTCATTACCTGAAACAGCAGGGGAATTTGACCCCTCATATGTTACCTCCTGCAGTCCATTGCTTAAATCCAGTGACTGTCCCATCTCAGCTACTTGATCTCCATCATTTCCATCATCATTTCCCTGGTTCAAATTGAATCCTGATGGAATAAAACTGGTCACACCTTCAGGTGTGCCATGAGACTCAATAGCATGGTTTAGTTTAGACTTAAAGTGGAAATTCAGTTCATCAAAGGTAACAGAATGTGACACTATGACTTTGTACCCTCCTGGTTGTATCATTAACAGTTTATAACCTTTAACTCCTTCAGGATACCCAAGCATAACACATTTAACAGCCCTAGGCTGGAGTTTACCCTCAGAAACCTTGGCATAGGCTGTACAACCAAAGGGTCTAAGGTGGGATAGGTTTGGAAGTTTCCCAGTCCAAAGCTCTTGGGGAGTTTTGAAGTTAATGGCTGAGGAAGGACATCTATTTATCAAATAAGCAGATGTAATCACAGCCTCTCCCCAAAGAGTTGGTTTAACCCCAGCACTAATCATCATGCATCTAGCTTTCTCTAAAAGGGTCCTGTTCATCCTCTCAGCAGTTCCATTCTGCTGGGGAGTACCCGGCACAGTCAAGTGTCTCTTAATCCCATTTTCAGTGCAAAATTCATTAAAGGCCTTGTTACAAAATTCCAACCCATTATCTGTTCTTAAGCATTTAACTTTAAGTTCAGTTTAACTCTCAACCATGATCTTCCAGTTCTTAAACTTTTCAAAAGCCTCATCCTTGGTTTTTAAAAGAAAGACCCATACTTTTCTAGAGTATTGGTCAATGATAGAAAGGAAATATGATCTTCCTCCTATTGTAGAGACCTGGGCAGGTCCCCACAAATCAGAGTGAACATACTCCAAAGGTTTTTTGACAACAAAAGAAGATTTGCCAAAAGGATGAGCAGATTTTTTACCAAAAACACAAGTTTCACAGAATTTCAGATCAATAGGTTTACAATCAATCAAACCAGTTTTTGACAGATAATGCAGTCCTTTATTCCCTATATGTCCAAGCCTTGAATGCCACATTTTAGTGTCTAATAGAGTTTTATTTTCATCAGTGAGATTAATTTCAGAAGAAGAAATCAGATGGTATAAACCTCCTTTTTCTATGCTTCTCATTACAACTCTATTATCCCTTATTACTTCCCTAACTCCCTTAAAGGTTGTTATCTTGCATCCAAGTTTATCCAAGGCAGATTCTGACAATAAACTCCTCCTAAGATGGGGAACCCATCTCACATTTTGGAGAGTTCTCACAACACCATCAAACATTCTTAAGGGAACTGTACCAATTCCCTTAATTCTTAATGATGTGTGATCACCTAGCATGACCTCCCCACCTTCACAAAGCTTCATAGAACTGAAGAGATGTTTGTGTGGAGTGGCATGCATGGTGCAGCAAGAATCAAGGATCCATGAATCATTTTCATGCCCACTGGACATGAGAAATAATTCATTCTCATATTGATGATCATTTTCACAAATGTTGGACTGTCCAGATTGTTGGTTATCTTTTCCTTTACCCTTTTTATCTTCAATTCTTTTATAACAAGAGCTAGCATAATGGCCCAACTTGCCACAATAATTGCACTTGACAGGGGTATTTTTCTGAAAGTTGTTATTTTGAGAGGATTGTGAAGACTTATCAAAGGATTTCTTTTCATGTGAATCATTGTTATTCTGAGATCCATTGTGGTTCTTTTTCTTTGGTTTAAATTTATTCTTCCCCTTAAACATCATTACCTCAGATTTTACTTCAGTTTTAACACCATTTTTAGTCTTAAACACTTTTAGGCTGTCATTCTTAGAAGTAATAGCATCAATGATCTTGGTGACTGTTACTTCATCATTCCCATACTGAATAACATCCCTAAGGGTGTCAAACTGTGGTGGGATTGAATTTAGGAGAATGACACAAAGGTGTTCTTCCTTAACTTCATCTTTACACTTTTTCAAATCCTGAGTTATTTTTAAGAAAATGTCTAGATTTTCCTGCAGACTCATATTCACATCCATCTTGAAAGTGAACAATTTTGTTTGCAAGGAAATTCTATTGGGGAGAGTTTTAGCCAAATACATTTTATCTAATTCATCCCACAATGTTTTAGGTTCAGTGTATTGCATTACTTTCCTAGCAACGTCATCTGTTAATCTCATCATGATTTCAGAATAAGCAAGTTCTTTCATGTCAGATTTCTGCTGATCAGAGGTAGGAGCAATCCATTCCTCTGTCACAGCTCTATAGCATTTTTCCTTAACTAATGTAGCCTTCATCCTCATCTTCCACATAGTGAAATCAGAGGTCCCATCGTAGGGCTTGATTTTCATGGCATCAGCCATCCCAAAAGAAAATCAAGTCCAAAGGAAATTAACAAAGAAAAGGTAGGCAAGCACAAGAGATGATCAAGATGACTCAAGATCAATCAACAAGGCTCTAGATACCACTTTGTAAAGATCGATTATAGAATGTACTTAGTCGAACCTTATTCTTTATTAATAATCGGGACCAAATGTTAGGTTTACAAACAATGGATTGACTCAATCCAAAACCAAACAAATACAACATGTAAATCCAGTCCAAACAATAACAGCAATCAATCACAATCCAAGCAACCAGTTTACGAAACTTCCCTGAAGAAGAATCTCTTGAACCACGCCCAGAAATTGTTCCAGCCTCGCCGAAGTGTTCCCAGCAGTCAACCCACGCGTTCGCCTCGCAATCCTTGCAGTCGAGCCACGTCGGAGTTCACCCACACTCGTCGTTCACCGGAGAACAATGCGCAGCCTTCAATTGGAACGAATCAGTTGAAGTCGCTCTCAATTTTGTGTCGCTCGATTGGATTTCGAAATTATGCCCTAAGCCCCAAATCTGAGTTGCTTATATGCTGAGCTGATAGTTGCGTTGAGACGACGTCGCTTGGAGGAGTAACGGTATTAACAGACATACGCGCGCCTTGGAACGATGACGTTCCATTTAAACTCAAAGTCGCGCTTCAGCCAAAACGACGCAGCTTCGTTGTCCCGGGCAGCCGATCGGATGCACGAGTGGATAGCCGATCGGATACCCGAGCTTCAGCACAAAAACAAGAACCAGCCGATCGCATACACGCTCGGAGGGCTCGGAGGTCCGATCGGATACACGCTCGTGGTCACAGCACTTTGCACTAAAACCATTTTTTTTTCTGCAAACTCAAACTGGACATATGGACTGGAAATAACAGCATAATAAGGTCCCAATATCATCACAACATACACAACTGGGATTATAAACTTAACAGTAGTAATTGAAGGTAGATGAGGATCTCTGAGCCACATTGTCTGAAAATGAAATACATCATTCTGCCATTTTGTATCACTACGAAGCTGAATCAAAATAGGACAGTGATCTGAATGGTGTGCCACCAAATGAGTTACAGTAGCATGCGGAAACATGGATCTCCATTCCCGGCATACTAGAGCTCTGTCCAACCTGCAACGTGTTTCCTGAAATCCCCTTCTTCGATTGAAATATGTATAACGGTAACCTTTATAGCCAAGATCTGATAGACAACAATCACGAACCGCTGCTTTAAACTGATTGATAAAATGTGTTCTGTAAGTTGCATTTCGTGATGCTTCGGAATATCGCAAAATCTCATTAAAATCACCAAAAATACACCACGACAGTGAACTCAATTGTGATAGTCGTCTCATAAGATTCCAGCTGTTAAACCTTTGATAAGCCATTGGAGCACCGTAGAACAAGGTGGCCCTAAACTCAACAATATGTTTAACAGTGAAATCGATATGATGGAAAGAGTAGTTACGGATGGTGACATCGATGTCGTTTCTCCACAGAATTGCCAAACCGCCTGACCTTCCGCGAGGGGAAACATAAAAACAGTTTTGAAACCATAGAATTGATCTGATCAGCTGCCACTTCGAATTGTTCATTTTTGTTTCAACCAGACCAATAATTTGAGGACTAGATGAGGAAACTACGTCCGTGAGACTCCTAATTGCAGATGCCGTCCCCAAGCCCCTGCAATTCCACATCAATAACTCCATGGGTCCAGGCGGGGCTGGTGACCAGCCGCCGCCGATTCATCAAAATCAACAATAGAAACATCCGCTTCAACATCTCCTGAAGAAACTGTAGGTGTGATTTGTGTGGCTAAACGCTGTAAACGTGACGGTGTTGTACCTCTGAACCGACGAAACGGAGCTCTGTTCCGACCTCTTCCATACAATTGATAATTGTTGTTCACATATTTTTGGATCGTCATTAGACACAAAGTTTGGGCCTTCGTAAGGAATTATATCAAAAGGAGAAGCTGAGATTGGGCTGAGAGGCCCACTTGTAGCAGAAACAGTGTATCCAATGGAAATGTATTTCCAGCGATGAAATTAATCGGCAGACGCGTGTCATCCATGCAGTCACTCGTTTTAGCCTTCCCCTTACATATTTTCTTACGTAACCTGCAAAAGTTTATATACTTTTTGTCAGGTCATGATGTGCAGACTTTTGGGACCGGTGACTGTTCATGACCGTTGAGTGACGTATTAACGTGATCCATTGTTGAGGAGTAGCACTGGATCGCCATTGAATCCGGTATGATTTTAGAGTTGTGTTGCAGGTCAACTGGATCAGAAGCTTGATTTGCATTAGTGACAGAAGATGGAATCTGAGGACAACCATCACCTCCTTGGACCCAGGAGAGATACTTTGTCCGCATCTCTGCATTTTTAGGGAGGTCGCAGTTGTGTGTCGTTTCATGGGTTAATAAACCACAATTAAAACAAAAACGTGGTAATTTTTCATACCGAAATTGGATTGTGATTTCGACCAAAATAGAACCCAACTTGTCGCGGACTGTTTATATCAAAATTAACTCGGCACTATTCCAGATATTCTTGCACCGCAAGCACATCACAAATCATCTCGCCAACAGCGTGTAGATACGGGTCAGTCAGTCATAAATTGAACTGGCATATTATGAACCTGTACCCCTGTTGAGGCATTGGCCTCACACGTTTTTGATGTTGATAAATCGGTTTAATGGTTTACTTGAGTTTCTGTTAGTCAGGAACCTACTGGAGCGTTCAAGAACGTATCGCTAGACTCGAGTACTTGTGGAAGTCTCCGAGTAACCAAGAACCTGAGTATTGGTCAAGTCAACGGAACAGTTGAAGTCAAGTCAACGGAACAGTTGAAGTCAAGTCAACGGAGCAGTTGAAGTCAAGTCCTCGGAGCAGTTGAGGACGGGAGTCAAACACATCATGGGATATTCACACGACCTCCTCAACACATAGTGGAGATCATGGGCTGGCGGTTGCAGACATGATCTACGGCAGTTACCTCAAGTACCTATAAGAAGACAGCAGATGTCATTCTGGCGGGTGCGCCTTTTACACACATCCAAGAGAGCTTTCCAAGTGGGGATTCCCAGTAAGAATATACAGTGAGCTGAGCGAACGTGATATTCTGAGAGATCGAGTTGGACTTGATCATTGCCGGAAAGGCAAGGAGGTGCCACGACTACGACGACGTCGACGAGACAGTCAGGGAAGTAGTCAGATTATTGCTTGTGTAAATCTAGGTTAGATTTATACTTAATAGGCAAGTTTTGTACCGCTGAGTGTACAGTATTAAATAGTAATAAAAAGCTATTTAAGTTTATTCCGCTGCTTATTCTGTTTATAAGTATATCTGCATGCAAAGCTAGGTTCCTAACAGTTCTGATCTTTGTTAAGTCTTCGACTATTTGAACTTAAGTCTTTGACTAACTAATCACGATCCTATCAATTGGTATCAGAGCGAGGTTCTAGATTTTGGTTAGATTTGCAGGTATGTCAGGAGATTCATTCTCAAATCCTCCGAAGCTGAAACCGGGTGAGTATGAGACCTGGGCGCCCAGATTTGAAGCTCATGTCATGGCTTATGATGGAGAAGTCTGGCAGATTATTGAACAAGGACAGCAATATGTTTACATGGAGGGCAGTGAGACAGAACTCAAGCCGAGACTCATGTATACCACGGAAGACTACAAGAAACTTGAGAAGAATGCCAGGGCATTACGAGTTCTCCACAATGCGCTGGAACCTGGGGATCTCAAGAAGATCATTCAGTACAAGGATCCGAGTGACATATGGGACTCACTCAAGAACATCTATGAAGGATCGAAAGATGTCAAGAGAAACCGAATTCTGGCAGTGCAATCTGAGTTCAACAACCTGAGACAAGTCAAGAACGAGCCCCTTCACGAATATCACTCCAGATTCCAAGGGTGCTTGACAACTCTTATCAACCTCGGAAAGAAATACAAGAAGTGGGAAATCACCCACAAATTCATGCAGGGACTTAGTCCAGAATGGGATGATTTCTCAAGGACCTTGACAGCTCTTCCGACCACTAAGGAGAAATCTTTGGAGGAACTGGTTGCTGCCTTGGACAGTAATAAGACCATTGATGACGTCAAAATGGAACGTCAAGAACCTCAGAAGGCTGCTCGACAAATCGCATTGGTTGGTGAAAGTTCTAGATACAAGAAGTTCAAAGGGAAGGATTTCCAAAGGAATAAAAGAAAAGAAACCTTAAGGACTGAGGAACTCAATGTGATGACCAAGGCACTAAGAGTCACAGACGACAGGAACTCGGGTCGGAAACCCAGCGGTAGAAATAACTTAAAGAAAAAAGTGGAATGTTTTTACTGCAAGAAGAAGGGTCATTACAGGAAGGACTGCTACAAGCTAAAGAATGACGAGTCTCGAACTGACAAAAATGAGAAGGAGGACAACAAAGGCAAGAAGGCCATGTTCGCTTGGGGAGATTCAGCCTATGAAAACAACATGGGAGACATTAGAAGAAATGTGTGTCTAATGGCGAAGGGAAGTTCCTCAAGCTCAGAGACTTCATCGTTAAGTTCTTTGTCAAGGAAGACTGCCTTCAAGGAATCATCTACAGAAGTAAGTTCTGATGATTCTCAACATGGTTATTACTCACGTTCGGATTGCCTTGCTATGATCAAGAAACTAGTTCTCAGAGTTGAGGAACTGAATGCTATAGTTGCGGATCAAGATAAACAAATGGAATCAATGTTCGAAGAAAACCATCAATACTCCATTCAGATCCAGAAACTAGATAAAGCTGCTGGCAAAAGGAAGATTGATTCAGATGAACAGTTCTTTGATTCTCCGAAAGGAAAGGAGAAGCTGAAGCCTAAGTCCAGACCGGGTCTTGGATATGGGAAAGTAACTATTGCAAAACCTGTGCATAGACAGATTCAACAGAGCTCTACTCCCAGACTGAAGGTTGATCTGGATGACAGCAAAACCTATGGAAAGGGTCATCAGATCTAGAAGAGATTCAACCGAAGAAACAGTCCAATTCCTATTGACTTCGAGAAACAAAAGAAGAAAGTTTCTGAGTCCAAAGATATGGACTTCAGAAAGCAAAAAGTCTACTTTCTTTGCGGAAAGGAGGGACACAGTCAGAGTAAATGTAAAGGACGGAAGAGCACTTCCAAGAAACTGTCGGAAACCTCAAGTTCAGAATCAGGGAACTACTCAGCCTCTAAACAAAGTGGAAAACCTGGAGCTGTGAATGATCCGTCAAGTTCAAGAGTGGTTAAGGATGTCTCTCACTCTCTAGCAGTTTCAAAATTTCATGTTCCTAAACCTAAAACTTTGTCTACCTTAACTTCTAAACCCAAAAAGGCTCAGCTTGTTTGGGTTCATAAAACCTGATTGCTTATGTGCAGGTCGAGAGAGGAACAGGTTCCTGGCTGATTGATAGTGCATGCTCAGGACATATGACCGGGAAAATGGATCTATTCTCCTCTCTTCGACATCACTCTGGTGGCTCTATCACTTTTGGAAATGAAAGTAAGTGCAAAGTCATCGGTTCAGGTAAGGTACATCTATCAAACAAGGTTAGTGTAGATAATGTAAGTTTTGTTAATGGTTTGAAGTTCAATTTACTTAGCGTTTCCCAATTGTGTCGTGGAGGTAAAAACAAGATTGTTTTTACTGATGATGGATGTTTGGTTAAGTGTGTGTCGTCAGGTCAAGTACTTCTGCGTGGAAATTGTGCAAATAGAGTATATTTTGTGGATCCGTCCTTTGACCTGGAGGAATATCTCTGTTTGTCCTCTAGATCAGATGAATCCGGGATGTGGCATCGTCGGCTAGGACATGTGAATTTCAGGTTGCTGAAGAGGCTACACAATCAGAACTTGGTAATTGGATTGCCTAAGATTAGTGAAGTACCTGATCAGGTTTGCAGTGCGTCTGCCAAAGGTAAGCAAACAAGAAGTTCATTTCACTCTAAGAACGTGGTTAGCACTCACAAGGTATTTGAGTTAATTCATATGGATTTATGCGGTCCAATGAGAGTGCAGTCTCGGGCAGGGAACTGATACGTATTTGTGATTGTGGACGACTATTCAAGATACACATGGGTCATCTTCATTCGCTCAAAAGATGAAGTCTTTGAATCATTCAAGACGTGGGTCAAACTTGTTGAGCGCAGATTTGGTGAGAAGCTGAAGAGCATAAGAACAGATCATGGAACTGAGTTCGATAATGGTCTATTTGTTAATTTCTGCACGGATCAGGGCATTGATCACAACTTCTCTGCACCAAGGACTCCACAACAGAATGGAGTAGTTGAAAGGAAGAACCGCACACTCGAGGACATGACGAGGACTATGCTACTTGAAAACAGTATAGCGAGAAACTTCTGGGCCGAGGCAATGAACGCTGCATGCCATGTCCTCAACAGATGTTACTTAAGACCCTTTCTCAACAAGACACCGTATGAGCTGTTGAAAGGTAGGAAACCTAATGTTTCTCACTTACGAGTATTTGGATGTAGGTGTTATGTCCATGTGAATGGGAAGGATCGTCTTGGGAAGTTTGATCCGAGAAGTGACGAGGGAATCTTCGTATGATACTCAATGCACAGTAAGGCATACAAAGTGTTTAACAAAAGAACCAAGCAGGTTGAGGAAAGTGTCCATGTCATATTTGATGAAGAGTCTGCGGGAACTGACTCTGGACAGGTTCCTGACGTCCATATCACAGAAGTTGGTGATGACTTTGAGCTAATACGTCCGAGGGATGTTGAAGAAGCTGATGGTCCAGAGAATCAGGAAATACCTGATCAAGACAACGGTCAAGTTCCTGAAGCCGAGGAACCTGGACAGCAAGCTGAAGTGAATGAACAGGTTCCTGAAGAAGGTGAAGTTCATGATGAACCGCCTGAAGAAATCCAAGAGACTCAGGAGGTCACTGAGTTGAGGAGAAGTACCCGACTCAGGAAGCCGAGTGTCACTCTTCGTGACTATATATGCTATGCAGCAGTTCAGGGGGAATCTGTCATGAACGCCTTTGTTTCCTTGATTGAGCCAAAGTCGGTTCAAGAGGCACTAAAAGACCCAGATTGGATTCAGGCTATGCAAGATGAGTTGCATCAGTTCGAGAGGAACAAAGTTTGGAGACTTGTTCCAAGGCCAGAGAAACGGAAAGTGATTGGCACCCACTGGATCCTCAGAAACAAAAAGAACTCCGATGGAGAAGTAGTCAGGAACAAAGCCAGGTTGGTTGTGAAGGGTTACAGCCAACAGGAAGGCATCGACTATGAAGAAACCTTTGCGCCAGTGGCAAGGTTAGAGGCTATCAGGTTGCTGATAGCGTACTCGGTACAGTTTGGAATCAAGCTTCATCAGATGGATGTCAAGACGGCGTTCCTGAATGGATTTCTCAAGGAGGAAATATTTGTGGAACAGACGCCTGGATTTGAAGTTCCTGAGCATCCGGATCATGTGTACGTTCTTGACAAGGCCCTGTATGGATTGAAACAGGCACCTAGGGCGTGGTATGAGCATCTCTCGGAGTATCTACTAGCTCACGGATATGAGCGAGGTAAGGTAGATAAGACTCTATTTTTGTTGAGAACTAATAAGCACTTACTCATTGTGCAGGTGTATGTCGATGACATCATCTTCGGATCCACAAGTGACGAGCTTGTGAAGTCCTTCACTAAACTCATGGAGAGTGAGTTTGAGATGAGTATGGTCGGGGAACTGACGTTCTTTCTTGGTATTCAAGTTAGACAGCTGGAGAACGGTACTGAGATCTCACAACAGAAGTACCTGAGTGAAGTTGTGAAGAAGTACGGACTTGGAGATTCAAAACATGTGAACACTCCCAGTTCTCCAAATGAGTCCCTGACAAAGGATGATGCCTCTCCAAGGACAGATGCTACACATATCGTGGCATGATAGGTTCTTTACTATATTTGACTGCTTCTAGACCTGATATAATGTTTAGTGTATGTCAATGTGCCAGGTTTCAAGCAGATCCAAGAGAATCTCATGTAAAGGCCGTGAAAAGGATATTGAGGTATCTGAAAGGTACCGAGAAGCTGGTCTTATGGTATCCTCGAGTGAAGTCCCTAAGGCTTGAAGGTTTCACAGACGCAGACTTCGCAGGAGATAGAACTGACAGAAAGTCCACGTCTGGAATGGCTCAGTTCCTTGGGTCCTGCTTAGTATCTTGGGGATCAAAGAAGCAGAACTCTGTGGCACTGTCAACTGCTGAAGCCGAGTACATAGCAGCAGCAGCATGCTGTGCTCAAGTCCTATGGCTTCGGAATCAGCTAAGTGACTTCAACTTACACTTTGATCAAGTTCCTATTTTTTGTGATAATACTAGCGCTATTAGTATTGCAAAAATCCTGTTCAACACGGCAAATCTAAGCATATAGAAATCAAACATCATTTCCTCAGAGACTGTGTAGAAAAGGAGCTTGTCACTGTTAACTTTTGCAGAAGTGAAGATCAGGTTGCTGACATATTTACCAAGTCCCTACACAAGGATGCCTTTGAAAAGCTAAGGATGGAACTCGGATTGATGATTCCACAGTAAGGTACTCCTGAACTTCTCTCAATGATTGACTAGAAGATAGAGCACCTATCATGCATGTTAGTCATTGGCATGAATTAATTCTTGAAGTTCCTGAGCTTAATGCTATGTGTGTGCTACTACTTCCTTGCTAAATCTGATATAGTACATGCATTGTTGAACACTTCTTTCCTTGATGACCAACATAACTTCCGGATTTTCTTTGCCAAAATTGCCCCATGAAGGAAGTTATGAACCACCCAATCCTAGAAAAATTTTATGTATGTCCAATGAGTTCCATTACATACTTTCTGAAAATGCTTGACCATGTTGTGTGATTGAGTGACTTCAATTGTGGTGTTCTTACATTATACATACCCCTACGGTAAGCCGACCCACCACAATGCCACTTGAGACAAATCCATAGTCAAGGAACTGATCTGGTATTCACTCGGTCAAGGTTGAAAGTCTCTGGGAATTGAAGAACTCGACGAGGTTTCTGATGTATAAAGGAAGCAGTTCAGATGAAATTATGGTAAAAGATTTTTAGCCGTTGTAGCCTTGGAAGTCGGACGGTTGCGTGTGAGACGTGGACGAGAATTAATAGCAGATAATTATGGGATCAGTTTTCTTTTAAAAAGAGTTGAAGACCACAACAGCCTCTCACTACTCTTACTTGCGAAACCCTAAATCCCAAAATCCCAAAATCAGCTCCGTTCAAACTGTTCAAACACTCGATGGCGTCCAACTCAAGCGCAACAATCAAAACGGAGAAAGCTAATGCAGAGATGCTGACAATAACCGTCGGAGATGTCAGTTATGAAATCCCGAAAGCACTTGCAGATCTGCTGTTGTCAAGTAAGTCCTCTTCCGTTTCAAGCCATAAAATTGCTATGACTGTAGAAGAAAGTATAGTAGTAGGAGAGTTGGGTGAATCGGCAAAACTAGATGAACCTGTGTTAAATTGTGAAGCATCTGAAAAACTGAAGGAGGATGTGGGAATGGATAGTGTGGCTGATGAAGTCGTGAACCCAGGAGAGGCTATTAGTTCTGATATTGGTGCAGATCCAGTAGAAAAGGAGTTAGATCCTCTAACCTCTGACATGCTGAAGAACCCAGTAGGGATTAATGAAGGAGCTTTGTGCTCTGAGAAGACAGATGCCTCTGTGGTTGGTGCATTGCATGTAGAACAAGTGATGGACCATAATTATACGAGTCAGAAACACAGTAAAACCCACCAAATTAGACTGTTTGTCTATCTAACTTCTATGTGTTAGTCCCGATATATTTCCACAGGGCATTTTAGAGACTGAAGTGAAAACACGCTAAGGAGAGGATTTTATGCTGAAAAGATAACAAGAGTCAATCCAAGGTCAAGATCATATGCCGACTGAAGAAATATCAAGGATCCTGACGTTGAATTGACCATAACAAATTAATCAGAAGAATCAGGAGTGGAGTCAAGACAGCCCGGGGAAGAAACACATTGACAGTTTTGTGAAAAGACTGCACAAAACTGTACAAATCTCACATATGGGCAAGGATGACCGGCCACTTGAAGAAGTGGTGGCCAAGGGAGGAGCTCCTCCTCCTTGACCACCGCCTACCGGCGGCTTGGGGTGGTGGTGACCGACGGCTTTTGCCCCTCCTCCACATGTCACCACCACCTTCCTCCTCCTCCACCACTCCTCTTCCTCCACATGTGGCCATCTCCTCCCTTGATTTTCTCCTCCAATCAAAATGCAACACTTGCCACCCATCTCCACCACCCATATCCTCCCCTTTGGGCTATAAAAGGAGGAGCTCCTCCTCCTCCACAAGACACCTCAATCTCATTTCACTTCTCTCTCTAGAAGTTGTAATATTTGTAACGTGTAATATTGGCTTTGGAAATAAAGGATAGCTCCCTTGGCGCTTCAACGGTTGTAAGTAATTCTTAGTATTTATTCAACTGTTTTATTTCCTTAGTTATAATGTTTAGCGCGATGAATAGTAGCTAAACTTGTAGTTCGGTCTAAGGGGCGCGCTTGTATTATAAAATGTTTTAAGACTATTAACTTAGTGTCTAGTCTTAGTATTCAAAACTTGTTCTATGTGCCATATATAGTCAGAGTTTCCAAGGTTGAGTGGATGCTGTAACAAGCAAAGCTCTTTTGTGGGAATTCGTGATCATACTCAGGTAGTGGAAGCTGTAACAAGCAAAGCTATCTGAGGAGTTCGACTCATCCTAAACCCCATCTGGTCGAGCGTAACTGTGAGATCAGGTGGATGCACACAGGCTAGCATACCTTTGGGTATTGGCGCTAGACTGAAATAGAACAGGTGTTGTTTTAAACCGGTGTTGCAAGTCTTGAGCTGTAACTAGCCTCGATTCATCGTTTGAATACTTAGATGATTCACTAATGGTCAATGATAAACAGGATATAATGCAAGTCCCCTGAAACCGAACATTTCTCTTAATCATTAAAATAGTAATTTACTTTCCAGTATTAAAATCAACCAACCAACCAATCAATCAATCAAAATAGCTGGTAGCTTTAAAACCAACCAACCGACCTTAAACACGCTCCCACGCTGCATAATCCCCCCGAAGAACAATTATTCCCTTGATTCCCTTGGGTTCGACCCCTACTTACCAAGTACTACCCAGTAGTATAGTTGCGAGTAGCGGACTATTATAAATTTATTTGCACAAATCGCTTTGACGACGAGCGGTTCTGTCAACAAGCTGTCCAAGTGATGGAAGATTTTCTAGAGAGTCTAGAAACTTCAAAGAAGGCAGGAGCAGATTCTGTGAAATCTGGTGACAGTGATAGAGTGGAGAACCCAGGAAGGGTTGATGGAGCTGAAGAGTAGAACCCAGAAGGGGTTATGGTTGTTGATATGAAGAACACAGAAGTAGTTGTTTCTGCAGTTGAGGCTCCCTCAGCAAAAGAACCAGAACGGGTTGCTGATTCTAAAGATAACACGAAATTCCTATTTGGATGCTCCCAAGAAGTGGAAGAGAATACATAAGATGCTGGTGAACCCTCAGTCGGAGGAGAGAAGTCTGGATTGAATCAGACACTGAATGAGTTGGCAGAACTGAGAAAGATTGCCAAGTTTCAACAATCTCAAGATCCTGAAACCGACTGTGAGATTGTAGATACTTCCTCCTCTGTTCCAAACAAAAAGGTGAAGAAACCTCTTCCCCTCAGAATCCTACCAGTAAGGGAATCTAATAAAAGGAAGTTGGTGGTGAAAGAAGAAGCAGTTCCTGTAAGCTCAGGCAAAAGACCTAAGCGGTCCAAGAATGGAAAGGAGATTCTGAATGAATTGGAATGCTCAGAAGACTTTCTGAACAGTGAAGGGTTAACAGAAGTATTTGATCTTCTAAAGGCTCAAGGATGGGAACACTTGTGTGAAACACAAGAGTACGTGTGCCCTGAAATAGTTGAAGAGTTCTATAGGAATATGAAGCTCATTGAAGGAATAGTCCCTGCCTTGGAAGTGAGGATCAAGAAGAAAAAGATCACTCTGTCCAGCATTGAATTGGCCATGATAATGGGCCTGGAACACAAAGGATTTGATCACTACTGCAAAAACAATGTCTGGCCGAAGGAGATTGCAGAAAAGAAGGATCTGGTGAAGAGAATATGCAAGCTGGAATCAGTTCTGAAGGGTCTGGGGATCAGTACTCAATTAATGGAGCCGAGGGTGAAGATATTGCACAAATTGCTTGTGAGCAACTTTATGCAAAGGGGTGTAAAACCTTCATATGTCCAGCATCAGGACCTCCTCATTCTGGACAAGTTGCTGAAAAGAGAAAAGATCAACCTTCCTAAACTTATTATCCGTCAAATGGATCACCTGAAGTCACTGACTCAGATTGGATTTTCAAGGGTCATAAAGAAGGTTCTTCAAACTCATGGACTGTATGAGGTCATGTCTGGTGTTGAGGAGATGGTTGTGAAGGAGTTTGATGCTGAAGCTTTCAGAAAGATGAACTTGGTCAAAGACCCAGTTGAAGGGTGGATCAAATCTCCAGTTCCTGATCCTGGAACTAAAGTGAAATCGGCAGTGGTGAGTGAAGAAGAAGAGGATGAAGAAATTGAGGAAGGTAATGCAAACTTAATGGCTGTGTTTGAAAAAGTAGTTTCTGATGTGAAGAAGGAACTCCAGGAAATAAGGGCAGAATTGAAGGAGTTCAAAGAGGAAATCAAGGAGATGAAGGAATCATTCAATACTCTGGTTGATAAGCTCTGAGTCCTTCAGTACCGGAATGATCTCTTTTGACTATGAGAATGCCGAGATCAGTTCCTGATATGGATTTCCTTTACCTTGCTTTTCCACCTCATATTTCCTTTGTTGTTTCTGAGTGCAAACTATGTGTTCACTTTGCATGATATGATTATCTAATTTATCCTTGAAGTATCCCGCGTGCCATGCAACTCAACTCTGAATTTCAATTTCTCATTCATGTCTATGACTGTTGTGCATGATTCTTACTCTTCTTTGATGATGTCAAAAGGGGGAAGGGTAGAAGTATCATCTGAGGGGGAACGTAATCTGAATTCCTGACTTAACCGAATGAATACACATACCTATGTAGGGTACTGACTTAATAGAATGTTTAATAAGTTTCTGATGTGTAGGAACTTAGGGGGAATTTGTTCCCAAGGAGAATATGTTCTCAACTGATGCTTTGTGCATATTTAAACATCTATTAAAGTACTGCTTTGGTATTTCTCTCTCAATGGTTTGTCATCATCAAAAAGGGGGAAATTGTTGAGGCATTGGCCTCACACGTTTTTGATGTTGACAAACCGGTTTAATGGTTTACTTGAGTTTCTGTTAGTCAGGAACCTACTGGAGCGTTCAAGAACGTATCGATAGACTCGAGTACTTGTGGAAGTCTCCGAGTAACCAAGAACCTGAGTATTGGTCAAGTCAACGGAACAGTTGAAGTCAAGTCAACGAAACAGTTGAAGTCAAGTCAACAGAGCAGTTGAAGTCAAGTCCTCGGAGCAGTTGAGGACGGGAGTCAAACACATCATGGGATATTCACACGACCTCCTCAACACATAGTGGAGATCATGGGCTGGCGGTTGCAGACATGATCTACGGCAGTTACCTCAAGTACCTATAAGAAGACAGCAGATGTCATTCTGGCGGGTGCGCCTTTTACACACATCCAAGAGAGCTTTCCAAGTGGGGATTCCCAGTAAGAATATACAGTGAGCTGAGCGAACGTGATATTCTGAGAGATCGAGTTGGACTTGATCATTGCCGGAAAGCCAAGGAGGTGCCACGACTACGACGACGTCGACGAGACAGTTAGGGAAGTAGTCAGATTATTGCTTGTGTAAATCTAGGTTAGATTTATACTTAATAGGCAAGTTTTGTACCGCTGAGTGTGCAATATTAAATAGTAATAAAAAGCTATTTAAGTTTATTCCGCTGCTTATTCTGTTTATAAGTATATCTGCATGCAAAGCTAGGTTCCTAACAGTTTCGATCTTTGTTAAGTCTTCGACTATTTGAACTTAAGTCTTTGACTAACTAACCACGATCCTATCAACCCCCACATAGGAGCTTTAGTTGGGTTCATTTGCGCTGGTGATTTATTTCCATCCCATGCATCAATCAGAACCAGCAGCAGCCATCCCCCAAACGACCATGGTCGTCCTTTATTCAAAACTCTGAGCTTGTACTTTTCAGAAAGAAATTTCGCTATAACAACGTCATTTGCTGCTGCCTCCATAAAAGTAACCTTGTTTACCAGTTAGTACCCAAAGCTCCTTCATGAACGCAGTGAAATTAAGCTTCCCTATTGAGAAGATGCTGGTGTTTACTTAGTTTCAACACAAGCGCTTCGTCAAAAACTTTGCCAGCTTTTGATTCCACTTGTCATCCTGAACCTCCAAAAAATTTTCTCCATTAAACTGTTTGACTAGTAGATCCATTTGTTCTTCTTGAGTTGTCAGTCATACCACCCCTTAAGTGGGCATATGATGGAGGAATGTGGGGAAGGGTAGGGAAAAGAGAAGAACAGGGGATGAGATTTGGAAGAACAGGGGATGAGGATGAGAGGAAAGGAAGATGAGAAGTAAATTGTTATATTATTTCTTGCCTTACAATTCATGACAGTCATCTCATTTATACTACTGCCTGCCTTGGGAGTGTCGTCACCGACTGACACCATAACTAATTCTTCAGTGCGAATTTGCTAGCTGGATAACGCCTAGAAGCTTCCTTGAACCGAACTCCTCTACGCGACGGCACAGTGTATCTGGGTGTTCCCTCCTCGTGCACCTCACGTGCTGCATATGCATGCCATTTCCTGTAGTTGTCACCCTCTGTATCCCATCAATACCACCCCCATCGGAAGCCACCTTGTCCTCAAGGTGAAATTTAGGAAACTCAGTGGTGAGCTCGTCCTTGAATTCCCATGTGGCCTCTGAGTCTGGTAACCCGGTCCATTTCACAAACCAATGTGGCTTCCATCCTTGCCGTATTTGAATGAGGCGTTGATGCAGGAAGAAAGGGAAATAGGGAAAGTAGAGGAAGAGCAGAAGGGAATGAGAGGAATGAAGGGGAGAATTAGGAGAAGATAGGATAATTTCTTGTTGTTTTTCATTGACGCACTACACTGTTATTTATACATCATTCTTAGCTATTGCTAGATTGACACGTGTAGCCATTAGCTTCGTCCAGTACTGCCAGCTGCAGCTCACATTTCATGTCCATCATTAATTAGTTATACCCAGTACTGCCAGCTGCAGCTCCGTTTTCACGTCCCTCATTTCCATGCAGGTAATATCCTTCTGCATCAAATCTCTTGGTGCTTATCTTCTGTCTCGCACCCCTTCCTAGCTTAGGGTGTACCCCCAACTGTGTATCATTTCCTCCCCCGTTGAGAGCAACCTCGTCTTCGAGGTTAAAGTCAGGGAATTGGTGTAGCATTGTGGACTTGGCCTCCCAAGTAGCATCTGAAGCAGGTTGTTGGCGCCACTGGATGAGTACTTGATCAATCCATTGGCCTTGACGATAGATTTTGCGACGATCAAGAACCTGTTCTGGCTGGACGGTGGGGTGCTGGTTAACGAAGCAGTCGGGCCAAGTGATTTCCTGCTGAGGGTTTGGTGATCTACAGAGTTTCAGGATGGCCACATGGAAGACATCGTGAATCTTTGCATTTGAAGGGAGCTCTAAGCGGTAGGCCACTTTGCCGACTCTGCTTAAGACTTTGAATGGTCCATAATACCTCTTTGCGAGCTTAGAACAGCGTTGATTGCGACCCGAAGTCTGACGGTAGGGTTGTAGTTTCACATAGACCCAATCGCCAACTGTGAACTCAACATCTTTACGATGTTTATTGGCTTGTTGTGTCATGCGGTGGCGTGCACGGACTAGGTTGTCCTTCAACTGGGCAATGATATGGGTGCGAGTAGTGAGCAGTTGGTCCACTGCAGCCACAGCTGAGCTCCCAGGGTCGTAGTCCTTCAATGCTAAGGGTGCATTGCCATAAACAGCCTCAAATGGGGTAATACGCGTGGAGGAGTGTTGTGCCGTATTGTAATGTAGTTCTGCCCAAGGAAGCAACTCTGGCCAGTTGGATTGATTCTCGTTGACATAGCAGCGTAAGTAATCTTCCAAGATTCGGTTAAGGACCTCCGTTTGCCCGTCGGATTGTGGGTGATAAGCACTATTATGGGCTAACCGAGTACCCTGCAATTGAAATAATTCCTTCCAGAAAAGACTCATGAAGTCGGAAACAATGCTTTTAGGCATGCCATGTAAACGACAGATGTCCCTAACGAAGATGCGAGCGACGCTGGCGGCTGTGAACCCAGATGCCATGGCGGAGAAATGTCCATATTTTGTCAACCTATCGACCACCACTAGTATCACTGATAGGCCTTTGAAGGTAGGTAAATGAGTCACAAAATCCATTGCAATATCAGTCCAAACGCCGACAGGAATGGGTAGAGGTTGTAGCAGGCCCTGTGGGGCTGAGTTCAATACCTTGACTTGTTCACAAATGGTGCACTGTTGAACATATTTCTTGACATCTTTAGCCATAGATTTCCAAAAGAAATGAGTTTTTATCCTTGCCAATGTTCTATCTATCCCAGCATGTCCCCCTATTGGAGTATCATGATATTCCTGAAGAATGAGCTCACGCAGGGTCGCATCTGCAGGAACCAGAAGGCGGCCACGAAACAAGATTAAGCCGTCTTTGATATGATAGTCAGTATATTGGTTGGGGTCCCTCTGTATTGCTAGAAAAAGCTCATGCGACTCTGAGTCACGTTGAAAGAAGTTTCTGAGCAATTGTAGTATGCCGTAAACGAGTCGTGAGTATCCGTGCATGGCCGACAAGCTAGCTTCAGGTACACGGGACAGGGCATCGGCCGGAACGTTGTCACGTCCTGGTTTGTAGGTGACTTCGAAGTCAAACCCCATAAGCTTAGCAATCCATTTTTGTTGGTCTGGTGTGTGGATTGATTGAGTCAAGATAGTGCGCAAGGGCTGGTGATCAGTCTCAATTATGAACCGGTTTCCCAATAGGTATTGTCGCCATTTGTGGACAGCGGACACTATGGCACATAATTCTCGGTTGTAGGTTGAAGACTGTTGCATGGTCTTTGTAAATTTCTTGCTGAAAAAAGCTAGTGGCATGTGCTCTTGAAGTAACACTGCACCCATGCCGATTCCTGAAGCATCAGATTGACCGACGAATGGGCGATTGAAGTTAGGTAATGCCAAGACAGGGGTCGTAGAGAGTGCCTTCTTAAGTTGCGCAAAGGCACCATCGGCATGATGGGTCCAAGCATAGGCATCCTTTCGCAATAGGTCGGTAAGGGGCGCTGCAGTGTGTGCATAATGAGCTACAAATCTTCTATAATAGCCGGCTAACCCCAAGAAACTTCGCAAGTGCTTAAGGGACGTAGGAACTGGCCAATCTTTTATTGCTCTAATTTTGTCCGGATCAACTTCTACCCCTGCATGAGATATTAGGTGTCCCAAATATTGCACTTTTGTTCTAGCTATTTCACATTTTGATGGTTTTGCAAAGTAAAAATGTGTAGCTAGGGTGTCGAGTACCTCCTTGAGATGAATGAGGTGGTCGGCCCATGTCTTGCTATATACTAATATGTCATCAAAGAACACCAAGACAAATCGTCGAAGCATGGGACGAAATAGGTCGTTCATTGCCGACTGGAATGTGGACGGAGCATTGGTAAGGCCAAATGGCATGACTAGAAACTCGAAATGTCCATCATGTGTCTTGAAAGCCGTTTTGAAAATGTCAGCCTCGTTCATTCGGATTTGGTGATAACCAGCTCGTAAATCCAACTTAGAGAATATGCTTGCGCCATGAAGTTCATCGAACAGTTCGTCAATTGTCGGGATAGGGTATCTATCCTTGATGGTGACGGAATTAAGGCTCCTGTAATCAACACAAAATCTCCAGCTACCGTCGCGCTTTTTAACCAATAGGACAGGTGAACAAAAAGGAGAGTTGCTGGGTTGGATAACACCTTCGGACAACATCTGCTGGACAAGGCGTTCAACTTCAAGCTTTTGATACCTCGGATACCTATAGGATCGTGCCTTTACTGGTGTGGTGCCGTCCAATAATGGGATTTGATGATCCACAGTTCGGCGTGGAGGGAGGCCCTTAGGGGGTTCAAAAACTTGCCCGTGTTGTTGCAGCAGTTCAGTGAGTTGATCTTGCTGTTCTGTATTGAGGTCATCGGGAAGGAATGGAATAGTAAGGGAATGGTGAGTTGGTGAGTCATGATTGGTAGTATCCTCTTGGTTCCAATCCACAATAGTAGAGGGAGGCCACACCCCCGGCTCTAGAGGCCTTGTGTAATTGGCCGAGTGAAAGTTGGTTTAATTGGCCATAAGGTTGCATGCCAAGGAGCTTTATTTGGGTACCTTGATGGATGCAGCTCATCCATAATTGTTGATAATCAAAGAGGACTGGACATAATCCCGCCAACCATTGAGCCCCAAGGACTGCCTCAGCGCCATATATGGGTAATAGGTGAAAATCCATAAGAAATGTAGACTCCCCAAATTTTAATTCAACACCCCGGTAAAGTCCCTCACATTTGAGCTCGTCGCCATTCCCGATCGTGACATTCAGATGTTGTGAAGCTTCTATGGGTAGTCCAGCTTTCCTCGCAACTCGTGTTTGGAGGAAGTTGTGAGTTGACCCAGTGTCGATCAAGACAACAACTGGCAATTCTTTGAGGTAACCTCGCAATCGTAGTGTGCTAGGGATAATGCGGCCTTCTAAAGCGTGGCATGATATGTTGGGTGTTAGGTCAGTTGTGTCCAACTCCTGGGCATCTAATAGGATGTCTGTGTGTTCAATATCACCTGGTTCTAATGCTGGACACTCCTCTTCAAAGGGGTTTTCCATCAGCACCAAACACTGGAAACGAGGTTTACATTTATGGCCAGGGGAGAACCTATCATCACAATTAAAACATAAACCCTTCGCTTTTCTCGCTTCCATTTCGGCCATTGTCAGACGTTTAAAGGGCAGTGGAGATGGGTTTGGTGTTCCTGGCGGTTTGGATTGTGGATAGGCGGGTGCGAGGCGCTGTTGGTATGGGGCTAGGGATCTGGGTGGTAAGGAGCGTTGCGCAATGGTTCATTTCTGTTCAGCCAGTTTGGCCATGTCCATCGCAGCTTGTAGATTGGTTGGTCTTGTCATCACCATTTCACAATGTATTTCCTCTTTTAGTCCAGCGAAAAAGCGATGTAATAGATTGCTTGGGTTCATACCAGAGGTTTGCATTGATAGGGATTCGAACTCGGTGATGTAAGCGCCCACTGAAGATGTTTGGACCAGTTTATTAATGGCTTCCTCGGCATGGTAGTAAACAGAGGGGCCGAACTTTCTCCGAGCGTCAGCGGCTAGGGTTGGCCAATCACGTAGTTGCCGGGTACTGTGCATCCACTGATACCATTTCAAGGCGTCCCCCGTCATATGAAATAGAGCGACCGATAGGCGTTGTTCAGGTGGAACATGGTTATGGTCGAAAAATCGATCCATCTGGAAGATCCATCCCTCAACCGCATCGCCTGTGAATAAGGGAACCTCAACTCTGGGTACTCGAGCTATAACGCCCTGCTGGAAATCGGGTGAGTTTTGCGAGTGATGTGGGAGCATGGTGTTAGCCGATGATGATGTAATAAGAACAGATGGTGGTGTGGGAAGCAGGGGAGGGTTAAGGGCATTACCAGCCGAGTTGTCAATAGGTTGCTTACCAGCTCTAGCATTCGTCAGTTTGAGCTCCTGCATCTCACCTCGGAGTTGTTCGAATATCCCCGTGAAGGTAGCTTGCTGGTCAGATTGGGTTTGGATCAGTTTTTGCGACATCTCAGCCATCGCTTGTGCCATCATCTGGTTCATTTTTTGCGATATCTCAGCCATGGCTTGTGCCACCATTGCCGTTGAATCCGAGGTGCTTCTTGTCTCAGGCGCCATGTTGATCAAAACTCAATGAAAGCACCAAAAAGATGCAGGAAGAAAGGGAAATAGGGAAAGCAGAGGAAGAGCAGAAGGGAATGAGAGGAATGAAGGGGAGAATTAGGAGAAGATAGGATAATTTCTTGTTGTTTTTCATTGACGCACTACACTGTTATTTATACATCATTCTTAGCTATTGCTAGATTGACACGTGTAGCCATTAGCTTCGTCCAGTACTGCCAGCTGCAGCTCACATTTCATGTCCATCATTAATTAGTTATACCCAGTACTGCCAGCTGCAGCTCCGTTTTCACGTCCCTCATTTCCATGCAGGTAATATCCTTCTGCATCAAATCTCTTGGTGCTTATCTTCTGTCTCGCACCCCTTCCTAGCTTAGGGTGTACCCCCAACTGTGTATCAGGCGTGATCGAAGGACCTTGTCCGGGGTGAGGAATGGTTTGAGGCCTTCCATGTTCTCTGGGAGGTGATGGGTTGCAGTAGAAGGGTCATCAATACAGTGTCGTAGGAGGGCGATGTGAAATACATTGTGGGTGTGGGCGGACGAGGGCAGATTTGGGTGGTATGCCACAGAGCCAATGTGTTCTGTACTCTGGAAAGGGCCATAGAATCGCTTCGCAAACTTGTTGGTTCTGTGGTTGCACAAGGAGTTTTGGCGGTATGGTTGAAGGCTCACTCATACAAAATCCCTGACATGGAACTCTTTGTGGTGTCGTTTGAGGTTGGCATGTTGGGTCATGCGAAGTTGAGTTCGAGCAAGGTTCTTTTTGAGTGCTTGCAAGAGTTGATCACGCTGTGGGATTTGGTCCTCCAATGTAGCTAAAGTAGTACTGCCCAGAACATGGTCGGATGGATTGGTGCTATACACCAAAATGTCACCAAGGAAGACGAGGACGCTGCACCGGAGTAAAGGCTTAAAGATGAGGTTCATCTTCGATTGAAAACTAGCTGGGACATTTGTTAGGCCGAACGACATCATTAAGAACTCATAATGACCTTTGTGTGCGTGAAAAGCGGTCTTGTCGACGTCCTCTTCTTTCATGCAGAGTTGGTGGTACTCGGCGCGGAGATCAAGCTCTGTGAAGAGTGTTGCTCCATGCAATTCATCAAGCAACTCACCCACGGTAGGAATGGGGAACATTCTTTGACGGTGATGGTGTTCGAGGTGTAATAGTCGACGCAAAACTGCCATGAGCTGTCCTTCTTTTTAACTAGTAAGATCGGTGACGAGAATGGACTATGGCTTGGTCGGATGATGCCTTCTTCCAAAATGGTGTGTATCATGGTTTCAATCTCCGTCTTTTGATAGTGTCGGTACCTATAAGGGCGGACATGTACGGGGTTATAACCAGCAAGTAAAGTAGTGGAATGATCAGTGGACCTTATGGGAAGTAAGTCATGAGGTTGCTGAAATACGCCTTCAAAATCCTTGAGCAGGTTGTTCAGGAGCAATGCTATTGTTGGTACAAGGCATGTAGCTAGAGTGAGTGTGGATAGGGCATCCATTGCCTGGTCATGTAAGGGTTGATGGTCTGTCTGTATAGTGAATCTCTTGCCAAGTAAATAAGGTCGCCAACGTTGCACAACTTGCACCGAAGCATAGAGTTCACGCCCATAGGCCAAGGTTGCCTTTTGTCCAATGTTGAGTTGCTTGCTAAAAAAACAATTGGCCTGCCTTCTTGTAGTAACACAGCCCCCATTGCCTTTAAATCCATGAAGGCGTGCTCTGCTTCAGGTGTCCATTCTGTAGTTAACTGATAATAGTAGGCCCCGCCTTGTTGCTTCTCAGAGTGTTTAAGTTGTACCAAACTAATCTGGCTTGGTTGATCACCACGTAGTCCTAGTAGACAAGTTTCGGCTCCCTTGAGCATGAAACTCAACCATAACTCTTGGAAGCAAAATGTGGTTGGTCCTATTTCTGCAAGCGCCCCAAGTATAATATCTGCGCCAAACACAGGCAAAGGGTGCAAATTAACATGAAAGGTATGGTTGGCAACCATAATAGGAATACCTAAACAAACCCCTTCACACTTCATTTCGTCGCCATTTCTAATCATAACGCTCATATGGGCAGGGGGTTCAACAGCCAACCCAAGGTGACGAGTGACTCGGCTTTGCAAGAAGTTGTGGGTTGAGCCGGAGTCAATGAGGATCCCCACAGGACAGCCTTTAATGGAACCTTTTAGGCGAAGAGTACTGGGCATAGAGCGCCCCTGCAATGCATGAAATGTGATGCATGGTGCTGCTAGACCAGGATGTGGATCCTCTGCAGTGGTGGTTTCCAGTGGTAGCTCAACTTGATTGTTGGTTGCGGCCACTTCCTCGAGCTCCACTGCCAATCCTCGAAAATTTCTGATGGTATCAGCTACGCTAGGCTCAGCGATGTAAGCCTTTATTAGACCATTTCCCGATAGCTGCATCCTTCTTAACAATCTTCTGAAATTCTCCCACTGTTATGGCATCAACACACCTCAATCGATCCCTATAATTCATACGCTTCAACAAGTTTGCATCTTCCATTAAGCTTCCAGCACTAGAAACTAAATGGATTTCATCTATGAATAAAATTATTTTGACATCAGCCCCGTGCACTTCTTTCAGTAAGTTCTTCACCCCAACATGTATAAGGTATGGCCTCTTTAACTGTTTGGTGCTTATCGGATTGTTGTCGCCCACATTTGAACCCACAACGATATGCTTTCCAGTAAACACAACAAGTATGACAGACTCCCATAAAGTAGGAATATCACATGTCACCCCCATCATTAAAGCTATATGAGGCCTTTCTAGCTCAATGATGGACGATGAATTAACGCAGTCATTAGAAGCAAGAGTTTGTCTACCTGCCACATCTTTTTTCCAGCTTACTATGAGGTTAAGCATCAAACTGAACCTTTCAAGTGGGACTGAATCCATTAATGACAATCCTTGATTGATATGTTCCGGCCCCTTCAGGGAGTAATCCGGGGGTTTTCCTGGTGGTTCTGTACTGAGCGCATCAGCTAATCACCAGTAAATGACAAACACCACAGCTTCTCTTGAACGACCTTCCCATTAATGTGGAGCACAATAAGGTGAGAATAATTATCAAGTTCGTCAAGAATATTAGGATCGCTAAGGACCTCAAAAAGCTGTCGAGAAACCTTTTCATCACTAATAGAGCTTTCATTTCCAATATGAGCTAATCCACTACGACATACATCAGGCGGTAAAGGCGGAGGTTTTCCAGACGATAATGAGTAAACAATCATCTCGTGAGCATATTGTCGAACACTTGGTGTGCACAAATTTAAACTACTATTCAGAGCATAAACTGATGTTTCAGTCCCTAATTCTTCATTCTCACCCACATTTTCACCCTTTTGTGACACAAATATTGAAGATGAATCATTAGAAATGATTTCTATATGAATGATACCACTAGCAGTAGGCTTAGATAACACCAAATCTGAATATGTATTTACTCCAAAATCAACCTCATCTGAATCTTCAACATCGACAATAGAGACAATCTCCATTGTATCTTCCAAAATCAAATTAGGTTCAGAAGCGGTACTTACGATTTGATGGTGTTCGGATGGCAACGGTTGTTTGCTTGTGCGTGTTAGATTAGGTTAGGTAATCTAGCCTTGCTTAGCACCCTAAGCCTCATGCCTTGAAGTTCAATTGAAGCCAGAAGAGAAGAAGAGCTGAAGTCTGCGTTTGGAGCAGCCGCTCGGACCTCCCCACGGACCTCCGCTCGGACCTCCGCTCGGATGAAGGCTTCAGACGATCGGCCATCCGCTCGGTGGGTGACTTGCCGCAATACTACGTCGTTTTGGTGCAAAAACAAGAGTTCGCTTAAATGGAACGATGTCGTCTTGGCTTGGCGCGGAAGACAGTTAAAGTCGTTGACGATCGAAGCTACGCCGTTTAATCCAGGCTGTCGACAGTTAAGTCTGTTACAAGTGTGAAACGGCAGCGTATGGTCTACGCGGTATTCTGGGTTTTAAAAGAAAATTCAAATTGGGGATTAGGGTTAAGTCGAGCGATATCAATTCCAGAGCGATTGCGAGATTAGAGGTTGATTCGTTCACCGGAGAGGATCAAGCATAGCTCGTCGGACGCTGGGTAATTCGTTGCTCAACAAATTTCACAGCTGACTTGCTTCAACGCTGGGTTTAACCGGAGAAGTGCTCGGACTGAAGGAACGTTCATCGGAGGCTATCTGTTGGCGTTCGAGGCTTGGATTCAAGGGGCTTTTAGCTACAAAGACGTTGGAAACGTCACGCTTCTATCCAGGGGCCTCGGAGGGGGCTGAATCCCTCCAATCCCTTAGATTCGATTTTACAGTTCATAACCTAGTTTGAGTTCGATTGCCCGATCTTATTGTGTTGTTTGTATCTGAACAATTTGATTGCTTATAGTGGATGTTGGGATCGGATCTCCCCGTGTTGAGATCCCGTGGAGTAGGATTTCCGAACCACGTTAAAATTGCTTGTGTGCTCCCTTTCTTGTTTTTGTGTTTGAACACCTTAACATGAATTGAATCTTAATTTGGCATACAACATTGAGTCTAAATATATTACAATGCGAGTATCAGGTGGAGGCTGGGGGTCCTCGGAGGTCAGCTGAATGCCCTCCACCGCCTTGGTGAGTTTCTCCAGGGCTGCGAGTACTTGCTGCATGTCCGTCGACCATTTCCCCTCCATCGCTGCGAGGCGGCTATCTAGAGCTTCCATGCCGAAGGTAAGGGTTGCAATGGATTCGGTGAGGGTGGGCATGGTGGCAATGAAAGCACCAATTGATGGAGGAATGTGGGGAAGGGTAGGGAAAAGAGAAGAACAGGGAATGAGATTTGGAAGAACATGGGATGAGGATGAGAGGAAAGGAAGATGAGAAGTAAATTGTTATATTATTTCTTGCCTTACAATTCATGACAGTCATCTCATTTATACTACTGCCTGCCTTGGGAGTGTCGTCACCGACTGACACCATAACTAATTCTTCAGTGCGAATTTGCTAGCTGGATAACGCCTAGAAGCTTCCTTGAACCGAACTCCTCTACGCGACGGCACAGTGTATCTGGGTGTTCCCTCCTCGTGCACCTCACGTGCTGCATATGCATGCCCATTTCCTGTAGTTGTCACCCTCTGTATCCCATCAGCATCCGCTTAGAGAGAAGAAAGAGCAAATGGCTGAATCTTAATAAGTGAATGTTGTGGTTTTGAGTATTAGGCGTGAGAGTACTTCACCATAAGTCATTCTTTGATGCAGAGGGTCCCAATTTTTTTTTTGTTGCCCATTCTTGTATTTTTCTTGACAGATGCAGGATAACTTGATTTGTGCTGCTTTAGGCTCTTCTTAGCAACCTCTCTTCAGTCGTCGATCACGTATTGATGTTTCCTATATGCTTTTTAGGTTTAGCAGTTCCATATACAGACACTGGCTTGCGTGACGAAGTAGCACTTGGCATTGGCAAAGGGTGTCTGATGATTTCCTTGGTCACGTGTCATATTTTTTAGAAACAAGAGAAAAAATTACTTGGGATCACCCGCTTGCCTTGTGATTTTTGAATTCCTCTTTCCAGTAGAGAAACTATGCCCTACGCTCCTAAATGTTTTGTTGGTGTTGGCACTAGGTTCAGAATCAAGAGTCTAGAGCTCGAACTCACGGTCATACATCCTGGTTCAGATCAGCTGCCCTTCATTACTTTTATCGAAAGAAGTCAAATGTGTCGCGAGAGACTTACATTTCAACATTGTTATTTTTGCATTGTTCGTCGAACCCTGCACAAATATTATTCTTGATCTTTGCAGCACCAAAACTATCATAAAAAAAATAATCCATATAAATAAATAACAAAATTTCAACTTGGCAAACATGCTAGAAAAGGTGCGAAGACTATTATGCGCCTGACTCAGTTCGCGTGTAAGGTGCTGTTTGATAGAGCTGAAAAAAACTTTATTTAACTTTATTTAACTTTACTGAACTTTATTTAACTTTATTTAACTTTATTTAACTTTACTGAACTTAAAAAAAAATATTTTTTTGGATAAAGGTGTTTAATTTAAGTTTTTAATCATGTTAAACTACAAAATTAAAATCTGAAAATTTTAATTTAATTTAATTTAACTTAATTTAACTTTATTTAACTTAATTTAATTGTATTTAACTTTACTTAACTGAAAAACATGAAATTTAAGCTCTACAGAACAGGCCCTAAATCTAAATTCATAAAACCTATCAAATGGCGCGCAAATGACCAGACAAGAAAAACTTCCCTTCTGAGATTCAGATCCCTAGTGAAATCATAGCATATAAATCTTATGAAAAATATGTTCAAATATTTGACACAAGTATGATAATTTTTTTTATAGGAAGCTTAATTCTTTCATTGAGCTGCTTCCCTTCGGATGCTGAGCTAGTTTATAAACTCTCTCCAAATTCACTACCGACTGCTTGCTGAGCGAAAACATCGATAAAACCCACATTAATGGTGGATGCCGGCCTGGATGGATCAAATTTTGGGTTGCTCAGTTTCGAATACTTTACTTGAGCAAATTGTTCATCCACAAGCTCCTGGCGAACACACACAGACATCAGATGAATGGATGATTTATTTAAAAAAATTCGTCGTTGATTTTTACAATGTTAAGACATGATTATTAATGATCTCTATGTACCTGAAGTTAATGTAGTGCTACTTGAATGACATAATGTTTTTCTACAAATTCTTACAAAGGAAAAATAAGAATAAGATTAACGAATAAATCACCTCAAATTTGATAGATTATTGTTATATTCCTGTGTTTTTTTTATTATAATTAGTTGGAAAAGAAAAAAAAATTCAAAATTTAAAACAAATGGGCAGAAGAAGTCAAGGCAGTTATCTACATTCCTATTTCTTCGACAAAATATACCTCCCACAGATACGTTCCTATAGCAATCCTAAGCTATAAAACGTAACTTAAGTCATCGTTGAAAACCCTCTCTTCAAGCCATCCTTAACTCGACATCCTTATTTGTGATATTCCCCTCAGATCCGATTGATCTAGAAATTACTGAAGCTTCGCATACCGGTCCAGGGAGCCAGCGTTTAAGTAAGCCAAACTTTTGGGGAGGTAGAGCACAATCAGGGTTGCAAATCGATCGCGACAGAACCCAGGTGAGTTGAGAAGCTTTGATTATACCTGATGAACTAGGAATTGCTGATAGAAATTTTGATGGAAGTAACATCGTTGGTGAAATTGGCAATGTAAATCGCAGACGAAGATTGGGTTGCAGTCGCCGGACGAGTGAGGTGTGAATTGGAGTGAAAGTGGAAACGGTGAAGGAGTAAGGTGACTGAGTATTTTATTAATATCTTGTGCTGTGTGTTAAATTGATAATGAAATGGGTACAGGGACTGTGGTGGCTAATGGGTATGATGTTTTATATGAGGAAGTCAAATACGGGGATGTCAGTCAAACTTGGAAGTTCTTGTCGTGACATGAGTCCACCTTAAACCTTAAAGCATGCAATTATGCATCAAAGTCAGTATGATATGTTAATGGGTAAACGTTATAGAAGACTTTATTGTGGGCATGTGAGACTTAAAAGGAATGAGTTGTTTTCTGAAAGTAGTGTTGCTAAATGCTAGGGCCTAGGAGAGATCACCATCTGGAGGACTGAGGTGCTGCCTCTCTGTGTGTCTAATATGGGGTATGTTTTGGGTGTTGGTTATGACATATGATCATTATTAAGTCATATAAATTATAATTTATATAGGTGTGACATGCAGTACGGTGCAGGGAAACCATCAAGGACAGAGAAGCAACATTGAGACGGTGAGTAAATAATATGCTTATGTTTATTTTATATTATTCATATATTAGTACGTATATTATTATTTGGGTAAAAATAAGAGAAGTAGAGAAACGGTAGTTCCCACATCGTCTTTACAAAGACGTAAAACACGTTATGAGTATCGATATATGATAATATTACTACGTAATGATATATTTGTGGAGATGAGCTGATGTTGCACATGCATCATTGCATTCACGACATAAACGACATGAGATGATTCTGGTGGTAACATGATCTGGTGCTGTGGTGCATACGGCCCAGAGGGGAGGATGTGTGGCCCATTACTGTAGCTGAGATATTCTGGCGAGGCTCACCCCGCACTCTGATATGGTCCGGACCGGCAGTGACGACTGCCCACAGACTCTGTGCATTAACGCATTTGTACACGCATGAGATATAATGAGTTATTGATGTGATACGTATCTGAGTATATATGAAATGTTATGTAAATGCGAATAATGACGTTACTTAAGTATGTTATTTACTTGCTGAGTCATTTCAACTCACTCTATTTTTACCCAAATAATTCGAAGAGTTACTAGTTTGGGAGGTCATCAGCCAGTTTCGCGAGACGATTTCTGATTCACGTAGGGTGCCATCCAGCTGTCTTATTTTTCATTTGAACATTTGACATTTATTATGTCCGTTAGTTCAGTCGCTCCGTAGTACCTTGAGCAGGATTCTGGATAATTGTTAATTTACTTCCGCTACAATTGTTGCTATTCAGTTATGTTTTTTATATGAGTAATTTATCAAGTTATCTGTTGAGATGTGAATAAAGGCTTGCTTGGCCACTAGCTAAATGACAAGCGCCGGTCTCGGCCTATTTTTTGGGTCGTGACAATTATTGATTCGATGTGAGATTGTTCAAGACTGGCTTTCTTGTCGTCGTCTCGACTCCTTCCTTTGGAACCTTTGACTTGACTATGAAAATCATAACAGTTTGAAATCCACCACTCCTCATAATCACCGTCGTGTTTATTACTTCGTCTCTTTTGTTTTGAGAAACCGTGCGGCGCTTAGAAGTTAGAATTATCATCTTCCGCATTCATTCGTTCGATTTTTATACTAGGGTTTTAGTTTATTTACTTGATTACCCTACAAGATATTTTTCACCTACCCTCAAACGTTGTCGTTTGAATAAACTTTCTTATTGGAAATTATAGAGTAATGTGAAAAACAATGGCATTTGTGGTGTTATTATATATCTTTATATATATGTTGATTCATCCCCAGTTTGAAAAATCATGTAGAAGAACTATTTTTCTTTAAATACTTTCTAATTAGTACACCTCGGCTCTACAGAATCAAATGAGAAGAGCATCTCCTGCGACATGACCAAAAAATTCATATTATTCGTTTCTCTCATTATTTTCTTCTTTTGTCTAATCATCCCTCATGACTAAAGCAATCATGTGTATTTCACTTATGACCAAATTTTTTTTGATCATCCACTACATAAATTGTAGCTCATAAATATTAAAATATTAAAATATTAAAAATATATCAAAGTGTGTCACGTTTTATAGATGTCAACAAATTATGAATAATGGTAATTATTTTGAGTTTTTAACTTTGTAATTTAGAAAATATATTCGTTGCAAAATCAAAATATATAAATTGAAATTGTACTTATAGAGGACACGTGTCGCGCTACAATTAGGTCACGGCTCATGACCAAATCTCATTTTTGGTCATGAGATTGAGATGATCTTTTTTCAAATTGATCATCCCATGACATTTTCTATGATTGATTAAGTCGTGATGGAGATCCATGTTTTTTTATCATCTCTCATGACTTTTTCTTATGACTCAAAAAATCATGGTGGGATGCTCAAACCGAAACTTTTCATGAGAATTACTTAGAACCAATTTCAATTGTTTAATGAAATCAATCTATGGCCTAAATTTCACTTATTTATTCAATCGATTAACTCAAAAAATATGGTATGAGGGGTGTAAGGGTCATTATCTTCACATCTATATTCGTTTGACTCAAAATCAAATCTCAGATTCCATAAAATCAGTAAATTTCATTCCATTATCATTTTTTTGGAAACAAATCAGAAACAATAATAATTTGAAACAAACCAGTTCCACAAGGAGCGCTCAAATGAGAACCTCTATTTTTTCGAGAACTTGAGAATTAAATCTTCACTTTTAAAAATGCATCATCAAGTAATTCTGGTGGTGGCACGTGTTTTGTGTGCATATTCAAATTTGCATTTATGTAAAAACAAAGCCACCAACTTTGACTATGCTTTTTGGATATATGTCACGTACAGATTTAAAAATGCATTATGATCTAACGGTGAGATTTAGGGTCTCAAACTTGTAGAATTATTACAAATCCTCCCAGGATCACAATAAATGTGGCACATAATTCTCACTATTTTGGTGGACTGTATAGGAAGAAAACAACTGATTTATTGTATTAGAATGGAAATACACTCGTACAAAAAAGCTAGGAAATACTAGAGAGATAACACTCTCAAATACACTCAAAATGTAATACTGAAGAGAGAAGGAAGAGCTGAGGGATGAGGGATGATAAGAAACACTTCATTGTGTATCGAATGAATTGCTTCTTCGATATGCAGCTCCTTTTATAGTGAATTTGAGAAGAGCCGTAATCGAATTGTTCCATCATATTTAATGTTGCTTATGTCAATTTGATTTCTTGTAGCAAGATGATATGTTAGGGCGCATGGGTTGGATGCAGGAAATGGGTTGATTAAAAATCAACTCTTGTATATATTGTCACTTCCTTGTGGGCCATGGATGATGGATCAATATTCAACACTCCTCATTGATCCATGATCTTGTAACTCCAAGCATATGTCGACTTCACGTCCATCTGGTGTATCTTCTTCCACCTGTTCTCAAAGTAATCGATACCAGGCTTCTGCCTGTATCCTTTCACCACCAGCCTTGCCTTCAACCGGTCCACCCGACCGTCGGGTTTGTACTTCGTCTTGTACACCCATTCACTCCAATCGTCTTCTTACCAACTGGTAAAGGCGTCAGCTCCCATGTATCATTCTTCTCAATGGAAGCTATCTCTGCATCCATAGCTTGAATCCACCTTTTGTCTTTTGCTGCTTCCTCGAACGTTACAGGATCACAATACGCAAATAGACAAAAGTTCACCATAGTTTCATCAGGTGTGTCTGCCTCATTATCTCGGCAGACCACATAGTGATGATATCGAACTGGTGATCTTCGTCGTTGTGGTGGTAAACTGCTATACTTCGATCCAGTTGATTTATCAGGCGAATCTACAACTGGTGTGCGCCTATCTTTCGTAGGCTCCTCCTCAATTGCGACACGGGGCTGTCTAGTATCCTTTTGAGACCAATTCCAGGCCTCATCTTTAGCAAACTGTACATCTTGGCTGATAATTAACTCTCTTGTGTCGGGATCATAATACATATAACCCTTCGTATCAGCACTGTACCCGATGAAGATACATCGCCTGCTCTCGTCGTCCAGCTTCCTCCGTCGCTGATCTGGTATGTGGGGATATGTAACACACCCAAATACTCGTAGACAAGATACATCCGGCTTCACACCACTCCAAGCTTCATCTGGAGTCTTTCGTTAAACCGCCTTCGTAGGATATAGATTCAGTAAGAACGCTGCACAAGATACCGCTTCTGCCCAATAAGGCTTCGGTAGCTCCTTAGCCTCAGAGCGAGTGTTGATTATAAAATATCAGTAGCGATATTTTTGTATTGTCAACTCTTGTATTGTCACTTCCTTTTGAGCCATGGATGATGGATCAATATTCAACAAAACTCTCGAATTTCTCAGTGTTCTTAACCGAGAGTTCACCCTGTTACAGATATCCAATTATCGTGGCACTCATCAAAGTCATTCGAAAGTGTAGTTTCAAGTTGATCGCATATTGAATAATTTGTGATTCGACTCCCGAATGGTCTAGCTTGTTAATCGGAGGAATTTTGATAGATTACAAGCTTGCGGATTTCATAGTTTGTAGATTTTGTTGAGCTAAGCTAAATGTGTCATGGAATAACATGGATGATAGCACAGAACCATTTTCTTATGAACGTTTATAACAAAAGCAAAACACAAACAAATACACAAAACGTTGGAAAAGGATACATACGAAAAGCAGAACATATCAAAACATGTATTCAAATGCAATGATAATATGAAAAACGTTTGACAATAATCTAAATCTATGTTGTGTTCAATTATTAGTATAAATTAATCAATCTCTATGTAATGAAGCTATTGTAATACTATATATGGATGAAATAAATTTTGAATGAATGAAACAAATTATTGAAAATGAATTAATAAATAATAGGGTTAATTACAAAAATATAGTCTGTCACTACAAATTTTGGACAAAACTAACGATAAAAATTAAACGATAACACACGTTAACGTATGATATATACGATAACAATACGGCTGCATATGCGATAAACATGTTTCTGACGATAACATTTACAACAACTTAACGATGACATGACTATACGACAACACGAAGTTAACGTATCACCCACGCACACGCACAGTGCATATTGATATTTGTAATTAACATTTGTTGAAGACAATAAATAATTACACATTTGTGACTTGTGAATCACAGTAAAATAATCATATTCTATAATTTAATGAAAATAATAATAACCCAATTCACTTCATTGTCAATTCCACCGCTCTACTTAATCCACTTTTTCGTTTCACCGCTCATATTTTCAGTCCTTAGTCGAAATTTTTTTGGTGAAAGGTAAGAAACTACCGCTCGACTGAATCTATCGCTCCATGGTCGCAGTCTACCGCTCCAAGTCCTTTGTGAACCTTCCGCAGTCTACCGTTCGATTACGAGACATGTAACTTCAGCGCATCGATTCACTATACCAGTAGATCTAGGGTTCCCGAATAGTGTTCTTCCTAGTTCTCTGCCGGCTCGCCTCTCTTCAACTCGCAGCTCGTTCCAATCATCGGATCTATGCTATTGCTTCCTCCTGATTGTGATATTTTTTTTGATAAGTAAGCATGGGTAGCGACCGTACAAAGACAGTGAAGAAATCTTCAAGGTTGGTAATTGAGAGGTAATTGACATAAGTGTTCTTATGTCAGTTATCACGTGTGTTTGGTATTGTTTGTAATATACTGGTGCTTGTGTCAATATACTGGTGTAAACGCGTATAATATAAATGCCCCTGTTTCATATGCACTGTATGTCACTTACGCATTTACTTGTTTCCAGTTTCTCATTTATTCCATTGTTTCTTTATCACTGTAATGTTTGCAATGTTGCGAATGTTCAGTAAATTTTTAAAGGACTGCTTTACAATTCATCATGTACGCAATGTCTGTGCAATAACATATAATGTTAATTATCATCTTCTTTTCACTGCAGCGCCTACTGCAGGAAGTACATAATCGACTAAGTGGGAACTATGATGGTCGCGTGCCGCAGGCTCTTGATTTTGAGGTTCGCTCACAAATATTGGGAACAAACAACAGAACAAAGCTACCAAAAATCATCTCTTCCGCTGCGACTTTAGTCCAGGGATCAAAGTTGGAAAGGCTGGCTTCCGAGCGTACTCCAGCATCTGATATTGGTCATCGACGAAGCTTGAAGCAGTTGTCGAACAAGTGACGGAGCTCAAAAACCAGCAAGTTTAGATGCTTCAGTTTCTCGAGAAGCAGCAACAAGTCATTGTCGAGCTAAAGGAAGCATTGCTAAATGCAAACACTAGTCAGCCCGCGTATAGCCGCGGTCCGGAAGATATGCATTCCAGCGATTAGAAACATGTCGATGAATCTGTTTTGGAAACTTTGTATGAATTTAAAAGGGATGTAAAACATGTATGGCATTGTTGATGTTGGGACGTTTATTGAAACATGTTTTAGTGTTTCACAGCTTTCAGAATCTGTTATGATTTTTTGGAATATTTTCTTTAATTAGGCTAATTATTAACGGGGATTAATTATGCTAATAAATCTTTAATTACAGTAATTATTAATTAAGCCTAATACATGATTCTCTGTTATCATTATTACGATAACATTTAGTTATCATTACGTCAACCAGAGGGGTGTCGTATCATTATCGCTCAGTTACCGTACAAAGCATGCGAGACATGTACGAGACTTTTACGACCACAATAAAGGCTTGTCGTATTTTTCTCGTATGGTTGACGTAAGGTGTACTCGTTCTGTTCTCGTACTATCTGTACATTAAGCAAAAATACGATAATATTTGGATTTAACGTAAAGTTGTCGTATTGGCACTCTATACGACAACTTTACGGCTAATTTATGCTCTCGTCAATTTTGACTGAAATTTGTAGTGTGTACTACCACCCGATTTAAAAATTAGGTGATGTACTTTTTTAATTTTCAATTTAGTGACTTTTCCATCAATTTGTATACATTTTGTTTTTGAATTTGATATTTTTGAAGAACTTTTAGGTCAAAAACTTATGATTTTGGTTACAATGTTAACTAATTTGGTCAAATTAATTTTTATCGTGATCGGAGATATGATTAATAGGATGAATCATGTGCGGATTGATCCGTAAAAAATTTTAAATTAAAAAATAAAAAAGTTTGTAACCTAATTTGAAATCATGTGTTAGTCCAGACAATGTTATTATAATTTCTCCTAAATAATAAATAGATTATCTGAGAACATGCTAGATTATTTTTATTTTTTTAAAAGCAAAGATTAGAAGAAATTATCCCCCCAGAAAAAAAATTTCATCAGGATTCGGTCACAAATGGCTTGAATTGCTTATAGTTGACACTTCTTCACCAAGGCAATGCCACTAATGTGCTTTTTTCTCTTTCCAAAAATAGCTTAATGAGTCTTTTAGGATTATAGCTCCAGTAATATTATGGTAGATGTAAAAATTCATAAAAAAATTGTTAAAGGAGAAAATGATTTAAATTCTTTTCTCAACAATTGATTCCCAACATGTGCTGAGACTAGGAAAATATACACTTTCTGTCAACATTCGAATTCTTATCGAAAGATATACATTATATCTAAAACTTTGTTTTGAAGTGAATGTGGTGGTTTTGCAGGTGAGAGGTATATGAGGTCTTTAGAGTAGGGATGCACAAAATTGGCCCGGACCGGAAAACCGGACCGGAACCGACCGGATTTTCCGGTCCGGTCCGGTCTCGGTCCGGTTCCGGTCCGGTCCACGGTCCATATTTTTGGAGGATTACGGGTTCCGGTCCGGTCCGGTCTGGACCGGAATAAACCGAATTTTTTTTATTTTCCTAATATTTTTTTTTATTTTCTATTTTTTAACCCTAAATTACGGTCGGTCCCGGTCCGGTCCGGGTTTCGGTCCAAGTTTTCACACGAATTCCGGTCCCGGTCCGGTCCCGGTCCATATATATCCGGTCCGGTCCGGTCCACGGTCCAAGATTTTAGAAAATTCCGGTCCACCGGTCCGGACCGGACCGTAAATTCCGGTCCGGTCCGGTCCGGTCCGGACCGGATGTGCATCCCTACTTTAGAGCATCCCAATGCAAGCCCATTTGGTGCTTGGGGAAACGTGAAATGTTCTGGCCAGATCCACTTTGCATTGGAGGGAATGCTTTAAAAGTGGTCAGGCTCACTTTGGTGGCTAGGCCCATTTGCCGTAAAAAGTTCGGAAGCACGAAAACGTCGATTTTTGCATAGTTCGAGTTTCAGAAACGGGGAAACGGCTGGAAGCGGCCGGAAGCCGCTGGAGTGGTCAATCGGGTCAACGGGTGGTTTAAAATTGCAATTAAACCAATTTTAGAAAGAAAAACAAGCCTGGCTCAACATCCGGTCCTAGGTGTATTCGCTTTTCCTCCCTTCCGCAACCCTATTTGCAGTTGCAACATCCAGTCGTCTGGTATTCGCCCGCTTCCGTCTGCAGCCGCCAGCCGTCCCCTTTGTTAATCGGAACTGTGAGCTGTAGGCTTGTATAGAACAACCGTCTGCAATCGTCTTCCTCTTCTATTTTGAATTTTCTGCAATCGTCTTCCTCTTCTATTTTGAATTTTCTGTAATCGTCTTCATCTCTCGTATATAATAGCTTCTCCTTTTAAGAACTTAAATGGCAGCAGCCAGCAACCCAAACACTACGTCTGGCAACACTCAACTGAGGACAGAGGGTTTGATTATGAATATTTAATTATATCTTTTACTCTTTGAACTTTGAATTTATAAAATTGAAGTCTGTACATGTACTTTCATCTTGTTTTTTAGTTTAACAGTCAAAGTCAAACACTCACCATTATTGTTTCACAATTTTGTTTCTATTACTTAGGGTTATTTGATGATTGAAAATTTTCATAAGATTACTAATCAAGTTTGTTTAAATTGCAGCTCAATTTAGCAAACAATAAAAATGGCGAATCAGACTCAAACTCCTTCAAATAATACAGGCAGCTGTGAAAGTATTGTTTCTTCAATGTCAGATGATGACAAATTACCTCTTTGGCAATTTATTGAAAAAATTGAGAAAACTGGCGGAGGAGGAAATTGGATATGGAAATGCAAAATTTGTGGTGAAGAAAGGCAAGGGACTTATACAAGAGTAAAGGTTCATCTTTTGAGGATCAAAAATAAAGGAATTGCGGGTTGTCTAGACGCGACATCACAACAGATCCGTGAAATGACAAAGTTAGAGGAGGATTATGAAGCTAAATTGGTTTCCATGACGTCTAAATCTGTTCCTCTCCCTTTCGGGCCTTCACCATCCTCTCGCACATCTCAAACCAATAGTTTTGATGTTGGTGCATTGAAGAAGCGAAAGAGTGATTCTCCTCTTGTAAAAGCTTTCGACAATCAGAAAAGAAATGAACTCGATTGCATGATTGCCAGAATGTTTTACACTGGTGGTTTACCGTTCACTCTTGCAAGAAATCCTTACTATCAAAGCACCTATAATTTTGCAGCTAATAATAATTTGGGTGGATATGTACCTCTAGGGTATAATCGGTTAAGAACCACTTTACTTGATCAAGAGAAGAAGCATGTTGAGTTGTCATTAGCTCCAATTAAAAATACTTGGGGAGCTAAAAGAGTGACTATTGTGACTGATGGTTGGAGTGATCCACAACGAAGACCTATAATCAATTTTATGGCTTGTTGTGAAAGTGGTCCAATGTTCATCAAAGCTGTAAATTGTGCTGGTGAGGTGAAGGGTAAAGAATTCATTGCTAACCTATTAAGAGAAGTAATTGATGAGGTTGGCCATCAAAATGTTGTTCAGGTTATCACGGATAATGCTAGTAATTGCAAAGGTGCTGGAGAAATCATCGAGCGTATTTATCCCCACATTTATTGGACTCCTTGTGTTGTTCATACACTCAATCTTGCTTTGAAAAATATTTGTGCTGCAAGGAATGTGAACAATGAAGAAACATATGCCGAATGTCATTGGATTACTGAGGTTCATGGTGATGTTGTCCATATTAAGAACTTCATCGTGAATCACGGTAAGCGTTTATCTATTTATTCGCAATTCACTCCTCTTAAGTTGCTTTCAGTTGGCGAAACTAGGTTTGCCTCTATAGTTATCATGCTCAAAAGGTTTAAACTTGTTAAGCGTGCTTTAGAAGGCATGGTTATGTGTGATCAATGGACGTCATATCGAGATGATGATCAAGGTAAGGCTAGATTTGTGAGGGAGAAGATAGTGGATGGGTATTGGTGGGATAAAGTGGATTACATTCTTAGTTTCACAAGTCCAATAAACGACATGATTAGAGTTTGTGACACTGATAAGCCTTGCCTACATTTGGTTTATGAGATGTGGGATGTGATGATTGAGATGGTCAAGAGGGTTATTTATGAGCATGAGCACATTGATGAGTCAGAAACTTCCACTTTATATGATGTGGTACATAATATACTTGTGGCACGTTGGGCAAAAAATAACACACCCCTTCACTGCTTAGCTCATTCTTTGAATCCCAGGTAAGAAATTTATATGCAAGTTATAACTTCAATATGCTACGTTTATTTGATAAATAGCTGACACTTGTATATTTTTTACTAGGTATTATAGCCATGAATGGCTTACAGAGGATGTTACTAGGGAACCTCCGCATACGGACACTGAGGTTTCCATGGAACGAAGGAAGTGCTTTAAAAGACTTTTTCCTAATCAAGATGATTACATCAAAGTTACTAATGAGTATGCTAGTTTTTCACTTGAGAGGGGAGATTTTGGCGATTCTGATGCTATTCAAATGAAGTACACAATGGATCCAAGAAGATGGTGGGCTAGCTTTGGAGCGGCAACACTATTTCCACAAAAGTTAGCCATCCGGTTACTTGGACAACCTACTTCCTCATCATGTTGTGAAAGAAATTGGAGCACTTATGCTTTCATTCATTCTTTGAAGAGGAATAAGTTGAACCTAAAGCGTGCTGAAGATCTTGTATTCATTCACAACAATCTTCGGCTCTTATCAAGAAAGAACCCAGAATATCTTGATGAAAAAACCAAAATGTGGGATGTTGGTGGTAGTGCTGATGTATTTGGATCTTTGGAGGAGACAAATATCCATCAGTTTGTTGATCTTTCCCTTGATGAGCCAGAGATGGAGAGTGTGTTCTTTGAAGATAATCAATAAGAAAACGCACAATGAGTCTTTTATGCATTCTTATGACTTTAATGTTTGAAAATTTATGTTTGAAAATTTATTTTCTATTTAAAAAGATATGCAACTGCTTAATTATTTTTTAAATTAGTAATATTTTCATGAATTATATATTATATTTAAATATAATTTATATCGCCGTTTCCTGCCGTTTCCACTTCTTATAAATTTTGAGATTGGCGTTTCCGCGTTTCCTGCCGTTCCCGTTTCCGTTTCCGTGCTACATAGGTAAAAAGTAAAATGTGTGGACCCCAGTCTCTTTTCTATTAGAGAAGATAAAGATTCAATGGGACCCATTTGTAAATGGAAATGGGCTTGTGCATTGGAGTGGCATGATCATTTTTTTTGAAAGCCCACTTGATGTCTATGTGGCACTAAAAAGGACCCACATATAAGTGAAAGTGGGCTTGTGCATTGGGGATGCTCTTAGCATAAGCCATTCCTTGATGCAGTCATTTGAGGGTCTCGTTCAATTTTTTTGCCCTTTGTGGTAACCTTCCTGACATATGCAGCATGGCTTGATTTCATCTATGCTTGGTTGCTTGCCCTGCTTCACTCACATACATCTTAACTATTAGGGCATTCGTAGTAAGGGAGCAATAAGCAAAATTAGCATTTTCTCATAAAAGTCATGTAGCAAAGCAGAGCTAAAAGCAATGAGCAAAAAATGACTCTTTGCTCCATATATTTCAATGCAGCAAGAGAGCAAAGAGTTAAGAGCAAAATGTAACAAAAAAAATTTTATAGTCTAGATGCAACATTTTAAATACAACATTTTCTTCAATAAATATGTTGTTTTTTGTCTTCATGTTATTGCATTTCTTCTCAAGTATTTTTTTTGTTGTAATTTATTTTCTAGTATTCCCACCTACTTAAATAATTTTTCTGAAGTATTTTCTAGTATTTCCAGCCTACTTCTTTATTTTTTTTGACATTTTCTTATTTTTTTAGATTATAGTATTTTTATTTTATGGGTTTGAATTTGACTAATTGGACTTGTTCCAATGTACACATTTTTTGTTTTTATTTCATTTAAAGCCAACAAAAAGTAGTTTCCTTTTGTCTTTTTTCATAAATATATGTGGGCCACACTTATTGCTTTCCTATCTCATACTTGATAGCGCTAAAATATATGCATTTTAGGCGACATCTATGCTTATTGTTTCGTTCGTTTTATCACGATTTCACTTGCTATTTGATGCCTTGAGGTTCATTTCAGGCGAATTACAGAGTTTAAGCTGAGAACACAAGTGTGCATTGATTTTGGAGCAAAACCGAGCATTTCGGAGCAAAAACATGGTTTTTCGGGCAAACCGGGACAAGCCGACCTCTCCGGAGTATTTTGGGCATAACTCTCTCATACGGCGTCCGATTTGGCTGATCTTTAGCTTGTTGGAAAGGTATTTCAAAGAGCTACAACTTTGTAGTTTGCACAAAGACCAAATTCGGATGGTAAGAGGCTCTGAGGTGCCGAACCGCCCGGTTCAATTTCGTGCACACATCTGAACCGCCCGGTTCAAAGGGTCCGAGAGTTGGAGTCCCTTGAAGCTCATCTCAACCGGCCGGTTGAGTTTTGGCCTCATTTCCGAACCGCCCGGTTGGACCCGAAACCCAGAAATTTCAGTTTTTGCTATAAATAGAAACTTAGGGTTTCTGAACAAGGGGGACGATTTTGGGGAGCTTTTTGGGCGATTTTGGGAGGCTTTTGAGCTGGGATTTTGGAAGACAACAACAACACAAAGATTGGATCCTCACTTGTTCTTAGTTCTCCATATTGGTTTTGAATTTCTAAACTCTACCTTTCATATGGGTGTTTACACTTTTGTGGTTGTTTTTGCTTGTGAACTCACTATGAGTGAGTAGTGACTTTGATTGGGAATTATGGATCCCCTAGACATATTGTGATGATGTAAATACCATTGATGTCAATATTGAATGAGTTTGCACATGAGTTCTCTTCATTTGAACTACATGCCTAGAGTTGCCCATAAGGTGTTTGTGAAATGTCCTCAATGGGAACTTAGTGTAATTTCATGTTTGATGTAGCTAACGTTGATCAATATGAATTTAATGAAATGAATGAAGAGGCATTAGGACTTTTGTGTTACATGGCGACACTTAAAACCTAATGAGATTGGCTTGAGTTTAACAAGAACATGTTTATCTAATCAATAGAGCGCGAGTGTGAGATTAGAAATGCATGTTCTATAGGGCCAATAGAGCGCGAGTGTGAGGTCCTATGCGAGGTGTAACCTCTTTATCCTAGGTTGTAGCGCGAGTGGAACTTAGGGGAAATGTTACATGGCTAAATTCTATTCAAGTGCATGCAAATTCATAGTTGACATCTAATATCATCATCACTATGATTGTCTAGGTGGGGAAGTAATCCCTAGTCTTCTTTGATTGATCGTTTATTCGTTTCTTTGCTAGAATCTCTCTCTTTGGATAGTAAATCATTGCTATCAACCTCTTTCGAGGCATAAACCCCCCCCCCCACCACCTTAGACATTCTAGCTTGATCTTTAGCACTATTAGTTTAATCACCTATCTCTTGGGTACGACCTTGGGTTTCCCGAGTCTTTACAAATGTTTTGATTTAACGTGACTTAGCATAAGTATTTGATTTACTTATCGAATATTTACACTATATCTACGAGCGATCAAATGGCGCCGTTGCCGGGGATAGGTTAATTAACTATCGTGCTATTAGATTATCTAGTTTGTTTATTCTTGTAAATATTTTTCTTTCTCTTATGCTTGTATATTCTTCTTTTTCTCTCATATTCCCTTACTAACTTCGTTAATCTTGTTTTGCGAGGATGGATCAATATAACCAACAAGTCATGCGCGATGAAGATTATTATGAAGAGGATTTCTCCTCAAATTCTGAAATGAAAGATCAACTTAGTAATTTGAAAGAGAAAATGGATAGCATGATGAGTATGGTTAAGGCTTGGGTTGACAAAAAGAAGTATGAAGACAATGAAGATTATTATGAAGATGATCAACCCAATGCCCATTGCGAAGACTATTGGATGAACAACCAAAGCCAACAAGTCTCTTCTAATGAGGGATATTATCAAGAGGAGGAGCAACCATATTGGAATTACCAAGAGCATGACTATCAAACTAATTGTTATAATTTGGATGGGGACGACCAAGAAGAGGAGCAACCAAACGGCTATTGGGAAGACTCTTGGAATCCATCACATACCCACGCTCAAAATTGGAATGATAGTCAACGTTTTGATATTGAAGGCTCCTACCCTCCATACCCTCAACCCCCTAAACCATCGAATGAGCCCTCCGGTTTTGAAGCCATGCTTGCCACATACCTAGAAAACCAAGCAAACCAAGAAAAGATGGACGCTCAATTGAAAATATTGGAGGCTCAAAACCATGAGTTAAAAAGAGAAAATGCTAAATTGAGGGAGATGGATGCTCAACACCAAGTTTTAGAAAGCGAATTGGGGCAACAAGAAATGGAAAACGAAAACTTGGATGAGGGAGAGGAGGTACCCGAAGAAGAAGTCCTTGAATCTAATGTCTCAAGGGAAGAATGGGATCAAGAAAGGGAGGATAAATTTTGGAGAGTTGGCACCGTAACTCATTACAACCAAGGGAATGGTGAGTCTTGTGATGAAGAAGAGATGGAATGCAAAAGTGAAGCATCCTTCACCACTAGCACATCTCAAGATCATTTAGACGAGAACACACAAGAGCTCGACATCCATTTGACGCTCTCCGATGAGGAATTCTTCAATGATGATGCCTCATGCATAAAAGAAACATCCTTAGTCAATGAAGAAGAATTTCTTCCTCCCGGCACTTGCGAGCTTGAATGTGAATCCCAACTTCTTGATGAGGATAAGATAGAGGAAGAACATATAGAGGTTGAAAGTCTTCAAGGGTATAGAGACTTTGTTGAGGTTTTTATGGAAGAAACTAAGGAACCATCTCGCATTCAAGAAAACAAAAGTTTAATGAGGGAGATTGAGAATTGGGCACCCAAGGAAATTATTGAGAAATTAAAGGAAGGTGTGCCCATCAAGCTCGAGACAAACTTTGAAGACTCTTTCTTCATTCCGACGTCTCGAGACAAGTTTGGGAGCTTCGTGCCATACTTTGCAAGATCATTTGGAAGAAGCTCTCATGACCCCTTAGGTATAAAGGGATTTTCACATTTGAAGAGGTCAAAATCGCAATTGGATGCCCATCGTAGACTTGGTGGGAAGAAATTCAAATGGGATTTGAAGGTAGTTTGACACGATCAAATGCAAGGCCCCGCTTGAGGAGGGATCTTGGCAAAAGACTCCTCAAGCGTGCTTCTTATCTCCCACGAGGAGAATCGGCTCCGTCTTAGCCAAGACGTTAAACTAGGCTTGTGAGTGTTTTCTCTCCCGATCTTTAAGTATATCTATTTTGATTGGATTTCTATTTGCTTTGTGCAAGAATTGAGAATATGAACTATGCATGCGTGAATGCTTATGTTTGATGATCTATATGCAATTGAAATGCTTTTTGCATGTTGTGCTTGGTGAATTTGATGCTTTGATTGGACATAAGTGTGGGGTGCCTATGTTTTGACTACACGAGATGTTTGTGCTTGCTTGATGTGCTTTAATGTGTGGAATCCAATCAACTTGTATGTTTAAGGGAAAACATTCACACTACTGCACAATTCATCCAAAAATTTTGAATTATTAAAAGAAAACAAAAAGTCTAGGCAAGGCTACATTTTCGGGAAAAAATTTCATTTCTAAAGTCAACTAGTCGTGCATGATTTCACTTGATTGATCCTTTAGATGACTAATGGATTGGATTGTTGACTTTCATTCTTGAGGATCAAAGCATCTACTAGCACTTCTTTATCTTTTATTCTAAGCTTTTTCTCGTTGAGACTAAAGAGTTGATCTTTGAAAGCATAAATTCGAAAAAAAATATAATTTTAAAACTCTTGCATGCCATGATTGCCTTTAGGTGACCTTAGTAACCTTGCTTATCTTGTGGATTTGTCTTGTTGGTTTGTCACGCTCCATTTTCAACACTTAGCCCTTTGTCAAAGTTCTAAGTGTGGGGTCAAAAGAGGGCAAGAAAAAAAAAAGAAAAAAAAGAAAAAAAAAGGGAAAGAAAAAAATATGTAAAATAAGCCCCAAATCCCTTCCTTATGATTGATCACCATTAGGAAGAACTTTATAGAAGTATGTGCTAAGTGCCGAGGGTTAGGAAGGTAAGTTCCCCCTCGAAAGTGCTTAGTACGGCTTCTACCCCCTTTAATGTTTCAATTAGACTTGACAATCGGCTATTCCGCCATTCTCTAGCATGAAAACCAATGAGACAATTGATACTTCCTAGCAAGAATTCACTAAGGGATGAGCCTCGTACTCTTTTGTACTTAGGCATGATATGACTTGCAAGTATATACAAAAAAATGTAATGTTGGAACTCCTCTTCTCTTATGACTAAGTGACCTCTGCGTCCTAGGCTTGGGAATGAGTTCAAAGCTCACGAGCCAATGGACTAGCCTCCTTGCTAGCATTGGTGAGTGATCCAACAAGATTTATTTGCAACTATTAGATTGTTTTCTTGAAGTCACTAACATAGAAAATGACTAGAATCCTTGATTAAAGATTTATTAGTCTTTGCTTTGATTTGCTTGAATGTCCTAATTCATGAATTTTCACAAGGATTCGAAGAGGTTTCATGTAGTGATTGAAATGCACATATCTAGTTGAATACATTTTGAACTTCATGAAAAACACCTTGCCTAGTACTTTGACAATTGTGAGCTTAAAATGCCTATTTGGATGGTTGTTCTCTTTGTGGGATTTGTGAGTATTCCCGTTTTTGAAAACTCTCAGGAGACTACAACTCCTCCACTAGGGTAGCCTAGGGGTTTAAAGGCTTGGTGCATTCGCTAAATGCACTCGTGTCACCTACGAAAGTGGTTTATCATAAGTAGTATTTGTTCCTTAGTATTTTTAGTTAGTTTTCATGACCATATGGAGTTTCTTTGAACCGATCTTGAGTGAGTGAAATGCCTTCTTGTTGTTGATCTATATGATTAGTTTGCTCGGGACGATCAAACGTTAAGTGTGGGGTGATTTGATAGCGCTAAAATATATGCATTTTAGGCGACATCTATGCTTATTGTTTCGTTCGTTTTATCACGATTTCACTTGCTATTTGATGCCTTGTGGTTCATTTCAGGAGAATTACAGAGTTTAAGCTGAGAACACAAGTGTGCATTGATTTTGGAGCAAAACCGAGCATTTCGGAGCAAAAACTGGTTTTTCGGGCAAACCGGGACAAGCCGACCTCTCCGGAGTATTTTGGGCATAACTCTCTCATACGGCGTCTGATTTGGCTGATCTTTAGCTTGTTGGAAAGGTATTTCAAAGAGCTACAACTTTGTAGTTTGCACAAAGACCAAATTCGGATGGTAAGAGGCTCTGAGGTGCCGAACCGCCCGGTTCAATTTCGTGCACACATCTGAACCGCCCGGTTCAAAGGGTCCGAGAGTTGGAGTCCCTTGAAGCTCATCTCAACCGGCCGGTTGAGTTTTGGCCTCATTTCCGAACCGCCCGGTTGGACCCGAAACCCAGAAATTTCAGTTTTTGCTATAAATAGAAACTTAGGGTTTCTGAACAAGGGGGACGATTTTGGGGAGCTTTTTGGGCGATTTTGGGAGGCTTTTGAGCTGGGATTTTGGAAGACAACAACAACACAAAGATTGGATCCTCACTTGTTCTTAGTTCTCCATATTGGTTTTGAATTTCTAAACTCTACCTTTCATATGGGTGTTTACACTTTTGTGGTTGTTTTTGCTTGTGAACTCACTATGAGTGAGTAGTGACTTTGATTGGGGATTATGGATCCCCTAGACATATTGTGATGATGTAAATACCATTGATGTCAATATTGAATGAGTTTGCACATGAATTCTCTTCATTTGAACTACATGCCTAGAGTTGCCCATAAGGTGTTTGTGAAATGTCCTCAATGGGAACTTAGTGTAACTTCATGTTTGATGTAGCTAACGTTGATCAATATGAATTTAATGAAATGAATGAAGAGGCATTAGGACTTTTGTGTTACATGGCGACACTTAAAACCTAATGAGATTGGCTTGAGTTTAACAAGAACATGTTTATCTAATCAATAGAGCGCGAGTGTGAGATTAGAAATGCATGTTCTATAGGGCCAATAGAGCGCGAGTGTGAGGTCCTATGCGAGGTGTAACCTCTTTATCCTAGGTTGTAGCGCGAGTGGAACTTAGGGGAAATGTTACATGGCTAAATTCTATTCAAGTGCATGCAAATTCATAGTTGACATCTAATATCATCATCACTATGATTGTCTAGGTGGGGAAGTAATCCCTAGTCTTCTTTGATTGATCGTTTATTCGTTTCTTTGCTAGAATCTCTCTCTTTGGATAGTAAATCATTGCTATCAACCTCTTTCGAGGCATAAACCCCCCCCCCCCCCACGACCTTAGACATTCTAGCTTGATCTTTAGCACTATTAGTTTAATCACCTATCTCTTGAGTACGACCTTGGGTTTCCCGAGTCTTTACAAATGTTTTGATTTAACGTGACTTAGCATAAGTATTTGATTTACTTATCGAATATTTACACTATATCTACGATTGATCAATACTCTCTCCATTATTGCTCACATATCAAGCATTTCTCTTTGCTCTTTTTTTTCTCACATGCTACATGAGAGCAATAAGCAATAAAATCTCTCTATTATTACTTTTGCTCCTCTTGGTGTGGATGCCTTACAGAAGCAAAACACACAAACAAATACATAAAATATTGCAAAAACATATTAAACTCCAAACATATTACAACATGATGCTATGATAATATAAAAAACATTAAACAAAAATTAAAATCTACGATTTATTCAATTTTTGGTATAGGTTTTCAACTTTGATTTTGATTTTGATTTTGACGATGCTATGCAGTGTTGTGAAAACCGGACCGGCCGGTTCGACCAGTTGGACTGGGAGCCGGTCACCGGTTCGGTTCTATTATTGGACCGGAATGCAATTAAACCGGTCAAACCCGGTCAACCCGGTTGACCCAGTTTTTTTATTAAAATCGTGATTTGATTGATTTAATCGGTTCAATTTGGTCTGCAAAAATATTTATTTAATTTTGACAAGACTCGAACCCAAGCCCTTCTTAATAGTTATCTCCTCTCCTTCCACCAAGCTAAACATGATTCTTGTTTTATTATTTGTTTCAATAATGTATATTCATTTATCAAATCTATAAAATTTATTACTTATTATCAATTTAGCTAGAAATTCAATTAGTCTTAGAAATCCATTATTGTTGTGACTTACAAATTAAGACTAAAATTGTTATTGTTGTATTATTGATTTGTACTTTATTAAATTCTAAATTTGTTATGGTATGTTATTGTAATCCGATCATAAACATGTAACATTTATTCAAGTCATCAATATATTAAATTATAATATTATATATAAGTATTGAGTTCGGATCAAATATAAACCAAAGTTATAAATAAAAACCAAAAACTCATAAAAATATTGCCACTTGTAAATATCGACCAATCAGAATTCACCCCGTTCGGGGTTCTTTTTGTAAATAAAAAAACACACGCGGACTTATTTAAAAATACAAAAAAGAAAGGAGGGGTATAATCGTCCTAAAATTTGCTACAGTAATGATCATACTTAAACTTGGAAATGATCAGACTTAACAAACAGCAATGATCAGACTTAAAAAAACAATGATCAGACTTAAAAAATAATGATCAGACTTAAACCAGTAATGATCAGACTTAAACCGACAATGATCAGACTTAAAAAAACAATGATCAGACTTAAACCAGTAATGATCAGACTTAAAAAAACAATGATCAGACTTAAAAAAATAATGATCAGACTTAAAAATAATAATGATCAGACTTAAACCAGTAATGATCAGACTTAAACAGACAATGATCAGACTTAAATCAGTAATGATCAGACTTAAAAACCAATGATCAGACTTAAACCAGTAATGATCAAACTTAAAAAATAATGATCAGACTTAAAAAAAACAATGATCAGACTTAAAAAAATAATGATCAGACTTAAAAAAATAATGATCAGACTTAAACCAGTAATGATCAGACTTAAATAGATAATGATGAGACTTAAAATTGGTAATGATCAACTTTAAAATTGATAATGATCAGACTTAAACAGTTAATGATCAGACTTAAATCAGTAATGATCAGACTTAAAAAATAATGATCAGACTTAAACAGACAATGATCAGATTTAAACAATAATGATCAGTCTTAAACCAATAATGATCAAAAGAGTAAAACGCGAATTTGACCCTCTAGATGAAGGCATTTGCCTAAAAAATGTCGAGCTCATAACACAGTAATGAGTTTTGCCCAGAATGCTGTTTCCACTCAGAAAACACTAGGCGTTCATCAAATTTTGACACAGACGCAGAAACATCAAATTTAAGTCCGATCATTTACTGGTTTAAGCCTGATCATTAACTGTTTAAGTCTGAGCATTGTTTTTTAAGTCTGATCATTGTTGTTTTAAGTTTGATAATTACTGGTTTAAGTCTGATCATTACTGATTTAAGTATGATCATTACTGGTTTAAGTCTGATCATTAACTGTTAAGTCTGATCATTAACTGTTTAAGTCTGATCATTATTTTTTAAGTCTGATCATTACTGTTTTAAGTCTGATCATTAACTGTTTAAGTCTGATCATTGTTTTTTAAGTCTGATCATTAACTGTTTAAGTCTGATCATTAATTGTTTAAGTCTGATCATTATTTTTTAAGTCTGATTATTAACTGTTTAAGTCTTATCATTAACTGTTTAAGTCTGATCATTGTTTTTTTAAGTCTGATATTAACTGTTTACGTCTGATCATTGTTTTTTTAAGTCTGATCATTAACTGTTTAAGTCTGATCATTGTTTTTTTAAGTCTGATCATTAACTGTTTAAGTCTGATCATTGTTTTTTAAGTCTGATCATTAACTGTTTAAGTCTGATCATTGTTTTTTAAGTCTGATCATTTACTGGTTAAGTCTGATCATTAACTGTTTAAGTCTGATCATTATTTTTTAACTCTGATCATTAACTGTTTAATTCTGATCATTATTTTTTAACTCTGATCATTAACTGTTTAATTCTGATCATTGTTTTTTTAAGTCTGATCATTAACTGTTTAAGTCTGATCATTGTTTTTTAAGTCTGATTATTGTTTTTTAATTCTGATTATTGCTGTTTTTTTAAGTCTGATCATTTCCAAGTTTAAGTCTGATCATTAACAATTCGAGGACTAAATTGAAAATAACATTATTAGTTTTATACCCCTCCGTGTGGAATGACTATAATACCCCTCCGTGTGTTTGTTCGGAATTTCAACTAAATGGGACACGTGTCAGCTTAAAATTTGGATTATAGTTTTTATATATAATTTGGTTTGTATCTGAACCGCACTCATAAGTATTTTATTTTTATTTTTTAATTTGTGCGGGTCAAACCGGTTCGACCCGATTGAACCACTGACTCATTACCCAATGACTTAACCGGTTCGATCCCCGATTCAATTTTAATAACACTGGTGCTATGTCACTATTATTAATAATGTCTATTTACCGAAGCTAATGAATGTAGTGCTACTTGAATAACATAATTTGTCAATGAATGAAAAAAATTCTCGAAAAGGAAAATACTGAATAAATCACCTCAAATTCTGATAGATTATTGACTCGAGAGAAAGTTTAAGTAACTTAAACTTCAACACTTGATGATTCGGTTTGATGATGAAAATCATATCGATTTGAAATCACTCACTGACTCATCATAATCTCACCGTCGTGTTTATCACTTTGCTTTGGAATTCTGAGAAGACGATGTACGGTGCGTAAATTTATCTTCTTCCGCATTCATTCATTCAGTTTTTATATTAGGGTTTTGGACTATTTACTTGATTACCCTGCAAGATATTTTTCACCTACCCTCAAACGTTGTCTTTTAGATAGTCTTTTCACCTACCCTTAGACAATTTGAGGATATTGTGGATGAACCATGAACCTCCTAGCACCATAATCACAATAATGGCTTGTCAAGGAACTGAATGTTTGTGCCCGTGTTTCTGAATTGAATCCAATTTAGTTTGGAAATAGTCATTTTCCCGTATATAAATGAACAACGAGGATATACCATGATGGTTGAGGAAGAAGATTCGGCGTAGTAAGTGGCATAACAACATTATTTCAATAAAAATGATGTCATTTAGATTAATAATTTTTGAAATTTTATAAGACGATGCCAACAATGTTGTTGTGACACTCACAGCATTTTGCTGAGCTACATCGTATTGTTCGGTTGAAGCATCTATTATGCTCCTATTACAATGTGAGAATTTTGGAAACTAAGGGTGTGTCCATTTGGCATACATCTTATAGTGTCTTATCTTATCTTAACTGATAATAATTTATAGTGATTGATAGTAACTTATAGTGATTGATAGTAACTTAATTGTAACTTATAGTAACTTAACTTAACAGAAGGGCCCCACCACCATCACCGCCCGCCACCCACCACCACCGCCGCCCACCGCCCGCCTGTCGCCCATCGCCGCCTGCCGCTCACCGCCGCCCACTGCCATCCGCCGGAGGTGGTCGGAGGTCCGGCCAGCGGCGGTCGGCGGCGGGTGGTCTAACTTAACTTAATTTAACTGAAACTTATATTAACATATAGTGATTGAAAGTAACTTATAGTAACTGCAAATAACTTATGGTGATTGAAAGTAACTTATCTTATCTTAACCATCACAAAATAGATACCAAATGGACATGGCCAAGTCTATTATATATCCCCATCTTCATAACTGCTAGTACAAATTTTGACATGTGATTTACAAATATTTATGATCCAAGAATTCATTTCTGGATGATTCGCTATACATATCAAAACAATGGTAAATCATAGACTTGTAACGACGACAACTTACATTGAGGACCTCCCCAATGGCAAAAGGCCTCCAGATTCGAAGGTTTGGCCTATGCGTCAAACTGGCTTAGCAGTGACCCTTAGCAGTTCCAAGAGTAAGCTCTAAATCATCCATTCCCATATCGTGAATGATCTCACCCTCCCACGGCTTCACCCTACAACTGCTGAACTCAAACTCGTAGCTTTTAGCAATTTTCCCATCTCCGTTAGGTTGAGTTGCACATTGGTGTCTCGGAGGTTTCACAAGGTTAAATGTAGGGGAAGAAGGAGCTGTCATCATGTTGGCAGCCCACCTACCAGAATCAACTGTTGAGACATCAGACTCATCGCATTCAGGAATCATGGTAGGATTAAAGCACTGCCGCAAGGGACTGGATGGAGCAGAGGCTGCGAAATCAGGATGATTGGTAAGCGACTCCATCCAATCAAGCTTAACTGGATGATTCGTAACGGCCTCCATCCACTCAGGTTTCCATTTCTGAGACTGTTGGGATTTGTTAGTTGGGTAAGTAACCGGAGGTGTCACCGGTGCACTGTTGGATATGCGCAGAGTAGGCAGAGATGCAGGAACTGAAGCCAAGTCCCATAGGAAGGGAAGGAGATATGACGAAGGGTTTACATCAAACTGAGTTGGACTAGGGATGGCAGATGAAGTTGGGGTAACTTGGTAGGATGGAATAGGACTTGCGAAATTAGAAGTTTGCGAACTATGTTGCATAGAAGAACAAGCACTGACGTTGGCTGAATTGCTGTTAATCTCGTACCGCGGTGGCTTCGATCCCTGCATAAGAAATTCACCCCAAAACTTATCAAACCTCAGCAAAACTTCATAATGGTAGAAGCATCTCCAAGAGGATACAAATCAATACTAGAACATGGTTAACAAGTTAGAGTCCGTTAGGACATGGTTTCGTGGCAAGAGAAAGATCAGATATGAAATACTTTTTTTAAACAATTGAACTAATGATAGGAATGGACAATCCCAAACTCAAGCCATAATATACATACAGACGGTTTGAAACCACTGTTGTTAAGTCGCTCGACTAGTCGCGACTAGTCGCGACTAGTCGAGCAAGTCGTTTTTCGCTGGTCGACTAGGAAGCTCGACTTGGTTTTTGTGAGAAAGTCGGTCGACTTGCTCGACTTACGCATCGACTAGTCGACTAGTCGGCCGACTTGCTCGACTTATGCAGCGACTAGTTAGTAAAAGTAACAATTTTGGGCTGGACTAGGCCCAATATGAAGAAAAAAAACATCTGCTACAACAGATTTAAATATTTCTAAATATGCCAGAGCTGTATGTTTATCTACTGCTTTTAAAAGCTAAATGTTATTCTTTTTTTTGTAGATGGCGGAACAAGATCCATAAGCCTAAATTTTACATTTTTTCCCTTCACCTCTTATATTATATATATATATATATATGAATTATATATGTCGACTAGTCGACGACTAGTCAACGACTAATCGACTAGTCGACCAGTGATAACCCTACTGACTCGACTCGACTTGTCGACTTGACAACCTTGTTTGAAACATCGACCTTTTGATCATTTAGCTAAGACTATGACCGCTACCCCATTTGCAAGACGTCAAATACTAAAGAACAATGCTAATGGGAGTGAGTCGTAACACCAGACACCAAAGATCCAATTGGCATCCAAAACTAGTCAATCAAACTCCAACATCAAAATTTTCTAGTAGCTAAGATCACAGACAACAATCAATCAGCTACGATTATGAACCCTAATTCACAAATCAAGATCAAGCCCAAAAATCAACCAATTAACCAATCAAAAACCCCAGATCATATCAGGCCCTATTCTCCACAAACAACTCAGATTCAGCAAAAAGTGAAGGATTAAAGAAGCAGACCTTTCTGTAAGTGGTTCCATCGTCTTCAACAACCCAACCAGCTTCAGCACACAAAGCTTTCAACACCTCGTTATTGTCACAGTGCTTGGAAAGCCTGTAATTTCCTTGAGCTCTAAGTCCAGCGAAAATCTTGCCAGTGATGGCCCTCCTCCTCCTCTCTCTCCTTTTGTTGTTCTCTCTCTCATTGGCCGTCGGGAGCCTCGCCGCCGACGACGCCGATCCGGTCATATCTGAAAAATCAAAAGTCGAAACCTTTTTTATTCCTCTGGTTTAATGCTTCGATTTTATGATCTGGGGTTGAGTTGGAAATCGAGAAGATGAAGATTTGGGTTGCGTCAGCTGGACAGCGCACGTGCGAGATGAAAGGCGTGGGGAGGACCTGGACAGGACAGGTTGGCACGTGGGGACGGATGCACGTTTGTGGCGAAGTATTTAATGAGTGGGGCTGTGGGGACCACCAGTAGGATGGGAAGCGTGTTTTTTCTTCGTTCACTCGTCACTCGTGTACGACACACCCACATGTGTCTATTAATCTAATCTATTACTTTCATTTTTAATGACTTCTTGGTTTGACTTCAATTAGTTAATTTATTACATATTCTAATTAGAATATTCCTTTTTTAAAATTTAAGCAACGTATTTCATTATTTTTTGAAAAAAATCTTGAATAACCATTATAAAATAGCTTAGTAATTCTAATGTCGAGCTTGAGCTCCAACATGTAATCTAGGTCTAGGTTTAGAGCTGGGTTTCGGAGGAGCTGCTGGGAGCAATCTGGAAGCAAGCTGAGAAGAAGATCTCAAACAGCAGGGCTAAACGTGGTCATTTTGCTTAGAAGGGAAAAACTGAGTTTGGTCCTCAGGTTGGAACACTGTCTTTAGTTAGACGGTGCCATTCTGGGCGAGCGCGAGGATGAGTTTGAGTATGTTCGATACTGCGTCGTTTCGACGCGCAGCTGAAGTCAGTATTTAAGCTCAGCTCCTGGGAATTTAAGGTTCATCATTTCGATTTGGGGCTTTTCTTCTTCGTCTTCGATTCTCAAGCGTTCTTCCGAAATTGAAGCTTTCTGAATCTGCTACACTCCCATGCGACTACTTTGAAGCGTATTCGACATTCGATTGATCAGTGATTGAGGCGCTGCACCGATTGTGCTTCTGGCGTTGAGAATCTTCGAAGTTTGGCTATTCCAGAAGACTATCCGACACGGCTCAGCCTTCTCTGCTATTCAGGGAAGTCATCTGATCCTACTCCGTGTATCTTCTTGGTTGATTGAATCACCGTTCGGGGGATTGGGGTAGAAATAGGCTAAGTCTTGCATATAGGAATTGTGTAATCCGAAATATCTAAAGCGCATAATAAGATAGTTCTCGGGTCTCTAGGAGGCTCAATTCTGAGGAGTAGGCATTACCGAACCTCGTTATATCCTTTGTCATTAGTCTAAGGTTTTTTTGCAAATCGACTAATTTGGCTTATTGACCTAAAAGGAACTAAAGAACTTAATTGTGCCTAAGTGTTTGTGGATTGAATTGAGTAAGTAAGTGAATCTTAATATTACATCGTGGTATCAGAGCAAATTCTTGATCCTCCTGTGGTTATCTTGATATCTCTCATTGTCATATCGTGATATCTTCACATATAGCACTTATCTTTGGCTATTCTTGTGCCAAGAACTAATCTGTGTGTCACCTGCTATTCAGGTGATCATCTGTTGAGACATGACTGACATGAAGCACCAACTGTTCGATGGCACTCAAGACTACTCCATTTGGAAGGTCAAGATGAAGGCCATCCTCACTAAGGAGAAGTGTCTCAAGGCTGTGACTGAGGATTGGGTTGCTGGGACTTCTGCTGACAGGAAGATTAAAATGCAGGAGCAAGCCCACTCAGAAATTATGATGAGGCTAAGTGATGAAATCATCAGACAAGTGGTAATATTTTCTAACCCCAAAGGAACTTATGGATGCTTTGCATAACATCTACATTAACAAGTCCCTACCTAGTAAGATCTATCTGCTATGTAGGCTATTCAACTTTAAGATGGATTTGTCTAGGACTCTTAAAGAGAACTTAGATAACTTTCTTAAACTAACTCAAGACTTGCCTAGATGTAAAGAGAAAATTGCTGAAACTCACCAAGCTTTCATTATTTTGAATGCCTTGCCATCTCAAGTTGATAACTTAAAAGATGTTATACAATATGGTAGAGATGATATCACCTTTGCTAAGATCATTGAAGCCGTTATCTAGAAAAATGAGTCACTGAAAGTGTTTAAAATGAGAAATGGCTCTAAAATTGAATCTAGGCAAGAATCCAAGAATGAGGTGATGATGTTCAGGGGGAAACCTAAGAACAAATTTACTAAGAACAAATCTATGAGGTCTAATGCCCATGAAAAATCTGCTGAGAAATATGCTGATAAATCTGCTGTGAAATGTGATTCTGTCATAAACTTGGTCATTGGACTAAAGACTGTTTTAAGAAAAAGAGGGATGAAAGGTACAAGAATGGTAATAGAAATGAATCTGGGTTCACTAATGTTTTTGAGTCTGGTAAGCAGTACACAAATGAGATCATGATGGCTGGTGAGGGAAATCCTTCTGATAAGTGGATCTTGGATCCAGGCTGCAATATGCATGCCACCCCAGGTAAGCATCTCTTTAACAGTTTAAAACTCTGCAATGGAGGTGAGGTAATGCTAGGAGATCAGACTATTCTGCTCATTAAGGGTATAAGTAGTGTCTCCATGAAAATGCATGATGGTATTACTAGAACTATCACTAATGTTAGATGGGTTCCTGATTTAAGAAGAAGCTTAATGTCTGAATCTATATTTGATGATATTGGCTGTGAAATCAACACCTTTAATGGCATAAGACAAGTTATTATAAATGGCATTGTTGATCAAAGCTGTTAAGGAAGGTGGATTGTACCATGTAATTTCCTCGGATGAAATAAATGTCACTACTGCACCTAAAACTAATAAGAAGCTGAAAGAAACAAAGATATGCCAAGATAGGCTAGGACATATAGGAATTCAAGGGTTGAGTTGTTTGTATAAAGCTGGTATCATTCCCATTAACAAGTGAAACTGAATTTTTGTGAAACACGCATTTTAAGCTAGAAAACAGCTCATTCATTCCCTATATCTTCTTTCACTGTTTCTAAGCCTCTTGAATATGTGCATTCTGATCTTTGAGGCCCTGCCCAAGTTTTTACTCTTGGTGGTAGGTCTTTGATGAGTCGTATTTATACGACTCATCGAGTCAACTAATCTCATCTATTTCGACACTCTATTATGCGAACAGTTACTTTTTAGTGTTGTTTTGCATTTTAGGTGTTTCAGAAGCTCTAGGAGGAAATGTGCATAAAAGACGGCATTTCATGCCAAAAACATCACATTGACAGATCGGACCTTTGGACGCTCGACGGAGTGCTGGGAATGAACCGCTGATCAGAAAAATACGAGCCACGCGGGTAGATGACTCAATTTCCTACAACTCTCTAGTTCACACCGAGAGCAGGTGAGATCATATAGAAGGTCAAATCCAGAGTCGAAGTTGGAAATGGCGCGCAGAAGGAGGACCGCAACTAAGTGGGGATCGCGCCTACAATAGACATTAGCGCAACGCTAATGTCAAAGGAAAATGCGCCACTAATGTCAAAGGAAAACGCGGCGGAACCGACAAGGGCTGACGTCAGCATTCCGTGTGATGACATCAGCATGTCGAAACTTTATAATTCTAGCCCAAAATCAGATTTGGAAACCCAGTTTATTATAAATAAGAAGCTTAGGTTAGAGTTTTCAGTATAAAATCATCAAAGAATTATTCGAGATGGCTCTGGAGAGAAGACGCAAGCTTTCGACGAAGAGAAGAATTTCCTATTACTTTCATACAAAAATACTTGTGTTTTGTTATGACTATCAGTAGCTAAACCTTTAATTTGGTTTAGGGTTTCGTACATTGTGACAGACGTTTTGAGACTTTATTCTTAATGCAATTTCGTGTTTCTCGAGTTCTTGTGCTTAATTTCAAGGATTGAATTGTGAAGCTAAGTGGATACTTGACATAGTAAAGCTTAGCCGAACAATTCAGCCCCTATCGTTAATGCTTGTTTGAGACTTACCCGTAAAGACAAGTAGGAACACCTAGATTCGATAATGTCTTCCCGGATTATTGGGTTTAGGAGAACTAGAAGTCAAACGCCTTTCCCGGGTTAGATTGTGGAGTATTGCTTATCCCGGAATACTTGGGTTATTGCTTTTCCCGGAATAACCACACTTAGAAACATGAAATTAGATATATAGCAGTCGATGATAAATATGTCACAATAGAAACCTAAGCCGAATGCTCCCTCTGATTGAATTCTTCGCGTTAATTTCTCCTTAGTACTCTTTACTACTTACAACCCCCCTTTTTCTTAATTGTTTACAGGAACAAAGTCAACAACCGGCTCTCTAGGGTTCGACCCTGCTTGCCATTTACTAGTTTCACACATGAGAATATAAATTTAAGTTTGACACGTCAGACGATGCGGGTCAAATTTTGGCGCCGTTGCCGGGGAGCTGCGTTTCGGTGAAGTTGTTTCTTTTTTTGTTTTTATTTTCTATTTTTTATTTTATTTAGTTATTTTTTGTGCTTCGCTACTTGTTCACAATGTCTCGTGCAGGCAGTCAGATTGGTGATGAAAAAAAATGAAAACGAAATGCCTCCGTTCTATGAGGATCTGGAGCAGCTCGTCCGTGCTCGCATTCGTTCCGTCAGGCAGGCTCGACAGCTGAATAAGAGGGCACCTGTTGCACAGAATGGTGCTGGTGCGAGGCAGCCGCCTCCACCGCCACGACCGCAGCCGCCAATCCACAGGAGGCCAGAAGACAATGAAGAATACTACTACGAGCCTACCATGAAGGAGCTGTCTGCTCCTGACTTTCAAAATCAGCCGTGGCGTATTGACGATGGGCCCGAATCAGCTGAGATAGAAATCAAGACTGCAGTAGTGCACCACCTGCCGAAGTTCTTAGGGCAACAAGGAGAGTCAGCCACCAAGCATTTGCAGAGCTTTCATGGCATCTGCTAGACTCTCGGACCATACGGAGACTCAGTGGAAGATTTTAAATTAAAAGCGTTTCACTTTTCTTTAACTGACGCAGCTAATGCTTGGTTTTTGTCTCTTCCTCCAGGTAGCATCAGGACATGGGACTGATGGACCATAATTGTATGAATCATAAACACAGTTAAACCCACCAAATTAGACTCTTTGTATATTTAACTTTTGCTTGTTAGTTCCGATATTTATCTACATGATATTTTGAAGTCTAGAGAGAATACAGGCTAAGGAGGAGTTTTAAAGCTAAAAATGAATTACGAGTCATTCCAGGTCAAGACCAAATTCTGACTTTCAAGAACCTGACGTGGAATCACTCAAAACAAGTCCAACCGGAGGGCAACCAGAGTCAGTCCGGAGCTGAAAGAACCGATGGCTTTTTGGGATAAGCTCACAAACTCTCTTCTCTCCTCCACCTAGCCGGCGGCTAAGCCACTCCACCTCTCCCCTTCCTCCATGTGGCCGGCGGCTTTTGGCCATGGTGACTCACCCCGATGGCTTTTGCTCCTCCTCCCATCTTGTGACATGTGGTCTCTTCTCATCCACATCCATCTCCTCCCTTTAGCCTATAAATAGAGATGCCCTCCTCTTTGTAAATCATCCTCAATCCCACAATCCACAAGTTCTTTAGAGAGATAGAGGGCTTAACCCTCTTCTCTTCACTTTCAATACACATTTTGTTCTTCACTTGTTCTTGCTTTGTTCTTCATTTTGGAGCTACTTTTCCTTGCTTGGATCTTGCTTAGGAGCTCCTCTCCTCCACTTATTGTAGGTACAAAAGCCACTGCTTTCTCTTCCCTGACTTGTCCTTTACTTTCCGTATATATTGTTCTTACTTTAAAGTTATTCTCCTTTTCGGTATCCTTGTTCAAAGCCATGGTTTGCTTGTATTCCTTGACATGAATACAAGTAGCTAAAGCTTGTATTCGGTAGAGGGAGTATTTATATCATAAACCGTTCTAGACTCTATGCTTAATGCTACTTAGTGTTTCAAAACTTGTTCTATGTGCCACATATTAGGTTAGAACTTCCAAGGTTGAGTGGATGCTTTAACGGGCAAAGCTCTTCTGTGGGGTTCGTGAACATACTCGGGTAAGTGGATGCTTTAACGGGCAAATCTTATCTGAGGAGTTCGACCTCTTTAAAACACCATTTGGTTGATCGTAACTGAAAATCAAATGGATGCACATAAGGCTAAGATACTTCGAAAGGAGGAATTAGTCTAAATAGAACAAGTGTTCTAAACGATGTTGCAAGTCTTGTGCTAGAAATAGCCTTGATTCATCTTTGAACACTTAGTATGATCATTAGAGGTCGATGATGAACGATGATATGATATGAAACCCCTAAACCGAATCCTTTCCTTACAGTTCATTATCAACTGTTGTAATTTACTTTCAGTTCTCAAAGCACACTCAAACCCAACCCCGATCGCATTTAATTTATGCATAAGCTTCATTAAAGAACAACTAATCCACCAATTCCCTTGGGTTCGACCCGTACTTACCACTGACTACCCAAAATAGTTAAGTCGCAAGTATTGGAGATATAAATTAATCTTTGCACAGAGAACATCGCACCTTAACGACAGTGCGGTGGGCTCCGTCAAAATTGGCGCCGTTACCGGGTTATTGGATTTATAAATCGGAGTAGTTGTTCTTTTTATTTTTTACAAACCACCATGTCGATGTACTATCAAAACGAGCCTTGGAATGATTAGAAGTTTTTTCCACCATCCTTCGATTTTGAAATTCGCGAAAAGATCAACCACCTTGAGCAATCCCGGGATGAAACATTACACGAGTACTTATGGTACTTCGATTACATTGTAACGAGCTGCCCACACCATGGATTCAGCAACTCAGATCTTCTTCAAAGGTTTCTCGATGGGATGATGTCATATGAGTGGAATTGGCTTAATGATGCGGCAGGAGGCTCGGTAAATAACTTAAACATGGATGATCTTTGGAAATTGATAAACGATTTGGCCGCGAGGTCAAGACCAAGAGAAGATCAGGCCGAGCCACTCGAGGACGTTACAACGGAGCTGGCATCTAGCAACCAGCAGTTGGCCAACATGGTACACCAAATCCAGGTCGAAAGCGACGAATCATGGGTGGCTCAAAAAGAAGCATCAAACCAGCTCTGGGACCTCATTAACAAGCTGCCCAAATCAGTACCGGTACACATTTCCGAAATGCCCGAGGAAGCCCAGGTCCACATTGCCGAGCCACTCAAGGACAAGGAGGAAGAATTGGCAGCTAGCATCCAGCAAATGAGTGCCCCGATACACCAAGACGAGGTCGAAAATGAGGAATTCTGGGCGGCTACACAACTGATCTGGGACCTCATTGCCAAACTGCCCAAATCAATTTCGGTCCTAACTGAAGAGTTGCCCGAGACATACCCAGACCTCAGTGCCGAACTGCCCAAAACAAACCCGGACCTCAGTATGATTGCCCCCGGAGACCATATGAATGACGAGGATGAGGACCCAAGGTTGCCTGAAGAAGAGATCCATTCAGATTATCCCTGGGAGTTAGAAGAATAACTGCCCAAATAAGGCCCGGTCCTTATCACCAATCCATCCGAGGAAATCACAGTCCTCACTGCCGAAGCGGTCGAAGAAATCAAGCCAGGCCCGGTCCTTGCGCTCGGAGCACCCGAGGAAGTCCCGGACCTCATTGCCGAACTATCCGAGAAAGACCTGGTCCTCACTGTCGGAGCACCTGAAACAGACCCAGTCCTCATGGTCAAAGTGCCCCAACTTAACCCTTCGTGTTTTATGCCGATCATAGCCACCGAAGATCATATAATCAATAATGATGAGGTGCAAGGGGAGTTAGAGGAGGAGCATGATCCAAAAAAGCCTACAAAGGAACTCTCACTCGTCACAAGCCAAGGAAAACCGCTTGAAAACTAATTCGTTCCAAGACAACCATCCATCACTGCCACAATGAAGAGGATCGGCAGAGGCGCATGCTTAATGTCGCCTACATTTAATGGCACAAAACCAAACTTTCAAACTCGCAAAGGTGCCAACTATTCAAACATGAAGAAGCGGCAAAGACATGGGCCGAAAGAATGGAAACCCGGAAGGAGTAACAAGCGAGCACGACTCATTGGACCAGCAGCTATGGTCAATAAAGCCTCACCCTCGTGGAGCAAAAGGGCAGCCGAGAAGAAATTCGACCTCACACGCCCATGGGACCTAACCTTATGATCCAGGAATGAGGTACTGTCGAGCTAACGACGTTAAACAAATGCACTGGTCGGGAGGTAACCCGACACCTATCTTACTTTCAGTCATTTAATTTCTGTCATTTAGTTTTTTCATTCTCACCTTTCCTGTATATATTTGCTTGCATGACTTTTGAACTAAGTCGTGCTGTGAGGCACGCCTTCGTTCAAAAGTGTGGGGTGAGAACCACCTTTGTACATAGTTAATTAACATGCTTTTTCTTTTCCTTTCCCCTTAATATTATCTTTTTGAAAATATGAACTTGAGAATGTGAAAAAGATAGGTCTTAATTCATGCATTTACCTTGTGAAAATTCAACTGTGTAGAGACTTAGGATGTAACTTTTCATTTGTCCCTTTGTGCTGAGATATACAGGGGATGCGAAGTTGATATAAACTGCCCTAGAGAGGCTTGGCAAGCACTCGAAGGATCGAATCTAACTATATGGTTTTCGAAGTCAGTAGAGGCTGCACTTCGGGTTTCAGTGAAGATTGAAGTCATCTCCGCCGTGCAGCGTTTATGCAAGAGGCGGGACGGGAATCAAACCGTCCTATCTCTAGTTCTAGTAGCCGGGAAAATAGATGAGCGACCCTCATCTTGACCCGCGCGAAACGGCAAGGATGAGAAAGAGCGGGGAGGTATTTCCATATGCTTGCGGGCGACGATTGGACCTCCCAAAAAAAAGGCTGAGAAAATGGACTAGCAAGTCACAAAGAAGCAAAAGCTCAAAGAAGCTAATCAAAGGCCAAAGGCCAAAATTGTGAAGGTTTTAACCGAACAAAAGTGAAGAAACTCCAACTCAATATCAAAGGCCAAAGGCCGATTCACTACAGAAGCTGTCCCTCGCCAAAAAGAAATCAAAGTACTCAACTTCAGTGAAACCCGAACTGAATCACGTTCTAGAGAAAGCTACAAGGAAACCATATAGTGCGAGTCGATCCCGAGAATGCAGTCCAGGAGCCTGAAAAGGGCTATCTCCCGAAACATCCGAATTAATTTGTATCTTGGCACGAAGGTACAAGTATCAAGTTTCTTCTAAGTATTTACACGGTTTAGTTTGGTATTAAGTAAGTAATGCATGAATTAAGATAAATCTAGTCCCACAGTCTCACTTTCATATTTTACTTAGATTGTGTTTCGCCCTTAAATAGCATTGTTCTGGACGAACAACTAAAAGTTTGGGGTGATCTGATGGACCATAATTGTATGAATCATAAACACAGTTAAACCCACCAAATTAGATTCTTTGTCTATTTAACTTTTGCTTGTTAGTTCTGATATTTATCTACAGGGTATTTTGAAGTCTAGAGAGAATACAGGCTAAGGAGGAGTTTTAAAGCTGAAAATGAATTACGAGTCATTCCAGGTCAAGACCAAATTCCGACTTTCAAGAACCTGACGTGGAATCACTCAAAACAAGTCGAACCGGAGGGCAACCAGAGTCAGTCCAGAGCTGAAAGAACCGATGACTTTTTGGGATAAGCTCAGAAACTCTCTTCTCTCCTCCACCTAGCCGGTGGCTAAGCCACTCCACCTCTCCCCTTCCTCCATGTGGCCGGCGGCTTTTGGCCATGGTGACTCACCCCGATGGCTTTTGCTCCTCCTCCCATCTTGTGACATGTGGTCTCTTCTCATCCACATCCATCTCCTCCCCTTAGCCTATAAATAGAGATGCCCTCCTCTTTGTAAATCATCCTCAATCCCACAATCCACAAGTTCTTTAGAGAGATAGAGGGCTTAACCCTCTTCTCTTCACTTTCAATACACATTTTGTTCTTCACTTGTTCTTGCTTTGTTCTTCATTTTGGAGCTACTTTTCCTTGCTTGGATCTTGCTTAGGAGCTCCTCTCCTCCACTTATTGTAGGTACAAAAGCCACGGCTTTCTCTTCCCTGACTTGTCCTTTACTTTCCGTATATATTGTTCTTACTTTAAAGTTATTCTCCTTTTCGGTATCCTTGTTCAAAGCCATGGTTTGCTTGTATTCCTTGACATGAATACAAGTAGCTAAAGCTTGTATTCGGTAGAGGGAGTATTTATATCATAAACCGTTCTAGACTCTATGCTTAATGCTACTTAGTGTTTCAAAACTTGTTCTATGTGCCACATATTAGGTTAGAACTTCCAAGGTTGAGTGGATGCTTTAACGGGCAAAGCTCTTCTGTGGGGTTCGTAAACATACTCGGGTAAGTAGATGCTTTAACGGGAAAAACTTATCTGAGGAGTTCGACCTCTTTAAAACACCATTTGGTTGATCGTAACTGAAAATCAAATGGATGCACATAAGGCTAAGATACTTCGAAAGGAGGAATTAGTCTAAATAGAACAAGTGTTCTAAACGATGTTGCAAGTCTTGTGCTAGAAATAGCCTTGATTCATCTTTGAACACTTAGTATGATCATTAGAGGTCGATGATGAACGATGATATGATATGAAACCCCTAAACCGAATCCTTTCCTTACAGTTCATTATTAACTGTTGTAATTTACTTTCAGTTCTCAAAGCACACTCAAACCCAACCCCAATCGCATTTAATTTATGCATAAGCTTCATTAAAGAACAACTAATCCACCAATTCCCTTGGGTTTGACCCGTACTTACCACTGACTACCCAAAATAGTTAAGTCGCAAGTATCGGAGATATAAATTAATTTTTGCACAGAGAACATCGCACCTTAACGACAGTGCGGTGGGCTCTGTCAGGGACCAAAAGCAGAAGAGGTTCCTGACCAAGTACTACCCAACTGCCAAGGCAATGCAGATTTGCAAGCAACTATAGGATATTAGGCAGAGGCCTAATGAGTCAATGTACGACTATTTGGAGAATTCAACGCCCCGGACCAGAGCTACTGCAACCAGGGAGTCCCTGAGAAGCTGATAATCGAGTATTTGCTGGATGGGTTGAGGCCGCTCAACAGGATGCTTCTAGACGCCTCAGCTGGAGGGACCATCATGAATTTATCCCCAGTAGGAGTACGGAATTTGATAGCTGAGGTTGCCAAGAACGCATGATTTAGAGAAGAGGCCAGCAGGTAGGAGGAATTCAGCAGCACTAGACACGTTGCAAAGGCCGAGACACCGTCAAACCAGGTGATTGAGGAGCTGAATCAGATGAAAGAGATGATGCAGAAGCTTATGATGAATCAGGTAGTCTAGGTGAATCCTTGCAAGTTTTGCGGTGCAACTAGTCTTAAGACGAGTGCCTGCCCCAGTTTACAGGAGGATACACCGGCCAATGTCAATACAGTGGGTGAGTTCCAACATTACAACAATCATGCACCTCAGCAACCTCAGCAGCAGTACTATCGCCCCCATATCGTCAGCATCAGGGTAGCTACAATAATCAGAACCAGTACCAACAGAGAGGGCAGAATTACAACCAGGCAGGCCCTAGCAACCAAAGTTCCAGCAAGTCTCTGGAGGATATAGTGAAGGAGCTGGCAGCTAGCACCCAGCAGATAGCCACCACTGTGCAACAAAATCAGGTGAAGGCCGATGGGACCCTAGCAGAGCTGACAAAGCAGATGTCGCAGATAGCCCAGACCGTTTCTGAGCTGAAGAGAGATCCAGGGAAGCTACCATCACAGACAGTGCCTAACCCGAAAGGAAATATCAATACATTGGTAATGGTAGATCCAGGTTCCTTCACGATCACCTGTGGTGTTGGTGAGACTCAAATACATCATTGTTTAATTGATTTGGGTGCTTCCATTAATGCTATGCCATACTCGTTATAATGTTCTCTGAGACTAGGACCACTGAAACCTCCTAAATTGTTAGTAGAGTTAGGGGATAAATCTCATGTTCGTCCTGTTGGTTTGCTTGAAGACCTAACCCTCCGTGTTGGATATCTTGCTGTTCCTGCAGACTTCTATGTTTTGTAGATGGGAGACGCTAGAGATGATGATCCTCCAACACTTATCTTGGGACGTCCGTTCCTCTTCGCAACCAAAACCAAGATTGACATGGACACAGGCTTGCTATCACTTGCGTTTGGTGGCAAGACATCAAACTTTTATATCTATGAGGATGGTGACCACCCAAGCACGAAGAAACCACCGGACATAGTGAACACATCATACAAAGGTGCCCTATTCCCAGACCCACCAGATGAGACTTGTTGTGTAGATAGATCAGTAACTATGATCGAAGTGTCCTCGCCAACACGGGAGGATGTGAAGGCGAACCCGCCTCATCGATGGAGAGCAGACACGAGCACACCATTCCACGAGGGCTTTGGGCAGATTGAAGAAGTAACTGAGGTGAAGTTTGACCTCACACGCCCATGGGACCCTAACTTGTGATCCTTAAATACGTATCGTCGAGCCAACGACGTAAAACAAAGGCACTCGCAGGGAGGCAGCTCGGCAAATTTTTGTGCTCTTTTGTTTTTTTATTTCGTTTTCTTTTTGTTTAAGTCTTGAGTTATGTTTTTTTACATTATCTTTTGGGAAAAGAGATGATTTTCATGCAGGAAACAGGTGCACCTCTGTGCGGATTGCGTCAACCCACAACATTAGTAGCGCGTTTTCGCTCAACATTAGTGTCGCATTTTCGCTCGACATTACAGAGTTGACCAAATTTTAATGTCTATTGGAAACGCGGCATATGGTTGACCAGCATTGACCGACTCGTTTGACCAGAATTCTCACCATCACGCAACGAAACGAGGGGAGTGCCTGTTCACTTTTATTCTCTATTTGTTTTTTCCTACGGTTGTGTGTCTTGCATTGTTGTGTCTTTGAATTTAAGTCGTACCGTGAGGACACGACTTAGTTCAAAAGTGTGGGGTGGGAGAGTCAGTTGTGTCAGCATATTTATTTATCTTGCACTTGCATAGTGTCAGCACGTGGGAGAGTCAGTCAGTCAGTCAGTTGTGTTAGCATATTTATTTTTCTTGCACCTGCATAGTGTCAGCACATTTCCCTCTTAAAAAAATTGAAAAGTAGAAAATTTTTCTCTATTTCCAGGTTATGCAGTATTGAATTTTGATGATGTGAAATAGATGATGCTGATTAGATGTGTTTCTCTCGTGAAATTTGAATTGTGTGACTACATGTGAATTTAACCTACCACGTGTCCTTCTGAGTTGAAATAAACAGGGATGTGGAGTTGATAGAAATGTCCTAAAGAAACTTGACGAAGCATTCAAAGGACCGAATTTTGAGTTATATGGTTATGTGGATTTCGTGGAGGCTAGCACTTCGATACTTATTAATTCAGAGTTTTCTCCGTCACTGCAGCATTTATGTAAGTAGGCGGGACGGGAAAATAGACCGTCCTATCTCTAGTTCGAAGTAACCGGGGAAATAGGTGAGCGACCCTCATCTTGACTCGCGTCGAAAAGATCGAGGATGAGAAAGAGCGGGGAGGTATTCCATATGCTCGCGGGCGATGATTGGACCTCCTTCAGAAGAAAAAGAGAAAAAGGACAAGCAATTCACAATAAAGGAGCAAAGCTCAAGAAAAAGAAATCGGCCACTTGTGAAGGTTTATACAAAGAAAAGTGAAGTACAACACTCTTACACCAAGAGCCAAAGGCCAAAGAAAGTCACTACAAAAGCTGTCCAACAAAAGAAGAAAAAAAAACTCAAAAACCTTGAAGCTCGAATGAATCACGTGCAAGAAAAAGCAATGAAGTGTAACCATATAGCTAGAGTTCGGAATAAGCGAATGCAGATCATGGGTCTAAAGAGGACTATCTCCCATTCATCCGAATTGGTTTGGATTTCAGCACTAAGGTAACACGTATCAAGTTAATTCTGTGTTGAGCATGATGATTTTAGTAGCGATTGAGTTATGCATAGAAAAGCGAGTCTAGACTAGCAACTCATATTCATGTAGCAATATTCAGGACGTCGAAGAAATTGTGGTGTTACATTTATTTTCCATCTATGACTTAGTTCTTGTTCGGGACGACCAAGTTTAAGTGTGGGGTGGTTTGATGAGTCGTATTTATACGACTCGTCGAGTCAACTAATCCCATCTATTTCAACACTCTATTATGCGAACAGTTACTTTTTAGTGTTGTTTTGCATTTCAGGTGTTTCGGAAGCTCTAGGAGGAAACGTGCATAAAAGACGGCATTTCATGCCAAAAACATCACAATGACAGATCAAACCTTTGGACACTCGACGTAGTGCTGGGAATAAACCGCTGATCCAAAAAATACGAGTCACGCATCGTTGCGTATATGACTCGATTCCCTATAACTGTCTAGTTCACACCGAGAGCAGCCGAGGTCATATAGAAGGTCAAATCCAGAGTCGAAGTCAGAAATGGTGCGCAAAAGGAGGACCGCAACTCACTGGAGATTGCGCCTACAATAGACATTAGCGCAACGCTAATGTCAAAGGAAAACGCGCAACTAATGTCAAAGGAAAACACGGCGGAACCGACGAGGGCTGACATCAGCAGTCCGTGTGATGACGTCAGTAGGCCGAAACTTGATAATTCTAGCCCAAAATCAGATTTGGAAACCCAGCTTATTATAAATAAGAAGTTTGGGTTAGAGTTTTCAGTATAAAATCATCAAAGAATTCTTCGAGACGGCTCTGGAGAGAAGACGCAAGCTTTCGACGAAGAGAAGAATTTCCTATTACTTTTATACAAAAATACTTAAGTTTTGTTATGACTATGAGTAGCTACACCTTTAATTTGGTTTAGGGTTTCGTACATTGTGACAGACGTTTTGAGACTATATTCTTAATGCAATTTCGTGTTTCTCTAGTTCTTGTGCTTAATTTCAAGGATTGAATTATGAAGCTAAGTGGATACTTGACATGGTAAAGCTTAGCCGAACAATTCAGCCCCTATCGTTAGTGCTTGTTTGAGACTTCCCTGTAAAGACAAGTAGGAACACCTAGATTCAATAATGTCTTTTCCGGATTATTGGGTTTAGGAAAACTAGAAGTCTAACGCCTTTCCCGGGTTAGATTGTGGTGTATTGCCTATCCTAGAATACTTGGGTTATTGCCTTTCCCGGAATAACCACACTTAGACACATGAAATTAGATGTTAAACATGTCACAATAGAAACCCCAAGCTGAATGCTTTCTCTGATGGAATCCTTTGCGTTATTTCCTCTTTAGCAATCTTAACTGCTCACAACCCCCTTTCTTTTTCTTGTTTTCAGTTACAGCTTCAACGCACCAGCTCTCTAGGATTCGACCCTGCTTGCCACTTACTAGTTTCACGCAGGAGAATATAAATATTAAATTTGACGCGTCAGACGACGCGCGTCAGTCTTATTTCATCTCTATTATTGATCACAGCTTCACAAGGAATGTATTGGTTTATTTGCTGAAAAATAAGAATGATGCTTTTGATAGCTTTAAGGATTGGAAGGCTTTAGTTAAGCGTCAATCTGGCCATAAGGTTAAGTGTCTTAGAACTGATAATGGGTTAGAATTTTGTAACAAAGACTTTAATCAATTCTGCATTAACCATGGCATTAAAGGAAACTTAACTGTCCCAAGAACACCACAACAAAATGGAAATGCTGAAAGAATGAATAGAACACTTCTAGGTGTTTGTTGTTTAGTTCTGGTATGAAAAGTTCAATGTGGGGAGAGGGAGTTATAACCTCAACTTATTTGATTAATAGAAGTCCATCATCAGTCATTGATTTTAAAACACCTTATGAAATGTGGACTGGTAAAAAGCCTAATCTGAACTATCTAAAACCATTTAGATGCACTGCTTATGCTCATGTAACTCAGGGAAAGTTAAAGCCTAGAGCCCTAAAATGTGTAATGCTAGGTTACCCTGTTGGTACTAAAGGATATAAATTGTTAGAAGTTCAACCAGGTGGCTATAGAGTCATTACTACCATTTCAGTTACATTCAATGAAATTGATTTTCACTTTAAGAACAAGCTGACATCTTCCATTGAGCAAGCAGGTGCCTAAGAATTCACTCAATCCAGTTTCATACCCCAGTGGTATACCCAAGCAGCAGGGGAGCAGGAGAATGACTCAAATGAAGAGCAAGCAGGTGCCCAAGAAGTCACTCAAGAAATGGAGTCTTCTGCTCAATGAAATGAATTTACTGATGGTCATTCCAACACTCAAGTATCTGATGGAGTAGAAAGCAGTCATCACCCTCACTCTAATAGTGAAGGGAGGTAACCCTGAACTTATCTCTTACAATTCTGCAAATATTGAAGCAACAGTGGATGATCATATTGTTGATGATAATATTGCTGGTGTAAATGATGATATGTCTGTTGCAAATGTGCCTGATTTGTCCAACTATAGGCTATCTAGAGATAAGACTCCTGCAAGGGTTATACCTAATAGGAAATATTCCGCAAATTTGTCTGAAATTCTGAATGTTGATGAATTTGCTTTGATGGCTGCTGAGATTGTTAAGTACGATATATCTGATACTTATGATGATGTTGTGAGTGGTAAAGAGTCTAAATTGTGGCTGAAAGCAATGAATGAGGAAATACAGTCAATGCATGATAATCAAACTTGAAGATTAGTTCCCAAACCTGATAATGTAAAAGCTATAAACTTTAAATGGATCTTCAGAATAAAAGAAGGAAATGACAGTGGTGAACCCCCTAGATTTAAGGCAAGACTAGTTGCCAAAGGATTTTCACAAAGAGAGGGTAGTGACTTTAATGATAGTTTTGCTTCTGTGGTTAAATACAAAACAATGAGACTTTTATTAGACATGATTGTTGTGTTTAACTGGGAACTTGAGCAAATGGATGTTAAGACTGCACTTTTGCATAGAGACTTAGATGAGAGACTTTATATGAAACAACCTATTGGCTTTATTGATAAACAACAACCTGAGCATGTCTATTTTTTACAGAAATCTATCTATGGTTTAAAGCAGTCACCTAAACAATGGAATAGGAAATTTGACTCTTGTATGTTGTCTCTAGGTTTCATAAGAAGTCAATATGATTCATGTCTCTATTTGAAAGATGTTAAGTCTGCTACTCCTCTTTATGTTGTGCTATATGTGGATGATATATTGCTGATTTGTCCTTCACTAACTGTCATCATGAAACTAAAAGAGAATCTTAAGAAGTTTCTTGACATGAAAGACTTAGGTAAAGCACAAAAAATCTTAGGGGTAAAATCATAAGAGATAGGAAGAACAAACAGATTTTGCTGTCACAAGTAGACTACATTGATAAAGTTCTAACTAAATTCTCTATGAAAGATTCTAATCCCACTGTTGTACCCTTAGGAGGGCACTTAGATATATCTAAGCATGACTGCCCTAAAACTGACTAACAAAAATAGAAAATGGACAAAATTCCTTATGATGTTGTTGTTGGTTCTATCATGTATGCCATGTTATGTACCAGACCTGATTTGGGCTTTGCTATTAGTGTTTTGAGTAGATATATGGCTAATCCGGGACCTAAACATTGGCAGGCTATGAAGTACTTGTTAAGATACTTCTCTGGTACTAAAAATCTGGGCTTAATATATGGTGAACATGCTAGTAAAACCAACTTAACTGGATATGTTGATTCTGATTATGCAAGTAACAAAGACACTAGGAAATCTACTACATCCTTTTTCTTCACTTGGGCTGGAAACTGCATTACTTGGAAGTCACAACAGCGGTGATGTTCCCTTGTGTGGCATGTGTTTGGCAAAACGTTGTTAGACAGTTCGAGCAGGAGTTCAGGGGGAGTTCGAACATATCCTAGTACTCCTGTACAGCGTGATCAAGACGCAAAGGATATTTTCCGGAAGATATTGGCAACGAAGATTTCGTCAAGTTGAAGATGGCGTGCGACTTATTCGAACAAGATATTCGAATGAATATTCACAATTGAAGATGGCGTATCTTGCTTGGGAAAGAAGACGACTTCGTATATTCTTCCAAGGATTTGTGAAAGATATGCATCAAATATTCAGGAGTATCTCCCGAAATATTTGATGGGATTATCTTATGCGAATTAGAGTTTCGGCCGAGCATATAAATACAATGCAAAGGCAACCCTAATTCCCATCGCTTTCAAGATCAAAATACACACGAGCATATCCTGCTGATTGGAGAAGAAGAAAGCGACGGTCGGCTGTATTTCCTCATTGAGAATACATCGGTGCAAGCACAGTCTGCTCAAGTGCAACTCAGACTGTCTGAAGAGTATCAACTGCTGCACACAGCAAAGGTGATCAAAGCTTTCGAGGGAAAGCATCTGAGCTTCTGGAGAAGGTCGAGAACGTTCAGACTGCGGGTTCTGAACGAAGGGGATCGAGGGGAATTGCGACGAACCTCGGTTGCAAATCTGAGAGACGGAGTATTGAGGTTAGGCTATTACAAGGTGTAAGTGTAAGTCCCTGTGGAAAGCCCTATACTCGTAATAAAGATTTGCTGTCCCTTTTCCGGGTGTGGGAAACCCCCCAGAGTAGGCGTAGCCAAACTGGGTTATCAATCTGTGCGTACTCGTGTTTTATCGTTCTGTTCGTACTTGTTGTGGAACTGTGGTAGAAAGAGTTCCAGGTCTGTCCAAACACAACCTAGAACACTTGCTTGAACAGGGGATATAATTACAATTGGTATCAGAGCAAACACTCGACACACTGAGTGGGATCCTGAACTGTTCAAGATGACCCTGAAAGAAGGACAAAGCATCACCAGACCTCCGCTGCTCGAAGGCTTGAACTATGCCACCTGGAAGCCCGTGATGAGATCATTTCTGAAATCTCTAGACGAAAAGGCTTGGAGAGCAATGATGAGAGGTTGGACGGAACCCATGATGAACAATCTCACTGGAGAACCGGTTCCGAAACCAGAAGCTCTGTGGACAGAAGAGGAGGACAAAGCATCTATGGGAAATTCAAAGGCTATGAATGCGATCTTTTCTGCAGTAGATGAGAATGTCATGAAACTGATTATCAATTGTGAAGTAGCCAAGGAAGCTTGGGACATCCTCCAAACTGCCTTTGAAGGAACAGACAAGGTTCGTAATTCTCGGATGCAGGCTGTTACCACCAAGTTCGAAGAGATGAAAATGAAGGAAAGTGAAACTATCGCTGAGTACAACACCCGAGTTCTGGAACTGTCCAACGAGGCGTCTGCTCTAGGGAAACCTATCGATGAAGAAAGGTTGGCCAGTAAAGTCCTGAGATCACTACCTTCAAGATTTGCAATGAAGGTCACAGCCATTGAGGAAATGCACGACATCTCAAAGCTAAAGCTGGACGAATTGATGGGTTCTCTCAGAACTTACGAAATCAATCATGACTTCCAACCCGGAGATGTGAAGGGAATCGCCCTCAAAGCAGACATGGCAGAAGACAAACTGGACGGTGGGTGCACCACAGAGCAACTGGCTCTGATGGCTCAGAACTTTGGCAGAATGATAAGGAAAATCAATAGACGTGGTCCAGAACAAGGTCAGTCTTCATCAGCTGGTTTCATAAACTGGAAATCCGAGAGATCAAGGTCAAGTGATATAAGGCAAGACTCCTCTGATAAAGGTAGGGAAGAGATTCAGTGCCATGAATGCAAAGGCTTTGGCCATATTGCCTCACAATGTGCCAATACCCTCATGAAGAAGAAGGCAATGGTCGCCAGCTTCAGCGACAGTGAGTCAGATGAAGAAAAAGGTGAAACCACCAACTTTGTGGCCTTTACTACTACTCTGGGAGACTGTAGCAGCACCGGTGCAACAGTTCCATCACAGGCGGAACTCCCTGCTGAAGACCTCTCAGACAGTGATGATGAAGAACTCACACAGGAGTCTCTCGCTCAGACATACAAAGATCTGTATGAGAAGTGGCTGCAACTGATCAAAATCAACAAGAAGCTGAATGACACAATTGCAAGCGTCACCATTGAAAAGGACAAGGTCTGGGAGGAGGCTGAGATTCTGCTCACACAGAAGGTTGAGCTCGAAGGCACCGTAGATTCACTAAATACGCAACTGGCTGAAATGAATCAGGAAAGAATGAGTCTCTTTGCTCAGAAAACAGAGCTCTTAGGAACTGTCTCCGCACTGAAAGATGAAATGGAGAAGGACCGCGACACTTGTCCTGTAGGCATGGCGGGTCTACGAAAAACTATCACAGATCTGAAGCGCAAAGAGGTGTTCCAACTGAGGAGGATAGAACAGCTGGAACGTCAATTAGAGTCTGAAAGGATGGATCGCTCAGACACTGAGAAGGAACTCAACCACCTCAAGCTGTCGGTAAGAATACTGAACTCTGGCACTAAAGACTTGAATGACATTCTTAGGAATCAAAGAACGGAGACTGGACATTGTGGACTTGGTCTCACTAAAGAAGGATGCTCAAGTGGTACAGTGTTTGTTAAAACCAACCCAGTGGCTGAACAGAACCCAGAACAGCAGCTGAAACAACACCAGAGACAGAGAGTGAATCAGCATCTGGTGGAAAAAGAGCCACAGTGCCCAAGACCTCACTTGAGACAGCACCCTAGACAGAAAATTGATCTGTCCCAAGACAAGTCCAAGGGTAGTCAAAAAGAGACCAGGAGTACGTATCTCAGTTCAAACCCCAATCAAAGGGAAGATTTGCGCACATGCTGGTACTGCTATCAGATTGGACATATCAGACGGCAGTGTCGACTGTTTCTTGCTGAACGTCGAGGATACCAACAACAGACCAAACCTCAACAGAAACAAGTTTGGGTTCCAAAGGAACAACCGACAATGTGCATGATGGCCTGCTGCTCATCACGAGACACAGTGCGAAACAGCTGGTTCTTCGACAGCGGTTGCTCTGCCCACATGATAGGTAATTCTGCTTTTCTTTCTCATATTAGACCTATTGAGAAGATGCGGTTTATTACCTTCGCGGATGGTCGGAAAGGTCAGGTGATCGGCTGTGGAACACTGAAGGTTCCGGATCTACCTGAACTCGAGGATACTCTTCTGGTTGAAGGTCTAACAATGAATCTTATTAGCATCAGTCAACTGTGCGTCAATGGTCACTATGTGTCATTCTCCCGTGACTCATGCCTTGTCCTAGACACAAATGGATGCTCTGTGATGAGAGGCAAAAGGAGGGCAAATAACTGTTACACCATCAGAATGGGAGACGAAGACTCTATCAAGTCACCATCTACTCTAGACTATTTTCAAACCAAGCATAGAGTTGTGCGAGGGGGAGTGAATAGGAGTTTGCACACAAGGTTCGCACAAATCCAGTTTGGTAAGTATACCAGGAGACTGTTGGATCACAGGGTGTCACAGTTACAGAACGAGTTTGAACAGAAGGTAACAAAGTTGCAGAAGGAGTTCAAACAACATCATGCCAACTCATCAGACGAGAGATCGAACCAGATTGCGCAGTTTGGAACCCCCAGATCCTCTTTGGGTCTGTGTGAGTTCAAGCACTAAGTGTTCCAGGCAGTGGTCAGTCAAAGGCAAATCTCCAGCTGCAACAGTTGGACTGACCACCTAAGCAAGAGAGCTGGAACAGAAGGTACAGCACGTATAGTCAAACATTGTTTTTTTTTTTTGAATATTCTCGAAGATCCTTCCTGCCGTTATTTGAAACAAGAGTTGACCAAATTGGGAAGTTGAAACGACTGGAGTATTATTTCGTTTGAAACACAAAGCAGTTCGCAGTCTACTCTCCCTCTCTCGCTCAAACCCTAGAACGGCATCCAGTGTCTTCTCTTCCAATCTCTCTCACACTCAACGGCGATGGTGAACACAAGGAAGTCAGCAAAGTCCGGCGTCAAATCCGGTGAAAAGAAGAAGGAAGACATGCAGTCCTCAAAAGCTCTGACGGCGAAAACCAAAATCCTGAAATCAAGAGCTCCGACGGTGAAAAAGGCGTCGTCTTTACAAACCAACACTGAATCTTTGATCGAAGCAAAGAAGTCTGGCAAACATACAACCACTGAAAACCCTCAGTCGACTGCGGTGGACCCTGTCGTCGCTGGTTCATCTCAAGCCTCTCTCCAATCGGAGGTAATTTCATCTCTTCCTTCAACTTCTGCAAGTATTCCGTCAGTTGAAAATATCGTGTTGAAAGAAGTTGTGAATGTGAGTATTGTGGAGGCTGTGAAGTCTGCTGACTGTGACGAAGCCAGTAGGGCTGTGGTTTTTGATAAGTCTGGTAAGAAGGAGATTGGTCGTAGGGTTGTTGTTGATGATGGAGCCAGTAGGGCTGTTGATTGGGGAGTTAGTAGGGGTGTGACTGGTGATGAAGCAAGTAAGACAGTTATCGGGAATGAATCTATCAAGATTATGGAAGATAAGGTTCCCAGCAAGGTGGCTGGAGGACCAGCAGCATGGAGGGAGAAAATACATGCGTCTGGGTATGTTCGACCAGATGGTTTACGGAGAAAGAAGGGGACTCGCCGAGCTGTGTCTCCAAGACAGTGCCTTGCCAAGATCAGCTCTGTCAGAGGGAGGCTCTCAGCAAAGTCTAATGATGGCCCAGATAAGAGCATTGGAGGCTCAGAAGGTGAACATTTCAGTAAGCAAAAGGAGGATGTATCCGACATGATTCTTCCACCAGAAAACTCTGATGTGTTGAAGGAAGCCACAGCTAAAGGAGACTCTCCTACAGAAGAGGATGAAGAATTAGAGAAGCTATACAGAGACATTGACAATGTCATGGAGGACCTAGAAAAAGAGAAGGATATGGAAGTGGCAAGATCAGAAGAACCTCCTCGTGTTCAGAGTATTGGTGCAGAAGAGTCTGATGCTGTGGAAGTAGATAGTGGTCCAACTGGGGAACCATGTGCTCAAACTGAGAGAAAGTCAGTAGAAGTCCCTGAGGATGGTTCTAAGAATTCAGTGGACGCTCCAGTTGTTGGTCAAGATGATCAGCATTGTGATCGTATGGAGGATGATGGTGCACAAGTTCGTGAGGATACTGCAAAGATTGTTTCAAAGGAGGATACTCTTTCGGATAATGATCAAGATCTTGCTCCGCTTATCTTTCTCAAAAAGCCAAAAAGGGACAAGGGAAAGAAAAAGGTGGCGTTTGAAAGAACTACTAAGGGGACAGTCCAAGAGATTGCGAAAGAGGGCAACTTGGCAGGGGGAGCTGATTCATCTAAGAAAAGGAAACGTGGAGCCCCTGTTCCTGTTTCAATGGATGCTGGAAGTTGTGAAGTCCCATCTCCTGAGGCTGATACTGTTCCAGTTGGATTGGTCAAGAAAGGTATCTGGTTTGTCAGTCGTGATGCGTACAAAAAATGGAGCTGTGTGCAGAAAAGGAAGATCATTCCTGAAAAGTTACTAGAGGAGTCCCGGTACAAGGGAAAGGAAGTGGTTAAGGTGCTTAAGGAGTCTGACCTGTTCTGGACATTGGACAGGTGCAAGCCCTTCAATGAACAGCTGGTGCGTGAGGCTATGGCAAACTTGCCCTCAGGATTTGGGGTTGTTGGAGAATCTGAGTATGGTGTCTTCTTCGTCAGAGGGAGACGGATCAAGATTGATCCTGAGCTGATCAATGTATTCTTTGCCATGGACGATCCAGTTGTTGATGAAGAAGAACCAAGCTTTGAGAAGGTTGTGAGCACCATCACTGCAGGCTCTGTTCAGTGGAGGCCTGAGTCGTTTGTGAATACAGCAGAGCTATCTACGTTCTATTCCATACTGTTCTTCATTGCTGTGTTCAACTGGAGGCCGTCTACTCATCGCTCTACTGTCAACAAGGACATGGCCCAACTGCTTTATCAGATAGGGAACAAGCTGAAATTCAACCTGGGCAGAGTAATGTTCAAACAGATTGCTGAACATGCTACTTCGATGAGAACTCTGCACCAGATCTGTTTCCCATCTCTGATTTATGAGCTCATTATCCATCAAGCTCCACATTTGAAGGCCTCGCCTGACCAACTTTCAAAGGTACCCAGCAGGTTCATCGTTGACCACAAGTTGTTTAAGGGACGTCACGTGAACGATCTCAAGGAGAAAGGAAAAGCTGTGGCGGAGTCCAGTCGAGGGGGAGCCAGAATGGGGCAAGATGAGCGAAGCAAGTTGCTCAGGGATCTAAATGCTATCATTACTGCGGACAAGGAACAGTGTCGTCGGATCAATAGGCTTGCTCGAGCCGTCAGCCATCCCAGTGATGATGATGAATCTGAAGCTACAGCCTCTGAAGATGATTCCATTGAAGAAGCTTCTGATTAAAGGTCCCTTGAAACACTGAACTCTCTGAACTCATTTTTTTTGTTTAAAAACTTTCAGTATTATGTGCTTGTTCTGGCACAGTTTGATTTGCTGTTCGAACTCGATCGGCCCCTTGCCAGTTTGTGGCAAAAAGGGGGAGTATTTTGAGGTGGTGACAATTTTTGTTCCCTCAAGGTTTCCTACTATCTAGATAGTTAGATCTAGTGATTTGGTTTTGCCAAAATGCCAAGGGGGAGATTGATGTTCCATTGTGTGGCATGTGTTTGGCAAAACGTTGTTAGACAGTTCGAGCAGGAGTTCAGGGGGAGTTCGAACATATCCTAGTACTCCTGTACAGCGTGATCAAGACGCAAAGGATATTTTCCGGAAGATATTGGCAACGAAGATTTCGTCAAGTTGAAGATGGCGTGCGACTTATTCGAACAAGATATTCGAATGAATATTCACAATTGAAGATGGCGCATCTTGCTTGGGAAAGAAGACGACTTCGTATATTCTTCCAAGGATTTGTGAAAGATATGCATCAATAATTCAGGAGTATCTCCCGAAATATTTGATGGGATTATCTTATGCGAATTAGGGTTTCGGCCGAGCATATAAATACAATGCAAAGGCAACCCTAATTCCCATCGCTTTCAAGATCAAAATACACACGAGCATATCCTGTTGATTGGAGAAGAAGAAAGCGACGGCCGGCTATATTTCCTCATTGAGAATACATCGGTGCAAGCACAGTCTGCTCAAGTGCAACTCAGACTGTCTGAAGAGTATCAACTGCTGCACACAGCAAAGGTGATCAAAGCTTTCGAGGGAAAGCATCCGAGCTTCTGGAGAAGGTCGAGAACGTTCAGACTGCGGGTTCTGAACGAAGGGGATCGAGGGGAGTTGCGACGAACCTCGGTTGCAAATTTGAGAGACGGAGTATTGAGGTTAGGCTATTACAAGGTGTAAGTGTAAGTCCCTGTGGAAAGCCCTATACTCGTAATAAAGATTTGCTGTCCCTTTTCTGGGTGTGGGAAACCCCCCAGAGTAGGCGTAGCCGAACTGGGTTATCAATCTGTGCGTACTCGTGTTTTATCGTTCTGTTCGTACTTGTTGTGGAATTGTGGTAGAAAGAGTTCCAGGTCTGTCCAAACACAACCTAGAACACTTGCTTGAACAGGGGATATAATTACAAGCGGTCCATAGTTACACTGTCCTCAACTGAGGCAGGGTACATAGCTGTTGTTGAGGCAGCCAAGGAAGCAATTTGGCTCAAGGGTGTTTTGAATGAAATTCATGGTGTTGTGTTTGTGCCTGTGATATTCATGGACAGTCAAAGTGCTTTGTGCTTTTGTAAGGACCCTGTTTACCATGAGAGATCGAAACATATTGATGTTAGAAATCACTTTATTAGGGACATGGTTGAATCAAAGGAATTTGTGTTTGAAAAGATTTTGGGTGATAAAAATCCTGCTGACTTTGGTACTAAAGTTGTGCCATTTAATAAGTTTGAGTTTTGCAGGAGATCACTCCATATTGGAAAGGTCAGTTGATGAAGAACCAAGGGCCGATGACTAGGGACTCTTGAGAACTAGACTAGTATGCGCTTAGTAGAATAGGATTGCACATTAGGCTTGAGAGGGCAATTGTAAAATAGCTTAGTAATCCTAATGTACGTCTAGTGCAAGACTTAGAAAGTCGAGCTTGAGCTCCAACATGTAATCTAGGTCTATGTTAGAGCTGGGTTTTGGAGGAGCTAGCTGGGAGCAATTTGGAAGCAAGCTGAGAAGAAGATCTCAAACAGCAGGGCTAAACGTGGTCGTTTTGCTCTGGAGGGAAAAACTGAGTTTGGTCCTCAAGTTGGAACGCTGTCATTTCCCGTGGCGCGCGAGTCATGTAAGTTGGACGTCGTCGTTTACGTAAGGCGCGAATGTTCGTTATGAATGAAACGTCTTCGTTTGGATAACGACTTCGATCTTTAGTTAGCAGTGTCGCTCTGGGCGAGCGCGAGGATGAGTTTGAGTATGTGCGATACTGTGTCGTTTCGACGTGCAGCTGAAGTTAGTATTTAAGCTCAGCTCCTGGGAATTTATGGTTCATCATTTCGATTTGGGGCTTTTCTTCTTCGTCTTCGATTCTCAAGCGTTCTTCCAAAATTGAAGCTTTCCGAATCTGCTACACTCCCATGCGACTACTTTGAAGCGTATTCGACATTTGATTGATCAGTGATTGAGGCGCTGCACCGACTGTGCTTCCGGCGTTGAGAGCCTTCGGAGTTTGGCTATTCCAGAAGACTATCCGACGCGACTCAGCCTTCTCTGCTATTCAGGGAAGTCATCTAATCCTACTCCGTGTATCTTCTTGGTTGATTGAATCACCGTTCGGGGGATTGGGGTAGAAATAGGCTAAGTCTTGCATATAGGAATTGTGTAATCCGAAATACCTAAAGCGCATAATAAGATAGTTCTCGGGTCTCTAAGAGGCTCAATTTTGATGTGTAGGCATTGCTGAACCTCGTTACATCCTTTGTCATTAGTCTAAGGTTTTTCCGCAAATTGACTAATTTGGCTTATTGACTTAAAAGGAACTAAAGAACTTAATTGTGCCTAAGTGTTTGTGAATTGAATTGAGTAAGTAAGTGAATCTTAATATTACAACAATGAAAAATATAACGTAAAATAATAAATATGATGCAATTTCCATGATTGATCTTTAAAAAATTTAATTTAAATATATTAAATAAAAATTTATAATCATAATATTAGTAAATAAATAAATAGGAATGTGCCCCTTGCATCAAAATTAACAGTTACGCCGTGAATTGATTGAAGTAATAGAAAGCTAAAATTGTAATTTTTTTGAGAAAATGACAAACGGGGATATGAACTATCATTCATTGACAAATCACGGTTCGAACTATGAAAATTGACAATCAAGGGCAATTTCAAACTATTTTGATCCTCAATTTCACAATTAAGGGCAAGAAAGTGTTTTCAATTCATTCGTTTGGTTAACTTTGTTAATTGATGAAGTGATGTTCCATCAACTAAGTGACTTCATCAATTAAGTATTATATATTTTGAAATTGCCCTTAATTGTCAATTTTCATAGTTCGGGCCGTGATTGTCAATGGGTGATAGTCCATACCCCCTCTTTGTCATTTTCCCTTCTTCTTTTTTGATAAACTGCAAGTAGCTGATAAGTAATAGAAAGCTAAAATTGTAATTAATGTTAGAAGCACTGGGTATTAAAAAAAGACCGTTTTCTCAATGCTATTTAACTAATTTTATGTATTTAATTATTATTTTTTTATAAACTACATGTTGCATAAAGTATCAATTGTTTTTATCAACAAAAAAAAGTATCAATTGTTGTTGGATGTGCCAAATACACTGAACCACCGTGCTTGAGAAGTCTCGTTAATTATTTATAGTGACAAATTTTTATTTTTATTTTGATTGAAAACAAGTAGACATACAAATACTGGGCACTCAGACCTACCACAGAAACTGGCTCACACGGAAGAAGAGGCGCAACGGCCAACTTCGAGATAAACTATGAAGGTCAGGCCAAATGAACTCAACTGGTGACTACACCTGAGACCTAATACCAAAGCTAAAAAATAAACAAACTACAAATACACAAAGCGACTAGAAGGTCGCCTTCACGACGACTAGACAAGCTCAAAAAAAATCAGACGTTTGAGTCGCACAAACGCCGACTCCCAAAACATCCACCAGCCGCCACCCCTTTAATCAGCAACAGCTACCAGCCACCATTCAACCGGCAGAAGCACCACCAGCACCCAATCCAAACTCCAAAGCACCACCATCCTCCAACCGGAACAACCTTCGTCGGACAGCAAACCAGACATAACTCACTCTTCCGGCCCCCAAAACCACGTCGCTCTCCCACCCAAGGCAACACGCCGACCGAAACAAGGGGAAGCGACCAATCCGCCCCACCAGCGACGGAGCCATCAGGATGAGACCTGGCGGGAGAAGGAATCCAGCGCTGAAGGAGACCACCTGCAAGAAGAAGATGACGAGGAAGAGGATCCGAGCCAAAGGAAGGGGCGGCTGGCGAGGAAACGGAAAGAGTAAACTAAGTAGGTTGTTTGTGGTTCGAGCACCTTCTGGAGAAGATTATAGTGACAAATTATTTGACAATACTTTAACTGCGCCTAAAGTCATTTTAGTATTAAGTCCCTTTCACTTGCATGAGGTTTTGAATAGGAGTGGGCGTGGGACGGGTTGTGCTTGGTCCTAATTCGGCCCGAAATAATGATCGGGTTATTTATTTGAACCCTAACCCGGTCCGAAAGACCGGGTCAATTATGTGAACCCTAACCTGACCCTAAAACTAAAATTTATAAAAGGCATAAAACATTCATGGTCATCTATCATGATATAAATACTTTAAAGTTTAGTATTATAGTTTGATTTTTCATTGCAAATCAATTACATATTCATATGTAGTGTGATATATCACGAGAACACAAATAAATTTTTATTCAGATGAGGTATAAAGTTTGAATCTCATTAAAAATCTAGTATTTTTTTATATTACTTATGAAATCGGGTAGCCCGAGCCTCAACCCTAACCCAGCCCGAAAATTATACCGAATTAATTAAGTGGACCCTAACCCGACATTAAGTAAACCAGATCGGACCGGATTAACAGATCGGGCCAGGTTTTGTCCAACCTTAGTTGTAAGCATAATTAAGTCATCCTCGGTCGTGCCATATTCGAGCTCATTTATTCAACCCAATACACGTCAATAAAAGTTTATATCTTTTTATAAATTTTGTAAGTTCACTCTAGGGGTCTCCAAATGGCCTCATGGGCTAAAAAGCCTAATTGGGCCTCGTGGCCCGCGGGCCTTAAGCCTAGCCCAGTCCATGTTTAGGCCGGGCCCAATCTTAAGCTTGACAGGCCGGGTAAGGGTGCAATATTTTTGGCCCGGTCCGGGCCATAGGTCCGGCCTATCATGGCCCATATCGGAAAGCCCGATGAAGCCTACCAAAAAGCCTAGTGAAACATACCAAAAACAAAATAGATACCACATCTTGTTTGCATTATTGACAGTGATGCTAATGATATTAATGTCTCAGATAAAGAAGATTTGTGAATTCTAAGGTTGTGTTGAATGACGAACTTTTTGATAAACTTAGTTTCTTATCAAGTTTACTTGTGATCTTTTGGCTATTAGCCAGTGAATAGCCGTCGTATAAGTTATTCACAATCATGGAACATCATATTTATAAATGTCATAACAAGATTATATAGCCCGATCTAGCGATATATAAGGCCCAGTCCGGCCTAGCCCACAGGCCTACCAAAAACAAGGCCCATGGACTGCTTAAGGCTCCAAAAATATGTATGGACTTGGCCCAGCCTAACCCACTTAAAGTAAGGTTTAACCAAACCTAACCCAAGCCTGTTTTTTTTGCTAGGCCTACCCAACCCGTCCTATTGGAAACCCCTAGTTCACTCGGATGTAAAAAGGGTCGTTCCTGAGCCTTTTGACAAATTGTTTTTGGGCCCTATAAAAGAAAAAAAAGAGTTTATATATTGTAATGATAATGTTTATATTAATTTTAACGAATGGGAGAATATATGTACAAATTATGGACCCCGATACTTTTTGGGGTCTTTTAAATGTTTTAGTTATTTCTATTTGGACTATCTTTTATGAACCCATAAACAAATTACAACGTTGTTTTTTTACCGAGAATATGTATATAATTAAGGAAACGGATTAATTACAAACCACAATTATAAATAAAAACTAAAACCTAATAAAATATTGCCACGTGTAAAAATCGATCAATCAGAATTCATCGCGTTCGGGGTTCTTTTTGTAAATAAAAAAAATTAACGCGTACTTATTTAAAATTACATAATATATACGAGGGGTATAATCGTCCTAAAATTTACTATCGTATAGTTTTAAGTCTGATCATTACGGATTTAAGTCAGATCATTTTTGTTGCCGCGCGCCCAGCCTTAACATTATCGCCGCGCCCAGCCTTTACATTAACTTGTTAATGTCTTAACTGGGCGCGACTCACTAATGTTAAGGATGGGCGCGCGGCATGTTTTTTAAGTCTGATCATTATTTTTTTAAAGTCTGATCATTGTTGTTTTAAGTGTGATCATTGCTTGTTTAAGTCTGATCATTGTTGTTTAAGTCTGATCATTGCTGAGTCTGATCATTGCTGAGTCTGATCATTACTGGTTTAAGTCTGATCATTGTTTTTTAAGTCTGATCATTGTTGTTTTAAGTCTGATCATTGTTTTTTTAAGTATGATCATTACTGGTTTAAGTCTGATCATTATTTTTTAAGTCTGATCATTGTTGTTTTAAGTCTGATCATTATTTTTTAAGTCTGATCATTACTCTTATAAGTCTGATCATTGTTTTTTAAGTCTGATCATTACTGGTTTAAGTCTGATCATTGTTTTTTTAAGTCTGATCATTGTTGTTTTAAGTCTGATCATTGTTTTTTAAGACTGATCATTATTTTTTAAGTCTGGTCATTGTTGTTTTAAGTCTGATCATTGTTTGTTAAGTCTGATCATTACTAGTTTATGTCTGATCATTGTTGTTTTAAGTCTGATCATTGTTTTTTAAGTCTGATCATTGTTGTTTTAAGTCTGATCATTGTTTTTTAAGTCTCATCATTGCTGTTTTTTAAGTCTGATCATTCCAAGTTTAAGTCTGATCATTAACAACTCGAGGACTAAATTGAAAATAATATTATTAGTTTTTATACCCCCTCCATGTGGAATGACTATAATACCTCTCCGTGTGTTTGCTCGGGATTTTGACTAAATGGGACACGTGTTAACTTGAAATTGAATTTTTAGTTTTTATATATAAAGTGAGTTTTTACCTGAATCGCACCCTATAATTAAATAAATAACATATAAGTATATACAAAATTTCAATACAATGGGTCCCTTGGGCTGCGGGCCCTTGGCCTTGTCCAATATAATTAAAACATCATGGCCGGCCCTGGATGTAAACAATAATTCAATGCCCTGGATGTAAACAATAATTCAATTTCGATAAGCTAAAAACACTATAATTTTTGGGAAAACTACATATTCATTACCTGAACTATTAGTCCATCTCAAAATAAGTACCGAACTTTCCAATTTCTCAAATTAAGTACTGAGGAGTCAAAGTATAATAAGAAAACTTGTAAAACTAACACTGTTAAACAATTTACCCTTTAAATGATTTATTATAAATAAAAGGATTAAAATTAAATTATTTAGGATATGAATACCCCATCATTTAAAGATAAAATTGAAAATTATATTTCTTTTTATGTTTGACAATTTTCTATATAACTGAAATTTTGAAAATATATCCTTACTAAATGGAAAAAGTTTACTATTATAATTATATTTTTATTTAAATTGATAAATAACAAACCCTCAAAGTATCTACAATTTTACAATTTGTCAACATGTTAATTATAAATAAATTTAATAATAAAAATGAATAAGAACTAAATTAATTAGAATTAGAATATCCAGTCATTTAGTGATAAACTGAAAAGAATATACTGTACAAATTTAAATATAATTATAATATTAAACTATACCTTTTCAGTTTGGGGTAGTTTTTTAAGTTTAAATATATAAATCATCAAAGAGGGTCACGATCAGGTAGAAAGTCAAATTTTGGTATAAAATTCGTCAAAATCATTTTATAATTCGTCAGTTTATTTTATAGTTCGTTAAAATTATTTTATAGTTCGTCACTTTTTAAGCCGAAAAATGAAAAAACGACATAGTTCGTCAGTTTCATTTTATAATTCAAATCACAAGATCAAGGGCTATGATTAGTTTGTATTTTGTACCAAAAAATTAACTTTGCACCGGATCCTTTTTCTCATCAAAGATACTATAATTTCTAAAACGAAACAATTTTAAGTTTAAGTAATATATGTTTTCAGAAACGATACAATATTCAATTTGTAAATAACACAATTTAATCATTAAAAAGGTTTACGGTGTTAGTGCGGATATAATTATACAGTAAATTGTCATAGATAATAGACAATATTATGTTTGTAATTTTATTATTAAATGATGGGTATTCATATTCAAAATAATTTAATTGTAATCATATTATTTATAATTGATCATTTAAATGGCTAAATGGTTTAACCGTGTTAGTTTTACAAATTTTCTTATTATACTTTGACCCATCGGTACTTAATTTAAAAAATAATAAATTTGGTAGTTATTTTGAAATGGAGTGATAGTTCAAGACTTCAAGTAATGAATATGTAGTTTTCCCTAATTTTTAAGTATAACATGGTCCTGTCCACTTTGACTTGATTTTTTGACTTGTAAGTTAAGATAAGTTAATATCAATTACTATCAGTTAAGATCAATTAAGATAAGTTAAGTTAAGTTACTATCAGTTAAGATCAGTTAAGTTAAGTTTCAGTTAAGTTAAATTCGATTGTTCCACCACCACCACAACCATGCGCAACCTGCCACCGCCACTCTCCACCGTCCACGGCCGCCAGCCGCCGCCGGTCAAGGCCGCCACTGCCGCCGGTCAAGGCCGCCACTGCCGCCGGTCAACGGCGTCGGTCAACAGTGGTCAGCGGCGTCGGTCATCGGTGGTCAACGGCGATTCCGGCGTAGTAATGGCTGGCGGTAGGAGGAGGTCCGGTTGCGGAAGAAATATAACTTAACTTACCTTTATAAGTTAACATAAATTTCAGTTAAGTTAATATAAGTTAAGATCAGTCACTATAAATTAAGATCAATTAAGATAAGTTAATATCAGTTAAGATCAATTAAGTTAAGTCAAATTTCAGTCAAAGTGGACGCACCCATACTTTTGTTTTTAGAATAAATTGTGTTTTAAAAAATTGATCTCAGAGGTGAGGGCCACGCCACGCCACGGCCCGTGCAAACAGGCCCAAGTTAATGCCTCGGCCTTCGTCCATGTGCATGAGTGAGGCCTCCCATTATATATTTTTTTTAATATTAAAAATTATGGTTTATATCTTAACTTCATTCTTTTTTGATAGAATATCATAACTTCATTCTTGTGCATCAAATGTAACTTCTATTTATTAATAAAATAATTATATAGCATAAGATAATGGAGTTGGTAATGTGTAGGGTAAAGGTTATTCTTATCCTAATGGGCAGGGTAAGACTATTTTTTCTTGACCCTCTGAACAGTATAAGGCAGGGTATATCAATATTTATATACCCGTAGGGTACTCAGGAATGAGATCTCAAGCAGCGCAGCTATTTCCTGCCAAAATATAAACGGTGTCATTTTGGCGTTTATATGTTCGAAACGACGCAGTTTAAGGGTTCATACATCTATTTTTAGGTTTTATTTATGTGTAAAAAATATAAAACTACGTAGTTTTATACCAAAACGACGCCACTTTCAATTGGTTGTACCGGATGCGTGGGGCGTTTCTAGGGGACCAGAACCCCTCTTGATTTCTAAAAAAACCTCCACCCGTAAAAATCAAACCCAAGCGAACTTTCATCTTATATTCCAACTCTACCAACTCATCTATTAAGGTTTTATGTCTAAACTTAACTAAAAGTTTATATGAATCTTAAGTTGATCTTTTGATTTTAAGTTTCAATTTAGTATGTTTTACTATTAAATCACACACAACTTCATTTTATTTACTTTTTCTCACTGATTGACTTATTTTTCGATTACTAAGCTATAAAAATAAAATAAAATATTTATTAATTTATTAAAATTAATTCCAAGTAATATAAATTTTATTATTAACAATTAAAATATATTTTATTTTAAAAAAATTTACTACTATCAGAAAAAAATTTGGGACCCCCTATCCAGAGTCGCTGGATCCGCCACTGGTGGGCAGGGTAAAGTTAGGGTAAGATTGGGTAGTGAATTTAAGCATAATTTGAAGAAAAAAAATATAAATGAAAATGGTAGGGTAAGACGGGGTATGATAGAGTAGGAGGGCATGCTAAGATGATAGGGTGGTAAGGCAGGGTAGGAGGGCAATGTATGAGCTATTTTTTTGTTACCCTTACCCAGTCTTAGACCGTGTGGATAAGGTACGTTAGTGTATGAAGATAGAGCAGGATACGGTACAGATCGAGCAGGATAAGGGTGATCATAAATGCATTTTAACCGTAGGTTCAAATGTTGACCCCTAAGATAATCATGTATGTTAAAAGGGCATCTTTTTGAAATGAGAATGTATCGAGTTGAGACACACCAAGGGTATATCCTCTTTTTCAAATCTTCACGCCATCTAAAAATACCTTTTTGACTTTATATGAAAATCCGAAACAAATACATACAAACATTTTCATTTATCATTATATTATATGACACCAAGGGCTTATAGGTTAAACAGATATACAAGCATTAGGAATTCCATTTACTTTTGTCAAATTGAATTCACAAATCATCATTTTCAATGTCAAACAACACAAAAACTTAAAACACATTTATATGAAAGTTTAGCTTGAAAGTCATACAGCATTAAAATGTGATAAAAATAAATGATGTTTCTCATAAAATCATTGACTTTTTTTAGTTTCTCTTACAAAGAATTAATAACAAGTCCAATGCAAATTGCAAACTCCATGACTGACAGAAATCCCTCTTTGGTCCTTTTTCCTTAAAATTGTCTTTACAAAGAAATGCTTTATGTACTTATAATAAGTGATTACCAAAATTTAAAATGATATATCCTTAAATGTTTAAACAAATTTAGCATCAAAAAAAATGTTTAAACAAATAAGCCAAGTCCTGAATAAATTCGTAAATATTATTTGCCAATAAGATTTTCAATATTTTTTATTAAGTTTTGGGGATACATTGATCATTTTGTTATTTGAAGCAGGTACTCTTGCCTTACTTCGAAAATACATTTTTCTCATGAAATGCATTTTTTTTTGTAAGCTGGGTGCTTGAGGAATGAAGAACGACGAATGATAATTGATACAATAACTTCATACTTAATCGGAATGCTATAAATTCGATAAATTGGATACAAGATTAGTTTGTTCTTTTAAGCTTAATCTTTAGCCTTTTCAAATCAGTTCAGTTTTATTAATGATCTAGCCGTCGTTATCTTGATCATTTGTCCAGGATGTCATTCAAATCCGTCTGGATGCATCTAACAGCGTGTGTTTGCGGTTTATCTATTCCTTACCTTTCATAATGGTAAATTTTTAGGATATTTATTTAAACACTTTTTTTGAGTGAATTATTTATTTACTTTTTAGCTTAAAGTTAACTACGTACTATAGTCATATACTTCAATCACGTCATCAAATTAAGTTCGTCAATTCAACTATCTTATTTAAGTTTTGTTCAATTCAATTCAGTTCAAAGGAACAAAAGTTAGATTTAATTCAAGGAAAATGATCAGGTACAAAGTTGATTTTTTGATACAAAATACAAACTAATCATAGACATTAATCTTGTGATTTGAATGGATGAGATTAAATCCTGATTTTTGGTGCATTTTCTTGGTAACAAATTATAAAATGAAACTGACGAACTATTTCATCTTTTTCATTTTTTCGGCTGGAAAAGTGACGAATTATAAATTAATTTTGACAAACTTTGTATTTTGTACGAAAAATCAACTTTGTACATGATCTTAATCCTTAATTCAAAACCGAATAATAGTTATTATTCACAAAATCTAGGGAAAACTACAAAAGAGATCCTGAACTATCATCATCTTCACTCAAATTAGGTTCTGAACTATCTAAAATGATATCAAGGGCAAAGTAAAAAAATTTAAAACTTGTCATTCACATTTGACTGACTAAATTAGTGCTAAAGTGACCAAATGAGTTAAACATAACCTCTAGTGTTTTTCGGTTTTACCATTACCAACACTTTTTAGTTGACGAGTCGGATAAAAAAAATGAATTGCCGCCTAAATTACCATTTTAGATAGTTCGAACCATGATATGATATAATGTGATAGTTCGGGATCCTTTTTGTCATTTTCCTTAAAATTTTCAAAATAAATAATGTTTTATCGGTGCATTATATAGAATAAATTAGATTTACCAAATTCTATAACTTTCATATTAAAAAATTAGGTAAAAGATCAGGTGCAGACATGCAAACTACAAACCGATGAATTATTGTACACTTCCTACGAACTATGTCATAGTTCGGATATGGTCTATAATTCGTTTAGATAAAACTATGGCATAGTTCGTAAAAATTGTACCATAATTCGTCGGTTTATAATTTGTACCAAAAATCAAGTTTGCACCTGATCTTGACTCTAAAATAACTATATATATATTCATTCACTAAAATATTTATACACTCAATTTATTAGATTTGGTTCATGGTTTATACAAAATAATTTGAACACAAAAAAGGTCAAGATGCCTATTTCCAACCAAAGATTGAAATGACCACAATGTGGTGCACATAAACGAATGTGCATTAATTAATAGTTATACATTTCTTATCAAAAGAAAAATCGTTATACATTTTTATTTATTTATTATATTTTATGGTAATGCATCTTGTTTGTTTTTATGAAGGGGTACAACGATATAATACATTTCAATACATATCATCTAGTACATATATATTGCATCTCGTCCAGATCCTGAATCATTGGTACATATATATCCGCCGCTTGAAGCACAAACCAAGTTTGACACCTTTATCATGGATCCGCTCACATCTACCCCGTAGTTGCTGTACATTTCTCGATATTTGAAACATAGGCCACATTGGCACCTTTACCATTGCAAGCACGTCCATCATGACGGACGCATAGGACCTCCACAAGGGAGGAACAACATCCACGTGTGAGGCGTAAAAGAGGAAGGCATCCGCGAGGGATGAAGGAAGCATCCACGCGCGAGGCGGGACGAGGAAAAGAAAAAGAAAAAAATTTAAGAAAATTGGTGCCCCAAGGATTTGAACCCAGGGTGTAAGGATCCAACCATCTTTGAATGGACTTCTTAATCAACAGGTCACCACCCCTGTTGGCGTAATGCATCTTGTTTTAGATGCATCACTTGACACATTCGTTCAAATTAATTGTGGGGTAAAAAACTTTATTTAAGTGCTCTGAAAGCTTGCCAACAGAATGTGCAATGTCTCAAATTTCGAATTTGATTTCTAATGACCGCATCAATAATAGAGTTCTAGAGTTGTGCGTTGTGGACGTTGATACATTGTTAAAATCTAAATTCCGATCTTTGGATAATAATCGAGGCAAAAGCCATCCACTTCAATTCATAGAAAATGTGTAGTGAATATATGTGCAAATTTATTTCTAATTTCATTAACTTTCACTGATAATTGAGCTTTTCTCAATTGATTTTCCACAATTAAAATTCAAAACAAAAAACCAAACTCCCCAAACAAATCAGTACAAAATCCTCAATCCTGAAGATGAGAAGATTATTTTCCTTTAATCACCGGCCAATTACCATTTGACGTCAACACTTGCCAAAAACCCAAATCCTCTTGACTCATACGTTGCTGTATATAAAGAGTCAAATCAGATGAGACTGTCTTTCCCACCTTCAACTTCAATCCCTGAAACCCAATCTTTCTATCCACTCCCCAGATTCACACCCACTTTGATTCCATTTCAAAGATTCAATCTTTTCGATCTTAATTGAGTAATGGGTTCAGTCAATTTGAGCTCATGCGTCCACACTAGCCCCGTTCTCAGCCGCAGATCCATGGCCGCGGCTGTCACCCAGTCGTGGTCCATTAATGGCGGGTCGAAGCTGTTCTCGGTTCGGATGAGGACGAGGAAGCAGCAGTCGATTTCGAGGTTTATTTCGGCTCTGCTGACTGGCAGGAAGGTGGATGAGGTTGTCGGGGTTGAATCTGCAAACCCTAATTTCAATTTCAAAGCTTATATGGTTGACAAGGCTGAGAAGATGAACATGGCTTTAAACGACGCCGTTCCGCTCCGTGAGCCGCTCAAAATCCACGAGTCTATGCGATATTCTCTTTTGGCGGGCGGGAAGCGCGTCCGCCCGCTACTTTGCCTGGCTGCCTGTGAGCTTGTTGGCGGCGAGGAGGCTATGGCGATGCCATCCGCTTGCGCGGTGGAGATGATCCACACCATGTCATTGATCCATGATGATCTGCCGTGTATGGATAATGACGATTTACGACGAGGGAAGCCGACTAATCACAAAGTGTTTGGTGAAGATGTTGCCGTGCTGGCCGGAGATGCGCTGCTTTCGTTCGCGTTCGAGCACATTGCTGTTGCCACTGTCGGAGTTTCGAAAGGTAGAATCTTGAGAGCGGTAACGGAGCTGGCTAAGGCGATTGGGTCGGAAGGGCTTGTGGCAGGACAGGTTGTGGACATTTGTTCCGAAGGGCTACCGGATGTCGGATTGGAGCAGCTTGAGTATATTCATTTGCATAAGACAGCGGCATTGTTGGAGGCTTCTGTGGTTTTAGGGGCAATAATGGGAGGTGGGACGGACGAGGAGGTTGAGAATCTGAGAAAATTCGCTAGATATATCGGGCTGTTGTTTCAGGTGGTGGATGATATTTTAGATGTGACCAAGTCATCGCAGGAACTGGGGAAGACGGCCGGGAAGGATTTAATTGCTGATAAGACAACTTATCCTAAGTTGTTGGGGATTGAGAAATCGAGGGAGTTTGCTGCTAAGTTGAACGCTGATGCGCAGGCCCAGCTGGCTGGGTTTGACCAGGACAAGGCTGCTCCTTTAATTGCGTTGGCGAATTACATCGCATATAGGCAGAATTGAAATCTGTGGATGCATTTTTTACATGATGTTGGTTGTAGGAGTAGAGAGAAAAGGTGAAGGCTGCCAGCATTAGCCGCAATCTTTGCAGTTTGGTGACACATGGGGAACGCTTGAATTTAGGTGATGTAGGTTCTATGGGAACTTATGGATGAAGTTGAATTTATTTTCTCAGCCTTTCGCCTTGTCGTAATGTTCATTGTGTTGTTCAAGTATCCTTGATGAAATCCAACTTCATTCCGTTAAGTCTGTTCTCTAATATTCGTTTTGTTTCTTGGATGGTATGAATAATGAAAAAAAAATCGGAAGAATTTTTTTTTCTGTGCATTTTCCAAGAATCAATAAGAAACCCAAGGTAAAATCTTATGCACTTTCTGAATCTTTTTTCTTCAGCTTGGCAAATATATACAGCTGAAGAAAGGATCTCGAGAAGGCTAGAAATGTGAGGCTGCTGGCTACATGCATACATTCCTTATAACACTGGAAACAATGTGCTTGGAGATGAGATTGATTCGTTCGGGATTTAACCCTTTTTGGCTTGCCAAGAATCGGTTAGATAATCAACTATTAAATGTAACGGTGTACCATGGTCTGCTTTTAATCACTGTAAGTCATTCCCCCTTTTTTTCGACAATTTCAAACACAGTCTTGATATATCTTTGGAGTTGTTTAATTGATCTTGAATTGAAATTCAGGATTAGGGGCAAGACGTCGCCTTGAATTTGCTTTCTCGCACGTTTTTTATTCCAAAAAGGGTTCTGCAACCATTTCCGATTTCTTTAGTTTCATTTTGTACAATGTCGTCAATGAGATTGGAATCTTAAATGTCTATTTGGGATTTGGTTTTTGAAATGCCTGTTTTATATTAGTAAATATCCGCAAGTCTGCCACATTGTTGAGTGTATTGGGGAACATTAGGGCTTTAGGATTTATTCGACATGTGGTGATTCTTATGAAATTAAGTAGCTTGTTTGTGTATGTCAAGCGATTCCTCGCAGAATTCAATTAATGTCCAAGACATGCATAGGTGTATTACAGTTGGTAGTTATAGACATATGTATTCGGTTATATACTAGGTACATCTCAGATTTGTGTCCTAAAAAAATTCTCGATGATGGATTATATCAACTGATGAACAAGCATTAATTGTACTTACCGAATGTCTTTTTAATAAAACTGGCAGGGCTGTGAGAGAATCGTCATAGAGATCGACAATGGTGCCTCAGAAGAAGTCAAGATTGTGTTAAACTGTTAATCATCCAGTTATTGTACAATACAGTTTTTTTTTCTTTCTTTCCAACTCCAATACTCAACTTCAAAAGAGAGAAAGACTTCTTCTTCATCTTGTAGTTGGCTATTATCGAAACAGTGACAATTGGAGGAGCAGACTACTTATGGGTCGCTGTTTAGAGATTTCTCCCGATTGGAGGCAGGCTCTGCAACTTAAAAAGACAATCGAGGATCGGCTCGCTAAAGATAGAATGATTGGAATTGGCATCATTGCAACTGGAGTTGAAGTCATTAGCTGGTGGCATTAGCCCATAAGGAGGTGAATCAACTAACACTACCAACTTAGTGTGGTAATTTTTGTCTCTCGGTGTGAAATAAGTTATGAATTAGTAGTAATTCACTTAGAAATTCTATGCCCAAATCTGCTATGGATGATATTTTAAATTTGATACTTTCTTAGTAAATTGTCTCTGCTAGTTGTTGCTTTCGTCGAGTCTTGGGTCTTATTTACTTGCCAAATTAAATGTAGTGGCAGAAAAGGAATGAAGGTTGCTAAAAGTAGGGATGCACATTCGGTCCAGATCGGAATTTTATGGTTAGACTGAAGTTTTTCGAAAAAGTGGATCGAGGATCGGATCGGATCCAAGTTTATTCGGTTCGTGTGGGACCGGTGGATCGTAATTTATTTAAAAGGTGGACTGTGAACTGGACCATACCGTAATTTTACCTTCTAATCTCTAATTATACGGTCCGGACCGGTGGATCGAAGAAAATGAACATGGACCAGACTGGACCAAATCCGAATTTTTATGGTCTGGTTCGATCCGGCTTTACGGTCCGGTTCAAATTATGTGCATTCCTAGCTAAAAGAAGGTAAATTTAAATTCTTCAGATTTTTAAAAATATATTTTATTACTTATTCTATCCCATTTAGTTTATAAAAAAAACATAACAAGCCCATTTAGCTTTTTCAAAAAACTAAATGGCCTTATTGTTATTATTATTTTTTATAAAGGTAGTGACATGGCTACAAGACAGAACAGAGGATAATCTTGGGCAGCAATCTAGTCTCGTCCAGCACCAATTAAGATCCATAACTCATTTAGCCAGTAGGTATGCAACGACGTTTGCCTCTCTTCGAATAAGAACAACTTTCCAATCTATATGACGATGTAAAATGTGGACACTCCTCTTGAACCAGTCTTCTTGAGCAACACGACTATCTGGGCAAATATTGAACCATCTAACAGCTTCCGCACAATCCGATTCAAAAATAACTTTTTCAGCCCTTAAATTTTCAGCTAATCTGAAGCTCTCCAACAGACCAATACCTTCACAGATGGCGCTGCTATGAATATCCGCTCTTTTACAACTACTAACAGCCAATATAACTCCATTGCTATCCCTGGCGACGATTCCAATGCCACCTCCCTGACTTTCCCTCATGGCAGCATCACAGTTGATTTTGATAAAACCAGCAGGTAGCATTCTCCATTCAAACTCAGAGTTAAATAAGAATCTCATGCTGGACATAAATTTGGAATCGTTCTGCTCAAAAGATCTTGTCTGATTAGTAATTTTGTACACTAATTCATTGAGGCTGTATCCATTTTCTTCATGCTTTAACTTATTTCGGTTGTACCACAGCATCCACAGCGTAACTAGAACCAACTGTCTTCTTCTTCTCGTAAAATGGATCCAGCAATAATGGATGATATCGGCGAAAGAAGCTGTATCTGGAAGTCTGCATAAATCTATGATGTCCAGATGGTCCCAAACTGCTCTTGCAATCCAGTAGTGAAGAAAGATATGTGAATAAGGCCTTATTGTTATTATTGGTTAAATGAGCTGGAATTTTACTAATTATAAAAAGGAGGGATATATGTTCAAATTCAATATTGTTAAGACATTTACATCTAGGTTGTTTTGTGGCAATCGGTATAAGGTTTCGTTGTTGCATCCATAGAAATGGATGACAGCAAAGTTGTAAGTAGAGTGGAAGAGATTAGTGCGAAGTTCCAAGACGAACTAGTGCTGACAGTTGGGAGAGAGAGATGGAAGAGGGCGGAACAAGGTTTCAGATGGGCGGCTGTGTTGAAGTTGGCTACGGGGAGGCCATTTAAAATTCCAGCTATGGCGACGGCAATGAACGGAGCGTGGAATCTGTCCAAGGATGCGGAATTTGTGGCGTTCTCAGAAAACGTGGTGCTAGTGAAATTTGTCAGTGAAGAGGATATGAGAAGAGCTTTGGAGGGCGGCCCCTGGTGGTTCAAAGGATGGGCGATCTTGTTACAGAGATGGTGGAAGGGGATGAAGCCGTCGGATGTGAATCAGCGGAAGATCGAGATATGGATGCAGATGCACGAGGTACCCATCCAAATCAGGGATAAAGTTACAGCCAGAGAGGTAGCGGCCGAAATGGGAGGGCTCGTGGAGAGGGAGGGGATGAGGAATGTTGAAGTGAAGGGTACCTATTTGCGAGCCCGAATCGAAATGCCAGTGGATGAGCCGATTAGGAGGGGATTACTCTTACAATTCCCAGACGACGAGCCTGATCAGTGGATTACGTTTAGATATGAGCGACTGCCAAATGTTTGCTTCCGGTGTGGGCGATTGATGCATGTGACCAGTAGATGTGGGAGTAGTGACCGGGACATGAGTGGGAAGAAATTTGGGCCATGGTTACGGGCGGAGTCTAAAGTCCAAGTAGAGATGATGGGGTTGCAGAAAGGAGGAGATACAGATGATGAAGAGAGTGGTGAAGGTGAACGGAGGGTGGATAGGCCGATGGTGGCGCATCAGGAGATGAAGGAGAGGGCGGCTATTAGTGGGATTATAAACCAAGCAGGGATTTTAGGCCCCGATGTTGTCAAGCGCAATCAAGATGATTCACTGAATGGAGGAAGTGTTTATGATAGTCGACTGATAGCCATCCCAGAAGCAGGCTTGAAACCGATATACCAGAGCGGCGGAGGAAACGGTGGTTTATTGATTGACCGGGCGGAGATGTTAGTTTTGACCAGAAAAGGAGAAGGTACGGATGCAGCTGTATTTCCTCGGGGAGTGGGAAATCTCGAGCCTCAAATTAGTCAAAAGGTGGCTGTAGTCGCAGGTACATCTGATGCTGCAAACGAGGTAGTAGATAAGTCTGATGATGCAAACGAAGTAACAGGCATGCCTGATGCTGAAATCGAGGTTGACCAGCAATTGACTCTCGGAGATTGTCGAGACATGAGAGTGACAACGTTGGACAAAGTGGGTCAGCCCATATATATGGGCCGGCAAAATAGCCAAAATAAACGAGAGGCCGAAGCACAGACGAAAATTAGCAAAGGGAAAGACAGAGTTGATGGATCAAAACGAAGGAGCGAGGAGGGCAAAATCAGATTTCATCCTTATCATAAATCGAGGACGGTGAAGGGAGATGATGATGCCCGGGGAGGTTTGTTCACAGTGCAGATTCAATCGGCGGGGACTGCGGGGCAGCCCTGCCGACAGCAATGAGTGCCCTAGTATGGAACTGTCGTGGCTTAGGGGGAGCTGCGACAGTTAGGGCTCTAGACGAACTGGTGAGAGCAAATTACCCTCGGTTGGTGGGACTAATGGAGACTAAAGCGGGGAAGGTAAGGATGGAACGAGTTCAGAAGGAGATTGGATTCCGAAATGGCTTTATTGTAGAGAGTAGAGGTAGATCTGGAGGTTTGGCATTGTGGTGGAGGGAGGGGGATGATGTAACAATCAGAAGCTATTCTGAGTTTCATATAGATGCAATTTTTGATGGTGCTACTCCGTTTAGATTTACTCTTTTTTACGGGCATCCAGTTACTAGCAAGCGAGGTGAGACATGGGATTTGTTACGGAGGTTGAAGGGCAGCCTTGGATTGTTGCTGGAGACTTCAACAAAGTCTTATTTAGTTGGGAGGTGAAGGGAAGTGTCCTGAGAGGGGAGTGGCAGATGAGGAAGTTCAGAGATGTGCTGCAGGATTGCAATCTGATTGATTTAAGTTTCAAAGGGCCCCAGTTCACCTACTCTAATAGAAGGAAAGGGAGGATGGAGACAAAAGCTAGGCTTGATAGAGCTGTTGCGAATCAGATGTGGAGAATTGTGTTTCCAGAGGCGGAGATTTGGCATGGGACAGCAGCCGTATCAGACCATGCGCCTTTGATTGTCAGGTGGAAAGGGAGAGGTTGCTCTTCGAGATTGAACCTTTTCCGGTTTGAACCAATGTGGTTCAAGCATAATGGTTTTAGCGATGTAATAAAGAGGCTTTGGCCTGGTAGGGAAAATTCTACTGGACGAATCTCTGATTGTTTGAAAAGCTGTGCAGAGGGCTTGGAGTCATGGGGCAGAAGCAAGTTTGGCAAGGTGAAAGAAAATGTTAGTCGACTAAAGAAAGAGTTAACCAGAGTTAGGGAGATGGAGAGAACGGAAGAAATGGTGGATCAGGAGGCTAAGCTATGTTCCGAGCTTGATGAATGGCTTTTACGTGAGGAGTTATTCTGGAAACAAAGATCAAGAGTTGACTGGCTAAAGGAGGGTGATAGAAATACTAGGTTCTTTCACTTAAGAGCATCACATAGAAGGAAGGTGAACAAGATTGACAAGTTAAAGACTGCTGAAGGTGCATGGATTTCTGGAGATGAAGAACTTTGTGAGGCTATTGTTAGGCACTTTGGCAATATCTTTAAAACCAGCAGATGCTCGTCGATGTGGCAGTTGATGCATCTATTGGATGGAGTGTCTAATAGATTATCAGACAACATGAGGAGAAGCCTAGTAATCCCCTATACTGAATTGGAAGTACAGGATGCCTTATTTCAGATGTGCCCAACTAAATCACCCGGTTTGGATGGATTCTCAGCAATTTTCTATCAGAAGAATTGGGCTGTTGTGAGAGAAGCAGTAACAGGTAGCGTCCTTAAAATGTTGAATGATGGAGCACTAGAAGAGGAGCTGAATAAAACTTTGATTACATTAGTTCCGAAGAAGAAGGACCCAGAGAGAATAGAAGACTACAGGCCCATAAGCCTTTGCAATGTGATAGTGAAATTAATCACAAAAGTTTTGGCTAACCGGCTGAAAGTAATTCTTCCATCAGTCATTTCGGAGAGTCAGAGTGCATTTGTTCCAGGTAAGCTCATATCTGATAATATATTAGCAGCTCACGAGCTGTTTCATTTTATTAAATCCAGGAAAAGGCAAAAGAAGGGGTACTTTGCTTTGAAGCTCGATATGAGTAAAGCATATGACAGAGTGGAGTGGGATTTCCTTAAAGTGATGCTCTTAAAGCTGGGATTCCCTGAGGTATGGGTGAGAAACGTGATGTCTTGTATATGTTCAGTTAAATACACGGTTAGGGTGAATGATATGCTGACTAAAGAGTTCTGACCCGAGAGAGGTATTCGTCAAGGGGACCCTTTGTCCCCTTACCTCTTCCTGATCTGTACTGAATGGCTGACATCAAGATTGAGGGAGCTGCAGAGTAGAAATAAGATTAATGGTGTTAAGATATGTGGAGAAGCTCCGGAGGTATCTCATTTATTGTTTGCCGATGATAGTATGTTCTTCTTGAGAGCTGATATTAAGAATTCCGTCAATTTGAAGGAGGCTCTGAAGGATTACGAAAAATTATCAGGCCAGATGATAAATTTTAATAAATCAGAGATATTTTTTAGTCAAAATGTGCCTGGGAACATCAGGGAGAGCATTTGCAGGGTGTTGGGAGTTGAGCAGGTTGATAAAATTTCAAGATATCTGGGCTTACCTGTGATGTTCAGTCACAATAAGACCGAATTATTCCAGTTCATTATTGAGAAAGTTTGGAAAAGGGTGCAAGGGTGGAAAGAAAGAATGCTGTCGATGGCGGGTAAGGAAATTTTAATCAAAGCAGTAATCCAAGCAATCCCAATGTATGCAATGATGTGTTTTAAAATTCCAGAGGCTTTGATTAAAAGAATTGTGAGTATAGTCAGTAAATATTGGTGGAGCAATGGGGGTGAAGGGAAAGGAATTTACTGGTGTAAGTTTGAGAAGCTTTGCAGGAGTAAGTTGGAGGGGGGACTGGGATTTAGAGACTTGGGGATTTTCAATGACGCGTTATTATCCAAGCAGGTTTGGAGATTGTTAAAATGCCGGGATAGTTTGACTGGGAGATTACTTAAGGCCAAATATTACAAGGAAGGGAGCATATTGAACTGCAACTTGGGAAGAAGACCTTCTGTTGCCATGAGGAATATTTGGGGTGCATGCAACAAAATTCAGCCTTGGATAGAGATCGATAATAGTAATCAAGAACCAATCTGGAAAGGGGATAGCAGTGGGAGTTTCTCGTCGAGATCAGCTTATCAAAAACTTAGAGAAGTGGTTGAGACTGCCAGAAGGAACAATGAGGGGGAGCAGGCTGACAGAACCGCTCGTCGTCAAAGCGATTGTGCAAATAAATTTATAATAGTCCGCTACTCGCAACTATACTACTGGGTAGTACTTGGTAAGTAGGGGTCGAACCCAAGGGAACTAGGGGAATAATTGTTCTTCGGGGGGATTACGCAGCGTGGGAGCGTGTTTAAGGTCGGTTGGTTGGTTTTAAAGCTACCAGCTATTTTGATTGATTGATTGGTTGGTTGGTTGATTTTAACACTGGAAAGTAAATTACTATTTTAATGATTAAAAGAAATGTTCGGTTTCAGGGGACTTGTATTATATCCTGTTTATCATTGACCTTTAGTGACTCTCCTAAGTATTCAAACGGTGTATCAAGGCCATTCCAAGCACTCGATTTGCGTACACTGTCTAGCCTATTCCAAGGACGTAGAACACTTATTCTATTTAGACTAATACTCCATTCCCGGTTATATTAGCCTATGTGCATCCATTTGATCAATCATTCCCGATCAACCAAATGGTGTTTAGGATGAGTCAAACTTCTCAGATAAGCTTTGCCATTCCAAGCATCCACTTATCCGTACAAGTTTACGAACCCCCATGGTGAGCTTTTCCATTCCAAGCGTCCCCTCAACCATGGACGTTCTGACTTAATATATGGCACATAGAATAAGTTTTGAATACTTAGACTAGATACTAAGTTAATACTCTTAAAACATTTTATAATACAAGTGCGCCCCTTAGACCGAACTACTAGTTTAGCTACTATTCATCGCGCTAAACATTATACTTAGGAAATTAAAGACAACAGTTAAATAAATTAATACTAAGAGAAACTTACAACCGTTGAAGCGCCAAGGGAGCTTTCCTTTATTTCCAAAGCAAAATTACAACATTACAAATATTACAACTTCTAGAGAGAGAAGTGAATTTGAGATTTGGTGTGTGAAATGAGGAGGAGGAGCTCCTCCTTTTATAGCCAAAATGGGAGGAGATGGGTGGTGGAGATGGTGGACATGTGCATTTGATCCAAGGGAGGAGAAGGGAGGAGGAGGAGGAGGTGACAAGTGGCGGAATAGTGAAGCCGCCGGTCCCTCCTCCCATAGCCGCCGGTTGCCGGTGGTCCAAGGGGGAGGAGCTCCTCCCTTGGCCACCTCCTTGAGTGGTGGCCGGTCATCCTTGCCCAATGTGTGAGTTTTGTGCAGTCTTTTCACAAAACTGTCAATGTGTTCCTTCCCCGGCCTGTCTTGACTCCACTCCTGATTCTTCTGATTAATTTATTCTGGTCAATTCAACGTCAGGATCCTTGATATTTCTTCGGTCGGCATATGATCATGACCTTGGATTGACTCTTGTTATCTTTTCAGCTTAAAATCCTCTCCTTAGCGTGTTTTCACTTCAATCTCTAAAATGCCATGTGAAACTATATCGGGACTAACACGTAGACGTTAGATAGACAAACAGTAGGCAGATTTGGTTCAACAGGAATCTGGTGTTCAACGGAAAGGATGGGTTGAATCCTTGGGTGGCAGCGAGGTGTCTAAAGCAGTGGATTTTGGACTATACCAACCAGGCACAGAAGTGGATGGTGACAGATCCTTGTGGGGAGCTTATCTGGCAAGTTCCAAAGAAGGGATATATCAAGTTTAATGTAGATGGAGCTTGGGACAGTATTTCAAGGAAGGCGGGATATGGAATTTGTGGAAGGAATGATGAGGGTGCAGTGTGTTTAGTTGAGGCGCAATGGTTGGAAAATGTATCAACGAGCCAAGAAGTGGAGGAAATTGTGCTGTGGCGAGCTATGGAGTTAGCGGAGGAGAAAGGGATTGGGAAAGCATGCTTCGAGACGGACTGTGCAGCAGTGTTTAAGACTATCATTCAAGGTCCGAGACATGAAGGCATAGCTTCAGACAAAATCCTGAGGTGCAGGGAAATGCTTGACAGAAATTATTTGTGGAGCATTGATCTAATCTTTAGGGAAGCAAATATATGCGCAGACAAGTTGGCGACAGAGGCTAAAGCAAGGCGCTGGTGCTGGATGAGTCAGGAGGCAATTCCCAGATGTTTAAGTGATGTAATCTAGCTCTGTTTTTTGCGCGGTTTGGCTGTTTCCTGAGCTGTGTCTTAGTGTTGTGTTTTTGTTTTGAATGTAATGTTCTCTCAAAAAAAAGACATTTACATGATTGAGTTTGCAATTTATTCACGGTATAGCTATGGTGATCGGTGTTGGAAAATTTGTCAATTTATTTTTAATCTTGCTCTTGATTAGAAAAATCAATAGTTTGGACATTTAATTAGAAAATGCCAATAGTTCGGAACACCTTTACTCTTTACATACTTTTCGTAAAAAGAAAGGAGTTGCAAGACAAGAAAACAATCAATGAATTGTATCAATTTCCTATCTCAATTTCTCTCTGATTACCAACCTTTTCTCTTCTCCCCTAGGCCCTCACTATAATCTCTTCCTCTTTTGCAACTTTTTTCATCCTCATCTCGGATTCGTGGTGCGACATTCAGGTTCGCATCACATTCTAGAGTAGAGCCATCGTTTTGATCCATCAACATTAAAATTTAGGGAAAATGACAAAGATGTAGTATAAACTACAACCATCGACATATCACGATCCGAACTATGAAAATTGATAATTAAGGGCAATTTCAAAATATTTTAATTCACAAATAATACTTAACTGACGGAACACTCTGTCAATTAATGAAGTTAATTAAACGAATGAATTGAAAAAACCTATTTGCCCTTAATTGTCAATTTACCGTAATCTGTCAATAAGTGATAATGCATACCATCTCTTTTTCATTTTCCCTAAAACTTAAAATGGTTTTGGAATTTGCTATATGGAACAATTTTTCAATTGGCATCTCGTCCACCTTAAACTATTTTCCTTTTCTTTAAGTATCTATCACGATCAAGCATCCACTTGCATTTACTATTACTGGAGCTGATCACTTTAATAATTTAGTGGAAATGCTTCAGCAGCAAATTGATGTAGTCGGAGAGTTGTATGGAGAGAGGAAGACAGTTCAACAAATGGGACAATAAGGGCATCCGTAGTAAGGGAGTAATGAGCAATGAACAATAAGCAAAAATAGTATTTTTTCATAAAAGTTATGTAACAAAGCAGAGCTAAAAGCAATGAGCAAAAATGGCTCTTTACTCTATATATTTTAACACAGCAAGAGAGCAAAAAGCAAAAAGCTATACTCATAACCATCCAATTATCCGAAATTATCACTTCTATTATTTTATTTTTTTGGTTTGTCTAATTTTTCTGATTATTATTTTATTATTTTATTTTTTCCATCTAACGTTCATTTTATGACATTTCCGATTTTTAGTTATTTCAAAACTAACAAAATGTAATTTCTTTTTGTTTTTCTTCATAAATATATGTGGATCCCACTTATTGCTTTTTTATCCTACACCCTCTCCATTATTGCTCACTTATCAAGCATTGGTTTTTGCTCTTTTTTTTTTGCTTACTTGCTACATGAGAGCAATAAGCAATAAAACCTCTCTATTATTGCTTATTGCTTATTGCTCCCCTTGGTGTGGAAGCCCTAACTGTCGTGTTTCATTAGAATATCAAATTCTAGGGACGGTGTCACTTTTATTGGAGCTAGAAGTGTTGAAAAGTGAGTGCTATTCAATATTTTATGATTTTTGGTACAAATTGTAAACTGAAGAATTATAATATATTATCTACAAACTATGTTATGGTTGTATTCAAACAATTATAGGTCCTATAAGATAATTCGTAAAAAGTATATCATAGTTCTTCAATTTATAATTTGCACCTGACTTTTTTCTTATTTTAAAACAATTTTATCACGGCCAAATCTGTTTGAAATGGTGAATCTGCGGTACAGGATTATTAGGATACACATACGACATACCCATTAATATAAACTATAAAGGCGACAAAGTTACAGATGCAACTGAAAACGTGTCTGAATTATAATTTATCAATATTGAATGCTCAAAGAAGTTGATAATTGATTATAAAAAGCTCATCTACTGAAATTTGGATTTTAGTCACTTCCCGATGAATTTTAAGGGCCCCAACTTGATAAATACAGTGGGAACCTTATGCTATAAACTTTATAGTTTATACTAATTTTGGGAACTCAATATTTAGTCATGAATATGGGATACAAATATAAAATACATTGTTAATTTTTTTGTAAATATACCTATTAAATGAAATAAAAGATGTCAAGCTGAGTGTGTAGTTTCATAACGTCAAACATACAAGATCATCCAACTTGGACGTGATCGTTCAAAGTTAGGAAATCGATAATGAGAAGGGGTAAAATAAATAACTAAAAAACAAACCATGTCGAAATGAACTTTGTAAACTACTAGTGTATAAAATGCAATTAATTTTGATAAAGTGTAACTAACTTTAATAAAATATAATTATAATAATTTGACGTGTATAAATTACGGGAGCACTTGATTAAAGAACTTTTATTTATTTCGAGAACCTGAAATCTCGTCTGCATCTTTTTTGAAATGCATAAAAACGTGTTTTACTAATAAAATCAAATATGTTGATTTTGACTTTTATCTAAATACAATTTTAAATATGTGAGTGAAATATGTGTCAACAACACAAACATTTGATTATGCATTTTAGCGCTCTTCTATAAATTAATCATCAACATCAAAATCTAAATTATTCATCAAAGCAACAGGATTCAGATGACATCCAAAGTGAGGAGCTTCATCATTTCCGTCAAAAACAGAAATACCACCAAAATAATCTCCTACTTTTTTTTTTGAAATACCACCAAAATAGTCTCCTACTTGGACATGGGAAAGAAGACAAATTAGGAGTCCCATTGGAAGTTTCCAGTTACAAAGATTCAGATGCTCGCCTTCATGATAAAAAGACTAAATTTACATTTCAGTCCTCCAGGTTGCATATTTGTTTCATAATAGACTACTATTTTCATATACTACCTTGTAGGCTTGTACTCCAGCGTCACCGTGTTCCTAATTTTCGACCCCAAAAAAATTCTAATTTGACTATGTAATTGGTCTAACGATCCGTAATACGTTGTCGTTCGGTATTTACTGTTTTTGAAAATTTGAATATGTGGGAACTTTGAGGATGGAATTCGAATGCTGTTGCTGGCTGCTGCTATTTCCCAATGAAACCCTACCTTCAACGCATCTGATCTGTCTGTCCCACACCCCAACTACCAAACAACTTTGCATCAGATTTTTTTTATCCAAACTTTGAATTAGTTTTTTTTATTACAAGGGGTTAGGTTAGTGTTAGTATGAGAAATCGATCCCGATCATCACATGATGTCGGGTGATATGATTATCATCGGGCTAAGTGTCGATCCTCTAAACTTTGAATCAGTTCAAAAGTCATATTTTTTGACTACCAACCCTACACAACCAACACGTCCATCTCCGTTACATATTGTTAGGTTTAGATAATCTAGGTTAGCCTTTTGAGTCCCTAAGCCCCATGCCCAATGAAGTCTGAAGCTTGAAGATAAACTGGAAGAAGGACTGAAGAGCAGCTGAAGGCATTCTCAGAGATCAGCCAAAACGGAGTCGTTTTGGTCGAGCGGCAAATGCTGAGTTGGAAGACTTTTTGGAACGGCATCGTTTCGAGATGTCTACAGTTGGCGCGGTGTTCGGTATTTCAGTTGGGGACGAGCTGCGTCGTTTTGAAGCAAAGGCTGGAGTTCGGTTTAGTGGAACGGCGTCGTTTTCGGCCAACTGCCGAGTTCGTTATTTCCGTTACTTTGGAACGCAGCGTTTAGTGGAGAGCTGCAGCTGGGTTTAAAAGGCAATTCAAATTGGGGATTAGGGTTTGTCGAAGAAATCCAGAGCGAGTGAGACGACTGAGCGATTCCGATCGAGAAGCATCGATTTCGTTCGGGACCAAGCGATTGAAGGTTCGTCGGACGTCGTCTACAGTCGTGGCTCAACGATTGTGACGACAGACATTTTGTTCAAGCCGGATACTCTGGTCGAAGAGCTGAGGATCAGAGACTACTGCAGAGGCGGATTGAAGTCGGTCCAGCGGTAGATTCCAGGCGTGTGAGACGTCTGCAACGTCACGCATCATTCTAGGGGCTTCGGAGGGGGCTCAATCCCTCCCTACCCTTAGTTTCAGTTTCTCAATTTTCTTAGTTTAGACCTAGTTAATTGCCCAATCGAACTGTGTTGTTGTATCAGAATACTTGATTGCTTAGTGGATTGTTGAGTGTGGATCTCCCCGAGCTGAGGTCCCTTGGATTAAAGCATTGCCCGAACCAAGTAAAAATCTTGTGTACTCCCTTTCTTTTCTTATTTGTTTGAAGAACTTTTACTTGAATTGAACTATAAGTACATACAACTTGATTAATAATAATCTGGGTTAATTTTAGGCATGCCATGTTTTGAGTTTCTTATTTCATAAATGTCATAGGTTTGAGTTTTATTTCGCTCATGCCATACCTTTCATTTTTTTGGTGATGTGTATGCTGATTGGGATAAAAATGGGCTACATGGACCATAAATGTGATGATGTGTCAATGAAGTGGAAAAAAATTAATATAAAAATTCAAAAATTTTATAAAAAACAATTTTTAATAAAAGGAATATAAATTATTTGATAAATAAAATTAGAAATTTTTATAAAAATTAATAAAGTGGAATGGAATGGAAAATTAGAAATTATAAAAATTCAAAAACTCAAAAAATTTATAAAAATACAATTTTTAATAAAAAGGAATATGTTTAAATTTGATGTTTAAAAAGGAATATGTCCAAATAAAAATTTATTTGTAGGGGAAATTTACAAAAAAAATGAAAAATATTTTTCATTTTGTGTTTAAAATTTTGTAAAGTTTTTAATTTTTATTTATCAAATAATTTTTATTCATTTTTATAAATTTTTTGAGTTTTTGAATTTTTATTTTAGTTTATTAATTTTTATCCAGATCATTATGCAAACTTCCCCTACAAATAAAGAAAATATTAATTATTGTTCCTATCTAGTTTGAACAATATAAGGGTATTATGTAAAAAAATTTGAGATTCACATCAAATGATTAAACTACTTTTTATTCAACCATCTAGTATTGTCGAAGTCTTACCTTTTAAAAAAATTGTAGGGGAAATTTGCAAAAAAATTTAAAAATATTTTTCATTTTGTGTTTAATTTTTATTTATCAAATAATTTATATTCCTTTTATTAAAAATTGTTTTTTTATAAATTTTTTGAATTTTTATATTAATTTTTTTCCACTTCATTGCCACATCATCAAATTTATGGTCCATGTGGCCCATTTTTATCCCAGTCAGCATACACATCACCAAAAAAATGAAAGGTATGGCATGGGTGAAATAAAACTCAAACCTATGGCATTTGTGAAATACGAAACTCAAAACATGGCATGCCTAAAATTAACCCTAATAATCTACACATATCAATTCTGAATTATTGAATTATTTAAGTCCACTTCAAACACTACCGAATCCTAGGGAACATGACACGAATTTGGGTATCACAAATGCAAGAGCCTGTTCAGCAACAAGTATAGAAACATAACTTGGGTGAGTTTTAGGCCCATTTTTAAATTATAACTGCAGACTGAAATGATATATTACATGCATAAAATAAATTTTTGTTGTAAAAAATAGAAACGACTTTTCACCACTCCACAAAACCAGAAATCATGTAATTTCCCTCACTTATACTTATTAAGCATCTCTTCCCACATCCAAGAAATTGAAAAACTATACTAAAAGAATATTGTTCTTAGGCTCTGTTTGATAGAGCTGAAAAAAACTTTATTTAACTTTATTTAATTTAATTTAACTTTACTGAACTTTATTTAACTTTATTTAACTTTACTTAACTTTATTTAACTTTACTGAACTTAAAAAAAATAATTTTTTTTGAATAAAGGTGTTTAATTTAAGTTTGTAATCATATTGAACTACAAAATTAAAATTTGAAAAATTTAATTTAATTTTATTTAACTTAACTTAACTTTATTTAACTTTATTTAACTTAACTTAACTTTATTTAACTTTATTTAACTTAAAAACATGAAATTTAAGCTCTACAGAACAGGGCCTTAAATGTACATTCGTGACTCGTAAAAACATCCAGTTTCGAACATTACTAAACATGAGGGGCCAAAAATATAATAATACTTTATACTTTCGTAAAATTACACTTGAGCCCCCAGTGGAAACAAAAACTTACGCATCCTTGTCCTTATGACTCTCCGCCGACACGGATGAGGAGGAGTTGTTGGATTCGAGCCGAAGCTCGCTCCGTTTTCTGACTCTCGTCTTGACGTAGAAATTCAAAAAGAGAGCGAGAATAGCAACGTTGAGAACCGAGTTGAATCCCCAGGCAACAATCCCGTTACACCCTCTGACGAAGTGCATCGCCAGAACACCGACGTGGCAGACGAGATTACAACCCAGCAGCACCATCCGACAATTGGAGACAAAAGGAAAGCAGGCGCCAGGAAGCCCGATCTCCGTCCAGAATCTGTACCCGTATATGATCGAATAAAGCGACGTCGTTAGGAGGATAGCGAGGACTTGAAAAGATTGAGAGTATTCTAACCAGAGGTAGGTCATGAAGGTGAGGATAGCGTTGTTGAATAGCTGAAAGTAGACGAGCTTTCTCCGACGGAGGATTGTGAAGCACGTGCGGAGCATGTGGAGGAAGCGGGAGAGGTAGAAGAGGTAAGACCAGAAGAATACGCGGCCTGAGGGACGTGTGCCCATTGGGAAACATAGTAGCCATTGGAACGGTGTCGTTTTGAATCGTCCGAAGAACCACCGCGTGTCACGGATTTCAGCGGCGGCTGAGAAAGCGAGGCCGAGGAAGATTGTGGCGGAGAGGAGGGACATGGTGAGGCTGTGGAGAGCTGGGAGAGGGCCGAGAGGGACCGGTGCACGGCGGCGAATCCCAAGTAGAAATAGATGGAGAATGATCGAGAAAGCGAGGTAGAAATAAATTGATGAGAAGAGGAACGACCAGGTCGAGCCCCATGAGTGCGAGTGGCTCCACCGGAAATTGACGATTGAGGGATGCTCGGCGAGGTAGTAGGTTAGGGTTTCGATCATCGTCGTCGTTGTCGGCTAGGGTTTTTGATTCATAAGCGATTTTTGATCTGATGAATTTTCGCAGAGAGATATTTTTTTTGATGGAACAAGGCAGTAACACGACACAAAAATGAAGAAAAAAACAACAAAAACAACATTTGGAGAAGAAGATGAAACGCGTGGGATTGGTTTTTTTGATTTTGTTTTTATTTGTTATTTTGCGGAAACGATTGGTTGGTATTTATAGATGACGTGAAAAGATCTCATTGGTTAAAGGGGGAGCAGATATTTTGTATTTTTCTATATTTATTGGTACTGGTTGCTAATGCTATATCTGGACGGTGAAATAATACTGCTCGAATAGTTTGCGTTGCGGACGTTTTATTTACCAGTTTGGTATTTCCGTTTAGGTTTACGTAACGAAGTTAAACCAAATGCTATATCAAACTTAAATTAATATTTTTTGATAGTCAAATTTAATTTAATTATTCTAAAAAAAATCAATTTATGATATATCAATTTCGAGTCACTATATGAATTTTTTTTTATAATGGTGTATAAAAATTCAGAATATTACAATTCATATGACGTCTTTATCATCTACGAGTAGTATATTTATATTGATATCCTAAGCTATACCAAGACATCTTTGATCGGTTTCGAAATCATCTAGTACATTTCTCCTTAGGTCAAAATCAGCACATTTACCATGCACGAGGAAGAGAAAATTCTCACAAAATTGTAAGAAAAGTGTCAGTCATAGGTGGGGCCGCGCACTTGCATCACCACCTGAGCTCCACTGAACCTTTGACCTTGTGAAAGCAAGGTTGAAATTCTTCCACTAGATCACACCCTTGTTGGCCACTGTATTAAAATATTAATCAACTATTTTAATACGATTCAACTTCATCAAAAAAAATTTACTAACTTTTTAAAAATTTTATGAGAATTCTTCTTTTTTTTTCCTGTTCTTTTTCCGTTTTCCCATCTCGCCTCGCGCGTGGATGCTGGATGCTTTCATCACCCCCTCTTGGATGTGTCTTCCTCTTCCCGCATCACATGTGGATGTGTTGTTCCTCCATGATGGTGATATTCGATTAAAGGCTATCACAATAGGTATAAAAATGCTATTAATTATTATACTCGCCCATCATATAAAAAATGATCTAGTTTTTATGTAATTATTTAAAAAATGACACACATTATTTTGTATTTAATTATCTAAATTTCACATTGCAAGTGTGAACTGTGAAGTGTCTATGGGCAATAAAATCGGAGTGGTCTGCTAATCAGTAAACTGATTATTAAAGTAAGTTCATTGGAACCATAAGACCATGGGCGCACCCAGGAAGTGAAGTAGGGGTGACAAACGAAAATACGTTGTTCCATTAAATATCTATAATATTGTTATATATTAAAGAAGTCTTTTTTTATCATGAAAGTGGTATTTTACCAAAATTCATGCGAAAGATTATATGTATTTTGTTATCGATATTGTTAATAAACAATGTTATTAGAAGAATCTTTACAAATGTTAATGTAAATGACTCTTAACTTATTAGAAGGTCAAAATAGCATACATCGACAAATTATAATTCCTGCAATCCACGTCACTTCATAAAACAATACAAGTTCTAATCTTAAAACCATCTCAAATGGCTTTACAAACACCGTAATTCGTTATAAAATTTCATGAATTGAAAAATTAATAAGAAAATGACCTAGATCAAGGAGAATGACGAGCAATGAAGTGACAGTGTTGTATGATGTTGGAGTATAGGTTTATAAATTAAAGTTAAAATACTAATTAATTGTATTATGTAATAAGGGAGCGCTCGGTTGAGAACCCCTAAAAATTCGAGAACCTGAGACCTCAAATCTCACAATTGGATCAAGTTGCATCTTTGAATATGGAGGTGACACGTGTCCCACTACCTTTTTTCCTACATTATGCACTTTCGAGCATTCTTTTTGCCTAAACGCATTTTAAGGTTTCAAAAAATGCACTTAGTCAAAAATGAAAATGCATAATGAAGGTTCTCAAAGTTCTCGAAAAAAGAAAAGTTCTTATTTGATCGCTCTCATATAATATAATTACTAGATTGCCTTGATTAATATTAATACATAAATAAAATTTTGAAAGATGTTGGATGTGACACTTGCCACCCTTTGGTATAGGTGATTCCGCCCCTCCATAAGACTCGTGTCGAAGTCAATAGCATCAGCACGTAAATCAGGTTGTTTATTTGGTGGCGTGTTCTTAATTTAGGGTTGGTACTTGCTAGCAATTCCAACCGGCTACGTGTTGGCAAGTAATGCAAAGTGCCTCAATTATTAAGACACATTGAATAATGCTCCTCGGCTATTTATTGTTTTTGATAGGAGCTCCAGGGTTGCATATCCGGTCTGGACCGGTAGACCAGAATTTTTTGAAAATATGGACTGAGGACCGGATCAGATCGGTATTTTATGGACCGGATCAGAATATTTTTTTAAAAATGGATTTGGACCGGACCGGACCGAAATATTACGGTCCGGATCGGATCAATAGACCGGAAATTTTTGAAAGGATGGACCGAACCGAAAAATTTCGGGACCGAACCGTAAAATTTCGGGTTCGGTCCGATCGAGGTTTACGGTCCGGTCCAATTTTGTGCATCCCTACTCCTCGGCTATTTAAACATACATATTTGAAATGTGTGATAAAGTTTTATTAAAATACAGATAAAGTAAAATATTATGACCTTGTAAGTATTTAATTATACAAATTTTAATTATTGAAATCTGTTTGAAATAATAATGAACATTGCATATTTAATATGAAACATGGTAAGGCCAAGGTTCAAACCGATTGTGGTATTTTTTTAAAAAAATAATATACTAGTGTTACAAGTGGCGGACTCAGAAGTTTTTTATATCGGGGCGATATTAAATATTAGTTTAAAAAAATAAAAAGCTAAAGTAGCTAAATGGAGATTTTTGCTTTAAGAAATAGTCACATTTTCGTTCTACAAACATATTTATTTATTTTTTAAAAATGAAACAAGTTTGTTTTATTTAAAAATCCTCAAACTCAGATGAAGCATGAGCGAGAGGTATTTTTATGCCCTATCTCACATAGATAAAACATGAGCTGACCTGACAGTACTTTTTCGCCCTATTCCTCAACCAAATGACTAGATCTTTGATGGACAATTGTATTCTAATAGAACAAACTATTAGTTTGACATTGTTTTCTCTTTGTTTTGCCACATGCAACATTTAGTAAAACGGCTCTACCGCTGAGAGCTAAAAATAATTTAAAGTCACCTGTCAGATTCTCTCAGGCGATGCAAGTTTATTTTATGTTTGATACCTAATTCCAAATTCAATTGAAATATTATATGTTTAAAACCTAATTCTAATTTCAATTGAAATAATATATGTTTGGTAACAAGTTTTATCCGATTTGATGTTAGATTTATTTTTGATTGATTAAAAGGTTAAGCTTACTGTGAATAGGAATACAACTTGAATTTCTAAATTAAGCAAAGCAAAAAAGCTAAAAATTTAATGGGGGCAAAGAGTAAAAATTAATGGGGCATAATGTACAAATTAATAGGATATTAATCAAATTCATTATTGTTGTGAAAATATTTAGATTTGTGGATAGTAAGAGATGTAGGGACTAGGGGAGAGAGGATGAGATTTGCATGTAGTGAATATGGTGGAGAAATTCAAAGTAATAAGAACATGAACATGTATGAAGAGAAAATGTATAGAGAGGAGTTGTAATGTTTTCATTGATGTTTGATCTTTACAAATCATCCCTTTATAATACATGGACATATGGAGAGACATAGAAATCAATGTAAGAAATAAATCTAAACTTTATGAGGCACATGAAGAGCTAAGAGACATGGCTATATGAAGAGCTAAAAGTCATCCAACATTGCAATATTCATAACACTCCTCCTTTGGATGGCTCATATAAATATTATGCCTCATTAAAACCCTACTAGGAAAACCTTGTGGGAAAAAACCTAGTGAAGGAAAAGAGAGTACATAATTGTATATTACACATAAATGTTACCTCATTAAAAACCTTATTTAGGAAAACTCAAAGTGATAAAACCTAAAATAAGGAAAAGAGTGTAACGCGTATTCTCCCACTCAATTTGGTCTTTAACATAAATCTCTAAGCTTTCGCATGCCGATTTTATAGACCAATTTTTCTCAAAGGGAGTTGGGGGAAGTGCCTTTGTAAACAAATCGGCTAAGTTGTCCGTTCTTATGAAGTTCATGTGGAAAGAAGAACTTTGGAGAGATGTGTTTCGTTCTATCTCCTTTTATATAACCATTTTTAATTTGAGCTATACAAGCAGCATTATCCTCAAATATGAAAATAGGGATTTCTTTGTCCCCTGAAAGATCACTTAATCCTCTAATATTATGGATTAAAGACTTCAGCCACACACATTCACGGCTTGCTTCATGAAAAGCTAATATTTCAGCATGATTAGAAAAAGTGGCTGTAAGCCAGTTGCTATGGGGAACAAAGGACGAAATACAATCAATTCCTCCATTTAAGTGGTTCTTGCTTCTCCTTGTTCCTGTTCCTAACTCCTCCACGGGTAGTTCCCAATGTTTGGCACTTTCCATACTTAGTGGGTGCAAAGCGCCAAGATATAGCGGTATCACCATATATAAACACATAACCCGTTTGTGATCGCGCTTTATGAGGGTCAGATAAATACCTGGCATCGGCATATCCAATTAATCCTAATTTTGAGTCTTTTGAATAAAATAAGCCTATATCAGTTGTTTCTCGAAGATATCTTAAAATTTGTTTAATGCCATTCCAATGTCTTCGAGTTGGAGAAGAACTATATCTTGCTAGTAAATTAATCGAAAATGCAATATCAGGTCGTGTATAATTAGTAAGATACATTAGTGCTCCAATAGCACTAAGATATGGTACATCGGGATCAAGTAGTTCTTCATCCTTTTCTCGAGGACGAAATGGATCTTTTGTCACATTAAGTGATCGAACAACCATAGGCAAACTCAACGGATGTGATTCATCCATATTAAATCGTTTGAGGATCCTTTCAGTATATGAGGACTGATGAACAAAAATGCCCTTTAATAAATGCTCAATTTGTAGACCAAGGCAGAATTTTGTTTTGCCCAAATCTTTCATTTCAAATTCACTTTTCAAGCATGCAATCGTCTCGATAAGTTCACCTGGGGTCCCAATGATATTTAAATCATCAACATAAACAACGATAATAGAAAATCTGGTTTTTGTCCTTTTGATAAAAACACATGGGCAAATTGCATTGGTGATGTATCCCTCTTTCAAAAGATATTCACTTAGACGATTGTACCATATTCGACCGGATTGTTTTAATCCATATAATGATCTTTGTAATTTTATTGAGTACATTTCTCGTGGTTTTGAGCTACTTGCTTCAGGAATTTTAATCCTTCGGGAATTTTAATATAAATTTCATTATCAAGTGACCCATATAAATAGGCTGTCACGACATCCATTAAATGCATTTGGAGTCCTTCTAAGACTGACAAACTCAATAAAAATCTAAATAGTATTACATCCATGACCGGTGAATATGTCTCTTCGTAATCAATGTCTGGTCTTTGCGAGAAGCCTTGTGCTACATGTCGTGTTTTATATCTTATGACTTCATTTTTCTCATTTCGTTTGTGCACAAATATCCATTTATAGCCAACTGGTTTTAGATTCTCGAGTGTTAGGGAAATTTTTCCAAAGACTTGGCGTTTTTTAAGTTAATTGAATTCTGCCTTGATTGCACTTTTCCATTTTGGCCAATCCTGTCTTTGTCGGCATTCATTAACCAATCTTGGCCCATGATCCTCATTTTCTTCTGTAATATCTCGAGTCATAGAAAAAGGTGAATATATTATCCACTATAATTTTTTTCTATTCCACCTTTTCCCTGAAATGACATAATAGATCGAAAATTCTTCATTGTCATCAGTTTCAGGTATCTCATTATCTTTCAAAGAAGTCTCTTCATGATTCATATCATTTTCTTTTAGAATAGTAAATGATGCATTAATTTGGTTATCTTGAACCTTTCTTTTTCTAGGATTTTTATCTTTGGACCCAATTGGTCTACCACGTTTCTGTCGTGCTTTAGACTCACTTGACAGTTTACTTCCAATATCTTCATCAGGAAGATTTCTTTTGCAAGGAGCATTAACAGCTATTATATGTGACTTGATCAATGTCTTAACATTCGTAAATGCATCTGGCACTGTCTTTGCAACCTTTTGCAAGTGGATATTCTTTTGAACTTCTAGTTCACATTGATTTGTACGAGGATCAAAATGAGACAATGACTCTGCATTCCAAGATATTACTGGTCTTTTTTTCAAACTTTATTGTATCTCGCCCTAATGCAGGGAAATTTGTCTCATCGAATTGACAGTCGGCAAATCGCGCCATAATATGTCACTTATCATATGTTCCAAAAATTTAATAATTGATGCAGATTCAAATCCCACGTAAATCCCCAATCATCTTTGGGGTCCCATTTTAGTACGTTGGAACGGAGATATTGGAACATAAACTGCACACCCAAAAACTCTTAATTGAGAGATATTTGGTTCTTGGCCACTAACAAGTTGCAAAGGGGAATATTTATTATTTGCAGTTGGCCTTATACGAATTAGTGATGTAGCATGAAAAATTGCATGTCCCCAAGCAGAACTTGGAAATTTAGATCGCACAACTAATGGTCTAGCTATTAATTTTCGCCTCTTTATAAAGGATTCTGCTAGACCATTTTGAGTATGAACATGAGCAACTGGATGTTCAATTGTAATTCTAGTTGACATACAATAGTCATCAAAAGACCGGGATGTAAATTCTCCTGATTATTAAGTATACGGATTTTCTTAATTGTATGATCTAGAAATTGCGCTCGTAATTTAATAATTTGAGCAAGCAACCTTGCAAATGCCATATTACGAGGGGATAATAAACAAACAAGCGACCGACGGGTTGATGCATCAATAAGTACCGTAAAGTACTAAAATGGTCCACTTGATGAGGAAATAGGTCCACATATATCTCCTTGAATCCGTTCTAAAACTGTTGGACATTCAGTCTCAACTTTCAGTGGAGATGGTCTTGTAATAAGTTTTCCTTGAAAACAAGCAACACATGAGAGATCTTTGGACAAGAGAATATGTTTACTCTTTAATGAATGTCCATGTGAATTTTCAATGATTCTTCACAACATTATTGAACCCGGATGGCCTAATCGATCATGCCATATTAAAAAGTTTTTCGGGTCTATTGAATTCTGGTTTATCACCATATACGATTCAACTGGATTTATGAAAGTAAAATATAATCCAGAGTTATATGATGGAAGTTTTTCCATCACTTTTTTCTCTCCCGAGACCATTGACGTGATATATAAATATTCAACGTCATTTTCATTTGTTGTCTCAATATGATAACCATTTTGACGTATATCTTTGAAACTCAATAGGTTTCTTTTTTATCTAGTTGAGAACATTCCATCATTTATGATAAAATGTGTACCATTATGCAACACTATTTGGGCTCTTTTATAAGATTATATTCAATAAGATTTGATGCAAAATATATATTTGGTCTCTCATAATTGTGCGTGTTGTTGCACTATCCGCTAAATGTAGCGATATAACATCATCTTTCATCTTTACTCATATGATAATATAATGTCTCATCAAAAGACTAATAAATAAAAGTAGAAATACTTTTATTTGGAAGAGAAATAAAGCATAAAATATGGAAATTCAAATACTTTGAATTTGATATTCATAAGTATGACATCATATCTTGTGTCGTCTTCTATCACTGATTAATTTGTTAAATTCTCCATTGACCTCTTTAAAAATATAATCTCTAACATCCAAATGGATGAGATTCATGTAGGTCCAAATGAGTGATATATCCTTAGGATAATCACTTGTTCAGTGAAAATTATTTTGACACATTTTCCTTTCATAGAGACTTGATAAAAATCAAAGTGTTCAGAAGTATGACAAGTACGACCCCAATGATTTATTTATTTTCATTATTTTATTAATGATATTTTCACCTCATAACTTCACTTGTCAAGTGATTCATAATATTGCTAAATAATACTCGCTATATCATATTCTTTTGTTGTTCGTACATCTCTTCAAATCCTTTCAAAGGAGAGAGGGATCATTAATTCTCAAATTCATATACAATCTCTCATCGAGATGATGCCGAAGGATATTTTGGCTTTAGCCATCTTTTATGAAAAAATGTTTTATTTCCTTCATTTATAGTATCTTAAATATACAAATTATATAGGTGGATTTTAATATCATGAATCAACGCCGAATGATAATTGTCATATCATGGCTTTAGCCATCTTTATTGAACAAGTACCTTATTTCATTCTTTTATAGTATCTTAAAGATACATGACACTTAGGTGGATTTCAATATCAATAATCAACGCCGAATAATCATTTTCATGCTCAAGAGTATTGAATTCGAGCTTCATATATAAGATTGACATTGCAGAATAATATATGATAATTATAATATGAATTGATTTCAAGCAATGAAATGAAACAATGAAATAGAACATTAGCCACATGTAAAATTAAACATGACATAGAACATATAAATAAACATGTTATAAACTTAAAAGAAAATCATGTTCCGACATATAAAATTAAGCATGGCAATGTTTTAGAAAACATGATTAGATGATATATGCATGCTACAACATAAAAGATTTAGATTTGAATCATGCATACATGTTATAAACATAAATGAATTGATTCTCTAAAATGCTAGACGATTTTGAGATTTATCCAAGTATGTACTCAATGTTGCCATCGCATCATGTAAAGAACAAAGAAAAATAAGATGTTGTATCCCTAGCTTGAGCAACTCGTGCTGATAACGTGTTGTGAAAATATTTAGATTTGTGGATAGTAAGAGATGTAGGGACTAGGGAGAGAGGATGAGATTTGTATGTAGTGAATATGGTGGAGAAATTCAAAGTAATAAGAACATGAACATGTATGAAGAGAAAATGTATAGAGAGGAGTTGTAATGTTTTCATTGATGTTTGATCTTTACAAATCATCCCTTTATATAGGGGTACATAGACATATGGAGAGACACATAAATCAATGTAAGAAATAAATCTAAACTTTATGAGGCACATGAAGAGCTAAAAGACATGACTATATGAAGAGCTAAAGCTCATCCAACATTGCAATATTCATAACAATTATGCATTAAAGAAAAATTGAAAAATCATTGGGGCAGCAGCCCCTATTCATTGCTACGTGCGTCCGCCCTGGGTGTTACCCAGCACTTTTATTAAAAGGGTTTATATGGCCTGATTGTGGTACTTTTTTGTTCGAAATTTGTTTAAAAAATTTATGCACATTAATAAGCATATAGAGTTGTTTGCATACCTTGTCTTATAAGGATTCAGATTCGGTGCAGCTAATCTTTTTGCTGCGAGCGCAAAAACGATGATGTTTCACTCAAAACAATGTTGTTTTGATTGGAATAAATTTTTTAAAAGAACAAAGCGACGCCGTTTTGATTGGAACGACGTCGTTTGGATACTCGCAGCAAATAGCTGCGCTGCACCGAATCTTTTTCCGTCTTATAAAGATAAAGTCGGTGGTTCGAATCATATTGTGATACTTTTCTTTCACGGTTTATGTGGAATTTTCCAGTCCTACTTCTACCATGACACTTTTATTTCCACAATTTACTTGAATTTTTTTAATCCACATATGGTATGCACTTTTCCTCCATCTTTCGTGAATGTTTTTCTATCTCTTTTTCTTTTCCGCGTCCCTTGTGAACGTTTACATGTGCTATTTAAGTTTGTTCTCTCGGAGAAGCGTGCTTAGATGTTTGAAGGTATGCCGACAAGCAAAAACGCTTTTATTGACATCGCCTTATAGAAAGGGAGTATATATTTTTTAAAGATGTCAAATTAAATATATTGGAAATAGGGAAAAGATCATGTGCAACCCATATTTTTGGTGTAAACTGTAAAATTCGTCAAAAGTAGATTATAATTTGTCATATAGAAAGCAAAAGTACGACATACTTCGTCAAAAGTGATTTATACTTCGTCGCCAAAAAATCTTTCTTACAACGTGATTTAATCTCATCCGACCAAATGATAAAATCAATCGATTTGTATTTTTACAAAAGTTTCTTATTTGCACTGTATCATTTTTCTTGGAAACTAGAGCAAGAGAAGTGATCAAATGAGAACCCCTCTTTTTTTCGAGAACTTTGAGAACCTCTTCGTTATGTATTTTCTTCTTCGTTATGCACTTTTGAAAATGCATCAGTTTTTGCCTAAGTGCAATTTCTGAAAATTTAAAATGCATTTAGGCAAAATGTATGCTCGAAACTGCATAATGAAAGAAAAAAGTTAAAGAAACACGTGTTACCTCCACATTCAAAGATGTCACTTGATCACTTGATCCAATGGTGAGATTTGACGTCTCAGATTCTCGAATTTTTAAGAATTCTCAACTGAGCGCTCCCATTAAAAATTTGACTGATATGTCCCCGCCTACTTAATCAACGGCCATGATCATTGATTGCCTCTAATGTGCTATAGTCTTTCCGGTCATGCTCGCTTCAACAGTCGAATCAAATCCCAAGTGATCTCAACCGTCAGATTACACGCAGGTTCTAATTAGCAGTGTTATTAAAATCGGACCGGACCTGGTTGAACCGGTGGTGTTTGAACCGGTCGGATGAACCGGTTGACCTGCTGATTGACTCAATTTTGCATTAAATGGTGATTTGATCGATGCAATCGGTTCGATTTGGTCTGAAAAATATTTATTTTTTTTGACTTGGACAAGACTCGAACCTAGTCTTCCTCTATAGTTATCCCCTCTCATTCCACCATGCTAAACATGATTCTTATTTTATTATTTGTTTCATTAATGTATATTCATTTATCAAATCTATAAATATTTTTACTTATTATCAATTTAACTAAAAATTCAATTAGTTTTAGAAATCTCTTATTGTTGTGACTTGCTAATTAAGACTAAAATTGTTATTGTTGTTCTATTATTGATTTGTACTTTATCAAATTCTAAATTTGACAATTTGTTATGGTATGTTATTGTAATCCGGTCATAAACATGTAGTAATATTTATTCAAGTCATAAATATGTTAAATTATAATATCATATATAAGTATTTTATTTTTATTATTTAATTTGTACGGTTCAAACCGATTCGCCCCGATTGAATCACTGACCCATTTACTAGTGACTTGACCGGTTCGATCACCGGTCCGGGTTTAAAAACACTGCTAATTAGGCACGAATAATTGCAGGCAGCGAATGTCCTCGAATCTTCCTCCCAACCTTCATCGTCAGTTCCGCAAAAATCACAATTTATGATTTTTCGTCGACCCACCCAGCCGATCCGATCGTCGATTTTGGGTTAGTGTTTTTCTTTCACGTTCTCCGCCCATCTAATTTGATTTGGTATATTATTGATGTAGTACGTTGCGTTGGTTTCTGCCCTAATTTTTATATGATTTCGTAGATAGGATTGAGACTTCATAATATTTTTGTTTGTATTTTTAGGGTTTTGCTTTGAGTGGATGTGCAAAGTAATCCATTTTCCAGTTTTGTGCATTGATGTTGATGGAATTTTTATGCCGTACGACTTAGGGCTTTGTTTTTTTTACTATCCGTTTTGTGGAGAACTGGCTGGCTCACAGAATTTGAGGGCTTTTTTGATCTGGTGAAATTTTAGTATTAATATATATATTGATTCAGTTCAGAATCTGCAGTTGGTTAACATAAATTTATTCATCTGTTGTTATTCTGGGATTAAACTACAAAATGTCTTTTATTTGGGGTAATACAGTGTGTAGATCAGCTTCCTTGTTTACTCAAATGTTGAATTTAATTTCTGATGTGTAGATGAATTGCTACGCTTTCAAACTGCTTGAGTGTATGGTTTTCTTTTAGTATGCGTTTTTTTTCCATTAGCAGTCGGAGACAGGGATATTTACATTTGGGTCTGTGTTATTTAGTGGTAGTTGGTCGACAAAACCTCTGCCATTTGATTATGGGTGCCAAATATTAACCATATATCATTCTGTGGCTGGTGCCAAGGATGTAAGAGAAGTAAGACATTGAAGTCCATTGTCAGTTGGCAAACTCTTTTCAACATTTAGGATTTTTCGGCTTAATGACTTTTGATGTCTTTCTTTTCTGAGCAGTTTTTATTATTATTATAGTTTTCACGTGTGATCCCACTTCCATATACGAACAAGGATAAATACAACATATCTAAGAAAACTCAGGAAACTCCTTGTATCAAATAATTGGTTCGGTTATGAAACTAAAATCTCAACCCTTTAACATACTTGTTATGTTGATATGGCATTCAGGCTGTTAAGTACTGGAAAGTGCAGTAATGTCAAGTGGATTAGGAGCTAGCATTCCATCCCAAAATCCTTCTTGCTCGAGTGGAGGTAGTAATACTAATGACACTGGTGATTTTGAGTGCAATATATGTCTTGATTTAGCTCAAGACCCTATAGTCACACTATGCGGCCATCTCTTTTGCTGGCCATGCCTGTACCGGTGGCTGCACCATCATTCATATTCCCAAGAATGTCCTGTTTGCAAGGCTCTCATACAGGAGGAAAAACTAGTGCCTTTATATGGCAGGGGAAAGAAACGTGAACGTGAAGATCCAAGATCAAAGCCAATTCCCGGCATGGAGGAGATACCAAATAGACCGTCTGGACAGAGACCTGAAACAGCGGAACCCCCAAATGCAAATCAATATATGCCGCCGGGTTTTGGAATGACAGGAGGTGGCTTTACTGGAGGATATGCACCAGCCCCAACTACCAGATTTGGTAACATTGCACTTTTCAATGCTTTTGGGGGTTTGTTTCCATCACTTTTCAACATCCAGGTTCATAATTTCCCAAATGCTACTATTTACGAAACTCCTTCCCCTGGATACGCATACCCGTTCCCCAACATATTTCATGGTGGACATGGACATGGGTTCACCCAGACCTTTAATGGCACGCCTCAAGGGCAGGAAAATCTTCTGAAGAACATATTGTTCATAATTGGTTTCTTTATGCTCCTGGCTGTGATCTGTTACTGAAGCAGCTCAAAATATACTTCCAGTTGGCATTGTATCCGTCCGTATATTAGTTGTCTATCCTTTGAGCAATTCTGTGCGTAGTGTTTTGTACGTTATAGTGTAGAGGTTCGGTTAAGGTAAAAAGCTTCATTTTATATAAGAACTTAAAAATTATATGGTTCGTTAGTTTTAAAAATTGAGAGAAAATGATTAGTTAATAAATTTAATTTTGTTTTGATTTTATAAATTAAAAAAACAGATAAGCAATTTTTAGTAACCTAATGATAAGCAATTTTCTTGTTGCCATTTGACAAGAGAAACCAATAAATACTTGTTATGAAGCACATAAGTAAGAGGTAATTATGACTTTTTTTATATCAGAAGCATGCCTCGAATGTCAAAGTTTATAAAAAGATCTCAGTCCTTGGGTAGAAATTGTAGAAGCTAGCTGGATCAGAACGAAAATTGATCGGAGACAATCGTTGACGGATTGATATCGCTAGGGTTTGAAAAAGGGGAACGAGCACAAGCGGGAAAATTAAAAATGTGTATTGATTAATTAATGAGAAATACAGAAATATCTGTATATATACAGATAGGGAAAATACGACAAAGACCCCAAAACTATAACTAAATACACAACTATACAGCAAGGATAAAGTCTGACAATACCCCCCTAAGTTGGACTGTGTAAGAAGTTGCTTACAGCCAACTTGGAAGATAGATAGGTCAACTGATCCGCCGGAAGAGGTTTCGTAAAGAGGTCGGCTGGCTGGTCGATGGTGCTAATTGAGGTCGGAAGCAGAAAACCAGTGTTAACATGAGTCGGACGAAGTGACAGTCGATCTCTATATGCTTGGTCCGTTCGTGAAACACAGGGTTCCGGGCGATGTGAATCGTAGCCTGGCTATCACAAAAGGTCGGAACAGGAGTTGGGACCGTTACCTGCAAATCAGCGAGGAGGCGGACAAGCCAGATAACCTCGCCACACGCACCAGCTAAAGCACGGTATTCCGATTCCGCAGAAGACCTGGCCACCACGACTTGCTTCTTCGTTTCCACGAAATAATGGACTTACCAAGCATCATGCAATAGCCACTGACGGACCTGCGGGTAGTGGGACAACTCGCCCAATCAGCATCGCAGTATGCGATCAATCGGAGAGGTGAATCAGATGGGAACATTAAGCCTTGTGCAGGGGCCAATTTAATGTAACGGAGTACCCGATGAGCATCGCAGAGATGATCCTCAGTAGGGCATTGCATAAACTGACTTAGAATATGAACTGGGAACACCAAACCCGATCTGGTAATGGTCAAATAGATGAGGCGACCAACTAGCTGGCGGTACACAGTTGCATCAGGGAGAGGTTTACCTGAAGAAAGACCCAAGTTATGCTTAGTTTCCATTGGGCTTTTGGCCGGTTTGCAATCTGTGAACTGGTAGTCATCAAGGATATCAATGGCGTGTTTCCTCTGATTCAGAAAAATGCCAGATGCAGAACGAGCAAGTTCCAAGCCAAGAAAATATTTGAGAGTACCTAAATCCTTGATTTGGAACTTGTCATGAATAAACCGCTTGACCTCCGCAATCAACTCAGATGGAGTACCAGTTATCACGACATCATCAACGTACCCCATGAGGATCAAGAAATGATCATTGGTGGTTAGCGTGAAGAGTGAATAGTCATTGAGACTTTGGACAAAACCAAATTCGACCAAGGCATCACTAAATCGTGAAAACCACTGTCGTGAGGCCTGTTTGAGTCCATAAATGCTGCGCTGAAGTTTACAGACAAGACCATTCTGCCTGGCCTGAGAATAAAAGCCAGGAGGTAGTCGCATATACACATCTTCATCAAGCAAGCCATGTAGGAAGGCATTATTCACGTCTAGCTGATACAAGGGCCATTGTCGAGAAGAGGCAACTGCAAGGACGCATCAAACTGTAGTCATTTTAACCACCGGAGCAAAAGTATCATGGTAATCAATACCCTCGACTTGAGTAAAGCCTTTCGCAACAAGACGAGCTTTATTACCTTTCCACTGTACCATCAGAGTGATGCTTAATTTTGAAAACCCATCTGCAGTCCACTGCTTGTTTATCAACAGGTAGATTAGTGAGAATCCAAGTATGATTTTGTTCCAAGGCATAAATTTTCTTTTGCATTGCTTCTCTCCATAGACTATCCTTGGCAGCTTGTGTGTAACTTTTAGGTTCCTTTTGTGTAGAAATAAGACCAAGGAAATGTCTGTGAGTCGAAGAGCAATGTCCATATGTAACTTGTTTATGAAGAGAATGAGGAGAAGTATTTATCAAAGCTGTGTTGCATTGATAATCAGCCATCCAAGTAGGTCGTTTAGGAACTCTTTGTGAATGTCTTGTACCAACTGGTTGAATAACAGTAGGAGCTGAAATTTCCTGAATATTGACAGGGGCACTGTTACTCTCACTAGTAGCCAGATTGTCACTGTAATTTTTATCTGAACCAGCACCAACCTCAATACTTGTACTAGGTAACTCAGCATCAAAAAATTCAACATTATCATCATCAAAGACACTATGGAACCCATCACCTGAAACATCTGCAGCCTTCTCAGAATAAACAACATCATCAGAGGAAACCACAGGAACAACAACAGTGGGATCAATGCTTGCTGAGGAATGTGCAATGTATTTGAAAGGAAATATATCTTCACAGAAGTATACATTCCTGCTCACCAAAATTTTGTGAGATGTAAGGCAATAAACCTTGTAACCTTTTTGTCTGTACGGATAACCCAGAAAAACACAAGGATGAGCTCTAGGATCCATTTTATCTCTATGCATTGGCAAGGTATTGACATAACACAAGCAACCAAACACTCTCAAATTTACCAGTGATGGTGCTGAACCAAAAATCAATTCATAGGGAGTCTTACCTTCAAGAACAAGAGTAGGAGTCATATTGATGATATAAGCAGCTGTGAGCACATAATCGCACCAAAAGGGCTTAGGAATATTGGCATGAATCTTCAATGCTCTTGCCACATCAAGGATATGCCTATGCTTCCTCTCCACAACCCCATTTTGTTGGGGAGTGTAGGCACAACTGCTTTGGTGAATGCACCACTTTGAACTTAGGAAAGTAGTCAATTTGGAGCTAAAAAACTCACCCCCATTATCTGACCTCAATACCTTAATTTTCTTGGCAAACTGAGTGTCAACCAAAGCAAAAACTGCAACAATAGGTCTGTCACCTCAGATTTTCTTTTCATCAAATATACCCAAACTCCTCTAGATTTATCATCAACAATCGTAAGGAAATAATGGGCACCACTCATAGTTTCAACGGGAAAAGGACCCCAAACATCACAGTGAATCAATTCAAAAACATCATTGGATATATGATCAGTTGAAGGAAACTTCAGTTTGCATTGTTTAGCCAAGGGGCATACTTCACAATGAATACCTTTAGTTTTGGTATTTAAACTGGGAACATACTTACATAGTAAATTATTCATCCTATCAAATGACATGTGACCCATCCTTTGATGCCAAATCTTAGAAGATACCTTATTGATAATAGCAGAATTCACCATCATGATGATGTTGGAATCAGTGACTTGAAACAGGCCTCCAACATCCTTACCAATCTCCAAAATGGTCCTCTTTGCTGAGTCATGTATAAGACAGTTGTCTTTAGTAAATGTAATTGAATAAGGATTATCTTTAACCAGTTTACTGACTGAGAGCAAGTTGTATTTGAAATCAAGAGCAAACAGAACATCGATCAAAACTAAACCAGGCCTCAACTGATATGTGCCAGCAGAACTGACCACAATAGTGTTCCCATCAGGCAGACTAATGTGGCATTTCTTTGGCAATTCACAAACATCACTCAGCAGATTCTTGTTACAAATGAAATGATCAGTTGCACCACTATCAACAATCCAAGAGTGCTTTGTAAAAGAGTGTAAAACAAGGCTACAAATACCTACCATGTTACACTGACCATCCCCTGTATCAGATGTGCCTTGATGTTGTTGTTTGATCATATTCCAAATCTGATTGACTTGCTCAGTGGTAAAGGGAATAGAAGATCCAGCAACAGCAGATGAAGTTTGAGCATTATTACCAACACCTTTGGAACCTTTTTCAGACTGACCATGAGTAACAATATTGGCAGCTGATTTTTGGTTTGAATATTCTTTGGCTTTGTGTAGTCTATGACCTGGAGGATACCCATTCAGTTTGTAACAATGCTTTTTGGTGTGACCATTGAGTTGACAGTAAGAGCAGTAAAATCTTTGTTTCATTTTTCCAGCTGAGTTGCCTTCAGATTTCTGAGATTGAGCTTGCTGCTTGTAAGTGGTCTCATGTTGAACATACATAGCAGAAGCCTCAACACAAACAGCCTTAGCGATAGCCTTCTCACTCTCATTGCTCACAACCATATCATAAGCCACATCCAGACTACGAAGTTCCCTTAAAGCAATGATAAGTGTCCAAAAATGAGTAAATGACTCATTGAGTCCCATAAGAAACTTAATAACTCGACCTTCCTCCTTCTCTTGAGCATAGAAAGACTTCGTCTCCTGGCACTTCACACAAGTATCAGCCACAACACACTGCTTATATCTTCTCATCGAATCCAACTCATGCCATAGATTTACTAGTTTCTCATGGTAACTAGACACATCCATATCACCTTGCATCAAATTAACAATCTCCTGTTGAAGTGAGAACTTCCTAGACATATTGGATCCACCATATTTCATGTTCAAACTCTTCCAAGCCACATCAACATTCTCCGAGTGGAGAATTTGTCATACGACATTCTTCGAACCCGAGTTAAGGATCCAGGTCATAATCACGTTATTGCAACGTTTCCAGCGTGCCTTCTGCTTCGCATCAGTTGGCATGACGACCTCACCTTCGAGAAACTCCAATTTGTCACGCGCAGACAACGCGATCTCCATGGCCTTGCGCCATGGAACAAAATTCTGGCGGCCAGTCAAAACTTCACTAACCAAAGGATTTCCATGAATATCATTTTTGTTAACATAAAATGTATCATCGGAAGTGTCCTGAGTGATATTGTTAGAACCAGAATTCAATAAACTTTCCATATCAACGTCTGACGAACCAGCAACAGCTCAAAGTAAAAATGAGAATCAAAAACAACGAATCAACTTACAATTGAACGTCGTTTTAGCTCTGATACCATGTAGAAGCTAGCTGGATCAGAACGAAAACCGATCGGAGACAATCGTTGACGGATTGATATCGCTAGGGTTTGAAAAAGGGGAACGAGCACAAGAGGGAAAATTAAAATGTGTATTGATTAATTAATGAGAAATACAAAAATATCTGTATATATACAGATAGGGAAAATACGACAAAGACCCCAAAACTATAACTAAATACACAACTATACAGCAAGGATAAAGTCTGACAATAGAAATTGAAGTAAGTAAAATAGAGAGTCGCTAGCTACGAAATTATGGGATAATGAACGACTTGTCATCAAATGAGATAGTATTATTTAATTCATGAATCAATTTACCGATAGATAATAAGATTTTTAGTAATGATAACTTATCAGAAAATAATATGAAAAAATGGGCAAAGGAAACACATTTACCAATCCTAACACCATTATTATCATTACGAAGAAAACCAGCAGCATCTCAGTAACATTGATCAGTAGCTCTATAAATAAATAAACCCACGAATGAGAGGACGGGTCAGAATACCCTACGGCCTACACTATCTCCTCTTCTTAGGGTCTGTTTGATTGAGCTTAAATTTATGTTATGTTAATTTGATTTATGTTAATTTATGTTATGTTATGTTAATTTATGTTATGTTAATTTATTTTATTTTATTTTAATTTATTTTAGTTTATACCAACCTAACATTACATCATCATCATACCATCATCATGTCATCACCATCATCATCATCATGTCATCATGATCATCATCATGTCATCATGATCATCATCATGTCATCATGATCATCATTATGTCATCATGATCATCATCATGGCATCATGATCATCATCATGTCATCATGATCATCATGATCATCAACATGTCATCATGATCATGATCATCATCATGTCATCACCATCATCATCATGGCATCATCATCATCATCTCACCATCATCATCATGTCATCAACAACAACATCATCATGTCATATTACTATTCATCATCATCATCTCACTATCATCATCATATCACTGTTCATCATAGTACTGTTCATCACATTACTATTCATCATCATCATCTCACCATCATCATCATATTACTATTCATCATATTACTATTCATCATATTACTGTTCATCATAGTACTGTTCATCATCATCATCGCACTATCATCATCATATTACTATTCATCATCATCATCTCACTATCATCATCATATAGTACTATTCATCATATTACTGTTCATCATATTACTATTCATCATCATCATCTCAATATCATCATCATATCACTGTTCATCATATTACTGTTCATCATATTACTATTCATCATATTACTATTCACCATCATCATCATGTCATCATATTACTAATCACCATCACCAGCATGTCATCATCATCATATTACTATTCACCATCATCATCATATTACTATTCACCATCATCATCATGTCATCATCATCATCATATTACTATTCACCATCATCATATTACTATTCACCATCATCATATCATCATCATCATATTACTATTCATCATATTACTATTACTATTCATGATGATGATGATGATGCATGATGCATGATGATGATGACATGATGATGACATGATGATGACATGATGGTGATGATGATGACATGATGATGATGATGATGATGATGATGATGACATGATGATGATGGTGGTAATATGATGATGGTGGTAATATGATGATGGTGGTAATTTATGTTATGTTAATTTATGTTATGTTATGTTATGTTAATTTATGTTAATTTATGTTATGTTGTGTTAATTTATGTTAATTTATGTTATGTGGTGTTAAAATGGTTTATATAATACAAATTTAAAGCCAAAAAAACAGAGCCTTACTCTCTATACATACTTTGCCCCCTCTACGCCTTAGACAGATCTTACAAAATTATCCTTCAATAATGTTTTTGTTATGAATAATGTGATATACTCATCAGGGTCAACATAAATTTAACTATTGTTTTACATTAGAGTAATTTAGTCAATATATGAAGTTAATGTATTGACATTAGAGGAGTTAAATCCACATTTTATGGATCTTGCTTCCTCCCCTTTTGCTATAAAAAGGGTGCAAATGCAATGAGAAAAACACAACTTAAGCTTCCATTCTTACTCTTCCTAAAGGCTCTCCCTTATCCATATCACAAACAATCTTGTATTAGTGTTTTGTTAGAGTTTCGAAGTTACTTTACATCACCTTTGTTGAGGTTTTTGAAGTCATTTTACAACACGTTATCAGCACGCACACTCTCCACTTCCATACCGTAAGTTTCGAACAAAGGTACATAACGAAATTTTCTCTCTTCGATATTATTGTATAACGTCATTTTGTTATACAACGGGGCTACGCTACCGTATAACAAAAATGATGTGATTTACAACTTGTTTTACTTTCTTAATGTATAACAACATATTATTATGCAGTGCGGATTACTGCCCCCATAGTAAAGTATTGTGATTTACAAAGTAATTATCTTTACTTTAAATACTTCATTTTCTTTGAACTATATTTTCATAACTTATTTGATGATATTACATTGATAATTTACTCTTAACATTTAACCATAACAAAGGTAACTAATTAGTGCCCAACGGTAACATAACGGCTATTTTTCTCTCTATAAATTCGATTTCATTCACCACACAAAATCACTTTCATTCTCTCTTCTACTACATAATCTTCTCAAGAAAAATATTGCCATAAAATGTCTCGTCTAATACTAGTTTTTGTTTTAATAATTATTTTTGTACTTACTATTTGTTTATTCACCAAAGATGTTCCGTCAGATGAATTGTATCATTGTTTAGAAATGCTTGTAATAATGTTTATCTTTTTCTTCTTTACAATATTTGTAGAATTTTATGTTTTAAACTAATCTAATAAACTTTTTCTACTTTGTCCTCTCTTTTTTTAGTTACCACCATGTCAAACCTCGCAAAACTTGAGTTCAATCCACTCGACATCTCAGGAAAAAATTACATGCCTTGAATAATAGACATTGAGACACATTTGGATTCAATGGATCTTCCCGAAACAATCATTGAAGGGAATACCTCCTCGAAAATGGATAAGGCAAAATCTTTGATTTTCCTTCGTCGTCATCTTGACGAGAATCTCAAAAATGAATAACTCACTGTGAAAGATCCAAGTGATTTATGGAAAAATTTGAAAGATAGATTTGATCACCAAAGGGATATGATGCTCCCTTTATATCGGGATAAATAGGCCGCTTTACGGTTCCAAGATTTTGTGAAAGTTAGTCAGTATAACTCTGAGATGATAAAAATAGTGAGCCATTTGAACTTTTGTGGAGATAAAATAACTGATGCTGAATGATGAAAACGACTTTGTCTACTTTTCATGCATCAAATGTAACCTTGCAGCAGCAGTATCGTGTACGTGGTTTTCAAAAATATCATGAGCTGATTGATACTCTCCTAGTGGCAGAAAGAAACAATGAACTGTTGATAAAGAACCACCAATCTCGCCCAACGGGCTCCAGAACATTTTCTGAGGTACATTTTATCAACTCTAATGAGAGTAGACCCATGAACTATTTTCAGGGTCGAGGGCAAGGCCAAAGTCGTGGACGAGGACGAGGTCGAGGTCGTAGTTTTGGCCAGGGGCGCAATCGACGTGGTTATTCTAATAATCCACCTCATAAGATCGCCAATTATCACCAAAGGAGACATCAAAATTACTGGAACCATGAGAACTCCCACAAAAGGGGAGGTGGTCCAAGTTCATTAAAGAGCCCTGAGACCACTTGTTTTAGATGCGGTTGTAAAAGGCAATGGGTTTAAACCTGTCGAACCCCTGAACACTTATGCAAACTCTATCAAGAGTCCGTGAAGGGAAAATGAAAGGAGGTCAACTTTATTGACCAAGCTCCTATGAATGACTTTACTCAACTTGAAGAATCTGATTTCAACAATAAGCATGTTGATACAGTTGGAGATTTTACAAATGCAAATGAGATCAATTTTATTAACCATGATCCCATAAATGAGTTCACTCATCTTGGGGAACATGATCCTAGTGAGGACTTTCTTAGCGATATATCTGAAAAAATGACTGGTGGGAACTGAAAAGGGAAGTTGTGTAAACTCAAGGGAATGAAGCCAAACGGTCCGATGTCTTAATTGTATTTTCTTATATTATATGTATGTTTTCCTTTAAGCATGACTATGTTTTCTCACATGTAATAAAATATGTCTACCTTTTCATCTATCTTCTCATTTTCTTGTTTACTTAAAGCTTTGAAATGGACAAAGCCAACCAAAGGATTAATATTGAAGAAATGCCATACTTGATAGTGGAACAACGAACACAATACTGAAGGATAAAAGGTTTTTCTTGATGATAAAACTAACACGAACCATTATGAATACAATATCAGGCCCTGTAGATCTTATTGAAGGAATTGGCAAGGCAAACTTTGTATTGCCAAATGGCACAAAGTTTACGATACATAATGCCTTCTTTTTGCCAAAATCCAAACGAAACTTATTAAGTTCCAATGATATTTATTCTCATGGATTCAAGACTCAGTCTATGATTGAAGGTAACATGAAATTCATGTTACTCACTATGTATAAATCTGGAAAGAAATATGTAGTTGAAAAACTACCAATGCTCCCACTGGATTGCATAACACACATATAAATGAGATTGAGTCAAATACGATAGTTATAAAATCTTCAATATTAACCATGTGGCATGACTGATTCGGTCATCCAAGTTCAAGTATGATGCGAAGAATTATCGAAAATACGCATGGACACCCATTTAAGGGTCATAAAATCCGTCAAGGAAATATTTTTCCATGTAAAGCTTGTTCTCTTAGAAAGCTTATCATAAGACCATCACCGGGAAATGTTGAAACAGAATCACCTATGTTTCTTGAGCGTATTCAAGGTGATATTTGTGGGTCTATTCACCCACCATGTGGACCATTTCGATACTTTATAGTATTAATAGATGCATCTAGCAAATGGTCACATGTATGTTTGTTATCAACTCGCAATATGGCATTCGCTAAATTACTTGCCCAAATAATAAAATTGCAAGCTCAATTTCCTGATCATACAATCAAGAAAATTATACTTGATAACGCCGGTGAATTCACATCCCAAACATTTGATGAATATTGTATGTCAGTTGGGATTGTGGTCGAGCATCCTGATGCTTATGTCCACACACAAAATGGTTTGGCTGAATCATTGATCAAATGCCTCCAACTTATTTCTAGGCCATTGATAATGAGAACAATGCTTCCTACCTCAGTTTGGGATCATGCAATATTACATGCCTCTGAATTAATTTGTATTAGACCAAGTGCATATCATAAAAGTTCCCCACTACAACTTGCATTTGGTCAAGAACCAAATATATCTCATTTAAGAATTTTGGTTGTGCTATTTATGTGCCTATTGCACCTCCTCAAAGAACAAAGATGGGACCACAAAGCAGTCTTGGGATATATGTGGGCTTTGAAAGTCCATCTATTGTTAAATATCTTGAACCTCAAACTGGAAATATTTGCACAGCACGTTTTGCTGATTGCCACTTTGAAGGAAAATTTCCCACCATTAAGGGGAGAAAGAAAATAGTTTGAAAAAGAAATTACTTGGTCTGTACCAACATTATTGTATCTTGATCCTTACACAAAGGATTGTGAAGGTAGAGTACAAAGGATTTTACATTTGCAAGAAATGACAAATCAACTTCCCGATGCATTTACAGACACAAAAAGAGTGACTAAATCTCACATACTGGCTGAGAATGCTCTCGTACAAATTGAAATTCCAAAAGGGAAGCCGGAAAATAAAGTCACTCATGAAACAACACGGTTAAACCGTGGAAGGCCACCCGATTCCAAAAATAAAAATCCTCGAAAAGGAAAAGGGGAAGAAAAGCAAGACGATCCTATGGTGGAGGAAAGTATTCCTGTAGAAATACAAAATGAAAAGGATCTAGAAATTTCAATTAATTATGCTAATACAGGCATACTATGGAACCGAAAAGAGAACATTGATGATGCGTTCTCTTATAATTTGGCATGTGATATTATGAATGAAAATAATGGTGATCCCGAACCACGGTCTATTACTGAGTGTAAAAATAGACACGATTGGTTTGAGTGGAAAAAGGCAATTGAAACTGAACTAGACTCGCTCAATAAACGCAAAGTCTTTGGGCCTATAGTACTCACACCTAAGGATGTGAAACCGGTTGGATACAAATGGGTTTTCGTACGAAAAAGAAATGAGAAAAATGAAATTGCGAGATACAAGGCTCGACTTGTTGCACAAAGTTTTTCTCAAAGGCCTGGAATCGATTTTGAGGAAACATATTCTCCTGTCATGGATGTAATTACATTTAGATACTTGATAAGTCTAGCAGTTCATGAGAAATTGAATATGCACCTCATGGATGTTGTTACCGCTTACCTATACGGATCGCTTGATACTGAAATTTGCATGAAAATCCCTGAAGGTTTTAAAATGCATGAGGCATTAAGTTCCAAAAGATAGGAGAAGATATTCGATCAAATTAGAAAGGGGGACGCATGTGGTACAATCGATTAAGCGAACATTTATTTCAAAAGGGTTATGTCAATGATCCCCTTTGCCATTGCGTTTTCATCCGGTTGTGTAATAATTGCCGTTTATGTTGATGATTTGAATATCATTGGAACCAATAAAGAAATTATGGAAGTAATCTCTTCTTTGAAGAAAGAGTTCGAAATGAAAGATTTGGGGAAAACAAAATATTGTCTTGGATTACAGATTGAGCACCTCCAGAATGGGATACTTGTGCATTAATCGAATTATACGAAGAAGATAATAAAATGTTTTAATATGTATATATCAAATCCATTAAGTACCTCATTGGTCGTAAGATCCCTTGATGTGAACAAGGATTCATTTCGTCCATGTGAGGAATCTGAACAGATTCTTGATCCAGAAGTACCATATTTCAGTGCAATTGGAGCTCTTATGTACCTTGCTAATTTTACTCGACCTGATATTGCTTTTACTGTGAATTTATTAGCAAGATTCATCTCAACTCCAACGAAAAGACATTGGAATGGAGTTAAACATATATTTTGTTACCTCCAGGGATTTCGATCGATTTAGGCTTATTTTATCCTAACAATACGAAACCAGTTTTGATTGGTTATGCAGATGCAGGTTACTTGTCAGATCCACACAAAGGTAGGTCACAAACAGGATATGTATTTACTTGTGGAGGAACTGCGATATCTTGGCGCTCCCAGAAACAAACACTTGTTGCAACGTCATCAAATCATGCCGAAGTCATTGCATTACATGAAGCAAGTCGTGAGTGCGTGTGGCTGAGGTCTATGACAGAACACATTAGAACCACTAGCGGTCTTCAACCCATAAACGATCCCATCACACTCTATGAGGATAATGCTGCATGTGTTGCTCAAATGAAGGAAGGATTTGTAAAAAGCGACAGAACAAAACATATTCCTCAAAAATTCTTTTCATTTACTCAAGAGTTAGAAAAGAATAATGTCACCAACATCCAATATGTCCGTTCATGCGAGAACTCAGCGAATCTTCTTACAAAGGCCCTTCCCACCTCAGTATTCAGGAAACATGTTCATAACATCGACATGCGAAAGCTACAAAACTTATGAAGAGATCACTCTTGCCAACATCAGGGGGAGTTTTACGTGGCTGCACTCTTTTTCCCTTATCTTGGTTTTTGTCTCACTGGTTTTTTCCAAGAAAGGGTTTTAACAAGGCAGCGTAAACACGTAATGAGTATCCCAGGGGGAGTGTTATGAATAATGTGGTATACTCATTAGGGTCAACATAAGTTTGGCCATTGTTTTACAATAGAGTAACTTAGTCAATATATGAAGTTAATGTATTGACATTAAAGGAGTTAAATCTACATTTTATGGATCTTGCCTCCTCCCCTTTTGCTATAAAAATTGTGCAAATGCAATGAGAAAAACACAACTTAAGCTTCCATTCTTACTCATCCTAAAGACTCTCCCTTATCCCTCTCACAAACAATCTTGTATTATTGTTTTGTTAGAGTTTCGAAGTTACTTTACATCACATTTGTTGATGTTTTTGAAGTCATTTTACAACAGTATTCTGTTTCCCGACCATATTCTCTTATTCTGGCCGACACTACCCTACCATGTCTTATGCTATCTTATCCTGCCATATAGTTATACTCTAAAACTTTATTTCAAATTAAAATTTAAAATTTAAAATTAAACTCTGCCCTACCTAACCATATCCTATCCTACCCTACACTCACATGGTAAAAGAAAATTGTCTGCCATGTCCACACACTATCTGAAGTGCCGATCGCTAACTCCATTGACACCAAACAAATTTCATCGTAATCATAGGCTTTTGACATATCTGGCCTGGCCACGACGGATACCTGATCATGGACCAACGAGTGGGATCTGCCACTGATCAGGGATTAACGTTGTTACATTTACCAACCGAAAAAGTTGTTGGATGAGCAACAGTGTATATTTATTTAACCAAATAAGGAAGAAATGTAAGCGAGAAATGTTTTATTCCATTCTATAAAATAATTAGGACGACAACACTTATATAAAAGCTAGTACGGCAAAAGGACATGAAAGGTCGCATTTGTTGTTACCAGTAGAAATCGATCAGCTTTAAGGAGGAACAAGTACTAAATGAGCATGGATTCAGTCTTTTTCTACCTCCGTGTAATATCCGTGAGAGTCTTCGATGTCGAACTCTGTTGATTTGCGGATGAACTTGTAGTAGATGTACTGAGAGATGATCTGTTTGACAAAGGACTAGTTAAGGCATAACGCGTTATAATCGTAGTGAAAAAGAACTGCAAGGATTATGAGAATATCAGCAAAGGATACAAAAAAGTCGAGGACAACGCAGACTGCAGCGTCAAGCAGCCATGGTAAATTGGCCTTGGTCTTGTCCCACTCCGTTGTTCTAACCACGATGCTGCGTTACAACATATGTACAAATGTCAGGTTACGGCGAGGAAACAAACGACTGTCTGCCAAGAAAATTGAGAATTAAGTACCTGAGGACATATGTCAGATTAGCCATAAGGGCGAAGACGAACATCAGAGGATTCAAGCCCTGTAACAAGTTTAAACGAACAGGATTTCAAACAACAAACGAGATCAGCAAGTTAAGCTGGCTGATGCCTGATTGTAGGGGTCGAATGTGTTACCTCGACGCTCCCTCTTTTGATCTGGTGAAAACAATTAGCGTACAAAAAATCGTTAGATACTGAAGATTGTAAAGAATTATGTTGTATATATAAATTTATTTTGAACAAGACATTACATTGAGCCATATCTGAGGGACTCGGCCGCCCATGTAAATAGCTGCCATGATCCAGCCCAACCATTGCCCAAAGGCACTGTGTCCCGATTCACCCTCCTGCAGTTATGAGCAGTCCAGAGGTTAATTACCACGGTGATACAAGTTGTTTAATGCGATTAGTTGATCTTAATTACTTGTAAGAGAAGTTTTCTCCCGGTAAACCCTATATAGACGGCTTGCATCAAGCATTCTCCTCGACGTGGCAAAGTAACAGATGCTGCTAGAAACGCCACGTAACCAGCCTGATACTCGACAACATGGAGACAAGGGTTAATTTCCAATATCTGCAGGGACCACTTTTTTGAAATTTCATTTCAAATTGGCTTACAGATCGCGGTATGGATTTAGGGCGGGTTGCAGACTTTTTTGGTGGAACTTGTGGCATGCTTTCTTCATCAGATGAGGAAGAATCACTTAACGCCAAAGCAGACGGACCACTCCTGGCTACTCTAAGATAAGACCGAAATGGCGGAGTGCTGCTTCCGGCCAAAGATCTTGCTGAACTGGAGACAGTTGTTGTGTGGTAAATATATATTAGTTGCATGTATACCACACGTTGCAACAATTACAAAGAAAAAATAACTTCTAAAATGTAATCACATGATAAGTGTCACACGTACGTGAAGTAATAGTCCCTCCGAGGTGATGACGTAGGTATCGGAATGCTAGCGTCAACTGGCTCGGGTTTCAAAGGCTCTTTATTTTTTTCACCCTATATTAGATCAGATATATAGTGAAACTTTAGCTTACTCCTCATGTTACTATTACATGCAAACTATCCGTTAATGACAAGTTTCTTACCGGTTCAACGCAGGAATGTGTCGTTCTCCGCTGCTTTTTCCACTGCAGAAAGTAATCATAGTACAGACTCTGTGCCACTAGTACTACAGTACTTGCTGTATACAGCTGCAAAGAAAAAAAAACACAAATTTCTAACGGTTGCAGCGGAAATGGTGCAATCATCAACTGCTAGAACTTTGGTAAATAAACTAATGACAGTAGGAGCAGTTGCAAAGTTTGCTTAAAGTTCCAAGAATAATCAAAATCCTGAATATGAATGGTTAGAACAATTTACCAGAGCTGTGTACAACTGCGTTGGTAGCTGCACAATTAAAAAAAAAGGAATATTGTTAAAAACTGGAAAGATCAAAACAAAATGAAGGGCACACTGTAAAGCTAGGACAACCGATAACGTTCCATCCTCAATATTTAGAAATATGCAATACATAATCTTTGTCTGCCACAACCAAGTTTGGCTAAAAAGATCGATACTCATCAACTTGCACATCAATAAAAACTTTATGAATAATAAACGAAATATGTGGGGGGAAAGGCGGCAACAATGAGGCCAGATAATTATGGGTTTAGTGGTCTGTTATCTCTTTTTAAATTTGTTTTTTCTAGTCCGAGGACTTCCCAATCTCGCATAATACCAAAACTTACTAGATCTTAATATCTTATCATCATACAGAGTCCAAACTTTTGCGAAATGTTTCAAGTTTAAGATACTACAGAAGATTTATATATGTTCTCTATTTAACATTTCTTTACAACGAAAAAAGTTCGTTTTACTTTCCAAAATCATGAGATATGAAAAATGACAAGTGCTCTCGTTAAGTATATCCTATCCAGGTTAAAGAATTAAGGTTCAATTTTGGAGCTGATATTCATGCTTCATTAAGTGGTTAACTGAAGAGCATGAAGGGGTATAGGAGGAGAGCATAAAACTTACTGTTGCCGGCTCAAGAAGACAGCCAATCAGATTAAAAACATCGCTGCACCCAAAGCGAAAAAAAGTCGTAAACAAACAGGATAGGTATATGTATTGCGGTCTAAAGTAAGAAGTTGAAAATGAAGAATAAGCATACCCAGCAATCCAAGTCATCAAGAACGCAAGTGAGACACCATGGCTAGATTTGGTGCGGAAGTTGGTGATGATCTGAGGAATTTCAGCAACTCCCCAACAAACCAAGCTCACAATGCCAAACCAAAAAGATAATTCATCCTTCAGATTGCATAAACAGTCCTTGAAGTACCACTCAACCCAGCGCACACAGGGCTTTCCCTCCTTATAACAAAAAGCTACAGCCATGGACTTGCTAGTTCACACTCTTATCTATCTGCGTGAGCTCTGTTCAAGTCTTGTAATGCTAATGAGCTGAAGAGAAGAGCAGAAGACGCATTTAAAGGCCACGAGAACTTATAAAAAGTTGAATTTTCAATGGGTTAATTACACTAAACCAAACAAATTGGTACGATTTATCACTTATTTTTTCTTTTCACCACACCCATATTAATTGAGAAAATTAGCAAACCTCGTTGTCTTTTCCAAACCATTAAAACTTTACGTCTCTACTTATTTTAAAATATTAGCTAATCAGAAAATACCAAGCAGTGCTGTCTAAAATTGAGTACTTCTAATGGTAACAACGGACAAAGGGGAGCCAAACTGCAGATGCTCATCAGGTACCTTTTTACAGTTACAGTGGCACATTATGTATCTGGTAACTTAAGAATCAAAAGGGTAGCATATTCTATCAAGTCCTTCGTATCCGAGGAAGGCATGGTTTTTAGCAATGGGCATATTCTAACAATAGATGCTCTATCTAACAGACCGCTATTACCCTCAACAGACATATTTCATTCATTCACATGAGTCCAAATATTACGGCCAAAGGAAGGACAGTATGTCATGGAAATGTTGTCATCTCATATTGTACTACTTAAAAGCAATAATTTTCAAGTAACCAAACCGCGACAGCATTAACTTAGTTATCCTCATATCCTAACGTCAAGATGCAATTAGCTCATGTTAAAGATGAAATTAAAGATAAAAGATGAAGTCTAGTCGAGACAGATAAATGAACATAGACATCAAATACGACCATATAACCTTTTGAGTACATCTCACGTGGTGATCTGATCTATTCGCCACAAATCACAATCGAGCCTATCCGGAACGTTATCAGATTAACCCACTTACATTGCCCACTCCAAGGAACTCCACACACTTCCTGCAATACCTACTGCTACGCACTTCACCTCATTCTACCACTAGTTCTTATTTTCGCCTCTAAACATTAAAATCCTTAAAACAAACAATCACGGGAATGAAAACCGGAGAGCTTTTTACCTGCAAAAATATTACGCAGTGCATCCAAAAACAACTCTCAATGATCCAAACTTCAGTGTCACAATACAAGTCATTGTGAGAAATCTCTGGTAAAACATTCATCAAACAGGTGGTGGGCTCAACAAAATTGTACACTACTTACTATATATCCAAGTGACGTGTCGGAAAACCAAACACAGTGAGTCACACTCAAAATCTAAAAACACTTTAAAACGACACGACACGACACGACACCACTGGACCAAAGCCGGACAAAGAAAAATAGAAAAAATTCAAGCTTTCCATAACCTAATCCAATCAATCCCCCCCATCAAAAAAATAAATCCAATCAATCCATCATTTGAATCACTAGACGACAGAATTGACAGGAGCGGCGTCGGTTCGCCGCAAACCCAGACAAAAATGTACACGTCTTCCAATACAATCCTCACTCGTATCGATTTTGGCACACAACAGTACAAAAAGTTGTGAAATTGATAACAAAAATGTCAGTAAAAAGCAAGAGTGAGTAAAGAAAACACTCACATTGGGATGGGAACTTTTTGGTTCAGTGAGATGTCGTCGGATTGGTGTGATTGTACGTGTGGGATCGGATATGATCAACGATCTGAGAATATGTGAAGATGATGAAAATGGCAACATGCAAAGATTTACGAGGAATCGGAAGTTTAGTTTTACTGCTTGGGAGTCGGACGAGTCGAAGTGTGTTAGTGTGTTGTTTCCTTTGTACAGTGTTTGGCGGAATATTCGAGCAGGATTTTACGGCGTGGTACGATGTTGATGCACACGTGGGTTTGGGATCTCGTTGCACAATAAATCGACACGTGTGATTTTATCTATTTATTTATTTTTTGGAAATTGATAATAATGACTGGGGATTATCGGAGAAGGATGTGGAGTGGAGTTGAGCTCATCATCATTTATTTAAAATTACTTCTTTTCATTCTGATATTCTCTTCTATTTAAAATAGACAACATTAATTATTATTACAGAAAAACAAAAGAACATCGCCTAAAGAATAATAAAATTCATTGGAGTTACACTTTACTATTCACGTTTCGTTTTTGAATGGTTGAGAAAACGTGACTGAAACATTTCAATGATTTAGTGATTTTTGTTTTAGTCGGTTTTTATTCAAAGAAAATCTATCCGACTGTTTTATTTAGTTTTCCAAAATGAAAAGTTTTCATAATTATGAGAATTGTGCGAAAAATTTTCCACATTGAGCAAAGAGCGTCATATTTTATTGAACAAATAATCAACTATAATGCATTGTGAAGATTGGTAGAAACAGTCCATGCCAAGAATTGTACATTGTATAAATAGAAAAAAAAGTATATATATATATATATAGCGTTTTCAATTGAAAGTCCAAAATATTGATTTTTTAAGCTAAGTTGCTAACTTTTGAACGCCGAAGACCGTAGCTACACCGTGATTAAATTGCTAACTTAATTATATGAAACCCCATTGATAACGACTCGATAAAAAGGTCCGTGAGTAAGAAAAGAAAAAATTGATTCAGTTCATTAAGAGTTTATGATGAGATTGTCAGGTTATTTTCAAAGGTGTTCACATGATTGATTTAGCAACTTAATCATGGTGTGGCTGATGGCTACGGTACTTGCCGTTCAAAAATTCTTCTGTTATTTTTTATTTTTCCCATAATTAAAAAAATCAATAGTTTGGACCTTCGATTGGAAGTCCTCCGTAGTCGAAGCACCAATATATACTTTTCCTTACAAATATACAGCCATCTCTCGTTCTATAAATATGTTGGTATCTTTTTAATGTTGTGTGTCGTCTAATGTGCATTTTCAGGAAATAAATTTGTAAAATTGGACCGTCAAGCAATTGAATTGAAAATGAAAATTTGTGTAGTTAAGCGAAAAATAGCAACTTGGATAACTGATGCAGTTTTATTTTATGTGTTTGAAGTCAACATTGTGTTACTTTGAAAAGGGTCCAGTTATCAAAACGACGTTATTTGGATATTATTTTATTTAAACTACGTCATTTTCAAAAGACTGTTTATGAATTAACTTCACCGAGTATGAATCCATTGAATTGAACATTCACCAGTATCAAGCCCAACTATTAAACCAGGTCCCAATTAGACTACGGTCGTATTAAAAAAGCTTGTTCATAGAATTTCACGATTTCTCAGGTGGAAATAATATTTGGTAGGGTTCTCTAATGAACGGGTCGACTTGCCAAGGATCGAAAATTCTTTTGTTTATTTTTTATTTTGTCCATAATTAGAAAAATCAATAGTTTTTGACCTTCGATTGGAAGTCTTCCGTAGTCGGAGCACTATATATACGTTTCCTTACAAATATACAGCCATCTCTCGTTCAATATATATGTTGATGGATTAGGATCAGGTGCAAAACCCATATTCTTGTAAAAAATACAAAACAATCACATCCTTTGATTTTGTAAATTCAATGGATGAGATTAAGTGAAAATAAATAAATAGAAATTCAAATTGATATTAAATCAGGGTAAATATGGAATACACCATCTTTATTTCTCTCTCTTCCTATCGATTAAAAAACTCTCTCTCTCCTCTCCTCCATGAAACAATCCCAGATCTGAATCTCCATCACCCCTCTCTCCTCCCTTCTCCCCAACTCCATCATCTCTACAAAATCAAATCCACAAAAGTAATCGATCTCATCCATGGACGACGATGCCGACGACGCCGGTGCTCATCCATGGACGACGACGGCTGTGCTACGAGAGAGTTTTTTGAAAGAAAACCCATCGTTCCCTTTGATCGATGGATTCTTCTCGGAATCTCTATGTATCAACAATTTCTTCTGCTGCAAGAATTCGTCGATTTGGCTGATTGTGAGTGAATTTAAAGGGAGGCCGGATCTGATTGTGGAAAAACATCGATGAATTCTTAACGAATTATAGTCCAATTTTGACAAATTATTTATAGTTCGTCAAAATTGGACTATAATTCGTCATAAATTACGACATATTGTAGTACACTTCGACAAATAATGCTATAATTTGTCAAATGTAACTAAAATTCGTCCAGAATTTGGCAGTATCATTGTGTAATATGTCAAGGCATTTTATAATTCGTCACGGCCAATTTATAGTTCGTCATGTTCAGTTTCGAATTTTTCTTTATGAAAACTGTTGATGTGATTTTGGGTTGAGTTCCATTGATGTCGAAGATGATCCAGAGTGTGAAAAATTGAGTTCAACAAAGTTTTACTCCTTCAATTTGATCGAATTAAGTCTGATTTTTTATAATTCGTCACGGCCAATTTATAGTTCGTCATGTTCGGTTTTGAATTTTTCTTTATGAAAACTGTTGATTTGATTTTGGGTTGAGTTCCATTGATGTCGAAGATGATCCAGAGTGTGAAAAATTGAGTTCAACGAAGTTTTACTCCTTCAATTTGATCGAATTAAGTCCGATTTTTTATAATTTGTCATGACCATTTTATAGTTTGTGATGTTCAGTTTCGATTTTTTCTTTATGAAAACTGTTGATTTGAGTTTGGGTTGAGTTCCATTAATGTCGAAGATGATCCAGAGTGTGAAAAATTGAGTTCAACGAAGTTTTACTCTTTCAATTTGATCCAATTAAGTCCGATTTTTGATTTTGTAGAGATGGAGTTGGGGAGAAGGGAGGAGAGAGGGGTAATGGAGATTCAGATATGGGAATGTTTCATCGGGGAGGAGAGAGAGAGAGAGTTGGATTTTGTTTTTTTTGTGTGGTCAATTATGCCCTTTGAGTGAGTGATACACGCTCAAAATTCATTTATTAATTATTTTATTCTCATTATTTTACAGCCACATGATTATGCAAATGGATGGTTACGATGATTTTGTATTTGCACTAGATCTGGGCGTTGCACTAGATCTGGCCTCGTTGACATCTTTTTAATATTCTGTCTCGTCTAATGTGCATTTTCAGGAAATAAATTTGTAAAATTGGACCTTCAAGCAAATGAATTGAAAATGAAAATTTGTGTAGTTAAGCGAAAAATAGCAACTTTGATAAACGATGTAGTTTTATTTTATGTGTTTTAAGTCAAAACTATGTAGTTTTAAGTCAACATTGTGTTGCTTTGAAAAAGGTCAAGTTATCAAAACGACGTTGTTTGGATATTATAAACTACGTCGTTTTCAAAGACTGTTTATGAATTAACTGCACGGAATATGTATCCATTGAATTGAATATTCACCAGTAACAAGCCCAACTATTAAACCAGGTCCCAATTAGACTACAGTCATACTAAAAAAGCTTGTTCATAGAATATCCCGATTTCTCATGTGGAAATAATATTTGGTAGGGTTCTCTAACGAACGGGGTCGACTTGCCAAGGATCGGGTTATGTCTGTCAAACTATGTCTAGTGGAGGCCGTGGTTAGCTTGAGAGGATTTTATCAGTCTTAGAACCACTTAGAGCATCCCATCATGATCAAAAAAACTATGTCATCCATCTCTCTCATACTTTTTCTCTCTCATCTAATCATCATCATGACCAAATCAATCACATGCACCCTACTCATGATAAAAAAAGAGTTTATCATCAGTCTCTCTCATCACTACATAAATTATAGAGCTCAAAAAATTACAAATATTAAGATTAATAAAAATATATCAAAGTGTATATCATTTTATAGAGCTCAAAAAATTACAAATATTGGTATTTATTTTGATTTTTTTACTTTGTAATTTAGAAGATATATTCGTTGCAAGATCAAAATAAAAACTGTACTATTTCTTACATTGGACACGTGTCGCGTCGCGATTAGTTCACGTCTCATGATCAAATCCATTTTTTTGATTATGAGATGATCTTTTTTACAAAAAAATCATGGAATGATCAAAACTATAATAAAAAAAATCACGGTGGGGTGCAAGTTTTTTTATCATGTCTCATGATACTTTTCTATGATAAAAAATATCATGGTGGAGGATGCTCTTAGGGTGTGATACTTTATGGTTTTGGTTGGGCTCAAATTGAGCGAGGTCCGTGCAATGAAGTGCACGGTCTATAGTTGAATTTTCTTTTATCTCACATCAATACATTAAGAAAATAAAAATAAAAATCGAACATGGAGCTTCAAAAGACTCACAAAATTTTGTAAAGATTCATTCAAACTAATTCTAGTTGCATGTTTGATGCTTCTTATATAATCTTTTTTGTTGTTGAAAGTTTATACAATCTAAATTCTATCAGTTACATGGATATCTTTAATGAATATTTTACCTTTTCAATGCGTATAGGTTTCACTTCGTTATGCTTTATGCATATGAGGAGTGTTCAAATGAGGCACCCCAAATTAGAATGAGGCAAGTGACGCACGATCTGAGCCACACATCTAAATTCATGTGCTTTGTGGATGCGCCACGTGTCTCACTACCAAAATCCTGCACTATTCAAAAAGCAAAACACTATTCCGGTACTATTCCCTGCCACATCAACAAAATGAGTGGATCACAATGTGTCTCACATGCCTCATTCTACCAACCCTGCCTCAACCGAGTGCTCCCCTTATGCGTATAATCTAAAAATCAATGTTTTATGCTTTCGCTTCGTTATGATGGTGTAAGTGATATGGTGGAGGGTCCACCCAATGAGGCATGAGGACAAATGGATCAGCAAACTATTTATTTGTTCACGTAAGTTTATTTTATCGGACTGGTCCCGACTGAAATATTTTCCAACTTTCAGTCCTCTATGTCGACTTTTATCAAACAAAAAAACTTCAATATCACGTGTTGGGCGACCTAGAGACTCCTAAACTCTTCAAAATAACGAATACAACAAGAAATAACTAGATGGAATAAAAATGAGACATTATTCAATACACATTTTAATAAATGAATATCCATTATGATCATGAGAAGTAAAATTTTATAAAAAAAATGAAAATATATCAGAGGATTTCGTAGGAACAAAAGAAAAAACAGGGCTGGAGGACAGGACATGACTCAAGCTTATGATAGGTCGTAATGAACTAGATGGTTGGGTCGGGCGTAGAGGTGGCGAAATGGGCGTAGAGATGGCAAAACGACGTCGTTCAAGTGTTTAAGTTTTTTTTGAAAGAGCTTACAACCAAGACGCAACACCACATTAGAACTAGATGAAACAGCTAGGAAACACAGAGAAACAGAAAACGTAATCCATGGGGAGGTCGCCCAACCCTAAGCTGCCATTAAACCGCTCATAGAAGGTGTTCCGAGATCTGAAACGCCACCATGGCCAAAAAGAAGAAGCCGCTCGACGACCAACTTCAAAACTGCAATGACGCACCGGCCACATTCTTCAAATTGCTCAATAAAGATAACTGGCTGCAATGCCAAAGTGAACGATGTGGCCGTGACAGCGGCCACAAACACAGCAGCAGCCAAAACAACAGATCTCCTGAGAATGAACGTCATCGCGCCCTTCGAAATCAGCAGGAGTCTAACTCCTGAGATTAAAAATACGAAAGCCTAAAATACTAAAAAACTAAAGGTTAAATAAAGTGACAACAGGTCGTCATCAAGACGACAAACACAAGCTCCAAAAAGGCCATTGAGTCGCACAATCGCCAGCTTGCCCAAAACCATGGATGGAACCACATTTGTCTTGGGTGACACTTGTCACCCCCAAGATTTTTCAACTTTTTTTATTGCATAGTTATATTGATATTTAAATGAAGATATTAGTTTAGTTTAATATTTATTTGTTAAATTTATGTTATGTTAATTTAATTTATGTTAATTTATGTTATGTTATGTTAATTTATGTTATGTTAATTTATTTTAATTTATTAAAATTTATACCAACCTAACATTACATCATCATGATCATCACCATCATCACCATCATCATCATGTCATCACCATCATCATCATGTCACCACCATCATCACATCATCATCACCATCATCATCATGTCAACATCTTGTAACCATCATCATCATGTCAACATCTTGTAACCATCATCATCATGTCACCATCATCACATCATCAAGTCACCATCATCACATCATCATCATGTCACCATCGTCATCATCATCATGTCATCACCATCAACATCATCATCATGGCATCATCATCATCATGGCATCATCATCATCATGGCATCATCATCATCATCATCATGTCAACTTGTCGTCAGCATCATCATGTCATCATCATCATGACATCATCATGTCATCACCATCATCATCATGTCACCATCATATTCACATCATCATGTCAACATCATGTCATCACCATCAACATCATCATCGTGTCATCATCACCATCATCATACCATCATCATGTCATCACCATCATCATGTCAACTTTTCGTCAGCATCATCATGTCATCATCATCATGTCATCATCATCATGACATCATCATACCATCATCATGTCATCACCATCATCATGATCATCATGTCATCACCATCATCATATCATCATCACCATCATCATCATGTCAACATCATGTCATCACCATCAGCATCATGATGATGTCATCATCACCATCATCATGTCATCATCATCATCATGTCAACTTGTAATCATCATCATGCCATCATCATGTCATCACCATCACTATTCATCATAGTACTGTTCATCATAGTACTATTCATCATCATCATCTCACTATCATCATCATATTACTGTTTATCATATTACTATTCACCATCATCATCATGTCATCATTATCATATTACTGTTCATCATATTACTATTCACCATCATCATCATGTCATCATTATCATATTAGTATTCATCATTACTATTCATCATAGTACTGTTCATCATATTACTATTCATCATCATCATCTCACTATCATCATCATATTACAGTTCATCATATTACTATTCACCATCATCATCATGTCATCATTATCATATTACTATTCACCATCATCATGTCATCATTATCATATTACTATTCACCATCACCAGCATGTCATCATTATCATATTACTATTCACCATCACCAGCATGTCATCATCATCATATTACTATTCACCATCATCATCATATTACTATTACTATTCATCATCATGATGATGATGATGACATGATGGTGATGATGATGATGACATGATGATGATGGTGGTAATATGATGATGGTGGTAATTTATGTTATGTTAATTTATGTTATGTTATGTTATGTTAATTTATGTTAATTTATGTTATGTTATGTTAATTTATATTAATTTATGTTATGTGGTGATAAAATGGTTTATATAATACACATTTAAAGCCCAGAAAACAGGCCCCTAGTCTAATGTTTATAAGTCTGTTTTTATGGGGATATAAGTGTGTTTTGGATAGCCATACATGATGGTTTTTGGAAATCATGATTTATGTTGTTTTGACTTTCAAACTTTACCGGTGCGGATTTCAGGAATTAGAATTTGTTAGTTTGTACTAAGAGTCAATTATATTAAATAATTAAATTAATTGAACTCTATAACTGTATAAAGAACTCACGTTAAAGTTGGAAATTTATGTTGGAGTTTGTATTCGAGTCAATTACATTATGATTTTATGATTTTATTTTATTTTTTAGATGAAAACGTCAACTACTAATCCATTTTTAGAAAATAAATTAAAATATTGATTGAATGAATATGCCAAAGAGTTTTGTTTTTGTAAAAAAAGAAAATAGTGAAGAGTGTATCTCGCAACAAAATGATAGATTTCTTATCGGATTGTTTGGTTATGAACATCAAGAAAAATAATTGAAATGTTTAGCGCTAATTCAATCATAAATAATTTTTGTGGCATGGTAGTAAAATATTGTCCGTTAATTTTTATTTTTTTAAAATTTCATTAATTGTATTTTGTTTGTCACCCTCTGTCATAATTCCTGGGTCCGTCCCTGCCCAAAACGTCCACCAAACGAGTAGCAAGTTTACCCAACAAAACGCAGCATCGATGAAAAATCGAATGGTGAAGAAATTGCCACGCCATACCAAATCCAATATTTTTTTGATAAAATACCAAATCCAATATATGAATACACTAGAAATTGAAAGCTTCACTTGTCCGTCTCTCCAGCGAAGACGGTTGCAAAATCCGATTTTATTGTCAGCGAGAAAAATTGAGAAGAGCAAAGCTTAATGGATTAATGGTTGGTTAATGGATTAAGCCATTTAATCCTTTATTAATGGATTGTTAATGGATTTGGATTAATTCAATTCTTTAAGTAAATGGATAGATAACGGATGTATTTTCATGGATGGTTACCGGACGGATAATGAATTATGGATAAATTTGCCACTTCTAATAACTAGTTTGTAAATATTGTAAATCGCAAATTGCATTAGAGAAATTACGACCAAAATATCTAGTTCACCATTTTATTTCGTCCATAGCCGGTTGAAGAGTATTTGGTGCACCATTTTATCTGAAGATTACTTAAGAAAAAAATGGATGAAATAGTACTTCTATTAAAATGGATCTAAAAAGCATACACGAGCCGAAATAATCTTTTTTTTCTTTATTTTTTAAAAGTGGCTTGTTTGGTTTGAATGCCAACTAATTAAAATTCATTTATATTTAAAATTGTATTTTTTTTCAATAAAAGACGATTTTATTGAAGCAACGGCCACACAACCACAAAACAGACTAACCACAGAACACTAAACTAACAACAAACGACACCACCTGTTGAGCACCCACTAACACCACCTCCTGAACACTGCTCAAAGACAAACCAACCCACAAGAAGCACAATTACACAATGTCAGCTAAATTCTTGTCAACAAACCAATTGTAAACTGTACTCCCTGCTTTGCTATTTTTAATCAACTCTATTTTATACAAAATGAGCTTCCAAATACGCCTTTTTAACTCCTCCGGTGAAGAGGCATCTTCCATAAATTGTTTCTTGCTCTCCAATTCTCGTATATGGCTGCATTAATGATAAAATAAGCAACTTTCTTCTCCGCACTGCAACCCCAAGAATAACCTTGCATCCTGATGAGTCGTATTTATACGACTCGTCGAGTCAACTAATCCCATCTATTTCAACACTTTATTATGCGAACGTTTACTTTTTAGTATGGTTTTGCATCTCAGGTGTTTCGGAAGCTCTAGGAGGAAACGCGCATTAAAGACGACATTTTATGCCGAAAACATCACAATGACAGATCGGACCTTTGGACGCTCGCCGGAGTTCTGGGAATGAACCGCTGATACAAAAAAATACAAGCCACGTGTCGTTGCGTAGGTAAATCAATTCCCTACAACTCTCTAGTTCACACCGAGAGCAGCCGAGGTCATATAGAAGGTCAAATCCAGAGTCGAAGACAGAACTGGCGCGCAGAAGGAGGACCGCAACTCAGTGGGAATCGCGTTTTGCCTTAACGTTAGCAACAACGATAATGTCAAAGGAAAACGCACCACTAATGTTAAAGGAAAACGCGGCTGACGTCAGCAGCCCGTTTTGATGACATCAGTGAGCCGAAATCTGATAATTCAAGGTCAAAAATGGATTTAGAAACTCAATTTGATAATTCAACCCAAAACCAAACTTAGAAACTCAATTTTGCTATAAATAAGAGGCTTGGGTTAGAGTTTCAATCATCCATCATCCATCAATCAATTCATTCTACGAAGAGGAGGCAGCTCTGGAGAGGAGACGAAGCTTTCGACGAAGAGAAGAGATTTTCCTACTTTTAATTATGCGTCTTTTCATGATTATGTGTAGCTAAATCCTTAATTCAGTTTAGGGTTTCACATATTGTGACGTTTGTTTTGAGACTTTGTTCTTAATGCTATTTCATGTTTTACTAGTTCTTGTGCTTATCTTATGAATTAACTTGTTAGATTAAGTGGAAGCTTTGTCGCAAAGCTTAATTGAGCAATTAATTCTTATCGTTAATATCTACTGAAAACTTTGTCGTAAAGGTAGATCGTAACACCTAGGCTAAATAATACCTTTGTCGGATTATTAAGTTTAGGAAAGAACTAGAAGTCCAACACCTTTGTCGGGTTAGATTGTGGCGTATCACCTTTGTCGGGATACTTGGGTTGTTACCTTTGTCGAAATGACCACACTTAGAAACATGAAATTAGATATTTAGCAGTCGATGATAAACATTCAGTTGAAACCCTAAGCTGAATATTCTCTCTGATCGAATTCTTCTTTGTTATTTTCTCTTTTGCACTCTTAATTGCTAAAAACCCCCTTTCTTTAATTGTTTTCAGGAACAACTTCAACAACCAGCTCTCTTGGGTTCGACCCTGCTTGCCGCTACACTAGCTTTAGCAGGAGATTATACATTATTAAATTTGACGCGTCAGACGATGCGCGTCAAATTTTGGCGCCGTTGCCGGGGAGCTGCGCTTTGGTGAAGTTGTTTCTTTTTATTTTTATTTTCTGTTTTTTATTTTTATTTTATTTAGATATTTTTTGTGCTTCACCACTCGTTCATGATGTCTCGTGCATGTAGCGAGATTGACGGTGAAGATGATGAGGAAGATGAATATGATGGAAGCAAGGTTAAGTTTTGGATGATTCGGTGTTTCCCCAAATTTGGAGGTGCCATCGGAGAAGACTCCGTGACACATGTAAAAACGTTTCACTCTGTCTGCTGCCGCATAAAGCCTAAGGAAGAGTCATTGGAGAGGTTTAAGTTAAAAATATTTATCTTTCCTTTAACTGACTCTGCAAGATCTTGGTATTACTCATCAGATGCAGATTGTGAAAGTGATTATGTGGAGCTACGAGCCCGATTTCTTAAGAAGTTTTCTCCGCCATCCCTTCGATTTGAAGTTCGCAAGAAAATTTCTACCATTGAGCAATTCCAGGACGAGACATTATATGAGTACTATTTGCGCTTCGATGACCTTCAGGGAAGCTGTCCACACCATGGATTCACATATTTATTTCTTCTTGAGAGCTTCCTTGATGGGATGAATCCACTAGAGTGTGCTATGCTTGATGCTGCAGCAGGAGGGTCAGTACTGAATTCAGACATTTGTGATGCCTGTGACCTGATAGATGATGTGGCACAGAGATTGAGACGAGGCCAGCTGCACAAAACAGATGATAAGTCACCGACAGTAGAAGCTGATTCAGTGCAGATCGTGCACGACACCGCATTGGCCATGATGGACGAATCGGGTGCAGAAAATGATGAAAACGAGTCAGAGTCAGTGCGGATCGCGTCTGAAGAAGACATTAGCTCGACGCTAATGCCTGAAGCGAACGTGCCTATAATGTTAAGGCCGAACGCACCGATAACGTCTACAGCAGACGCGACCCACGCTGATAGCCAACCTAGAACTGACCCTTCTCCTTCGTTTCCTGTGCAGGTGACAGCTCCCGACGACCATGTGATCGATAATGATGAGCTGGAAGATGAGTTGGAGGCAAGTCATGAGTCGGAAGAGCCAATGGTGGAACGCCTACGTTCTACGAGTCAAGCAGCACCACTTGAAAAGTGTAAGGACCCAGGTGCCTTCACAATCACCCGTGATGGTGACTCTTATGTTTTGCAGATGGGAGATGCTAGAGATAATGATCCTCCAACACCTATTTTGGGACGACCATTCCTCCTTGCTACTAAAACCAAGATTGACATGGACACAGGCTTGTTGTCACTTGCGTTTGGTGGAAAGACATCAGATTTTTATATTTATAAGGATGATGACCATTCATACATGAAGAAGCGACCAAGACATGACACGTTTGGATGGAAACCAGGATGGAGAGACATGAGAGCACCACTAGATGAGGGCTATGAGCAACACAAAGGAGTAGAGAAATTTGACCTCAAACGCCCATGTGATCCTAACTTGTGATCCCTTAAGAGGTATCGTCGAGCCAACGACGTAAAACAAAGGCGCTCACAGGGAGGCAGCCCGGCAAAATTTTTGTTTTTCTCGTTTTTATTTCATTTTATGTTTGTTTGAGTCTTGAGTCATGTTTTTCACAAATTTTTTTTGGGAAAGAAAAACGTTTTTATGCAGGAAACAGGTGACACTCCGAGAGGATCGCGGCTCACGAACATTTTATTCACCGCGCCCACAAGCCATTTTAAATGGCTAAAGTGTTCTTCAGGCACGGTGTAATCCCTGCTTCAGGCGCGATTAACCATCGACCAGCGTTGATTGACTCATTTGACCAGAATTCTCATCTTCACACGACGAAACGAGGGGAGTACAAGTTCACTTTGATCTCTTCTTTTCCTTATGTTTGTGTGTCTTGCATGGTTGTGTCTTTAAATTTAAGTCGTACCGTGAGGACACGACTTTTTTCTAAAGTGTGGGGGTGGGAGAGTGACGGATGCACAGTCGTCGTGTGCAAAAGTCAAGAATAAATTTATAAGTCCGCTACTCACGACTTCACTACTGGGTAGAAAGTGGTAAGTAGGGGTCGAACCCAAGGAAATTGGTGGATTAGTTGTTCTTTAATGAAGCTTATGCATAAATTAAATGCGATTTGGGTTGGGTTTGAGTGTGCTTTGAGAACTGAAAGTAAATTACAACAGTTGATAATGGACTGTAAGGAAAGGATTCGGTTTCAGGGGCCTTGTATCATATTTTCGTTTATCATTGACCTCTAATGATCATACTAAGTGTTCAAAAGTGTATCAAGGCTATTTCAAGCACTTGATTTGCCACACTGTCTAGCCTATTTCAAGGTCATAGAGCACTTGTTCTATTTAGACTAGCACCCCATTTCAAGGTATACTAGCCTATGTGCATCCATTTGATCAATCATTTCCGATCAATCCAAATGGTGTTTTAAAGAGGTCGAACTCCTCAGATAAGCTTTGCCATTTCAAGCATCCACTTACCCGAGTATGTTCACGAACCCCACGGAAGAGTTTTGCCATTTCAAGCATCCACTCAACCTTGGAAGTTCTAACCTAATATGTGGCACATAGAACAAGTTTTGAACACAGAGAGGCACTAAGCGAAGGGTCTAAAACATTGTATGATACAAGTACACCCCTTCAACCGAATGAAGGGTTTAGCTACGAATATTCATGGAACAGGATATCATAGCTAAGTGCGTTGAAAAGTAAAGTACTTTGAAAGACAGTAAAGTAAAGAAGAGAATACTTACAAAAACCGTTGAAAGTGCTAAAGCTTCGATTCCAAAGTAAAGTGATTACATGATTGTGCTCTCAATCTAGAGAGATAAGTGATTTGTGATTTTGGAATGTGTAGAGAGATGAGCTCTCCACACTTTGGGATGCATTACAAAGGGAAGGGAAGATGTCTATTTATAGGCTAAGGGGATGAAGAGATGTGGAGGAGATGAGACCACATGGCACAAGATGGGAGGAGCTCACAAAAGCCATCGGGAAGGATCTAGATCCATAACACATGGCATGAGATGGGGAGGGGAGGAGATTAGCCGCCCCATGTGGTGTTTCCATGGCAAAAAGCCGCCGGTCACATGGCAAGGGGGAGTGAATGTGAGTTTTGTGATCTCATCCACAAAAGCCATCGGTCCATTTCAACTCCGGACTGACTCTGGATGCTCTTCGGTTGGACTTGTTTTGAGTGATTCCACATCAGGATCATGAAAGTTGTACAGTCGGAATCTGGTCGTGACTTGGAATGACTCGTACTTCATTTTCAGCTTAAAAACTCCTCCTTAGCCTGTATTCCCTCTAGACTTCAAAATACCCTGTAGATAAATATCGGAACTAACAAGCAAAAGTTAAATAGACAAAGAGTCTAATTTGGTGGGTTTAACTGTGTTTATGATTCATACAATTATGGTCCATCAGAGAGTCAGTCTGTTGTGTCAGCACATTTATTTTTCTTACATATGCACTGTGTCAGCACGTTTCCCTTTTAAAAAATTGGAAGTATGAATTTCTCTCTATTTCTTGGATATGCAGTATTGGATTTTGATGATGTGAAATAGATGAGCTGATTAGACGAGTTTCTCTCGTGAAATTTGAATTGTGTGACTACATGTGAATTTAAACCACTACGTGTCCTTTGAGTTGAGATAAACAGGGATGTGGAGTTGATAGAAATGTCCTCGAGAGACTTGACGAAGCATTCAAAGGACCGAATTTCGAGTTATATGGTTATGTGGATATCGTGGAGGCTAGCACTTCGAGATTTTATGGTTCAGAGTTAGCTCTGCCACTACAGCATTTATGTAGGTAGGCAGGATCGGAAAACAGACCGTCCTATCTCTAGTTAAAAGTAACCCAAAAAATAGGTGGTGGGCCCCCATCTTGACTCGTGTCAAAAAGGTCGAGGATGAGAAAGAGCGAGGAGGTATTTCCATATGCTCGCGGGCGATGATTTGACCTCCTTTAAACGAAAAAGAAAAAAAGGACAGGCAATTCACAATAAAGGAGCAAAGCTTAAGAAAAAATCAGCCACATTGTGAAGTTTCATACAACAAAAAGAGAAGTATATCATTCATGCATCAAGAGCCAAAGGCCAAAGCAAGTCACTACAAAAGCTGTCCAACAAAAAAAGAAGAAAAAGAACTCAAAACCTTGAATCTTGAACGAATCACGTGCAAGAAAAAGCAATGAAGTATAACCATATAACTAGAGTTCGGGACAGCGAGTGCAGATCATGGGTCTAAAGAGGACTATCTCCCAGTCATCCGAATTGATTTGGATTTCAGCTCAAAGGTAACATGTATCAAGTTTATTCCATGTTGAGCATGATGATTTTAGTAGGGATTGAGTTATGCATCGAAAAGCGAGTCTAGACTAGCAACTCATATTCATGTAGCATTATCTAAGACGTCGAAAATTGTGGTGTTACATTTATTTTCCTTCTATGACTTAGTTCTTGTTCGGGACGAACAAGTTTAAGTGTGGAGTGGTTTGATGAGTCGTATTTATACGACTCGTCGAGTCAACTAATCCCATCTATTTCAACACTTTATTATGCGAATGTTTACTATTTAGTATGGTTTTTGCATCTCAGGTGTTTCGGAAGCTCTAGGAGGAAACGCGCATTAAAGACGACATTTTATGTCGAAAACATCACAATGACAGATCGGACCTTTGGACGCTTGACGGAGTGCTGGGAATGAACCACTGATCAGAAAAATACGAGCCACGCGTCGTTACATGGGTGACTCAATTTCCTACAACTCTCTAGTTCCACCGAGAGCATCCGAGGTCATATAGAAGGTCAAATCCAGATTCGAAGTTGGAACAGGCGCGCAGAAGGAGGACCGCAACTCAATGGGGATCGCATTTTGCCTTAACGTTAGCAACAACGCTAATGTCAAAGGAAAACGCGCCACTAATGTTAAAGGAAAATGCGGCTGACATCAGCAGCCCATTTTGATGACATAAGCGAGCTAAAATCTGATACTTCAAGGCTAAAAACGGATTTAGAAACCCAATTTGATAATACAACCCAAAACCAGACTTGTAAACTCAGTTTTGCTATAAATAAGAGGCTTGAGTTAGAGTTTCAATCATCCATCAATCAATTCATTCTACGAAGAGGGAGGCGGCTCTGGAGAGGAGACGAAGCTTTCGACGAAAAGAAGAGATTTTCCTACTTTTAATTATGCGTCTTTTCATGATTATGTGCAGCTAAATCCTTAATTCAGTTTAGGGTTTCGCATATTGTGACGTTTGTTTTGAGACTTTGTTGTTAATGCTATTTCATGTTTTACTAGTTCTTGTGCTTATCTTATGAATTAACTTGTTAGAATAAGTGGAAGCTTTGTCGCAAAGCTTAATTGAGCAATTAATTCTTATCGTTAATATCTACTGGAAACTTTGTCGTAAAGGTATATCGTAACACCTAGGCTAAATAATACCTTTGTCGGATTATTAAGTTTAGGAAAGAACTAGAAGTCTAACACCTTTTTCGGGTTAGATTATGGCGTACCACCTGAGTGAACTTCATGGGAGAGCCAAACAACTCCATACTTGACACAATAACTCTCAGTTCCCCATATCATAAGCTTTGATGATATCCAGTTTAACCATGTAGCTTTTGCTAACATTTTTATGCTTATTGATGAGTCGTATTTATACGACTCGTCGAGTCAACTAATCCCATCTGTTTCGACACTTTATTATGCTAACGTTTACTTTTTAGTATGGTTTTGCATTTCAGGTGTTTCGGAAGCTCTAGGCGGAAACGCGCATAAAAGACGACATTTTATGCCCAAAATCATCACAATGGCAGTTCAGACCTTTGGACGCTCGACGGAGTGCTGGAAATAGACCGTTGATCAGAAAAAAACGAGCTATATGCTGCTGCGTAGCCTACTCAATTCCTTACAACTCTCTAGTTAACACCGAGAGTCACCGAGGTCATTTTGAGGGTCTAATCGAGAGCCGAAGTCAAAACAGATGCGCAGAATGGATGATCTGTCTCCGAGAGGATCGCAGACACTGTTCACTTTATGAACAGTACCTGCGGACGCTAAAATGAACAGTACCCGCGGAGCTAAAATGTACATGGTCCGCGGAGATGACGTCAACGACGCGTTTTGATGACGTGAGTGAGTCTGAAAATTAGAATTTTCAGCCCAAAACAGACTTGGAAACCCTATGTTTTGCTATAAATAAGATCTTTGGGTTAGGGTTTCCATGATCATCTCATATTCTACGAAGACCAAGACGGCTCTAGAGAAGACGCAAACTTTCGACAAAAGAGAAGAGGTTTTCCTACTCTTAATTATGTGTTTTTCCATAATCATGTGTAGCTAAACCTTTAATTCAGTTTAGGATTTCAATCATTGTGACTACGTTTTGAGACATTATTTTTAATGCTATTTCTTGTTCTCTAGTTCTTGTGCTTAATTTCAAGGATTGAATTGTGAAGCTAAGTGGATACTTGACATGGTAAAGCTTAGCCGAAAAATTCAGCCCCTATCGTCATACTTGTTTGAGACTTACCCGTAAAGACAAGTAGGAACACCTAGATTCGATAGTGCCTTTCCCAGATTATTGGTTTTAGGAGAACTAGAAATCTAATGCCTTACCCGGATTAGATTGTGGTGTATTGCCTGAAACGGAATACTTTGGGTTATAACTTGAAACAGAGTAACCACACTTAGAAACATGTAATTAGATTATTAGCAGTCGATGATAAACATGTCACAATAGAAACCCTAAGCTGAATACTCTATCTGATTGGAATATTTTGCTCTTTTCTCTCTTGCACTCATTATTGCTCTCAAATCCTCCTTTTTAATTGTTTTTTAGTAACAGCTTCAGCAACACCAGCTCCCTTGGGTTCGACCCCGCTTGCCACTAGATAATCTCACTCAGGAAAATATAAATATTAAATTTGACGCGTCAGACGACGCACGTTAAATTTTGGCGCCATTGCCAAGGAGCTGCGCTTCGGTGAAGTTGTTTCGTTTTTTTATTTTAATTTTTTTCTTCTATTTTTCTGTTTTTCTATTTTCTATTTTTTATTTTATCTAGTTATTTTGTGTGCTTCGCTACTTGTTTGCAAAGTCTATTGCAGGTAGCCAGGTTGGTACTAACGACAACAACAACGAGATCGACGAAGTTGTAAATGATCAGATGGAGCCATACGAGCCGACAATGAGGGAGCTGTTTGCTCCTAACTTTCAAAATCAGCCATGGTGCATCTACGAGGGGCCAGAATTAGATGCTATAGAGATCAAGACTGCGATAGTGCATTACCTACCGAATTCTCAGGGCGACAAGGAGAGTCTGCCACCAAGCATCTATAGAGCCTTCATGGCATCTGCCAGACTCTGCGACCTTACAGAGTTTCAGTGGAGAATTTTAAATTAAAAGCTTTCCACTTTTCTTTAACTGACATGGCTCAGACTTGGTTTTTGTCTCTTCCTCCAGGCAACATCATGATATGGGACCAGATGCAAAAGAAATTTCTTGAGAAATACTACCAAGCAGCCAAGGCAGGACAAGTACGTAGACAGCTGCAAGATCTCAGACAGGGGCCTAATGAGTCGATGTATGACTATTTGGAGAAGTTCAATGCCTTGGAGCAGAGCTGCTGTAACCTAGGACTTCCTGAGAAGTTGGTGATCGAATACTTGCTGGATGGGTTGAGACCACTCAACAGGATGCTGCTAAATGCCTCAGCTGGAGAAACCATCATGAATCTGTCCCCAGCTGGAGTGCGAAAGATTATTGCTGAGGTGGCCGAGAATGCTAGATTCAGAGAAGAGGCCAGCAGGTAGGAGGAGTTCAGAAGAACTAGAAGCGTTGCAAAGGCTGAGACCCCATCAAATCAGATGACTGAGGAGATTAAACAGATGAAGGAGATGGTGCAGAAGCTCATGATGAATCAGATGGTCCAGGTGAAGCCTTGTGAGTTTTGCGGTGCAACGAGTCATAAGACAGATGCTTGCCCCAGTTTACAGGAGGATACACAGGCCAATGTCAATGCAGTGGGTGAATTCCAACATTACAACCATCATGCACCCCAGCAGCCTCAGCAGCAGTACTATCGCCCACCATATCCTCAGCATCATAGTAGCTACAATAACCAGAGTCAATACCATCAGAGGGGTTAGAGCTACAATCAAGCAGGCCCTAGTAATCAGAGTAGTAGCAAGTCTCTAGAGGATATAGTGAAGGAGCTGGCAGCTAGCACCCAACAGATAGCCACCACCGTGCAACAAAATCAGGTGAAGAACGATTCAGCGTTGGTAGAGCTGTCCAAGCACATGTCCTAAATAGCCCAGACCAATTCCGAGCTGAAGAGAGATCTAGGAAAGCTACCGTCGCAGACAGTGCCTAACCCGAGGGGAAATGTCAGTGCCATGGCAGTTATGGGTGCAAAACAAGTAGACAACGGAGAAAAAGTGTCCGAATCAGAGAGGATCGCGGATGCTGTTCACTTTAACGTCACCCGCAACCAGTTAAAAGACACTCAACCCGCGAAAATAAACTGCAAAGGATCCGCGACTAGTTCATCATCCGCGGATTTTGAACATTTACACAGCGCAGGTGATGACCATTTTATTGGTCCACGGATGGAACACTTAAAAGTGTTCTTCACCCGCGACCTTGTCTGAGGTGAATTTACAAATTGATCCTCCTTTACCGTTTTCTATGTAGGTAATAGCTCCTAAAGACCATATGATCGACAAGGATGAGCTAGAAGGCAGATTGGAAGCGAGGCATGAGAAAAACAACCCAACGATGGAGCGCCCACTCGCTACGAGTAATAAAGCACGGCTTGGAAAGAGTAAGGACCTAGGTGCCTTCACAGTCACCTGTGGTATCGGTGAGACTCAAATACCTCACTGTTTAATTGATTTGGGGGCTACCATTAACGCTATGCCATACTCTTTATATTGTTTTTTGAGACTTGGTCCATTAAAACCTCATAAACTGTTGGTAGAGTTAGAAGATAAATCTTGTATTCGTCCTGTTGGTTTGCTAGAGGATCTAACCCTACATGTAGGTGACCTTGTTGTTCATGCAGACTGTTATGTTTTGCAGTTGGGAGATGCTAGAAACGACTATCCTCCATCACTTATTTTGGGACGTCCATTTTTCTTTGCCACTAAAACCAAGATTGACATGGACACATGCTTGTTGTCACTTACGTTTGGTGGCAAGACATCCGATTTTTATATTTACGAGGATGATGACCGTCCATGCACGATGAAACCACCGGACATTGTGCACACACCATATCTTGGTGCCCTATCTTCTGACCTACTAGACGAGATTTGTTGTGGAGCTAGACCAGTAGCTCTGAGCATAGTGTCCTCGCAAACTCAGGAGGATGGAAGGCGAACCCGCCTGATCGATGGAGAGGAGATGATGAGCCGTATTTATACAACTCATCGAGTTAACTAATCCCACCAATTCCGACACTTTATCGTACAAACAGTTACTTCTTAGTGTTGTTTTGTATTTCAGGTGTTTTGGAAGATCTAAGAGGAATCGCGCTTAAAAGACGGCATTTGGTGCCAAAAACATCGCAAGGCAGTTTTGGCCACTCTGGCCCGAGCAGGACCAGGCAACGCCCGAGAAACCACAGGTCCCAGTCGAGCAGTCTAGCACACAAATCAAGTCGCTCGTGCAAACGAGCTGATCTGACAATTCCGACTCGAGCAAGTCGAATAATGTCACTAAACCAAGGAGAACGCCCGAGCAGATTGGCAGTTGGCTCAATTCCAAAGGTCCTGCGTGCGCTGATAGGCACCAAAACCAAGTTGCTCGACCAGACGGGCGAATCTAGAAAATCCAGCTCGACCAAGTTGTTCAAAATACCCAAAAATTTGGACGATCTCACTTCCCAGACAAAACGCCCGAGTGAAACCAGCCCATGCCCGAGAAGTGCCTAGTTCCAGACCGAGCCCACCCGAGGCAACCTGAGTCAAGACCGGCCCAAGCCGAGTTCAAGGCCACCATTCTCGGCTCATCATCTCCTCCTTGCGTGGCGGTTTAGGAAGTTTCTAGAAGACTTGTCGGCAAAGTAAACTTGCAAGTTAAGTTTGCTTGCAAGCCAAGCAAAGTCGGTTTTAGGACATGTTTCCTAAAACCGTTTATGGATGATGGAGCGTATTTATACGAGTCATCGAAGAAGTTAAACCCACCAAATTGGACACTGTCTTAACAACGTTTACTTGTTAGTTCCATTTTTGTTCTACAGGCTATTTTGAGGTCTAGGGAAGAAACAAGCTTAAAAAGGGAGATTTATGCTAAAAATGGATTACAAGTGGTTTGTGCGAGCGCATGGCCCCAGCCGAGAAGGACCAGGCCCCAGCCGGGCCTCCAAGGTCCAATTTCAAGTTATCCGGGCCAAACATCAAATCTGACAATTCCGCCTCGACCAAAATGTTCCAAATGGAAAATAAGGTGGAAGATGTCGAGATACCAAGAGCGACGCACGATCCATTTGGCAATTGGCTCAGTTCCAAGAAAAAGCCCCGCGCGCTGATGGACCAAGACCGAGTTGCTCGAGCCAACCTTCACATCTTCAAATTCTGGCTCGACCAACTTGTTCCAAATATCAAAGGACTCCGACAATATCAAATTCCAGACAAAACGCCCGAGGAAATTCGACCATGGCCCAAGAAAACCACCAAGAACCAGTACCGGACGAGGTACGCATTTTACCAGACGAGGTACGCATTATCGCCCAAGCACGCCCGAGACCAGCGCTGGACCCCAACTTCAACTCAGGCCACCACCTTGCTCCGACCACCATGCTCCGGCCAGTCACCACCTTTCTCCGACCACCAAGCTTCGGCCAAGTCAAACCAAGTAGGAGAAGACTAGTTGCCCTTTGGGACAATCTAGTTCAACTTCAACTAAGTGTCCTTTGGCTCAAACCAACTAGTTCAACTTTAACTAAGTGTCCTTTGGCTCAAACCAACAAGTGCAACTTCAACTAAGTATCTTTTGGCTCAACCAAGGCTCAACTAGAGGCGGTGGAAGAGAAGAGGAGAGCTTGAGGTGGCAAAAACCGATCCAAAGGGTTTCCTTGGGATATTTTCAAGTCCAATGCCTTAGCCCCTAAGTTCCCTCCTCTATAAATACAAGGCTCATGCCTTAGAAATCAATGTCTTCATGTCCCTTGTTCGAAGTCCATGGTCCTTAGTCCTTTGTTCGAAATCCACACCACAAGTTAGCTTAGTTTTCTCTTGTTTCGCATTATCATCACCATCATCTCGAATCTCTCTAGAAATCCATACACAAACCTTGTAAACACTTTGCTATTGAAGATTCCAAGTTGTTCTTGAGTTCGGGTTTGATCTTGTTACTTTCAACGTCTTTCTACTCTTTCTCGTATTTACTTTCGAAAAGCTTTGTTCTTACTTTTGTTGTCTTTCAAAATCCTTTACGTTTATTGTCTTTCAAAACCTTTGATTTCGTACACTAGCTATGGTATTCTCTTCCATGAATAGCCGTAGCTAAGCTCTTCATTCGGTTGAAGGGGAGTACTAGTATCATACAAATGTTTTAGACCCTTTTCTTAGTGCTTCTTTGTGTTTAAAACTTGTTCTATGTGCCATTACATGGTTGAACGACAAGGCTAAGTGGATGCATCGAAAAGGCAAAGCTTAGCCAGGTAGTTCAGTCCAGATTAGACAACAAAACCAAGTGGATGCATCGAAAGGGCAAAGCTTGGTAGAGTAGTCTATTCCTACTTTAAAACCGCTTGGTTGATCGGAAATGATTGATCAAGTGGATGCACATAAGCTAAGATACTTCGAAAGGAGGAATTAGCCCAACTAGAACAAGAGTTCTATGTCTTGAAAAGGACTAAGACGGTGTAGCAAGTCAGGTGCTAGAAATAGCCTTGATACATCTTTGAACACTTAGTATGATCATTAGAGGTCAATGATAAACAAGTTGTGATACAAGCCCCCTAAACCGAATGCTTTCCTTTGATTAAACATCAACTGTTACTTTCAGTCTCATATCAACTGTTACTTTCAGTCTCATATAAACTGTTACTTTCAGTCTCATATCAACTGCTACTTTCAGCAAGTCTTGTCCATCAGCATTTACTTTCCGCAAGTCTTGTCCTTCAAGCAATTACTTTTCGCAAGTCTTGTCCTTCAAGCACTTACTTTTCGCAAGTCTTGTCCTTCAAGCACTTACTTACAGCACTTTATTTTTAGTACTTACTTTCAGTTTTGTATTTACTTTCTTTACTTTTCAGTAATTTACTTTCAGTACTAAAAACAAAAAAACCAAAATCAACCCCAACTGTATTTACTTTTGTGACATTTCCACTAAAGAACTGCTATCCCCTAATTCCCTTGGGTTCGACCCCTACTTACCGCTTGCTACCCAGTAGTAAAGTCGCGAGTAGCGGACTTATAAATTGTATTTTTTGCAGGCCACGATGACTGGCACCTGTCAAAAATTGGCGCCGTTGCCGGGGAATTAGCAGATGGATAGTTGTTCTTTTTTCTGTTATACATAATCTTCCATGTCTTCCTACTACAAAAACGAGCCTTGGAACAATGAGGAGTTTTTCTCGCTAGTCCGCGAAGAGATCATCAACCTAAAGCAATCCCGGGACGAAACTTTGGACGGGTACGTGTGGTACTTCGATTCCCTTGTAACGAGCTGCCCGCACCATGGATTCACGGACTCTGTTCTTCTCCAAAGGTTTCTTGGTGGAATGATGCCACTTGAGCGGAAAAGACTTAATGATGTAGCAGGATGTTCACTCATGAAGTTAACCGTGGCTGAAGCCTGGCGCCTCATAAATGATTTGGCAAAGAACACAAAACAGGGTCAGTGACACCAAACTGACAATAAGGCACCAACAATAGAAGTGGACTCAGTGCAGAACGAGCTCGACACCACACCCATTATGAGCTTGCCCGTAACAAAACCGAGAGAAGACATCAGTACAAGGGCAGTAATGGACGTGGAGGCAGCTCTAAAGGAGCCAATATTGGAGCCCACAGAGCCAACTGAGGATGAGGACTCGCAAATAACCGAAGAAGAACCGGCCAAATCAGGCCCAGTCCTCATTACCAAATCAGCCGAGACATGCCCGGACCTCACTGCCGAACTCACCGAGGAAATCACGGCAGGCCCGATCCTGGCACTCGAAGCACCCAAAACATACCCGATCCTAACTATCGAAGCACCTAAGGCAGGCCTGGTCCTCATTATCAAACTGTCCAAGAAAGACCTGGCCCTTATGGTGGAAGTTCCACAACTTTTCCCTTCGGTTTATATGCAAATCAAAGCACCCAAAAATGATGTGACCTATGCTGAGGTGCAAGGGGAGTTGGAGGCAAATCAAGGGCAAGAAAAGCCATCAATGGAGCTCTCACTCACCACAACTCAACAAGGCAGCCCTGAAAACTGTCTAATGCTGAAACGACCATTCGTCGCTGCCACAAAGAAGAGGCTTCACTTGGGAACAGGCTTGATGTCGCCTACATTCAATGGCACAATGCTGAACTTCCAAACTTGCAAGGATGCCAACCGGCCATACATGACGAAGCGACAAAAACATGGGCCCAAAGAATGGAAACCCGGAAGGAGAAACAAGAAAGCTCGACTTGATGGACCAGCAGCTATGGTCAAGGAGTCCTCGCCTTCTCGGGGATATGTGAAGCAGAAGCCTCTGGATCAAGGGAGAGCAGAACTGAGCCCGCTGCCATATATGTTCTTTGGGCGGAGAAAAAGAGCTGCCAAGAAGAAGTTCGACCTCAAGCACCCATGGGATCCTTACTTATAATCCAGGAGTGAGGTAGTGTCGAGCCAACGACGTTAAACAAGTGCACTGGTCGGGAGGTAACCCGACACTATCTTACTTTCTGTCTTTTTATTTTCTGTTTTTTAGTTTTTATCAATAAGTCGCTCTCACCCACTTGGTGCATAGAATGATTTGACTATTTAGGAATTGGTTTTTGGAGCACGATCGGATCAGCCAGGCAGCTTCCGTGAACTACCGGGCTTGCGCTGAGAGTTCAAGGCCCCAGCCGAACTCCCTCGATTATCCAGCCTCATGCCATGTCATTCGACACAAAAAGGGAGTTCTGATCTTACCTTTCCTTAATATCATTTCCTTCTCGTAATTGTCTGCTTGCATGGCTTTTGAACTAAGTAGTGCTGAAAGGCACGCCTTCGTTCAAAAATGTGTGGTGAGATCCGCATGTGCACATAAATAAATAACATGTTTTTCTTTTTTAGTGTTATCTTTTTGAAAATATGAACTTAAGAATGTGAAAAAGATAGATCTAAAATTCATGCATTTACCTTGTGAAAATTCAACTGTCTAAAAACTTAGAACGTAACTTCTCATTTGTCCCTTTGTGCTGAGATAAACTAGGGATGTGGAGTTGATAGAAATGCCCTAGAGAGGCTTGGCAAGCAATCGAAGGATCGAATCAAACTATATGGTTTTTGAAGTCAGTGGAGGCTGCACTTCGGGTTTCAGTGAAGATTGAAGTCATCTCCGCCATGCAGTGTTTATGCAAAAAGAAAAAAAGGCGAGGATGGGAATCAGACCGTCCTCTCTCTAGTCAAAGTAGCCGAGAAAATAGATGAGCGACCCTCATCTTGACCCGCGCGAAACGACAAGGATGAGAGGAGCGGGGAGGTATTTCCATAGGCTTGCGGGCGATGATTGGACCTCCCAAAAAGGCTTCAGAAAATGGACTAGTGACAGATGCTTGTCGTCACAGCAAATGTGCAAATAAATTTATAAGTCCGCTACTCGCGACTAGACTACTGGGTAGCAAGTGGTAAGTAGGGGTCGAACCCAAGGGAGTCAGTGTGGATTAATTGTTCTGGGGGGGGGGGGGTTTATCCAGCGAGAGAGCGTGTTTTAGGTTGGTTGGTTGGTTTTAAAGCTACCAGCTATATGATTGTTTGATTGGTTGGTTGGTTTTAATACTGAAAGTAAATTACAGATTTAATAATTAAGAGAAATGTTCAGTTTCAGGGGCCTTGTATTATATTTGTTTATCATTGACCGCTAATGATCATATCAAGTGTTCAAAGATGAATTGAGGCTATTTCTAGCGCAAGATATGATCATGCTAAGTATTCAAACGATGAATCGAGGCTATTTCTAGCGCAAGACTTGCAACACCATTTAAAACACTTGTTCTAAGCAAAACTAATTCCTCTTTTCGAAGTATCTTAGTCGTAAGTGCATCCATCTGGTCTGTCATTTCCGATCAAACCAGATGGTGTTTAAGATGAGTCAAACTTCTCAAATAAGCTTAGCCATTCCAAGCATCCACTTAACAGTACAAGTTTACGAACCCCCATGGTGAGCTTTGCCATTCCAAGCGTCCCCTCAACCATGGACGTTCTGACTTAGTATATGGCACATAGAACAAGTATCGAATACAAAGGTATAATAAGAGTAAAGTCTAAAACATTTATAATACAAGTACGTCCCTTCTACCGAACTACTAGTTTAGCTACTATTCATCACGCTAAACATTATAACTAAGGAATTAAAGACAACAATTAAATAAATAAATACTAAGAGATACTTACAACCGTTGAAGCGCCAAGGGATTCTTTATTCCAAAGTAATATTACATAATTGTGCCCACAAAAGCTAGAGAGATTTAGAGAGATTTTGTAGAGAGAGAGGCTCTCCACATTTAGGGGTGTTTTACAAGTGAAGGGGAGGCTTGTATTTATAGCCAAAGAGGAGGAGAATGGAGGGTGGAGATGGTGGGCATGTGGAGGAGCATCCAAGGGTGGAGGAGGAGGGGAGGAGCATGTGGAGGAGAAGCCTTCACATGGAGGAGGAATAGTGAGCCGCCGGCGGCTTTGGGAGGAGGGGAGGAGGAGCCGCCATGTGTCCCTCCATGTGAGGAGGAGCATCCCTTCTAGAAGCTTGTAACCTCTTCACAAAAGTCATCGGTTTGACCGGATCTGACCGGAGCTTTGGCCGGAGCTTCTTGGATTTTGGAGAGTGTATTTTGAATGAAAATGTCATTCTAAGATGATCTCAAGAAGGAACCTAAGCCAAATTCCGCTTGGAACATGGTCAAAAATCTCAAATCCGATAAAATTGCCCTTGTTTGGCCTTTACCGGGCTCGGTGCTTTTGCCTTGCGTTCTTGTCCATTTGTCGACGGTTCTAGAATATTTGAGTGATTCCAAGTTGGTTCCATGAAGGATGTTAAGGCTGATTTTGAGTGTAGCATGGTCGTGACCTAGAATGACTCGTTCTTCATTTTCCGCTTAAAAACTCCTCCTTAGCGTGTTTTCTCTCTAAGTGCCAAAATACCCTGTAGAAATATATCGGGACTAACAAGTAGAAGTTAAATAGACCAACAGTCTAATTTGGTGGGTTTTACTGTGTTTTTGATTCGTATAATTTTGGTCCATCAGATCACCCCACACTTTTAGTTGTTCGTCCCGAACAATGCTATTAAAGGGCGTGCACACAATCCATGTAAAAACTTTGAATATGAAAGTGAGACTATGAACTAGATTTATCCTAACTCATGCATTACTACTTATTACCAAATTAAACTGTGTAAATAAATAGAAGAAACTTAATGCTTGTACCTCCGTGCTGAGATGCAAATTATATTGGATGTCTCGGGAGATAGCCCTGTTTAGGCTCCTGGACTGCAACCTCGGGATCGTCTCTTACTATATGGTTTTCTTGTAGCTTTCTCTAGCACGTGATTTGGTTCGGGTTTTACTGGTTTGATTACTTTGATTTTCTTTTGGCGAGGGACTGCTTTTTGTAGTGAATCGGCTTTTGGCCTTTGATTTGATGCTTTGAGTACTTCACTTTTGTTCGGTTAAAACCTTCACAATTTTGGGCCTTAGGCCTCTTGATTTGCTTCTTCGAGCTTTTCGCCTTTTTGTGGTTTTGCAAGTCCATTTTCTCAAGCCTTTTTTGGGAGGTCCAATCATCGCCCGCAAGCCTATGGAAATACCTCCCCGCTCTTCTCGTTTTTGCCGTTTTTGCGCGGGTCAAGGTGAGGGTCGCTCATCTATTTTCTCGGCTACTTTGACTGTCGTTTTCACGCGGGTCAAGATGAGGGTCGCTCATCTATTTTCTCGGCTACTTTGACCGGAGATAGGACGGTCTGATTCCCGTCCTCGCCTTTTGCATTGCATGGCGGAGATGACTTCAATTTTCACTGAAACCCGAAGTGCAGCCTCCACTGACTTCGAAAACCATATAGTTTGATCTGATCCTTTAATTGCTTGCCAAGCCTCTCTAGGGCAGTTTATATCAACTCCACATCCCTAGTTATCTCAGCACAAAGGACAAATGAAAAGTTACGTTCTAAGTTTTTAGACAGTTGAATTTTCACAAGGTAAATGCATGAATTTCGGTCTATCTTTTTCACATTCTTAAGTTCATATTTTCAAAAAGATATTATTTATTAACTAATATATACAGGTGGTTCTCACCCCACACTTCTGAACGAAGTCGTGCCTTTCAGCAAGACTGAGTTCAAAAGCCATGCAAGCAGATGTTATACGAGAAGGAAATGATATTAAGGAAAAGGAAAGACAGAACTCCCTTTAAGGTGTCGAGTGAACGACATGGCACGAGGCTGGATAATCGAGGGAGTTCGGCTGGGGCCTTGAACTCTTAGCGTAGCTCTGACTGGCTTAATGTTGCACCCAAGTCCGATTCCTGAATAGTCAAATCTTCTATGCACCAAGTGGGTGAGAGCGACTTATTGATAAAAACTAAAAGACAGAAAATAAAAAGACAGAAAATAAAGTGCAGAAAGTTAGATAGTGTCGGGTTACCTCCCGACCAGTGCGCTTATTTAACGTCGTTGGCTCGACAGTACCTCAATCATGGATCATAAGGTCGGATCCCAAGGGTGAGTGAGGTGAAACTTTTTCTCGGCAGCACTTTTGCTCCGAGAGGGTGAGGCTTCTTTGACCATAGCTGCTGGTCCATTGAGTCGTGCTTTCTTGTTTCTCCTTTCGAGTTTCCATTCTTTCGGCCCATGCCTTTGCCGCTTCTTCATGTTTGAATAGTTGGCACTTTCGCGAGTTTGGAAGTTAGGTTTTGTGCCTTCAAACATCGGCGACCATAGGCATGTTCCCATGTGAGGCCTCTTCTTGGTGGTAGCTACGAATGGTTGTCTTGGAATGATTGAGTTCCCGGGTGGTTTTTCTTGGCTTGTGACGAGAGAGATTTCCTTTGTCGGCTTTTTTGGCTCATGCTCTGCCTCCAACTCCCCTTGTACCGCATCATCATTGATTATATGATCTTCGGTGGTTATGATCGGCATGAAACGCGAAGGGTTAAGTTGAGGCACTTCGACCATGAGGACTAGGTCTGTTTCAGGTGCTTCGACAGTGAGGACTAGGTCTTTCTCGGACAGTTCGGCAATGAGGTCCGGGACTTCCTCGGGTGCTTCGAGCGCAAGTACCGGGCCTGGCTTGATTTCTTCGGCCGCTTCAGCAGTGAGGTTCGGGATTTCTGTAGGCTCGGCAGTTAGGACAGTGATTTCCTCGGATGGATTGGTGATAAGGACCGGGTCTGATTGGGGCAGTTCTTCTTCGGTCATTTGCGGGTCCTCATCCTCAGTCGGCTCCTCGGGTTCAGCCGTGAATTGGTGCATCAATGCACTCAATTGCTGCATGTCTGTGGCCAATTGATGGGTGCTAGCTGCCAGCTCCTTTTCTGCCGCCCATAGTTCAGTTTTGGCCCTGATTTGTTGCATCGTGTTGTCCAACTGCTGGATGCTAGATGCCAGCTCCGTTATACCGTCCTCGATTGGCTCGGCCTGATCTTGGCTTGGTCTTGACCTTGCGGCCAAATCGTTTATTAATTTCCAAAGATCATCCTCGGTTAAGTCCCACATTGATCCTCCTGCTGCATTATTTAGCTGGTCCCACTCATGTGGCAACATTCCACAGAGAAACTTTGTTTGAAGATCGAAATTGGTGAATCCATGGTGCGGGCAGCTCGTCACAATGGAATCGAAGTACCATAAGTACTCATCCAATGTTTCGTCCCGGGATTGCGTTATTTTGTTGATCTTCTCGCGGATTTCAAGTTCGAAGGGTGGTGGGGAAAACTCCGTATTGTTCCAAGGTTCCATTCCGTAGTAGTATGACTTGGTGAATTGCATGATAAAAGAAAAAAGAAAATAGAACAACTATTCCTATGCACAACTCCCCGGCAACGGCGCCAATTTGACAGATGCTTGTCGTCACAGCAAATGTGCAAATAAATTTATAAGTCCGCTACTCGCGACTAGACTACTGGGTAGCAAGTGGTAAGTAGGGGTCGAACCCAAGGGAGTCAGTGTGGATTAATTGTTCTTGGGGGGGGGGGGGGTTTATCCAGCGAGAGAGCGTGTTTTAGGTTGGTTGGTTGGTTTTAAAGCTACCAGCTATATGATTGTTTGATTGGTTGGTTGGTTTTAATACTGAAAGTAAATTACAGATTTAATAATTAAGAGAAATGTTCGGTTTCAGGGGCCTTGTATTATATTTGTTTATCATTGACTGCTAATGATCATACCAAGTGTTCAAAGATGAATTGAGGCTATTTCTAGCGCAAGATATGATCATGCTAAGTATTCAAACGATGAATCGAGGCTATTTCTAGCGCAAGACTTGCAACACCATTTAAAACACTTGTTCTAAGCAAAACTAATTCCTCCTTTCGAAGTATCTTAGTCGTAAGTGCATCCATCTGGTCCGTCATTTCCGATCAAACCAGATGGTGTTTAAGATGAGTCAAACTTCTCAAATAAGCTTAGCCATTCCAAGCATCCACTTATCAGTACAAGTTTACGAACCCCCATGGTGAGCTTTGCCATTCCAAGCGTCCCCTCAACCATGGACGTTCTGACTTAGTATATGGCACATAGAACAAGTATCGAATACAAAGGTATACTAAGAGTAAAGTCTAAAACATTTATAATACAAGTACGCCCCTTCTACCGAACTACTAGTTTAGCTACTATTCATCGCACTAAACATTATAACTGAGGAATTAAAGACAACAGTTAAATAAATAAATACTAAGAGATACTTACAACCGTTGAAGCGCCAAGGGATTCTTTATTCCAAAGTAATATTACATAATTGTGCCCACAAAAGCTAGAGAGATTTAGAGAGATTTTGTAGAGAGAGAGGCTCTCCACATTTTGGGGTGTTTTACAAGTGAAGGGGAGGCTTGTATTTATAGCCAACGAGGAGGAGAATGGAGGGTGGAGATGGTGGGCATGTGGAGGAGCATCCAAGGGTGGAGGAGGAGGGGAGGAGCATGTGGAGGAGAAGCCTCCACATGGAGGAGGAATAGTGAGCCGCCGGCGGCTTTGGGAGGAGGGGAGGAGGAGCCGCCATGTGTCCCTCCATGTGAGGAGGAGCATCCCTTCTAGAAGCTTGTAACCTCTTCACAAAAGTCATCGGTTTGACCGGATCTGACCGCAGCTTTGGCCGGAGCTTCTTGGATTTTGGAGAGTGTATTTTGAATGAAAATGTCATTCTAAGATGATCTCAAGAAGGAACCTAAGCCAAATTCCGCTTGGAACATGGTCGAAATCTCAAATCCGATGAAATTGCCCTTGTTTGGCCTTTACCGGGCTCGGTGCTTTTGCCTTGCGTTCTTGTCCATTTGCCGACGGTTCTAGAATATTTGAGTGATTCCAAGTCGGTTCCATGAAGGATGTTAAGGCTGATTTTGAGTGTAGCATGGTCGTGACCTAGAATGACTCGTTCTTCATTTTCCGCTTAAAAACTCCTCCTTAGCGTGTTCTCTCTAAGTGCCAAAATACCCTGTAGAAATATATCGGGACTAACAAGTAGAAGTTAAATAGACCAACAGTCTAATTTGGTGGGTTTTACTGTGTTTTTGATTCGTATAATTTTGGTCCATCAACTAGCAAGTCACAAAGACGCAAAAAGCTCAAAGAAGCAAATCAAGAGGCCAAAGGCCCAAAATTGTGAAGGTTTTAACCGAACAAAAAGTGAAGTACTCAAAGAGTCAAATCAAAGGCCAAAGGCCGATTCACTACAAAAGCAGTCCCTCGCCAAAAGAAAATCAAAGTACTCAAACCATTGAAACCCGAACCGAATCACGTGCTAGGGAAAGCTACAAGGAAACCATATAGTGCGAGTCGGTCCCGAGGATGCAGTCCAGGAGCCTAAAAAGGGCTATCTCCCGAATCATCCGAATTAAATTGCATCTCAGCTCAAAGGTACAAGTATCAAGTTTCTTCTAAGTATTTACACGGTTTATTTTGATAGCAAATAAAGTAATGCTTGGATGGGATAAATCTAGTACCACTATCTCACTTTCATATTTAAGAACTTTAGCAAGGAGTATGTATACCTCTTTCAAATAGCATTGTTCGGGACGAACAAGTATAAGTGTGGGGTGATTTGATGGAGCGTATTTATACGACTCATCGAAGCAGTTAAACCCACCAAATTGGACACTTTGTCTTAACAACATTTACTTGTTAGTTCCATTTTTGTTCTACAGGCTATTTTGAGGTCTAGGGAAGAAACAAGCTTAAAAAGGGAGATTTATGCTAAAAATGGATTACAAGTGGTTTGTGCGAGCGCATGGCCCAAGCCGAGAAGGACCAGGCCCCAGCCGGGCCTCCAAGGTCCAATTCAAGTTATCCGGGCCAAACATCAAATCTGACAATTCCGCCTCGACCAAAATGTTCCAAATGGAAAATAAGGTGGAAGATGTCGAGATACCAAGAGCAACGCACGATCCATTTGGCAATTGGCTCAGTTCCAAGCAAAAGCCCCGCGCGCTGATGGACCAAGACCGAGTTGCTCGAGCCAACCTTCACATCTTCAAATTCTGGCTCGACCAACTTGTTCCAAATATCAAAGGACTCGGACAATATCAAATTCCAGACAAAATGCCCGAGGAAATTTGACCATGGCCCAAGAAAACCACCAAGAACCAGTACCGGACGAGGTATGCATTTTACCGGACGAGGTACGCATTATCGCCCAAGCACGCCCGAGACCAGCGCTGGACCCCAACTTCAACTCAGGCCACCACCTTGCTCCGACCACCATGCTCCGGCCAGTCACCACCTTGCTCCGACCACCAAGCTTCGGCCAAGTCAAACCAAGTAGGAGAAGACTAGTTGCCCTTTGGGACAATCTAGTTCAACTTCAACTAAGTGTCCTTTGGCTCAAACCAACAAGTTCAACTTCAACTAAGTGTCCTTTGGCTCAAACCAACAAGTGCAACTTCAAATAAGTATCTTTTGGCTCAACCAAGGCTCAACTAGAGGCGGTGGAAGAGAAGAGGAGAGCTTGAGGTGGCAAAAACCGATCCAAAGGGTTTCCTTGGGATATTTTCAAGTCCAATGCCTTAGCCCCTAAGTTCCCTCCTCTATAAATACAAGGCTCATGCCTTAGAAATCAATGTCTTCATGTCCCTTGTTCGAAGTCCATGGTCCTTAGTCCTTTGTTCGAAATCCACACCACAAGTTAGCTTAGTTTTCTCTTGTTTCGCATTATCATCACCATCATCTCGAATCTCTCTAGAAATCCATACACAAACCTTGTAAACACTTTGCTATTGAAGATTCCAAGTTGTTCTTGAGTTCGGGTTTGATCTTGTTACTTTCAACGTCTTTCTACTCTTTCTCGTATTTACTTTCGAAAAGCTTTGTTCTTACTTTTGTTGTCTTTCAAAATCCTTTACGTTTATTGTCTTTCAAAACCTTTGATTTCGTACACTAGCTATGGTATTCTCTTCCATGAATAGCCGTAGCTAAGCTCTTCATTCGGTTGAAGGGGAGTACTAGTATCATACAAATGTTTTAGACCCTTTTCTTAGTGCTTCTTTGTGTTTAAAACTTGTTCTATGTGCCATTACATGGTTGAACGACAAGGCTAAGTGGATGCATCGAAAGGGCAAAGCTTAGCCAGGTAGTTCAGTCCAGATTAGACAACAAAACCAAGTGGATGCATCGAAAGGGCAAAGCTTGGTAGAGTAGTCTAATCCTACTTTAAAACTGCTTGGTTGATCAGAAATGATTGATAAAGTGGATGCACATAAGCTAAGATACTTCGAAAGGAGGAATTAGCCCAACTAGAACAAGAGTTCTATGTCTTGAAAAGGACTAAGACGGTGTAGCAAGTCAGGTGCTAGAAATAGCCTTGATACATCTTTGAACACTTAGTATGATCATTAGAGGTCAATGATAAACAAGTTGTGATACAAGCCCCCTAAACCGAATGCTTTCCTTTGATTAAACATCAACTGTTACTTTCAGTCTCATATCAACTGTTACTTTCAGTCTCATATCAACTGTTACTTTCAGTCTCATATCAACTGCTACTTTCAGTCTCATATCAACTGCTACTTTCAGCAAGTCTTGTCCATCAAGCATTTACTTTCCGCAAGTCTTGTCCTTCAAGCAATTACTTTTCGCAAGTCTTGTCCTTCAAGCACTTACTTTTTGCAAGTCTTGTCCTTCAAGCACTTACTTACAGCACTTTATTTTTAGTACTTACTTTCAGTTTTGTATTTACTTTCTTTACTTTTCAGTAATTTACTTTCAGTACTAAAAACCAAAAAAACCAAAATCAACCCCAACTGTATTTACTTTTGTGACATTTCCACTAAAGAACTGCTATCCCCTAATTCCCTTGGGTTCGACCCCTACTTACCGCTTGCTACCCAGTAGTAAAGTCGCGAGTAGCGGACTTATAAATTGTATTTTTTGCAGGCCACGACGACTGGCACCTGTCAATGGACCAACTTCAACTTGGAAACTTTGAAGCCCTAGTCCTCTCTATAAATACAACCTCATATCAAGGGTTTCAAGCATCCCTCAACACTCGAGCTCTCTCCTTGGTCCAAAGCTCTCCTTGGCGGTTCTTCATCATTCCGGCCCGGTTTCTCCATTCGTTCGGCAATAGAGAAGAAATCTCTCCCTTTATTATTGTGTTTTGTTCTCATGACCATGTCTAGCTAAATTCATTATTCGGTTTAGCGTTTAATACATTGTGACGTTATTTTTGAGACTTGTTGCTTAATGCTAATTTCGTTATTCTACTAGTTCGTGTGCTTAATTATCTCGGGTTGAATTGTGAAGTCAAGTGGATACTTGGAATGGTAAAGCTTAACCGAACAATTCAACTCCCTTATTTACTGTTTGTTAGAACAAATAGTTGCACTAAATCTAATATATCTTGGAATGGAGTATTAGGTTTGCTAGGACTAGAATTCTACAACCCGAAAGGAAGTAGATTGTGGTGTAGGCGCTCGGAAAGGCCCTACTTTAGGTTATAACTTGGAATGGAAGTAACCACACTTAGGAATTCGAAATCAGAGAATTAGAAGTCGATGATAGGACATGTCACAATTAGAAACCCTAGACCGAATATCCTCTCTTATTGATAATTATCGCTTTATTTCCTTTTATTGTCAGTTACCCTTGTTTCCTAATTACTCACAACCCCAATTGTCCTTCTTTACAGAACAACAAGTAACCTCACTAGCTCCCTTCGGTTCGACTTGCTTGCCGCTATACTAGCAAAGAGTAAGGAAATTATAAATTCAAATTTGAGAGGTCAAACGACGCCTGTCAGGAGACACGAGCACACCATTACACGATGATTTTGGGCAGACTGAAGGAGCAGCTGAGGCAAAATTTGATCTCACACGTCCATGGGATCCTAACTTGTGATCCCTAAGCAGGTATCATCGAGCCAACGACGTAAAACAAAGGCGCTCGCAGGGAGGCAGCCCGGCAGAATTTTTGTTTTTCCATTTTTATTTCGTTTTATGTTTATTTGAGTCTCGAGTCATGTTTTTTATACTATTTTTCAGGAAAGAAGAACGTTTTTACGCAGGAAATAGGTGACATCCCGAGAGGATCGTGACTCACGCACACTTTATTCACCGCGCCTGTAAGCCATTTTAAATGGCTAATGTGTTCTTTAGGCGCGGCATAATCTCTTCATCAGGCGCGGCACTCTCTGTTGACCATAGTTGACCATTGACCATGGTTTACCAGCGTTGACTGACTCGTTTCCCCAGAATTCTCATCTTCACACGACAAAACGAGGGGAGTACCTATCACTTTCATCTCTTCCTTTTCCTATATGTTTGTGTGTCTTGCATTTTTGTTTGTCTTTGAGTTTAAGTCGTACCGTGAGGACATGGCTTGGTTCAAAAGTGTGGGGTGGGAGAGTCAGTCAGTCTGTTGTGTCAGCATATTTATTTTTCTTGCATATGTACTATGTCAGCACGTTTTGTTTAAAATTTTTTTGAAAGTATGAAATTTCTCTCTTTTCTTGGATATGCAGTATTGGATGTTGATGATGTGAAACAGATGTTGCTGATTAGATGTATTTCTCTCATGGAATTTGAATTATGTAACTACATGTAAATTTAACCCAGTACGTGTCCTTTTGAGTTGAGATAAACAGGGATGTGGAGTTGATAGAAATGTCCTAGAGAGACTTGACGAAGCATTCAAAGGATCGAATTTCGAATTCTATGGTTATGTGGATTTCGTGGAGGCTTACACTTCAAGACTTATTGGTTCAGAGTTAGCTCCGCCGCCGCAGCATTTATGTGAGTAGGCGGGACGGGAAAACAGTCCGTCCAATCTCTAGTCCAAAGTAACCGGGAAAATAGGTGGTGGGCCCCCATCTTGACTCGCATCAAAAAGGTCGAGGATGAGAAAGAGTGGGGAGGTATTTCCATATACTTGCGGGCGATGATTGGACCTCCTTCAAAAGAAAAAAAGAAAGGACAAACAACTCACAATAAAGGAGCAAAACTCAAGAAAAATCAGCCACATTGTGAAGTTTCATACAACAAAAAGTGAAGTACATCATTCATACATCAAGAGCCAAAGGCCAAAGAAAGTGACTTCAAAAGCTGTCCAACAAAAAAAACAATAAAAACTCAAAAACCTTGAAGCTTGAATGAATCACGTGCAAGAAAAAGCAATAAAATATAACCATATAGCTAGAATTCGGGACAGCGAATGTAGATCATGGTTCTAAAGAGGACTATCTCCCATTCATCCAAATTGGTTTGAATTTCAGCTCAAAGGTAACATGTATCAAGTTTATTCCATGTTAAGGATGATGATTTCAGTAGAGATTGAGTTATGCAGAGAAAAGCGAGTCTAGACTAGCAACTCATATTCATGTGCATCTATTTAGGACGTCAAAGAAATTGTGGTGTTACATTTATTTTCCTTCTATGACTTAGTTCTTATTCGGGACGAACAAGTTTAAGTGTTGGGTGGTTTGATGAGTCATATTTATACGACTCGTCGAGTCAACGAATCCCATCTATTTCGACACTTTATTATGCTAACGTTTACTTTTTAGTATGGTTTTACATTTCAGGTGTTTCGGAAGCTCTAGGAGGAAACGCGCATAAAAGACGACATTTTATGCCCAAAATCATCACAATGGAAGTTCAGACCTTTGGACGCTCGATGGAGTGCTCTGAATGTATCATTGATCACAAAAATACGAGCTATATGCCATTGCGTAGCTGACTCAATTCCCTACACCTCTCGAGTTCACACCGAGAGTATCCGAGGTCATTTGGAGGGTCTAATCGAGAGCCGAAGTCAAAACAGATGTGCCGAATGAATTATCTGTCTCGAGAGGACTGCGGACACTGTTCACTTTATGAACAGTACCTGCGGACGCTAAAATGAACAGTACTTGCGGAGTTAAAATGTACATGGTCCGCAGAGATGACGTCAGCGACGCATTTTGATGATGTCAGCGACGCGTTTTGATGACATCAGCGAGTCCAAAAATTAGAAATTTCAGCCCAAAACAGACTTGGAAACCTATGTTTTGCTATAAATATGATCTTTGGGTTATAGGGGTTTCCATGATCATCTCATATTCTACGAAGACCAAGACGGCTCTGAAGAAGACGCAAGCTTTCGACAAAAGAGAAGAGATTTTCCTACTCTTAGTTATGTGTTTTTCCATAATCATGTGTTGCTAAACCCTTAATTCAGTTTAGGGTTTCAATCATTGTGACTACGTTTTGAGACTTTATTCTTAATGCTATTTCTTGTTTCTCTAGTTCTTGTGCTTAATTTCAAGGATTGAATAGTGAAGCTAAGTGGATACTTGACATGGTAAAGCTTAGCCGAACAATTCATCCCCTATCGTCATACTTGTTTGAGACTTACCTGTAAAGACAAGTAGGAACACCTAGATTCGATAGTGCCTTTCCCGGATTATTGGTTTTAGGAGAACTAGAAGTCTAATGCCTTACCCGGATTAGATTGTGGTGTATTGCCTGAAACGGAATACTTTGGGTTATAATTTGAAACGGAGTAACCACACTTAGAAACATGAAATTAGATTATTAGCAGCCGATGATAAACATGTCACAATAGAAACCCTAAGCTGAATACTCTCTCTGATTGGAATATTGTGCTCTTTTCTCTCTTGCACTCATTATTGCTCACAAATCCCCCTTTTTAATTGTTTTTTCAGTAACAGCCTCAGCAACACCAGCTCCCTTGGGTTCGACCCTGCTTGCCACTAGCTAGTCTCACGCAGGAAAATATAAATATTAAATTTGACGCGTCAGACGATGCGCGTCACTTATACTTACATAATAGCTCCTGAACTAAGCTAATATTATAAACAATATTCCTCCCTTCAACAAAAGCTGACTGTGCACGGTCAATCAGGTAACTCAACACAGACTTTTGGTTGTTAGCAAGAACTCCGGAGATAATTTTATACACCACATTACAACAACTAATAGAATTAAAATATTTAGGACTATTAGCATTCTTAACTTTAGGATTAAAGCTAGGAACATGGAGTTAATACCAGCTGGCATCAAATCCGTCCTCAAGAAACTTCTAATGCATTTCACCAAATCCACTCCAATGACTTCCCAAGAGGCTTTAAAAAATTCTGCATTAAAACTATCAGGACCTGCAGCTTTACTAGATGGCATATTCCTGATAACTTCTGCCACCTCGTTTATAGAAATATATTTCACTAGAAGGGAGCAGTCACCTTCTTTAACTTTTGGCCCTGAAGAAAACAAAGTTTGATCTACTGATTTTCTTCTGAAATCCTCATTAAATTGCTCCTGAAAATAATGAACGAACTGAAAATTTATAGTCCCTGGATCAAAAGAGAATTCCCCATCTTGCAACTCAATAAAACGTATCGCTGCTCTAGATTTTCGGCCATTAACCACTGAGTGAAAGTATTTAGTATTCAAGTCATCCTCTTTAGCCTAGTTCAGCCTAGCCTTCTGGAAATTGAAGCTGTACTGATACTTTAGAAGTTTTCTGAAATTTAAAAGTTCCAAAGTCTCAATTCTGCGCAACTCGGAATGATTAGGGTTCGTGGCTTGCATACTCTGAGCCTCTACCAACAACTGTCTGCTCTGCTCCACCCTTATATTCATGTTCCCTCTGAATTCTCTCATAGCAACCTTGAGGTCAGCTTTGAAAATTTTCAAGCATCTCTGAAATTTGAACAAATCCCTACTCCCCTTCTGCCACTTCCGAGCCAGACAATCTTTGAATTCATCTGTACGGGTCCAAAAAGCTTGAAAATGAAACCACTTCTTTATCAAAGGCCTGGTACCAAAAAATGAGATAGCTGGACTGTGATCCGATATGCCAGGGTTAGGGAACAAACCATGAATACCAGGGAAGATATCCATCAATTCTTCGTTACACAAAAGTCTGTCAAGCTTGCTCCAAATTTGCCTCCCCACCGAATGACGGTCAAACCAAGTGAAAAGGTTACCATTTGCAGCCATGTCAAATAACCCAGACTTGTCACATAGATATGTAAGCTCTCAAACATCTGCATCACACACTCTAGCACCATTTAACTTCTCTGCTTGACTCTTAATGCAGTTAAAGTTTCCTAAACAAATCCAGGGACCTCTGACTTTATCCATAGGATCCACTATAATTTCCTACAACGACAATCTCTCCCTCTGTGAATTAAACGCATACACAAAACCAGCCATAAACTTTTTCCCATTCCACACGACTTCACAAATAACTACTTGAACATTTAGCAAACTAAATATTAACACTGAACACTTCAGGGTTCCAAAGAAGAAGGATTCTATTTGTTCTTCTCGGGTCATCACCAAAACTGAAAGATTTCCAACTCTTACTGGGGCAGCATCTACTAGCAATATTCACACAATAAGCTGGACTAATCTTCGCCTCAAAAACTGCCAACAAACCAATATCAAACTTATCAATTAATTGTCTAACTTCTACCTGTTTAGAGGGATCAATAAGCGAAGCTAGTCATCTGGGATGCTGGGGATGTGCCTCTTTCCCCTTGGAGCGGTGGGTCGACTTGCTCAGCTCAATAGGTAACTCTTTTTCTCCACCCATACTACTCAATTTCTTCTTCTTTTTTCGGCTCGCTTTTACTTCAGTAAACTGACCCTCAGTTTCAATAGAGTCTTTCGAGGTCTCACCACTAACTTGCACACCATCACCAGAACTAGAGGTCCCTTCACAAACTGAGGTGGACCCTTTTACCTCTGTTTCATTGATATTTTTTTGGTATGACCAGTTTCAGGGACAATAGAATTTTGAGAGAACCCTACCTCCCCAGAGCTACCATCCCCGACATCATTCACATTTTGCATCCTATCTCCTTTCTGATTTGCATTAACTTTACTTACAACTACCTTCCCTGCTAATTCGGTCTCAATGATAACTCTATCATCCTCGTCATCTTTTTCGTCCATCCTTAGCCGCGGAAGAGGACACTTATTCTCCAAATGACCAAAACGCTGACAATGCTTACATCTGAGAGGCACCCACTCATATTCTATTTTTTGGTAGAACCTAGAACCCCTTGGACCCTTGATCCAAACCTCACTCTTGAGCTCATTCGCCGCATAAATTTCAATCAAAACTCGAGCATATGACAATTTCTCACCACTAGTAGTAAAAGCATCAGTTCTAAGAGGCTTTCCAACTGTGCTAGCCAACATACTCAAAATTTCCTCGTTTCTCATATGAAGGTTTAATCCTGGGAACCTCACCAAAACTGGCAGAGCCGCAACACTTTCTAATTCAAAGTTTTCATCCGGTGACCAAGGTTTTAAAACCAACGGCCTGCTATCAAAAGACCAAGGATCCTGCTCCAGCACCCTATTGTAGTCCTCCACCCTAGAAAACTTGAAAATAAAAATCCTTGGCTTAAGAACTGAGACAGTGACCATATTTTCATCACCCCATTTAGCTCTAATAAACCCCATTTAATTTTCCAGAAGGAGGCAAAATTCCAAATATCCAGCCTACCAAGGTGAACATCTAGTCTGCAAATGCCCTGGACCATACCTCATTCAATACACAAATCTCATCCGCAGCCACCAAACCCTGATGAAAACTCAGTTGCATTCTGGCACTTGCATCACGATTTTCAACTGCCTTGATTTGCCAGGAATGCTCTCTCCTGCTCCCTAAATCTCGTAGCCTTTGCCTAGCCCCCATGCTTAGCAATCTTTCCCTTAGCCAAATCGGTGCGAGGAATAATCTCCCCATCCTCGAGCAGCTCATGCGACGTATGCCTTGTCTTTGCTGACCGGTCAGCTTTCTCGTGCATAGACTTTCCCTACCCAAGCTGCGGCGGAGGAGATGCAATTGACGCCATTCAAAATGAAGAACGACGTGATCAATTGAACGGGATGTTTGCATGGTATTTTAAGAGGCCATTTTAAGTCTGATAATTATGTCTGATCATTCCAAGTTAAGTCTGATCATTTCAAGTTAAGTATGATCATTCCAACTTAAGTATGATCATAATGAATTGAAATCCAGGATATGTGGAATGACTATAATGCCCCTCTGTATTATATCCAAGATTTCAACAAAATTGGACACGTGTTAGCTTGAAATCCGGTTTTAGTCTTCATAAATAATCGTGGTTTTTACCTGAACCGCACTTTACATGAAACATATATAGGAAGACATCATATACATTGCATATTTCGGGTACACATATATTTCTATTCCGGTTGAAGCACAGACCACATAAAGAGCATCACCCCGATTTGAACTTGAATCATTCGTTGAAACGCACTTGTTAACATACATCTTCATGGTTAGGCCATAGTAGCGCCTATGCACGCCTCCACGAGAGGATAGAGCATAACACTAGTAAACCTTCACAAGGGAGGAGGAAGAGGAAAGAAATGAGGACAAACATCCATGAATGATGGAGAAAAGGTCCACACTATAAGTGGGACAAAGAAAATCCACAAATTTGTGTAAGGAAAATGTCATGGTGAGTGATGAGTCGTATTTATAATACTCGTCGAATCAACTAATCCTATTTATTTTGACACTTTTATATGCAAACAGTTACTTTTTAGTATGGTTTTGCATTTCAGGTGTTTCGAAAGCTCTAGGAGGAAACATACATAAAAGACGGCGTTTCGCGCCGAAAACATCACAATGGCAGATCAGACCTTAGGACGCTCGACGGAGTGCTGGGAATGGACCGTTGATCATAAAAATACGAGCCACGCATCGTTGCGTAGATGACTCAATTCCCTACAACTCTCTAGTTTACACTGTGAGTAGCCGAGGTCATATAGAAGGTCAAATCCAGAGTCAAAATTGGAACTGGCGCGCAGAAGGAGAACCGCAACTCAGTGGTGATCGCGTTTTGTAGAGACATTAGCAGTACCGATAACGTAAAGGCAAAACGTGGCCAGTACCGATAACGTCAAGGGAAAATGCGGTCGTAACGTTAAGGCAAAATGCGGCCGCTGATGTCAGCAACGCGTTTGATGATGTCAGTAAGTCTGAAACTTGGAAATTGAGCGCAAAAATAGACTTGGAAACCCTAAGTTTTGCTATAAATAAGATCTTTGGGTTAGGGTTTCCATCATCAATCAAATCATCAGAAAATTATTCGAGATGGCTCTGGAGAGAAGAATTTTCTACTTACTTTCATCAAAAGTATCTGTGTTTATTTTCCATGACTATGAGAAGCTAAACCTTTAATTCGGTTTAGGGTTTCGTTCATTGTGACAATCGTTTTTAGACTTTTTACTTAATGCAATTGCTTGTTTCGCTAGTTCTTGTGCTTAATATTAAAGGCTGAATTGTGAAGCTAAGGTGAGACATACCCGTAAAGCTTAGCCGAATAATTCAGTTCTTATCGTTAATACTCGTTTGAGACTTTCCCATAAAGACGAGTAAGAACACCTAGATTAAATAATGACTTTCCCGGATTACTGGATTTAGGAGAACTAGAAGTCTAATGCCTTACCCGGATTAGATTGTGGTGTATTGCCTGAAACGGAATACTTTGGGTTATTGCCTAAACCGGAGTAACCACACTTAGAAACATGAAATTAGATTATTAGAAGTCGATGATAAACATGTCACAATAGAAACCCTAAGCTGAATATTTTCTCTGATTGAATCCTTCGCGTTAATTTCTCTTTAGCACTCTTATTTGCTCACAACCCCCCTTCTAATTGTTTTTACAGTTACAACTTCAACAACCAGCTCTCTAGGGCTCGACCCCTGCTTGCCGCTTTACTAGTTCATAGCAGGAGAATTACAAATTTAAGTTTGACGCGTCAGACGACACGCGTCAAATTTTGGCACCGTTACCGGGGAGCTGCGCTTCGGTGAAGCTGTTTCTTTTTTTCTTTATTTATTTAGCTATTTTTAGTACTTCACTACTTGTTCGCACTGTCTCGTCTATGTAGTCAGACTGGTGATAATGTCAACAACAACGAGATCGCTCCAATTAATGAAAACGAAGTCATACCTCCATTCTATGAGGACCCAGAGCAGTTCGTCTGTGCTCGCAACCGTGCAGTCAGGGAGGCTCAGCAGCTGAATCAGAGGGCACCTGTTGCACAGAATGGTGCTGATGCGCGGCAGCCGCCACAGCCGCCGGCCAATGTGGAGCTGGAGGATGACAAGCATTACTACTAAGAGCCCACCATGAAAGAGCTGGCTGCTCCAAATTTTTAGGATCAGCCGTGGTGCATCGACGAAGGGCCGAAATTAGCTGAGATTGAAATCAAGACTGCAGTAGTGCACCATCTACCAAAGTTCTCAGGGCGACAAGGAGAGTCTGCCACCAAGCATCTACAGAGCTTTCATGGCATCTGCCAGACTCTCCGACCATACAGAGTCTCAGTGGAGAATTTCAAATTGAAATCCTTTCATTTTCTTTTAACTGACGCAGCTAATGCCTGGTTTTCTATCTCTTCCCCCAGGTAGCATCAGGACGTGGGATCATATGCAAAAGAAGCTCTTGACCAAATACTACCCAACCGCCAGAGCAATGCAGGTTCGCAGGCAGCTACAGGATATTAGACATGGGCCTAATGAGTCGATGTACGATTATTTGGAGAAGTTCAATGCCCTAGAATAGAGCTGCTGCAACCTGTGAGTGTAAGAAAAGCTAATAATTGAGTACCTGCTTGATGGTCTGAGGCCTCTCGAAAGGATGCTACTAGACACCTCAGCTGGAGGGATCATCATGAATCTATCCCCATCTGGAGTGCGAAGGATGATTATAGAGGTGGTCGAGAACGCACGATTCAGGGAAGAAGCAGGCCGTCACGACGAGTTCAGTAGGGGCAAGAACGTCTCAAGGGCTGAAGCTGCACCAGCTTCTGATGAGCTGAAGGAACTGAAAGAGATGGTGAAGATGCTGGTAACTAATCAGGTAGCTCAGGTAAGGGCGTGTGAATTCTGTTCTGCTACTAACCACAAAACAGTCGTGCCCCAGTTTGCAGGAAGAGGAACACGGAGACGTTAATGTTATGGGAGGATATAAGAATTACAATAACCGACCGCAACATCGACCGTTTGGGCTGGAAGCTAATGGATTCAGGTAGAGAGACAACACCAACACGGTGAAGGAACCAGCCCAGCAGCCCCAGCAGCAACAGTATTATCACCCGCCATACCGTCAGCAACAAGGAGGGTATAATAATCAAGGCCAATATCAGCAGCGTGGGTAGAACTACAACCAGGCCGGCCCTAGTAGTCAGAGCCCCAACAAGTCGCTGGAGGACATTGTGAAAGAGCTGGCAGCTAGCACCCAATAATTATCCACCACTGTGGCCAAGACCGATGGAGATATAGTAGAGCTGACTAAACAGATGTCCCAGATAGCCACTATAGTTTCTGAGCTAAAGAATGATCCGGGAAGGCTACCGTCGCAGACCATTCCTAACCCGAAAGGAAATATCAATACATTGGTAGAGGCAGACGAACGGGATGCAGAAAATGAAGAAAATGAGTCAGAATCAGCGCGGTTTGCACCTACAATAGACATTAGCTCGACGCTAATGTCTGAACAGGATGCGCCCATAACGTCACGGCAAAACGCGCTTATAATGTAAAGGCATAACGCGATCCGCACTGACGCATGTTTCAAAACTCATTCTTCCCTTCTATTTTCTGTGCAGATAGGAGCTCCCGAAGGCTATATGATCAATAAGGCATAGCCAAGAGGCATATTGGAGGCAAAACATGAGCCAAAAGATCCAACAATGGAGCGCCCACTTGTTACAAGTCAAAAGGCACCGCCTGGAAAGAGTAAGGACCCAGGTGCCTTCATGGTCACCTGTGGTGTTGGTGAGACTCAAATACATCAATGATTAATTGATTTGGGCGCTTTCATTAACGCTATGCCATACTCGTTATACTGTTCTCTTAGACTAGGACCGCTAAAACCTCCTAAACTGTTAGTTGAGTTAGGGGATAAATCTCGTGTTCATCCTGTTGGTTTGCTTAAAAACCTAACCCTCTCTGTTGGAGATCTTGCTGTTCCTGTAGACTTCTATGTTTTGCAGATGGGAGACGCTAGAGATGATGATCCTCCAACACTTATCTTGGGACATCCGTTCCTCTTCGCCACCAAAACCAAGATTGACATTGACACAGGCTTGTTGTCACTTGCGTTTGGTGACAGGACATCAAACTTTTATATCTATGAGGATGGTGACCACCCGAGCACGAAGAAACCACCGGACATAGTGAACACATCATATATTGGTGCCATACTCCCTGACCTACCAGATGAGAGTTGTGATGCAGCTAGATTAGTAGCTATGATCGAATGTCCTCGCCAACTCAGGAGGATGTGAAGGCGAACTCACCTGATCGATGGAGAGAAGACACGAGCACACCATTCCATGAGGGCTTTGGGCAGATTGAAGAAGTAGCTGAGGCAAAGTTTGACCTCACACGCCCATGTGATCCAAACTTGTGATCCCTAAAGAGGTATCGTCGAGCCAACGACGTAAAACAAAGGCGCTCGCAGGGAGGCAGCCCGGCAAGATTTGTGTTCTTTCATTTTTTCATTTCGTTTTCTTTTTGTTTAAGTCTTGAGTCATGTTTTTTACATTGTTTTTTGGGAAAAAAGATGTTTTTCATGCAGGAAACATGTGCACCTCAGTGTGGATCGCGTCAGCCCGCAACATTAGTGGCGCATTGCTCAACATTAGTGTCGCGTTTTCGTTCAACATTACAGAGTTGACCAAATTTTAATGTCTATTGGAAATGCGGCATACAGTTGACCAGTGTTGATCAACTCGTTTGACCAAAATTCTCATCATCACGCGACGAAATGAGGGGAGTGCTTGTTTACTTTTATTCTCTATTTGTTTTTCTCTACGTTTGTGTGTCTTGCATTGTTTGTGTCTTTGAATTAAAGTCCTGTCGTGAGGACACGGCTTGGTTCAAAAGTGTGGGGTGGGAGAGTCAGTTTGTTGCGTCTGCACGCTTATTTTTCTTGCATATGTACAGTGTCAGCACGTTTAGTTTATTAAAAAATTAAAAGTATGAAATTTCTCTCTATTTCCTGGATATGCAGTATTGAATTTTATTATTGTGAAACAGATGATGCTGATTAGATGTATTTCTCTCATGAAATTTGAATTGTGTGACTACATGTGAATCTAACCCACTACGTGTCCTTTTGAGTTGAGATAAACAGGGATGTGGAGTTGATAGAAATGTCCTAGAGAGACGTGACGAAGCATTCAAAGGATCGAATTTTGAGTTATATGGTTATGTGGATTTCGTAGAGTCTAGCACTTCGAGACGATATGGTTCAGAGTTAGCTCCGCCGCTGCAGCGTTTATGTAGGTAGGCGGGACGGGAAAATAGACCATCTTATCTCTAGTCCGAAGTAATCGAGAAAATAGGTCGTGGGCCCCCATCTTGACTCGCGTCAAAAAGGTCGACGATGAGAAAGAGTGGGGTGGTATTTCCATATGCTCGCGGGCGATGATTGGACCTCCTTCAAAAGAAAAAAAGAAAAGAAAGGACAAGCAATTCACAAAAAAGGGAGCAAAGCTCAAGAAAAATTAGCCACGTTGTGAAGTTTCATATAGTAGAAAGTGAAGTATATCATTCATACATCAAGAGCCAAAGGCCAAAGAAAGTCACTACAAAAGTTGTCCAACAAAAAAAAGGTAGAAAAGAACTCAAAACCTTGAAGCTCGAACGAATCACGTGCCGGAAAAAACAATGAAGTATAGCCGTATAACTAGAGTTCGTAACGGCGAATGCAGATCATGGGTCTAAAGAGGACTATCTCCCATTCATCCGAATTGGTTTGAATTTCAGCTCAAAAGGTAACATCTATCAAGTTAATTCTATGTTGAGCATGATGATTTTAGTAACGATTGAGTTATGCATAGAAAAGCGAGTCTAGACTAGCAACTGATATTTATGTAGCAATATTCAGGACGTCGAAGAAAATTGTGGTGTTATATTTTTTTCTTTATATAACTTAGTTCTTGTTCGGGACGAACAAGTTCAAGTGTGGGGTGGTTTGAAGAGTCGTATTTATATGACTCGTCGAATCAACTAATCTTATTTATTTCGACACTTTTATATGCGAACAGTTACTTTTTAGTATGGTTTTGCATTTCAGGTGTTTCGGAAGCTCTAGGAGGAAACATGCATAAAAGACGGCGTTTCGTGCTGAAAACATCACAATGGCAGAGTAGACCTTGAGACGCTCAACAGAGTGCTGGGAATGGACCTTTGATCAGAAAAATACGAGCCACACATCGTTGCGTAGATCACTCAATTTTCTACAACTCTCTAGTTCACACCAAGAGCAGCCAAGGTCATATAGAAGGTCAAATCCAGAGTCGAAATCGGACCTAGCGCGTAGAAGGAGAACCGCAACTCAGTGGGGATCGTGTTTTGTAGAGACATTAGCAGTACCGATAACGTCAAGGAAAAATGCGGCCAGTACCAATAACGTCAAGAGAAAATGCGGTCGTAACGTTAAGGCAAAACGCGGCCGCTGATGTTAGCAACGCGTTTGATGACGTCAGCAAGTCCGAAACTTGAAAATTGAGCCCAAAAATAGACTTGGAAACCCTAAGTTTTGCTATAAATAAGATCTTTGGGTTAGAGTTTCCATCATCAATCAAAAATCATCAAAAAATTATTCGAGACGGCTCTGGAGAGAAGACGCAAGCTTCGATGAAGAGAAGAAATTTCTACTTACTTTCATAAAAAATATCTATGTTTATTTTCCATGACTATGAGTAGCTAAACCTTTAATTCGGTTTAGGGTTTCGTTCAGTGTGACAATCGTTTTGAGACTTTTTACTTAATGCAATTTCTTGTTTCGCAAGTTCTTGTGCTTATTATTAAGGGCTGAATTGTGAAGCTAAGCTGAGACTTACCCATAAAGCTTAGCCAAATAATTCAGTTCTTATCGTTAATACTCGTTTGAGACTTTCCCGTAAAGACGAGTAAGAACACCTAAATTAAATAATGCCTTTCCCGGATTATTGGATTTAGGAGAACAAGAAGTCTAATGTCTTACCCGGATTAGATTGTGGTGTATTGCCTGAAACGGAATGCTTTGGGTTATTGCCTAAAACGGAGTAACCACACTTAGAAACATGAAATTAGATTATTAGCAGTCAATGATAAACATGTCACAATAGAAACCCTAAGCTGAATATTTTCTCTGATTGATTCATTCGCGTTATTTTCTCTTTAGCACTCTTATTTGCTCACAACCCCCCTTCTAATTGTTTTTACAGTTACAGCTTCAACAACCATCTCTCTAGGGTTTGACCCCTGCTTGCCGCTTTACTAGTTCATAGCAGGAGAATTACAAATTTAAGTTTGACGCGTCAGACGACGCGCGTCAGTGAGGTTTGAAACCTTGACCCTACTGTTGCAAAGCAAGTGTTCTACCAACTCACCACCTTATTGGCAAGAGACTATTTGAATTGATTTCGTTATATCTAGGTTTATACACAGTAACAAAATTTGACTAGGTGTTTATTTTATTTTTTTGATAATGGGGTACAACAACTTATAACATCACAATGCATATGACTACAACTTCTCATCTATTACACACACACATATATATATATATACATATAAGGGAGCACTCGGTTGAGGTAGGTTTGTAAGAATGAGGCAGTGAGGCACGATCCAAGCCATTGATCGACTCGATCCAATGCACGTGGCGAAGCCACGTGTCACAACCGCCATTTGCATTCACACTACTTTAGTCAAAAAGAGTGTGAACATAACTCTTTGACACGTGGCACGCCTCAAATGCATGGGGGGTTAGATGGACGGTCGAGATCGTGCCTCACTGCCTCATTCTTATTTGTCTTGCCTCATTTGAACGCTCTTCTATACGTATATATATATAGAGGAGCGCTCAAATGAGAACACCCTCTTAGGCTAAGAACATATGAACCAATCTCAGCCACACATCTAAACTCCCCGTGCTTTATGGGTGCGCCACGTGTTCCACTATCAAAATCCATCAACAGTAAAAAGCAGACAGTAAAAAGCAAACAGTAAAATCCACTACCCAAACAGTAAAAAGCAAAACACTATTTCTTTACTATTTCCTGCCACATCATCAAAATGAGTGGCTGAGATTGGTTCACACGTTCTTAGCCTAAGAAGAGTTCACATTTGAGCGCGCCCCAATATATATATATATATATATATATATATATATATATATATAATATGAGTGATCAAATGAGGCACCAAAATTAGAATGAGGCAAGTGAGGCACGATTTCAAGCATCCATCAACCCCCCATGCATTGTGGGCGCGCCACATGGCAAATAGTAATCCCACTACCAACAGTAGTGTGAACACAACAAAAACTATTCCTGCCACTATCTCTGCCACGTCATCAGAATGATTGGCCCAGATCGTGCCTCACGTGCCTCATTCTACCAACCCTGCCTCAAACGAGTGCTCCCATGTTCACACTACTGTTGGTAGTGAGATTACTATTTGCCATGTGGCGCGCCCACAATGCACGGGGGGTTGATGGATGGTTGAGATCGTGCCTCACTTGCCTCATTCTAATTTTGGTGCCTCATTTGATCGCTCTTATATATATAGGGGGCGTTTTTTTAGGACATCAAAATTTGTGAGGTCGTGGGGACAAATCTAAAACCATTAGATCAAATGATCCAAATGTGCATAATGAGTCAAAAAGTGCTTTTTTGGAATTATGCACTTTTATCTTTTAGGTAAAAGACAAAAGTGCAAAATGACAAACAACTTTAACTTTTTGGATTTGTTATGCACTATTAGATCATTTGATCAAATGGTCCAAAATTGTCCCTAAACCCTCACCAAAAACACATGTCCTCAAAAGAACACCCATATATAGGGGGGCGTTCAAGTGTTATGGGTTGTTAGAGTGTTATGTGTTACTTTATTTTGCACCTTTAGATCTTTTGATCTAAAGGTCCAGATTTCATCTTGCACTTTTGTCTTTTAGGTAAAAGACAAAAGTGCAAGATGACAAACAACTTGGTCACTTTTTGACTTTCATTTTGCACCTTCAGATCATTTGATCTAAAGGCTGAGATTGAAGTAACACATAACACCATAAAACACACATAACATTTGAACACTCCTCCACATATATATATATAGGAGCGTTCAAATGAGGCAGCAAAATTAGAATGAGACTGTGAGGCACGATCTCGTGCGTCCATCAAATCCCCCCCGTGCATTGTGGGCGCGACACGTGTCCAAATAGTAAACCCACTAACTTTTGAAAAGTCAACAATTGCGGCTTGCCACGTGGCTTCGCCACGTGCGTCCGATCAAAACCACAAAAGGCCGAGATCGTGCCTCACTGCCTCATTCTACCAAACTGCCTCAACCGAGTGCTCCCCTATATATATATAGGGGTGGGTTTTTGTACCGAAAACCGAACCGAAACCGAACCGACCGAAACCGATCCGATCTCAAACCGAACCGAATTTCAAATTATCATACCGAACCGATTTATTTTGGTTCGGTTTCAGTTTTTATTTTCAGAACCGACATAAACCGAACCGACAAAAACCGATAAAAACCTATAAAAACCGACAAAACCGACAAACCGAATCGATAAAAACCGACAAAACCAAACCGAAAAAACCGACAAAAACCAACAAAACCGAAACCGAACCGAAACCAAACCGAAACCAAAACCTAATGTCGGTTTACCGAAAATTTGGTTCGGTTTTCGGTTTCATTTTTCATTAAACCGAAAAATCGGTTCGGTTCGGTAAATGTCTGTTCGGTTTGGTTTTTGAACCGAACCCAGCACTATATATATATATAGAGGAGCGTTCAAATGAGGCACGCTACAGTAAAGTGAGGCAGTGAGGCACGATCTCATCCACTCACCTCAGCCGTCAAACTCACCTCATTGTGACACGTGTCCCACTTACTTTTGATTTTCTAAACCCAATAATCAATTACTATATATTACATAAGGGCATTTAAGTCTTTAACCAATTATCATCTCTCTCTTTACATCACATCTTTCATAATTAATTCATTTATTAATTGTTTATCTCACCTAACATCTTTCTCTCTCATACCCAAACCCATTATTTTTAAATGCACCCTTATTTCATATGACATTACACCCTTATTTCATATGGCATTACACCCTTATTCCATATGACATTACACCCTTATTTCATATGGCATTGCACCCTTATTTCATATGACATTACACCCTTATTTCATATGACATTACACCGTTATTTCATATGACATTACACCCTTATTTCTTATGACATTACACCCTTATTTCATATGACATTACACCCTTATTTCATATGACATTACACCCTCATTTCATATGACATTACACCCTTATTTCATATGGCATTACACCCTTATTTCATATGACATTACACCCTTATTTCATATGGCATTACACCCTTATTTCATATGACATTACACCCTTATTTCATATGGCATTGCACCCTTATTTCATATGACATTACACCCTTATTTCATATGGCATTACACCCTTATTTCATATGACATTACACCTTTATTTCATATGACATTACACCCTTATTTCATATGCCATTACACCCTTATTTCATATGACATTACACCCTTGTTAAAAAAAATTCATAAAAATATATCATTATTATATTATATAATAATCACATACACTCTTTCATCATAAAAATAACTTTAATTAAACACACATACTCTCTTTCTTCATTAATTAATAATAATCCACATACTCTCTTTCTTCATTAATTACAACTCACTACTCTCTTTCCATCCCCAAATTACCCCTTCAATAATTCCCACCAACAAATACTTTTCTAATGCCACGTCATCACAATAAGTGGCTCACGTGCTGCCTCACTGCCTCATTCTTATACCCCAACCTCAACCGAACGCCCCCTATATATATATAGGAGTGTTTAAATGTTATACCCCTTTTATTGTGTTATGTGTTACACTAATCTCAGCTTTCAGATCAAATGATCAAAAGGTGCAAAATGAAAGTCAAAAAGTAAAAAATAGACAAAGTTGTTTGTCATTTTGCACTTTTGTCTTTTACCTTGCACTTTTGTCTTTTACCTAAAAGACAAAAGTGCAAAATCAAATTTCCACCATTAGATCAAATGATCTAAAGGTGCAAAATAAAGTAACACATAACACTCTAACAACCTATAACACTTGAACGCCCCCTATATATATATATATATATATATATATATATATATATATATATATATATATATATATAAGGCGTTCACGTGTCCACGGACTAGCCCTAGCTAGCATAGGTGAGCGATTGACATTTTTGTGCAAACTAAAAGCTTTACTTCTATTGTATTGCCTTGAAAATGAGCTGACTTTTGGATGAGACGATTGATAGCCCTAGTATTGATGATCTTGAATGCCAACCTCATGGGTACTCAAATGGTTCAAAGGATTCTTTTGATGATATTGTGATGATAGTCCTAGCGTGGGGTGAGGAATTCGTTTTGAGAAATCATAGCCTCGGTTGAGCACTCTAGAATTCATTCTCATGGGATAGGTGCATATGAGATTTGTGAGTATTCCCTTTTCTGAAAACTCTCACGAGACTATAACTCGTCCACTAGGGTAGCCTAGGGGTTTAAAGGCTTAATGCATATGCTAAATGCATTCGTAGCGCCTACGAAAAGGAATTAGTTAGGTTGTATATACTTGCATTTACTTTTCAATAACATGTTGATCAGTCGATATTTCGACTAATTATTCACTACATTCGAGGAAGGATTACGTTCATTCTCCCGGCATATCGTCTCTATTTGATGTCTTTCTCTAGTGTTTCAGGTTAAATTGACACATCTTCGCTCCTTGAGTCTAAGATGTCGAAAGAACGAAAAAGATCGACTAAAACGGCCAAATCGATCTTTGCACCAATGAAGAGCCGTGACCACCGTGATGTCTCATCAGAGTCACGGTAGTCACGGTAGGTTTTTAACTCAAAAGAAAACAGCAGTTCGCGTGACTGCCGTGACTGCCGTGACCCACACCAAAGGTCACGGTAGTCACGGTAGGTTTTTACCTCAGAAGAAAACGGCGATGCAAGTAACTGCCGTGACCCCCACCAATGGTCACGGTAGTCACGGCACTTCCGAGGAGAATTTTCAACTGATTTCCAAAAATAGATTTTGGGCTTTCTGGCCTTTTTAGACGGTCTATATAAGGAAACACGACCAGAATAGACACGTTGTTGTGATTTTGGAGCAAAAACCCTAACTTGGGAGAGAAGACAAGTTTTCATCGTGAGAATCAACGAGCCAATCGTCTACGGTTTATTTGTTTCTTCCTTCAATTTACACTGTTTTTGGTTAATTGCCATGAATAGCGAGTAGTCTTCTTTATTCCGGGATCCTACGGATCCCGTGCTATGTAACCCTAACTCTCATGTGATCAATCGAAGTTTATTATTTATGCGATTTGATTATTCAATTTCATTGTGTGCTTAATATTATCGTTCTATGCATGTACTTACATCAAAGGGTACGTTTGCATTGGTAGAACGTATTTAGGTTATATGCCGAAAGGTGGATGGCCCTAGGGATTAACCGGATTGCATGAAATTGATGTTAGGTCATGTTTACATGAACTAATAGGAAAACCTTTAATTTAATAAATCGAAATCGTTGATAATCCGTGGATAGGCGGCGTTCAACGATTGAGATTAATCTAGACAATGATCCGTGGATGGGCGGCTTGTCTAGTGTTATTTCGGTTATATTCCACATTCGATAGCATGAATAATTAACGTAGAATGATTACATGATTAGTGGGGTTAGCACGGGTGAAGTACGGATTCTGGGATTCTTTCTCTGATTTAAATACAACCATTTAATTTCTGCACTATTTAATTTCTGCAATTTTTGTGACAACAAAACCTTTTTACAAAATTCAATTGGAATAGCTAAATAGGTCACGCCGTTTGCTAGTATTCACACGCACTGCTCCTTGGATCGACCCTTGGCTTACCAAGGTTTACAAATTTTGTTTGACTGCAATTGAACCCCTAAAACTTATAATTTGACGACTATATAAGGTTAAAAATACGCTTGTCAAAATGGCGCCGTTGCCGGGGAGCAGCGTTTAGTGTGATATTAGAGTAACGTGTGTAGTTTAGAACTATTCCACCTCATTCGATATCTGATTTTTTTGCTGTGATTTCTTCACTCACGGTGACTCTTGGCCTCTTGCAGGTTCTAGCTAGTTCATGCCAAAGAAAACACCCAAACGGAAGAAAATTTAGATTTCAGACGACGACACACCGGACCAACGAAAGAACAATCGTAAGGCCCAGAACGAAGCTCGGCAGCTACGAGCATTAAACAGAAACTTTGCAGTAATGGCCATGAATCAGAACAACACAGCTTTGTTGAATGGAGGAGTCGCGGATGACCAGCAGCGCCGAGTGCAACCACCAGTGCACAGAACCCTTGGAGATTAGCACGGGGGTAGATGTGTGGCTCAGATCGTGCCTCACTGCCTCATTCTAATTTGGGTGCCTCATTTGAACGCTCCTAAATATATATATATATATATATATGGGAGCACTCGATTGAGGCAGAGTTGGTAGAATGAGGCAGTGAGGCTCAATCCGAGTCATTGATCGACTCGATCGGACGCACATGGCGAAGCCACGTGGCACGAGCCGCCAAACGCGTTCACAATACTTTTGCAAAGTAGTGGGATTTCACTATTTGGACACGTGGCGCACCTCAGATGCACGGGGGTTAGATGGACGGTCGAGATCGTGCGTCACTGCCTCATTCTACCGAGGCCTGCCACAAATGCACGGGTGGGTTAGATGTGTGGTTGAGATCGTGCCTCACTGCCTCATTCTTATTTTGCCTGCCACATTTGAGCGCTCATATATATATATATATATATATATATAAGCGCTCAAATGAGAACACCTTCTAACTCTAAGAACATGAGAACACCAATGAGATTACGCCACGTGTCCCACTACCCAACCCCCCGTGCTTTGTGGGTGCGCCACGTGTCCAAATAGTAAAACCCACTACTTTTCAAAAAGCAAACAGTAAAACCCACTACACAATTCCTGCACTATTCACTGCCACATCATCAAAATGAGTGGCTCACAATGGTTCTTATGTTCTTAGCCTAAGAAGTGTTCTCATTTGAGCGCGCCCCAATATATATATATATATATATATAGAGGAGCGCTCAAATGTTATGACCTCCTTAATGTGTTATGTGTTACGGAGCTTCTGATTGGTTAATGAAAAACAAGGAACCAATCAGAAGCGAGGAACACCGTAACTACGGTGCACCCTCACCCATAAACCCCCCCGTGCTTGTGAGGTGCACCATAAGAACCGTGTTCCTCGCCTCTGATTGGTTCCTTGTTTTTCATCAACCAATCAGAACACCGTAACACATAACACATTAGCAACCCATAACATTTGAGCGCGCCCCTATATATATATATATATATATATATAGAGGAGCGTTCAAATGAGGCAGCCAAATTAGAATGAAACTGTGAGGCAGCATCTTACCCACTCATCTCAGCCGTCAAACTCATTTCAACGCGACACGTGTCTCCCACTCACTTCCCTTTTTTTATTTTGAGTTTATATAAAATTAAGTCATATTTTGAATAGAAGGGCAAATTAGACATTTTTCAAATCCTCTCTTTCCTGACCCAAGATCGTACACTATTGCAAATTGCAATATCTCTCTCCGTAAACATTGGGTTTACGACGGTGAATCAACAAGCTCCATTTTTGTTTCTCCATCTCCTAAACCCAGATGCAGAATCATCGAGCTCCATATCTCCCAAACAACATCGATCCATTGTGCGTATTTGCCTGAGTAAGCCTGCCGATCGCGACTGGTTGAGCACGAAACACCGAATGTCGAAGTTAGGGTTGCAAGAGTGAGCGGCTGAGATTTGGGTTTCGAAGTCGGAGCTGCGATTTGGTATTCGTTTGCGACATCGATGATGGGATTCGTCGGCGGGGTCGGAAATCAGTTGGGTTTGTGGCGAGATTGCGACTTCATACGCGTGATTTGTGCCTCCCCATCGGCCGCTGCTTCCTATTATGCGGCGGTTTGAGCTTCCCTATCGACGATTCGATTCTCTAGTACCTCATGTGAATTCTAAATTGACGATTGGGAATTTGATTTGTTAAATTAATATTTTGGTTTGAGTCGTGATGCTGTTGATTTGCATTGGTGTCTCAAGCCCCTTGCCACTGTAATTGTCCGGAGTTGAATTCATAAGAGTAGTTGCCATTGTTTTAGTTATGGTCATGGATGGTTGGTGTTTATGGCCCTTTCTGAGAAATGATGGAGCAATTGTGTGAATGTGTATTGTGATTGTGGTATGTTGAATTAGGGTTGTAAAGAAATGATGGAGAATAATACTGTGTATATATGGGTATGCCCAGGTGATCATATGTTTTGTATATAATTATTTGATTTGTTAAATTAATATTTTGGTTTGAGTCGGTGATGCTGTTATTTGCGTTGGTGTCTCAAGCCGCTTGCCACTGTAATTGTCCTGAGTTGGGAGTTATTGTAATGGATAAGCCTGGAGAAATGGGAGCCACCAAGCAGCAGACGATTGATTGTTACATACAGACATTAGCTAAAGTTGTTGGAAGGTAAAGAGTATTCATTTTATGTGTCTTTTTTTTATTTATGGAATTTTGATCAATCTGGCTTTTGATTGTTGATGTTTAGTTGTTGCTACCAGCTATGGCCAAGGCAGAAGGCAATTTTAGAGGCTTCATCTATGTGCAGTGAACTATGCCATGAGGAGACAGCACCAAATAAGTAAAAGAAAGTTCGGATGCATTCTGTCTAGGAGAGGTATCAATATTGCTAATCTCTGTGTTTTCTTGATTTGATTTTTCTTGTAAAGCTTTGAAGTTCATGGTGTTTGGATTTTCGAAATTAGGTTGTGAATGTGATATGGTGATTGTTGTGGGTTAGAAGATCAGATATTTGATTTAGGGTTTGACTAATTTGAATTTAATTGATTTTGATTGGAAATGTTGTTGTGGCCTTGTAGTTTTAATGGATCTGATTCCCATGAATATTCATGGTTGAGGCTTTAAAGAGGATATGGAGAATTGAAGATAATGTATGTGAACTTTCAATTAGGGAGTTTTGTGAATTGTGAGCGTATGTGCAATTAATGTAGTCGATTTAAGTGCTACTGCAACTCAAGTACTTCTCTGTCCAGAAATCTCAGTTTCTTATTCTATTCTCATCTAATCTCAAATCGTCATGTTCATTCGAGTTGAAACGTATGAGCTTTCTGATGCTATTTGAGCTGCTGAATTTCTGCTGAATGCGTGGACCATCTTCATCGTGGTGATGCTTTAGGTGATAAACAATTGGTGTTAGCGATGGATGATTATTTGATTTTTCTTACCAGGATGTTTTGTTGGAAATGTGCTTTGTTGCTAGTGTATATTTGTTTGACTCAGTGTTTGATTACATTGCAGAGCTGCTGAATTTGTCAGCACCACTACTAGATGCAGCAGCAACAAGAAGATATGCATACCTCATTACTTTCGGCAGTTCTCAGTCCTTATGGAAGATGATGGGTTCAAACATGTCTGAAAGGAATGATTTGTATTTTTGATAAAGGTTTAGTTTTTTTTAAAATTGTATGTATTGAGAGATGTTGAGATCTGTGTGTAAGAAAAAGGTATTTGCTATTGTGGATTCTTGGCTCAGTGAGTTTGTATCAAAAAAATCATATATCATTGAATATTGTATTTGTATGAAAATGTATGCAAAGTAAAACAATTAAAGGTGTTATGGTGTTATGGTTGAAGGTGTAAAGAACTTAAGGTGGATTCAGGCAATTTAATTATTAAATTGCCTTTAATTGTGTTACGAATCAAGGGTGTAACGGCATATGAATTAAGGGTGTAACGGCTTATGATTTAAGGGTGTATTACCACATGAAATAAAGGGTGTAGCGGCATATGAATAAAGGGTTCAATGCATATGAATTAAGGGTGTATGCCATATGCATTAAAGGTGTAATGGCCTATGAATTACAGGTGTAATGGCATATGCCATTAAGGGTGTAATGACATATGAATTAAGAGTGTATTGTGTTACGAAGTAAGGGTGTACCGCTATATGAATTAAGGGTGTAACGGCATATGAAATAAGGGTGTAATGTGTTACGAATTAAGGGTGTACTGATTTAAGGGTGTATTACCGCGTGAAATAAAAGGGTGTAGCGGCATATCAATTAAGGGTGTCTGGCATATGAAATAAGGGGTGTAATGGGCTATGAATTACATGTGTAATGTCATATGCCATTAAGGGTGTAATGGCATATGAATTAAGGGCGTAACGACATATGAAATAAGGGTGTAATGTGTTACGAATTAAGGGTGTAACGGCATATGAATTGAGGGTGTAACGGCTTATGATTTAAGGGTTTATTACCGCATGAAATAAAGGGTGTAGCGGCATATGAATTAAGGGTTCAATGACATATGCATTAAGGGTGTATGCCATATGAATTAAGGGTGTAATGACCTATGAATTACAGGTGAAATGGCATATGCCATTAAGGGTGTAATGGCATATGATTTAAGGGTGTATTGTGTTACGAATTAAGGGTGTACCGCCATATGAATTAAGGGTGTACCGCCATATAAATTAAGGGTGTAACGGCATATAGAAATAAGGGTGTAATGTGTTACGAATTAAGGGTGTAACAGCTTATGATTTAAGGGTGTATTGGTCTGTCAACGGCAACAACTTGAAGGGCATTTTGTTCTGTCAACGGCAACAACTTTGTTACATCATCAACCTATAACTTTTTTTTGCAATTCATCACTTTATTACACATCACAGAGCCGGCTACGTTACAACAACAACTACCCAAAATTCAAAATTTAGGTGCTCTGTCAAATGCATGTTTTCTATTACAAGCAGGATAATATACAAAAAGTCACAATGCACTACACAAAAAATCACAATGCACTACACAAAAAATCACAGTGCACTACTCTTCCAAACCCCAATCGAACCATAAGTCACGAGACCATAAGATGAGTTTGAATCGGACAAATCACATGAGTTGTTGCACTGTCAAGCGAGCCATCCTCTTATCAGTTGTTGCTCAGCCAAGCGAGCCATCCTCTTATCAGCCATCCTCTTAACGGCATGGACCTTTTTCTCCTCACAGATTCCACAAAGTTGCGAGGCAAAACCCCTATGCATTCCTCTGCTCCTCGTTGCAAACCTCTGCAAAAAAAATCCAGTGAAAATAAAAATACACACTACAGCAGCATAAACAAACAATCCAGCTTGACTCATAAATTGTAGCAACCATTTTCTTACAAACTAATCTGAAAAAGAGATCTTCAAAATGTCCACAAACAATCAACACACATCTTGATCCACATTCAATAAAAGTAATTGAAACTAGAGAGTGCCAAATTCAAGCAGTCTGTAATTTAGGAGTTCGTTGTGAATACATATTAATTGCTCATACATCCTTGAAAGATTGTATGGTACGGGTGGTCAATGGCCATTTTCTTCACAAGAGAAAACACAGCAAACTGAAAGATACGTGAATTGTGATTAGGATATATAACAACCAATAAAGCTGTTGTGACAGAAGTGATTCGACAACAAAGATGCAGAACGAATAATAAGAAACGACACAGGAAATTTAACGTGGTTCACCAACAGTGTGTTGGCTAGTCCACGGGCAAGAAGAGGCAGCTTTGTATTCAGATTTGGAGAGTATGATTTACAGCATGACTAGTAGGGTTTATATATTGTCTACTACAAAAAAACCCTAACCCTAGCCAAACATGGGCCTTAAGCCCACTTCAGATTCAAGGCAGCCCAACAAATCTCCACCTTGACTTGAATCCCCGGACACCAGATGCACTTTAATGCGCCAGAAATACTCAGATCCTCTTCTTGCCTCAGATGCCCCTAAGGGCCTTCAACAGCTTAAAACATTGAGCAAGTCCAAACAATGCTTGAACTTGCCATGTGGAACCGGCTTGGTGAACATATCAGCAGGATTATCAGCAGTGCCTACTTTCATCACCTTAATCCTCTTCTCACCGCGTAAGAAATGATATCTGACATCTATGTGTTTAGTCCGCTCATGATGGACTTGATCCTTGGCTAAGCATATTGCACTCAAACTGTCACAATATACAATAGCCTGATCATGATGAAGACCAAGATCACTGACTAATCCCTTTAACCATATCCCCTCTTTAGCAGCTTCTGTCAACGCCATATACTCTGCTTCAGTAGTAGACAAAGTAACCGTAGGCTGTAAAGTTGCCTTCCAACTAACAACAGAACCGCCAAGAGTAAATACGTAACCAGTCATGGATCTTCGACTATCAACATCTCCAGCATAATCAGAATCTGTGTAACCAGTCACCAAACACTGTGAATCACTCCCATAAATGAGACCCACATCAGATGTACCTCTAAGGTATCTGAAAATCCTCTTCACCGCTTGCCAATGTTCCTTCCCAGGCTGACCCATAAATCTGCTGACAACACTAACAGCATGGGCAATATCAGGTCTAGTGCAGACCATGGCATACATCAGACTTCCTACTGCACTAGAATATGGGACTCGAGACATATACTCCTTCTCAGCTTCAGACTGAGCTGCAGACACTGAAGACAGACGAAGATTAACAGCACTGGGTGTATCTATAGGTTTAGCTGAAGACATTCCAAACCTGGATAATATCTTCTGAATATAACTCTTCTGTGATAAGAAAAGCTTCTTCTGACTTCTCTCCCTGTAGATTTCCACACCCAATATTTTCTGCGCAGCACCCAAATCCTTCATCTCAAACTCAGCACTGAGAAGACCCTTCAACTTCTTAATATCAGACTTGGACTTTGCAGCTATAAGCATATCATCGACATATAACACCAGATAAATCATCGAACCATCTCCAAGTTTGTTATGATAAACACAACAATCATATGGACTTCTGTTATAGCCTAGCTCAATTATATAGTTGTCAAACCTTTTATACCACTGCCTCGGAGACTGCTTAAGTCCATACAAAGACTTCTTTAACTTGCAAACATAATCTTCTTTTCCTGGAACTTGAAACCCCTCTGGCTGAGTCATATAAATCTCCTCTTCCAACTCTCCATGTAAGAAAGCTGTCTTGACATCTAGTTGCTCCAGCTCAAAATCCTGATGTGCTACTATTGCAAGTAGCACTCTGATAGAAGTGTGTCTGACCACTGGCGAGAAAATCTCATTATAGTCAACCCCTTCTCTCTGTGTGAATCCTCTGGCAACAACTCGAGCTTTATACTTAATCCCCTCAGCTGGCGATTTTCCTTCCTTCTTCTTGAAAACCCACTTACAAGTAACAATCTTTCTCTCCTTAGGTCGTTTGACAAGATCCCAAGTCTGATTCTTGTGAAGTGACTCCATCTCATCTCCCATTGCAGCAAGCCATTGTGTAGATTCACTACCAGAAATAGCTTCTTTATAGGTACACGGCTCATGAATATCCACCTCTTCAGCAACCTGTAGTGCATAACAAATCATATCCTCAAAACCATACCTCCTTGGAGCTCCAACACCCACTCTTTTAGCTCTATCAAGAGCTATGCAATGCTGGCGTGTTTCTGAGGGTTGAGGATCATCTGATTCTGGCGTATCAGCTTCAGTGATAACGTGTTGATCTTCTCCACCTTGGTGCTGCATTTCACTCTGCTCCGGAGTAATTTGCAGCTCCACCTGTTTATCAACACTACCACTTTCCTGTACAATAGTTGACTTCAATGTAGAGTTAAGCATAGAACCTTCATCAAATATTACACTTCTGCTAAGTATAACTCGCTTCTCAGACGGTGACCAAATTCTATATCCCTTAACTCCATCCCCGAAACCAACAAATATAGCCTTCTTGGCCCTTGGTTCTAGTTTACCTTCATTAACATGATAGTAAACAGTGCAACCAAATACTCTCAGCAAAGAATAATCTGCAGGCTTACCAGACCACACCTCATAGGGTGTCTTCCCGCCAATACCTGTGTGAGGTCCACGGTTAATCAGATAGCACGCCGTGCTTACAGCCTCTGCCCAGAACCTCCTAGGTAATCCAGCATTAGAGAGCATGCACCGCGCTCTCTCCAACAGAGTCTGATTCATACGTTCTGCCACCCCATTTTGCTGCGGCGTGTCTCTCACAGTGTGATGCCGCGCAATCCCCTCAGTCTTGCAGAACTCATTGAACTCAGGTGAACAAAATTCCAGCCCGTTATCAGTTCGAAGCCTTTTGATCTTCTTTCCAGTCTGATTTTCCACTAAAGTTTTCCACTGCTTGAACTTGTTGAAGGCTTCACTTTTGTGCTTCATCATGAACACCCAAGTCATGCGAGAATAATCATCAATAATTGACACAAAATATCTGTTACCTCCAACGGATTCAACACGAGCAGGACCCCAACAATCAGAGTGGATATAATCCAGCGAGCCTTTTGTTCTGTGAACACCTTTTGGGAACTTGCTGCGATGTAGCTTCCCAAACACACAATGCTCGCAAAAATCAAGGCTTTTAACCTTGTAGCCATCAAGAAGATCCCTCTTCGACAAAATTTGCATCCCTCTTTCACTCATATGACCAAGCCTCATATGCCACAGCTTAGTCATATCCTCTTTGTAAGCCTCAGACGATGCCACAGCTGCATAACCTGTCACTGTAGACCCTTGCAGAAAATACAAAGTTCCACGCTTCACACCTTTTAAAATCACATCAGAACCCTTGCAGACATACAAAACTCCACCTTCACCTCTGAAACTGAAACCCTTGCTGTCTAGTAAACTCAGCGATATCAGGTTCTTTGTCATCAGTGGAACATGTCTGACCTCGTTCAATGTGCAGAAAGAGCCATCATGCGTCCGTATTCTGATTGAGCCAATTCCAACAGCTTTGCAGACAGCACTGTTGGCCATGGATACATTGCCTCCGTCTATCTGCTCATAAGTTGAGAACCACTCCCTGCGCGGACAAATATGATAAGATGCCCCAGAATCAAGAACCCAAACATTCTTGTAGTGTGGTTGTTCATTAGCTACCAAAGCCAAATCCTCTTCAGAATTGACATCATGTTCTGCCACAGCTGCAGAACCATCTCCCTGCTGCTTCTGCTTCTTGGGACACTCGTTCTTCCAATGTCCTTTCTCCTTACAATAGTTGCAGACATCATTAGCTTTAGAACCATTTGACTTGGACTTCTTGTAATTCGCCTTCTTCTTAACAATTTTTCCATGTCCTTTATTCCCGATAACAGCTAACCCTGATGCCTGATTTTCAGTAACTGAACCAGAAGCTTTATGGCGAACTTCTCTGGTGTGAAGGGCTGATCTGACTTCTTCCAATGACAAGCTATCTTTCCCAACAATAAACGAGTCCACAAAATTCTCGTACGACATGGGCAAAGATACCAATAAAATCAAAGCAGCATCCTCATCATCAACCTTAACATCAATATTACGCAGATCCAATAATATTGAATTTAATTGATCAAGGTGATCTCTCAGAGGTGTACCTTCCTGCATACGCAGACTGAACAGACGTTGCTTCAGAAGCAACTTGTTGGTTAAAGACTTCGTCATATAAAGACTCTCCAGCTTCAACCACAGACCAGCAGCAGTATCTTCATCAGCGACTTCAGTGATGACATCATCAGCCAGACACAGCATGATTGTTGAATGAGCCTTCTCCTCCAGGCTATTCAATTCTTCGTCATCAGCATCCGTTTTCTTCTTCCCGGACAACGGCGCCCACAGACCCTGCTGCTTCAACAGAGCTCGCATCTTGATCTGCCATAACCCAAAGCTGTTCCTCCCGGTAAATTTGTCGATCTTCACGTTCATAGCAGCCATCTTTGATGTTGGAATTACAAACCCTAGCAGCAGCGGCAAAACCCAGCTCTTGATACCAGTTTGTTGTGACAGAAGTGATTCGACAACAAAGATGCAGAACGAATAATAAGAAACGACACAGGAAATTTAACGTGGTTCACCAACAGTGTGTTGGCTAGTCCACGGGCAAGAAGAGGCAGCTTTGTATTCAGATTTGGAGAGTATGATTTACAGCATGACTAGTAGGGTTTATATATTGTCTACTACAAAAAAACCCTAACCCTAGCCAAACATGGGCCTTAAGCCCACTTCAGATTCAAGGCAGCCCAACAAAAGCAAACACATTTGACCTCAATTTGCACCTGGAAATTGTGAGGTCCAGCACCATCTTTTGAGCTTCCAATTCTTGAGGCAATTTGATAGGCTAGTGGAATAAATTTGTATGATTGCACCTAAAACACAAGTTACCAATCAGCTTAGGTGACTCCAGTGGCACAAGTTTTGTCAGTTCCCAAAAGGCGAAAACAGCACGCAACTCACTACCAAAACCACATTGCAAAATCCAACTACTAAGCCAAAAAATATTCAGAAAATAAAATTTGCATGAAACAAATTGCAGCTTTCCAACTGCTGATTATCACTATATGAAACAAAATGCAGCTAACAGCCTAGCACCATACATAGGGATATCAAAAATGCAATTTCGAACAGACCTTGCAAAATGATGGTATGCACCTCCAACTCCATAATGTCGTTTTCCTTTCGTTACATCAAACATTGACCTAGCTCCAAATGACAACAAAAACACTGAAACTTTAAGTATCACTAGATAACCTTGTTCAACAAATTTTTGTCAAAACTTAGAGAAATCAATTTACCCAATATATGCTAACAATATCGGCAATCTCTCATCAGTTCTATTGTACAAGCTCAACTCCTCAGCACTAAATTTCCTCTAACAAGACACAACCCAAAAAATCAACAAAGCTGTTAATCTTACTCCAAACCAAATAAACAAATCGTTTCAGTTTCACAGTAGAGCAAACTGACCTCCTACTGAATCGATCATCTCATATTTCAGCATCTAAGCTACTCAGAACTTCAGATCCATAATCATAATAGATTCCTAATAGCATAATACCCACTGAATCGATCCGTCAAAAAACACGACGGAAACGTACCTTGACTCGATCCTCAAAGCTCCATCGGATATCCCAGATCTCAAAATCAAAATTAAGAACAAGCAACAAAATCGAAACTGACGAAGCTGAGTATAAAAATGCACAAAATCGAAAACGACGGACGATTTGTTCTTCAAAAATGAAATCGAAAAGACAAACAATCGATTTGGAATACGAAAACACCTCCGTCGCTCGAAACTCAAATCGAACTCATCGAACCCTAAAACACCTCCGTCGCTCCCCAAGAACAGGATCAACCCGTCGATTTCGGTTTCGATCTGGGTTTCGTTCGTTTGAACGAAAGTAAGTGAGAGAAATGGAGAGAGAAACCAAAATACAGCTGATAAACAAAAACCCCAAAATACCCCCCATAAATACCCACCAACGTTTACTTTTCCAATTCCACCTCACCATTTTGATTGGCTCACAGCCTGCCTCACGGTTTCATCCTACCAACCTGCCTCAACGGAGTGCTCCCCTATATATATATATAGAGGAGCGTTCAAATGTTACAAGCTTCTTATTGTGTTACGTGTTACGGAGGTTCTGATTGGTTATTAAAAATCAAGGAACCAATCAGAAGCGAGGAACACCGTAACTACAGTGCAACCTCACCCACACAACCCCCCCCCCCGTGCTTGTGAGGTGCACCGTAAGCCCCGTGTTCCTCGCTTCTGATTGGTTCCTTCTTTTCATCAACCAATCGGAATCATGTAACACATAACACTCTAACAACACGTAACATTTGAACGCCCCCTATATATATATGGGGCGTTCTTTTGAGGACATCAAAATTTGTAAGGACGTGAGTACAACCAATCACAACGTGCCACGTATGTAGAATATGGTAGTGGGTTTTACTGTTTGCTTTTTGAATAGTGCAGGATTTTGGTAGTGGGACACGTGGCGCACCCACAAAGCACGAGACGTTAGATGGATGATGATCTAATGGATGAGATTTGTCCCTACGTCCTTACAAATTTTGGGTGTCCTCAAAAGAACGCCCCTATATATATATATATCGAGGAGCGTTCAAATGAGGCACCCCTTCTAAGAATGAGGCAGTGAGACACGATCTGAGCCACACATCTAAACCCCCCCCCCCCCCCCCGTGCTTTGTGGGTGTGCCACGTGTCCCACTACCAAAATCCTGTACTATTCAAAAAGCAAAAAGCAAAACACTATTTTGGTACTATTCCCTGCCACATCATCTAAATGAGTGGCCCAGATCGTGCCGCACATGTCTCATTCTACCAACCATGCCTCAACCGAGTGCTCCCCTATATATATATAGGAGCACTCGGTTAAGGCAGGGTTGGTAGAATGAGGCAGTGAGGCACATTGTGAGCCACTCATTTTGTTAATGTGGTAGAGAATAGTACTGGAATAGTGTTTTGCTTTTTGAATAGTGCAGGATTTTGGTAGTGGGACACGTAGCGCACCCACAAAGCATGGAATGTTTAGATGTGCGGCTCCGATCATGCCTCACTTGCCTCATTCTAATTTGGGGTGCCTCATTTGAACGCTCCTCTATATATATATATATATATATATATATATAGGAGCGTTCAAATGTTACAAGCTTCTTATTGTGTTACGTGTTACGGAGCTTCTGATTGGTTATTGAAAATCAAGGAACCAATCAGAAGCGAAGAACACCGTATCTACGGTGCAACCTCACCCACACAACCCCCCGTGCTTGTGAGGTGCACCGTATGCCCGTGTTCCTCGCTTCTGATTGGTTCCTTCTTTTCATCAACCAATCAGAATCATGTAACACGTAACTGATAAGTCGAGTTTTCCACTTATTAATGCCCGATTATCACTATAGTTTTTGTTCGTTCCTGGCGATAATTCGATGCCATTTGATCTCTTTTCGTACGTTTCAGGTGCATATCAAGATATCTCAGTGCCGAAGTCAAAATAAGAGAACTCGGGAGAAATCGAAGTTTGGGAGCGAAAAACCACGTAAGGCATTTTCAGCCGACCGGCTGGGAATTCTCCAGCATCCAGCCGACCGGTTGGATCGTTGCTAAAAGGCTCAACTGAATCGGCAGACTTGAGCTGACCGGCTGAAGACCCAGTCGACAGGCTGAGTGAACCATGCAGCGCTCAATGTCAATCGTCCAATCCCAGCCGATCGACTGAAGGTCCAGCCGACCGGCTGGAAGAATCATCAATTGCCCATACCAGTCGGCAGAGCTGAATCGACCGGCTGACCTATGAGCCGACCGACTGGATCCTGCGCTCCATCTTCAAAGCATTCATCCAATCTCAGCCGACCGACTAACAATTGAGCCGACCGGCTGACCATTTCCCCTGCACAATCCATTGAATCGGCCGAACTTAGCCGACCGGCTAGATCGGAACACCATTGCAGCCGACCGGCTGAGATCTGTTACTTACTCTTTTTCACCCGAGGCTATAAATAGAAAGTGTCAATTTTTGACCTAGGGATCTGCGATTTTGGGGAAAAAGACAAGCAAAAGAGGTCAAATCAAGGTCATCCATTACCATCTAATCAAGGAGGAACCAAGATCAAGGGAGTTCATTAGGACTAATCATCCTACTCTATCCCTCTTCTTTTCTCCTAGATTTTTTTGTAAAAACCCACACATCATGTTGTCTTACATGATGTGTGAGTAGTCTCCTTGTGTTTTGAGGGTTCTATGAACCTCCTTGGTACTCAATGATCATTGTAAACACATCTATATGAATTTTATGAAGTTGATTTCATTTTACTATGCTTGTCATGTTAGACATGTTGCTAAGTGTTTGATAAAATGCCTAAGTGACATGTTTATGTTAGAACTATGATCTAAGTATTGAGAAAGCTTAGTGATGGTTTGGATATAGTAAAATTGAACTTAACCAACATTTATGAGAGTAAATGCATGGTGAGAGGTTAACTAGAACTTTAGGCATATAGCATTTATGAGAGTAAATGCTATATAGTGGATCAATACTCTTTAATTAGTGAGATCCTAACTAAGATGGCTTGACTAGGATTAGACATGCATGGTTTGTCTAATTCTAGCCTAAGTTAGGTTTTAAATCTATCGACTCATAATTAATTGAACTCTTGTATGCATGATCATTGGGAAATTGCCAAGGAGGGGATTAATCCCTCGAAACTCGCTTTTAATTGATCTTAATCCCCTAAAACCATTTCGTACTTGTTTTTAAATCATTGATAATCATCACACTTGAATTTTAGGAATTAGCCGAGCAAGAAAATTTGATAGGCTTAGCGCGTAATCCGTTTGCTCCTTTGGGTTCGACACCGGTCTTACCGGTCGATTATAAATTGTTTTTGACCGTATGCAAGAATACACACGTCAAAATGGCGCCGTTTCCGGGGAGCAATAGCTAGATTACCCCTAGGAAAATCATTTAGTGCTCCGAATATTCCATGTTTTACTTTATTTTACTTGTTACTTGCAATTATTGAACTACTTCACTACGCTTACTTGTTTTAATTGGCTTCTCTTGTAGGTTCACTTCTTTTATGCCACCGAAGACCAAGAATCTTACTCAAATCGTGGATAGAGACTTGAACCAACCTATTAGAGAGCTAGTTAATCCTCATCTTACAAGGAGTAAGACCAACAAAGACAAAGGATCAACTTCCAATACTCAAGAAGTCATGGGTGATAGAGAGAACAATAATAGACCTCCTCCTCCGCCCCCTCCTCATCTTAGGAATCTAGATGGCCTTCCTCCGCAATTGCCCCTAGCTAGAAGGGCCCTCAAAGATTATGCCATTCCTACGGCATATGGCTACCGTTCCCCCATCCAATTACCTACGGTAGATAACCAGGATTTTGACTTGAAGACGTCCAAAATTCAAATGGTTCAATCAAACCAATTCTCGGGGAGAGACAACGAGGATCCTAATTCTCATTTGACGTCATTTCATGAAGTATGTGCTACATTCAAGATAAATGGAATTTCGGAGGATGCTAAGCTTCTAAGGCTTTTCCCCTTCTCCCTCACGGGAAGAGCAAGGGATTGGTTGAGGAGTCAAACTCCCGATAGCTTCACCACTTGGGAGGAACTAGCCGTGGCTTTTCTGAACAAATACTTCCCTCCTTCCAAGAAGGCGCACTATAGAAGCCAAATCACGAATTTTGTTCAAATGGATGCGGAGACGCTCTACGAAGCTTGGGAACGGTATAAGGAATACCAAAGGCTATGTCCTCACCACAACTTGGACGACCTCCTTCTATTCCACACTTTCTATCAAGGTGTGGACGGCAACTCTCGTCTTGCACTTGACACCGCCTCGGGTGGAGCAATAATGGACCTTGCACCACATGAAGCGTTCGCGGTGATAGAGAAAATAACGAAGAATTACTTCATGTGGGGAAGCGAGAGAGGGAATCCAAGAAGGAGAAATGAGAGGCACGAGGTGAAAGCGGTGTGCTCTAGTGACTACGATGCTTTAAGGAAAGACTTCGACAACCTCTCGGATGAAGTCTTCAAGTTAAAACACCCCAAAAAAGAGCCTTCAACAAAGCAAGGGTGTGATATTTGTGAGGTCTACGAGCATGAGACCGTTTCTTGCCCTTTGGTTCAAAGGGATGTGCAAGGGCAAGCCTATGGAGAAGTGAACTTTGTGGGAGGAAATCAAGGAAGGGACTATGGTTGTAACGCCAACCAAGGGCAAAGCTCACAAGGAAATTATACTACACCAAAGTTCTCTTCGGGGTGGAGAAATCATCCCAATTTCTCCTACAAGACCACTAACCCTACTCGCCCCGACTTTGGATCCACACCTCCCGGATTCGGTCCTAAACCTACTCAATCAAATCAAGCGTTCCAACCTAGGAACCAATATCAAAGTCAAGGACCAACTTTGCTTCAAAGAAACTAAGGGCAACAATATCAAGCTCAAGCTCAAAGGCCTTACCAACAAGTTGAAGCTCCCCCACAACCTTCTAGTGAACTTTCCGGTGTTGAGGCAATGTTTGCTAAGCTCCTTGCAAATCAAGATAAAATGCAAGCCCGAATCGAGAGAATGGAGACTCATAACAAAATGCTAGAAAGTCAAATTGCCCAACAAGCTGAGGCATCTACAAGGGCACCGGGCAAGTTACCGGCTAGACCCGAACAAGGGAATAGAGAGCATTGCAATGCGGTAACTTTGAGAAGTGGGAAAGAGCTAGAGAATGAGCTACCAAAGAAGAAGAAGGTTACTTTTGATCTCGGAGGTCAAGCTAGTGCCGAAATTGAAGAGTTGAATGAAGAAGTTCCTAACCCTCAAGCTGAGAAAGAAAGTGAGATGGAAAAGGAGAAAGACGAACCTAGAGTATACACTCCCCCTATTCCATTTTCCCAAAGATTAAAGAAGAAGAGCAATGATAAGCAATTCTCCAAGTTCGCCGAGATGATGAGGAAGCTCTATGTCACAATGCCCTTCACCGAGGTAATAACTCAGGCCCCTTCTTATGCTAGATTTCTAAAAGATGTTATTACTTGCAGGAGGACAATCGAGGATGTCGACACGGTGTCCCTCAATGGAGAATGTAGTGCCATATTCCAACCGCGCATGCCACCGAAACTTGAGGATCCCGGTAGCTTCTCCATTTCATGCTATATAAATGATATTAAAATTGAGCGTGCCATGTGTGATTTGGGTGCTAGCATATCGTTGATGCCTTATTCTTTGTGCAAGAAATTGAATATGGGTGAGCCTAGACCAACTAACATGATTCTAAGGCTCGCGGACCGCTCCTCAAGATTTCCTAGGGGAATTCTTAAGGATGTCCCGGTTAGAGTAGGGAATTTCTACATTCCGGGGGATTTCGTGGTGTTAGAGATGGAAGAGGTCAATGAAATTCCCATTCTATTGGGAAGGCCTTTCCTCTACACCGCGGGGGCTATATTTGATACTACTAAGGGGTCAATTACCATGAGGGTAGGAGATGAGGAAGTTGAATTTAACTTAGAAAAGGCACAAAAAGGTCCTAGTTCTACCATGAGTTGCAATTATCTAGACCTTGTTGATTCTTATGAGCTATATGATGCGCCTAACTTGATTGTGAATGAAATTGACCTTGACAATGAGCTTCCCGACTTGGCCGATTGTTGGGCTATCTTGGAGGGAGAATGTAAAGAGGGCGCTCTAAGCGACAAAGGTAAGGAGTCTTGTTCGGTAGAGCTAAAAGCTCTACCAACAAGCCTAAGGTATGAGTTCTTAGGCCCAAATTCTAGCTTGCCTATCATTGTGAATGCTTCTTTGAATGATGTTGAAACCTCAAAATTGCTTGATGTGGTTAGAGAACATAAGGATGCTATTGGCTACTCTATTGATGACTTAAAAGGAATAAGCCCAAACTTGTGCATGCATGAAATCAATTTAGAGAGTGATAGCATGCCATCTAGGGAGAGAGCTAGGAGATTAAATCCTATTGTTGGTGAGGTAGTGAAAAAGGAAGTGCTTAAATTGCTTGATGCGGGGATCATTTTCCCCGTTGCGGACTCTAAATGGGTGAGCCCCATTCATGTAGTACCGAAAAAGGGGGGAATGACCGTAATTAAAAATGAGAAGAATGAATTGATCCCCACAAGAATCGTAACCGGTTGGCGTATGTGTGTGGATTATAGGAAGCTAAACCAAGCAACTAAGAAAGATCACTTTCCACTTCCCTTTATTGACCAAATGTTGGAAAGATTAGTTAAGCATGACTATTTTTGCTATCTTGATGGATATAGTGGACTTTTCCAAATCCCTATTCATCCACAAGATCAAGAGAAAACCACCTTTACTTGTCCCTATGGAACATTGCCTATCGGCGAATGCCCTTTGGACTTTGTAATGCGCCGGGTACATTCCAAAGATGCATGATGGCTATTTTTTCAGAATTTATTGAAAAGATTATGGAAGTATTCATGGATGACTTTTCTGTTTATGGTTCCTCTTTTGATGATTGCTTAGCCAATTTGGCTAAAGTGTTGAAAAGATGTATTGAGACGAACCTTGTACTTAATTGGGAAAAATGTCATTTCATGGTGCAGGAAGGGATAGTGTTAGGTCACTTGGTCTCAAAGAGGGGAATTGAGGTGGACAAAGCTAAAATCGAAGTTATGGTGCCACCTCCAAAAGATGTAAGAGGAATAAGGAGTTTTCTCGGTCATGCCGGGTTCTATAGAAGGTTTATCAAGGATTTCTTGAAGATTGCAAGGCCTTTAACAAACCTATTATGCAATGACACCAAGTTTCGGTTTGATGAAGAGTGCTTGGTGGCCTTAGAGAAGTTGAAAGAGGCGTTGATATCGGCTCCAATTATTCAACCTCCAAGATGGGATTTGCCCTTTGAGCTCATGTGTGACGCGAGCGATTATGCTATCGGGGCGGTCCTTGGACAAAGGGTGGACAAGAAACTTCATGCCATCCACTACACAAGCAAGGTTCTTAATGGAGCTCAATTGAACTATACTACAACCGAAAAAGAGCTTCTTGCTATTGTGTACGCTTTTGATAAGTTTCGTCCATACCTAGTGGCTTCAAGGGTTATAGTGTTCACAGATCATGCGGCGATCAAGTACCTCTTGGCAAAGAAAGATTCCAAGCCAAGATTGATAAGATGGATTCTATTGCTCCAAGAATTTGATATAGAGATCAAAGATAAAAAGGGAGTAGAAAATGTGGTAGCCGACCACCTATCAAGGCTAGAGGAAAATGAAGAGATTGAAGAGGATACTAGACACGTGAATGACTCATTTATTGGAGAGCAACTTATGAGAGTTGAGGTGGAGGCCCTCCCATGGTATGCAGATTTTGTTAACTTCGTGGTTTGTGGGATTATTCCTCACGATATGAACCACCATCAAAAGAGGAAGTTCTTGTCCGAGACCAAGAGATACTATTGGGATGAGCCCTACCTTTATAGGCTATGCGCGGATGGGCTTTATAGAACTTGTGTCGCCGAAGAAGAAATGAGAGATATTCTTTACCATTGTCACTCTTCCTAATATGGAGGACATGGTAGTGGAGCAAAGACGGCGTCCAAAGTCCTACAAAGCGATTTTTATTGGCCAACTCTCTTTGGTGATGCTTATGAATTTGTGAAGGCTTGCGATCAATGCCAAAGAACGGGGAATATTTCCAAGAGACATGAAATGCCCCAACAAAGCATCCTCCCGGTCGATATATTTGATGTATGGGGCATAGACTATATGGGCCCTTTCCCGCCTTCATATGGAAACCAATACATATTGGTCGCGGTTGATTACGTCTCCAAATGGGTTGAGGCCGTCGCTTCCCCTACTTGTGATGCCAAGGTGGTCACAAAGCTATTCAAGAAGATCATTTTTCCGAGATTTGGAGTTCCAAGGACCGTCATTAGTGATGGCGGTTCACATTTCAAGGAGAAACATTTCGAGGCCTTGCTTTGCAAATATGGAGTTAGCCACAAGGTTGCCACGCCATATCACCCACAAACTAGTGGGCAAGTAGAGATATCAAATCGGGAAATAAAGGCAATCTTGGAGAAAACCGTGGGGAGCTCAAGGAAAGATTGGTTGATGGACCAAAATTATACGAATCATAAACACAGTATAACCCCCTTAATTAGACATTTTGTCTATTTAACTTTTGCTTGTTAGTTCAGATATATTTCTACAGGGTATTTCAGAGCTTAGAGAGAATACACACTAAAGAGGAGCTTTTAAAGCAGAAAAGATGTTACGAGTCAATCCAAGGTCAAGATCATATGCCGACTGAAGAAATATCAAGGATCCTGACGTTGAATCACTCATAACAAATTAATCAGAAGAATCAGGAGAGGAATCAAGACAGCCCGGGGAAGAAACACACTGACAGTTTTGTTAAAAGACTGCACAAAACTATACAAAATTCACATTTGGGCAAGATGACCGGCCACTTGGGCAAGAGGTGGCTAAAGCCACCCCTCCTCCTCCCTCCACCACCGGCAACCGGCGGCTCCTCCACCCATGGTGACCGGCGGCTTTTTGCTCCTCCACATGTCTCCTCCTCCTTGCTCCTCCTTCCTCCTCCCTTGGATCAAAAGACATGTGGTGGCTCCTCCACCCTCCATTCTCCTCCTCCATGGATGGCCTCCACATGCAACCATCTCCACCCTCCATGGCTATAAAAGGAGGAGCTCCTCCCCTCATTTGAACACACCTCAAAAATCCATAATTCACTTCTCTCTCTAAGTTTATGTATTTGTAAGTTTGGCTTTGGAAATAAAGGATAGCTCCCTTGGCGCTTCAACGGTTGTAAGTAATTCTTAGTATTTATTCAACTATTTTTATTTCCTTAGTTATAATGTTTAGCGCGATGAATAGTAGCTAAACTAGTAGTTCGGTAGAAGGGGCGCACTTGTATTATAAAATGTTTTAGACTATTAACTTAGTGTCTCGTATTAGTATTCAAAACTTATTCTATGTGCCATATATAAAGTTAGAATTTCCAAGGGTGAGTGAACCATTTGTAACTGGACCAAAGGGACCAAATGGGTAAGCTTGTCCTTGGGGGTTCGTGATCATACTCGGGTAAGTGGACCATTTGTAACTGGGCCAAAGGGACCAAATGGACAAGCTTATCCGAGGAGGTCGACTTATCCTAAAAACCATTTGAAAACTGGGCCAAAGGGATCAGATGGATGCACACAGGCTAGCGTACCTTGAAATGGGTACTGGTGCTAGTTTAAGTAGAATAAGTGCTCTACGACCTTGAAAAAGGCTAGGCAATGTTGCAAGTCTTGAGCTAGGAATAGCCTCGATTCATGTTTGAATACTTAGACGATTCACTAAAGGTCAATGATAAACAGGATATAATACAAGGCCCCTGAAACCGAACATTTCTCTTTAATTGTAAACTGCAATTTACTTTCCAGTACTAAAACCAACCAACCAACCAATCAATCAATCAATCACTTAGCTGGTAGCTTTAAAACCAACCAACCGACCTAAAACACGCTCTCTCGCTGGACAACCCCCTCAAAGAACATCTATTCCCCTGATTCCCTTGGGTTCGACCCCTACTTACCAAGTACTACCCAGTAGTATAGTTGCGAGTAGCGGACTATTATAAATTTATTTGCACAAATCGCTTTGACGACGAGCGGTCTGTCATTGGTCATCGAAGCTAGATGACGCGCTATGGGCCTATCGTACGGCGTTCAAGACCCCTATTGGGATGTCTCCCTATCGGCTTATATATGGGAAACCGTGACATTTGCCGGTAGAATTGGTATACAAGGCGATGTGGGCAATTAAAATGTTAAATATGGACTTACAAGCGGTGGGAGATAATAGGGTCCTTCAACTCCATGAGTTGGAGGAAATAAGAAATGAAGCCTACGAGAGTGCTAGGATCTATAAGGAGAAGACCAAGAAATGGCACGACAAGAGAATATTTCGTCGTGAATTCAAAAAGGGAGAGAAGGTCTTGCTCTTCAACTCTAGGCTCAAGTTATTCCCGGGAAAATTAAGGAGCCGATGGAGTGGTCCATTCATTGTCCACAAGCCCCACGAGGATGGACATGTAGAATTGCTCAACAAAGATGGAACCACCTTTACGGCGAATGGACAACGGCTAAAGCACTATAGAGAGGAAGTTCGGGATGAACAAAATGTCACCTACTCTTTGACCGCCTCATAGAGAGCTATTATCCGCTTGAGGAGGGATCCTAGCTATGGACTCCTCAAGTGTGGTTCTTAGTGAGAAAAGGATTGTCTCGGTCTTTGCCAAGCCGTTAAACTAGGCCCTCACGGGAGGTACCCGGTTTGTAAGTTGTCCATCTATGCGCGTTTACTCTCCTATATGTTTGGCATGAGAATATTGAACTTTGAATGTGAACTTGGTGCTAGGACAGTCTAAAATGCATGTTTAGGTGTGCTCGGTGTGGAATATGCTTGCATGAAAATATCTAGATGGTGGTGATGTCTTAAGTGCGGAGTGTGTTATCCTAGCTTGCTATTTTGTCAAAAATCGTATGAATGCTAGCGATTGCTTGGTGGATATGCTTTTTGTATCAATGAATAGGGATAGGTTGGTTTAAGTGTGGAGTTGGGTTCAGGTTAGAATGAAAAGATCGCCGAAATCATAGCTGAAAATGGTTGAGCCCAGAATCCAGCCGACCGGCTGAGTTTTAGGTCTCAATTTCAGCCGACCGACTGACTTTGCCTTAACCGAGTCAGTCCATTCTCTATTCGAGTCGGTCGAGTTGAGCCGGTCGACTCGCAACTCAGTCGACCGGCTGAGTTTATCATTCCAATTAGCATTCGACTCGGCAAGGTTGAGCTGGTCGGCTCACAACTCAGCCGACCGGCTGAAAATCACTTAACCAAAACCAGTCGGCCTCCTTCCCCGACTCACTTCTCACTTTCGCTGAAAAAACCCTAACCTCCGCCGATTCGATCCCCGACTTCCGACCTTCAAACCAATCGCCCCGCCTCCCGTCACACCTCCGTCCGACCTCCAGCACCATCCGACACCGTCCGCCACCTAGCCAGCCGACCTAGCACCGCGCTATCACCACCCACGACCGTTTCCGATTCGAAAACTCACCCCCTCTGATCTCCCAATCCGACCATCAAATCCCCCAACTTCCTTCACCAAAAACACTCGCCTTGCCCCCGCCTACAAAACCCCTCAACCAATTTCATCATCCGAGCATTTTCTGAAAACCCCAAAATTCGACCCTTCAAGCCAGATTTCAGCTGACCGGCTGAATTCAGCGTCATTTCAGCCGACCGGCTGAGTTCTGTGTAGCCCGAACCTCAGTTTTTCCTCTGCAGTTCAATTATGCCTCAAACCGGATCATCGTCCAAACTCAATGCAAAAGGCAAGGGGATTGCTTGTGATCCAACTAGGGATGTTCGGATCGAAGAACCGTTCGATAGTGAGGAGGATGATATGCCTCTTGTCGGGCGCAAAAGGAGGCTATTACGAGATTCGCTGAGAGATTTGAGCGAGGGCGAGGAAGAGGAATCCCCTCCGCCTTCACCTCCCCGACCGAAGAAGAGCAAGCCCTCGAAAGGAACCTCCTCCACTACCAAAAAGCCTTCAAAGAAAGCCCCGGATCCTCTCACTATTCGAGTACCTTCACCACCACCCATTCCTCGGGCGCCCTCGCCCCCTCGAGTAGCTGTTCCCTCTACCGCCGTTCTGCCCGTCGTGGTGATAGAGGGCCCTTTGAGAGGTCCACTACCTTCCCCCACTCCTTTCCCCTTTTCCGAGCCTATTGCATTTACGAATGCCACACACATTGGGAACTATGACCGGATTACAGAGAAGGGAAAGGAAGCTGTGCCGACACTCTACCTCGACATGAGTTTGCTTGGAGAGGAGGTAGCAAATGAGGTACGAGCCAAATTGCATTTTATTGGTCTTAATTATATATTTCATGATGATCCGGGGACCTACCCAAGGGTAGTGAAAGAGTTTTTGTGCTCATTCGAGGAGGGGAAAGATGAGGAGGATAACGATGTTTGGAGGTTTATATTGGGGGGTAGGGAATTTCAGATCAGGGAGGATATGATTCGAGAATGGCTCTATTTTCCAGTTGCTTTTCATACGATCAGTAGGTTCACTGAGCACCAACAGAGTAGATTTTGGAAGATGATCTCGGGACGGCAAGAGTGGTTTGCCCCTTCCTACAATTCTTCAGTGATTACTACCCCAGTTTGGAAGGTGATCCATCACGTTATCGCCATCGGAATTAATTCCCGTACAGAGCTGGCTCGCTCGGTTTCCTATCCAGATATGGATTTGATGATGGAGATCGACTTTGGCCACACTATCCCATGGATTGACGTCCTTGCCTCCCGATTTAGGGGCTATGTTAGCAAGTCCTCTCGGAACCTTTCCTTGGGAGGAGGATCCCTCATTACACTGATTGCCTTGGGGTGTAACTTCACCTTCGGCCACGATGGATGCCCGAAGCCATCCAAGAGGATTCTCGACCTTCCTACTATGAAGTCTATGCACCTAGTCCACGCAGATGGTGTTACTTGGAAGGTGGATAGAAGGCCTCACAAGGGCGAGCTTCTACGCTCCGCTAGGAGGAAAAAGGAGGGCTACAAGCTGAGGAATAGTCTCTACTGCCGTCTTAACCTCACCCCTTATCCTCTAGCCTCGCCTCCCCCTGCCCCGCCTCTCTCTCCTGTCCATGATCCTCCTCCGGCCGATGACCATGAGGAGATGCCCCGTGAGGAGCCTGCAGTGGCGATTCTCCTTCCCGCCGCTGATGATTTGACTGCTTGGAGAGAGAGAGTCTCCTCCGACATTACTAGCCTGACCAGCGGAGTGGCGGACTTGAGGAGTGGCTTGACTCGCCTCGAGGAGTTTGTTCGAGAGTCTGACACGAGGGCTCGCCAGGAGTCGGAGTGGGTCTGCACTACACTTGAGTCTATGATGAGAGGCCCGACTGCTCCAGTTGCCCCAGGACCTTCTGTCCCATGTGCCGCCTCTCCCTTGCCTCCCTCACCATCTGCCGACGCTATAGAGGAGGGCGATGGAGATTCTACTGATGGAGAGACCACTTCGGGAGGCGATGAGAGGGCATCTTCACGTTCTAGTACTTTTTGATCATGCTTGTATTTGATATTTTGGTGTTTTCTTAGTTGGATTATGTACTTGGATGTTAAGTCACCTTTTAGCGCATTTTTGATGATGGATGCCATTTTGATGATATTCCCATTACTTGCCTTTGGTTATATGCTATATTCATTATGATATTGACGGTGTTTACCATTTATGCTGCTTACTCTACAGGATATACATTACATATTCTTATCATGTCCAAAACACCTTCTTTATCTAGAATTGCAACCAAGAGGTTAATTCTCACTCTCATGGGTTATATCACCGGCTCTACAAACGAGGGGAGTTCCTATATGCCTTTGCCTTCATTTTATCATTCTTTGCGCTTAGGGACTAAGCTTGAATTAAGTGTGGAGTGGTTTGATGCGCATAGTTCACATGTTTGCATGCCATGCATATCAATTTTAGATGGACACTTGCACACTTGCACATTATCCCAACATGAGAGTGTTTTAACCACAAAAGGCTTGTGATTTTCAATTCTAAATCCCTATATATCACATCTAGCCTATTTGTCACATTTACCGACCTAGTTCTTTGAGCATGCATTCTTGAGAATCAATGTCATTGCTATACCTTGTCTATCCAACTTTCTAAGTATTTTCGTTACAATACCTTGGATCAAGCTAGCAAACACTTTTAAAAATATCATTGTGAAAAACTTAGACCATTTGAATGCTCTTTGGTGACTCGAGTTCTCTAATATAGTGCCTTGTTCACGATTGATTCTCGCACATTCCATACACTTTTTGAACGTATTGTCAAGTTTTAAGTGTGGTGTCAAAAGAGGGCGAAAAATAGGCCCCAAAAAAAAGTTTGCGGTCAAAGAGGGCAAAGCCCCGACTAAAAACTTTCTCAATGATCATGAGAAGTTTTGCTCAGAATATACAAATGTCGGGGGTTAGGAAGGTAAGTTCCCCCTCGAAAGCATTTGTAGGCCAAAGGCCGTTTCAAAAAGAAATAAGAAGCACTTAAAACTTGACTCTATGTTTTTCCTCCATTCTTCACTTGTGCGGGATTCGTCATTTTCATTGTGTGCTTGTTAGGATAACTCTTGAACGACCCATGTGCTAGCACGAGAGCTATCATTTGGTCTATGCTCATTTAGTAAGAAACTCTAGTGTCGAACTCCTCTTCCCTTATGGATTACGGCTTAAGCGCCTAAAACATGGGAATGAGTTCCTTATCGCGAGCCCTTGGACTAGCCCTAGCTAGCATAGGTGAGCGGTTGACACTCTATTGTGCGAGCTACAAGCCTTGCCTCTATTGTGTTGCCTTGAAAATGAGTAGAATTTTGGATGAGACATTTCATAGACCTAGTGTTGATAATCTTGAATGCATGTCCTCAAAGGTACTCAAAGGGTTGAAAAAGTTCTTTTAATGATATTGTGATGATAGTTCTAGTTTGGGGTGTGGGATTTGTTTTGAAAAATCGTAGCCTTTGTTGAGCACTCTTGCATTCACTCTTATGGGATATGTGCATTAGGGATTTGTGAGTATTCCCTTTTCTGAAAACTCTCACGAGACTATAACTCGTCCACTAGGGTAGCCTAGGGGTTTAAAGGCTTAATGCATACGCTAAATGCATTCCTAACGCCTACGAAAAGGAGCTAGTTAGATTGTACATACTTGTCATTTTCCTTTCAATAACATGTTTAGAAATAATGATCGAGACCTTGTGAAATCTAGTGAGGCAAATGAACGAAAAACATAGCACCACTAGCATTTCGTCATTTGCATGACCTTGGCATATTTGCATGCTTTGTTCGGGATGAACAAATCTTAAGTGTGGAGTGTTGATAAGTCGAGTTTTCGACTTATTAATGCCCAATTATCACTATAGTTTTTGTTCGTTCCCGGTGATAATTCGATGCCATTTGATCTCTTTTCGTACGTTTCAGGTGCATATCAAGATATCTCAGTGCCGAAGTCAAAATAAGAGAACTCGGGAAAAATCAAAGTTTGGGAGCGAAAAACCACATAAGGCATTTTCAGTCGACCGGCTGGGAATTCCCCAACATCCAGCCGACCGGCAGGATTGTTGCTAAAAGGCTCAACTGAATCGGCAGACTTGAGCCGGCCGGCTGAAGACCCAGTCGACCGGCTGAGTGAACCATCCAACGCTCAATGTCAATCGTCCAATCCCAGCCGACCGACTGAAGGTCCAGCCGATCGGCTAGAAGAATCATCAATTGCACATATCAGTCAGCAGAGCTGAGTCAACCGGCTGACCTGTGAGCCGACCGACTGGATCCTGCGCTCCATCTTCAAAGCATTCGTCCAATCCCAGCCGACCGACTGACAATTGAGCCGACCGGCTGACCATTTCCCCTGCACAATCCATTGAATCGGCCGAACTCAGCCGACCGGCTGGATCGAAACACCATCTTAGCCGACCGGCTGAGATCTGTTACTTACTCATTTTCACCCGAGGCTATAAATAGAAAGTGTCAATTTTTGACCTAGGGATATGCGATTTTGGGGAAAAAGACAAGCAAAAGAGGTCAAATCAAGGTCATCCATTACCATCTAATCAAGGAGGAACCAAGATAGGGGAGTTCATTAGGACTAATCGTCCTACTCTATCCCTCTTCAATTCTCCTAGATTTCTTTGTAAAAACCCACACATCATGTTGTCTTACATGATGTGTGAGTAGTCTCCTTGTGTTTTGAGGGTTCTATGAACCCTCTTGGTACTCAATGATCATTGTAAACACATCTATATGAATTTTATGAAGTTGATTTCATTTTACTATGCTTGTCATGTTAGACATGTTGCTAAGTGTTTGATAAAATGCCTAAGTGACATGTTTATGTTAGAACTATGATCTAAGTATTGAGAAAGCTTAGTGATGGTTTGGATATAGTAAAATTGAACTTAACCAACATTTATGAGAGTAAATGCATGGTGAGAGGTTAACTAGAACTTTATGCATATAGCATTTATGAGAGTAAATGCTATATAGTGGATCAATACTCTTTAATTAGTGAGATCCTAACTAAGATGGCTTGACTAGGATTAGACATGCATGGTTTGTCTAATTCTAGCCTAAGTTAGGTTTTAAATCTATCGACTCATAATTAATTGAACTCTTGTATGCATGATCATTGGGAAATTGCCAAGGAGGGGATTAATCCCTCGAAACTCGCTTTTAATTGATCTTAATCCCCTAAAACCATTTCGTACTTGTTTTTAAATCATTGATAATCATCACACTTGAATTTTAGGAATTAGCCGAGCAAGATAGGCTTAGCGCGTAATCCGTTTGCTCCTTTGGGTTCGACACCGGTCTTACCGGTCGATTATAAATTATTTTTGACCGTATGCAAGAATACACACGTCAGTAACACTCTAACAACACGTAACATTTGAACGCCCCCTATATATATAGAGAGAGAGGGGTGTTCAAATGTTACATTGGTTTTATTGTGTTACCTGTTACTCCATTTTCAGCCATTGATCTCATTTCATCCATCTACCCACACGCACACACATGTCCCACTCAAAAGTAATAATCTTATAAATATTTTAATTCATTTATTTGAAATGCATGAGTGAAGGGCAAATTAGATAATTAAACTATTTACTTTATTTTATTCATCTGCGCAGTATTCCCATCATCTCTCTCATCCGCGCCTGAGTCGAAGTTGACATCGGAGTCAGCCACTCGGCTCCGACTCTATCAGGCCGTAGCTCCGATTGTGGTTGTGGTGGAATCGCTCAGTCGTCTCTCGGTCTTCAGATCCGAACGGCTTGAGGCGACGCTGGCGATAGCAGGCGGTGCTGAGGTGTTTGGAAGTGCTGGCGATAGGAGATGCGGGAACGTGCTCGGCGAAGATTCTGGGATGTGTCGGCGTTGGACGCTTGGATTCGTCGTTAATTTGTGTATATGTGTTTTTCTCTTTGATTTTATGGGAGATGGTGAACTGTAGATGTTCGATGTTATGCCCATGTAGTATTGTTGTGCTCACCAGTTATCCTTTGCCTATTAATCATATCGTCAATGCTGTATGATATTCTTCCATGATGAAAATTGAAACATAGAAGCAGAAATGAAGAAGGGTGTTGCTTGAGCATGTTATTTTCTTATACCTTGCTGATGCTCAATGTGTTCTATTTTATCTGATAAAATGGGATGCTCAATGTGTTTTTTTATACCTGCTTGTGACGCTGGTGTTTGGAGACGCTTGTGGTCGGAAGCGGTGCTAGAGGTGGGCAGGCTGACGTTCAGCATTCTCGACGTTTCGTAGATCGGAAACTGTAAGTAAGCTTCCATAACCGTAAAGTTGAAATCGACTTTAAAATGTCGACTGCTGCCCCAATTGTCTTTGGCTTGTGTATGGACGCGTAGTCATTTGGTAATTTTCAAATGGTGTATGTTGCAAATCTTAAAATTCTGTTTTGGATACGGAAGGAAGTGTATTGGTGCTTGCTCATTTTCAGCATATGTTGCCAGATACCACACAAATTAAACAAATAGAGTATACAACACAGTTGCTTTGTGGTCAGTTTATGTTATGGATTGAGTACTTATTGTTGTGGATTTTGAACGGTTATTGTGCTCTGATTGCAGTTGTCAAATAGTTTATACAACACAGTTGCTTTGTGGTCATTATTGATTTCGAACTAATGATAACTGTGATGTACATGATGTTTGATGGACCATAATTATACGAATCAAAAACACAGTTAAACCCCCCCAAATTAGACTGTTGGTCTATTTAACTTTTGCTTGTTAGTTCCGAAATATATTTGCAGGGTATTTTAAAGACTAGAGAGAAAACACGCTAAGGAGAGGATTTTACGCTGAAAAGATATTACGAGTCAATCCAAGGTCAAGATCAGACGCTGAATGCAGAAATCTCAAGATCCTGACATTGAATTACTCAAAACAAATCCATCCGAGGAAAAACCGAAGTCAGACCGGGGCGAAAATGGACTGATAGTTTTGTGAAAACTACGCAAAAATCACACAAACTCTCATCCTTATCCACCATGACCGGCGGCTTAAGGGAGGAGGTGGCCAAAACCACCTCCCTTCCTCCTCCATGACCGGCTACCCGGCGGCTTTACCTCCTCCCCTGCTCACCATGAGAATGTGACATGTGGTGGCTTCTCCTCCACATTCTCCTCCCTCCTCCTCCACCCTTGGATGCAACACCACATGCCACCATCTCCACCCTCCATTCCTCCTCCCTTAGCCTATAAAAGGAGAGCCATCTCCTCCTCATTTGTATCATCCACAATCACACAATCCACCCAAAATCACAAATGTTTTAGAGAGATAGAGGGCTTAACCCTCTTCTCTTCACTTTAAATACATATTGTTCTTCATTTTGGAGCTACTTTTGGTGCTTGGATCTTGCCTAGGAGCTCCTCTCCTCGACTTATTGTAAGGTATAAAATTACTTTCAGTATATTTTGTTCTTACTTTAAAGTTAGTCTATTATTCGGTACCCTTGTTCAAGAAAATAGTTTGCTTGTATTCCTTGACATGAATACAAGCAGCTAAAAGCTTGTACTCGGTCGCAGGGGTGTACTTGTATTATAAATGTTTTAGACTCTACTCTTAGAGTATCTCTGTATTCAAAACTTGTTCTATGTGCCATATATAGTCAGAATTTCCAAGGTTGAGTGGAAGCTGTAACAAGCAAAGCTCTTCAGTGGGAATTCGTGAACATACTCGGTAAGTGGAAGCTGTAACAAGCAAAACTTATCTGAGGAGTTCGACTTATCTAAAAACCATTTTGGGAAATCGTAACAGGAGATCAAATGGATGCACATAAGGCTAAGATACTTCGAAAGGAGGAATTAGTCTAAATAGAACAAGTGTTTTAAATGGTGTTGCAAGTCTTGCGCTAGAAATAGCCTCGATTCATCTTTGAATACTTAGCATGATCATTTCAAGTGTTCTACGCGATGTTGCAAGTCTTGTGTTAGGAATAGCCTCGATTCATCTTCGAACACTTGGTATGATCATTAGCGGTCAATGATAAACAAATATGATACAAGGCCCCTAAAACCAATCTATTATTGTAATTTACTTTCAGTTCTCAAATCACACTCAAACTCAACCCCAATCGCATTTAATTTCTGCATAAGCTTCATTAAAGAACAACTAATCCACACTGACTCCCTTGGGTTCGACCCCTACTTACCACTTACTACCCAGTAGTGAAGTCGCGAGTAGCGGAAAATATAAATTTATTTGTACAGAGAACATTGCACCTTAACGACAGTGCAGTGGGCTCCGTCAAAATGGGGGGGGGGGGGTTTGGATGTGTATCTTAGATTGGAGTAAGAGGTAACATGCTAAAATGGGGGTAACATTTGAACGCTTCTATGTATATATATATATATATATATAGAGGAGCGTTCAAATGAGGCACCAAAATTAGAATGAGACTGTGAGGCACGATCTCAACCACACATCTAACCCCCACGTGCATTTGTGGCGCGCCACGTGTCCCAAATAGTAAACCCCACTAACTTTTGAAAAGTCAACAATTGCGGCTGTGATTGTGGGCGCGACACGTGTCACAATGAGTGGCCCAGATCGTGCCTCACGTGCCTCATTCTACCAACCTGCCTCAACGGAGTGCTCCCCTATATATATATATGAGCGTTCAAATGAGGCACCCCAAATTAGGATGAGACAAGTGAGGCATGATCTGAACCACACATCTAAACCTCCCGTGCTTTGTGGGTGTGCCACGTGTCCCACTACCAAAATCCTGCACTATTTAAAAAGCAAAACACTATTCTAGTACTATTCTCTACCAAATCAACAAATTGAGTGGCTCACAAGGTGCCTTACTGCCTCATTCTACCAACCCTGCCTTAACCGAGTGCTCCCTATATATATATAGGGGAGCACTCGGTTGAGGCATGGTTGGTAGAATGAGACATGTGCGGCACGATCTGGGCCACTCATTTAGATGATGTGGCAGGGAATAGTACCAAAATAGTGTTTTGCTTTTTGCTTTTTGAATAGTACAGAATTTTGGTAGTGTGACACGTGGCGCACCCACAAAGCACGGGGAGGGGGGGTTTAGATGTGTGGCTCAGATCGTGCCTCACTGCCTCATTCTTAGAAGGGGTGCCTCATTTGAACGCTCCTCGATATATATATATAGGGGCGTTCTTTTGAGGACACCCAAAATTTGTAAGGACGTAGGGACAAATCTCATCCATTAGATCATCATCCATCTAACCCACCCGTGCTTTGTGGGTGCGCCACGTGTCTCACTAGCAAAATCCTGCACTATTCAAAAAGCAAACAGTAAAACCTACTACCATATTATGCATATGTGGCGCGTTGTGATTGGTTGTACTCACGTCCTTACAAATTTTGATGTCCTCAAAAGAACGCCCCCTATATATATAAGAGCGCTCAAATGTGGCAGGCAAAATAAGAATGAGGCAGTGAGGCACGATCTCAACCACACATCTAACCCACCCGTGCATTTGTGGCAGGCCCCGGTAGAATGAGGCAGTGAGGCACGATCTCGACCGTCCACCCAACCCCCGTGCATCTGAGGTGCGCCACGTGTCCAAATAGTGAAATCCCACTACTTTGCAAAAGTAGTGTGAACGCGTTTGGCGGCTCGTGCCACGTGGCTTCACCATGTGCGTCCGATCGAGTCGATCAATGACTCGGATTGAGCCTCACTACCTCATTCTACCAACTCTGCCTCAACCGAGTGCTCCCATATATATATATATATATAGGGGCGCGCTCAAATGTTATGGCTTACTAATGTGTTATGTGTTACGGTGTTCTGATTGGTTGATGAAAAACAAGGAACCAATCAGAGGCGAGGAACACGGTTCTTATGGTGCACCTCACAAGCACGGGGGGGTTTATGGGTGAGGGTGCACCGTAGTTACGGTGTTCCTCGCTTCTGATTGGTTCCTTGATTTTCAATAACCAATCAGAAGCTCCGTAACACATAACACATTAATTTGGCCATAACATTTGAGCGCTCCTCTATATATATATATATATATATATATATATATATATATATATATATATAGAGGAGCGCTCAAATGTTATGGCCAAATTAATGTGTTATGTGTTACGGAGCTTCTGATTGGTTATTGAAAATCAAGGAACCAATCAGAAGCGAGGAACACCGTAACTACGGTGCACCCTCACCCATAAACCCCCCCGTGCTTGTGAGGTGCACCATAAGAACCGTGTTCCTCGCCTCTGATTGGTTCCTTGTTTTTCATCAACCAATCAGAACACCATAACACATAACACATTAGTAAGCCATAACATTTGAGCGCGCCCCTATATATATATATATATATAGGGGCGCGCTCAAATGAGAACTCTTCTTAGGCTAAGAACATGAGAACCATTTTGCACTTTTGGATCAAATGATCTAAGGGTGTAGATTGATTCTGCACTTTTGTCTTTTAGGTAAAAGACAAAAGTGTAGAATAGTAAAAGCAGAAAGTGCATAGTAAAAAGTAGAAAGTGCATAGTACATGACGTGGTGCATTTTGGACCACTCATTTCAACAAAATGAGTGGCTGAGAATGATTCTCATGTTCTTAGCCTAAGAGGGTGTTCTTATTTGAGCGCATATATATATATATATATATATATTTAGGAGCGTTCAAATGAGGCACCCAAATAAGAATGAGGCAGTGAGGCGCGATCAGAACCACACATCTACCCACGTGCTTTGTGAGCGCGCCATGTGTCCCACTACCAAAAATCCATCAAAAGCAAAAAGCAAAAACTATTTTTGCACTATTCCCTACCACATCATCAAAATGAGTGGCTCACAACGTGCCTCACTGCCTCATTCTACCAACCTTGCGGCGGAGGAGCCCGGATGAGGCGTTTATGGCTGGGCGGAGGTGCGGTATAAGTTGGCTGGATTGGCTTTTGCCATGGATTGCAGCTGGGTGTCGGCTTTCGTTGGGTTGTTGTTTATATGTGTTTGGCCGGTCAATTTTGGTCGGGTTGGCTTGGTTTGGACTGTTGTGCAGTCGGTGGATGGGTGATGGCTCTAGTTGGGGTGCCTAGTTTCGGGTTGTTGTGGTCTTGGCCGGTTACGACCGGGTGGCGACGGTAGATGGCCACTGTTCGGTGCTTTGCTTGTGTCAGGTGCGGCTGGATGCTGGCGCTGTTTGTGCTGGCTGACAAGGACTTTAGCTGGACACATTGGTCACTTTGATGTGGTTTTTAGTGTCGGCTCTATTGTTGGCAAGTTTTCTTTGTGTCTAGTTGGGCGAAAAGTCCTTTGTTTGTAGCCTTTGGGCGTGTTTCATCAAAAAAAAGAAATTTCCTAGGGTCAACCACAGTGAAGATTAGTGACATCTACTCGAATATCCGCAGAACGTCTAAGCATATGAAAGCGATTTCGTTGATGTGTTCGGGAATCGGAATGACCTCATCATTTGGCTCTACAACACACATCCAAAGTGGCCACCCCCGCTTCGGTTTGACAAAAACCCTAATTTCTTAAACCAATTTCTTCCGTTTCTCAAATTTATCTATTTTCCTGAAATTTCAAAATGGTTACTCCGGCTTCGGTTTGACATTGGAAGACTCGTTAATGAGTAAACGAGTAAAAACTCGAAGCTGCTCGACGGGATGTTTCCGTTCACGAGTTGTGAGTTCCCGGCGGCGTCAGATGTGTTTATGCTTAAGCTAATAATTGAAATTGATTACGAAAATACCCTTATTTGATCGATTAAACGAATTAAGAAAAGAATATTAGTATTGGTAGCCTTTAATCTTAGCCGTAAATTAATCAAAGATTGAAGGATGAGATAATTTCATATATCTCACATAATTTAGCCTTCTCATGGGATCTTATCCCTTATAATATAATTGAAGTTTCCAAAATTTGCGGGTTAAAAAATTCGGTTTAAACAAATATTTCATTTGAAAAAAATTATTTTTTAATAAATATTAATTTTTAAATATAAAATTCTTATTCGGTAAATCGGTAAAATACCGAATTAGAAAATCAATTCCGTTTACCGATAAAAATTTACCGATTTACCGATCGATAAATTACTATTTTTACCGATTTATCTACCGAATAATGCTCTGCCCCAATAGAAGGACAAACTAGCCTCACATTCCAACACAAACAATACATGACTCATAAAAATGACCACTCTTCATCAGTCCAGACATCATATTCATAAAATCAACACAACCAAATTTCCTCGTTGCGCTTAATGTTAGTCTTGAAATCAAAAAGGCCCTCTGCGTCATCATCGGGGATGGATCTAGTTAAGGTCGGGGGTGACACATGCCACCCCCAAGTTTTTCTTCGGAAATATTTTCGGGCGAGCAAGTTTGCGTTCAAGAGGGCAAGGCCTGAGCGGGTTTCCAGCGGCCTTTTCACAATCTTAATGTCCGAATTAGGTCTTGGCGTCAACTGGAGAGTTGTAGCCTTTGAGTTAGCTTTCCAACAAGCTTTGAATCAACCAATTCGAACACCGTAAGCGATCTTGGCATGCAAAATACCGCAAGGTCGGTTTGCCCTATTTTGCCCGAAACTCCATATTTGGCTAAATTCACTCAACTTTTGCTCCATTAAATCTTTGAGGCTCCGAGTGAGACAAAATGCATTTTGGGACCTAATATACCAAGAAGGGTATGAAATGACATCAAAATTACTTGGAAACGAATCAAAACTACTAAGAAAAATAGAAGAAAATTAGTCAAGTATTTGACTCGTCAATCCTATATTGAGTTCATGATTCCCGAATCAATAAGTTATTATTTTCTTCTTATAATTTGTTCTCACGAGCAACAATTTTTGAGTCAATGTGTTCATTTTAATGCACCTGTGCTCGGTGGCTGGTGTCATTACCTTTGCGTTCAAGAGCGATGAAGGATCTGCCTCTGAGGAATAGGCTGAGTTCATTGAGATGTAACATGTTAGGCTCTCTCTGATTTGATATATTCAATTTTTGTATCAGTTGCATTTTGCTTCATGTTATTCTAGAGATACTTGTTTCATTTTGACAAACTAATTCTATTAACTTTGATTTGCCAATTTTTTTTATTAGAATTTGAAGTGTATTTTTCAAGAAATTTATACAATTTTTGTAAAATGCCCAAGTAATTTCAGAAGTTTTTTTTCATGATGTAATTATTTTTTTGTCTGTCACCCCTACCAAAATTCTTGGATCCGTCCCTGATCATCATACCTCTTCTTCAAGAATATAGTACTGTTTTTAAATATATCAATCAACTTCAATCTTACGACAAGACCATCATAATGCACTAGAACTTCAAAAAAAAGTGCCCAGTTTAGTGACCTGATATCTAAAATAGTAGAACTATCACACTGAATACAATCAACAATTTTGCTGGATTCATCATTAGGAGATTTTGCAGGTGGCTTTACAAACATACCATCCAACACCAACATGGACGTTATATGCACTTGTTGCTGCGCTGTTATAGTATCCTGGAGCACTTGTTCCAATATACATCTCAGGTGCATCATGTGAACGAAGAGACTGGGCTTGGTGACAGGAGATAACATAATGATGTATGTTGCAGATTCTCCCCGGGAAAACAAAGCTTGGTGCATGTGCACTTCACTAGCCGTATAACTCCCAGATCCCATTTTGTTGCTGTGCTTCGTTCACATGGCTTTTGTTGTAGTGAACGCCATCACACTCCGAGGAGATAACTCTGCATGATAACAGCGCAGCAAAAAGCCAACAGGACGTTCTCAACACCAAGCACGTTCCCATGTCAATCTAATACCCGTTCATTAATTATTCTAAACGTTTGGGTTCAAGGATAAGTACAAGTGTTACGGACTGGAATAATAGGAAACATAAAGGGTGCATTTGTATTTTGATATAACTTGTTTAGTATAAAACAAGTGTAATCGGACTTTAGAAAGGAAGCAATCAATTAAACAATTTCTAGTATATTCTCTATCGTTCTTCCCTTCATCTAAACCCTAATCTCAACTTCGTCTATCTTCTCCCCCAATTCTTCAGTTTCTCGTCCCAAATCGTTGGTGTGATACCTACCCCATATCAATTTGGTGCTCACATGGTGTTTGTCAAAATGCCTCAATGGACTATTCTTCTTATTTTATGATGCGTACGAATTCGGATAACTATATTCTGGTGCCAGAAATGAAGGCTGATGATCTGAGTGTCTTGCTAAGGAATATGAAGTAGAATCATCTTTACTCTGTCGGCTACAGTTGCGGACAGGGATTAAGAGCGTTCAATGGTGTCCATATGTCAAGTTAGTTGATGGAAATTTTGTGTATGACAAAGGAAAAGGGCACAAGTACAAAAAGAAGAATGATCTTAAGATATATGAGCATTTGGTGCAAGATATCCGGGAGCTAAAGCCTATTGTAAAAACTGCTCTACAAGAAGAAGTTGATAGTGTTGAAACACAAGTCATAGCTACTAATTTATGGACATTCTACTTCAACATATGCCATGATGAATGGGGAATCTGCCTTCTATACATGAAATTGGATATAATCAATGAAGTTATTACAGTGCTTATCATGGTATTGTGTAGGTTTTTATTGAATTTTTTGGGCTTATTATCCTCACAATTTGGATGCAATGATGTGGTGATGGAAAATTATTTGGAAGGAGCTGAGCCAGATGAGGAAACCATTCAAAAGTTAATTCAAAAAAGAACAATTGCTATGAGTTTTGTTCCATTTTTGTATGGATCTGTAGTCATGAATAAGGGGGTCCAATTATTTCTTATTGCAAGGATAGACTACCTGCTGTCACCGCTTGCATGGCCACTAATGGAGGAGATTGATCCACACAGTTCAGGTATTATACTTGGGAAGGTTGCTGATGATGAACCATGTGTGGTGGATACAAATAAGGGCATTATCATCACTATGATCGCTCCAATATCCAGGGTTATGTTTCGAAATGACCATTATTCACTTCACGTCATATGGCCTAGTAAAGTAAACCTTCTGGGTAACTTGATGAAGGGTAAAAAGGGTCCTGATTCGACATATGAGATTAATGGTGATTTTGATCAACTGATTAATTAAAGGGATGAAAGATGCCGTAGAGTTGTCAAATAAACATACTCAGTTGTCTGAGAACCTTGGAGTAGATCAAGACTTTCAAGTTTCAGAATGTATTACTGAAGAGTTATGTAGCGTGAGCTTATCTATGCGTCTCACTGAGATTGTAGGCAAAAGAATGGATCTAAGGAGGCTCTGCGGTACAACATATATTTTAGTATGTCTTAAGATCAAGACAAGTGAGATGGCTGCTATAACAGAACTACTTACTAGTGGTAGTTTCCAAGGAAGTTATTGTCATTTTATGTGGAAACCCTTATTTGAAATCGATGTTCACTATGTGCCGATCAAGCCCATAAGACAAGGAACTTATGATGTCATCTGTTTAAACCAGAATAAAAGGACTAGTGATAGCGAGAAAGTAGTAGTGACAATGATACTCGGTATGTTTGAGAAAGGACTTAAGGCATTGAAGGCTCTGAAGGAGTTGAAATTCTTAAGACATGTACGACTTGGGGATTTGATACCTCAAAAAGACGTCATGTTGACAACGCATATGGTAGGATTCAAGGATTTCTATCTCGTCTATGATGTTTCTCATGGGATGATTATTAGAATATGGGATGAACCCTTTAAAAAACTTAGCGGGCGTGCAACGAAGGGACAACTTCAGATCAAATTCATTATGTTTGTTCCTAGAAGAGCACCCTTTGGCATCTTTGACATTCATAAGAAGATGAACATCATCAAGCTCTATGTCAGTAGGTTCTTCGTCATGGATAATTGTGAGAGACTCACCCTTAAGTGCTCTGGATTCATCAAGGCTGTCGAGAATTCTGATCACTTATTTCTCAGCATACTTCGTCATATTTATCGATGAGCAAGATGGAATGTCAGAATGACACCTATTCTATGACCAGTGAGAGCAAGGAGGCTACTGGTAAATCTCAGCGCCTTGAAAAGCTGAATAAGAATGGAGATGCAGTGCTTATCATGCTCGACATGAGGTATGAGTATGAGTATGGGATAGGCCGGTTTGGAACAACATTCCATTCTGCTGGCTTTGGCACCTTGGTGGTTCGCTACATCAACAATTTTTTCATGTTTTCATTGCCAAGATCACCTAAAATCGCATCATTTTGGCTTCCGTTTTCATTTTGGTTTTCATCGCCAAGACCGCCAGAAGTAGCTGACCTTGAGGACAAAGTCGATTTTAAGGAGGGAGGAATGTTACAGACGAGAATAATAGGAAACATAAAAGGTGCATTTGTATTTTGATATAACTTGTTTAGTATAAAACAAGTGTAATCGGACTTTGGAAAGGAAGCAATCAATTAAACAATTTCTAGTCTATTCTCTATCGTTCTTCCCCTTCATCTAAACCCTAATCCCAACTTCGTCTATCTTCTCCCCCGATTCTTCAGTTTCTCGTCCCAAATCGTTGGTGTGATACCTACCCGTATCAACAAGTCAGTCTGGAAAGAGAACTCTGCTATTAAAATTTGTAAAAGAGCTCCTCCAATTAAACATCTACTTTTTTTCTTCCTATTTTTGAAGCTTGATAAGAAACTGCTAGTGAAGTGAAGGAAATTTTCGATGAATATGAAATGTATGCAGGACAGAATGTTGATTTCCACAAAATAATAAACTTGTTTCAATAAAAAATGTTCCTGCTCGCTGAAAGGAAACTTTTCGTGGCATTCTCAATGTTAAAGAGATGAAAGGACGCACAAGGTATTTATCGGATGGCACTGACTATTGAACAGAAACAATAAAAAAGGTTCAAAGAGGTTGCGAAGAAGATGTGGAGGAAAATGCAATACTATCTGCAGATGGGAATGATATACTAGTAAAAGCGGTTTTGTAAGCTCTGTGACAGTGCTTAATGCCGTGCTATTATCCACATAAAAGAACATTACAATAATCATCGAAGACTATGCTTAAATTCTGGTTGGCACGTAAATGTTGCGACAAGCCTATTCATCGACTAAAGAGGGATTCGCTTATGTCCTGTGTCATACTAGTCAGTTTATTTAATACATTCAATTGAAGGCGAGAATCAAAGAGCATTACACTACCAGTACTTGCCAGGGGCTATACTCTAAAAACAGTGATCGAACTGTTTTTACCACAGCCAGCCAAGCCAATCCATGAAGCATTACACATTTACACTACTAATTATTAAGTTCAACTGAAAGGCGAGAATCAGAACAAAACTCCAAACCGAAATCAAAACCATCACCTGAAAAAGCATCTCCATCACTCCGCATAGCTTCACATGCCTCATCCTCATTTTCTCCTTCACCAACTCGACCTTCAGACTCACCACGACCTTCTCCATCTCCAACACTTGGTAATCCTAATTAAGATCACAATCAACGGATTCAGGAACCAAACACAGGCATTGATTCTCCACAAATACAGAATCGGAGCATTCTAGGGCTACCGGATTGACTGTTCGCTGATCAGATAGTAATATATTACAATACCTCAGCGGAGCGACTACGATTCTCTAGCGAAGCAAGGAGAAGTGCTGCCTTGGCGCACTGGAAGGCGATCTGCGATCTCCGAGCTTTGGATTTGGTCTCCATGGCCGTCAGTTCGTCGCTGCGTTTCAAACTACTTGCTCCGATTTTGCGAGGGCGCTAAACCAACAAATTTAAGTTGTTCGGGAAATTTTTTTTGGATAAAAATTGTTCAGGAAATTAAGTTGTACAGTAGTTTTTTTTTCGATAGGGTAGAAAGCCATGAAAAGGCACGAAAATTGGACAAACAACATTTAAGAAAATAAAACCATTCAGTTTTGACCAGGATGTCTTGTCAACTCATGCTTATCTAGCCATATCACTGAACTAGCAATAGCATTCAGAGTCATCCTTTCCTCCCCTTTACGACCAACAACTGGACTTGTGCTCGGAACAGGAAACATCACCCACAACTGCACAAGATTCAAAACCAAACCGTTCTAGCAAGCCCAAGGCTAGCAAATCGAACTATGCCGGAGCTGAGACAATCAAAGGACAAAATAACACACAAAACATATCTACAAGCCACCGCATGGCTCCCCTCTAACACCTCCAGCCTGCCACCACGCCAGAACCACTACCCACAGCCAAGCACCGCCACGCCGCCAGCAACGCCTCACACCCTCAGAACGGCGACCGCCTGAGGAGATGGAGACAAGGAGGAGGTGGGGAGATGAGCCATGAGGAGGGCGAAGGGTAGAGGAGGGCGAAGGGTAGAGGAGAACTGCCAGAGGGGAGGCACGCGGCGGAGGAAAAACGGGGACTTTGTGTTCGAGGCGCTTCTAATTAAGTTGTAATTTAAGTGGCTTGAAAAAAAGTCTCTCTATCTGCCCCTTCTGAAATTCAAATTTCTCTAATACATCGAGTTTTTTTGCTCTGTTTTAAAATTCAAATCTCGATTTTACCCTATTTTTAATAAAATCGGTTTGGGGAATCCGGTTTGAATCATTTTTGATAAAAAAAGGTTTTGGGAACCCGGTTTCGTTGCTAATCAACCAAACCGGTTTGCTCACTGTGCACATGCGTGACATTATTTGGTCCTACGTGGACCCAAAGAAATGTAATTATGACCACGTGTAAAACTGGTTTTGCGGAAACCGGCTTCGTGCGGAATACCAATTTTCTTTTAATAAAACCAATTTTCTTTAGTCAACAACAATTATTTTGAAAATTTCAACTAATTATCACTCAATTCAACAATTCAACACAAATAATTCAACTAATTATCATCCAATTCAACTAATTAACACCCAATTCAACTAATTAACACCCAATTCATCAATTCAACACAAACATTTCTACTGCATGTGGGATAGTAGTTAAGTTGGTTCAACTCTTGACTTTGTAACCAAGAGGTTAGGAGTTCAACCCCATAATGCACCATTCCTACCTAATTTAGGTGTGGAATTTTCTTCTCACCAAGCAATAGGTGTGTGAAAATTTTCCTCCCTTTCGCGGAGGTGGCTTTCCTCCCTTTTTGCGGAGGTGTTTGAAGATGACTTCTTCCATGGGAAGTCGGCATAGAGCAGGTCAAGGCGCTGTGACCTTTGAAGATTTGCATCAATTGGGATAGGATGAGACGTCGCATTAGGCTCGTGCTTCAAACTACTTGCTCCGATTTTGCGAGGGCGCTAAACCAACAAATTTAAGTTGTTCGGGAAATTTTTTTTGGATAAAAATTGTTCAGGAAATTAAGTTGTAGTTTTTATTTTGGATAGGTGACGTGTGGTATTTTTCGTTTTAGTCAAAAGAATTTATAATTTGACCGGTAAGACCGGTGTCAAACCCAGGGGAGCAAACGTAATTATACGCTAGGTGGATCAAATTTAAACTCGGCTATTCCTTCAAATTCAATAATGAGGATGATTATCAATCAAGAAACAAGTAATGAAATGGTTTTTAGGGGATTTCAATTCGATTAAAGAGAGTTTCGAGGGGTTACTCCCCTCTTTGACAATTTCCCAACAATCATGTATACAAGAATTTAGTCATTTTAGGGGTTGATAGGTTTAAAAATAGACAAACTATTAAGCAAGTCTAATTTTAGTCAAGCCCTCTTAGCTAGAATCTCACCAATAAAAGATATCGATTCACTCTATAGCACTTATTATCCTTGAAACATCTCCCAAGGTAATAAATGCTATAGGCATTTAGTCTTAGTTAACCCCTCACCCATGCATTTACTCTCATAAATGTTTGATGAGTTCATTTTTACTATATCCAAACCATCACTAAGCTCTCTCAATACTTAGATCATAGTTCTAACACAAACATGTCACTTAGGCATTTTATCAAACACTTAGCAACATGTCTAAAATGAAGAGCATAGTAAAATGAAATCAACTCTATAAATTTGCATATGAATGTGTATACAATGATCATTGAGTACCAAAGAGGGTAATAGCACCCTCAAAACACAAGGGGACTACTCACACATCAAGTAAGACAACATGGTGTGAGTAGGGTTTTTACACAATCTAAAGAGAAGAGAAGAGGAATAGAGTAGGGTGATTAATCCTAGTAAACTCCCTTGATTTTCAATCCTCCTTGATTGGATGATGATGGATGCCCTTGATTTGATCACTTTTCCTTGTAAAATCTCCCAAAGAAGCCTAGTCTTTTAGGTCAAAAACCCCTCTTTCTATTTATAGCCTCGGGTAAAAATCCTCTGCTGAAACAGGTTCAGCCGGTCGGCTGAGGGTAGCCTTCAGAGTCCAGCCGGTCGGCTGGAACAGGGTGAATACTGTCTGCTTCTGAGGTGCTTGGCCAACCGGTCGGTTGGTCGGTTGAGCCGCTCGGCTGAGAATATGCTTGGAGAGAGACCTCCTGAGAACTCTGGCCAGCCGGTCGGCTGATGAGGCCTGCCGGTCGGCTTGAATGACTTCTTCGCCATTGAGTCTGCTTCTTTCATCCAGCCGCTCGGCTGGATATGGGGTGATTCCCAGCCGGTCGACTGAGCTCACATTCAGTCCAATTTTGCCTCAAATCTCCAATTTTTCCCAAGCTTTTGTATTTTGGCTTTGGCACTGAGATATCTTGTTTTGTACCTGAAACGTACGAAAGGAGATCAAATGACATCTAATTATCGCCGGAAACGTGCCAAAGCTATAGTGATAACGGGTATTAATAAGTCAAAAACTTGACTTATCAACACTCCACACTTAAGCCTTTTTCGTCCCGAACAAAGTATGAGCATATGTCAAGGTCATGCAAATGGCGAAATGCTAGTGGCGCTATGTTTTTCGTCTATTTGCCTCACTAGCTTTCACAAGGTCTCGATCATCATTGCTAACATGTGACAAGCGTATTTTTAACCCTATATAGTCGTCAAATTATAAGTTTTAGGGGTTCAATTGCAGTCAAACAAAATTTGTAAACCTTGGTAAGCCAAGGGTCGATCCAAGGAGCAGTGCGTGTGAATACTAGCAAACGGCGTGACCTATTTAGCTATCCCAATTGAATTTTGTAAAAAGGTTTTGTTGTCACGAAAATTGTAGAAATTAAATAGTGCAGAAATTAAATGGTTGTATTTAAATCAGAGAAAGAATCCCAGAATCCGTACTTCACCCGTGCTAACCCCACTAATCATGTAATCATTCTACGTTAATTATTCATGCCATCGAATATGGAATATAACCGAAATAACACTAGACAAGCCGCCCATCCACGGATCATTGTCTAGATTAATCTCAATCGTTGAACGCCGCCCATCCACGGATTATCAACGATTTCGATTTATTAAATTAAAGGTTTTCCTATTAGTTCATGTAAACATGACCTAACATCAATTTCATGCAATCCGGTTAATCCCTAGGGCCCATCCACCTTTCGGCATATAACCTAAATACGTTATACCAATGCAAACATACCCTTTGATGTAAGTACATGCATAGAACGATAATATTAAGCACACAATGAAATTGAATAATCAAATCGCATAAATAATAAACTTCGATTGATCACATGAGAGTTAGGGTTACATAGCACGGGATCCATAGGATCCCGGAATAAAGAAGACTACTCGCTATTCATGGCGATTAACCAAAAACAGTGTAAATTGAAGGAAGAAACGAATAAACCGTAGACGATTGACTCGTTGATCCTCACGATGAAAACTTGTCTTCTCTCCCAAGTTAGGGGTGTTGCTCCAAAATCACAACAACGTGTCTATTCTGGTCGTGTTTCCTTATATAGACCGTCTAAAAAGGCCAGAAAGCCCAAAATCGATTTTTGGAAATCAGTTGAAAATTCTCCTCGGAAGTGCCGTGACTACCGTGACCATTGGTGGGGGTCACGGCAGTTACTTGCATCGCCGTTTTCTTCTGAGGTAAAAACCTACCGTGACTACCGTGACCTTTGGTGTGGGTCACGGCAGTCACGGCAGTCACGCGAATTGCTGTTTTCTTCTGAGTTAAAAACCTACCGTGACTACCGTGACTCTGATGAGACATCACGGTGGTCACGGCTCTTCATTGGTGCAAAGCTCGATTTGGCCGTTTTAGTCGATCTTTTTCGTTCTTTCGACATCTTAGACTCAAGGAGCGAAGATGTGTCAATTTAACCTGAAACACTAGAGAAAGACATCAAATAGAGACGATATGCCGGGAAAATGAACGTAATCCTTCCTCGAATGTAGTGAATAATTAGTCAAAATATCGACTGATCAAAACACTCCACACTTAGGATTTGTTCGTCCCGAACAAATGTCGAACATATGGTAGAATAAATACATGAGAGGATGCAGTGCCCAACGACCATAAAAGCTACCTTACTCAAGTGACATGTGATCAATTCTAACTAAGCTTGAAAATAAAAAGATAACTCACTGTCGTAGAGGACACGAATGCATTTAGCGTATGCATCAAGCCTTTAAACATATAGGCTGCCCTAGTAGGACGAGTATAGTCTCGTGAAGGTTTTCAGGAATGGAACTACCTACAAATCCCCTGTACAACTAACTAACGTGTATGCATGAATGATGCTCAACGAGTCACAGTAAAGTCATGTCATACCTCGGATTCATCGTGTTACCTCAACTTCAAGTCAAACATCTTCATCAAAGTTTTCAGACAATCATAGATTATACGAGTTATGCATTCAAACGGTCAATACACACGGCTAGCAATCGACTAATCACATGTTCTAAATAGTTCTATTGCAACGGATAAAGAACATGAATAGTTACACAAAACATGCTCGCCATTCACCTATGCTATCTAGGGATAGTCCACGGGCTCTTGGCGCAAAGCTCATTCTCAAGTGCCAAGGATTACACAATGACCCGTAAGAGAAGAGGAGCCTGACTTAAGGTTTTTCTAAAAAATAGTACGAAAATCACATCAGAATTTTTAGTGCAAGCACGAGGATCGTCCCTTAGTTTCTAGTACATGAATTCTCAAGATAGGTAATGATTTGCACGCAATGAGAGGATGAAATTACACTATATCAAGCAGAAGGGGGTAGAAATTATTTCAAGAGTGTTTTCCATATACCAGGGGTGACTTTTCTCACCAGGTTCTTGGTATTTTCTGCTTTCGCAGAATCAACAAAAGCATTTTGGTTCATTCATATTTTTTTCAAACTGGTTTTCTTTCAAAAACAACAATGCTTGGGGCCAATGTTTCACCCACTTTCCAGAATTGAGAACTTTGATTTTGAGGGGAAAACTTGAAGGTCAATTGTCTAACTCCACACTTAAAGCTTGACATAGTGTATGAATAAAGGCGGGTGCATGCAAATCACGACGAATGTAGAGAAACACATACTAGTACTAAGGTCACCTAGAAAAGGAGATGCAATTTAAGTTTTTGACATTTTTGAACCGGTGCCTACTAATTTCAAGTCTCAAACATGCTTTAAGAAATACGTAGAACATGTGATAGTCAAAGGCTAGCAATGATACTGACTCAAAAGAATACACTCACGGTTAAAACTATTTCAAGTCCTTGACTTCAAATCCAAATGAGTGTCAATCAGTCAAGGAGTATCGTAGAAAAACAAGGATTTCAATCGCAATACATAGACTGTTGAGCGTATGCAGGAATGAATGTGATATGTAATGCGTGTGACTATGCGCTGCACACTCCACACTTAAAAATGAGCTTAGTCCCGAAGCAAAGAAATAAAAGAGAAAATAAGCATATATGAACTTCCCTGTGTGTGAGCGCAAAATCCATAGAGATTGAACAATACCCGGTGAGTGAAAATCGACTTGTGAACTGGTAGATATGAGGAATGACATAACGAGCTTCACAAGTAATAGGTTAGTTATCGTTAATCGCGAATAAACCTGGATAAGGGGGTGTCAACGAAGAAAAAGGTAAACGATGTGAGTAAGGATAAATAACATAGACAAAATAACTCAAACATCGAATAACATGTAAACAGAGAAAAGCATCAAAAAGTCAGCGTACAAAGCCGAATATCATGAACGTGCAAAGCTGACAAATATCACAAAAGGAAAGGTAAACAGGAATAGGTAGGTCCATCGTCTGTAGCATCAGCGGGGCGATAGGGACCATCCTCGCGGCCAGGTGGTGGAGGAAAATCAAGCTCGGCATGCTCAAGAAGAGTGGATAGAGCGCCATGCTCCAAATCCCGTGCCCTGATAACGTGAGTCCTGAAATCAGAGAAGTCGTCCCGGAGCTGATTATAGGACACAGAAAGTCGGCTCTGCGTAGCAACAATCAGAGCTAGGCTAGCCAAAATCGGGCGCTGATAACTCATCATCTGATTCTGCACCTCTTCCATCTGATGAACCTGCGTGGAAAGCCACATCTGGTTGGCCTCCAGGCGCACGAAGAGCTCTTCGGAAGTGTACGGGGACTGATCATCAGCAGGAGGCTGCAGTGGGTGGACTGGAGGAGCAGCTGGGGCGGGCGGTGGCTGATGCATCTCAGTAGGGGCTACCACTTGAGGTTCCTGTTCCTCGTCCATGATTACGTCCTTGGAGGGAGGCTGGTCCGCTCCTCTGGCACGGTTCAGAGTCTTCTGTCTGTGCTCAACTTTGCTGCGCTTCTTCCCCTCGGGGAGCTCGCTTCTGTGCTGCCACTGGCGATCCCGGTTGATCATCTTAATATCAATCATCTTCGCGATGTTCAGCTCAGACTTCTTTGGCTTAGGGAGCCGACTAAATTCCCATCCTTGTGACTCGGCCAGAATGGTGACAAATAGACCACCGCCCAAAGCGGCGTTCGTACTAGCTGTGGATCCCCAAGTTACCATCTGCCCTGTCAAAATTTGGAAGAAATCAACTGGCCTGCGGCGATGCATGGAGATCATAATGTCCAACTCAGGGTTGCCAATAGTTGTGGCTCCCTCACCTCGTGGAAAAATACTCATTGCGACGAGACAGTGCACAACCTTCCATAAACGATCCTTGATACAAGAGGAAGGCCAACTGGACAGAAAATAGCAATCAAACCCTGAGATATCCTTCCAAAATTCATATCTATCTTCATCAGAATACTGTCCACAAAATCCCTCTAATGGAAATCCAAGCAATTCACAAACTTTGTCCTTAGCCATAGTATAAGTCCTATTACCCAACTGGAATACCCAATGCGTAACCTGATCAGACGCACCCAAATAGGAGAACGTAGCTAAAAATTCCCGCAACATCAAATAATATGTCTGATCCTAGAGCACGACATACATCCAAAAAACCAGTTGCAATTGAATTTAGTGCCTCATGGTCAGGGACAATAGTCGGTTTTACCTTCTTCATGGGGATGATGGTATCATACCGCTCGGCGTAGACGGTCTGACCAAATAAAGGTCGCTCGATCGGGTATGACCGCTGGCGAGGAGGTTGGGCTGCTGGAGGTTGTGCCGGAGCGGCTGCCGCACGATTCCTACCACGAGTCATTGCAATTGAGGGTGAATTGGACCGAGGAAATCGAATTGGGTTTAGGGTTTTTGGGATTGTAGGGTTTTGAGAGGAGTTGGGGTTAGGGTTTTTGGGATTGTAGGGTTTTGAGAGGAGCTGGGGTGCGGACGACTGGAGGGGCGAGCTGGGCGGACGAACGGCGACTGCAGGGTGGTCGGACGGTGACGACGGCGGGCTGGTGGGTGGTTGAATGGCTGGTGGTCGAAGGAGGTCGGGCGGAGAGAAGTTGGATTTCAAAGAGTTTGAGCTTTTGAAAATTTGAAGTCCCGACTGAATTTTGACCTAAAAGTCAACTTTAAATTCGAAACTGCCGTGACTGCCGTGACCTTCCTGGGGGTTACGGTTGTCACGGCCCCCTCGAAAACAGGCTGACTTGAAAACCAGCCGTGCTTGCCGTGACCTTCCTGTGGGTTACGGTAGTCACGGCACCCTTGAAACTCGCTGTGAAGAAAACCTGCCGTGAGTGCCGTGACCTGTCCAAGGGGTTATGGTAGTCACGGAACCCTTGAGACTTTCAAATTGTCTGCCTATTTTACCCGCCGTGACTGCCGTGACCTTTCCATTGGGTCACGGTAGTCACGGCACCTGTGTTGACCAGTTTAAATTTTGGCTATTTTTGAACCGAACCGTTCTCTGCCCGAAATGTACGCACTCCTCACTTGGATTCCTGCAAGGGTCACACGCAATGTACAAAATGCAACTAACTAAATACTTACAGTGCGGGTTACTCCCCGAAGAGACCTAGTTTAACGTCTTGGCGAGACATAGCAAGAGAGATAGAACTAGAAGCATTCCCGGGAAGTCCCTTGCTGAGATCCCTTCCCGAGAAGTAGGTTGTCATCGATGCCTTCAGGAGGCGCAAGATGCTTCAGTACGTGGTAGTGCTTGAGGCGTTGCCCGTTGACTACCATGGTTTTTCCTCCTTCTACACTGATTTCCACATGCCCGTCTGGATGCGCTCTTTCTACTGTATAAGGGCCACTCCATTTAGTACGCAATTTTCCAGGAAATAGTCTAAGGCGGGAGTTGTAGAGAAGAACTCGCTCGCCTTCGTTGAATTCTCTGCGTACTATTCGCTTGTCGTGCCACTTTTTGGTCCTCTCCTTATAAATACGAGCATTCTCATATGAATCCAATCTGATTTCGTCAAGCTCGTGGAGTTACAGTATTCGCTTTTCTCCGGCTGCCTTCATGTCCATATTCAGCTCCCTAATAGCCCACAGAGCCTTGTACTCGAGTTCAACTGGCAAGTGGCAGGTCTTTCCATAGACAAGTCTGAAAGGACTCATTCCAATAGGAGTTTTGAACGCGGCCATGTATGCCCACAGCGCGTCATCTAGCTTGGACGCCCAATCTTTCCTGTGGCTTGAGACTGTCTTCCCCAAAATGCTTTTGATCTCTCTGTTGGAGATCTCTACCTGTCCACTGGTCTGAGGATGATAAGGAGTGCCAATTTTATGATAGACCCCATATTTCTTCAGCAGTGTCTCGAAGTTTCTTTCTTTGAAATGAGAGCCTCCATCACCGATAAATGTTCTGGGCACTCCGAACCGAGAGAAGATTACCTTCTGAAACATTTTTATAACTACCTTGGCGTCGCAAGTAGGAGTAGCGACTGCTTCAACCCACTTAGAAACGTAGTCGACTGCTTCCAAGATGTATTGATTACCGTAGGAAGGTGGGAATGGTCCCATGAAGTCTATCCCCCATTCATCGAAAAGGTCCACTGCGAGAATACTCTGCTGGGGCATCTCCTGCTGCTTAGAAATATTTCCAGTCCTCTAGCACTGATCACAGGCTTTGATAAATTCATGCGCGTCCTTGAATAGCGAGGGCCAAAAGAAACCAGACTGTACGACCTTCGTAGCTATTTTGGAACCAGCCCCATGTCCACCGTATTGTGAAGAGTGGCAGCGTTCCAGAATAAACGGGATCTGGTCCTCATCGACACAAGTCCTGTAGAGACTGTCAGCACATAATCGATATAAGAACGGATCATCCCAGAAGTACCTTTTAACGTCGGAAAGGAACTTCCTCTTCTGGTTGTGCAAGAGGTCAGGAGGAAGGATCCCACAGGCCAGGAAATTAACGAAATCTGCATACCACGGGACGTTATCCACATCAATGCGCATCAGCTCTTCTCCTGCTAGAGAGTCAGTCGTTGGGAGTTTGTCCTCTTCGCGGTCGAGCTCTCCTAGCTCGAGGCGTGACAAGTGATCTGCAACCAGATTTTCTGCTCCACTCTTGTCTCTAATATCAATGTCAAACTCTTGGATAAGGAGGACCCAACGGATTAGACGGGGTTTCGAGTCTTTCTTGGACAGCAGGTATTTGATGGCAGCATGATCGGTGTAAACTGTGGTCTTCGAACCAATTAAATACTGCCTAAACTTCTCGAAAGCATAGACGATAGCCAGCATTTCTTTCTCGGTTGTAGTGTAATTGACTGCTGCTTCGGCGAGGACCTTGCTGGCGTAGTAAACTACGTGCAGCTTCTTGTCGATGCGCTGCCCCAAGACTGCTCCTACTGCAAAGTCACTTGCATCACACATTAGTTCAAATGGCAGCTCCCAATCGGGAGGCTACACAATTGGAGCGGAAGTAAGAGCAGTTTTCAGATTATTAAAAGCATTCAAACATGAATTATTAAAATTAAAATCAGCTTCCTGGCAGAGTAAATCAGTGAGTGGCTTAGCTATCTTCGAGAAATCCTTGATGAATCGTCTGTAGAATCCAGCGTGCCCGAGAAAGCTCTTGATCCCTTTTACATCTTTTGGAGGGGGCAGCTTTTCAATCACATCTACCTTTGCGCGATCAACCTCGATACCTCTGTGAGAAACCATGTGTCCAATCACTATACCTTCCTGCACCATAAAGTGACACTTCTCCCAGTTCAAAACCAGGTTAGTGTCAACACAACGACGAAGAACATCAGTAAGGTTAGAGAGACACGAATCAAATGAGGAACCATACACTGAAAAATCATCCATAAATACTTCCATGGTATGTTCCAAAAAATCAGAAAAAATAGCCATCATGCAACGTTGAAAAGTGGTTGGTGCATTGCAAAGACCAAAGGGCATACATCTATAAGCAAATGTGCCAAAAGGGCAAGTGAAAGTAGTTTTCTCCTGGTCCTCGGGGTGTATAGGGATCTGGAAAAATCCACTATAACCGTCGAGATAGCAGAAAAATTTATGCTTTGCTAGACGTTCTAACTAGACCTGCACAAATCCGGGTTGGCCCGACCGGCCCGATCCGTTCACCCGGTAATTTGAACGGGCTTGGACTTACATTATAGCCCGACGGACCAGCCCGACCCGGACCGTATTTCTTTTAGGGCCGGGCCTGGACACCCATTTTAGTCCGATCGGGCTAAATAGCCCGCCCGTTAACCCACTGAAAATTAAACATAATATTTATTATTTTATTATATTATTTTAACTTAAAAGGATAAAACCATGATCGGTCTTGGTCGTCATGCGTCATCGTTCTCTTTTCTCTTCGGCCGAGCGATTTTCACACTGATTGATTCTACATAAGCTATTGGGTATTGACAATATTTCTAATTACTAACCTTTTCAATTTCATAGAATGAAGCCTACAAATTAACTCGTGTTTTTATTGCAGCCATTCGGAAAAAGAATGTTCTGTTATCCTCCAAAACTGAAGACTATTATCATGGTGAAATCAAATCCCATCGCCAAGTATCACCTACAAATAGCTTCAGGTTAGATGCAAACTCCACTAATGTGGATTTTGTTAAATTGGCCTTTCCTAGATCATTATTCATTTGTTCTATTTTGACGCTGGCTGATTGAGAAATTAGTAAAGATAAAATAGTTGAAGGACTTTTGCTCAATGCTTTGCGTTAATATTGGTCTTTAGATCTTAGATAAGGAACATATTCTGTCGTAGAAAGATTTTTATGCATACTCCATTGCCTTTTTGCTCTGAGAGTTACTTTTGGTCCTGGTTCAAGTCATTTATTCTTCAGTTACTGCGTCATTATACAGGTTCTACATATTTAATCATGTATTAACATTTAACACATATTTGTCATTTAAAAAAAACACATATTTGTAGCGGGCCGGGTGGGCCCGACGGGTAACCCGGTTCAGTCAATGGGCGGGCTTGGACATAATTTTGAGCCCGAATTGAACGGGTAGGTTTAGTCCGACCCGGTTGTACGGGCTATAAAATATTAAATAGCCCAGCCCGAACCCGGCCCGAATCCGCATTTGTGCAGGTCTAAGTTCTAACATTTGATCAATAAAAGGCACAGGAAAGTGATCCTTAAGAGTAGCCTTATTCAATTTCCTATAATCGATACACATACGCCAACCAGTCACAGTACGAGTAGGAATCAATTCATTATGCTCATTTCGTACAACAGTCAAACCTATCTTCTTAGGGACAACGTGCACAGGACTAACCCACTTACTATCAGCAACAGAATAAATGATGCCGGCATCTAATAATTTCAGAATTTCTTTCTTAACAACATCATTCAGTTCGGGGTTCAAGCGTCTCAAAGCATCCCTACTAGGCCTAGCATATTCCTCAAGGTTAATTCTATGCATGCACAAATCTGGGCTAATCCCCTTGAGGTCGTCTATAGAATATCCTAGGGCTGGTCTATGTTTTCACAAGACATCAAGCAATTTCTGGGTCTCTACATCAGTCAAGGATGCATTAACAATCACCAGGTATGTCGAGTTAGGGCCCAGAAATTCATACCTGAGACTTGCTGGTAGAGGTTTCAGCTCTACCGTGCAAGATTCCTTACCTGCGTCTCCTGCGGCAGCAGCTGCGTCCGCGCCCTCTATGCTCATAGCGTAGACATCCATCGGTATCGAGCAGCCTGGTACAACCTTGTAAGACTCAATAGATGTTAGCGAAATGGGCTGATCAATATCAGCAGAGTCTAGCACATCACAATCAGCTAAAAGACTAGGGGTTCTGCACATGTCAGGTAAATAAAAGACAACACGTTCGCTGCCTACTCGCAAAGCTATAGATCCCCTATCCATGTCAATAACTACCCTAGCCATGTAAAGGAATGGTCTACCAAGTATAATGGGAATGCCAGTGTCCTCTGAAATCTCTAGCACAATAAAATCAGCAGGGATGTAAATATTCTTCACCTTGACGGGTACGTCTCCCAGAATCCTTTTCGGGAGTCTACAAGAATGATCCGCAAGGAAAATGGAGATGTTAGTAGGACACAGATCACCCAAATTCAGTTTAGCATAGAGGTAATAAGGCATGATAGACACACTAGCACCTAAATCACACAAAGCACGACGAATAGTAATACCACCAATATCACAAGGAATAGAAAAACTCCCTGAATCCTTAAGCTTAGGCGGCATGGGCATGTGCATGGCAGCGCTACACTCCTCACTTAGGGCCACTGTCTCGGTTCCGTCCATCTTCCGCTTCCCAGTTATAATCGCCTTCATGAATTTGGCATATGTTGGAATCTGCGTGATTGCATCTGTGAAGGGCATAGTGATGTACAGAGTACGAATCTTATCCACGAATTTCATGAATTCTTTGTCTCTTCTGGCACCCTTGAGACGCTGAGGGAATGGAATCGGAGGCTTGTAAGGAGCTGGCTCAACTATCTGCGCAGAATTTCCATTTCGGTCTTCTGCTTCTTTTGGTGTATCTTCTTCAGCAGATGCAGATTTGAGTGTTGAGTTTTCTGTAGAATTCCGGGTGTTTTGAGCTGGTATCATCTCGAGCAGCTTGCCCCCTCGGAGTGTGATAGCATTGACTGATTCTCTAGTATTGTGCTCTGGTTTTGAAGGGAGTTTCCCTGGTTCCCTGGTTGTTGAATTTGCCTGCTGAGCCACTTGAGTTTCCAGCATTCTGTTCTGAATTACCAACTGGTCGATCGTCTGCTGGAGTCCTTGCACTTCCTTGTCTTGTTCTGCCATAAACTTGGCCATCATGGCTTCCATGCTAGATGAGCTGTCGGACTCTTGCTGCTTGGGCTGCTGCGGCTGGTATGAATAGTTCCCCAAACTCTGATTCTGCTGCCCTTGCGACTGATTATGGTACTGGTTATTGTACTGAGTCCTTGGCTAGTAGGAAGTGTTATTCTGCACCTGAGCTCGAACGTTGTATTTCCCTCGTGGCTGATACGGTGCATTCCCCTGCTGCTGTTTGTATGGAAAACTTGGAGGTGCTTGATTCTGGGGCTTGTAGAACAGGTTAGGATTGTTCCTGTTCGGATTATCCCATCTGTTCGTGGGTGGTCCATAGCTGGGACCAGCCCCTTGATTATTCTGCCCGATAAAGTTTGCGTCCTCCTGATTACCGTTGTTGTCATCTGATCCGATCACTGGACAACTATCTGCGTAGTGAGAAGGGGAACCACAAATCTGATAGTACACGCCAATGTGAGTGACGTCTGAGGACTTCATGGTCTCGGTGGCAAGTATCTTCATTGTATCAGCCAACCGAGCTATGTCATTAGTGCTCTCAGCTTGACATAAATCCTGCACGCCTTTCCTGTCCTTGGGATTGCCACGATAACTTGTCCAGAGATGGTAGTCTTGGCCTGCCCTTTCTATAATCTCATAGGTGTCCTCTAGCGGGACTTGGTTCAGTCCCCCACCTGCTGCTTGATTGATTAAGGTTCGCATGACTTGAGCGATCCCTTGATAGAAGGTGTCGATAATCTGCCACTGCTCTAGGTTATGGTGTGGACACATCCTTGTCAGCTCCTTATACCTCTCCCATGAGTCATATAAAGTCTCACCATCAATGGAGCGGAACGATATGATTTTGTTCCGGAAATGAGCTGTCTTTGAAGGTGGGAAGTACTGCTGGAGAAAAGCTTCGGCCAGCCTGTTCCATGTGGTAAAGGTACCTTCAGCGTGGCTGTCTAGCCACCTGCTAGCCTTGTCGGACAGCGAGAACGGGAACAACCTGAGGTAGTAAGACTCTGGAGGGACACCGTTTGTCTTAACTGTATTGCACATCTGAACAAAGCGCTTGAGGTGCTGGTGAGGATCTTCGTTAACCCTTCCTGAGAATTGATTATTCTGCACCATCTGGATAAGACCGACTTTCAGCTCCCAAGTGTTGTTTTTAATGCCGGGTGGCGCAATAGCTGACTGGAACCCAGTAACACGTGGAGTAGTGCGCGCCATGTGTCCCACTACCAAAAATCCATCAAAAGCAAAAACTATTTTGCACTATTCCCTACCACATCATCAAAATGAGTGACTCACAACGTGCCTCACTGTCTCATTCTACCAACCTTGCGGCGGAGGAGCTCGAATGAGGCGTTTATGGCTGGGCGGAGGTGCGGTATAAGTCGGATGGGTTGGCTTTGCCATGGATTGCAGCTGGGTGTCGGCTTTCGTTGGGTTGTTGTTTATATGTGTTTGGCCGGTCAATTTTGGTCGGGTTGGCTTGGTTTGGACTGTTGTGCAGTCGGTGGATGGGTGATGGCTCTAGTTGGGGTGCCTGGTTTCGGGTTGTTGTGGTCTTGGCCGGTTACGACCGGGTGGCGACGGTGGATGGCCACTGTTCGGTGCTTTGCTTGTGTCAGGTGCGGCTGGATGGTGGCGCTGTTTGCGCTGGCTTACAAGGACTTTAGCTGGACACATTGGTCACTTTGATGTGGTTTTAGTGTCGGCTCTATTGTTGGCCAGTTTTCTTTGTGTCTTGTTGGGCGAAAAGTCCTTTGTTTGTAGCCTTTGGGCGTGTTTCATCAAAAAAAAGAAATTTCCTAGGGTCAACCACAGTGAAGATTAGTGACATCTACTCGAATATCCGCAGAACGAATAAGCATATGAAAGCGATTTCGTTCATGTGTTCGAGAATCGGAATGACCTCATCATTTGGCTCTACAACACACATCCAAAGTGGCCACCCCCACTTCGGTTTGACAAAAACCCTAATTTCTTAAACCAATTTCTTCCGTTTCTCAAATTTTTCGATTTTCCAGAAATTTCAAAATGGTCACTCTGGCTTCGGTTTGACATTGGAAGACTCGTTAATGAGTAAACGAGTAAAAACTCGAAGCTGCTCGACGGGAAGTTTCCGTTCACGAGTTGTGAGTTCCCGGTGGCGTCAGATGTGTTTTTGCTTAAGCAAATAATTGAAATTGATTACGAATACACCCTTATTTGATCGATTAAACGAATTAAGAAAAGAATATTAGTATTGTTAGCCTTTAATCTTAGCCGTAAATTAATCAAAGATTGAAGGATGAGATAATTTCATATATCTCACATAATTTAGCCTTCTCATGGGATCTTATCCCTTATAATATAATTGAAGTTTCCAAAATTTGCGGGTTAAAAAATTCGGTTTAAACAAATATTTCATTTGAAAAAAATTATTATTTTTAATAAATATTATTATTTTTAATAAATATTATTATTAAGACAAGCTTTGAATCAACAAATTCGGACATGTTAGGCTCCATTTTGCGCAAGGTCGGTTTGCCCTATTTTGCCCGAAACTCCATATTTGGCTAAATTCACTCAACTTTTGCTCCATTAAATCTTTGAGGCTCCGAGTGAGACAAAATGCATTTTGGGACCTAATATACCAAGAAGGGTACGAAATGACATCAAAATTACTTGGAAATGAATCAAAACTACTAAGAAAAATAGAAGAAAATTAGTCAAGTATTTGACTCATCAATCTTATATTGAGTTCATGATTCCCGAATCAATAAGTTATTATTTTCTTCTTATAATTTGTTCTCACGAGCAACAATTTTTGAGTCAATGTGTTCATTTTAATGCACCTGTGCTCGGTGGTTGGTGTCATTACCTTTGCGTTCAAAAGCGATGAAAGATCTGCCTCTGAGGAATAGGCTGAGTTCATTGAGATGTAACATGTTAGGCTCTCTCTGATTTGATATATTCAGTTTTTGTATCAGTTGCATTTTGCTTCATGTTATTATAGAGATACTTGTTTTATTTTGACAAACTAATTCTATTAAATTTGATTTGCCAATTTTTTTTATTAGAAGTTGAAGTGTATTTTTCAATAAATTTATACAATTTTTGTAAAATGCCCAAGTAATTTCAGAATTTTTTTTCATGATGTAATTATTTTTTTGTCTGTCACCCCCTACCAAAATTCCTGGATCCGTCCCTGGTCATCATGCCTCTTCTTCAAGAATATAGTACTGTTTTTAAATATATCAATCAGCTTCAATCTTACGACAAGACCATCATAATGCACTAGAACTTCAAAAATAAGTGCCCAGTTTAGTGACCTGATATCTAAAATAGCAGAACTATCACACTGAATACAATCAACAATTTTGCTGGATCCATCATTAGGAGATTTTGCAGATGGCTTTACAAACATACCATCCAACACCAACATGGACGTTATATGCACTTGTTGCTGCGCTGTTATAGTATCCTGGAGCACTTGTTCCAATATACATCTCAGGTGCATCATGTGAACGAAGAGACTGGGCTTGGTGGCAGGAGATAACATAATGATGTATGTTGCAGACTCTCCCCGGGAAAACAAAGCTTGGTGCATGTGCACTTCACTAGCCGTATAACTCCCAGATCCCCTTTTGTTGCTGTGCTTCGTTCACATGGCTTTTGTTGTAGTGAACGCCATCACACTCCGAGGAGATAACTCTGCATGATAACAGCGCAGCAAAAAGCCAACAGGACGTTCTCAACACCAAGCACGTTCCCATGTCAATCTAATACCCGTTCATTAATTATTCTAAACGTTTGGGTTCAAGGATAAGTACAAGTGTTACGGACGGGAATAATAGGAAACATAAAGGGTGCATTTGTATTTTGATATAACTTGTTTAGTATAAAACAAGTGTAATCAGACTTTAGAAAGGAAGCAATCAATTAAACAATTTCTAGTTTATTCTCTATCGTTCTTCCCTTCATCTAAACCCTAATCTCAACTTCGTCTATCTTCTCCCCCAATTCTTCAGTTTCTCGTCCCAGATCGTTGGTGTGATACCTACCCCATATCAATTTGGTGCTCACATGGTGTTTGTCAATATGCCTCAATGGACTATTCTTCTTATTTTATGATGCGTACGAATTCGGATAGCTATATTCTGGTGCCAGAAATGAAGGCTGATGATCTGAGTGTCTTGCTAAGGAATATGAATGATTTCAATGAAGTAGAATCATCTTTACTCTTTCGGCTACAGTTGCGGACAGGAATTAAGGGCGTTCAATGGTGTCCATATGTCAAGTTAGTTGATGGAAATTTTGTGTATGACAAAGGAAAAGGGCACAAGTACAAAAAGAAGAATGATCTTAAGATATATGAGCATTTGGTGCAAGATATCCGGGAGCTAAAGCTTATTGTAAAAACTGCTCTACAAGAAGAAGTTGATAGTGTTGAAACACAAGTCAGAGCTACTGATTTATGGACATTCTACTTCAACATATGCCATGATGAATGGGGAATCTGCCTTCTATACATGAAATTGGATATAATCAATGATGTGATTACAGTGCTTATCATGGTATTGTGTAGGTTTTTATTGAATTTTTTGGGCTTATTATCCTCACAATTTGGATGCAATGATGTGGTGATGGAAAACTATTTGGAAGGAGTTGAGCCAGATGAGGAAACCATTCAAAAGTTAATTCAAAAAAGAACAATTGCTATGAGTTTTGTTCCTTTTTTGTATGGATCTGTAGTCATGAATAAGGGGGTCCAATTATTTCTTATTGCAAGGATAGACTACCTGCTGTCACCGCTTGCATGGCCACTAATGGAGGAGATTGATCCACACAGTTCAGGTATTATACTTGGGAAGGTTGCTGATGATGAACCATGTGTGGTGGATACAAATAAGGGCATTATCATCACTATGATCGCTCCAATATCCAGGGTTATGTTTCGAAATGACCATTATTCACTTCACGTCATATGGCCTAGTAAAGTAAACCTTCTGGGTAACTTGATGAAGGGTTTCGACATATGAGATTAATGGTGATTTTGATCAACTGATTAATTAAAGGGATGAAAGAAGTTGTAGAGTTGTCAAATAAACATACTCAGTTGTGTGAGAACCTTGGAGTTGATCAAGACATTCAAGTTTCAGAATGTATTACTGAAGAGTTTAAATGTAGCGTTAGCTTATCTATGCGTCTCACTGAGGTTGTAGGCAAAAGAATGGATCTAAGGAGGCTCTGCGGTACAACATATATTTTAGTATGTCTTCAGATCAAGACAAGTGAGATGGCTGCTATAACAGAACTACTTACTAGTGGTAGTTTCCAAGGAAGTTATTGTTATTTTGTGTGGAAACCCTTATTTGAAATCGATGTTCACTATGTGCCGATCAAGCCCATAAGACAAGGAACTTATGATGCCATCTGTTTAAACCAGAATAAAAGGACTAGTGATAGTGAGAAAGTAGTAGTGACAATGATACTCAGTATGTTTGAGAAAGGACTTAAGGCATTGAAGGCTCTGAAGGAGTTGAAATTCTTAAGACATGTACGACTTGGGGATTTGATACCTCAAAAAGACGTCATGCTGCCAACGCATATGGTAGGATTCAAGGATTTCTATCTCGTCTATGATATTTCTCATGTGATGATTATTAGAACATGGGCTGAACCCTTTAAAAAACTTGGCGGGCATGCAACGAAGGGGCAACTTCAGATCAAATTCATTATGTTTGTTCCTAGAAGAGCACCCTTTGGCATCTTTGACATTCATAAGAAGATGAACATCATCGAGCTCTATGTCAGTAGGTTCTTCGTCATGGATAATTGTGAGAGACTCGCCCCTAAGTGCTCTAGATTCATCAAGGCTGTCGAGAATTCTGATCACTTATTTCTCAGCATACTTCGTCATATTTTATCGATGAGCAAGATGGAATGTCAGAATGACACCTATTCTATGACCAATGAGAGCAAGGAGGCTGCTGGTAAATCTCAGCGCCTTGAAAAGCTGAATAAGAATGGAGATGCAGTGCTTATCATGCTCGACATGAGGTATGAGTATGAGTATGGGATAGGCCGGTTTGGAACAACATTCCATTCTGCTGGATTTGGCACCTTGGTGGTGCGCTACATCAACAATTTTTTCATGTTTTCATTGCCAAGACCACCTAAAATTGCATCACTTTGGCTTCCGTTGTCATTTTGATTTTCATCACCAAGACCGCCAGAAGTATCTGACTTTGAGGACAAGGTCGATTTTAAGGAGGGAGGAATGTTACAGACGAGAATAATAGGAAACATAAAAGGTGCATTTGTATTTTGATATAACTTGTTTAGTATAAAACAAGTGTAATCGGACTTTGGAAAGGAAGCAATCAATTAAACAATTTCTAGTCTATTCTCTATCGTTCTTCCCCTTCATCTAAACCCTAATCCCAACTTCGTCTATCTTCTCCCCCGATTCTTCAGTTTCTCGTCCCAAATCGTTGGTGTGATACCTACCCGTATCAACAAGTCAGTCTGGAAAGAGAACTCTGCTATTAAAATTTGTAAAAGAGCTCCTCCAATTAAACATCTACTTTTTTTTCTTCCTATTTTTGAAGCTTGATAAGAAACTGCTAGTGAAGTGAAGGAAATTTTCGAGGAATATGAAATGTATGCAGGACAGAATGTTGATTTCCACAAAATAATAAACTTGTTTCAATAAAAAATGTTCCTGCTCGCTGAAAGGAAACTTTTCGTGGCATTCTCAATGTTAAAGAGATGAAAGGACGCACAAGGTATTTATCGGATGGCCCTGACTATTGAACAGAAACAATAAAAAAGGTTCAAAGAGGTTGCGAAGAAGATGTGGAGGAAAATGCAATACTATCTGCAGATGGGAATGATATACTAGTAAAAGCGGTTTTGTAAGCTCTGTGACAGTGCTTAATGCCGTGCTATTATCCACATAAAAGAACATTACAATAATCATCGAAGACTATGCTTAAATTCTGGTTGGCACGTAAATGTTGCGACAAGCCTATTCATCGACTAAAGAGGGATTCGCTTATGTCCTGTGTCATACTAGTCAGTTTATTTAATACATTCAATTGAAGGCGAGAATCAAAGAGCATTACACTACCAGTACTTGCCAGGGGCTATACTCTAAAAACAGTGATCGAACTGTTTTTTTTTTAAAAAGGGTTGCCCCTTGATGGTTTAGGCCCATAGCCTGCAAACAGGCCCAACCGGGTGCGACCGGCCCACTACAGACCGACAGGCTCCACCGAGTTGTAGGAATTTCACCTTATACGTGTTTAGAGGGATTCGAACTCGGGACCTTGCCCAGTCGAATGCCCCCCCACGCCACTCGGCCATCTCCTATGGAGACGATCGAACTGTTTTTACCACAGCCAGCCAAGCCAATCCATGAAGCATTACACATTTACACTACTAATTATTAAGTTCAACTGAAAGGCGAGAATCAGAACAAAACTCCAAACCGAAATCAAAACCATCACCTGAAAAAGCATCTCCATCACTCCGCATAGCTTCACATGCCTCATCCTCATTTTCTCCTTCACCAACTCGACCTTCAGACTCACCACGACCTTCTCCATCTCCAACACTTGGTAATCCTAATTAAGATCACAATCAACGGATTCAGGAACCAAACACAGGCATTGATTCTCCACAAATACAGAATCGGAGCATTCTAGGGCTACCGGATTGACTGTTCGCTGATCAGATAGTAATATATTACAATACCTCAGCGGAGCGACTACGATTCTCTAGCGAAGCAAGGAGAAGTGCTGCCTTGGCGCACTGGAAGGCGATCTGCGATCTCCGAGCTTTGGATTTGGTCTCCATGGCCGTCAGTTCGTCGCTGCGTTTCAAACTACTTGCTCCGATTTTGCGAGGGCGCTAAACCAACAAATTTAAGTTGTTCGGGAAATTTTTTTTGGATAAAAATTGTTCAGGAAATTAAGTTGTACAGTAGTTTTTTTTTCGATAGGGTAGAAAGCCATGAAAAGGCACGAAAATTGGACAAACAACATTTAAGAAAATAAAACTATTCAGTTTTGACCAAGATGTCTTGTCAACTCATGCTTATCTAGCCATATCACTGAACTAGCAATAGCATTCAAAGTCATCCTTTCCTCCCCTATACGACCAACACTTGGACTTGTGCTCGGAACAGGAAACATCACCCACAACTGCACAAGATTCAAAACAAAACCGTCCTAGCAAGCCCAAGGCTAGCAAATCGAACTATGCCGGAGCTGAGACAATCTAAGGACAAAATAACACACAAAACATATCTACAAGCCACCGCATGGCTCCCCTCCAACACCTCCAGCCTGCCACCACGCCAGAACCACTACCCACCGCCAAGCACCGCCACACCGCCAGCAACGCCCCACACCCTCAGAACGGCGACCACCTGAGGAAATGGAGACAAGGAGGAGGTGGGGAGATGAGCCATGAGAAGGGAGAAGGGTAGAGGAGAACTGCCGGAGGGGAGGCACGCGGCGAAGGAAAAACGGGGACTTTGTGTTCGAGGCGCTTCTAATTAAGTTGTAATTTAAGTGGCTTGAAAAAAAGTTTCTCTCTATCTGCCCCTTCTGAATTTCAAATTTCTCTAATACATCGAGTTTTTTTGCTCTGTTTTAAAATTCAAATCTAGATTTTACCCTATTTTTAATAAAATTGGTTTGGGGAATCCGGTTTGGCTCATTTTTGATAAAAACAGGTTTTGGGAACCCGGTTTTGTTGCTAATTGACAGATGCTTGTCGTCAAAGCAAATGTACAAATTAATTTATAAGTCCGCTACTCGCGACTTCACTACTGGGTAGCAAGTGGTAAGTAGGGGTCGAACCCAAGGGAATTAGGGGGATAAGTTGTTCTTTGAGGAATCGTACAAGGAGGGAGCGTGTTTTAGGTTGATTGAGGTTTTAGTGCGGAAAAGTAAGTGTTTTTTGGTTGGTTTTAGTTTTTAATGCGGAAATGTAAATGACAGAAAAGTAAATACTAAAAATAAAAGGAAGAAGACTTACAGCGGTTGTTGCGTGATTGGCAAGTCTTCCGGGAGGTGAGCAGTTGATAAGGCAGTTTATACTAAGAAAGTAAATGCAGGTGGTGTTTGAATTTAAGGAAAGCATTCGGTTTCGGGGGCCTTGTATCATAGCCTGTTTCTCATTGACCTTTAGTGATTCTTCTAAGTATTCAAACGTGTATCAAGCCCATTCCAAGGTCGTAGAGCACTTGTTCTACTTAGACTAATACCCCATTCCAAGGTATATTAGCCTGTGTGCATCCATTTGGTCAGTCATTCTCGAGCAACCAAATGGTTTTTTAGAGAGGTCAAACTCCTCAGATAAGCTTTGCCATTCCAAGCATCCACTTATCCGAGTATGTTTACGAACTCCCACGGAAGAGCTTTGCCATTCCAAGCATCCACTCAACCTTGGAAGTTCTAACCTAATATATGGCACATAGAACAAGTTTTGAATACAAAGAAGAGGCACTAAAATATGGCCTAAAACATTTTATGACACAAGTACACCCCTTCAACCGAATGAAGAGTTTAGCTACGAATATCCATAGAGGTGGATACCATAGCTAAGTACTCGAGGGTTTTTGAAAGACAGTAAGTAAAGGAGAATACTCAAGAACCAACAGGAGTATTCTCAAAAACTACTAGAATACTCGAGAATCAACAGGAGTATTCTCTAAAACTACTATAATACTCAAGAACCAACAGGAGTATTATAGATTTCAAACAAAACTTACAAAAGTACCAAAACCTTTAGAGAGATAAGTGATTTTGTATTGTGTTGTGGATGATTTTACAAGGGATGAGAGGGCTCTATTTATAGCCATGGGAGGAGGGAAGATGTGGTTTAGATCAAACCACATGGCATCATCCAAGGGGAGCTCCATTAGCCGCCGGTTGTAGGTCATGAGGGGGAGGAGCCTCCCCTCATGACTCATCCCTTCCCTTAAAGCCGCCGGTCATCAAGAGGGTGGAGGATGTTTTGTGTGGTTTTGTGAAGTTTTCACAAAACTATCGGTGTATTTCAGCTCCGGACTGACTTTGGTTGTTCTTCGGTTGGATTTGTTTTGAGTGATTCCACGTCAGGATCTTGAGATTTCTTCAATCGGCATCTGGTCGTGACCTTGGAATGACTCGTAATATATTTTCAGCGTAAAAACTCTTCCTTAGCGTGTATTCTCTCTAGGCTCCAAAATACCCTGTAGATAAATATCGGAACTAACAAGCAAAAGTTAAATAGACAAACAGTCTAATTTGGTGGGTTTAACTGTGTTTATGATTCGTACAATTATAGTCCATCACAAATCAACCAAACCGGTTTGCTCACTGTGCACATACGTGACATTATTTGATCCTACGTGGACCCAAAGAAATGTTCGTGCGGAGTACCAATTTTCTTTTAATAAAACCAATTTTCTTTAGTCAACAACAATTATTTTAAAAAATTCAACTAATTATCACTCAATTCAACAATTCAACACAAATAATTCAACTAATTATCATCCAATTCAACTAATTAACACCCAATTCATCAATTCAACACAAACATTTCAACTGCATGTGGGGTAGTAGTTAAGTTGGTTCAACTCTTGACTTTGTAACCAAGAGGTGAGGAGTTCAACCCCATAATGCACCATTCCCCCTAATTTAGGTGTGGAATTTTCTTCTCACCAGGCAATAGGTGTGTGAATGTTTTCCTCCCTTTCGCGGAGGTGGCTTTCCTCCCTTTTCGCGGAGGTGTTTGAAGATGATTTCTTCCATGTGAAGTCGGCATAGAGCAGGTCAAGGCGCTACGACCTTTGAATATTTGCATCAATTGGGATGGGATGAGACGTCGCATTAGGTTCGTTCTTCAGTTAGATTGAATGTACTAGATAGTGTCATTGAAAGAGGATGTTCCTCCTCTCTTCAGCCGAATCACGTCTTCTCTTTCTCTCTCTCATCAAAAAATTCCAAAAAAAACTCCCATCGATTCCGACATCGATCCAGTACATCTTTGGAGTTGAGATTTGGGTTTCGATCCACAACGTCGATTCCAACATCGATCCAGTTAGGGTTGCAAGAGTGAGCGGCTGAGATTTGGGTTTCGAAGTGGGAGCTACGATTTGGTATTCGTTTTCGACATCGGTGATGGGATTCATTGGCGGGGTCGGAAATCAGTTGGGTTTGTGGCGAGATTGCGACTTCATACGCGTGATTTGTGCCTCCCCATCGGCCGCTGCTTCCTATTATGCGGCGGTTTGAGCTTCCCTGTCGACGATTCGATTCTCTAGTACCTCATGTGAATTCTAAATTGACGATTGGGAATTTGATTTGTTAAATTAATATTTTGGAATGAGTCGGTGATGCTATTGATTTGCGTTGTTTTAGGTATGGATGGTTGGTGTCTCAAGCCCGTTGCCACTGTAATTGTCCTGAGTTGAATTCAGGTTATGTTGTTTGATTTGTAATTGTTTTAGGTTATGTTGCTGGTGTGCTCTGTGCAGTCGTCTCCCACCCTGCTGATAATCTGGTGTCATTTTGATAGCGCTAAAACATATGCATTTTAGGCGACCTCTATGCTTATTGTTTCGTTCGTTTTATCACGATTTCACTTGCTATTTGATGCCTTGTGGTTCATTTCAGGCCAATTACAGAACTTAAGCTGAGAACACAAGTGAGCATTGATTCTGGAGCAAAACCGAGCATTTCGGAGCAAAAATATGGATTTTCAGGCATTACGGGACAAACCGACCTCTCCGGAGTATTTTGGACCTATAGATCTCATTTGGTGTCCGATTTGGTCGATTCAAAGCTTGTTGGAAAGCTAACTGAAAGGGCTACAACTCTTCACCAGACGTCAAGACCTAATTCGGACCATCAAGGGGTCGTGCGGTCGCACAACCTATTTGTGCGGTCGCACGACTCAAGGCAGAAGCACAGGAAACATGTGCCCTCGCACAACTGCATCTGTGCCCTCGCACAAACCGGACCAGAAGCATGGAAAATCAGTGCGGTCGCACGCTCAGGAACCACGATCGCACCAGGCAGATTTTGGGCATCTGTGCCCTCGCACAACCAACCTGTGCCCTCGCACAACGTCGTAAAGTCTGCATTTTTCTGCTGAACTATAAATAGAAAGTTAGGGTTTTTAAACCCCGACTCCTAGTTTTCTGGGCAATTTCTGCTGGGATTTTGGACGAAAATTGGCTTGGAGAAGAAGACATCTTATTTTATCATCATCAACAACTCAAATCGTGAATCATCCTTCATCGTTGTTGCTCCAAATTGGTTCTAGACTCCAAAACTCAATTTTCTTCATGTTTTTCTGCTCATCCATTGTTGTTTTTGATTGTAATCTCACCATGAGTGAGTAGTGACATTGGTTGGGGGTCTATAACCCCTCTAGACATGTTTGTGACATCGTGAATGATATGGATGCCATTGATGAATGATTTTACACGCGATTCTTCTTTATTTGAACTTAATGCTTTGGAATTACCTATGACATGTTTTTGACAAGTTAGAAATAGGGATTTTTGCTTGATTTCATGCTTGACGTAGCTAACCCCTGAAAAGTATGATTTCAATTGAACGAAATAAAGAAGCACTAGGGTTTCTGTGTTACATGGCGATGCTTTAATCCTAATGAGAATGGCACGAATTTAACAAGTGCATGATTTATTTAGTCAATAAAGCGCGAGTGTGAGGCTAGATAAATCATGTCCTATAGCACCAATAAAGCGCGAGTGTGAGGTGTTATGCGAGGTGTAACCTCTTGATACTAAGTTGTAGCGCGAGTTGAACTCGGTATTAATGTTACATAGCTAAATTCTAAATGTGTGCATGTGAATTCATCAATGGTGTCCCAATTTACCGTCACAATGATTGTCTAGGTGGGGAAATAGATCCCTAGTCATCTTTGAATTAATTGTTTACCCTTTTCGTCGATCAAACCTCTATTTAGGATAGTAAATTCTTGCTATCAACCTCTTACGAGGAACAAAACCCCCCCAAACCATAGACATTCTGAATTTAATCGTTAGCACTATTAGTTTAATCACCTGTCCTTTGGGTACGACCTTGGGTTTCCCGAGTCAATACAAATTGTTTTGATTAACCGTGATTAGCATAAGTATTTGAATTCTATTCGAATATTTACGCTAAATTACAAACGATCAAATGGCGCCGTTGCCGGGGATAGGTTAATTAACTAGGTGCTAATAGATTTTTTAGTTTGTCTATTCTTGTAAATATTTTTCTTTCTCTTTTACTTGTATATTCTTCTTTTTCTCTCATATCCCTTACTAATTTCGTTAATCTTATTTTGTGAGGATGGATCACTATAACCAACAAGTCATGCACGATGAAGATTATTATGAAGATTTTTCCAATTATGCGATAAAAGATCAAATGAGTGATTTGGAAAAGAAAGTGGATATCATGATGAGTATGGTTAAGGCTTGGGTTGACAAAAGGAAGTATGAAGACAATGAAGATTATTATGAAGATGATCAACCAAATGCCCATTGTGAAGACTATTGGATGAACAATCAAAGCCAACAAGTCTATTCTAATGAGGGATACTATCAAGAGGAGGAGCACATGAATTCTTATTATCAGGAGCATGGCCATCCGACAAGTTATTACACTCCAAATTGGGATGATGGCCAACGCTTTGAAGTAGAACACTCCTACCCACCATACCCTCAACCTCCTCAACCATCAAATGTGCCCTCCGGTTTTGAAGCCATGATTGCCACATACCTAGCAGACCAAAAAGACATGAGAGCTCGCATAGATAAGCATCTAGCTGAGATGGCACAAATAGCAATGGAAAACGAAAACTTGGATGAAGAAGAGGAGGTACCCGAAGAAGAAGTCCTTGAATCTAATGTCTCAAGGGAAGAATGGGATCAAGAAAGGGAGGTTGAACTTTGGAGAGTCGGCATCGTAGCTCATTTTACAACCAACGGGATGGTGAATCTTGTAACGAAGAAGAGATGGAATGCAAAAGTGAAGCATCCTTCACCACTAGCACATCTCAAGATCATTTAGATGAGAACACACAAGAGCTCGCCGTCTATTTGACGCTCTCCGATGAGGAATTCTCCAATGATGACGCCTCTTACATAGAGGAAATGACTTTTATTGATGAAGAAGAACTCACTCCTCCCGCTATAGAAGAGCCGAAATATGAATCCCAAATTCTTGTTGATGATGGATTAAAGGAAGAGGATATTGAGCCACAAGAACTCCAAGGGTATAGAGACTTTGTTGAGGTTTTCATGGAAGAGACTAAAGAGCCACCTCGCACGCAAGGAAATGAAAGTTTAATGAGGGAGATTGAAGAGTGGGCACCTATGGACGTCATTGATAAACTCAAGGAACGGATGCATATAATTCTCGTGACAAGTTATGAAGACCCGTTCTTCACTACAAAGTCTCGAGACAAGTTTTGGAGCTTCTTGCTATATTTTCCAAGATTATTCGGAAAAAGCTACCATGGCCCCTTAATTTTTAAGGGATCTTCATATTTGAAGGGGTCATGCTCCCAAAGGAAAGTCCATTGTAGACTTGATGGGAGGAAATTCAAATGGGATTTGAAGGTGGTTTGACACGATCAAGTGCAAGGCCCCGCTTGAGGAGGGATCTTAGCAAAAGACTCCTCAAGCGTGCTTCTTATCTCCCAAGAGGAGAATTGGCTCCATCTTAGCCAAGACGTTAAACTAGGCTTGTGAGTGTTTTCTCTCCCGATCTTTAAGTATATCTATTTTTATTGGATTTCTATTTGTTTCGTGCAAGAATTTGAGGATATGAACTATGCATGTGTGAATGCCTATATTTGATAATTTCTTAACATGTGCTTAGTTAACTTGATGTCTTGATAGGGCATAAGTGTGGGGTGTCTATGTTTTGACTACACATGAGATGTTTGTGTTTGCTTGATATGCCTTCATGTTTAAAATCCAATCAACTTATGTTTAAGGGAAAACACTTACATTACTGCACAATTCATCCACAAATTTGAAATTATTAATGAAAACAAATGGTCTAGGCAAGGCTACATTTTCGAACAAAATCTCATTCCAAATTCAACTAGTCGTGCCTGATTTCACTTGATTGACCCTTTAGATGATTAATGGATTGGATTGTTGACTTTCATTCTTGAGGATCAAAGCATCTACTAGCATTTCTTCATCATTTATTCTAAGCTTTTTCTCATTGAGGCTAAAGAGTTGATCTTTGAAAGCACAAAATCGAAATGATTTACAATTTTAAAACCCTTGCATGCCATGATTGCCTTTAGGTGATCTTAGTGACCTTGCTTATCTAGTGGATTTGTCTTGTTGGTTTGTCATGCTCCATTTTCAACACTTAGCCCTTTGTCAAAGTTCTAAGTGTAGGGTCAAAAGAGGGCGAAAAATAGGCCCCAACAAAAAATATGTGCATGCTTCATTATTATGGCCAAAAGAGGGCAAAGCCCCGACTAAAAACTTTCTCAAAGTACACGAGAAGTTTTGATCAAAATATACAAATGCCGGGGGTTAGGAAGAAAAGTTCCCCCTCGAAAGCATTTGTAGGCCAAAGGCCATTTGAAAGAAAATAGAAAATACGAAGCACTTAGACTTGAAAATTGGCTATTGCATCATTCTTTAGCATGAAAACCAATGAGGCAATTGATACTTCCTAGCAAGAATTCACTAAGGGACGAGCCTCGTATTCTTTTATACTTAGGCATGATGTGACTTGCAAGCATTTACAAAAGCTATGATGTTGGAACTCCTCTTCTCTTATGACTAAGTGACCGTTGTGTCCTAGGCTTGAGAATGAGTTCAAAGCTCACAAGCCAATGGACTAGCCTCCTTGCTAGCATTTGTGAGTGATCCAACAAGATTTCTTTGCAACTATTAGATCACTTTCTTGAAGTCACCAATATAGAAAATGACTAGAATCCTCGATTAAAGATTTATTAGTCTTTGCTTTGATTTGCTTGAATGTCCTAATTCATGAATTTCCATAAGGATTCGAAGAGGTCTCATGTAGTGATTGAAATGCACGTATCTAGTTGAACACCCCTTTGAACTACATGAAGAACACCTTGCCTAGTACTTTGAAAATCGTGAGCTTAAAATGCATATTTGGATGATTGTTCTCCTCGTGGGATTTGTGAGTATTCCCGTGTCTGAAAACTCTCAGGAGACTATAACTCCTCCACTAGGGTAGCCTAGGGGTTTAAAGGCTTGGTGCATTCGCTAAATGCACTCGTGTCACCTACGAAAGTGGTTTATCAGAATTAGTATTTGTTTCTTAGTATTTTTAATTAGTTTTTGTAACCGTATGGAGTTTTCATCGAACCGATGATGAGCGAGTAAAATGCATTATTGTTGTTGATCTCTATGATTAGTTTGCTCGGGACGATCAAACGTTAAGTGTGGGGTGATTTGATAGCGCTAAAACATATGCATTTTAGGCGACCTCTATGCTTATTGTTTCGTTCGTTTTATCACGATTTCACTTGCTATTTGATGCCTTGTGGTTCATTTCAGGACAATTACAGAGCTTAAGCTGAGAACACAAGTGAGCATTGATTCTGGAGCAAAACTGAGCATTTCGGAGCAAAAATATGGATTTTCAGGCATTACGGGACAAACCGACCTCTCCGGAGTATTTTGGACCTATAGATCTCATTTGGTGTCCGATTTGGTCGATTCAAAGCTTGTTGGAAATCTAACTGAAAGGGCTACAACTCTTCACCAGACGTCGAGACCTAATTCGGACCATCAAGGGGTCGTGCGGTCGCACAACCTATTTGTGCGGTCGCACGACTCAAGGCAGAAGCACAGGAAACATGTGCCCTCGCACAACTGCATCTCTGCCCTCGCACAAACCGGACCAGAAGCATGGAAAATTAGTGCGGTCGCACGCTCAGGAACCACGATCGCACCAGGCAGATTTTGGGCATCTGTGCCCTCGCACAACCCACATGTGCCCTCGCACAACGTCGTAAAGTCTGCATTTTTCTGCTGAACTATAAATAGAAAGTTAGGGTTTTTAAACCCCGACTCCTGGTTTTCTGGGCGATTTCTGCTGGGATTTTGGACGAAAATTGGCTTGGAGAAGAAGACATCTTATTTTATCATCATCAACAACTCAAATCTTGAATCATCCTTCATCATTGTTGCTCCAAATTGGTTCTAGACTCCAAAACTCAATTTTCTACATGTTTTTCTACTCATCCATTGTTGTTTTTGATTGTAATCTCACCATGAGTGAGTAGTGACATTGGTTGGGGGTCTATAACCCCTCTAGACATGTTTGTGACATCGTGAATGATATGGATGCCATTGATGAATGATTTTACACGCGATTCTTCTTTATTTGAACTTAATGCTTTGGAATTACATATGACATGTTTTTGACAAGTTAGAAATAGGGATTTTTGCTTGATTTCATGCTTGACGTAGCTAACCCCTGAAAAGTATGATTTCAATTGAACGAAATAAAGAAGCACTAGGGTTTCTGTGTTACATGGCGATGCTTTAATCCTAATGAGAATGGCACGAATTTAACAAGTGCATGATTTATTTAGTCAATAAAGCGCGAGTGTGAGGCTAGATAAATCATGTCCTATAGCACCAATAAAGCGCGAGTGTGAGGTGTTATGCGAGGTGTAACCTCTTGATACTAAGTTGTAGCGCGAGTTGAACTCGGTATTAATGTTACATAGCTAAATTCTAAATGTGTGCATGTGAATTCATCAATGGTGTCCCAATTTACCGTCACAATGATTGTCTAGGTGGGGAAATAGATCCCTAGTCATCTTTGAATTAATTGTTTACCCGTTTCGTCGATCAAACCTCTATTTAGGATAGTAAATTCTTGCTATCAACATCTTACGAGGAACAAACCCCCCCCCCCCCAAACCATAGACATTCTGAATTTAATCGTTAGCACTATTAGTTTAATCACCTGTCCTTTGGGTACGACCTTGGGTTTCCCGAGTCAATACAAATTGTTTTGATTAACCGTGATTAGCATAAATATTTGATATTCTTATTGAATATTTACACTAAATTACAGCCGATCACATTTCTAAACAATGCCCAAGGAGCAACAGTTAGAGATGTAAATGGCCAACATATTTCATCATCTTCTATCGTTTTGTCCTTGTTATGCTAATACCATCATCTAATTAATTAGTTATGCAGGCGGTGAGAACGCTTGGACTGTGGGGTCTTTTTACTCGAGGCCTTCCGCTTTGAATTTTGATGATTGGAACTCTGACCAGAGCCCAGTGGGGAATATATGATGCATTCAAAGTTTTTGTTGGACTGTAAGCATTGTAGAAAATAAAATAGAAACTTTTGCATTTTATTTAGTCAGAGATATAAATCGTCCGATGGGTAATATTGTGTGGATAACTGGATATATATTTTTTTCTTCTTAGGTTACGGCAGAATTAGGAATTCAATGACTTTTATTACATCAAATTTATGTGAAGTTCTTTCCATGAGGTGGTTTAAATTTTCAGGTTGGGTTAAAGAGGGAGTTGAGAAGTGGAGCGAAGGTTGTATACATGATTTTTGACTGTTGGATTGAGTTGTCATAATGGTTGAGGTGTGATACTTATTTTCTGTTTAATCTAGCATTATGCTTTTTATGGGTTTTTGGTAAGTAAGCTGGCTTGGTTAGTCACTGCAATCCACTTCTTTTTTCTATTGGACATGTTATTGTGTCATTTAGGTCTATATTTGGTATGTCATCAACCACCTTACCATTTCTCATTTTGGCCAGCAAGTTTGACATTGCATCCATATGCTACATTTTTTATGTCATTGTGTCTGGTATATTGAACATTCATTTATCATTTAGCTTTCAACTTGCAGGACTAGCTAAAAATCACGTCAAAGCTACTACGCGAAAACTGTACATACTCGGAGAAAAGTTTTGGATCTCGCATTCTGCTTTGATGCCGATGTTGGTGGCTGCCTTTGACGCTATCTGGATTATCTACCTGCTATATTTGTGTTCTTTTTGTCAATTGAATTAATAGTTGATGTTGATTTCTCTGTATTGTCCTTATTCAAAAGTATTGTACTTAATTGAAAGCATTTGTAATTATGTACATTTTTATTACCGTTTGTATAAGTTTTGTTCCTTTTATTTTATTTTTTATTCTACTTATGTTCATTTTATCAAATAAGTGGTTGAATGCACGTTCGTGCACGTTCGTTTTTCAATAACATAATTGAATGCACGCTCGTTTACAATCACGAATGCCCCTTGTTTCATATGGTATTACACCCTTGGTTCATATGAAACTTGAATTAAGGGTGTAATGGCTTAATAAATAAGGGTGTAATGTCATGTGAAATAAGAAAATAAATTGATACGTCATTACCCCCTTCTTGATAACATATTAACATTCGTTTCAAAATTTGTGTCATTACACCCTTATTTCATATGCTATTATACCCTTGTTTCATATGCCATTACCCCAAATTAGGGCATTACCCCCTTATTTCATGAGTCATTACACCGTTATTTCATATGTCATTACCCTCTTATTTCATAAGTCATTACCCCCTTGTTTTATAAGTCATTGCCCCTTTGTTTTATAAGTCATTACCCCCTTGTTTCTCCATTACACCGTTATTTCATATGTCATTACCCCCTTATTTCGTATGTCATTACCCCCTTATTACATAATTCATTACCCCCTTATTTCATAAGTCATTACCCCCTTGTTTCTCCATTACACCGTTATTTCATATGTCATTACCCCCTTATTTCATAAGTCATTACCCCCTTGTTTCATAAGTCATTGTTTCATACGTCATTATTACCCCCTTTTTATTTTCCAAAAGTAAATTTATTACAAATTCATTTTTGAAGGCCATTTTGGTCTGTCAGCGGCAACAACTTTGTTACATCATCAACCTATAATTTTTTTTGCAATTCATCACATTATTAAACATCACAGAGCCGGCTATGTTACAACAACAACAACTACCCAAAATTCAAAATTTAGGTGCTCTGTCAACAGATTACAAAGTCTGACTTAAAATACAAGTACAGTTTCACAAATTAGACATACGGCCTCTTCAAGAGGATTGCTCCAGCTTTCTTTTGCGGGCTATTTTTTCTGGCCATCACTCTCAACTTTTCGGGTGATTGAGGCCATGGTCCCTCGGTGGATACAAAACATACAATATCAGAATGAGTTTAAATGCTTCCTTGGAAAACTCAATATGAAGAATAAGAACTGTAAATATAACATAACCATCATCTTTGTCATTCTGATCAGAAAGTTCAACTTCTACAGCCAAGATGTAAACTAACCGTTAAAAGGGAACAAATAATAACAATCAATCAATTGATCTCATCAATGAGAACAAGTCAATCCATTGAATGAAGCTGGAATAAGAGACCATCACCGTCGAGACACCCTTAAGAATTGAATGAACATAGGGAGGCATGTGGATGCTGAGCAGCTCATTCATTTCGATCCTAGTGTCGTTTTCATTGATTCCTTTGGTTGTTCCTCCGTCACCAACAAAGTGCTTTGCACAAGCTGCTACCTTGTTCCTGTTAACAATAAACTTGTTCACTAATACTTCAAGATAAAGGGTGTAAAATGTACTCTTAAAACACATTCTAAACATAACTATAGTAGCATAAAGTAGAGTTCATTGGTAAAATAACGATAATTCCACAAATGACGAGAATGTCAGCACATTAAGCAACTTACTCGTAATCATCTAAATGAAATGATATAGAATTGTAGAACATGAAACACCTGAATGGTCTAGCAGAGGGGCAACGATATAGAATTGTAGAACATGAAACAGGCATATAAATGAAATGAAAAACAATTTCATTATGAAATGGAGTTCTGTTTTCACTAAATCTATTGAAATAATCGCTCTCACTCAACACGATGGAGGTTAACGTATCCAAAAGCCTTTTTATAGCTCCATATATTTCACGAAGATAAATGAATAAAAAGCACATACCTTCCAGGTAACACCTTGGCAATTTCAGCCCATTTGTTTCCGTATACGTGGTGAGCATCTATCAGGGCAAGTTCTTCCTCCTGTGTCCAATCATCCATTTTAATGTATGGATTCAAATGATTATGCCACCTAAAGAAACTCAGTGTAAGATGTAGTGAACAATAATAGTTTTCAGCAGATACCAAGTAAATTTAGTTAGATCCAACGCTGTTGTCATTCAAACACATGATAGTTAATAACTAATATTTGTCAGAGACTCGGTGCTTCCAGTTCAAAAGAAAAACAGAAATTAACACCAGCACAAGCTTAATACACATGTCAGATGAACGAGGATATTTGAATGAGGCAGCCATTTAATCAAATGAGAAAACCACAAAAATCAATCCACAAATCTGACCAATATCAATAATCAATTTTAGCAAACTAGTCATTAATTCTTGATGTTGCGGCATTTGCTTTGCAACCCATCAACAGAATGTCAACAAAACTATCCGAAATTCATTCACAAAGCACAAAAGCTCAAACCTTTCAGTCGTCTCCGATCTTTGACGCAGCTTCGTAGCCTCCGAGCTCCACCTCTAGTCGTTTGTGCGCCGATGTTCATTGTGAATTCGGCAATTGGGTAGGAGTTTTGAGAGCTGTGGAATCCAAATCCAATAATTAACCCAAACATCCAGATCCGTTCCGCACTCCTCAGCTCCGCACTCCAGATCCAGATCCGTTCCGCAACTGCCAAAATCAGCTCCGAAAATCAAGGAACCAATCAGAAGCGAGGAACACCATACCTACGGTGCACCCTCACCCACAGAACCCCTCGTTCTTGTGAGGGTGCATCGTAAGCCCGTGTTCCTCGTCTCTGATTGGTTCCTTGATTTTCATCAACCAATCAGAAGCTCATAACACATAACACACTAAGAATCCATAACATTTGAGCGCGCCCAATATATAGATGGGCGTTCAAATGTTACACCTCCAGCCAATCAGATTGCGCCACGTAAGCCAATATTCATGGCACATGCAAGTCACATGTCCACTACCCCCATGCTTTTGAGGTGGCGCCACTCACAACGTGCCACGTGGCACAAATCAACCAATCACACACCCATAACACATAACACTCTAAGGAGGTGTAACACTTGAGCGCCCCCGGGCGCGCTCAAATGTTATGGTTGCTTAGAGTGTTATGTAATACTGTGTTCTGATTGGTTAATGAAAACAAGGAACCAATCAGAAGCGAGGAACACGGGCACTACCGTGCACCCTCAAAGCACGAGGGGTTGTGTGGGTGAGGGTGCATCGTAGTTACGGTGTTCCTCGCTTCTGATTAGTTCCTTGATTTTCAATAACCAATCAGAAGCTCCGTAACACATAACACTCTAAGAAGGCCATAACATTTGAGCGCTCCTATATATATAGGGGCGCGCTCAAATGTTATGCCTTCTTAATGTGTTATGTGTTATGAGCTTCTGATTGGTTGATGAAAATCAAGGAACCAATCAGAGGCGAGGAACACGGGCTTACGACGAACCCTTACAAGCACGGGGGTTATGTGGGTGAGGTTGCACCGTAGTTACGGTGTTCCTCGCTTCTGATTGGTTCCTTGATTTTCAATAACCAATCAGAAGCTCCGTAACACATAACACATTAAGAAGGCCATAACATTTGAGCGCTCCTCTATATATATATATATATATATATATAGAGGAGCGCTCAAATGTTACACCTTTAACCAATCAAAACGCGCCACGTACCCACTATTCACAAGCACATGCAAGGCACATGTCCAAATCCCCCCATGCTTTTGAGGTGGCACCATTTGAGCCATTAGATGAAACTTGATGTGTGGCTCAAAATCTCATAACACATAACACATTAGTAGGGTGTAACATTTGAGCGCGCCCCTATATATATATATATATATATGAGCGTTCAAATGAGGCAAGCCTCCCAAACGTGAGGCACGATCTCAACCATCCATCAACCTCCCAGGCATTGTGGGCGCGCCACGTGTCTGAATAGTAAAACCCACTACTAACAGTAAAAAGCAAAAAGTAAAATACTATTCTGGTACTATTTCCTGTCACATATACAAAATGAGTGGCTCACAATGTGCCTCACTTGCCTCATTCTTACAACCCTGCCTCAACCGAGTGCTCCCATATATATATAGGGTTGCGCTCAAATGTTATCCCTTCTTAGAGTGTTACCTTATTACTCGCTTGTGATTGGTTGAATGGAGGTGCAACCTCACAAAGCATGGTGCCCATTTGGGTGGTCAATGGAGGACTTTTGTGATGGGAGAGGTGGAAGATTCTGATTGGTTGGATGAAACTCATCCAACCAATCAGAATGGAATAATAGGGTAACACTCTAAGATAGGGGTAACATTTGAGTGCAACTTTATATATATATATATAAGTGCGATCAAATGAGGCAGGCCTCGGTAGAAATGAGGCAGTGAGGCACGATCTCGACCGTCCATCTAACCCCCGTGCATCTGAGGTGCGCCACGTGTCCAAATAGTGAAATCCCACTACTTTGCAAAAATAGTGTGAACGCGTTTGGCGGCTCGTGCCACGTGGCTTCGCCACGTGCGTCCGATCGAGTCGATCAACGACTCGGATTGTGCCTCACTTCCTCATTCTACCAACCCTGCCTCAACCGAGTGCTCCCCTATATATATATATATTTAGGAGCGTTCAAATGAGGCACCCAAATTAGAAAGAGGCATTGAGGCACGATCTGAGCCACACAACTACCCCTGTGCTTTGTGAGCGCGCCATGTGTCCCACTACCAAAAATCTATCAAAAGAAAAAAGCAAAAACTATTCCTACACTATTCCCTGCCACATCATCAAAATGAGTAGCTCACAACGTGCCTCACTGCCTCATTCTACCAACCTTAAGGAGGAGGTGCGGTATAAGTCGGCTAGGTTGGCTTTTGCCATGGATTGCAGCTGGGTGTCGGCTTTCGTTGGGTTGCTGTTTATGGTTGTTTATATGTGTTTGACCAGTCGATTTTGGCCGAGTTGACTTGGTTTGGACTGTTGTGCAGTCGGTGGATGGGCGATGGCTCCAGTTGGGGTGCCTGGTTTCGGGTTGTTGTGGTCTTGGCCGGTTACGACCGGGTGGCGACGGTGGATGGCCACTGTTCGTTGCTTTGCTTGTGTAAGCTGTGGCTGGATGGTGGCACTGTTCGCGCTGGCTTACGAGGACTTTAGCTGGACACATTGGTCACTTTGATGTGGTTTTGCTGTCGGCTCTATTGTTGGCCAGTTTTCGTTGTGTCTTGTTGGGCGAAAAGTCCTTTTTTGTAGCCTTTGGGCGTGTTTCATCAAAAAAAAGAAATTTCCTAGGGCTCACCTACAGTGAAGATTAGTGACATCTACTCGAATATCCGCAGAACGTCTAAGCATATGAAAGCGATTTCGTTGATGTGTTCGGGAATCGGAATGACCTCATCATTTGGCTCTACAACACACATCCAAAGTGGCCACCCCCGCTTCGGTTTGACAAAATCCCTAATTTCTTAAACCAATTTCTTCCGTTTCTAAAATTTTTCGATTTTCTTGAAATTTCAAAATGGCCACTCCGGCTTCGGTTTGACATTGGTAGACTCGTTAATGAGTAAACAAGTAAAAACTCGAAGCTGGTCAACGGGAAGTTTCTGTTCACGAGTTGTGAGTTCCCGGCGTCATATGTGTTTATGCTTAAGCTAATAATTGAAATTGATTACGAAAACACCCTTATTTGATCGATTAAACGAATTAAGAAAAGAATATTAGTATTGTTAGCCTTTAATCTTAGCCATAAATTAATCAAAGATTGAAGGCTGACATAATTTCATATATCTCACATAATTTAGCCTTCTCATGGGATTTTATCCCTTATAATATAATTGAAGTTTCCAAAATTTGCGGGTTAAAAAATTCGGTTTAAACAAATATTTCATTTTAAAAAAATTATTTTTTTAATAAATATTTTTTTTAAATATAAAATTCTTATTCGGTAAATCGGTAAAACACCGAATTAGAAAATCTATTCCGTTTACCGATAAAAATTTACCGATTTACCAATCGGTAAATTACTATTTTTACCAATTTATCTACCGAATAATGCTCTGCCCCAATAGAAGAAAAAACTAGCCTCACATTCCAACACAAACAATACATGACTCATAAAATGACCACTCTTCATCAGTCCAGACATCATATTCATAAAATCAACAAAACCAGATTTCCTCGTTGCGCTTAATGTCAGTCTTGAAATCAAAAAGGCCCTTTGCGTCATCATCAGGGACGGATCTAGTTAAGGCCGGGGGTGACACATGCCACCCCCAAGTTTTTTAGAAAAATTTTCGGGCGAGCAAGTTTGCGGTCAAGAGGGCAAGGCCTGAGCGGGTTTCCAGCTGTCTTTTTCACAATCTTAATGTCCGAATTAGGTCTTGGCGTCAACTGAAGAGTTGTAGCCTTTGAATTAGCTTTCCAACAAGCTTTGAATCAACCAATTCGGACATCGTAAGCGATCTGGGCATGCAAAATACGCCGGCAAGGTCGGTTTGCCCTGTTTTGCCCGAAATTCCATATTTGGCTAAATTCACTCAATTTTTGCTCCATTTGATCTTTGAGGCTCTGAGTGAGACAAAATGTATTTTGGGACCTAATATACCAAGAAGGGTATGAAATGACATCAAAATTACATGGAAACGAATCAAAATTACTAAGAAAATTAGTCAAGTAGTTGACTCATCAATCCTGTATTGAGTTCATGATTCCCGAATCAATAAGTTATTATTTTCTTCTTATAATTTGTTCTCCCGAGCAACAATTTTTGAGCCAATGTGTTCATTTTAATGCACCTGTGCTCGGTGGCTGGTGTCATTACCTTTGCGTTCAAGAGCGATGAAGAATCTGTCTCTGAGGAATAGGCTGAGTTCAATGAGATGTAACATGTTAGGCTCTCTCTGATTTGATATATTCAGTTTTTGTATCAGTTGCATTTTGCTTCATGTTATTCTAGAGATACTTGTTTCATTTTGACAAACCAATTCTATTAACTTTGATTTCAAAAAAAAAATCTTGGGCTTATGACACCAATTTTTTTATTAGAATTTGAAGTGTACTTTTCAAGAAATTTATACAATTTTTGTAAAATGCCTAAATAATTTCAGAATTTTTTTCATGATGCAATTATTTTTTTGTCTGTCACCCCCTATCAAAATTCATGGATCCGTCCCCGATCATCATGCCTCTTCTTCAAGAATATAGTACTGTTTTTAAATATATCAATCAGCTTCAATCTTACGACAAGACCATTAAAATTCACTAGAACTTCAAAAATAAGTGCCCAGTTTAGTGACCTGATATCTAAAATAGCAGAACTATCACACTGAATACAATCAACAATTTTGCTGGATCCATCATTAGAAGATTTTGCAGGTGGCTTTACAAACATACCATCCAACACCAACATGGACGTTATATGCACTCGTTGCTGCGCTGTTATAGTATCCGGGAGCACTTGTTCCAATATACATCTCAGGTGCATCATGTGAACGAAGAGACTGCGCTTAGTGGCAGGAGATAACATAATGATGTATGTTGCAGACTCTCCCCGGGAAAACAAAGCTTGGTGCATGTGCACTTCACTAGCCGTATAACTCCCAGATCCCCTTTTGTTGCTGTGCTTCGTTCACATGGCTTTTGTTTTAGTGAACGCCATCACACTCCGAGGAGATAACTCTGCATGATAACAGCGCAGCAAAAAGCCAACAGGACGTTCTCAACCCTAAGCACGTTCCCATGTCAATCTAATACCCGTTCATTAATTATTCTAAACGTTTGGGTTCAAGGATAAGTACAAGTGTTACGGACGGGAATAATAGGAAACATAAAGGATGCATTTGTAGTTTGATATAACTTGTTTAGTATAAAACAAGTGTAATCGAACTTTAGAAAGGAAGCAATCAATTAAACAATTTCTAGTATATTCTCTATCGTTCTTCCCTTCATCTAAACCCTAATGTCAACTTCGTCTATCTTCTCCCCCAATTCTTCAGTTTTTCGTCCCAAATCGTTGGTGTGATACCTACCCCATATCATTTTGGTGCTCACATGGTGTTTGTCAAAATGCCTCAATGGACTATTCTTCTTATTTTATGATGCGTACGAATTCGGATAGCTATATTCTGGTGCCAGAAATGAAGGCTGATGATCTGAGTGTCTTGCTAAGGAATATGAATGATTTCAATGAAGTATAATCATCTTTAGTTTGTCGGCAACAGTTGCAGACAGGGATTAAGGGCGTTCAATGGTGTCCATATGTCAAGTTAGTTGATGGAAATTTTGTGTATGACAAAGGAAAAGGGCACAAGTACAAAAAGAAGAATGATCTTAAGATATATGAGCATTTGGTGCAAGATATCCGGGAGCTAAAGCCTACTGTAAAAACTGCTCTACAAGAAGAAGTTGATAGTGTTGAAACACAAGTCAGAGCTACTGATTTATGGACATTCTACTTCAACGTATGCCATGATGAATGGGGAATCTGCCTTCTATACATGAAATTGGATATAATCAATGAAGTTATTACAGTGCTTATCATGGTATTGTGTAGGTTTTTATTGAATTTTTTGGGCTTATTATCCTCATAATTTGGATGCAATGATGTGGTGATGGAAAACTATTTGGAAGGAGCTGAGCCAGATGAGGAAACCATTCAAAAGTTAATTCAAAAAAGAACAATTGCGAGTTTTGTTCCATTTTTGTATGGATCTGTAGTCATGAATAAGGGGTCCAATTATTTCTTATTGCAAGGATAGACTACCTGCTGTCACCGCTTGCATGGCCACTAATGGAGGAGATTGATCCACACAGTTCAGGTATTATACTTGGGAAGGTTGCTGATGATGAACCATGTGTGGTGGATACAAATAAGGGCATTATCATCAATATGATCGCTCCAATATCCAGGGTTATGTTTCGAAATGACCATTATTCACTTCACTGTCATATGGCCTAGTAAAGTAAACCTTCTGGGTAACTTGATGAAGGGTTTCGACATATGAGATTAATGGTGATTTTGATCAACTGATTAATTAAAGGGATGAAAGAAGTCGTAGAGTTGTCAAATAAACATACTCAGTTGTCTGAGAACCTTGGAGTTGATCAAGACATTCAAGTTTCAGAATGTATTACTGAAAAGTTTAAATGTAGCGTGAGCTTATCTATGCGTCTCACTGAGGTTGTAGGCAAAAGAATGGATCTAAGGAGGCTCTGCGGTACAACATATATTTTAGTATGTCTTCAGATCAAGACAAGTGAGATGGCTGCTATAACAGAACTACTTACTAGTGGTAGTTTCCAAGGAAGTTATTGTTATTTTGTGTGGAAACCCTTATTTGAAATCGATGTTCACTATGTGCCGATCAAGCCCATAAGACAGGAACTTTTGATGCCATCTGTTTAAACCAGAATAAAAGGACTAGTGATAGTGAGAAAGTAGTAGTGACAATGATACTCAGTATGTTTGAGAAAGGACTTAAGGCATTGAAGGCTCTGAAGGAGTTGAAATTCTTAAGACATGTACGACTTGGGGATTTGATACCTCAAAAAGACGTCATGCTGCCAACGCATATGGTAGGATTCAAGGATTTCTATCTCGTCTATGATATTTCTCATGTGATGATTATTAGAACATGGGCTGAACCCTTTAAAAAACTTGGCGGGCATGCAACGAAGGGACAACTTCAGATCAAATTCATTATGTTTGTTCCTAGAAGAGCACCCTTTGGCATCTTTGACATTCATAAGAAGATGAACATCATCGAGCTCTATGTCAGTAGGTTCTTCGTCATGGATAATTGTGAGAGACTCACCCCTAAGTGCTCTGGATTCATCAAGGCTGTCGAGAATTCTGATCACTTATTTCTCAGCATACTTCGTCATATTTTATCGATGAGCAAGATGGAATGTCAGAATGACACCTATTCTATGACCAATGAGAGCAAGGAGGCTGCTGGTAAATCTCAGCGCCTTGAAAAGCTGAATAAGAATGGAGATGCAGTGCTTATCATGCTCGACATGAGGTATGAGTATGAGTATGGGATAGGCCGGTTTGGAACAACATTCCATTCTGCTGGATTTGGCACCTTGGTGGTGCGCTACATCAACAATTTTTTCATGTTTTCATTGCCAAGACCACCTAAAATTGCATCACTTTGGCTTCCGTTGTCATTTTGATTTTCATCACCAAGACCGCCAGAAGTATCTGACTTTGAGGACAAGGTCGATTTTAAGGAGGGAGGAATGTTACAGACGAGAATAATAGGAAACATAAAAGGTGCATTTGTATTTTGATATAACTTGTTTAGTATAAAACAAGTGTAATCGGACTTTGGAAAGGAAGCAATCAATTAAACAATTTCTAGTCTATTCTCTATCGTTCTTCCCCTTCATCTAAACCCTAATCCCAACTTCGTCTATCTTCTCCCCCGATTCTTCAGTTTCTCGTCCCAAATCGTTGGTGTGATACCTACCCGTATCAACAAGTCAGTCTGGAAAGATGAATAGTTTTCATTCTCAGGTGCATTTGGAGACCATAGAAGGAATATTGGCTAAAAGGAGCCTATTTGAAGATGTTTGGCATCGAAAGAAACGAAGTCCGAAGTGCTGAAGTTTTAGTCAGTGCAGACCACTTACGTCTGAAGAATTATGGGCACTTACGTCTTAACAATTACCGAAATCGTTAAGACGTCCGCGGACGTTAAATCAAAAGACGTAAGTGGAATTTAGCTGGCAGTCAAATTTCTTATTTTCGGATTTGTAATTTGGGGAAGAAAAAAATCAGAATTTGAGGAGCCACACTTGAGAAGATAAAAAGAAAAAAAGAAGGAAAGAAACATTTTGTCTTCTCTTTGGCCGTGTGAATTGGAAGAGATAAAAAGAGGGAATTTGGAGAGAAGAAAGGACGCATTGGAGAGTTTGGAGAAGCTTGGTCCGTGGGATAGAAGTTGGCTTTGCTGAGCCAACTTCTTGTGTGGATTTTGGGTGAGATTTTGAAGACACACGGCAGAGAGAAGAAAGTGTTGGTTGAGCCAACTTTGGCAGTAAAAGAAAAGAAACAAAGGTGTGGATTTTTGGAGGAGATTTGCAATACACAATTTGGAGAAGAATTGAAGAAAGCTTGGTGGATTATTCGACAATAGTATTTTCATTTCATTTCATTATAAACTTGATTATGTATTCTATTACCATGAGCAGCTAAACTCATTTGTGTAGGCTAGAACTTGATATTGTGATGCTTTGACTTGAGACTCATATTGAATTTCTATGTTTTGCGCTATATTACTATGCATTGTTTATGGATTTGATATGCTAGCATGAGTGGAACCCTAGCGGGGGAGCTTTTGTTTGTGTGTTGATTTCAATTATCACAGTTTACTAGCAACCTAGCGGGGATAGTAAACTAGGATACGAGTAATATACCACTAGGATTGACACCCTATGACAACTTGTAGTGCAACCTAGCGGGGAGCTATAAGTTGTAAAACATTAGAAATCAAAACGGTTGGGTTAATGATTTAGTCTTGCATCACAATCGAAGGTTCTAGCTTGCACTGTTCTTTGACATTTGATACTCGAAATGTGTGACGATTTCTCTATTGATAATTGATCGTGTTTTGATACTTGCGTTTTTATTTGACTTGTTCGGAATTTACCCCCCCATTGTTACTTTTGTACTTAGTGAACAGATTCTCACACCGATCTCTGTGGATACGACCCGACTTACCACTAGCTAGTCGGAGATAAAAAATAATTATGTTTGACGGGTACGACGACGCCTGTCACTCAACTACAGTGAAGATTAGTGACATCTACTCAAATATCCGCAGAACATCTAAGCATATGAAAGCGATTTCGTTGATGTGTTCGGGAATCGGAATGACCTCATCATTTGGCTCTACAACACACATCCAAAGTGGCCACCCCCGCTTCGGTTTGACAAAACCCCTAATTTCTTAAACCAATTTCTTCCGTTTCTCAAATTTTCGATTTTCCTGAAATTTCAAAATGGCCACTCCGGCTTCGGTTTGACATTGGAAGACTCGTTAATGAATAAACGAGTAAAAACTCAAAGCTGCTCGATGGGAAGTTTCCGTTCACGGGTTATGAGTTCCCGGCGGCGTCAGATGTGTTTATGCTTAAGCTAATAATTGAAATTGATTACGAAAACACCCTTATTTGATCGATTAAACGAATTAAGAAAAGAATATTAGTATTGTTAGCCTTTAATCTTAGCCGTAAATTAATCAAAGATTGAAGGCTGAGATAATTTCATATATCTCACATAATTTAGCCTTCTCATTGGATCTTATCCCTTATAATATAATTGAAGTTTCAAAAAATTTGCGGGTTAAAAAATTCGGTTTAAACAAATATTTCATTTTAAAAAAATTATTTTTTTAATAAATATTATTTTTTTTAAATATAAAATTCTTATTCGGTAAATCGGTAAAATACCGAATTAGAAAATCTATTCCGTTTACCGACAAAAATTTACCGATTTACCGATCGGTAAATTACTGTTTTTACCGATTTATCTACCGAATAATGCTCTGCCCCAATAGAAGGACAAACTAGCCTCACATTCCAACACAAACAATACATGACTCATAAAAATGACCACTCTTCATCAGTCCAGACATCATATTCATAAAATCAACACAACCAAATTTCCTCGTTGCGCTTAATGTCAGTCTTGAAATCAAAAAGGCCCTCTGCGTCATCATCAGGGACGGATCTAGTTAAGGCCGGGAGTGACACATGCCACCCCAAAGTTTTTCGAAAAAATTTTCAGGCGAGCAAGTTTGCGTTCAAGAGGGCAAGGCCTGAGCGGGTTTCCTTCGGCCTTTTCACAATCTTAATGTCAGAATTAGGTCTTGGCGTCAACTGGAGAGTTGTAGCCTTTGAGTTAGCGTTCCAACAAGCTTTGAATCAACCAATTCAGACACCGTAAGCGATCTGGGCATGCAAAATACGCCGGCAAGGTCGGTTTGCCCTGTTTTGCCCGAAACTCCATATTTGGCTAAATTCACTCAATTTTTGCTTCATTGGATCTTTGACGCTCCGAGTGAGACAAAATGTATTTTGGGACCTAATATACCAAGAAGGGTAAGAAATGACATCAAAATTACTTGAAAACGAAACAAAATTACTAAGAAAAATAGAAGAAAATTAGTCAAGTATTTGACTCATCAATCCTATATTGAGTTCATGATTCCCGAATCAATAAGTTATTATTTTCTTCTTGTAATTTGTTCTCCCGAGCAACAACTTTTGAGTCAATGTGTTCATTTTAATGCACCTGTGCTCGGTGGCTGGTGTCATTACCTTTGCGTTCAAGAGCGATGAAGAATCTGCCTCTGAGAAATAGGCTGAGTTCATTGAGATGTAACATGTTAGGCTCTCTCTGATTTGATATATTCAGTTTTTGTATCAGTTGCATTTTGCTTCATGCTATTCTAGAGATACTTGTTTCATTTTGACAAACCAATTCTATTAACTTTGATTTCAAAAAAAAATCTTGGGCTTATGGCACCAATTTTTTTATTAGAATTTGAAGTGTATTTTTCAAGAAATTTATACAATTTTTGTAAAATGCTCAAATAATTTAAGAATTTTTTTTCATGATGCAATTATTTTTTTTGTCTGTCACCCCTACCAAAATTCCTGGATCCATCCCTGGTCATCATGCCTCTTCTTCAAGAATATAGTACTGTTTTTAAATATATCAATCAGCTTCAATCTTACGACAAGACCATCATAATGCACTAGAACTTCAAAAATAAGTGCCCAGTTTAGTGACCTGATATCAAAAATAGCAGAACTATCACACTAAATACAATCAACAATTTTGCTGGATCCATCATTAAGAGATTTTGCAAGTGGCTTTACAAACATACCATCCAACACCAACATGGACGTTATATGCACTTGTTGCTGCGCTGTTATAGTATCCGGGAGCACTTGTTCCTACATACATCTCAGGTGCATCATGTGAACGAAAGAGACTGCGCTTGGTGGCAGGAGATAACATAATGATGTATGTTGCAGACTCTCCCCGGGAAAACAAAGCTTGGTGCATGTGCACTTCACTAGCCGTATAACTCCCAGATCCCCTTTTGTTGTTGTGCTTCGTTCACATGGCTTTTGTTGTAGTGAACGCCATCACACTCCGAGGAGATAACTTTGCATGATAACAGCGCAGTAAAAAGCCAATAGGATGTTCTCAACACCAAGCACGTTCCCATGTCAATCTAATACCCGTTCATTAATTATTCTAAACGTTTGGGTTCAAGGATAAGTACAAGTGTTACGGACGGGAATAATAAGAAACATAAAGGGTGCATTTGTATTTTGATATAACTTGTTTAGTATAAAACAAGTGTAATCGGACTTTAGAAAGGAAGCAATCAATTAAACAATTTCTAGTATATTCTCTATCGTTATTCCCTTCATCTAAACCCTAATCTCAACTTCGTCTATCTTCTCCCCCAATTCTTCAGTTTCTCGTCCCAAATCGTTGGTGTGATACCTACCCCATATCAATTTGGTGCTCACATGGTGTTTGTCAAAATGCCTCAATGGACTATTCTTCTTATTTTATGATGCGTACGAATTCGGATAGCTATATTCTGGTGCCAGAAATGAAGGCTGGTGATCTGAGTGTCTTGCTAAGGAATATGAATGATTTCAATGAAGTAGAATCATCTTTACTCTGTCGGCTACAGTTGCGGACAAGGATTAAGGGCGTTCAATGGTGTCCATATGTCAAGTTAGTTGATGGAAATTTTGTGTATGACAAAGGAAAAGGGCACAAGTACAAAAAGAAGAATGATCTTAAGATATATGAGCATTTGGTGCAAGATATCGGGGAGCTAAAGCCTACTGTAAAAACTGCTCTACAAGAAGAAGTTGATAGTGTTGAAACACAAGTCAGAGCTACTGATTTATGGACATTCTACTTCAACATATGCAATGATGAATGGGGAATCTGCCTTCTATACATGAAATTGGATATAATCAATAAAGTTATTACAATGCTTATCATGGTATTGTGTAGGTTTTTATTGAATTTTTTGGACTTATTATCCTCACAATTTGGATGCAATGATGTGGTGATGGAAAACTATTTGGAAGGAGCTGAGCCAGATGAGGAAACCATTCAAAAGTTAATTCAAAAAAGAACAATTGCTATGAGTTTTGTTTCATTTTTGTATGGATCTGTAGTCATGAATAAGGGGGTCCAATTATTTCTTATTGCAAGGATAGACTACCTGCTGTCACCGCTTGCATGGCCACTAATGGAGGAGATTGATTCACACAGTTCAGGTATTATACTTGGGAAGGTTGCTGATGATGAACCATGTGTGGTGGATACAAATAAGGGCATTATCATCACTATGATCGCTCCAATATCCAGGGTTACGTTTCGAAATGACCATTATTCACTTCACGTCATATGGCCTAGTAAAGTAAACCTTCTGGGTAACTTGATGAAGGGTTTCGACATATGAGATTAATGGTGATTTTGATCAACTGATTAATTAAAGGGATGAAAGATGTCGTAGAATTGTCAAATAAACATACTCAGTTGTCTGAGAACCTTGGAGTTGATCAAGACATTCAAGTTTCAGAATGTATTACTGAAGAGTTTAAATGTAGCTTGAGCTTATCTATGCGTCTCACTGAGGTTGTAAGCAAAAGAATGGATCTAAGGAGGCTCTGCGGTACAACATATATTTCAGTATGTCTTCAGATCAAGACAAGTAAAATGGCTGCTATAACAGAACTACTTACTAGTGGTAGTTTCCGAGGAAGTTATTGTTATTTTGTGTGGAAACCCTTATTTGAAATCGATGTTCACTATGTGCCGATCAAGCCCATAAGACAAGGAACTTATGATGCCATCTGTTTAAACCAGAATAAAAGGACTAGTGATAGTGAGAAAGTAGTAGTGACAATGATACTCAGTATGTTTGAGAAAGGACTTAAGGCATTGAAGGCTCTGAAGGAGTTGAAATTCTTAAGACATGTACGACTTGGGGATTTGATACCTCAAAAAGACGTCATGCTGCCAACACATATGGTAGGATTCAAGGATTTCTATCTCGTCTATGATATTTCTCATGTGATGATTATTAGAACATGGGCTGAACCCTTTAAAAAACTTGGCGGGCATGCAACGAAGGGACAACTTCAGATCAAATTCATTATGTTTGTTCCTAGAAGAGCACCCTTTGGCATCTTTGACATTCATAAGAAGATGAACATCATCGAGCTCTATGTCAGTAGGTTCTTCGTCATGGATAATTGTGAGAGACTCACCCCTAAGTGCTCTGGATTCATCAAGGCTGTCGAGAATTCTGATCACTTATTTCTCAGCATACTTCGTCATATTTTATCGATGAGCAAGATGGAATGTCAGAATGACACCTATTCTATGACCAATGAGAGCAAGGAGGCTGCTGGTAAATCTCAGCGCCTTGAAAAGCTGAATAAGAATGGAGATGCAGTGCTTATCATGCTCGACATGAGGTATGAGTATGAGTATGGGATAAGCCGGTTTGGAACAACATTCCATTCTGCTGGATTTGGCACCTTGGTGGTGCGCTACATCAACAATTTTTTCATGTTTTCATTGCCAAGACCACCTAAAATTGCATCACTTTGGCTTCCGTTGTCATTTTGATTTTCATCACCAAGACCGCCAGAAGTATCTGACTTTGAGGACAAGGTCGATTTTAAGGAGGGAGGAATGTTACAGACGAGAATAATAGGAAACATAAAAGGTGCATTTGTATTTTGATATAACTTGTTTAGTATAAAACAAGTGTAATCGGACTTTGGAAAGGAAGCAATCAATTAAACAATTTCTAGTCTATTCTCTATCGTTCTTCCCCTTCATCTAAACCCTAATCCCAACTTCGTCTATCTTCTCCCCCGATTCTTCAGTTTCTCGTCCCAAATCGTTGGTGTGATACCTACCCGTATCAACAAGTCAGTCTGGAAAGAGAACTCTGCTATTAAAATTTGTAAAAGAGCTCCTCCAATTAAACATCTACTTTTTTTTCTTCCTATTTTTGAAGCTTGATAAGAAACTGCTAGTGAAGTGAAGGAAATTTTCGATGAATATGAAATGTATGCAGGACAGAATGTTGATTTCCACAAAATAATAAACTTGTTTCAATAAAAAATGTTCCTGCTCGCTGAAAGGAAACTTTTCGTGGCATTCTCAATGTTAAAGAGATGAAAGGACGCACAAGGTATTTATCGGATGGCACTGACTATTGAACAGAAACAATAAAAAAGGTTCAAAGAGGTTGCGAAGAAGATGTGGAGGAAAATGCAATACTATCTGCAGATGGGAATGATATACTAGTAAAAGCGGTTTTGTAAGCTCTGTGACAGTGCTTAATGCCGTGCTATTATCCACATAAAAGAACATTACAATAATCATCGAAGACTATGCTTAAATTCTGGTTGGCACGTAAATGTTGCGACAAGCCTATTCATCGACTAAAGAGGGATTCGCTTATGTCCTGTGTCATACTAGTCAGTTTATTTAATACATTCAATTGAAGGCGAGAATCAAAGAGCATTACACTACCAGTACTTGCCAGGGGCTATACTCTAAAAACAGTGATCGAACTGTTTTTACCACAGCCAGCCAAGCCAATCCATGAAGCATTACACATTTACACTACTAATTATTAAGTTCAACTGAAAGGCGAGAATCAGAACAAAACTCCAAACCGAAATCAAAACCATCACCTGAAAAAGCATCTCCATCACTCCGCATAGCTTCACATGCCTCATCCTCATTTTCTCCTTCACCAACTCGACCTTCAGACTCACCACGACCTTCTCCATCTCCAACACTTGGTAATCCTAATTAAGATCACAATCAACGGATTCAGGAACCAAACACAGGCATTGATTCTCCACAAATACAGAATCGGAGCATTCTAGGGCTACCGGATTGACTGTTCGCTGATCAGATAGTAATATATTACAATACCTCAGCGGAGCGACTACGATTCTCTAGCGAAGCAAGGAGAAGTGCTGCCTTGGCGCACTGGAAGGCGATCTGCGATCTCCGAGCTTTGGATTTGGTCTCCATGGCCGTCAGTTCGTCGCTGCGTTTCAAACTACTTGCTCCGATTTTGCGAGGGCGCTAAACCAACAAATTTAAGTTGTTCGGGAAATTTTTTTTGGATAAAAATTGTTCAGGAAATTAAGTTGTACAGTAGTTTTTTTTTCGATAGGGTAGAAAGCCATGAAAAGGCACGAAAATTGGACAAACAACATTTAAGAAAATAAAACCATTCAGTTTTGACCAGGATGTCTTGTCAACTCATGCTTATCTAGCCATATCACTGAACTAGCAATAGCATTCAGAGTCATCCTTTCCTCCCCTTTACGACCAACAACTGGACTTGTGCTCGGAACAGGAAACATCACCCACAACTGCACAAGATTCAAAACCAAACCGTTCTAGCAAGCCCAAGGCTAGCAAATCGAACTATGCCGGAGCTGAGACAATCAAAGGACAAAATAACACACAAAACATATCTACAAGCCACCGCATGGCTCCCCTCCAACACCTCCAGCCTGCCACCACGCCAGAACCACTACCCACCGCCAAGCACCGCCACACCGCCAGCCAGTGGCGGATCCAGGACTGGATCGATGGGGGGGGCGGACTTTAAGTAAAAATAGAAATTTTTTTTGCGTTCGCATAAGACAGACCAGTCGCACATTGTATAAACCTAAAATCTCCAACAAATCAAACTACATTGACTCTTTACTACGAGATAATTGACATCTACGAGTCTCTAAACTTTGAAAACGATTCAAAATAGACTCGTTTTCAATTGTTGCAAACACACCCCTCTCGACAAATACCACCAAACTATCATTTAACCATTCATCTCCCATTTTGTTTCTCAAATCATTCTTCACATATTTCATGCCTGAGAATACCCTTTCAACAGATGCTGTAGCTACTGGTAGAAGTAAAGCCAATTCAATCAGACGGTAGACCAATGGAAACAATCTATCCTTGTCAGTTTCCTTCAACTTCTTTGCAAGACTTCTGAAATCCCGCACTTCAACAAATCGGTTGTCTCGTTTTACATCACATAAAAATGAATCTAACTCTTGAGGAAACAGTGAACGATCCATATTTGAGAAGTCATTCGGATAAATTTGAGGAAGCCGAGCAAGCTTTTCCACATCAAAATTAGAGAATCCATTCTTTGGATCGAGAGATGCAAAGCAATCCAGTAAATATGTGCTTGTTTCAGAGAACCGATGCTCAAACTCTCGTAGAATTAAATCGAGAACCTATCATTTCAAGAAGATAAGAACAATTATTTAAAATATTTGATAAATAAAAATATAAGAAATAAAGCTATAATTTAAATTATTACCTCATAAAAAATCTCACACTTGTAATGGTGATGATTGGTTATGGAGACTCCATCTCTCTTCACACGAACCATCCTTGGAACGATGTGATCCATATTAATTACCAGAATTTCATTCGCTTGACAAAAGATCTCCACTTCTTGAACCAACCCATCCCATCCAGAATCTCTGTACTTTTGCAACTCATCTTTCACAGTCCTAATTTGATTGATAGCATTCAACATGTTTTGATCTCTCTCTTGCAAAGCCATGGATAATGCATTTGTGATCCCCAACAAACGCTTCATCAAAAACATAGGAAAAATAAATTCATAACTCTGCATCTGACGAAGCACACCTCTGGCTTGGGCACTTGACTCACGTTCAGAGCCATCTTCAAACACATTGTGAAGAACTTCCACAACTGAAGACCACATATCTTTGAGGCGAATTATGGTAATATAATGTGATCCCCAACGAGTATCCCCGGGTCTTTTCAAAGAAGTTTCTTGATTTTTTCTACTACCAGAAGAAATGACTCCCTTTTCAAGCTCCACTACCTTCCTAGCATGTTCTAACTGTCGCATATTATCTGCTCTTTTACAAGAAGATCCACATATATTTACGATTATTCCAAGATAGTTGAAAAAATCGCAAATATATCGATTCACCTTGCAAACAGCAACAATTACCAATTGGAGTTGATGTGCAAAACAATGAACATACCAAGCACTAGGATTTTCCTTCAAAATAAGTGCCTTCAAGCCATTGAACTCGCCCCTCATATTTGACGCACCATCATACCCCTGACCCCTTAATCTAGATAAAGATAATCCATATTTGGCAAACAAAGAATCAATACCCTCCTTCAAACAGATTGCCGATGTCTCCCTTACATGAACCAACCCTAGAAATCGTTCCACCACTTCTCCGTTCTTGTTTACATATCTAATCAGAACGGCCATTTGTTCCTTTAAAGAACAATCACGCGACTCATCAACCAAAATAGAAAACAATCCATCACTAAGGTCAGCTAATATTGCAAGAGTGGTCTCAAATGCACACGCATGTACCATGTCTTTTTGTACTGCTGGAGCTATCATTTGATTATTCCCTGGTGCATTTTTCAAAACAACACTGCCAATATCTTTATTTTGCAAGCCATACCATGACAACAATTCCAAGAAAATACCCCTATTAAGAGAAGTAGATGTCTCGTCATGTCCCCTCATAGGCAAACCTTGACATAAAATAAATCGAATAACATCAAGAGTTGCTGTCAAACGAATGCGATAATCTTCTTCACTTCTCAAGTTAGCACGCTGGATAACATAACCCACACTCTGCCTTTGATTTTTGAAATTTTCAAACTCAATTCTTGCTTTGTTATGTGAGCTGCCAACCGAGCCAACATGATCTCTAAACCTCTCAGATGCATTTTTCCAATTACTAAACCCATTTGATGTAAATGCTTCCTCGCCCGGGTTGTAAAGCTTCGTCTTGAAAAGAAAGCACCAAAAGCAAAATGATGCATCGTTTTGGATACTATACTCCAACCACTCAAATTGTTCAAACCAACGAGCTCTAAAGGCTCTATTATCTTTTCCATACTTCTTTCTAGGAAAATTATGTCCTTTGGGTTGACATGGGCCTTTAGCTACGTATTCTCTTCGAATACGATCTCTGATATTACTTTCATAACTCTCAATAGGTTTGCGCAACCCAGGATCAGCAACAATATCAGTCTCGATAATTTCAACTTCTTCATCATTCAAATTAGCTTCTAACTCAACGTTCGTAGTCAATATATCCGCATTTGAGGTTTGAGTTTGTACAACACTACTAGAAGAATCAATAGAAACTTTTGGTCTTTTCGAAAAATATCTCTCCATTTTGATTCGAAGCAACAATCTTTACCTGTCAAATTTACGACACCAAAATCATACACTGGACAATTTTGCAGGATTTAGGGATACTGTCAATGGTTACAACTTACAATGGCAATAAAATCAACAAAAATTCGAGAGTTCAAATAACACAGACTTCACATATCCTTCACCATTTCAATTCATAAACCCACTGATCCAAATTTATAAATTAATCCAAATCAAACGGCTACCATATTTTAAGATTAGTCTAAATTAAATATCATAAATTGTTTATATATTAGATACCTGCAGGGAGCCATGGACAATTTCAGGTTGAGCTTCCTGTCGCGGATGCCGTGCCTGTCTTTTTTTTTTATTGCAGTCTTGCAGAGGAGATTTGTGTCTTGTGAGAGGAGATTTGTGTAGGGTTTTGTATAATTAAAAAAACAAACAATAAGTAATGGGCCTGCCCAAGCCCAATAATTAATACATTCAAAAAAATGACGTGGTGTCCTCAAGGCTTTCTAATCTAACTCTTTTTTTTTCTAATCTAACTCTAACTACTAACAATTGTATAAAAAAAAAATTGATGTGGGGTCGGCCGCCCCACCCGCCCCACCCCTCCATCCGCCACTGCCGCCAGCAACGCCCCACACCCTCAGAACGGCGACCACCTGAGGAAATGGAGACAAGGAGGAGGTGGGGAGATGAGCCATGAGGAGGGCGAAGGGTAGAGGAGAACTGCCGGAGGGAAGGCACGCGGCGAAGGAAAAACGGGGACTTTGTGTTCGAGGCGCTTCTAATTAAGTTGTAATTTAAGTGGCTTGAAAAAAAGTCTCTCTATCTGCCCCTTCTGAAATTCAAATTTCTCTAATACATCGAGTTTTTTTGCTCTGTTTTAAAATTCAAATCTCAATTTTACCCTATTTTTAATAAAATCGGTTTGGGGAATCCGGTTTGAATCATTTTTGATAAAAAAAGGTTTTGGGAACCCGGTTTCATTGCAAATCAACCAAACCGGTTTTCTCACTGTGCACATGTGTGACATTATTTGGTCCTACGTGGACCCAAAGAAATGTTATTATGACCACGTGTAAAACTGGTTTTGCGGAAACCGGCTTCGTGCGGAATACCAATTTTCTTTTAATAAAACCAATTTTCTTTAGTCAACAACAATTATTTTGAAAATTTCAACTAATTATCACTCAATTCAACAATTCAACACAAATAATTCAACTAATTATCATCCAATTCAACTAATTAACACCCAATTCAACTAATTAACACCCAATTCATCAATTCAACACAAACATTTCAACTGCATGTGGGATAGTAGTTAAGTTGGTTCAACTCTTGACTTTGTAACCAAGAGGTGAGGAGTTCAACCCCATAATGCACCATTCCCACCTAATTTAGGTGTGGAATTTTCTTCTCACCAAGCAATATGTGTGTGAAAATTTTCCTCCCTTTCGCGGAGGTGGCTTTCCTCCCTTTTCGCGGAGGTGTTTGAAGTTGACTTCTTCCATGGGAAGTCGGCATAGAGCAGGTCAAGGCGCTGCGACCTTTGAAGATTTGCATCAATTGGGATGGGATGAGACGTCGCATTAGGCTCGTGCTTCAGTTAGATTGAATGTACTAGATAGTGTCATTAAAAGATGATGTAATGTTCTTGTACAACTTGTAATCCCTATAAAAACACAAACATTTCAACTAAGGCTCTGTTCTTTTGCACTTCAATACAGTTTTATTAAGTTCAGTAAAGTTAAAGTAAGTTCAATATAGTTTAATAAAGTTCAGTACAGTTAAATTAAGTTCAATACAGTTCAATACAGTTCAATACAGTTCAGTACAGTTAAATTAAGTTCAATACAGTTCAATAAAGTTCAGTACAGTTAAATTAAGTTCAATTAATAAAGTTCACTACAGTTAAATATACTTAAATTAATTAAAGTTAAAAAAATTGTAATATAATTTTTTTCAAGTCAATCCAATTTTTTTATAGTTTCCAACCCTATTATTCAAAATTTTAATTTATTTTTAATTTTTTAAATAATTTTTAGAAAAGCATAAGACATATATGATCCAACGATTTTTCAAGTTTGTGTCCACACCTCTTGGGAAACTATTGCATCTGTTTTAAAATGGAAGTAAACTTTGTTGCACTTGATATGAATTTAAAGAACATGTGGAAATAAACATAATACAATATATTTTTTACATGGAAACGTACAATGTCATTCAAGTGTAATTTTACATATCATCATCTTCATTCATGTTCATTTCCACTACATCATCTGGACAATCCTCAATAATTTGAAACGCTATCATGTTGCGTACTTGATTCATCTCATCTTTTCGCTGTTGATCAAATAAATTTGAATATGCTCTTCCCAACAAGGTCTCATTAGCTACAATGGGTATTGAAAAATTATGCATGTGAATGAAGTTGTGCATAGTAAATGTAGCTGTAATTATATCACTTTGGCGCTCATCAGATACTTGAGGCATGACTTTGAGTATCTTCCACGATTTCTTTAGTTTTACTATTTTAAAAAAATGAAACGTTAGGGGCTTCAAGCAATTTTTTAGCAAGTATAATTTGAAAAAAAATGAAAAATAAAATACATAATTTATCAGAAAAAATGATGAAACTTTTTTGAGCAAGTTAATTAATGAATTATATAATTTTATCATTTTGAAAAAATGATGACAAATACACATATATAACTATACTATACATATATATAATTTTTCAATTTCAACAAATTAAGTTCAGTAAAGTTAAGTTAAATTAAATTCGATACAGTAAATTAAGTTCAGTACAGTTCAGTAAAGTTAAATAAAATTCGATACAGTTAAATTAAGTTCAGTACAGTTTAATAAAGTTCAATACAGTTTAATTAAGTTCAGTACAGTTTAATAAAGTTCAATACAGTTTAATTAAGTTCGGTACAATAAAATTCCAATTAAATTAAGTTCAAAAGAACAGCTCCTAATTAACATCGAATTCAACTAATTACCAACCAGTTCAACCAATTACCATCTAATGAGAAACGAATCGGCGGAGGAGAAAAAAAAAACCATAATTTTATTCCGCATGAAACCGGTTATACACATGCCATAATTACATTTCTTTGGGTCCACGTAACACCAAGTACGCAGGTGCACAATCAGCAAATTGTTTCCCACAAACTGGTTTCATTGAAAATCAACCAAACCGGGTTCTTCCAAACCGATTTTATTAAAAATAGGGAAAAATCGATATTTGAGTTTAAAGCAGGGCAAAATCAAGATTTAAGTTTCAAAATGGGGAAAAAATAAAAAAAACTCAAATACACCCCATGAAAGTCAAATATCTAGAATACCCCATTTGATTTAATATCGATTTTTGAGGAACCAATATCATGTATTTTTTACAATCCCGATACAAGAAGAATCGATAAATTTGATTTTTTACAATTCTGGTTCCCAGGAACCGGTAAGAGTAAAAATTGCTTTTTTTCAATAATCCAGGTTCCTGGGAAACCGGTATTGTAATGATCGAATTTCTTGATTCCTCTTGTACCGAGAATGTGAAAAATGCATGATACCGGTTACACATGAATCGGTATTAACTCAAATGGAGTATTCTAGATATTTTAGTTTCAAACGATGTATTTGAAAAATTTGAGTTTCAAAACGAACAGAATAGAGAGAAAAAAGAGTCTCTCTTTTTTAATAAAAGATTATTATCGGTAAAATACTAAATACTGATTTGGTTTCCAAAAATAATTTTGTGCAGTGGAGTTAAACACCGTAATTATTAAAATGTTATTATCTCATGATATAGGTTTAATTGATATTTTCTTAATTATAAGAATGTTATAGCGCTACACCATAAGACCAGACACTACCACATCCATCCATCCATCCACGCTCCTTAATTCAATCCACTTATTCCACCACCACCCGTGATCTCTGTTAAAAAGTGGAGTCCAAACAAATCAGACAACTAATAGAAGTACTAGGGTTAGGATCATATGAGAAATAGTAATATTCATGAGAAATGAAAAATTGTAATTCTTATGAGAAATGCCTTACAAATTCGTATTTATCCACTTATTTTTATGCATTAAATTCGTATTTAAGGACAAATTCATAATTTATCCACTTATTTTTATACATTAAATTCGTATTTAAGGACAAATTCATCATTTATGCCTTACAAATATTCTTCCAAATCAAGAACAAAAAAACCCCCACTTATTGTTGTTCCTCTTCTGCTATGAATCTCCGTCTTCGTCAACAGGCATAAGAAGATGCTTGACGAACACGGGCACTCTCAACCAGTGTTATTAAAACCGATTCGTGGATCGAATCGGTCAAGTCACTGGGTCAATGGATCAGTGGTTCAATCGGTTTGAACCGGTTTGATCCGCACATATTAAAAAATAAAAATAAAATACTTATATATGATATTATAATTTAACATATTTATGCTTGAATAAATATTACATGTCTATGATCTGATTACAACAACTTACCATAACAAATTTAGAATTTAATAAAGTACAAATCAATAATAGAACAATAAAAATAATTTTAGTCTTAATTTGCAAGTCACAACAATAAGGGATTTCTAAGCCTAATTGAATTTCTAGCTAAATTGATAATAATTAATAAATTTTATAGTTTGATAAATGAATATACAAAATTTGTAGCAGTCATGTGTTGGTGCCTTGGGATTAAAATGCATAGCAATTAACAACAAAATTCGTAGCAGTCATGTTTTGGTGTTTTACGACTAAAATGCGTAGCAATTACTAACAAAATTGATGGACCATAATTATACGAATCAAAAACACAGTAAAACCCACCAAATTAGACTGTTGGCCTATTTAACTTCTGCTTGTTAGTCCCGATTTATTTCTACAGGGTATTTTGGCGCTTAGAGAGAAAACACGCTAAGGAGAGGATTTTACGCTGAAAAGATATTACGAGCCAGTCCAAGGTCACGATCAGACGCTGAATGAAGAATCTCAAGATCCTGACGTAGGAATTACTCAAATCAAATCCAACCAAGGAACAATCAAAGTCAGACCGGAGCGAAATTGGACTGATAGTTTTGTGAAAAGACTGCACAAAAACTGTCAAAATGCACCCATGGACCAAGGTGACCGGCCACCTTGCTTGGAGGTGGCCAAGGGAGGAAGCCTCCCCCCATGTTGACCGGCCACCGGCGGCTGCTCCACCCAAGGCAACCGGCGGCTTTTCACACCCCCCCATGTGTCACCTCCTCCTTCCTCCTCCCTTCTCTTCCCTTGGATCAAAACCACATGCCACCCATCTCCACCACCCATCTCCTCCCCTTGTGGCTATAAAACAAGGCTTCTCCTCCTCATTTCAATCATCCAAAAAATCCACCAATTTGTAAATCATTTCTCTCTCTAAGTTACTTTGTAAGTTTGGTTTGGTTTTGGAAATAATACTCCTGTTTGTTCTTGAGTATTATACTTTAGAGAATACTCCTGTTGGTTCTTGAGTATTCCACCCCTTTCCCTCTTACTGTTTTCAAAAACCCCCGAGTATTTAGTTATGATGTCCTTTTCCATGGATATTCGTAGCTAAACTCCTCATTCGGTCGAAGGTATTTTCTTGTATTATATAATATTTTAATTTCTTTTAGTTTCATTTCTTTGTATTCAAAACTTGTTCTATGTGCCATATATAGTCAGAGTTTCCAAGGTTGAGTGGAAGCTGTAACAAGCAAAGCTCTTCCGTGGGAATTCGTGATCATACTCGGTAAGTGGAAGCTGTAACAAGCAAAACTTATCGAGGAGTTCGACTTATCTAAAACACCACTTGGTCGATCGTAACTGAGAGATCAGGTGGATGCACAAAAGGCTAAGATACTTCGAAAGGAGGAATTAGTCTGAAGTAGAACAAGTGTTGCTTTAAACGATGTTGCAAGTCTTGCGCTGCGAAAGGGCCTCGATTCATCTTTGAATACTTAGAAAGGTTACTAGCGGTTATTAATAAACATGTTATAATACAAGGTACCTGAAACCGAATACTTTTCCTTGAATTACAAAACCCCATGTACTTACTTTTATAAACTGCTCGATCAACTACAACCATCAACCACTCATCTACCGGAGGAATCGCAATCACGCATCACCCACTGTAAGTCTTCTTCCCTTAACTCTTTTACTTTTAGTATTTTAATTTCTGTATTTATTTTCTGTATTTACGTTTCCGCATAAAAAAACCAAAAAAACCAAAAACAGTAGCTTAGTAATTAGCAGTAAGTCCGCAATCGACCTAAAATCACTCACCATACGATCCCCTAAAGAATAGTTATCCCTCTAATTCCCTTGGGTTCGACCCCTACTTACCACTTACTACCCAGTAGTGTAGTCGCGAGTAGCGGACAATATAAATTTATTTGTACAGAGAACATTGCACCTTAACGACAGTGCAGTGGGCTCCGTTAAATTGGCGCCGTTGCCGGGGAATTAGCCATCGGATAAGTTCTTTAAATCAATACGCTCTCAAAACAACCATGTCTCGCGAAGGAAGTCACCATGACTACCAAGATGACGACGAGATGAACCTGTACGATCGAAACAATGAGGTGCCACTTCCATTTATGGATGATCCGGAGCAACTCATTCGAAGCAGACGAACTCGTGATAGGGAAGCCATCAGAAGAAACCAAGAACCACCCGAGGACCGAAATGCAGCTGGTCCAGTACGACAACCCCCTAGATATTCACCACCCCCACAACCTAGACAAGTACCGAGACGAGAACCCGCTTTCGATGACTACTATGGAGATAACAACAACTACCGTACACCGACTATGGGAGAACTCAATGCCCCAGAATTCGAAACGCAACCGTGGTGCATTTGCTAGAGCCCTGAGCTAGAAAACATTGTCGTCGACATCAACAATTTGCCAAGGTTCTCAGGAACTACTGAAGAATCTGCGACAACTCATCTCCAGCGCTTACATGGGATTTGCCAAAATCTAAAACCTAATCGAGTGAATATGAACGACTTTAAGTTAAAGGCATTCTATTTTTCCCTCGTTGACTCGGCAAGCGACTGGTACCTTTCATTGCCTTCCGGAAGCATCAGAACATGGGCTCAGATGCAGAAAAAGTACTTAGACAAATATTACCCAGCAGGAAGAGCAATGCAAGTAAGGAGGCAACTGCAGGACATCAGGCAAGGACCCAACGAAACCATGTACGATTACCTGGAAAAATTCAACCGCCTGGAGAGAAGCTGCTGTACCCTTGGACTGCCCGAGAAACTCACCATCGAGTATCTCATTAACGGATTAAGACCCTTAGACAAAATGCTCCTGGATGCCTCAGCTGGAGAGTCCATGATGAATCTATCATTAAGTGGCATAAGGGATCTTATCACCAACGTTGCTGATAATGCCCGATTCAGAGAAGAGACGACTCAGCATGAAGAATTCTCCCGGATAAAAAATGTGGCAAAAGCTGAAACATCGATGAGCTCTATGCCTGAAGAGATGAAGCAGCTAAAGGAGATGATGATTCAAATCCTACGAAGGCAGCCAGTTCCGGTAAAACCTTGCGAGTTCTGTGGTTCGACAAACCACAAAACTGACGCATGTCCAACATTAATAGAAGAGGAACCGGCAGAAGTGAATGCAGTGGGAGGATACCAAGGATACAACAACAACAGTAATGACAGAGCCAGACAAAACAGACAGTATGGTCAAGCAACTAACCCGAGCTGGCGTAACAATAACTATTCTCAGAAGGATGCACAACAAGCTGTCCCTCAACTAGCTCAGTCATTCTACCAAACCCCCCACCGGCAGTATAACCAGAACGCTCCATCAGCAGGCCAATATCAGCAAAGAGGACCAAATCAGTACCTAAACGGCCCACATAATCAGCAAGAACCAACCAAGTCGCTTGATGACATGATGAAGGAGCTCGCAGGAAGCATAAGTCAATTGGGTACTTCGCTACACCAATACCAGACGAAAACTGACGGGGCAATTTCAGAATTAACAAAACAAATGTCCCATCTCGCCACAGCAATGTCAACACTCACTAACGAACCTGGTAGACTTCCTTCACAAACCATCCAAAACCCAAAGGCGAATCTTAGCATGATAAAGAGGTCAAATGGAAAGGCGACACTGGGAGAAGTAGCACGATCCCCAACTTATAAACTTACGAACAAGCACTTCGCTCGGAGGCGTCGACCTGACTGGAATCAAGAGGAAGATCGACCCAATGATAACAAAACATGGGTCACGCATGCTGACAATGGACGATATGCATTTACCGTTTGCATAACTCCACCACCGGTCATACACTCTGACATACCAGCATCTGGATGGGATGACACTGACAATTTAAGGTGGAACTCTCCAACTAATATTTATGCTTCTGAGCAAAATATTGAGGGATCCAGTTATACTAATCCTAAGTCAAGGAGTGGGCAGAGTGACCTGACAATTAAAAGAGCCTTCACTTCAGATCATGAGTCACAACCGGAAAGAGATAAAGACCTAGGGGCCTTCACAGTCACCTGCGGGATTGGTGAAACTCAGATTCATAAGTGCCTGGTCGATCTTGGAGCTGCTGTCAACGCCATGCGCTCCTCCTTATATTACTTGTTAGGACTTGGTCCATTAAAACCACCCAGGTCAAATATCGAGCTAGGAGATAAATCGTGCATCCGTCCGGTTGGAGTGCTGGAAGACGTAATACTCCATGTGGGAGAGCTCGTCATTGCTGCAGACTTCTATGTGATACAAACAGGAGAGACCAGTGAAGACGACCCTCCAACAATAATCTTGGGACGACCATTCCTCTACGCTACTAAGGCAAGGATCGATGTGGGCAAGGGCTCATTATCGCTTAAGTTCGGCGGCAAAATTGCATATTTCTACATTGACAATAGCCGCACGGATACGAATAAACCGCCAGATATAATACCTATCTCAGATCGCGGTACGCTGATTTCTGACCTGCCAAAAGAGACCGAAAAAGTAACAAGACCAGCAGCTATGGTCAAAGTTCCCTCACCTTCTCAGAGGCAATGGAGAGAAAAAATACCAAAACCATGGGGTTCTAACACTTGCAAGAAATCGGGAAAAGGCAAGACAAAAAGCAACACAGGAACGGTGGCAAAATTAGACCTAAGCACCCATGGGATCCCAACCAGTGATCCAGGAATAAGGTACTGTCGAGCCAATGACGTTAAACAAGTGCACTGGTCGGGAGGTAACCCGACACTATCTTACTTTCCGCACTTTAAATTTCTGTCTTTTTATTTTCTGTATTTTACTTTTTCAATAAGTCGCTCTCACCCACTTGGTGCATAGAATAATTTGACTATTTAGGAATTGGTTTTTGGAGCACGATCGGATCAGCCAGGCAGCTTCCGTGAACTACTGAGCCTGCGCTGAGAGTTCAAGGCCCCAGCCGAACTCCCTCGATTATCCAGCCTCATGCCATTCGACACAATAAGGGAGTTCTGATCTTACCTTTCCTTAAGTCATGTCCTTCTCGTATAACATCTGCTTGCATGGCTTTTGAACTAAGTAGTGCTGAAAGGCACGACTTCGTTCAAAAGTGTGGGGTGAGAACCGCATGTGTACATAAATAAAAACTTTTTCTTTTTTAGTGTATCTTTTTGAAAGTATGAACTTAAGAATGTGAAAAAGATAGACCGAAATTCATGCATTTACCTTGTGAAAATTCAACTGTCTAAAAACTTAGAACGTAACTTCTCATTTGTCTCTTTGTGCTGAGATAAACTAGGGATGTGGAGTTGATAGAAATGCCCTAGAGAGGCTTGGCAAGCAATCAAAGGATCGAATCTAACTATATGGTTTTCGAAGTCAGTGGAGGCTGCACTTCGGGTTTCAGTGAAGATTGAAGTCATCTCCGCCATGCAGTGTGTATGCAAAAGGCGAGGACGGGAATCAAACCGTCCTATCTCCGGTCAAAGTAGCCGAGAAAATAGATGAGCGACCCTCATCTTGACCCGCGCGAAATGACAGTCAAAGTAGCCGAGAAAATATATGAGCGACCCTCACCTTGACCCGTGCGAAACGGCTAAAACGAGAGGAGCGGGGAGGTATTTCCATAGGCTTGCGGGCGATGATTGGACCTCCCAAAAAGGCTTGAGAAAATGAACTAGCAAGTCACAAAGACGCAAAAAGCTCGAAGAAGCAAATCAAGAGGCCAAAGGCCCAAAATTGTGAAGGTTTTAACCGAACAAAAAGTGAAGTACTCAAAGAGTCAAATCAAAGGCCAAAGGCCGATTCACTACAAAAAGCAGTCCCTCGCCAAAAGAAAAATCAAAGTACTCAAACCAGTGAAACCCGAACCGAATCACGTGCTAGAGAAAGCTACAAGGAAACCGTATAGTGAGAGACGATCCCGAGGTTGCAGTCCAGGAGCCTAAAAAAGGCTATATCCCGAAACATCCGGAATAATTTGCATCTCGGCACGGAGGTGCAAGTATCAAGTTTCTTCTATTTATTTATACAGTTCAATTTGGTAATAAGTAAGTAATGCATGAATTAGGATAAATCGAGTCCCACAGTCTAATTTTCATATTTTAAAACCAAACTTAGAGTGCCGCCCTTTAATAGCATTGTTCGGGACGAACAACTAAAAGTGTGGGGTGATCTGATGGACCAAATTTATACGAATCAAAAACACAGTAAAACCCACCAAATTAGACTGTTGGTCTATTTAACTTCTGCTTGTTAGTCCTGATTTATTTCTACAGGGTATTTTGGCACTTAGAGAGAAAACACGCTAAGGAGAGGATTTTACGCTGAAAAGATGATAAGAGTCAATCCAAGGTCAAGATCAGACGCTGAACGAAGAAATATCAAGATCCTGACGTTGAATTACTCAAATCAAATCCAACCAAGGAACAATCAAAGTCAGACGGAGCGAAATTGGATTGATAGTTTTGTGAAAAGACTGCACAAAACTGTCAAAATGCACCCATGGACCAAGATGACCGGCCACCTTGCTTGGAGGTGGCCAAAGCCACCCTTCTCCTCCCCTTGCCACCGGCAACCGGCGGCTCAAGCCCTCCCCAACCGGCGGCTTTTGGCTCCCCCATGTGTCATCTCCTCCTTGCTCCTCCCTTCTCCTCCCTTGGATGAAAAAACACTTGCCCCCCATCTCCACCCTCCATTTCTCTCAAGTTTGGCTATAAATACCAAGCCAACCCTCATTTGTAAATCATTCCAAAATCAATAAACACTTATCTCTCTACATTTTGTTACTTTGCAAGTTTGGTTTGAAATTATAATACTCCTGTCGGTTCTTGAGTATTATAATACTGTAGAGAATACTCCTGTTGGTTCTTGAGTATTCAGTAGGAAATTGGGAATACTCCTGTTGGTTCTTGAGTATTCCACCCCTTTCCCTCTTACTGTTTTCAAAAACCCCTGAGTATTTAGTTATGATGTCCTTTTCCATGGACAGTCGTAGTTAAACTCCTCATTCGGTCGAAGGTACTTTCTTGTATTATATAATGTTTTAATTTCTTTTAGTTTCATTTCTCTGTATTCATAACTTGTTCTATGTGCCATTTATAGTCAGAGTTTCCAAGGTTGAGTGAACCATTTGTAACTGGACCAAAGGGACCAAATGGGCAAGCTCTTCCGTGGGAATTCGTGATCATACTCGATAAGTGGAAGCTGTAACAAGCAAAACTTATCGAGGAGTTCGACTTATCTTAAAAAACCATTTGAAAACTGGACCAAAGAATTCAAATGGATGCACAAAAGGCTAAGATACTTCGAAAGGAGGAATTAGTCTGAAGTAGAACAAGTGTTGCTTTAAACGATGTTGCAAGTCTTGCGCTACGAAAGGGCCTCGATTCATCTTTGAATACTTAGAAAGGTTACTAGCGGTTATTAATAAACATGTTATAATACAAGGTACCTGAAACCGAATACTTTTCCTTGAATTACAAAACCCCATGTACTTACTTTTATAAACTGCTCGATCAACTACAACCATCAACCACTCATCTACCGGAGGAATCGCAATCACGCATCACCCACTGTAAGTCTTCTTCCCTTAACTCTTTTACTTTTAGTATTTTAATTTCTGTATTTATTTTCTGTATTTACTTTTCTGCATAAAAAACCAAAAAAACCAAAAACAGTAGCTTAGTAATTAGCAGTAAGTCCGCAATCGACCTAAAATCACTCACCATACGATCCCCTAAAGAACAGTTATCCCTCTAATTCCCTTGGGTTCGACCCCTACTTACCACTTACTACCCAGTAGTGTAGTCGCGAGTAGCGGACAATATAAATTTATTTGTACAGAGAACATTGCACCTTAACGACAGTGCAGTGGGCTCCGTCAGCGAACATGGAGGAATACAGAGAACATTGGCACGTGTTGCATCTGCCTTTTATTAGTCCTCCCTTCGTAAAGATGTTAAATAGTTTGTCAACCAATGCCATACTTGTCCGCAAGTTAAGGCCTCAACATCAGCACCATCAGGACTTCTCCAGCCGCTGCCTATCCCTGAACGCATTTGGGAGTCCATCTCTATGGATTTTATTACGCATTCACCACCTTCTGCCGGCAAGTCAACTATTCTCATGGTAGTTGATCGCCTCACTAAATATGCTCATTTTGTGGCCTTACCTGAGGGTATTACCGCCACTGCGCTGGCAAATGTTTTTACAGCTGAAATCAGTCGCCTTCATGGGACTCCTACTTTTATTATCTCTGATCGTGACCCTTTATTCATGAGTCGATTTTGGCAGGAGCTGTTTCGCCTTCAAGGAACCACATTAGCAACAAGTACGGCCTATCATCCGTAAACTGATGGACAGACAGAGGTCGTCAACCTTTGCCTAGAAGACTATCTTCGATGTTTTGTGTCGGATCAGCCAAGTGTATGGGCAAAATTCCTTCCTTGGGCAGAATGAAGTTACAATACGGCTTAGCATTCAACGATTCAAATGTCACCATTTGAAGCAATTTACGGCAGACCACCTCCCACTGTTTTGGACTATGTTTCCAGCTCGGCAAATGTGATTGGTGTTGAGGAACAATTATTTCACCGCAAGCGCCTACTCTCAGACCTCAAACAGAATATCTTACGAGCTCAGTTACGGATGAAACATCAAGCTGATCAACACCGCATCAATAGAGAATTTCAAGCACATGACTGGGTTTATCTGAAGCTCCAATCTTATCGGCAGCACTCCTTACGCAATCAGCCATGCTCTAAACTTTCTAAGAGGTTCTACGAACCTTTTCAAATCTTGGAACGAATAGGCAAAGTCGCTTATAGGCTCCAGCTGCCTACCAATGATCACATTCATAATGTTTTCCATATTTCGCTACTTAAGAGGCACAAGGAGAATCCGCCTACGGAACCAGCCACCTTTCCAGATTTATTTGAGGGCTCCCACCCTATTATCACACCACACAAGATAATAGGCTTCCGCACAATTTTGCACCGCAAGAAACCGATACCGCAGTTCTTGGTACAATAGAATCATTTACCATTAGATGATGCCTCCTGGGAACCAGCTACAGAATTTTTAAAGGCATTTCCATTGGTCGACCTTGAGGACAAGGTCGTTTTTTATGACAGGGGTATTGTTACGGGCTGGAAAAGGGTTGAATCCGTTTTATGACAAAATAATCAGTTGAGAGTTAAATAAGAAAGAATTTAACAAATATTCTGTTACCTTCTCACCTTTGCTCCTCTCTATTCCCATCTCCTTCTCTGTTCTTTCCACCACCCCTAGTTTTTTTTTGATGGGGCCACCCCTAGTTATTCTTTTGAATTCTCTGACTTGCATTTGTCTTTCTCTCAAGTCTCACCTGTTTCCTGATTCAAACCAAAACCCAGTTAAACTATTTCACGGCGACGATCGCCTCCTCCTAGTCTGCTTCAGTCGTTTTGAATTTTTTTCGTTTTTGACTTTGCTGCAGAAGACAATCATCAAAGGCTGACGTCAAAACGAGTGCCCAGATCTAGTGTCGTTGATTTCTCACCTGTTGAACGAAACTCAGTCCAAGGTTTTGATTTGTGCAACCAAAATATCAGGTTCCGTTTAGTGTCGTTGTCCATTTTGTTATCTTTATTTTCGATTTACATGAAGATAACAATTTTTGATTTAGGGTTGCTGTCAATTTTCGATTTAGGGTTTCTTTGCTGTCAATTCCTTGTATGTGTTAAGCTTTGGTGATCTTCTAAAACCTTTTATTTTGTATAACGTAAAAGGTGAACAGGTGAGAAATCAACAAACATCTCAGCAAAACGTAACAGAAGCCTTTTAAACAAAGTCTATAAGCTTATTTGTTCTTTCAGTGTATAATTTTGCGTATAGTTTCCAAATGGGCATGCTTCGCATAGAAGTGAGCTCTGTTTTTTTTAAGCGAACCTGTCTTGAAATCTGTGAGTGTCGTTAACTAGTCTTTTGGCTTGTGTTACGTTTTGCTGAGATGTTTGTTGTTTCTAATTTGCATAATTTTACAGAAAAAGAAACTCTTACTGGAACATAATAGGCCTCATGTTGCTAGGATGTGTTTCTGAAAATCATTCCACAGTTTTTGTCTCACTTGCTTTCTCATGGCCCATGGGTGGACACTCAGATAACAAAACTAGTTGATATTTTGGTTTTTGTAACATGCTATTGGTAGGTGAATGTCTTGGGTTGCTAGGTGAGTGCCTTGTTATAATCATATTTTTAATCGTGTTATTTTATCTTAGGAATGAAAGCTTGTTTGTGTGGCATTTTATCTTGTAATGTACTTGTCCTGTGGCATTTTACTTGTAATCATATCGTCAAAGTGATACCTATCATCCAATTGATCGATAACTTGAGCATAGTTAGTTGTTAAATTTGCAGTTCATTTTCGGCTGCAAGGCGTATCAATGTTAGTTTTTATGTTTTTTGGAAAAGGTTGTTTTCAAATATTATAATTTTTAAATTTTCATGTCTCTTGTTTTCATGGGCACGTGATCTGCTTTGACATGTTAATTTTCATGTTTTCATGAGCATTAGATCTGTTTTTTGTTTTAATGTTTATTGTTGTGCTCATCATCTTTTTTTTTTGTTTCAGGTTAAATTTCATGAGCACAACAATTGTCTTATGCTTACCTGGGTAGTCTGACTTGGATGAAGCAGCATAAATAATGCTTGCTTGCTGTTTGTACTCGGCCATGAATTGGCTATTTGTCAAGTTAATGTCATGAGGTGTATCGTAAGAGACGTTTTCTGTCCGAAGTTGGCGATGTTTGTTTCAGGAAAATCTTTATGTTTATTGTGCTTGCCTTATTGTGACCAGGAAAATGCGGAGGAGATTGTTCTACATCAAGTTCAAGATGATCTTATGCACTGAGTATCTTTGGTATACTCTGATCTTGCTAAAGGTGTTCTAGGTGAGATGTTATGCATATCTGGGAGGAAGATGAGCTGATGTTGGAAATGATGTTTGTACTCAGCCATGAATTGGCTATTTGTCAAGTTTAATGTCATGTTTAAGTAGGTTGTTAACATATTTTTTAGGGAATGTATGGTGGTTTCTTTGTGTTGGGCGGTCAATGAAGATGGCATAGGCCATTTGAGACTAGCTCATAATCCTTATATGATTAAGAATACTAAGGGTGTGTTCAGCCAATGATGGGTGCTGCGTCACTCGGAGGTACATTGTGTCTGTTTCTTTTCAAAACTTTTTCTATAGTGTGTTCGGCGTTTTAAGGGAGTTGGGGATTATTACCATCTTCCAGTGCTTGATCCATGCTTTTTGTATCTCAATGATTTCAGAAAGGCGCAGCACTGCCCAGGTTTTTTATTATAAAAAATAAATAAAAAAGTACAGTTTGAGGACTGAACTATCATCATTTTTCAACTTATGAGTTTAATTATAAAAACTTTCAAATAAGGGGCGAATTATCAAATAATTTTCCAACTTGTGGATTGAAGTATAAAAATTTTCAAACAAGAGACGAACTATCAAATAATTTTTCAAACAAGGGGCATCGTCTAACGTCTTTAGAATTTTTACTAACCTCGTTGGACGACTTTACCTCCATTTCGTTCCGTTAGTTAATAAAATAATATAAAATTTTAAAAAATTTCAAATTGATGAACTTTTTAAAAAATGTTAAAAGTTGTAAAAAATTAAATGAATTTCTAAAATATAAAAAAATTAATTTTTAATAAAAAATAATATAAAATTTTGAAAAATAAAAATTAGAAAATTTTAGAATATTTAAACACAAATGAAAAATATTTTTAAATTTTTGTTACAAAGTTACGAATAATTCAAGAAAGTATTAATTTTTTTTTCTATCTAGTTTGAACTATATAAGAGGTATTAGGGATAAAAAAATGATCCTTTTTATTAAAATTAAAGTTTTCAATTGTTTATGATTTTTATAAATTCGTTTACTTTTTTACAATTTTTTAACATTTTTAAAAAATTTGGCAACTTTTTAAAATTGGTATTATTTTATTAATTAACGGAACGGAGTTAACACCGTCCAAAATATTAGTGAAAATCCTAACAGTGTTAGACGGTGTCCATTGTTTGAAAAATTGTTTGATAGTTCGCCTCTTGTTTAGAAGTTTTTAAAGTTCAGCCCACGAGTTGGAAAATTGTTTGATAGTTTGCCTCTTGCTTGAAAGTTTTTATAGTTAAGCCCACAAGTTGAAAAATAATGATAGTTCAGGTCTCTAAACGATACTTTTTTTCCCTAATAAAAAAACAGTCATCTCAAGTCAACCATAGACCTGAATAAAAAATGTTGTGGATGCACTTTTTCATCATACCCGTCGAATTGCATAATTTGAATAAACCAAGATGCATTTACGAAATGAAGATGCATTATGGAAGAAATGAAAATGCATTTTTTTTATGAAACAGAGGCCAAATACAAACAGTAACACAACAGAAAACATAAAGACGATACAACAAATAACAGTGACTGCTAAAAACACAACACAGGAAACGTGAAAGCATAATCCGTGTGAAGCATAGCCATCGAACACCTGTTGAATCCTCTTCACATCCCAATGGTCCAGCGTCCGCATCAAGCCAACGGTGGCCAAACAGAATGTGCAATAATGGAGACACGAAACGAATGTGCAGTATATTTCAATCATTAATTGTACAATTGTGAAGAACAAATACAGACACAATGCCATAAAACAATGTTGTGGATGGACTTTGACTTTGTCATCATACCTGCCGAATTGCATAATTTGAATAAACAAAGATGCATTTACGAAATGTAGTTATAAGGGGGCATCCACGGAGCAATGAGCAATAAGTAAAAATAGCATTTTCTCATAAAAGTCATGTAGCAAAACAGAGCTAAAAGTAATGAGCAAAAATAACTTTCCTCTATATATTTTAACGCAGCAAGAGAGCAAAGAGCAAAAAGTTATACTCATAACTATTCAATCATCCAAAATTATCACTTCTATTATTTCATTTTTTTGTTTTGTCCCAAGATTCTTTAACTTTTTTGATTTTTTTCTGATTTTTTTTATTTTTTTGTTTTGTCCATCTAACGTTTATTTTATGACCTTTTTTATTTTTAGTTCATTAAAAACCAACAAAATATAATTTCCTATTGTCTTCATAAATATATGTGGGCCCCACTTATTGTTTTCCTATCCCACACCCTCTCCATTATTGCTCACCTATCAAGCATTGCTTTTTGCTCTCTTTTTTGCTCACTTGCTACATGAGAACATTAAGCAATAAAGTCTCTCTATTTTGCGTATTGCTCTCCTTGTTGTGGATACTAAATTCGTAACAATGTCACCTAGGAGTTGCCTTAAATTCGTAACAATGGTTAAATAATGTCCGCCCGAGACACGAAGATGAACCCTCTCTTCCGTAATTAAGGCAATTACATCTCCAGAAACTCCATTTCCGTGATTGGTATACACAGACCAAGATTTTAATAAAGAGCCTTTGCCCACCAGTACCCCTTAACAATATGCAACACAGTTTCAACTAAATAACCACACAATTTGCAACATACCTCCACATCAATACCCCTTCTCCTTAAGCTTACTGCATCTGGCAAACTGTTATAAAATAGTCTCTAGCAGAAAGTTCTAACCTTATTATGGACTTGTGTCGACCATATTCTCCTCCAGAGTCTGCATAGATTGGTAAAATCTGATTGTTCTCCAACATATAGCTTCAACTTTTCAGCGTTCCCCTTCATAACATCATATGCTGACCGCACTGAGAAAATCCCATTACTCAAATATTTCCATCTGAAAGTCCCTTTGCGATCATCCCACCATAAGCTGCTCAAGAAGATATTAATGGATTTCATGAAACCCCGTCATATGTGTGATGGGTTACTACTCATCCGTGCTTTGAAAATAGATTCATCGTTACAACTGAAGAATCTCTTGTTTCACCTAACTAATTCCCCTAACCGTTTCCTTTTTATCCCACCAGAGTTGATGTATCAGTTAACTTTCCGTGGGAAGTAGTACACTGACATCAGGAACTGCTTGGGGGACTGCTTTTATCAAGATTTCTCTACCACCAGCAGATAACAATTTGCTTTTCCAATCCATATCCTTTCTTCCAATTTTATCTATAATACATCTGAATTCTACAGATTTTCTTTGGTCTACAATCAGCGGAAGACCAAGATACCTGGAGTGACTCGAGACCTGCGGAATACTGAGGATATCACAGACTTCCACCCTAATATTTGCTGGTGTGTTTCAACTAAAGCAAATCTCCGATTTTTCAACGTTAATCTTCTACCCGGAAACCTTTTCGTATTGGCTGAGGAAACACTTGAGATTTCTAGCTTCTCCTGTATCAGCCCTTATGAAAAAAAGAATCATCCGCGAAAAATAAATGTGTTACTGTTGGCGCCTTCCTACAAATTTTGATGCCACTAATCAGCTTCATAGAAACAACTCTCTGCATCTTTGCACTTAACAGCTCAGTGCAAAATAAGAACAAGTACGGCGATAATGGATCCCCTTGTCGAAGACCTCTACTTGGAATGATCACATTGGAAATATTATCATTCACTCTAACTTGATAAGAAACTGAAGTTACACATTTCATTACTCTATCCACCCATCTATCTGCAAATCCCATCCTTAAGAGCAGTTTTTGCAACAACAAAAAAATCCATTCCACGCGATTGCATGCCTTACTCATATCAACTTTCACCGAAGCATAATAATTATGTGGATCGCTATCCTTTTGAAGGAAATTCGCAATTTCATGTGCGACCACAAAATTATCCATAATAATACGACCTTTAATGAAAGCGCTTTGAAAAATGGTTATTACCTGATTCAGCAGAGGTTGCAGTGTCATTGCAATAATCTTCATAGCCACTGTGCAAAGACTGATTGGCCTCCAATGCACTGCATCTTTCTTCTTGGGAATGAGTATAATCAGTGTTTTATTGATTTCTTTGTCGAGAACACCCTCTGTCCAGAAATGTCTTACCCCTCGCCACACTATCCTTAATTTTATCCGAATGTTTCTGGTAAAAAAAGACGGAAAACCATCAATATCGTGTGATTTCAAAGGCCCAAGAGAAAAAGCTGCTTTTTTTTATTTCTTCATCAGATAACAGCCATTCATTCATTTCCTCATCAATAACAAGTATTATACATCCCAATTGAGCCTCCAGATCAGCATGGTTTCCATTCCATCAAAGGTCGACTGAAATATATTTCCAAAATAACCAGTCACTATTCCCATAATACTCTTCTGATCCACTTGAATAACACCACTAGAATCCTGGTAATTTTTTGAACCAATTCTTCCTCTGCCTTTGACTTGTGTTCTTATCGCCTTGATTCAGCGATAGAATTCTTGACTGTTGCATCCATAAGGTCTCCTCTCTATCCAACCACATCCAATTCTTCTGTAATTTTCCTCTCCCAAATCTATCATTTCCGCTGACCTTACATGTTTCCTTATCATCATGTTTAAGTCTACGAATCCTCTTCCCAAAAGCAGCTTACTCTTCAATTTGGCCGACCACTTAACACCTCTAGTGTCATACTTATTCCTACATCATATTGGCATAGCTCCAACCACATGGCTTGAAACCTGAATAGTTTATTTCTCTTCATTAGTATACTTTTTATCCGTATCAAGCAAAAAATTAGTTGATGGTGGTCGGAAGCATGGAACTGAATATGACTGACTACAGCTCTAGGGAAAGCTCTCCTACATTCACTACAACCCTGTCCAACCTTGCTTTATACTCCACCTCTCCCTTTCTCTTATTTGAGAAAGTAAAAAGGATAACATGTGCACCCCTACTAAATCAGTCTTCTAAGGCGCTCCTGAAATTCTCAATCTGACAATTCTGTCTAACTCTGCCTCATTGATGCTCAAAATTTCTTAAAAAGTCCCCAAGAACAACCCACTGCATATTCTGAATATTTTCGAAGGAGACTCCTCCAACTCATCTTCCGTAGAATAGGGTTAGGCGAAAGACCTGATGTTCCCTAACCACTGCATCAATATGAAAGCACCCGATTTTCCTCTACTACTCACACCAAAACGAATTTTGAACCCTAATTTGAATTTACTTCCTTCTACCTTCTTCGTTTCCAATAATCCTACAATTTGAGTCACGAACGCCCACTGAAAATCCTCATTGTTCACGGCGGGGCTGCTCCGCTGATCTCCCATTGAAAGAAAAGACATAATCAGAAAACGAAACTGGAATCCCTTGCAGTGTGTTTCAAACGCCTCTTTATTTGCCAGCCACCTCCTCTGCTTGAAAGTATTTTCAATACCTCGCATATCTTCTTTTGGCCCAATAATTTATAGCATGAGTTTTCTCTGGACAATGGCTCTGTACGTACCTCCGCCTCTCCAGGTTCACAGATATCACCAAGTTTAAGCACCACTGCCCATTTTTTGTAGCTTTCTTCCGAACCTCCTTTCTAACTTGATACAGCAAGCTGTGTCCAATGCCATTTCATGGGCTCTTGTACAAAAAATAATAATAAAAAGAAATGTTTTTTGTATAATTTTTATTCTAGACTTTGGATCTTTAATATCCTCACTTAACATATTAATCTTTAAATCCTGAAATTGTGATTGCATCTTCCCTCATTTTTAGAATCCTGATTGACACAGGTTTGCCCTTGCATACAAGGAACACAATCTGATATTTATTTTAATAAATTAGAGGTTATATATATATATAATGAACCATTGATATTTTTTTGGGTTTTTCACATTTTTGTAAGTTGTGCTATTTGGATTTTTTTGACGGTCCATAAACAAATTGTGACATTCTTTTTATTTTTTTACCAAAAATATATGCATAAATAAACTAACAATATATAAATGTATACATACATAATTAAAAAAAAAGTGAGTCCCCTTGGCCTGGTACAAGGAAGGTAGGCAATGCATTAGGACCGGCCTGGCTATGTCCCTGAATACTACTAGAGCGATCTGGATTACTTAACCCACGATTGCTTCTTGTACGATAAAGGGTCGCGAAGAGTTTCTACGAAACACGAAGGTTTCAAGAACCGTGTTGGTCAACGCGTTGAACAGTATGAAAGTGCGGGAGAGGTATCACAATCAGATTATAGATGAAGTATTGTCCTTTGGGAAGGACGAGAGGTTTAGCCGATGCCATGCCGTTTCAGTCAATATCGAGATGGTGAGATATGCAGACGACGATGACGACTACAACGGAAATCAAGATGGTGATGATGATGATGATGATGATGAGTAGGAAATCAAGCCGCCGCGACCAACTCGAAGCTAGCTATGTTCGTATGAGCATTATCAAAAAAGAACGAATCTCATTTTATTTTAGTATTATTTTTTTTCATTCATAATTATTTTTAATGAATAAAAGGTGAAAGTAATAATGAATAGTGTTATTTTGAATTTTGATAGTGATTGGAATTTGGGATGAATCTAGGTTGTACTTAAATTATGGGTCGTTGGTAAAGTTCTCTTTTCTACTGGTTTCTTTTGTTGGACATGGGATCTGGTCCAACACAAATTAAAGGTCTCAAAGTGATCATAATAAGCTCCATGCTTGTAGCAATTGTTCTTATGTTTATTGTGATGTTTATCATTTGTCACCTGAGGAAAACGCATATGCAGCAGAAAAGTGGTAAGCTTTTTTTTATAACTATTAACCTAGTTACCGATAAATTTAGAGAATATGATCTGGATGAACGGGTCATAAATCAACAAAAGCTTGGAGATGTAAGCTAGCTGCGCTCCAACAAAGCCCTCGAGGAGATAACTCCCGGATACAATCCAGGATACTAAAGGTGGCGGATGTAAGCTGAGGCTGAGATGTATGCGCTTGGAGACTCTTACGGCTGCAGCACTTGGTGGATATCTAACACCGAAGGCTTTATTATTATGTATATATGAACTCCATACCATGTTGCAGATATCTAACACCGAAGGCTTTATTAAGGATATCTAGCCGCAGTCCCTACTTCAAAATTCAAATGGATTAAGGATTTGAGTTCATTTGATACAAAATTCATGATCACCCCTGGAAATAATGGAAGGTTGTATGTGACAATTCCAGTCAGAGCTTTTTTGGTGCTAGCACTGGCAATGTCTTTATGGCAACGAAGTATTGGGTCATTAAACTCTTTCGATTATTGTGAACCGGTCGTAGATTCAAATAATGGTAATAAGTTGAGTCTTCAGTTCCTTTGTATTGACAAAAATTATGCGCCCCCCCCCCCCCCCCCCCAACCCAATCTGATATGTATGTTCTTTAATATTTTATGATCAGGGTGGATTCGTTCTCAGCTAACGGAAATTCTCAAAAGCGCCTTTGGTTCAAGTTAGCCATCTTCTTGATTGTTCAGGCACTGGAGTTTATATATCTCAGACCAAGGTACGTTGAGGGGAAGATAAGTCGAACTCTTGGCAACTACACTTACGTGTTAGCACTGAAGACCCGAAATGCATTCTTTAGCTAATTGGTACCAGCAGAGGGGTCTATTTCTTGGTCTAAAAGTTATCATTGTAATTCCAAACACTTGTAATCTTGGTTTAAAAAAGCGCAAGGCGCACCAAGGCGCAAAGGTGTCCCTAGTGCCTGAGGCGCGAGGCGCAAGAAAAAAGCGCGCCTTTCGTAGGCGAGGCGCACTTCATGCCAACAAAATTTGTAAATAGATTTTAAGTCATATTTGTACTTAAAACAAAGTATTAATGTATTTAAAATGCATATGAAACCTAAATAAGCAAATATCATAGATAGAGATGAAGAAAAAGCAACAAAAGGTGAATGATTGACGCAGCCCAAGTGAATGATTGACGCAAAACAGAAGAGCAAAGCCGATCGATCGATTTCTGACTTCCGACGCACGTAGTCTCGACTCGACGCACGCAAAGCCGATCAGATTAGGTTTTTTTTTTAATTTCTAACGCCTCAGGCCCACTGCGCCTCAGGCCCAAAGCGACCAGGCGGCCCAAAAAGCGCAACAGGCGCTCGCCTGTGGGAATTAATCGCGCCTCAGCCGACCGAAGCGACAACGCCAGCGCCTCGCGCCTCACTGCGCCTAGGCGCGCCTCAGGCGCGCTTTTTTAAACTAAGCTTGTAATAGCACCTCCCACCTACTTTTGTTCTTAATTTGGAGAAGAATGGAAGGAAGTGCTGCCCCTCTGTTACATACTCAAGAATTGTCATATTAGGAAGTTGAATGTATTTTGATAAAGTCTGAACAAGTCTGTATTAGTAGGGAAAAGCAGAACTAAAGAAGTTAACAAATGAATGAAAATAAGCATTTCCTATCTCCTCTCGTTCTTCTTCGTCTCCTAACCCTAATTTAATCTCATCTTCTACTCTTTTCTCTTCTTCAGTTTCCAGTTCTCTGATGCAGATTTAGGTCCGCATCACCCTCCTCACCACTATACATGCTTTAAGTGACTGAAAATTTTAGAACTGAAAAAGTAATCATATTATTGTACTTCGATTCAATCGGGTAATTTTAAAAACTTGATTCGGCTGGTGTGGTGTGGTGGATTCTTATTTTATGAGTTTTCCATTTTGGACAAAGGCAGATTTAACTATTGCCATTGTTTTGCTGTAACCTTGTAGTCGGACTCGGATACCACATATACTTTTGTAAAACTCTCCTTCCTTGAAAACTTTGACAATTTAATAAGCATTCGACCAAGTTAGACCTTACACTCGGTTACAATTTTATTGGCTGTAGTATGTAAATACTCCTTTTTGTAAAGATATATGACGGGTTAAAGATTGGGGTGGGCAGGGGCGAAGCCAGGAATTCAAAGTTACCAGGGCTGGTCGTAAAAAAAAATTTTGAGGTTTGGAACATAGTGGGAGGTTTATCTTCACCCCTTTTTTATTACGCCAGCCAAATCATATTACAAATACAACTAGCTAAATTTTATCCTTCGAGGTCCACTCATTTCAAATTCAGCAATTAACCAACAAAAAAAACTTCTCCTAAGAATTACCCAAAAAAAATTCCAAAGAGCCAAGGACTTGACAAATATAACATTATTGACAAGAAAGAAAACATTGACATGAAAAAGAAAGAAATGTCAACTACGGTGAGCAAACAATTAAAAAGGCACACGGGTGCATGAAAACTGAAATATGCAGAATGAATTACCTTAGTTTGATCGGACAATGGCATCTGATATAGGCTTCACAGTGATCCAATTTTCATCTTTCAGAATCTGGAGGGCTTCCACACCATCTTGGGTCAGAAGAGTAATGGCTCCAAAATCAGAATGAGCTTATAATCCAAGAGTTAACTCCGGCTGCAGACAAGGTGGATAATAACTGATGGTGATATTCTGATAAATCTCACCAACAGCATCTTCAGCCTTAAAGGCCCCAATCCTAAACTCTCGGAAACCCAAGCTAACAACTTCTGAACAAGAAGTTTCATTTGATCAGCATACTCAGCCACAACCTCCCTAACATCAATTCAAAGTTTCAAAAACAGTCAGTGCCAAAATTCAATTGATACAAATACAAGCAATCAACACAATTTTAATGGCAATAGTCTCTCCAATTCAAAACAGCATCATCAGCCGCACCGACCAGCATCCGAGTTCCTTACCCTTCCGTTGCCGCCGCGGTGGTGTCGCAAGCGTATTTAAGCTTCTCCTCGATCAGAAAATCGTTGAAGAACGTCAACCCTACCTGCCTCATCTCGTTCAGCAATCGAATATGAACTCCATGGTTGATGACTTGGAAAACGCGTCCGATTTCGCTCCTTATTTCATCCCGTCGATCAGAATCGGAGAGTGTTGAAGATTAACTTTGGTGGGCTGGGGCTGCACATCCAGTTCACCACCCGGGACAACGCTGGGCCAAGTTAACCAGACCCAACATGGCATTAATTGTGGGAAATCCTTGCAGGTTGTTGGTGGTGGGAATTGAACCCTTGCCACCCTTTAACATGTGCATGTAAGCAACATGTTAACCATATGAGCTGCAGCTCACATGGTTAACATGTTGCTTACATGCACATGTTAAAGGGTGGCAAGGGTTCAATTCCCACCACCAACAACCTGCAAGGATTTCCCACAATTAATGCCATGTTGGGTTTGGGCCTTAGTTGCCCCCACATGTGCAGTTGGGCCCTTGTTCATGGTTGGGGTGCATATGCCTGCAGGCAGCCCAATATGTTGGGGCGCGTCTGGTTAACTTGGCCCAGCGTTGTCCCGGGTGGTGAACTGGATGTCCAGCCCCAGCCCACCAAAGTTAATCTTCAACATAAAGTGCACTTTATGTTGAAGGTTGACTTTAAGTGGGGCTGGGACTGGACATCCAGACCACCCACCCGGGCAACGCCTGGGCCAAGTTAGCCAGACGCGCCCCAACATAGCCAACCAAGGGCAGCCTGCAGGCATACACTCCAACCCTCGCTCAAGGCCCAAGAGTCCTTATGGAACATGTTAAAGGGTGGCTTGGGTTCGAATCCCTCCACCAACAACCCACTCAAGGGTTTCCCAATTATTCATGGGCCATGTGTTTGGATGTCCAAGCCCACACATGTGCTCTTGGGCCTTGAGCGAGGGTTGGAGTGTATGCCTGCAGGCTGCCCTTGGTTGGCTATGTTGGGGCGCGTCTGGCTAACTTGGCCCAGGCGTTGCCCGGGTGGGTGGTCTGGATGTCCAGTCCCAGCCCCACTTAAAGTCAACCTTCAACAGAGAGTACAGAGACGCTAGATCGCCCGTCTTACGTTTTGGTTTGTGAATTGCGGAGATACTATTGCAATTGGAAAGGTAGGTTTTTTACAAAAAAAAATAATAATAATAAGTGGGCTGAAATCTAGTCGGGCTGCAGCCCGATAAAGTTTGTAGGTGGCTTCGCCGCTGGGGGTGGGCGCGGTGTGGTTCGGTGAATAAATAGTAGAGGTGGCAAAATGGACGGATGGATGGATTCATAGATGGATTAAACAGTTCGCGGATTAAATGGATTTAATCCGTTAAGATCCATTAGTGTTAATGGATTAAACGGATGGATCACTAACGGATGACGGATTAGCGGATGAATCTATTTGATCCGTTTCATCCATTTTAATCCATTTAGTGCATTTACTCATTTAACCAATTTATTTTAAATGTGTATCAAAACTTTTTATGAATGGTATGATGAATCCATTTGATCCATTTAATCATTTTGATCTGTTTCATCCATTTTAATGCATTTACTCATTTAATCCATTTATTTTAAATGTGTATCAAAACTTTTTATGAATGGTATGATGAATCCATTTGGTCCGTTTCATCATTTAATTATTTTAATCCATTTAGTGCATTTGCGACGAGGACTTTTATCCAATTACAGTCAAGCAGCATATTTACGAAAAAATATCAGATATGGAGGCCGAACGACGTCATTCAAGTGTTTAAGTTTTGAACATAAGCAAACGAGTAGCAAGTTTACCCAACAAAACGCAGCATCGATGAAAAATTGGATGGTGAAGAAAGTGCCACGCATACCAAATCCAATATTTTTTTGGGTTAAAATACCAAATCCAATATATGAATACACCAGAAATTGAAAGCTTCACTTGTTCGTCCCTCCGGCGAACATTGTTGCAAAATCCAATTTTATTGTCAGCGAGAAAAATTGAAAAAGAGCAAAGCTTAATGGATTAATGGTTGGTTAATGGATTAATGGATTAAACCATTCAATCCTTTAAGTAAATGGATGGATAACGAATGAATTTTCATGGATGGTTACCGAACGAATAATGAATTAATTTTGCCACCTCTAGTCGGGCGTCAACAGTAAGACGCCTAAGGTTAGTCGACTTGTAGGGATAGGTCAGACGAAGGGAGCTTTAATTACAGTGTACTTTCAACTATGCTTTATAACGTGAACCAACTTTTATTTATAACGGCATTTCACAAAATAATTACAAGAATTTTTTTTATTGAATAATTACAAGAAATTATGTTTTAGAAGAAACTGTGAAATTGTGAATTCAGTTTGTTCGTCAATAGGGGTGATGGTCGGCTGCAGGGACGGACCCAGGAATTGTGACAGGGGATTACAAACAAATATAACTTGTACCACTATACAAACTTCTTAAAAAAATTATTAATGTTTTTCTTGGTGAAGAACTATAAAATGAAACTGACGAACTATGTCGTTTTTTTTTTCATTTTTCGGTTCGTCTTTTTTATTTTTCGGCTAAAAAATTGACGAACTATAAAATAATTTTGACGAACTATAAAATAAACTAACAAACTATAAAATGATTTCGACGAATTTTGTATTTTATACCAAAAATTAACTGTGTATCTGATCCTGACCCCTATATTTAAATATAACTTGATGATTAAACTATCTAATTATTTTAATTTAAGTATTAAATTAATTAATTTTGAACATACTAAATTTATTAATGTATATGCTAAGAATATTTTGGAAAAAGTTGGGAGTGACAAGTTTCACCCCATGGCCAAGTAGTTCCGTTCCTCGGTTGGTTAAATAGTTCACTATAGTATGATTGAATCCTTACGTTCTGAATTCGAATCTTGTGCCACCAATTTTCACGGATATATTTGTACTAATGATTTCAAGATTTGAGCGAAATGCAATATATATGAACTAGATGATTGAATCGTTGTACCGTTCATCAAAAAAAATTCAGCTTGTTCCACCAAAATACAGCCCATGTTCTCATGCACTGCAAGTGCACAAAATGGACCTGTTCACTGGCTGGTATATTTGTATTTCTATTAAATTGACACTGTCAAATGTCAACACGGACATGGTCCACTTGGCTGCAAACGCGGATCACTTTCCGTGTGAGATGACCTACATCAGCTTGCTGACTTGATCAATCTGACAGCACTGAGTTGCTGATTCCGGGGTTTCATGTTGCATTTTGTCCTTGAAAAGGTATAGCTACGAAGAACTCCAAACTTCAACTGATAACTTCAGTCCCAGTTTCTTAAAAGGAGGATCTGTGTATACCAGGGACAGATCAACAGTGGTCTAGCAGCAGCAATCAAGAGAATGGACATAGATGTTTCTAAAGGAGATAAAACATTCTAAACCACATCAATCATTTCAACCCAATCCATCTCTTGGGATTCTGTTTCAACAAAGGACGTTGGTACCTGGTTTATGAATATGCTACGAACGGCCCCTTGAGCGACTGGATTTACAGTAACAATGTCGGCCAAAAGTTTTTGAGCCGGGTGCAGAGAATCCAATTAGCAATGGATGTCGCAACAGGGTTGAGCTATTTGCAAAGCTATATAACTCCATCTTATGTGCATCAAGATATAAATTGCAGCAATACGCTACTCGATAGTAATTTCAGAGGTAAAATCACCAATTTTGATCTGGCAAGATCTACAAGGGCAGGAAGGACATCTTTTGTTGACCAAACACATCGCTGGGACCAGAGGATACATGGCGCCTGAGTATATGGAGCATGGACTGATTTCCACGAAGCTTGATGTTTATGCTTTCGGCATTTTCATGCTGGAATGCATCACTGGAAAGGAAATCGCCGAGTTCCATATAGAAGAAACCACTTATCTGAAATGATAAGCCATGATGAATAAAGAAAGTGAAGCTCAGAACTTGAATGACTTCCTTGACCAGGCTTTAAAGAGAATTATCCATATAAACATGCCCTCTTCACGAAATATGCATAAAGAAAGATCCGGCGCAGCCAGCCCAGAAATGAATGAAGTATTAAGGATATTGAACGCTTCAATTCCTCGAGAGATTTCAAGTGAATGATGTCACAACATAAGATACATGAGCTCCAGTATGAAGACAAAACTTCAATAGACATTGCAAGTGTCTTCTCAAACACCACTGCCTAAATACCATCAGCTTTCAGTTTGAGTGCAACAATATTAGCGTGCCTCATCCTATTACAATTCTCCTTGTGGTGTGATTTGTAGTACATAAGGATGTAACAATGTGCTTCAGAAATGTTTATTTGAGACCTGCGTGCAGATCGAAGTCTTATGATCCATATCATTTTATAAAATCAATCTCAAAAACTTAGAAAAAGCATTTTAGCTTCTAAAACAGATTTTGGTACCTCGGGACTTGTAACTGCCATTTCTTTATTTGCTTATAGTTTAACAGTCTGCCGAACTATCTTTTGGCATGCAGCAACTGGAGTAGATGGAGTGAACTTTTGACAAGTCCTCGGAGCTCACTGTCCATATATGACCACCCAAAGCGCGAGGAAGAGCATCATTGATTTCTTCGCAGCATTCCTCCACAGCAGCTGCCTCTCTTCGCATGCCTTCCTTCCAAAGACTCTTGATGAGCAACTTTTTAGTGTCAACGTCAGGTAACATACCTGAGCTTCTCATGTCCTCAAAGGATCTCCATGCTAGAGCAGCCCGCTCAGACTTGCAATACGCAGTCACCAAGACCTTAAACATGAAAGCATCTGGTTCAAGTCCACTCTGGCGGACCATACTAAACAGTCTTTGCACTGTTCGCAGATCCTCTTCATGCGCAAAATAGTGCATCAAACCAGAATAAGTCTGAATGTCAGGATTGATACCGCATAATATCATCTCCTCGAGAATGTTTATCGAGTCTGGACCCCTCCCACATTTGGTTAATGTGCGCAGAAGTGATGCATACAGAATCATCATGTTGAATTCTGAGATGGGGCTGCACAGAGTTCTAATGTCACGAAAGACTCTCAGGGCAGCATCAGGGTTTTTTGAGAGTCCATAAAACTCAATAATCAACTTGATAGTGCTGCAAGGCAATTTAATGCCCTCACTTTTTGATTTCGACAAGAGCTCCTCCACCAATTCAACATAACCATGACGAGCTAATATGGTGACCATTCTTTGAACTGTGTATATGTCGTGGATGAATTCTGGCTGATCAGCCACCCAACAAAAGAAACTCCATGCTGTTTCTGCCGATTTGAAATTCCTCAACATTTTGCAAACTAGGCGAGTTGTCCAAATGAATTTAGCTTTTTCTAATGCTGTTACCTCTGTAAGCCCCCAGCGACGCAATGCACCTGCTAAAGCTTGTGGGTCTAACCAAGGCTTCAACTTTACTTGGCATTCGTTACGTCCATCACTTACATGTTTTTTACATACATCCTCTACCTCTGTTTCAACCTCGTTTTCATCCTCATCACTACCATCTACGCTGCAATCGACATTTTTTATTCGGTCATCAGGTATCATTTCTTTTATCAAATAATCAATTTCTGCAAAGCCTGCATCTTGCATCCGTTTTAAAGTCGACAATATATCACGGCCAGGCAACAACCCATCTGTCCGCATTTCAGCCAATATATCTGTAACAGTATTGAAGCGCTCAGCATTGACAAACCCGTCCACCAAAATCGAATACTGTCTCAAGGTGCGCTTGACTCTCATCGATGGCAAAATGCCAAAAACCTCCATGGCCTCATCCAACTTCCCACGCCTCACCAAATGATTAATCACTATGGTATACGTTCTACAATTTGGCACTGCTCCATCATCAACCATCTTCCGAAAAGTCCCCACAGCCTCTAAATCCATGCATCTTTCCACATACAAATCCATCACTATATTATAACTCTCTGTACAAATATGATCACTGGAAGCTCTAAAAGCATCCCAAACTCGAAGCACCGACTCAAGATCATCCGCTGCGGCCAGCCACTGCATTTGATTCATGTAGCTTATTTTTACATCCTGAAACTTCCCCTCATCAATATCATTAATCAAGCTCTTGAGCTCATCCACACGTCTACCCTTGGCAAGAACCTTCGCCAATGCACAAAGAGTATTCTGCGTGTGCACAAAATGCGAAACTTGCTGTAACACTTCCACCAAAGACAGAGCGGAATCCGTAGACGGGGCGGAGCGGATGGCATTGGCAACAACAAAAGAATCTAAATTGGGAGTGTTTACAATTGATAAAAGCGGAGTAGGAGAGTCAGACCTCAGATTGAGCCGGATTGAATCAATGAGTCTGGCGCGGTAGAGGTAGTGTGAAACTTCATCAGGGAAGGGGCTGCGAGTGGAATGACGAGATTTCTTAACAAACCCGTTTGCAGAATTTGTATAGAGAGATCGAATAAGCTGTCGGAAGTACATAGCTCACACAATCATTTCATCAAACAGCTGGTGTGCGTGCGCATGAGTCCATGTAGACCAAATAAGCGACCTGTTTCTGGTTCTTGAATTCAATCCACTGCTAACCCAATTTGTCGAACGCTATTTTGAAGACGAAAGTTGTAATCTTTTTCGAAGTTATTAGCCCTAATCCTAAGCTCACTCCGAGAGACCAAGCACAATGAGGCGATTGTATAGTATCACTTGAATTTCAACAAAATTTACCCTCAAAATACGTCTTCAAATTTATATTAACGAGTAAGGAAAAGGATGAATTGCTAACAACTTTTTTAACGAGCAAGGAAAAGGATAGATGCAAACAAATTTCTTATTTTCCATACAAACAAAACACGGTGACGGATGTGGTTAAATTCCGTGCATTTAATTTTTGGCAATAAATTATAGGTCATTTTCGATAAATTTTGTATTTTACAAAATTCAGATTTACACCTGATCTTACCTAACGGAAAAATTTGGGTTAACATAAAAGTTAAGTTATCATATATTGGAATCATAGTTTTTTTTTTGACAGAAATATTGGAATCTTAGTTGAAGGTTGATGCTTGTGCCATACTTTCAAATTGTGAAACAGTCGAAGCTGATTCCAGGTACAAAATGGTCTCACAATGTAACAAGTAAAATGATTGAGCTGGAACATAATCAGATACATATAATAGCTTGGCTACTGACAAGGCGACAATGATTTGAGTGCCCAGCCGAGCTAGTACTTCCTACGGATTACAAGTTAATACTCATTTATTCGTTCCAGTCATATTGGGAATGTGGGAACTATGCTGGCTGACATGAAAAAATGATTGTCGGCTGATAATGCTTGCGGAAGAGCATTATAGATCATTACAACTGACTGAGATGGTGCTCGAACAGGGATGCCATTTCAATCTGCAATTCGAAAGAAGCCAACAGGATTAACCATTGAATTATCTTTTAAAAAAACTGAACAGATCGTCTACATGTATTCCTGATCATAAAATCACAGGCGGAATGTTAGTATGTCCCACAAAAAGTATATTAGAAAAAAAAAGGCATTATAATTTATAATAAATACTAGTTCCTCAAAATATGGCGAGAAATAAATTGTAAAGCATTTCACCAACTTACAGCTGTTAGAGCAGCCTCTGATCCTTTATTTCCTGCCTTACCACCAGCTCGGTTTACAGCCTAACAAAAGTATAGTTTGGAAATGAAGTCAAGCCAGCAGGCATGTTAAAAACATACAGATGTTTCACAACTCACATAACATATTAAACCATTGCCACAAGGAGATAGGCATCAAACAGTATCCTTGTTGTGAAAACACAATGTATTGTTCGCTTTAAATAGTTTTATAATGATGGAACTAAAACACTATCCATTACATTCATGATAAATTAATAAATGAATTTAAAATTCCATAGTGACAGCACATATTGAGTTCATTTATGGTTCGAATTGAGTGCGTATAAGATCAATATTTCTACCTTCATCAAGATATGATTATACCATTTTAAAAACTGCAGATGACATCCTGTTCCTGTCACATCGTTTTAAGGTTGCTAAAGTTCATTGAGAGGACTTTTTTTCTTCCAGATTTTCAAGTAGGTCAATCATTTCAAAGGTGAGGGCATAACATGCATGTGTCCAAACTCAACATGACATTGTAAGAAGTTTTCAGAGAGTAGCTTGGTTTCCATTTGTTCGAGCAAACAATCAAACACACGAATATGGAGTAATGTACATAGTTCAAATAGTTACCTGATCCATGTCATCGCATGTCAGAACCCCAAACACACATGGAACTCCTAGAACGTCAACAAGAATTTTGAAATCAGGTTAATGACAATAATAGTGCACCTTGTATATCAGAGCAAGAATAGGACTGTCTGAAAGGTGCAGCATGTGTATAATAACAGTGATAATTGGTTCTTAATGAAATATGCTGTGACTAATGAATGCATCAATCATGTCCATCAATAGCCAAGCCAATCAGGAATGCAGAGAGCCTTTGATTATCACATAATAACTGATATCCAAACTCAACGTGTGTCTCTCACCGCATAAAAATACAAAAATACGACCATCTGTCAGGTGACCAGTAATCAATGTTCATTACTTCCTACACAAAAACAACACATATATTTCACCCTAAAAGTTACACACATTCATGCTCAAACAGGCAGCACATTCAAAGCCTAAATCATCACTTATAAGTTATAAGACTGCTAAAAGTTTGAAACTTGCAGTCCAGAGACTGGAGTGCTGAAGACTGATTCTTGTCCAAAAAATATGCGACTCAATTAACACATACTAACAAACAAAGCATATGTGGAAATGAATTTGAGTGCAAATATATGATTCAAGTAACGCATACTTATAAACAAAGCAGATGTGGAAATGAATTCGATTGGGAATAATGAACCTGAATTTAAGCCAGCTGAGAGAACTCCTGATGCAGCTGAGTTTACAACGGCATCATAATGTGAAGTATCACCTCTTATCTATTACACAATAAAACTTGCACATCAGAAAGATCTCAGCCATGTATATATGAGGAACAATAAAAAAATAGTATGCAATTCCGTTTCTACAGTTCTGTTTCTAAATTGTTAGTGCTGAAACGGAAACGAAAGAAAGAAAAAGTAGAATGACGAAGTGTAACGATGTTGCAAGTTTAAAATATATCCTATGGTGTGATTCTTAGTCGAAATATTGGTAGTCTGAGCTTACCACAGCTCCAATACACAGTACAGCTTGATATTTTCCTGACTTCCCAAGCTTCTCCGCAACAATACCAATTTCGAAACTCCCAGGAACCCAAACCACCTGAATGGAAGTGAAAGAACATTAAAGTAAATTATTAGGGAAAGAAAGAAAAAGATATTGCACTTGGAGGCTGACTTCTACTTCAGACACTTCTCAGCCTGTTCCAAATTCTAAGGCCCCCCTCAATAAATTTATTGATGAATCTTCCAAAGCTACACGCCACTAACAGAGCCATTTCATTGGCACAGCCACCAACTTCATAGTATCTTGCCTTATCACAATTAAAAGTTGACCCACAGACTTTACAGGAGTAGAGGAGGCATACATCAATGTCCTCTTCGTTGACTGCATACTTCTTGAAAGTGTCTAACGCTCCCTCTAATAATCGCCTTGTTACAAATTCATTAAAGCGTGCCACTACCTTCATAAGAAAAAGAAACAATTACACTAAGAATAAGAAAATGAATGCATCAGAGAGTCAAATCTAACCACATCCTAGAAGGAAACGTAAGAGATATGATGATAGGAGATGCTTATTGCGAATTTAATGCATGCCTAAAGAAATGGTGAGTTTTGAGTTCCAATTCTAATTTGTTTAATCGTTGATTAATTCACATCAGAGGAGGAAAATGAACTTTTTAAATGATGTGGAGTGTTGACTGTTGAGAATATACTAAAACATGCACGGCGGTGTACACAGATTACAGAGCATTTGAAAATAAGTGCGCAAAAACAATTAAATGAGACTAAAAGCTTTATATAAACATCAGCATCAGCATTGTTGATCCAATTAACACTTGATAACTATAGAAAAATGGTAACAGCAATATTATGTCTAACCTATATCTTAGTCTTACCACAGCAAACCGAAGATTTTGAGTTCTGAGCACAGACCCCTCTAAATGTCGTACAGCTCTAATCTGGGTAAACAAAGACCGATTGCTTGTTTTTGTAGCAACACTATTACATAATCCTGAAAGTTAAAAAGAGAGGGCCTCCTTTCTTATCCAAAGAATAAAAAAACATAGAAAAATACGCAGAGCGAAAACATAAAAAATGTAAAGTTGAACCTTTCAGCTGATTAGGAACAGACAGAGCTGTTAGTTGTGTCTTGTGTCTAGCACCGGCAAGAAGTTTGAATTTTGGATGTGTCAGTGATACCGAATTCGCAGATGCACACTGCATAGCCGCAAAATGAGACATCGCTGTTTCAATAAATTCTGCTGATCAACCAATTCCAGTCAGTTGGCGAATCCACATACTTATATTAAAGTCTAAAGACAGTAAAACTTGAAAATCTAACATAAACAACCGATTTCGCAGCCGCAATCAGCAAAATGTCGATCCGGCTACTTAATACCGGGCAAATTTCAGACTACAAATTCACAGATAATTTGATGAAATCTGAGACATAAGTTTTAACCTTTGAAATTGGCACTGTGGTGGAGCTGAAGTCGATCGAGACAAGCGCCGTCAGTCGAAGATGCTGTGTTGGGGTTCAATCCGAACAGTCGTCAGACAAGCTAGCAAGGTGGAGTAAAGCTTGGTCAATTTCGATTTATCCAGACCAAATTAGACATCAGCTAGACAAAGAGTAAATTCAGGTCATATATATTCAAGTGATTGAAGTCAATGCTTCTTCTAGCAGCAATAACAACACAACCTGCTGCTACAAATCTCTAAGCGAAACAGAGGCCAGATCCAGATCAATTACATCACCCTTTGTTCCAGTCATACAATTACAAAGCCTACCATCAACAATCAATCATACAAACCACCAGAATTCAGCAAAGACAAAATCGTCACTAAGCAATTATCACACACATCGATCTCGGAAACGGAAAATGGAGATGTTAGCTAAGGGAGAAGTGAAGATGGAAGATGACCTGAGGATTGACGACGGCGAAGAGGTGTGTGGTCGGTCTCGTGACGACAGTATATGCGAGATTTGGCGAAGAGGCCAAAATAGGGTTTTTATATGGTCTGGTCTGGCTTGGTCTCTCTGCCTGGTGAGTTGTGAAATGCAAATGAAAATGAAAATGAAAATGAAATGAAAATGAGACTGAGAATCATTTCTTTTTTTCTTTTCCTTTATTTTGTTTTTGATGCAATTGGGAATCATTTCACCGACGAGAAAAGCGGATAATTTCCCAAATTTGAGTTCCAACTTTATATAATTTGCAGATTGATTTTTCAATTTACACTAATTTTTTAATGTTAAGACGCTCCTGTCAACAGTGATTTAAGCTCGTGGCGTTTTTGCGCCAAAATAGGCAGTCATGTGCCAAAATATTATCAAACAAGCGTAAGGCGCTGTTGATGATAGCGTCTTACCTTAAAACGCTGTTGGTAGGAGCGTTCTAATAGAACGATGAAGAGAAAAACTAGGGCTCGAAACTTAAGCCGCTGTTAAGGACGGCGTTTTAATACAAAAATAGATTTAAACGAACCACATCAGCTGCTGACTCACATATTTTGGTGCAAAACGCCACGAGGCTTAAGCCGATGTTGACAGGAGCGTTTTAATGTTAAAATGTCGTTGCTAACGACGTCTTAGAAAACTAGTGTAAATTGGAAAACCAATCTATAGATTGTTTAAAAATAGAACTCAAATTTGGTTTTCCATAGATTGTGTAAAAATAGAACTCAAATTCCAAATTTGAGTAAATTAGAAAAAAATTCGACAAAAGTTGGATAGGCTGACCTGGATGGCAGCCTTTCTCTCACCTCACCCATGTTCATACTTCATTCCACCCTTTTCATACCAAACCCGATCCGCTTTCTTATTATATTGTCAAATTAATTTATTTAATGTAATCAAATTAGCATATCTTTGTTGTCTGTCCATTGATTTTTACTTTTTATGAAAAAATAAAAATAATGGATATTGTTGTTTGAAGTCTGGATATTGTTATTTTAAGTGTGGAGAGGAGCGATCAAATAAGAATCCCTTATTTTTTCGAGAACTTTAGACCATAATCTTCATCTTCCAAAATGCATCATTAAGTCATGTTGGTGGTAATACGTGTCTCATGTGCAGTTTTCAAGATGCATTTAATGCAAAGTCCACGCCACCTTTTTTGACTTTGCCTTTTGGACATGTGTCACATGCAGATTCAAAGATGCATCATGATCCAATGGTGAGATTTAGGGTCTCAAGTTCTCGAATTTTTAAGGATTCTTAATCGAGTGCTCCCCGTAGTGTGATATTGTTGTTTAAGCCTAGATATTGTTGTTTTAAGTCTGGATATTGCTGTTTAAGTCTGGATATTGTTGTTTAAGTCTGGATAAGTCTGATTATTAAGTCTGATCATTGCAAGTTAAGTTTGATCATTGCAAGTTAAGTCTGGATATTGCTATTTAAGTCTGGATACCGCTGTTTTAAGTCTGATTATTAAATCTGATCATTCCAATTAAGTCTGATTATTATGTCTGATCATTCCAAGTTAAGTCTGATCATTAGTCTAAGTCTCATTCTAAGGTTTGTCTAAGTTAGCTCTCCCTTCTCTCTAGTTTTTCAAAACACTAGTTTTTCAACCGCTCTCCCCGGTGAACTCTATTACCCCGACGGACGCTGTCATCCACCCTCCCATGGCGTTAGATGGCCACCTCCCAGAACTTGGTGGTGCTCATGGCAGTGCCCTAGCTGCTCCACCACCCCCTGGTGGTGCTTGGATGGCCGGCGGTCGCTCTTTTTCTTCAGTTATCAAGGGCACCCCCGCATACTCTGTCATCCCCATTGCCACCATCTCAGCTAACCGCTTCCTGCCGATCAAACTAGCCGTCGGGCAGTACGGATCGAAAGAAGGCAAACCGGTTATATCCTTTACCGCTGCCGAACTACAGGCAGGGGTAGACAACCTCAAACATTGCTTGGTGGCTAAGTTCTCCAATGGCCGCCTGACAGCACTGCCTTGTCGCTAGGCAATGTGTACAAAATTAATTTATAAGTCCGCTACTCGTGACTTTACTATTGTGTAGTAAAGCGGTAAGTAGGGGTCGAACCCAATGGAATTAGTGGATAGTTGTTCTTTCGAAAAATGGAAAATTAAATAAGACAGTTGGGGGTTGGTTGTGATGTTAGTACTGAAAGTAATGTGGGTTGGTTGTGATTTTAGTACTGAAAAGTAAATGACTGAAAGTAAAGAAAGTAAATACAGGACTGAAAGTAAATACTGAAAAGTAAAGTGCTGGAACAGTCCAATTCAATATCGACTAATCAACATACTTTTGGTATGGACTGATATTGAAAGGGTCTGTATTAAGCGACAGAAAGTAAATTAGTGAAAGTAAATTGCTGGAACAGTCGAATTCAATATCGACTAATCAACATACTTTTGGTATGGACTGATATTGAAAGGGTCTGTAATAAGCGACAGAAAGTAAATTACTGAAAAGTAAATTGCTGGAAAGTAAATGTGTGGAAATTAAAGTACTGAAAGTAAATGACTGAAAATAAGCAGTTGATAATGAGACTGAAAGTAAAGTGACAGGTGATGTTTTAATCAAAGGAAAGATTCGGTTTTAGGGGTCTTGTATCATAGTCCGTTATCATTGACCTCTAATGATTATACTAAGTATTCAAAGATGTATCAAGGCTATTTCTAGCACTTGACTTGCCACACCGTCTAGTCCTTTTCAAGACATAGAACTCTTGTTCTAGTTGGGCTAATTCCTCCTTTCGAAGTATCTTAGCTTATGTGCATCCATTTGATCAATCATTTCCGATCAACCAAATGGTGTTTAAAAGAGGTTGAACTCCACAGATAAGCTGTGCTCTTTCGAGCCTCCACTTATCTACGGAAGTTCACGAACCCATGGAAGAGCTTTGCTCTTTCGAGCCTCCACTCAACCAATAGCGTTCTGACCTAATATATGGCACATAGAACAAGTTGAACACAAAGATTTTTGAACCGCCTGTAGAACACAAAGGTTTTAGACCCTTCTCTTATTAACTATGTACAAAGGCGGTTCTCACCCCACACTTTTGAACGAAGGCGTGCCTCACAGCACGACTTGGTTCAAAAGTCAATTGTAAGCAAATATATACAGGAAAGGTGAGAATGACTTAAGGCAAAAACTAAATGACATAAAATAAAATGACTGAAAGTAAAATAAATGTCGGGTTACCTCCCAACCAGTGCCTTTGTTTAACGTCGTTAGTTCGATGATACCTCACTCCTGGATCATAAGTTTGGATCCCATGGGTGTGTGAGGTCGAACTTCCCCACGACTGCTCTTTTACTCCGCCCAAAGAACTTGTGGAGTGATGGGCTCGGTTTGGTTCCCCATAGGTTTGGCAGGTTCATCTTTACATAGCTCCGAGAAGGTGAGGCTCCCTTGACCATAGCTGCTGGTCCATCGAGTCGAGCTCTCTTGCTTCTCCTTCCGGGTTTCCATTCTTTTAGCCCATGTCTTGGCCTTTTCTTCTTGTTTGAGTGGTCGGCACCTTTGCAAGTGTGGAAGTTCTGAATTCTTCCTAGCGACCTCAAACATGCGCCCATGCTAACCCTCTTCTTTGTGGCTGAGATGATTGGCCATCCTTAGTCCTTACACTCTTCAGACGGCTCTTCTTGGCTTGTGACGAGTGGGAGCTCCTTTGTTGGCTGTTTTGGCTCATGCTTTTCCTCCAACTCGCCTAGCACTGCATTATCATTGATCACATCATCTCTGGTGGCCGTGATTTGCATAGAACATGAAGGGTTGGGCAGTGGCTTCTTGGCCATAAGGACCGGGTCTTTCTCGACCAGCCCGTCTGCGAGGACCTGGTCTTGGTTGATTTCTTCGACCGCTTCGGTAGTGAGAGTAGGGTATGTCTCGGGCAGTTCGCCAGTGGTGTCCCGTGTTTCCTCCTCTACCGGCTCGGTAGTGAGTTCCCATGAAGGCTTTTCCTCGTCCCACACTGTATCAGTTTCTGGCTCTAAGTCTTCTGATGGCTCAGGAGTGAGTTCCCATGAAGGCTTTTCCTCGTCCCACACTGTATCGGTTTCTGGCTCTAAGTCTTCTGATGGCTCAGGAGTGAGGACTGTGTTAGACTTGGCTGGTTCGACAATGAGGTCCGGGACCGACGTGATTTCCTCGGGTAGATTGGTAATGTGGACCGGGCCTGAATTGGGTAGTTTTTCTTCTAACTCCCAGGGGTAATCTGAGTGGAGCTCTTCTTCAGGCAACCATGGGTCCTCATCCTCGTCATTTATATGGTCTCCGGGGGCAATCACACTGAGGTTCGGGTCTGATTTGGGCAACTCGGCAGTGAGGGTCGATTCTGATTTGGGCAGCTCATCAATGAGGACCGGGACTTCCTCGGGTGCTTCTTCCTCGGGCTCGTTCTGCACTGAGTCCACTTTCACCGTCGGTGCCTTATTTTCAGTTTGGTGCATTGGCCCTCGTTTTAAGCTTTCGGCCAAATCATCAATGAGGTCCCAGGTTTGAGACATGGTGAGATTCATCACCAAACCTCCCGCTGCATCATTAAGCATAGACCGCTCAAGTGGCTTCATTCCATGAAGAAACCTTTGGAGAAGAACAAAGTTCGTGAATCCATGGTGCGGGTAGCTCGAAACAATGATATCGAAGTACGTATAGTACTCGTCCAAAGTTTCATCCTGGGATTGCTCAAGGTTGGTAATCTTCTCGCGGGTTTCAAGTCGGAGAGATGGCGGGGAGAACTCTTCTAGAAATTTGGCTCGTAGATCCCCATATTCGCCTTCATAAGCTGCACATGAGTAATACCATTCTATTGCCGAGTTAGTTAAAGAAAATTTAAAGCATTTAAGTTTAAACCCCTCTAGCGATTCATTTTTAGGCTTCATGTGGCTGCATATGGAGTGGAACGTTTGTGTATGCCTCAAGGGGTCTTCTCCAATGGTACCTCCAAATTGGGGGAGACGGCTAAGCATTTCAAACATAAGGTTGCTGCCCCCAACTTTCCAAGGTTCTATGTCGTAGTATGAAGACATGGTGAACTAAAAAACAAAAGAAAAACAAATAGAACAACTAGTCCGATTTCATAATTCCCCGGCAACGGCGCCAATTTGACAGCACTGCCTTGTCGCGAGGCAATGTGTACAAAATTAATTTATAAGTCCGCTACTCGTGACTTTACTATTGGGTAGTAAAGCGGTAAGTAGGGGTCGAACCCAAGGGAGTTAGTGGATAGTTGTTCTTTCGAAAATGGAAAATTAAATAAGACAGTTGGGGGTTGGTTGTGATTTTAGTACTGAAAGTAATGTGGGTTGGTTGTGATTTTAGTACTGAAAAGTAAATGACTGAAAGTAAAGAAAGTAAATGCAGGACTGAAAGTAAATACTGAAAAGTAAAGTGCTGGAACAGTCCAATTCAATATCGACTAATCAACATACTTTTGGTATGGACTGATATTAAAAGGGTCTGTAATAAGCGACAGAAAGTAAATTACTGAAAGTAAATTGCTGGAACAGTCGAATTCAATATCGACTAATTAACATACTTTTGGTATGGACTGATATTGAAAGGGTCTGTAATAAGCCACAGAAAGTAAATTACTGAAAAGTAAATTGCTGGAAAGTAAATGTGCGGAAATTAAAGTACTGAAAGTAAATGACTGAAAATAAGCAGTTGATAATGAGACTGAAAGTAAAGTGACAGGTGATGTTTTAATCAAAGGAAAGATTCGGTTTTAGGGGCCTTGTATCATAGTCCGTTTATCATTGACCTCTAATGATCATACTAAGTGTTCAAAGATGTATCAAGGCTATTTCTAGCACTTGACTTGCCACACCATCTAGTCCTTTTAAAGACATATAACTCTTGTTCTAGTTGGGCTAATTCCTCCTTTCAAAGTATCTTAGCTTATGTGCATCCATTTGATCAATCATTTCTGATCAACCAAATGGTGTTTAAAAGAGGTTGAACTCCACAGATAAGATGTGCTCTTTCGAGCCTCCACTTATCCACGGAAGTTCACGAACCCATGGAAGAGCTTTGCTCTCTCGAGCCTCCACTCAACCAATAGCGTTCTGACTTAATATATGGCACATAGAACAAGTTGAACACAAAGAGGCACTAAGAGAAGGGTCTAAAACATTTTATGATACAAGCACACCCTTTCAACCGAATGAAGGGTTTAGCTACGAGTATCCATAGAGGTGGATATCATAGCTAAGTGCTTAGAAAAGTAAAGGTTTTGAAATCAAAGACAAGGAAAGTAAAGGTTTTGATTTTGAAAGACAGGAAAGTAAAGGTTTTTGAAAGTAAAACTCAAGAACAAACTTGGAGCTTTTGATTCAAAGTAAAGTGTTTACAAGGATTGTGGGATGGATTGTAGAGAGATTTCTATCCAAGCAACAAGTGATCAAAGGACCCCAAACTAAGGCTATGAGATTAGAACTTGGAACTAGAACTTGGGACCAAAGACATTTTTTCAAGGAAGAGGAGATGTAGTATTTATAGGCAAGGGGGAGAAGAGGAGGAGAACACATGGCAAAGGGGGAGAGGAGGGCTCAAAAGCCGCCGGCCATGAGGTGGCAACACCCCAAAGCCGCCGCCCATGTGTCACTCTCCCATGGAAGTCGCCGGCCTTAGGTGGAGGAGGAAGTTAGTTGAGTGGGTTGTGATATTTTGTTCTCCAAAAGCCATCGGTTGCCTCCCAACTCCGGTTAGACTTTGGTTGCCCTTGGTTGTTTCTTGGTTGACATCAAAGGGTGGCAAGGTTGTGGCTTGTGCCAAAGGGCATTCACTTGAGTTCTTGATCTTTGTTGGAACAAGTCATTGGGACTTAGTTGTGGCTTGATCGGAGTACTGCGGGAGCATGGCCAGTTTTGACTTGTAATCCACTTTTAGCTTTAAGAACTCCTTTTTAGCTCGTTTCATCTCTACTCCTTGAAATAGCCTGTAGAACAAAAGTGAAACTAACAAGTAAAAGTTGTCAAGACAAAGCGTCTAATTTGGTGGGTTTAACTGTCTTAATGATTCATATAAATATGGTCCATCACCCCCCTCATGTGGACTACGTCCGCAAGGCCTTCTATGCTGCCTGGAAACTCAACAGCAAATGCTACATCGGCGCATGGGACTCTAGACACATACTAATCATCCTAGACTCCGAAGAAGAAGCCGGAAAAGTGCTGTCTCATCCCTTGAGGAAAATTAGACACAGTCTATTCAGAATTTTCCGGTGGGCTAAGGACTTCAATACCAAGAAGGAGTCGGCTACTACTGCTACTTGGATTCGGCTCCCAAGCCTCCCTCCAGAGTTGTATAATCAGGGCTATATTAAACCCATTGTAGCCTCTTTCGGGCGCTTTCTCGTGATCGACAACCGTACCTCCTCCTTCAACAACCCGAGCTTCGCTAGGGCATGCGTAGAGCTTGACATCTCGAGCAACCTGATAGACAGGGTTTGGGTAACAATCGGAGCTGACTCAGGCTTTTGGCAAGGGATAGAGTACGAACACACTCCTATACTGCTTCAAATGTAAGCTGCATGGCCACAACCTAACTAGCTGCCAAAAATTTCAGCGGCAGATCGAAGAGGAACTAGGTACCCAGGCGGCGCCGGTTGAGGTTGGCCTCCCATCAGGTGCCCGGAAGACAGTCACCACGCCCCAATCTCGTGCTGAACCAGACAAGGTCCTCCCATTGAAGCAAGTCACCAGTCTGACAGAACAAACATCAGATTGGACTATTGTCGAAAGAGGAAAGGTTAACAACCAAAGCAAAAGAAGGACCAGCTGGACAAAGGCGCAGGTCCCTAGGTTTGCATCCCTCCTAGCATGGTCCCCACTGCCGTCCCTGTCTCTCAGACATATCAGAGGAGTACGGGGTCTGGCCATAGCCTACTATATAGTTCGGGGCACGAGGTGGTGTCCTATGCTGGCCAAACATGTGACATTTTAGATCATGGTCAGAAAAAGGACCAACTTGCTAAAGACAATGCCCCTATGAGCTACACTTCTCCCGATACTACTTCATCAAAGGACCAACTGGATAAAGACTCTGTCCCAAATTGGAACAAAAAAAGCTTCTCCTAAAAGCCAAAAGCAAACGGCTAAAGACTGTACCCCTATGCAAGAGCAAAGGACTACCTCTACCCCTAGCCCCCAAGGCCCTAGTCTTCTGCAGATCCAAAGGACAGCTGAGGTGTCCAAATCAGAGCACAAAGTAGACTCTCCTACTGCTGAGTCCACTCATATTGTCACGAACGAGATCAACACAAGGCCTCTTAATGCCCTTCCCTCTAGTACTATCCTAAGAAGATCTAGAGATCTAGAAAAGGCTCAAGACAAACCTAGCTCTTCTAGCATCCTTCAGACTACGTACACCCCTTTTTATCCTAGCAATAGCGCCCAAAATACCCTCCCTCCTTTGACTGTGTATTGATGGGCTAGGGACCTAGAAAATGATGTTTACATAGAAGAATATAGTCAATATTATAGGAGGACGAATCCTTACATTGACTAGGTTTGTAAGTGCAATGATCTAGGCTTTTTGGATCCTTCTATCTTATTTAATCGTTAAAAAAAGTTTGATCATTATTGTTTCAGTCTGGATATTATTGTTTTAAGTCTGATTATTCCAATTAAGTCTGATCATTCCAAATTAAGTCTGATCATTGCAAGTTAAGTCTGATCATTGCAAGTTAAGTCTGGATTTTACTGTTTAAGTCTGAATATTGTTGTTTTAAGTCTGATTATTAAGTATGATCATTGCAAGTTAAGTCTGGATATTGATGTTTAAGTCTGGATATTGCAATTTTAAGTCTGATTATTAGTCTGATCATTCCAAGTTAAGTTTGATTATTTCAATTATTAAGTCTGATTATTATGTCCGATCATTCCATGTTAAGTCTGATCATTACAAGTTAAGTCTGATCATTGCAAGTTAAGTCTGATCATTGTTATTTAAGTCTGGATATTGTTGTTTTAAGTCTGATTATTAAGTCTGATCATTCCAAGTTAAGTGATCATTCCAATTAAGTCGCATTATTATGCCTGATCATTGCAAGTTAAGTTTGATCATCATTGCAAGTTAAGTCTGATCATTGCAAGTTAAGTCTGCATGCTTTTTAAGTCTGGATATTGCTGTTTTAAGTCTGATCATTCCAAGTTAAGTGTGATCATTCCAATTTAAGTCTGATTTGAAATTCGGGATATGTGAAATGACTATAATGCCCCTCAGTATTATATCCGAGATTTCAACTAAATCGAACACGTGTCAGCTTGAAATCCGATTTTTAGTTTTCATATATAATAGTAATTTTAAGTCTGTCATTGCGGTTTTTGGACATTAAGATTTAAAGTTATCAAATTTTAGTTAGATTGGGGGCAAATCTGTCTTACAACATCTTTAATACATATTTTAATTGGTTTGGTTTCACCCGTTACACATGCAGTTTCCTAATTTGGCGCCAGGAAAATCAAAGCAGTTTTGATTCTTTTTTTTTTGATAGGGCAAGCAGTTTTGATTCTCTTTATCTCGTAAGTGTGTCAAAAAATCACTTATTCGTTGCAGATGTGCACTGCGATTTTGTATAGTTTGTCATATTTATTTTATAATTTACCATAGAAATTACGAATTATGCACACTTTATGACAAATTAACTTGATAAACTCTAGATGCTCACTCAAATTGATTTGACGAATTATAAACCGTATGTTCTGAGACACAGATGCTTACTAAAACTGGGTTGATGAATTATAGTTCGTCATATGTACTTTATAATTCGTCAAAGAAATCAGGCGTCGAATCGCCCAAATCAGTTTTATCGAATCTCTTTCGTCGACATATCCTACAAAATCTTGATCTCCTTTTGCGTCTTAAAACAATTTGGTCGAACCTGTTGGTTACCTTGTGTTTGATTTTCCCGAATCACAGTCAAATATTTATCTTTCCAGCTCTGTTTGGATCCAGCAATATTCAAGCAAAATAGTGTGATTTAGATTTTGAAATTTGTTGTATGTTTGTCAAGTTTTCTCTTGGTTCGACTACAGACATACAATGAATCACATTAGTTATAAATTTCCTAATTGAAAGGAGCAGTTGGATCATATTAGTTTTGAGTTCTGAGCACAGACCCCTCTAAATGTCGTACAGCTCTAATCTGGGTAAACAAAGACCGATTGCTTGTTTTTGTAGCAACACTATTACATAATCCTGAAAGTTAAAAAGAGAGGGCCTCCTTTCTAGGGGTGTAAACGAGCCGAGCCGAGCCGAGTACCAGGCTGTTCGTGTTCGATTCGTTTAAAATTTGACGAGTTTGAGTTCGAGTTGAGTATTTTCGAGCATTAAAAATATGTGCTCGTGCTCGGCTCGTTTAATTTTTCTCGAGTTCGAGCCGAACTCGAGCTTTAAACGAGTATTTTAATTTAATTAATTTAATATAATAATCTATAATTAACGAGCTTGAACCGAGCTTTTTATGAGTTCAAACGAGTATTTAACGAGCTTCAATGGAACTTTAAACAAGCAGTTGAATACTCGAATTAAAATTTTAATGAATTCAAACTCAGCTCAAACATTTGGAAAGTCTAAGGAGCTCAAACTCAATATAAACGTTCATTGTCTGGCTTTCAAGTAAGGCCCGACTCGTGACTCACCTGATAAGGATGTTGTTTCTTTTATTCGAAAAATTCAATTCTTTCACTATTGTGTGAGCAATGTGGGACTTAAACACCACAACTATTTTTTGAGTAGATGGTTGTCTGGCATTTTTTGGAATGAAGGATTGGTGTTTGAGAGATGAGAGATGGTGTTTCGACTAATAACTTGAGTAATAATGGAGTCATAAACGATTTGTTGGATCGAAGTGTTAGCGAAATACGATAATCTATCAGACGGAAATTAAGAGTTGATTTTATACTGTTTTCCGTTTAATAGTTAACGTAGCAGCGGAATATTGATGCAGGAAAATAACAGCAGAAATAACAACACAAAGATATATAGTGGAAAACCTTATCAAAACTATGATAAGATTAAAAACCACTACCTTTCAGTTTCCACTGAAAGGATTTTCGAAATCAGATTATTCCTTTTATTCCCGATATGCTTGTAGGGTTTACAAACTAGATCACACAGATTCTATTTGATGACCTCTACTCAACCGGATGGAATAATCGATTTCAACCACAAACCTCCGTGTGTTGCTTCAACGAGCTTTCTTCCTTCAGTGCGATTCCACCGTTCTTTACTCAAGAACACTCGGTCGTTCTGCTCTCTAGAACTGCGCCGCAATCTCTCTAGAAGCTCTTGGAAAACCGCCCTTTGCATCTGCAAACCCTAGCTCCTTTTATTGGGCGGCTGGGTCTCGATATCTGGGCCCAATGTCCTGGCCCAGTCTTGTTTTCCGAAACCCTAGCATCTTTTTCCCAAAACGACAGAACTCCTTTTTCTTCTGGAATCTTCTCTTTGTCTGTTTGTATACTTAACATAATTTGCCACATCCAACCTGTAGGGTATATCCATTTCATGGAAATTTGTTCTTTAATCTGTTAGATGGATTTCTGCACACTTAGACAAAACATTAGCTAAGTGTTTGTGATCACCAAAACAAATGGGTTCCAACAAATTCCCCCTTTTTGATGATGACAAACACTTCTTCAATAAGACAGAAATCCATCATAAGTAATTCAATTCATCACTTATTCATCACAGGCAATTCAATTCATCACTTATTCATCACAGGCAATTCAATTCATCACTAGACCAGTGGATAGATTTTTAATCAGTTTCTGTTAGCCAGACAGAAGCCAGACAGATTCACGAACTCATGACAGTTCCCCCTTAGATGGGCATTAGATTTGAGTTTTAGTGATGACTTCCCCCTCAGGTGGTGCATCCATGTTATCTTCCCCCTTTTGGCATCATTAAAAAGGTCGCAATTTAAGAAAACCAAGTAATGGAAGAATACTGCAAATATCATTTTCAATCAGGCAAAAGTCCCCTGAGGGGCACACAGCAAGCAGACAATTAAAAGTACTTTCAAACATAAACAGAGCAAAGTCACGAAGGAAAAATCATGAAGGAGGAGGATGATGTGGGATGGATATCAAGGGAAGGGAACCATGAGACAGAAGCTGGTTTAATCTCTCACTAGAGTCTTCAACTGGGCAACCAATTCTGTCCCAACGAACCTCAGCTGCCGGTTCAACTCCTTGATCTCATCTTTGATCAGGGTTCCATGAGTCATATTGATCTTGGCAGACTCATCCAACTCCTTCAGCATGGCAGGCAGTGATGCAAGCACATCCACTTTGGCTTTAAGTTCCTCCAACCCACCAACAACGGACTTCTGCATCATTTTCTCACATAATTCCTCCAGACTTCCCACCTTAGCTGTCAGCAGCACTACCTTCTCAGACAAGCTTTTCAACACCTCAATCACGGCTGGTGATCCCTCATCTGGATCCAACGGTTGCTGATTCAGAGGATCCACCTCTTGAGGTGCTTCTACAACAACAGGGGTAGGAACGTACGAGTCGTTCTTCCAACCAGTCCCTTGTACAAACTCCCAGTTCCAGCTCACCATGGTCTGTTCCTCAAGAGCGAAGGACAGCTGACTCTCCACTTCTGGCTGGTAGATTCCAAGCTTGACAAGTATTTTCTTAACAACTCCTGGGAATGGCAGACCATGCGTCTTACTGCTGGCCACTTTATCCATGTGCTTTAAGATCTGCATTGGGAGATGGATCTGAGCCTTCCCTTGGAGTTTATCCAGCAGAAGAAAGTCCTGGAAGTTGAGTACATCATGCTTCTGTGTTCTGGGAGTGATAGAGGTGCAAATCAGCTTGTGAAGGATTCGATTGGTTAAGTTCAACGTGTTGGCTTTCCCTTGATGGGAGACATTGTTGGGATCTCCCCCCACTCTTCTAATCACGTCCCCCTTCGCCACCGACTCAGGCCAAATTCCCTTATTGTAATCCTCATATCCTCGTGCTGGAACTCCCAGCAGATCACCCAACTCCCGGCAAGAGAATACATGCTCTATTCCACTAACCACGAACGTGGCCAAAGGCATTCCTCTCAACTCCTCTAGCTTAAACTTTGAATAGAATTCCCTCACTCTGTCAACATCGACCGACACTTCCTCACGAAATAAATGATCCCATCCTTGTGCATTAAGAGTATCACTAACCTCAACAAGTTGGAACTGAGCCAAAAACTCACGATCAATCGTCATCTCAGGAATTACGAACCTTCCCTTCATGAGCTTTTCCTCCTCTGCCTCCGGAGCAGGAACCTCCGTTTTTACTACTGGTGGAAGATCCTTTGAGGTACGCTTGCTTTTCCGGGTGGGTTTTTCTGAGGCGGCCGGCTTCCTCTTCTTACTGCCAGAAGCTGCAGCGATACTGGTTTTCTTTTTGTTCGGTGGAGACCCCTTCGTCACTGGGTTTGTCACCTCTTCCGGCACAAATCGGACTGTTTCAGAGGATGCTTCCAAGGTCTTTGATTGTTCCACCGCAGCTTCACTCACGCTCATTCCTTGAGCCCTTAGTTTGGCAATCATTTCAGAGATTGACATTTCTCCTGGGGCAGCCATGGAATCTTATGAGCAGAGTTAGGGTTTCGGCAATTAGGGTTTTCTTTAAGGCCGAGAGTAAATTGATATAAGGTCTTGTTGTCCCTCCTTCTTTAATACCGAAAAGAACCCTTAGTAATTACTTTTCAAATTTTGAAAAGCCCAACAGCCACATCACATCCTTGACGATTTAGATTCGTCGAATCAATTTATGCGGATAATCTGCCTTTTTGAAGTTAAAGAAAAATCTTTGACCGCCTTGAAATTTCCTAACTCGAATGGAATGCCACTACGTGTCCGTCTGGGAGAAGATCTGATATTATTTGCCTTGACTACACACGCCTTTTGGCTTGTTCCTCTCCCCAATAGTCGGTCCACATTCCAATGGCATCAATTACAGTACACGCCATCATTCAAGTATGCTTTACAGCTTTTTTGCTTTTTACTGAGTAATCAAATCACCATAAATGCATATCTGAACTGCCATACATCTTGCATCCATTTCTTAGCAATAATCAGAGATCAACCCATCCACAGAGTCGATTGAACCAATTTTGTACCAGCTTGAGATTAACCCATTTTCTATTGTCTCATGGTTTACGCAAGGGTTGTAGTGCTTTCGGTTTACCCAAGAGGTACAAGGAAAAACACTACTTATTCACGAAACAACCAATTTTTCAAGTCTGAGCAAAGTAATATCATGCAATGTGGAGAAAAAAAAATGTGATATCTTATAATCAAAGGGCTAATCAATCACCAAACAGTCTCCACATATTACAGGCTTAGGTTGGTCTTAGAGAACTTCCATGGCATGTATTGAGGGTTCAAATTGGAAGTCTCTTTTGGGCTACAAAGAAGTCTGTGACATGCTCAGATTTGCTATCCAGCGATTTTAATTTATCAAGCAAGCATGGTGAACACACAGAGAGACTTTCACACAGTTTTTCAACTTCATAAGCAGCAACTCCATGCAATGGCAACTTAGCATGCAACCTAATCTAGCCAATCATTGGAGAAATCTACCATGTAATACAGACTAGGTAAGGGAGGTCATACCTAGTTCAAGCCTTAGCTTCTCATAGGGCTCCCTGTGTAGTGCTTTCGTAAAGATGTCGGCAATCTGCTCCTCAGTTCTGCAGTAATTCATGGCAATAATTCCTTTTTCTACACAATCACGCAGAAAGTGATATCTGATTTCTATGTGTTTGGTGCGTGAAAACTGCACTGGATTTTTAGAAATGTTAGTTGCACTAGTGTTATCACATAGAATAGAAATGCAATCAAGATTAACACCAAAATCACTTAGCTGTTGCTTTATCCATAGGAGTTGTGCGCAGCAAGCGGCGGCAGCAATATATTCAGCCTCTGCAGTGGATAGAGCAATGGAAGACTGCTTCTTGGATCCCCATGAGATCAGACAGTGTCCAAGGAATTGTGCCATCCCTGAGGTGGATTTTCTATCTGACCTGCAGCCAGCATAATCAGCATCGGTATAGGCTGTCAGGCGTAAGTCCCCTCCCTTTGGATAGAATAGGCATAGATCATCCGTCCCTCTTAAGTACCGTAGAATCCTTTTCACAGCTTTGATATGCGTCTCTCTGGGATCTGCTTGAAATCTGGCACATAGACAGACACTGAACAGAATGTCAGGTCTACTAGCGGTTAGATATAAGAGAGAACCTATCATTCCACGATATAGGGTTGGATCCACTTGAAGGGAGGACTCATCCTTTCCCAAGGAGTCATTGGGTGACATCGGTGTGGCACAAGCTTTTGCAGATTCCATCCCGAACTTCTTCAGAATTTCCTTCACATATTTTTGCTGATGGATCCGAGTTCCATCTTCATTTTGCATCACTTGAAGCCCCAGAAAATATTTCAACTCTCCCATCATACTCATCTCGAACTCGCTTGACATTAGATCTGTAAATCTTTTGACAAGCGTGGGGTTAGTTGAACCAAATATAATATCATCCACATATACCTGAACCACAAGAGTGTTTGCTCCTTCCTTCAGAAGGAAAAGCGTTTTGTCCACCTCTCCTCTGACATATCCATGTGACAGAAGGAACACAGACAGCCTTTCGTACCAAGCGCGAGGAGCTTGTTTCAACCCGTACAATGCCTTGTCTAGGATATACACATGATCAGGATGATCTTTGTCCTCGAAACCAGAAGTTTGGCTTACATACACTTCTTCTTTTAATACCCCATTTAGAAAGGCCGTCTTTACGTCCATCTGTTGCAGGGTGAAGCCATGATATGTCGAGTAGGCAATAAGCAGTCTAATTGCTTCAAGTCTGGCAACTGGAGCGAATGTTTCATCATAGTCTATTCCCTCTTGTTGATTGTAACCTTTGACCACTAGACGGGCTTTGTTTCTCACAACTATTTCCTTATCATCCATCTTGTTCCTAAAGACCCATTTTGTTCCAATTACGTTCTTGTCCTTAGGTCTAGGAACCAGACGCCAAACTTTGTTTCTCTCGAATTGGTGCAATTCCTCTTGCATAGCAGTGATCCATTCTGGATCTTTGAGTGCCTCAATCACCGTCTTCGGTTCTGCAAAAGAAACAAAGGAAGCAAATCCACAGAATTGATGTAGACTTTTAAGATCTACCTGTTCCTGAGAGATGTAGCAGTGGTAGTCCTCCAGTCTGGATGGTCGATGAACCGCTCGTCCATATCGAGTGATCCTGTGTTCCGCCTCAGGGTTAGCAGAAGTGGGTTCAACATCCGCTTCTTCCTCTCCAGGAATCTCTTGGTCGGCTTCCGCCACATGATCGTCATTCTCATTTCCTCCTGGTGGATCAGTTATTTCCTCATGATCTGCCTGATGAACTGGCAGTGCATCATCTGCCTGGTGGACATCCATGTGAGGCGCTTCAGTAGTGGGTGCTTGAAGGGGTTCCCAGTCAGGATCTGACTCGTCGAAGAACTGAAGCTCCCCAGCATCAAGCATAGCCGTTGATGAGGAGTCCCGTATTAGGTGACCACCCATCGCCGTTTCATCGAACTTCACATGCACACTTTCTTCAACTTGTTCTAGCCTCAGATTGTAGATTTTGTAGGCCTTACTGTGACTAGAGTAGCCAACGAATACTCCTTCATCACTCCTAGCATCAAACTTTCCCAAGTTTTCCTTTCCGTTGTTATGGACAAAGCATCTACATCCAAAAACCTTTAGATGGGAAATGTTCGGCTTTCTTCCTCGCAGCAGTTCATAAGGAGTTTTATCCAACATGACTGTAAGTGACGCTCTGTTAAGGATATGGCATGCTGCATACACTGCTTCTGCCCAGAAGCTTTTTGGGACTTTGCTGGCAATCAGCATCGTCCGGGACATGTCCTCTAGGGTTCTGTTCTTCCGTTCCACTACACCGTTCTGTTGAGGTGTCCGTGGGGCAGAAAAGTTGTGATCAATACCTTTGTCCCTGCACAACGAAAGAAACTGCACATTCCGGAACTCAGTTCCGTTGTCAGTCCGAATGGAAGCCAATTTTCGATTTAACTTATTTTCTATCAGCTTTATCCATGCTTCAAATTCAGCGTAGGTTTGAGCTTTAGTGTATAGAAAGATAGTCCATGTATACCTGGAATAGTCATCGACTATAACTAGAATATACCTGTTTCCACCACGACTTACAATATTGACAGGGCCGCACAGATCCATGTGGATCATTTCCAAAGGTGCAGATGTGCTTACAGTTTGCTTCGATGAGAATGAAATCCTTGCCTGCTTTCCCGTGGCACATGCACTGCAAATCTGCTCAAATGCGCTTTCCACCTTGGGTAAGCCGACTACCAGCTCTTTCAGGTGGAGTTTATGCAACAACTTCATACTGGCGTGTCCAAATCTCTTGTGCCATAGGACAGAATTCTCGGCAATACTTGCTAAGCACAGGTCTTCTTCAGGTGTGAAGTCTGGATCCACAGTATAGATTTCATTCACGCGAATACCCCTTAGTACCGTCTTACCTTTCTCATTGCATCTCACCAAACAGTCATTAGAGTTAAATGTAACATGATTTTTACCGTTTTGACATAGCTGAGACACACTTAGCAGATTATATCTTAAACCTTCAACCAAACTTACCTCTTTAATACGAATGGTTTCCGAAATACTTACCTCTCCCATAGCTATTACCGATCCTTTGCTTTTGTTTCCGAAGATTATGCTTTCTCCGGAGTGTTTTCGGAGCGAGTTGAACCAACCTGGATTCCCCGTCATGTGTCTTGAGCAGCCACTGTCCAGGTACCAGGGATGGGACCTCACTCCATCCTGCAAGAAGGAAGTTAGTTTTTGCGAACCCAGATAAGCTTGGGCTCACTGGGTTTTGGTACAATTCTAGCAACTGGAATATAGTAAGATTGACAGTGTGCATAATAGTTAGTTGTATCAATCTTTCTCTTGGGTGCAGTTCTTGGTCTGCCACGGATTTCTGGATCATAGTGAGGGCGAGGGTAATCCATTCTGCCTTTCTTACTGTATGACTTTGCTTTCTTCTTGTAGCGTGTAACCATCCATTCATAGTTGCTCTCACGTATCTCCCTCAGCTTCGGGCACTCGGATCTGTAATGTCCAGATTTTCCGCAACACCTGCAAGTTCTATGGCATGGAAGATCGACATACTTACTTCTGCCAGATGGAGCGACTGTTCGCATCCCTTTCGTACGGAGATCTGTCCTTGAGGACTTGCATCTCTGACTCATTTTCAGCCATATCTCATAGGCTTTTCTGGCCTTGTAAGGAACAGAGTCCTTGTCATGGACATTGAATCCATCCTGTGGACTTGTTTCCCTTCTCGTCTTTCCAATGTTCTGAGATCCTCTATTTTGACACGAGCCTTCACCTTGTTCCATCATTACTTTCTTTCCTTTAGTGTCCTTCTCCTTTGCTTCTTTTCCCTCTTCGTATCCAAGACCTGGTCTTACGAACGTTCTTTTGAACTCATCCTTTTCATCCTCAATCCTTTTAGCTTCCAACTCACGGAGCCATTTTTCCTTCTTTGCGGCTTCATCGCTTCTGAGTTCAGCTACTATATGGAGGAGCTCTTCATTATTCTGTTTGTGATTTGCCAGCTCCCTTTCCAACTCTTCAACCTTGGTGTTGAAATCAGTCATCTCGGTGTTTCCGACTGTCATGCGTTCCAACTCCTCACTCAGTTTGCTTATCTGTCTTTCTTTTCTTGCACAAGTAAGACACTTGCATACATGCTCTACTATTTCCTTCTCAAGGCGCATAGCTTTGTTTGCCCATAGATTGTTCTCTTCTATGTCAGCGTGATGCTCCTGTTGCATACTAGATATTTTGTTCTCCATTCTTTGAATTTTCTCGAGGAGCTTGGTTATTGTTTCTGCAAAATCAGATTCAGAAAACACTTCATCAATAAAGGAGTCAGTATCTGTTACCTGGTTTGATGCAGAGTGAGCCATCAAGCAGGGCTCCTTGATGCATTTTCCATCATCGCTGTCTGAATCTCCCCAAGCTGCAAACATGGCGTGAGTTGGCTTTGGAGCAGGTTCTTCTCCTTTCTTTCTGCTGTAACATTTCGCGGACAGATGCCCCTTCTTTTGGTAGTGATAGCATATCCTATCTTCCTTTTCCTTTGACTTCCCTTTGTCTTCATTTGAAGCGGCACCCTTGTTCCATTTGGAGAATTTTCCACGACTTCCTCCAGCTCTAAAGTCTCTCCTGCCCTTGCCAAGGTTGGCTTGATTCAATGCTTTCGTTAAGAGCGCTATCTCGTCATCTTCTTTTGGTGATCCATTTCCATGTGACAGATCAAGAGCCTTTTCTACTTTCAAAGCTATGGCCTGAGATTTTTCCGACTGTCTCCTAGCCATTTTCCTTTCAGTGATCCCAGCTTGACTCTGAAGGTTAGCAACCAGTTCCTCAAGGGTAATATCCTTAATTCCCTTTTGAGCCTGCAGCGCCAAGGTTACATGATCCCACTTTGAGTTTAAAGCCTGCATGAACTGGTGTGTGATTTTCCATTCCGGGAGCTTCTCATTCAAGTATTCCAGCTGTCCAATGATGACTTGGAACCGGGTGTAGAAATCTTCAAGAGATTCATCCTTTCTCTGCACGACAGATTCATAGTCCTTTATCGCGGCCAAGATCCTGTTTCTCTTGATATCTTCATTCCCTCCATATAGCCTTACCAAGCCATCATACATGTCCTTTGCGGTCTTGTACATAGCCACCTTGATCTGGTCACCGGGAGAAAGAGCCATGTATAGGACTTTCTTTGCTCTAGCATTCTTTTCCAATTTCTTGTAATCCTCATCAGTGTACTGATCCTTAGTCTTCTCCACTGGTTTCTCAGGATCTGATGCATCAGGAGGAATGGTGAGTGGTCCTGACTCGAAGATGCTCCAAAGCTGTCCATCCAGCGAGCAGACGTGTGCCTCGAACTGGTCCTTCCACCAGTCGAACTGCCCGGGCTTCAACAGCGGCGGTTTCCAAAATGAATCACTGATAGACGACATATTTTTCCTGCAAGCTAACACACAAATCTAGAACCGTCGGCTTTGATACCACGTGTTGGATCGAAGTGTTAGCGAAATACGATAATCTATCAGACGGAAATTAAGAGTTGATTTTATACTGTTTTCCGTTTAATAGTTAACGTAGCGGCGGAATATTGATGCAGGAAAATAACAGCAGAAATAACAACACAAAGATATATAGTGGAAAACCTTATCAAAACTATGATAAGATTAAAAACCACTACCTTTCAGTTTCCACTGAAAGGATTTTCGAAATCAGATTATTCCTTTTATTCCCGATATGCTTGTAGGGTTTACAAACTAGATCACACAGATTCTATTTGATGACCTCTACTCAACCGGATGGAATAATCGATTTCAAGCACAAACCTCCGTGTGTTGCTTCAACGAGCTTTCTTCCTTCAGTGCGATTCCACCGTTCTTTACTCAAGAACACTCGGTCATTCTGCTCTCTAGAACTGCGCCGCAATCTCTCTAGAAGCTCTTGGAAAACCGCCCTTTGCATCTGCAAACCCTAGCTCCTTTTATTGGGCGGCTGGGTCTCGATATCTGGGCCCAATGTCCTGGCCCAGTCTTGTTTTCCGAAACCCTAGCGTCTTTTCCCCAAAACGACAGAACTCCTTTTTCTTCTGGAATCTTCTCTTTGTCTGTTTGTATACTTAACATAATTTGCCACATCCAACCTGTAGCGTATATCCATTTCATGGAAATTTGTTCTTTAATCTGTTAGATGGATTTCTGCACACTTAGACAAAACATTAGCTAAGTGTTTGTGATCACCAAAACAAATGGGTTCCAACAGAATTTTAACCGAGTAATTATCGAGCATATAAATGAGTTGTTCACGAACATACACGAGCCGAGCACCATTCGGCTCGTACTCGGCTCGTTTATTAAACGAGCCTAAAAGTTATGCTCATGCTCGACTCGTTTAATTTTGAGCCGAACTTTGACCGAGCATGTTTTCGAGCGGCTCGCGAGTGTATCGGGTCGTTTACACCCCTACTCCTTCCTTATCCAAAGAATAAAAAAACATAGAATACGCAGAGCGAAAACATAAAAAATGTAAAACTGAACCTTTCAGCTGATTAGGAACAGACAGCGCTGTTAGTTGTGTCTTGTGTCTAGCACCGGCAAGAAGTTTGAATTTGGATGTGTCAGTGATACCGAATTCGCAGATGCACACTGCATAGCCGCATAATGAGACATCGATGTTTCAATAAATTCTGCTGATCAACCAATTCCAATCAGTTGGCGAATCCACATACTTAAATTAAAGACAGTATGTTGGAACCCATGGGTTTTAATGGTTACAAACACTTACTAATGTGTTGACCTAGTGTGCAGAAATCCATTTTATCGATCGGAGATACATTTCTATGAAATGGTTATCTTAATCAGTTCAGCTGTGGTGAGCTCTATTTAATGGACCGACAGATTGAATGGAAGGTTCTAGAAGAGGTCTTGTCGTTTTGGATAAAGAGCCTTTAGGGTTTGGATGGCAGATCTGGGCCAGGACATTGGGCCCAGACATCAAGATCAGGCTACCCTATAAAGTGTCCTAGGGTTTGCCAATCGCCGTGTGCGTTTTCAAATAGAAGTTTCCTGAACACAGAAGCGGCGCATCTTGTGAGAGAAACAGAGCGACTGACTGAGCAAGAGCACGAAGCTGAAGGCGCATAAACACACGAAGGTTTGAAGCTTGAAATTGATTATTCTGTCCGGTTGAGTAGAGGTCGTCAAATAGAATCTGTGTGATCTAGTTTGTAAACCCTACAAGCATATCGGGAATAAAAGAAATAATCTGATTTCGAAAATCCTTTCAGTGGAAACTGAAAGGTAGTGGTTTTTGCCTTATCATAGTTTTGATAAGGTTTTCCACTATATATTGTGTGTGTAGTATTTTCAGTCATTACTTACCTGCACGTTTTACTTCCGCTGCTACTCTGAACATCAAACGGAAAATAACTTAAAAATAACTATTAATTTCCGTCTGATAGTTTATAGTATTTTGCTAACATCTAATCGATCCAACACGTGGTATCAGAGCCAAAGGTTCTAGATTTGGTTGTTAGCATTGCAGGAAAGTATGTCGTCTATCAGTGATTCATTTTGGAAACCGCCGCTGTTGAAGCCCGGACAGTTCGACTGGTGGAAAGACCAGTTCGAAGCGCACGTCTGCTCGCTGGATGGACTGCTCTGGAGCATCTTTAAAACGGGTCCCCTTACTATCTCACTTGACACGACAGATCCGGAAAACCCCGTGGAAAAGGCTAAGGATAAGTATACAGATGAGGATTACAAGAAGCTTGAGAAAAATGCTAGAGCAAAAAAGGTCCTCTACATGGCTCTTTCTCCCGGAGATCAGATAAAAGTCGCTATGTACAAAACCGCAAAGGAGATGTACGATGGATTGGTCTGGTTATATGGAGGAAATGAAGACATCAAGAGAAACAGAATACTAGCTGCTATTAAGGACTATGAAACTGTTATGCAGAAAAAGGACGAATCACTAGAGGATTTCTTCACCAGATTCCAGGTCATCATTGGACAGCTGGAGTACTTGAATGAGAAGCTCCCGGAATGGAAAATTACTCACCAGTTCATGCAAGCTTTGAACTCAAAGTGGGATCACGTGACCTTGGCGCTGCAAGCTCAAAAGGGAATTAAGGACATCACACTAGAGGAACTAGTTGCCAACCTTCAGAGCCAAGCCGGAATCACAGAAAGAAAGATGGCTAGGAGACAATTTGACAAATCCCATGCCATAGCTTTGAAAGTAGAAAAGGCTCTCGATCTGGCACATGGAAATGAGTCACCTAAGGAGGACGATGAAATAGCTCTGCTGACAAAAGCCATGAAAATGACCAACTTTGGCAAAGTCAAGAGAGACTTTAGAGCTGGAGGAAGTCGAGGAAACTTCTTCAAAGGAAACAGAGGAGGTACCTAAAGTGAAGACAAAGGGAAGTCGATGGAAAGGGAAGAGAGAAAATGCTATCACTGCCAAAAGAAGGGGCACCTATCCAAGGACTACTACAACAGAAAGAAAGGAGAAGAACCTGCACCGAAGCCAGCTCATGCTATGTTTGCAGCTTGGGGAGATTCTGACGAGAGTAGCGATGATGGAAAATGCTTCAAAGAACCCTGCCTAATGGCTAATTCCACCGCAGACGAGGTAACAGATACTGACTCCTTGATTGATGAAATGTTTACTGAATCTGATTTTGCAGAAACAATATCCAAGCTCCTGGAGAAAATACGAAATCTGGAAGACAGAGTGTCTAGTATGAAATAGGAGCATCAAGATGACTTGGAAGAGAACCATCTGTGGTCGACCAAAGCCATACGTCTTGAGAAAGAAATGGCAGAACATGTGTGCAAGTGTCTTACATGTGCAAGAAAAGAAAGACAGATAAACAAACTAAGTGAGGAGCTGAAACGCATGTCTATTGGAAACACCGAGTTAGTTAACTTCAACACAAAGGTTGAAGAGTTGGAAAGAGAGCTGGTCAATCACAAACAAAACAATGAAGAACTCCTTCATGTAGTAGCTGAACTTAGATGCGAGGAAGCTGTAAAAAGGGAGAAATGGCTTCGCGAGCTGGAAGCTAAGAGGGTTGAAGAAGAAAAGAAGGATTACAAAGAAAAATTTGTTAGACCAGGCCTTGGATACGAAAAGGAAAAGCTGGCTAAAGGAAAAGGTGTATTGATGGAACCAGGAGAGAGTTCTCGTCCGAATAGAAGGCCTCAAACCGTCAGACAGACAAGAAGGGAAGCTAGTCCACAGGAGGGATACCACATCCATGACTCGGACTCTGTCCCTTACAAGGCAAGGAAAGCCTATGAAATATGGCAGAAGATGAACCTAAGTCGTAGACCATCAAGAATAAATTTTCAAGCAAGAAAGAAGAGGGCATCTACACCGCCTGGAAGAAGCAAGTATGTGGATCTTCCGTGCCACAGATTATGCTGGCGTTGTGGACATCAAGGACACTGCAGAGTTGAATGCCCAAGGCTAAGGGAGATGGATGAAAGAAACCGCAACTGGGTAGCGGCAGGCTGTCAGAGAAAGGTCAAACCATATGGTAGGAAAGACAGAGTTGATCACTATCGCCCTCACCATAGCCCAGCAATCCGTGGTAGACCAAGGAACACACCCAAGAAAAGGATTGATTTAACTAACCATGATGCTTATTATCAATCTTATTATGTTCCAACTGCTGAATTCATTCCCAAACCCAGTAAGCCCAAGCTTATCTGGGTTCGCAAAAACTAATCATTTTTTCTGCAGGATGGAGTGAGGTCCCGTCCCTGGTACCTGGACAGTGGTTGCTCAAGACACATGACCGGGAATCAAGAATGGTTCGACTCGCTCCAAAAACACTCCGGAGAAAGCATAATCTTCGGAAATAAAAGCGAAGGAAAGGTGAAAGCTATAGGAGAGGTAAGAATTTCGGACACTATCCGCATCAGGGAGGTGAGCTTGGTTGAAAATTTGAGATACAATCTGCTAAGTGTATCTCAGTTATGCTTGAATGGTAAAAATCATTTTATTTTCAACTCTAGTGACTGTCTAGTAAGATGCAATGAGACATGTAAGACAGTTCTAAGAGGAATTCGTATGGGAGAAATCTATACTGTTGATCCAGAATTCACTCCTGAGGAAGAACTGTGCCTTGCAAGCATTACTGAAGATTCCATCTTATGGCATAAGAGGTTTGGGCACGCAAGCATGAAACTACTGCACAAGCTCCATCAGAAGGAATTGGTGGTTGGATTACCCAAGGTGGAAAGTTCCTTTGAACAGGTATGTAGTGCCTGTGCCACGGGAAAGCAAGCAAGGATTTCATTCTCATCAAAGCAAGCTGTGAGCACATCTGCACCACTGGACATGATCCACATGGATTTGTGCGGCCCCGTCAACGTGGTCAGTCGTGGTGGAAATAGGTATATTCTAGTCATAGTTGACGACTACTCGAGGTATACATGGACTATCTTCTTGTGCTCTAAATCTCAAACATTTTGTGAATTTGAAGCATGGTTGAAATTGATGGAAAATAAGATGGATCGTAGATTGACTTCCATTCGTACTGATAACGGAACTGAGTTCCGGAATGTGCAGTTTCTTTCGTTGTGCAGGGTTAAAGGTATAGATCATAATTTTTCCGCCCCACGGACGCCACAGCAAAACGGTGTAGTGGAACGAAAGAACAGAACCCTGGAGGATATGTCACGGACGATGCTAATTGCTAGCGGAGTTCCAAAAAGCTTCTGGGCAGAAGCAGTTTATGCCGCTTGTCACATTCTTAATAGAGCATCACTTCGATCCATGATAGGGAAAACTCCCTATGAACTGCTACGTGGATGAAAGCCAAATATCGCCCACCTAAAGGTATTCGGATGCAAATGCTATGTACACAATAATGGCAAAGAAAGCTTGGGAAAATTCGATGCTCGGAGTGATCAAGGAGTATTCGTTGGTTACTCCAGTCATAGCAAGGCGTACAAAGTCTACAATCTAAGACTAGAGCAAGTTGAGGAAAGTGTGCATGTAAGATTCGACGAGACGGTGATGGCTGGTCACCTAATTCAAGATTCCTCTTCTACGCCTATGATTGATGCTGGGGAGCTACAATTCGTCGATGAATCAGACCCTAACTGGGAACCTCCTCCAGCACCCAATGCTGAAACTCCTCTCATGGATATCCATCAGGCAGATGATGATCTACCAGACCATCAGGCAGATCATGGGGAACTAGCTGATGCACCAGGTGTAAACGTAAATGATATCTCTGTGGTGGATACTAACCAAGAGCTTCCTGGAGAAGGAGTGGCCGTTGAACCTACCCCTGCTAACCTTGAGGGGGAACTCAGAACCACTCAATATGTACGAATGGTTCATCGACCATCCAGACTGGAGGATTACCACTGCTACATGTCTCAAGAACAGGTAGATCTTAACAGTTTACATCAATTCTGTGGCTTTGCTTCCTTTGTTTCTTTTGTAGAACCGAAGACTGTGGTGGAAGCACTTAAGGACCCAGAATGGGTCATTGCCATGCAAGAGGAGTTGCACCAATTTGAAAGGAACAAGGTCTGGCGTCTGGTTCCTAGACCCAAGGACAAGAACGTGATTGGAACAAAATGGGTCTTCAGGAACAAGATGGACGATAAGGGAGTAGTCATAAGGAACAAAGCCCGTCTGGTGGTTAAAGGATACAACCAGCAGGAAGGAATAGACTACGACGAAACCTTCGCTCCAGTTGCAAGACTTGAAGCAATCAGACTACTTATTGCCTACTCAACATATCACGGCTTCACTTTGCAACAGATGGATGTAAAGACAGCATTCCTAAACGGAGTCCTAAAGGAAGAAGTATATGTAAGCCAAACTCCAGGTTTCGAGGATAAAGATCATCCCAACCATGTCTATGTCCTGGATAAAGCCTTGTATGGATTGTAGCAGGCTCCCCGCGCCTGGTACGAAAGGCTATCCCTGTTTCTTCTATCACATGGATACATCAGAGGTGAAGTTGACAAAACTCTATTCCTTCTGAAGGAAGGGACAGACACTCTAGTGGTCCAGGTATATGTAGATGATATTATATTTGGTTCCACTAACCCCATGCTTGTGAAAAAGTTTACAGAATTAATGACAAGTGAATTCGAGATGAGTATGGTCGGTGAGTTGAAATATTTTCTGGGGCTTCAAGTGGCACAAAATGAGAATGGAACCAGAATCCATCAGCAGAAATACGTGAAGGAAATCCTGAAGAAGTTTGGAATGGAGTCCGCAAAGACTTGTGCCACACCCATGTCACCCAATGACTCCTTGGGAAAGGATGAGTCCTCCCATCAAGTGGATCCAACCCTATACAGGGGAATGATTGGTTCTCTCTTATATCTAACGGCTAGTATACCTGACATTCTGTTTAGTGTTTGTCTATGTGCCAGATTTCAAGCAGATCCAAGGGAGACACATATCAAAGCTGTGAAATGGATTCTACGATACCTAAAAGGAACGGACGATCTGTGCCTATTCTATCCAAAGGGAGGGGACTTACGCTTAACGGCCTACACAGACGCTGACTATGCTGGCTGCAGGACTGATAGAAAGTCCACATCAGGGATGACACAATTCCTTGGACCATGCCTAATTTCATGGGGGTCCAAGAAGCAGTCTTCCATTGCCCTATCCACCGCCGAGGCTGAATATATTGCAGCTGCTGCTTGCTGCGCACAATTGCTATGGATAAAGCAACAGCTAAGTGATTTTGGTGTTCATCTTGACTGCGTTTCTATTCTATGTGATAACACCAGTGCCATAAACATTTCTAAAAATCCAGTGCAGTTTTCACGAACTAAACATATAGAAATCAGATATCACTTTCTGCGTGATTGTGTAGAAAAAGGCATCATTGCCATGGATTACTGCATAACTGAGGAGCAGATCGCCGACATCTTTACGAAAGCATTACACAGGGAGCCCTATGAGAAGCTAAGGCTTGAATTAGGTATGACCTCCCTTACTTAGTCTGTATTTCATGATAGATCTCTCCAATGATTGGCTAGATTAGGTTACATGCTAAGTTGCCATTGTGTGGAGTTGCTGCATATGAAGTTGATAACTGTGTGAAAGTTTCTCTGTGTGTTCACCATGCTTGCCTGGCATATAAGATCTCTAGATAACAGAATCTGAGCATGTCACATATCTTGTTGTAGCCCAAAAGAGACTTCCAATTTGAACCCTCAATACATGCCAAGGAAGTACTCTAAGACCAACCTGAGCCTATAATGTGTGGAGACTGTGTGGTGATTATTTAGCCCTTTGATTATGGAACATCACATCTTTTTTTCTCTCTCCACATCTCATGATATTGCTTTGCTTAGACTTGGTAAATTGATTGTTTCATATATGAGTAGTGTTTTCTTCGTACCTCTTGGGTAAACCGAAAGCACTATAACCCTTGTGAAAGCCAATGAGACAAAAGAAACCGGGTTAATCTCAAGCTGGCTAAATTGGCTCAACCTATCTTGTGGATGGTTCAATCTGTGGTTATTGCTGAAAAACGGATGCAGAGTTAATGGATGCAAGCTGTATGGCAGTTCAAATAAGCATTAATGGGGATTTGATTGCTCAGTAAAAAGCAAAAAGCTGTAAAGAAGACTTGAATGATGGCGTGTACTGCAATTGATGTCATTGGGATATGAATTGAATATTGGGGAGATGAACAAGCCAAAAGACGTGTAGTCTAGGCAATCAAAGCAGATCTTCTCCCAACCAAACACGTGGTGACGTTCCACTCGATTTTGGAGATTTCAAGGCAGTAATTGATTATTTTTTTCAAAAGGCAGATTATCCGCACAAATTGATTCGACGAATCTAAATCGTCAAGGATGTGATGTGGCTGTTGGGCTTTTCAAAATTTGAAAAGTAATTACTAGGGCTCTTTTCGGTATTAAAGGAAGGAGAGATATCGAGACCCTACATCAATTCGCTCTCCGCCTCCAAGTAAACCCTAATTGCCGAAACCCTAATTCTGCTCAAAAGACTCCATGGCTACCTCAGGAGAAATTTCAATCTCTGAAATGATTGCTAAATTAAGGGCTCAAGGAATGAGTGTTATTGAAGCAGCGGCGGAACAATCAAAGACTATGGAAGCATCCTCTGAAACAGTTCGATTCGTGCCGGAAGAGGTGACAAATCCAGTGACGAAGGGGACTCCATCGAACAAAAAGAAGATCAACGTCGCTGCAGCTTCTGGCAGCAAGCGAAAGAAGCCTACTGTCTCAGATCTACGTACCCCGAAAAAGCAAGCGTACCGCAAAAGTTCAAGCTCCTATCGTAAAGAAGGAGAATCCTGCGCCAGAGGAAGAAGAAGAAGAGTTTCTGAAAGGCAGAGCAGTGATACCAGAGGTAACCATTGACCGTGAATTCATGGCCGACCATCAGTTAGTTGAAGTCAACAACCTCCTAATCGCCCAGGGTTGGGATCACCTGTTTAGAGAAGAAGTTCTAGTGGATGAAAGAAAAGTCAGGGAGTTCTACTCCAAGTTTAAGTTGGAGGAGTTGCGAGGAGTGCCTATGGCCACGTTTGTTGTTGGTGGAGTGGAGCAGGTGTACTCCTGCCGAGAATTAGGAGAACTGCTGGATGTTCCAGTGAGAGGATATGGTGACTATACTAAGGGCATCTGGCCCAAATCTGTGGTGAAAGGAGATGTGATCAGGAGAGTTGGGGGGATCCAAATAATGTTTCCCATCAAGGGAAAGCAAGCACACTGAACTTGATAAATCGGATTCTCCACAAGCTCATCTGTGCATCTATCACTCCAAGGACGCAGAAGCATGATGTGCTAAACTTCCAGGACTTCCTTCTGTTGGACAAACTCCAAAGGAATACTTGTTCGTCCCGAACAAGAACTAGGTCATAAGAGGAAATAAATGAAGTACAAACATCACAAAGCTTCGGTCATCCTAGACGTGCTACATGGACATGAATCGATTACTCTAGATCTCGCCTGTTATGCATGCTTGCTACTAATATCTTTGTGCGAAAACATGGGTTAAAGATACGTGTTACCTCTGGGTCGAGATGCAAATCAATTCGGATGTATCGGGAGATAGCCCTGTTTAGACCCATGAACCCTCATTCTCAGACTCGAACTCGCTGGAATATGGTTATGCTTTGCTGCTTTTTCTTGCACGTGATTGATTCGAGCCTCAAAGTGTTGAGTGTTTTTCGGTCAGCTATAGTGTCATCTAATTTGTGATTTCAATGATGCTTTCACATGAGAAACGTGTGGACTATCACAATGGTGGTGGATTTGTTGCCTTGAAGTGCGGATTGTGACTTGCTCGAACCGTGGTTCCTTCTCCTTTTGACGCGAGTCAAGCCGAGGGTCGCTCGTCTATTTTCCCGGTTACTCGGATTAGAAACCTTCCTGCTCTTACTCATCCTCGTCCTTTCGACACGGGTCAAGTCAAGGGTTACTTGCCTATTTTCTCGGCTACTTGGACTAGAGCTTGGACGGTGTGAAGTATTCCCATCCCGACCAACCGCAAAGGTACCGCAGTGGCGGAGCAGACTCATACTATGTTGCCTCGAAGTGCTAGCCTCCACAAGCTCCACATAACCATACATCCTGAGTTCGGTCTTTGAATGATCTGTCAAGTCTCTCTAGGTCATTGCTATCAACTCCACATCCCTGTTTACCTCAACTAACAAAGGCACGCAAATATTTTAAGATCACATGTTAGCCGCACAAATCAATTTTCACCAAAGACATGCATATAATCGGCTATATCTATTTCACCTAATCATTATCCAATACTGCAAGTCTAGGAAATAGTGAAGAATCATGTACAAAAATTTTAAAAATCATGGGAAACGTGCTGACTCTGTGCAGGGTGCAGTAAATAAACGTGCTGACTCAATGCAGGGTGCAGTAAATAAACGTGCTGACTCACTAACTGACTCTCCCACCCCACACTTTTGAAATAAGCCGTGTCCTCACGGTACGACTTAAATCAAGACACACAATGCATGCAATAAAACATAGGGAAATAAGAATAGAGTAAGGACATGCACTTCCCTCGTGCGTGCGTGACAATGAGAGATGGCTGATAATTTTCCTGTGAGTCCTCGAAGAGCACCATTGGAGCTTGCATCGCAGCGTGAGTTTGTTGCACACCGAAAGGTTTGCGTCAATGACATTAAGACGAATAAAAGATTCCCAGGAGGTTGGAGGAGTCACAGCGGTCTCGCTTAAAAACCAACCTCCTTAGACTCGTAAGTCTTTGTGACAGAATCTTTAAACGCTCATGTTTCTCGACACAACTTATTCGAGGTGTGAACTACTCATGCTAGATACAGTCTGTTGCTAACATCTCTCAGACGTTCGCCTCTGTCCCTGCATGAAGATCATTTTCTTTCCCAAGTACAATGTGACAATAATGACTCATAAATAAACATAGTAAATAAAAGAAATGAAAATGCAGTGCAAACCGTGCAGGGCTGCCTCCCTGCGAGCGCCTTTGTTTAACGTCGTTGGCTCGACAGTACCTCATGTAGGGATCACAAGGTAGGATCCCATGGGCGTGTGAGGTCAAACTTCTGCTCAGCAATTCCTTATGTTCGGCCAGTGTGCTTCCCTGGTCGTGCACTTGGCTCTGCTCTCCAACTTTCCGACGGTTTCTTCCCTTTATAGCCTCGAGAAGATGAGGACATCTTGGCCATAGCTGCTGGCCTGGTAGTCTGAAGAGCCTGCTCTGGTGGGTCTGGAACTAGGGTCTCATAGTCTGTGGTGTGCACAATATCTGGTGGTTTCCTTGTGCATGGTCGGTTCACATCCTCGTAGACATAGAAATCGACCTCCTTACCGCCATATGATAACGATAGTAGGCCTAAGTCCATGTTGATCTGAGTCTTCGTGTCGTAGAGGAATGGCCGTCCCAAAATCAGTCCTGGTGGCTCGCCCTTTCTGGAATTCTCCATCTGCAAGACATAGAAATCTGCAGGCACAGCAAGATCTCCTACCCGAAGGGTCAGATCTTCGAGAAGTCCAGTGGGGCGAACACACGACCTGTCTCCCAACTCTATAGATAGCTTAGGGGGCTTCAACGGACCGAGGTTCAGCGAGTAGTACAGAGAGTAAGGCATCACATTGATGGCAGCACCTAAGTCAATCAAGCAGTGGGGTATCTGGGTCTTGCCGATGCCACAGGTGACTGTGAAGGCTCCTGGGTCCTTATTCTTTCCTGGAGGTGTCTCATGGCTCTCTGTAGGTGACGGCCTCATCATCTGATCGGTTTGTGTTGGCCTGACCACCATCCTTGTTTCTGACTCAGCTTTCTCACACATCTGATCTCCACGAGTAACTATAGCATAAGAGGAACCGTGAGTTGTAGTGTCTTTGATGACAAGGGCCGGTGCTTCCTCAGGTATAAGCTGGCCGAATTCCTCTGTTGGTTTGACGGTCTCTTCAACTGCTGCATCCACCTTAATCACCTCAACTAGGCTGACGTTTCCTCTCGGGTTTTCAACTGTCTGTGAGGGAAGTCGTTCTGCGTGCACACTGGCTGAGAGACCTGAGACAAGTGTAGCGAGCTCGGATATCTGCTTCTTTATGTCTGCAATGTCGCTCTTGGTTGAGGCTGCCAGCTCTTCTACTACTTTCTCGATAGGCTTTTCGTGGTTGCTCGGGCCTGACTGATTGCTGTTCGGCGCTCTCTGCTGATACTGACTTAGAGCATTCTGCTGATACTGTCCAGGCGCATTCTGTCGGAACTGATGATGAGGATGCTGGTAAGGCTGCTGGGTCTGCTGAGGTGCATTCTATCGTGCTGGCTGAGTCTGGTTCTGCTGATAGTTGTTCTTACAGGTTCCTTGATTTGGTGCTGCTGCGCCATACTGCTTGACTGGGCCCGCCTGGTTGCCATAATTCTGATAGTCACCTATTACGTTGACCTCGGCCTGGTTGTCCTCTAAGATGGTCGGGCACTCGTCTGTCTTGTGGTTTGTGGCTGCGCAAAAGCCGCATGGCTTAGTCTGGACTGGTTGCCTCCTGATCACATGTTGCATCATATCCTTCAGCTCCTTGATCTGTTCGGCCATGGCACTGACTGAGAGTTCAACCTTTGACACGTTCCTTGTTCGGGCATATTCGTCCTCCCTTGTAGATTCATCCTGGAACCGCTCACTTTCTGCTACTTCCATGATTTTTTGTCGGACTCTGGCTGGGGTCAAGTTCATGAGGTTGCCTCCAGCTGAGGCCTCTAGTAATTTCCTATCCAGTCTGCGGAGTCCATCCAGCATATACTCAACGACTAATTTCTCTGGGAGCTCAAGATTGCAGCAGCTCTTCTCCAAGGCTAGGAATTTCTCCACATACTCGTACATGTTCTCGTTTGGGCCTTGTTTGAGCTCTTGCAACTGTCTCCGGACTTGCATTGCGCGGGCTGCTGGATAGTATTTGCTAATGAATTTCCTCTGCATTTGCTCCCATGTGTAGATACTACTAGAGGGCAAGGATAAGAACCAGTCTGTAGCAGTGTCTGTAAGTGAGAAGTAAAATGCCTTCAGTTTGAAGTCATCCACCTCGGTTCCGTATGGCTTTAGGTTCAAACATATCCCGTGAAAACGTGTCAGGTGAGATGTGGCTGATTCTCCCTTGGTTCCAGAGAACTTGGGTAGATGATGGATGACTGAGGTGCTGACTGTTATGGCTGCGAGGTCTGGTCCTTCATAGATAGGCCACGTTTGGTCTCTGAAATTGGGAACCGAGAGCTCGCCCATGGTAGGTCCTTCATCTTCGTCCTCCTCATCGTCTCTGACTACTGGCTGGCGTGGGGCTTGTGGTGGTGGTGGATGTTGTAATGGCGGTTGTGGAAGATATTGTAGTGGCGGATATGGTTGTGGATATTGAGGGTATGGCGGTTGTGGGTACTGTGGATATGGTGGTGGTGGATATTGCTGATATGGTGGGTACTGAGGGTACTGTGGGTACTGTGGTTGGGGTTGGTTCTGTTGTTGGTTCTGAGGTTGTTGTTGTTGGAACTGTTGAAACGGTTGAAACTGTTCAGGGATAGCCCCCTGATTTCGCCATTCTGTACTCCTTGTACATTCTGGTTGACTTCTTCGTTAATGTGACTGTTGTGACTGTTGCCACCAACGCTACTTCCTGCATGAGACATGTTACAAGAAATAGCAAGCACCGGTCTAGCAAACACCGTAATAGCAGAGACAGACTAGCAACAAAGGGTTCCCAGGAGATTGGAGGGGTCACAGCGGTCCCACTTAAAACCCAAAATCCTTAGACTCGTAAGTCTTGGTGACAGAACCCTCTGAGAGCTAGAAATTGGAAATCGAAAAGAATGAAAATCAAAAATCGAACAGTTGAAATTGAAATATCACCGAGATAAGCAAATTTCGAAATAATGCAAAGAGAAAAATAAACGAAAAAGTAAAGAAGAACAAATTTCACCGTGCTTAGCTCCCCGGCAACAGCGCCAAATTGAACAGGCTGTCGTCGTACCTGTGCAAAAACAATTTATAATTTCCTCGCGATGAACTGTGGGTTAGCACAATGGCAAGCAAGGGTCGAACCCAAGGGAGCTAGATAGCTACTACTTTGTTCTGTAATGGAGAAAGACACGAAACTAATGTGAGAGTAAAGGTTAGTGAACAAAAGCAAGGCACGAAAATAAGAGGGGGTTTTATCAATCAGAGAAGATATTCAGGTTAGGGTTTTATTCAATTGTGACTTTGTTTATCCTTGATTTCTAAATATTTATTCTTGCTTTCTTAGGGTTACTCCGGGTCTGGTTATAACCGTTTAATTCTAGCAAACCTAATACTCCTGGTCTGGTTATATTAGGTTTAGTGCAACTACTTATTCTAACTGGGTCGGTATCAAATAAGCAGTGAATAGATAGCAAGTATTACTAGGTTAAGTTGTACCCTTTCGGATCTCCCCTTACCCTAATAATTCAAACTGATAATTTGCACAAGAACTAAATAGAATGCATGAATAATATTGAAGAACAGAATCTCAAAACAATTGTCACAATTATTTAACCCTAACCCGAATAATCGGATTAGTTACACATGCTCATGGTAAACAATGCAAGAATATAAAAGGAAACAAGGTACTTCACTACACAAGACCGAATGGAGCAAGGACTGGACGTGGCTGAGATGCGGCGGAAGCAAGGAGAGCAAGAGGTGCTGCACGGCCAAGTGAAGAGAAGCACACGGCTGCTGTTGTGGGATGATCGATGATTTTTGCCTTGTATTGCACCTCCTTATATAGGGACTTGAAAAACCTAAATTTCCCAAAATAAGCACAAGATAATTATGGAAATATTTCCCTAATTATCTTTGCTTGATCTTCAAGCCACCTATGATCTTCTAGAACAATCCGAAACCCTAGCATCGTATTTTTCGTGCCCTGATTCCACAAAGTAGAATGGGCCGGCCGCTGGACTTGCTTGGGACTCGGACATCCGGACGCATGGCCGGGCGCATGGCCGGTCGCGTGGCCGGGCGCATGGCCGGTTGGGGGTGCTTGCGCAGCTGGAGCTCGGATGCTCGCCCGGATGGAATGCGCCAAGAGCTCGCATGCCCGCTCGGATGGCCGGTCGGAGGTGCGATCGCATGGCCGGGCTGTAAGGTCGGATGGCCACTCGCATGGCCGAGCTTGGATTTCCGCACGGACGCCTTGTGCATTTCCCTTCCGCGGACGTCTCTTGATTTACTGATATTCCTTCAGACATCCGCGCCCTTTATTGTTGAGGCCTCCGCGGATTGCGCTGTTGAAAACTCCTTGTGATGTTTTTGGCTCCAAAAGCCGTCTTTTGAATGTGATTCCTCTTAGAGCTTCCAAATAACCTGAAATGCGAAACAACACTAAGAAGTAACTGTTTGCATATAAAAGTACTGGAATTGGTGGGATTTGATGACTCGATGAGTCGTATAAATACGGCTCATCAATACTCAAATCAATCTTCCAATGTAGATTCTCAAGCATATGGACAGGGCAGCCAGTAGCAAGACGCATGGGCTGCCATTCCCCGGAATTGTCAAGAAGATACTCATCAAGCTTGGAATCTACAGGCCAGAAGTGGAGAGTCAGTTGTCAACAGATCTAGGAGAGCAGACCCTTGCCAGTTGGAATTGGGAGTACGTGGAAAAAACTGGATGGAAGAATGATCAGTTTGTTCATGCTCCACTTATGGAAGAGGCACCTCAAATGGTGGATCCTCTGGGTCAGCGTTCGCTGGATCCAGATGAGGGATCACCAGCCGTGATTGAGGCCCTCAAAGGGTTGTGTGAGAAGATAGAAGTGCTATCTGTGAAAGTGGCTCGTTTGGAGTCGTTGATTGAGATAAAGGAGAAGGAATCAGATGTTGGATGGGTGGATGAACTAAGGTCCAAGATGGAGACTCTTGTGACACTACCCTCTCTGTTGAAGGAGGTCGAAGAGTCGGCAAAAATTAACATGGTGCATGGATCTCAGATCAGAGAAGAGATTGGGGAGCTCAACCGTCAACTCAGATATGTTGGGACAGAGTTAGTGGGTCAGTTGAAGTCTTTGGTGAAGGGCTAGCCCGGATTCTGTCTCATGGCTACCCCCTCCTTTGAAATCCCCACCACATCATCCTTATGTTTTGTTTTTCTCTTTATTCGTTGGCTTGCTCCCTTCTGTTTGCTAGTGGTTAAATTGTCTGCTTGTTATGTGTCCTTAAGGGGACTTTTGCCTGTTTGATAATGCAATTTGCAGTTTTTCTTCCATTACTTGGTACTCTTAAAGTGCGACCTTTTTAATGATGCCAAAAGGGGGAAGATAACATGAGTGCACCACTTGAGGGGGAAGTCACTACTGAAATTCAAATCTAATGCCTATCTAAGGGGGAACTGTTGTGAGTTCGTAGAAGTGTCTGTCTAATAGAAACTGACTGATAAAATCTATATGCTGGATTAGCGAAACATCTATCTGATAGATTAATGATGATTTGAATTGCCTGTGATGGATTTCTGTTTTATTGAAGAAGTGTTTGTCATCATCAAAAAGGGGGAATTTGTTGGAACCCATGGGTTTTGATGGTTACAAACACTTACTAATGTGTTGACCTAGTGTGCAGAAATCCATTTTATCGATCGGAGATACATTTCTATGAAATGGTTATCTTAATCAGTTCAGCTGTGGTGAGCTCTGTTTAATGGATCGACAGATTGAATGGAAGGTTCTAGAAGAGGTCTTGTCGTTTTGGATAAAGAGCCTTTAGGGTTTGGATGGCAGATCTGGACCAGGACATTGGGCCCAGACATCAAGATCAGGCTACCCTATAAAGAGTCCTAGGGTTTGCCAATCGCCGTGTGCGTTTTCAAATAGAAGTTTCCTGAACACAGAAGCGGCGCATCTTGTGAGAGAAACAGAGCGACTGACTGAGCAAGAGCACGAAGCTGAAGACGCATAAACACACGAAGGTTTGAAGCTTGAAATTGATTATTCTGTCCGGTTGAGTAGAGGTCATCAAATAGAATCTGTGTGATCTAGTTTGTAAACCCTACAAGCATATCGGGAATAAAAGGAATAATCTGATTTCGAAAATCCTTTCAGTGGAAACTGAAAGGTAGTGGTTTTTGCCTTATCATAGTTTTGATAAGGTTTTCCACTATATATTGTGTGTGTAGTATTTTCAGTCATTACTTACCTGCACGTTTTACTTCCGCTGCTACTCTGAACATCAAACGGAAAATAACTTAAAAATAACTATTAATTTCCGTCTGATAGTTTATAGTATTTTGCTAACATCTAATCGATCCAACACAGTAAAACTTGAAATTATTTACTATTCGAGAAAAAATAAAACAAAAACTTAAAATCTAACATAAACAACCGATTTCGCAGCCGCAATCAGCTAAATGTCGATCCGGCCATCCAGCTACTTAATACAGGGCAAATTTCAGACTAAAAATTCACAGAAAATTTGATGGAATCTGAGACATAAGTTTTAACCTTTGAAATTGGCACTGCGGTGGAGCTGAAGTCGATCGAGACAAGCGCCGTCAGCCGAAGATGCTGTGTTGGGGTTCAATCCGAACAGTCGTCTGAATTCTGGTAACAAGTCCACCAAACTGCACGAAATCCGAGGTAGATGAGTCTCCGTGTCAAGAAGTCTCGTGACGGGCCTCAATTTGGGCTTATAATCTAGAAGATCCGAAGCCCAAATAACATTCATTCCGTGCAACTTACAAGATAGAAAACATTTTTCATATAAACAAATCTCTCGCTGTTATTTTTTTAGGAAAATGACAAAGACGGGGTACGAACTATCACTTATTGACAAATTATGATCCTCCGTGAGAATCAGCGCCTTCTCTCGAATGCGCAGTAACAACTTCAGTGCGTGTATCATCAAGTTGTTCTACGATCAGTTTGCCGAGCACTAAACAGACTAAATTAGTGCGTGTTACAGTTCACCAGAATAATGAACTTAACACCGATGACCTCCTCCAACCCTTCTTTGAATATCAGCGTGAATAATTTCTCCAACAGTGCTGAATTCTGCAATTCGTTCAACCACCAGTCTGGAACAGCAACCTGGAACAACTAGACAGCACCGCCGTGAGTTCATCGGAATAATGAACTCAAGGCCGATCGATCTCTCTTCTTTCTCAGAGTATGTATCTGCGTTTAGCTCAATGATCGATGCAGAATTGAGAACCTCAGCTCTGTTTATATATAGCGGTAGAAACTCTAAATCAAATAGGATTCCTAATCTGAACCGCCTATATTTTTAGGAAACCTTTCCTAATATTTTAGGAAATCTTTCCTAAATCCTTGCGCATATCTTCTTGTAGATAATCCTTCAAATATCTTCAACTCTGTTTAAGAAACCTTCGATTATCTTCTTTGCTAAGTTAACTTCAAGCGCAAGCAATCTCAACCGACTTGCAACATATCTTCAACGTCCTAATCTGTTTTAGGAAACTGCTGCTGTGTCTAACTTGTGCTACGTCAGCTGAAACAAGTTTCCTAATCTGAAATAGAAAACTTCCAACTTCTGTCCTTCCATATGCAACCACCTTGATCTCCAACGGTCGACTGTGTTTCCTAATCTGAATTAGGAAACATTCCATCTGCTTCAACTTGTTTCAGGACAGATGTCTTCGCCAGTCTTGAACAACAGCTTAAACAACTACACTAAGGGCCTGTCCACTTTGACTGAAACTTATCTGATCTTAAATGATCTTAACTGATCTTAACTGATCTTAACTGATCTTAACTGATATTAACTTATCTTAACTTAACTGAAACTTATATTGACTAATGAATAGTAATATTATGATGATGGTGAATAGTAATATTATGATGCTGGTGAATAGTATGATGACGATGGTATGATGAATAGTAATATTATGATGATGGTATGATGATGATGAATAGTATGATGATGATGGTATGATGAATAGTAATATTATGATGATGAATAGTAATATTATTATTATTATGATGATGAATAGTAATTTTATGATGGTGAATATTAATTTTATGATGATGAATAGTAATATACTGATGATGATGATGGGGGTGATGAATAGTAATTTTATGATGATGATGAATAATATGATGGTATGATGATGATGGTATGATGAATAGTATGATGGTATGATGATGATGATGATGGTATGATGATGAATAGTATGAGGATGGTATGATGATGATGATGGTATGATGATGAATAGTGTGATGGTATGATGATGATGGTAAGATGAATAGTATGATGGTATGATGAATAGTAAGATGATGATGATGGTATGATGAATAGTATGATGATGATGATGGTATGATGATGAATAGTGTGATGGTATGATGAATAGTATAATGGTATGATGATTGTGAATAGTATGATGATGATGGTATGATGATGGTGATGAATAGTATGATGATGATGGTATGATGATGGTGAATAGTATGATGGTATGATAAATAGTATGGTGGTATGTTAAAAGTAACTTAACTTATCTTAACTTATCTTAACTTATTTTAACTGATATTAACTTATCTTAACTGATCTTAACTTATCTTAACTGATATTAACTTATCTTAACTTACAAGTCAAAAAAACAAGTCAAAGTGGACAGGGCCTAAGTTTTGCCAAACTATATGCCATAAAACTAACAATCTCTCCCTTGACATTTTTGGCAAAACTACTACCTGTAATCTACCTATGCTACTATTACAGTTGAATCTTTGAAGGAGGTTTCAAACTCCCAAGCGTGCTACTAACTACTGGCTACCAAGCGGATCTTTGAGGAGATTTCAAACTCCGAAAAATATAAGCACTCGATGAATCTTTTATAGAGATTTCAAACTCTAACCATGTGGCTAACAAACAGCACAAACGAATCTTTTAAGGAGTTTTCAAACTCCAAGACTTCTCCCCCTTTTTGCCACAAATGAGCAAGGAGGGTTCAACAACTTAAAAGGTAGCGTTCAAGAAAGATACCTCAGAGCTTCAGGCGTCGGGCTCAGCATCCTCATCTTTGGCAGCATCTTGTGCAACCAACTGGAGTACCATGTTATTGGTACTGACTAACTCCTCCTTCAGATGTGCTGGAACTTCGTAGGGATGTCTCTAGAACAACTCGGTTAATACCTCCTGGCACATCTCCTTCAAGATCATATACGAGTTTCCTCTTAAAGTACCTATGATCAGCTTCTAGGACATGTGGAGCATCTGTTAACTTGTCCTTGACTGAGTACTTGTCGGCATGAAAGATCCTTTCAAGGGCAAAAGATCTTCTTTACATAACGTCCCACTTCTTGGGTTGTTCCTCTGACACGAACCAGACTCCTTCAGCAACAAATCCTAGCACAACTGCTTTCCTCTTTTTATCAGTCTATTCTCCCCCTGCAACCTTACTTGTCTTCGTGCATCAAGTACTCCACCTCATCTGAATCATCCTCAGCTTGATCAACACCCATCTGCTTAGCTGGTACAACATATACTGCATTGATGGTCTTTTTCTTCTTTTGAGGTAGCTTGTCATGAGCAGCATGTTCAACTGCAACCGGTTCTTCTTCTGTAATAACCTTTGACTACTCTTTATCACTGGCTTCTATATCATCACTGATTGATTCACCTCTGTGTCATCATATTGCTCAACAACTAGTAGCAACTAGTCAAGCGAGTCATCTTACTTGCAAGATTCATTCTGTAAAGCCTCATCATTATCTGGAACAATAGCTTGTTCCTCAACCTCCATGACGTCCGTCTTCTCAACAAAAATAGGAACATCCTCTTATCCATCAGATTGTGACTCTTCATCATCAGCACCAGTAACAACATCAACTTGTTCCATCCTTCTTAAGTCAGCCCTTCAAAGTATATCTAGTTCAAGCTCGGCTGGCCAACTTATTCTGGAACAACTTAGTTGTCAATGACACACAGACCCAGTGAGTATCTAAGTGTCTCGAACTGTAGATTGTCCAATGCTTTGGTGAAGATGTTCGCTAGCTGCTTCTCAATGGATACGTGCTTCAGAGTGATTACTTTCCTCTCAACTAGCTCTCGAATGAAGTGATGCCTGATGTCGAAATGCTTTGTTCTAGAGTGCTGAACAAGATTCTTGGATATGCTGATTACGCTCATGTTGTCACAGTAGAGTGTCATCACATCTTGTTCCACTCCATATTCTTCCAGCATCTGCTTCATACACAACAAATTAGTGCAAGAACTTCCAGTGGTGATATATTCTGCTTCAACTGTGGAAAGGCATATGCTGTTCTGCTTCTTGCTTATCTTTAATTTGCTCTTCATTTGTTTCACAAGTTGATCCACCATCTTCTAATTACTCGAGCCGAACACAATGTCATCCATAAAAATTTGAGCAACAATAAAGTCTGACCTTGTGTGTTTGACGAACAACGTCTCTACTCCCCCTCGCACATAGTCATGGTCAATAAGAAACCCCGTCAACCTCTCGTACCATGCTCTGGGCACCTGCTTGAGTCCATATACTGATTTCTTCAACTGGTACAGATGGTCAGAATGGTGGGGATCTTCAAGGCCTTTTGGTTGCGCAACATAGACTTCTTCACTCAGTAAACCATTCAGAAAGGTTCGTTTGACATCCATCTGGATCAAACTAAACTTTATGTGACAGGTTGGTCTATCTCCATTTGGTGCAGCATCCTCAATAGGTAGTTCAGGCGATTTGTCTGACACAGCTTCTTGCACAACGTGACTTGGTGAGGGTTGTTGTTCAGGGTCTGCTACAGCTCCATCTTCATCATTACCTTGAACAAGAATTGCATCAACATCGTCTCTCACAGTCACAATAATAGACTCTGTCCAGGTTGTCTCAGGTGGTGTTTGACCAATCTCTAATAGATAACAGTTGTTCAACGATCTGCTACCTTGCATCATGCATTCTCCTTCCTTGTTCAGCACCTGGCAGGTGTCTTGGGTGAACTTTATATGATGGTCTTCATCACACAACTGACTAATACTGATCAGATTTGCCTCCAATCCATCAACAAGAAGCACACCTCGAGTTGTGGTAAACCTTGAACCTTCAATGTCCTCTTTCCGATCACCTTGCCTTTTACTCCATTTCCAAATGTTACAGATTGATCCTTGAACAACTTGATATTGGCTAGGAAGTTAGGATCTCCAGTCATGTGGCTGAGCATCCACTGTCAAAGAACCATCGTCCCCTCTTCAAGTGACTGGTCGAACAAAATGCAGCTAGACAGACTTCCTCCTTCTGTTTTACTCTCAAAACTTGTCTGACCTGTGGAATAGGCTTTTGCTTCAACTTCCTAAGATAAGCAAGGAACTTGTAACATCATGGTTTGATATGTCCTCGTTTGTTGCAATAGTAGCAGATTCTCTCATCTCTTCTCCGTACAACGTTCTGTTTTTGCTTTCTTGAGGGATACCAGGTTGCTTTTCTTTGTGGGAGATGCTCAGCTGATATAACGTGCGATTATAGCTCAGCTTTCATAAATGTTGTCTTTTCGGAGCCAAATGCACCAGTGAACCCTAGACCTTTGTAACCGCCACTTGTTCTTTGAGCTCCCAGAATATCGTCTAGATCTTTAGTTCCAGAATTGAGCATCTTGACAGACTTCTTCAGGTTGTTCAGCTCTTCTAGTGTCTCGGCATGAACAAGTTTTTTTGTCTCAATCTCACATTTCAAAGCAGTCACACTATTAAGAAGGTTTACCTCTCTTCGTTGTAGTGCAGCATTCTTCCTTTTTAGATCATCCACAATTTTGGGATGTTTGTCGTGGCTCTTTTCAATCTGACTCTTCAGAGATGATACAACTGACGACAGCTCGGCCTTCTGTGCAACAAGTTCAGCTTATTCACCTTTTACTTCAATCAACTGGGCTTTAAGGTTAGTGATTGTCTGTTGATGTTCCACTTTCTGAGCAACTAATACAGCAGCTTCTTGCCATAACTTTTCTTTTTCTTCTTTCAGATCAGCCAGAATGCTGTGATGTTTTTTGTTCCGCTCAACTTCAAACAACCACTGTTGGTATAACTCCTTGTAATTGTTAGCAATTTCTTCATCAGTGATTTCCTCTTCATCACTGCAGCTTGAGTACTGTGTGTGATCCTCAGAAGATGATTTTACCTCGTTCTTCTTCCAGGTTGACACAACTAGCTAGGGCAACAAGGTCATTGGACTCACCTTCCTGATTAGATTCATTGTCACTCCAGTTAACAGCATAGACATTCTTCTTTTTGCGTGTGTTAACACACTCTGTCTGAATGTGTTTGTAGCCTTCACATTCTTTGTATTGGATCCCTTTGCCTTTGTTGTCCTGGCCATAATCTCCAGATTTGTACTTTCTTTGAAACTTCCCTTCCTTCTGGATTCTTGAGTTGAATGATTCTCCTGGATCTGAACCTTTATTGTTCAGTCTTCTCATGAAGTTCCTTGCCATCATAACATACAATTGTTCAGACATCTCCCCTTCTTTGTCTAGAACATCAGTAACTTCAGATTGCAGACCAATACACTTGACGTTCTTATGTTGTTCCTCTTCATCCATCTCCATCTCTATCTCATGAGCCTGTAGGGATCTGATCGGTCAAGTTCTTGACCCATTATTCACCTCATTCGATGATGGATTAGGTTTGTTTTCTGAACACTTTGTTATCATTTAATCTCTTTTCCTAGTGTTTCAGGTTTGAATTACAGGATGACTCGATATGAACTTGATTGCACGAAAAGATGAAGAAAGTCAGTCAAAATCCAGCATAAGAGCCGTAGGCCCGTGATGAACCTCCTGGTCACGGGCGTTACGGGCAGCTCGAGCTCGATCAGGAGAGGCTGAAAACACACGTTGCTAACTGCCCGTGACGAACCTCTCGATCACGGGTGTTACGGGCGTTAGGAGCCGATTCAGGAGAGGCATGGATTTCATCCGCCCGTGACCAGCCGTTCTGGCCCGTGACGAAGTGAGGTCACGGGACCGTCATGAATTACGATTGATTTCCTAAATTCAACTTTTGGGCTTATTTTGGAAATACCAAGTATTTTTCTATAAATAGAGGGCTCGACCAGATCTAAAAGGTTGTTGATACTTTGGAGAAGAAACCCTAACTTGGGAGAAGAAACCCTAACTTGGGAGAGAAGACAGAACTCATCGCAAGATTGAGGATTCAACGAGTCGCCGCGTCTTTACGCTTAACTCGTCCTTACTCTTTATTTTTACACTACTTGTGGTTGACTTACCATGAGTAGTGAGTAGTCTTTTTATTCCGGGATCCTACGGATCCCGTGCTATGTAACCCTAGCTCTCATGTGATCAATTAAAGTTTTTGTTTATGCGAATCGATTATTCAATTTCAATGTGTGCTTAATATTATCGTTCTATGCATGTATTTACATCAAAGGGTATGTTTGCATTGGTAGAACGTATTTAGGTTATATGCCGAAAGGTGGATGGGCCTTAGGGATTAACCGGAATGCATGAAATTGATATTAGGTCATGTTTACATGATTTAATAGGAAAACCATTAATTTAATAAATCGAAATCGTTGATAATCCGTGGATGGGCGGCGTTCAACGATGGAGATTAATCTAGACAATGATCCGTGGATGGGCGGCTTGTCTAGTGTTATTTCGGTTATATTCCATATTCGATAGCATAAATATTTAACTTGCCATGATTGCATGATTAGTGGGGTTAGCACGGGTGAAGTACGGATTCTGGGATTCTTTCTCTGATAAAAACACAACATTTAATTTTCTGCAATTTAATTTCTGCACTTTTCACAACAAACCAAACAACTATCACTCGGAATAGCTAAATAGGTCGCTTGTTACCTAGTACTCACACGCACTGCTCCTAGGATCGACCCTTGGCTTACCAAGGATTATAAATTTTGTTTGACTGCAATTTGACCCCTAAAACTAATAATTTGACATCTATAAAGGGTTAAAAATACGCTTGTCAGGATCCCATCAGTTCATCCAGCCTCATGGTTCTCACATCGTGTGCTTCCTTGACTGCGAGTGCCTTCATTGCATACCGCTTTGGTAGAGACCTCAACACCTTTCTTACCAACGTCTCTTCGCTCATGGGCTCTCCAAGTGCAAATGATTCATTAGATATGTCAAGTACCCTTGTGTTGAAGTCAGCTATAGTCTCGTCCTCCTGCATTCTTAGATTTTTGAACTTTGACTTGACCATCTCCATTCTGGATATTTTGACCTTTGTCGTACCTTCGTGAGCCGTTTGCAATATGTCCCAAGCCTTCTTCGCAATCTCACAGGTTGATATCATCTTGAAATTCTTCCAATCAACTCCTGAGAATATGGCATTCATTGCTTTGGAGTTTGCGGCTTCAGCATTCTTCTGTATCTCGGTCCACTTGTCTTTAGCAAGGAGATTGACTTTGCCAGCTTCGGTAGTCACTGGATGTGTCCACCCGTTTTCAACAGCTTCCCAAACTGATTCATCTTGTGACTTTAGGAAAGCCTTTATTCGCACTCTCCAATATCCATATTTGTTTCCTTCAAGTAGTGGAGGTCGCGTGATGTTCTGCCCTTCTTTCAAATCCATCTCAACAACCTTCGGATCTTACTTTGTATGTTGAGTAGTTGCTCTGATACCAATTGAAATCTTCCCGTGGTAGATGAGATGTTGTTTTGGTCGAGTGCAGAACAATGTCTAGAACAACTTATGCAGAAATAAATGCAGTGTGGAAAATAAACGACACGCAGAGTTGTTACCCAGTTTGGCGTTAACGAGCCTACGTCTGGGGGGCTGTCTCTTATCCCGGTTGATAGCAATTCACTAATAATGAGTATTACGAGTACATGGTTTACCGTTTACAGACTCCCTCTTAAACTACTTGAGCCTCGGACACTCTAGCAATTGCAAACTAGGTCTCCCTCTAGATTTGAGCTCCCGCTCCGTATCCACCAATATGATCCTTCGTGAGAATCAGCGCCTTCTCTCGAATGTGCAGTAACAGCTTCAGTGCGTGTATTGTTAAGTTGTTCTACGATCAGTCTGCCGAGCACTAGAACAGACTGAATCAGTGCGTGTTACAGTTCACCAGAATAATGAACTTAACACCGATGACCTCCTCCAACCCTTCTTTGAATATCAGCGTGAATAATTTCTCCAACAGTGCTGAATTCTGCAATTCGTTCAACTGCCAGTCTGGAACAGCAACCTGGAACAACTAGACAGCACCGCTGTGAGTTCATCGAAATAATGAACTCAAGGTCGATCGATCTCTCTTCTTTCTCTGAGTATGTATCTGCGTTTAGCTCAATGATCGATGCAGAATTGAGAACCTCAGCTCTGTTTATATAGAGCGGTAGAAACCCTAAGTCAAATAGGATTCCTAATCTGAACCGCCTATATCTTTAGGAAATCTTTCCTAAATCCTTGCGCATATCTTCTTGTAGATAATCCTTCAAATATCTTCAACTCTGTTTAAGAAACCTTTGATTACCTTCTTTGCTAAGTTAACTTCAAGCGCAAGCAATCTCTCAACCGACTTGCAACAAATCTTCAACGTCCTAATCTGTTTTAGGAAACTGCTGCTGTGTCTAACTTGTGCTACGTCGGCTGAAACAAGTTTCCTAATCTGAAATAGGAAACTTCCAACTTCTGTCCTTCCATATGCAACCACCTTGATCTCCAACGGTCGACTGTGTTTCCTAATCTGAATTAGGAAACATTCCATCTGCTTCAACTTATTTCAGGACAGATGTCTCTGCCAGTCTTGAACAACAGCTTGAAAAACTACACTAAGTTTTGCCAAACTACATGCCATAAAACTAACAATGGAGCGGAATTTTCCATTCCCAAATAGCTTGATTTGGTATATTTGATGCTTTAGTAATTCACTTTTTAATGTATGGTTCATCGATAAATGGTAAAAGACGGAATTACTAAAGCATCAAATATGCCGAACTATTTGGGAATGAAAAATTCAATTTCATAAATCAATATTGATTAAACTTTACTGGTAATCATACTAAATTCTTTTGTTGGCTCTTGTGACTTCTTTTATTCTTTTTGCTTGTGTATGCCATGCCACCGTGCATGTGTGTCCCCTCGGTTTTGATGGTGATGATGAAGTTTTTAAACTGCGCACTACGGACGGACATCGATACATCTCCAAAGTGTGAATTCTGGTTGAGAAAAGAAGTCTAATATTAAGGCATGTGATTCAATAGAAAAGATGTACTGGATAGTGTCAATGTATACTACATCTATATGTACCGACATATAATGAACTCGTCATAAATAAATAAAAGTCGTTTGATAGAACTACTATTTTACAAAATTATAGATAAAGTAAAACAGTAAATTCAGTTCTTTGAAATAAAAAAAAAGTGTAATCAGTAAAAGATAAAAAAACAAATCAATGAAATACTGAATGGTATTTGCTGGCAGATGGAACTAAAATGAATATTAATGAAGAGATAAGGACGACGAACATTGAAAATAGTAAACATCAATTAATGTCAAGTTAATTAAGAGGAGAAATACATATTGAAACCCAAAAAATCTTCCCATAGTTATTAAATTTAAATGTCACTAAAATTCAGTGTTACATTAATTTTGGGCTGTTAATTACTGTAGTACACATCTCAGTTGTGACAAACCCATCGCAAGATCAAAACAAGTGCATTGCAGGATCAGGGATACTTCCGCCGCAAATTTTGTAATGTAAGTTTTCATAGTGTATATGTAAAATATCTTTTTCTCTTCAGCGGCGTAGAGAAAAACCTACCCCGCTGGACTTTCGGTGAATATATGGATCTCAAATAATCCAGCAACAATAATTGAACTAAACTGTTAAACCTACTTTAATTTCCCTCTTTTGCTCCATATTAGCATTTGTAGTTGCTCACTTTATTCTCACATGTTTACCACCAAACTTTCGGTGGTTTCTGCAAATTTGATCTTCACAATCGCCCACTAAAATAATTATTATTAAATAAATAATTGGAGTAGCTAAAAAGAAGATTTTTCCAAACTCCAGCATCTGCACTCATATAAAAATCTAACAAGTATCGGAGTAACAATTACTATTATTTATGTCTATTTTTTAACAATAGTTGTTGTTTCAATTCTTAAAACAGCAACTGCTACTCAAAAAGAAGCACAAACAATAACAACTGTTCCTACAACACTTTCTGAATTTTTACATGATTACACATGTTCCGTCAGTGTGAATATGTGATGACATATGTGAGAGGTAGAGACAGCACTAACCTCTAGATTGGGTCTTTTGTGTTGGCTACTCTCATTTTCAATGGTACCCAATAAAAATGGTTTTCACTTTTTTGAAACTCCATTTCAATGGCATCACAGAAAGTGTCAATCTTTATTAACAATTCTGAAGCCTGACATCCCTGGACTGATTCTTTTCAGTGAATTTGTTGTGTTCCTGGCTAAAGGGTCAGCTTCATTTTCATTAAGAGTGATAAATTTGGCTCAGTATTTCTGAGATCTAAACATTGGGAATTTGAAAACCTACCACATTTCGTTTTTTTTTTAACAAATTTTTTTTCTCTGGTTTTTTCACGCCCTATCCTTTGACCACATTCGTTTTATTGAATCTGAAGGGAAAAAAATGAAATCTTGAATAAGAGTGTACAAGTTTGGAACTTGGGCTACCAAAATGTTTCATCATGCTTTTCTCCTAGATTAATATTAACGGTTTGTGATCCCCGGTGACACAGCTCCCGGATTCAAGTCCATCTAATAGATACTAACTTAACAATTAACACCCATCAAAAAAAAATTTAACGGTTTGTGATCAGCGTGGATTGACTTGGTTGGATTAGGCAAATTGCATTGTTCTCCTTAGGGGCATTTTGGGGATTTCAGAGTTACACAACATTTGCAGTGGCAGCTGCAGCAGCTTTCCAGAGTTTATACTTTATATGACAATGCTTTGAGGATCCGGACGGCCACCAACTCCAACTGAACAGAAAAATAAGAATAAAGTGTGGATTGATTGGGCTGAGTTTATTCTCAGTTTCTCATTTAATTCTTTGATTTTTGCAACATATGATTTGCTTACAGTGACTGTCCTCCCCGACACGACACCATCTTCCTCCAATTTTTCCCAACATCTCGCCTTCTTCCTCTTTCGCTAGTCCACTGAGACTATTTGTTTAATTTGGGGGCCTTTTTTTTGGTGACACAGGATTGAGAGTTGAGACATTGTTCTTCATCCTCAACTGAAAAAGATGGGATTTTTTTTTTGATAAAGAAAAAGATGGGATTTTGATTACTGATTAGGCGACCCTTTTGGTGGTTTTCACTAGTTTACATTCACCAATTTTGATTCAAAGACTCCATGGTTGTGCATTTTGATGGTATATTTGCTAGGTCTTTTGTGTCTTCAGGTTTCCCTTTGGGGTCCATGTTGTCTTGTCTGTCTCATTTTGGAGCCATTTGTTTACTGAAATTGTATGATTTGGGTGTTTCAGATATGGGGTTTAAAGGCTTGGGAGGAGGAAACATGGTTGGACTCACTGAAGCTCCCAGGCTGAACCACTCTAGGAGGTATGCTGAATTAGCTGATTAAATCTCAATTCATTCGGTGTCATTGAGAGGTTGTTTATATGTTGCCATTTATTTTATTTGAGGAAGTTTTTCCGGAGACTTTCAATGGTGAGAACAGCATTTGCTAGTCGCTAGCGCAGTGTGATTTAGTCGAATTCTGTCTGGTACTTAGTAGTTAAATCTTCTACGTCTGAGCCTGAAGAATGATTCCAAACTTATTGTAGTGTGTTTTCCTCGCTTAAGCTACCCGTAAGTTGAGTTAGTCAGGATCTGAGCCTGAAAGAATGATTTCCAAGGTTGATCCTGAAGTGAATGTTTATAATTTGGCTGCTGATACACATGAATCCGATTCGTCAGGCCAAGGTCGTTGATACCTCTTCGTGGCATTGTGAGAACATTAGTATCATGTGAAAAAACTCGTCCTTATGGTTTATGTCTGATGAAAATGAACCCCGAGTAGAAGGGAATTAGAGAGGTTACATCCTTTTCATGTCACTCTAGAGTCTAGACTTTTCGCAGTAGAGGCTGGGTTGGTCTTGTTCATATATGTTCGCGAAAAGTGGTCCAGTAATGCAGTGGACGATATAACTCGTCGTTGGTGCTATGCGCTATTGCTGATTAATGAACTTTGTGCTTGTGTAATGGCAGCTGTCCTGATGGCAAAAGATTTCAGGAAGTTAAGTTCGACAATTTGCAGAAAGAGTCCCATCATCATCATCACAAATTGGTAAGGATCTCTGTTACCAGTCGTTATGTAGTTATCATATCAGAAATTCTTGATCTGCATTTTAGCTGGGAGGTCTAGCGACTAAATTTTCATGATGAAATTTGTCACAGGATAAGGTAAAATTGGAGAACAATGTTACGAGAACCAAGCGTGAATCTCGTAGTAGGAAACTTCATGAATCTCTTCAGCAAGAGGTACCTTGACCAATTTTAGAATTCAAACAAAGGGGCTTTACACAGCCGTTAGTCATAATTTTCTGCCATATCCATATTCGCGCAGCTTCCTCAAGTTTAAATGTGTTACTTTTTGAAATTATGCTATAGATGGTTATTGTATTGTTGCATCTTTTATACTTGCAGATTCTGAGTCTTGAGAAACGATTACAAAGTCAACTTGAAGTGCGACGTGCACTGGAATCAGCATTGGGCAATGGATCGTCCTCCTCAAATGATGATATAGATACAACTTCGATGCCCAAGGTACTGGGTTAACTCTTCCACGTCCTTTTGGTTTTTCATCTCGTTACATCCGATGTGTTACTCTCGTATAGTTTTACCGAAGTTCTTTGTTTTTTGTACAATCAAGACTGCAACCGATCTTATTCGAGAAATTGCAGTCTTGGAATCGGAAGTCAGTCACTTGGAGCAATCCCTGGTTTCTCTAAACCGGAATGCAACTGATCAACAAATTCCCGTTGTATCTCCATCGACAGTGGACAAAAAAGTAACTGCGACGCCATCCGCTAGTCGTCGCATTGTTGAATGTAGCAGACCTCCAGTATCATCTCAAAAGGACAACATAAACATTAAATCAAGGGGTCATTTGATTTCCAGTTTGATTAAAGATTCTCGCATCTTTGGAGGAGCTGAGTCCGTTATGAATTTGAAAGCACGACGCCAGCCAGCCATCTCCCAACACTCAGCATCATATATGCCTATGTCTAACCCTGATGTGATTGACGCCAAAGGCTTCCGTGCCTGTGAATCCCAGCCGGTGTCCATGGAAGTAAGTTACTCAAGAACTGCACGCAGCATTGTAAACTTGTTACTATGCAGAGATGGTGTTTTAGTTTTTGTTGAATTTATGCAGTATACGCAGACTACTTCGGGAAATCTGGTCAGTCTGGCTGAGCATCTAGGCACGCGGATTTCTGATCATCTGCCAAAGACACCTAACAGACTTTCGGAGGACATGATAAAGTGCATGTCAGCCATATACTGCAAGCTCTCAGATCCACCTCTGACACACCCAGGCTTCTCCTCTTCAAACTCCACGGCTTCATCAATGAGTCCAACTTCACCTCGAAATCAGGATGAATCGTGGAGTTCTGGACTGAGAAAAGACTCGTCATTCGAAGATAGGCTAGATAACCAATTTCACGTGGAAGACCTTCAAGAGTTCAGCGGACCTTGCAGCTCAGTGGTTGAAGTGCCTTCGATTTATAGAGACAAACAGAAACTAGGCGACGTGGAATATCTTTTGCTAGACTTCCGGTACATTTTCTATTCTTTTTTAGCCTCCCAAATATATTCCTGAAACTCACCGGTGAGATTAAAGTGATCTTAAGAATACTGTTTTGTCCATGTGCTAATTGTAGGTCCATAATTTCTCGACTACAAAAAGTGGATCCAAGGAAGCTGACGCGTGAGGAGGCGCTAGCATTTTGGATCAACATCCACAACTCGCTAGTGATGCATGTAACTGTCGAAACTCTCTAAACAAGAAGGATTGATATCCATCTATTTTTCTGTTTCCTCTTCATTATATCTTCCGCTTACTTTTTAATAGGCCTTCTTAACTTTCGGGACTCCACAAAATAACGTGAAGCGAGTACTGCTACTCCTGAAGGTATTGAAATTAATTGCAGAAAGTCTTATTGAGAAGCTTTACATGAATTTCTAATGCCGAGCTTCATTTCAGGCTGCTTATAATATTGGAGGTCGAACAATAAATGCAGACACAATACGAAGTTCCATTCTTAGATGCCGAATGTCTGGTCCAGGACAGGTTAGCGTTCAGACAGCTGATACAAAATTTATCGTAAACTAAATCTTTTGTCAAGCCAGATCGCAACAATCCAGTTATCCAGAGTTATGTCAATAGCCTGATGTGAAGCATTTTGTTTGTTTTGTTTTCGCTTACAGTGGATAAGGAAGTTAATTCCTTCCATGTACAAGTTTAAGACTGAAGATGAGCTTCATGCATATGCCATTGTCAATCCCGAACCGCTAGTGTATTTTGCTCTCTCATCCGGATGCCACTCCGATCCTGGGGTACATTGATAATACCTAACTCTTTTTTATTTGAGAATCATACCGTCCGACTTGAATTGATTCATTATTTTTTTTCCTAGGTGCGTGTTTACACGCCTATGAAAATATTTCAAGAGCTGGAAACCGCCAAAGATGAGTACATCCGAGCTAACTATGGCATCTTGAAAAACCAAAAACTCAGCCTACCGAAACTTGTCGAGTCATTTTCCAAGGACTCTAACCTTTCCAAGGAATACTTGCCGACAACAATCCAACAGTCACTCCCGGAATCTCTCCCTAAAAGCATCAAGAAATCTCTTGCCATTAGCAACAAATACCTTAAGCAGATCGAATGGATTCCTCATAACTTCTCCTTCAGGTATCTCATATCCAAAGAGCTCGTAAAATACTAGTATGGCGCAGACATCAAACAGCCCCGTCTCTCACGAGGTTTTCGAGAGTGCGAATCTCACTAGGTGTTGCAATAATGTTAGTTTTCTGAGGAGAGGAGAGGTGCTCATTCTCGTGTTAAGAGGAGAGGTTATACATGTTCGAATTCTGATAGGGTTGGCGCCGGAGCTCTAGAGTAAGAGATAAAATAGGAGAAAAAAATAATCATATGAAGGTACTCTGCTATGAAATCCAGGCTTGTATATTGTATATCTATATAGATATGTGTGCGAACCAGGTACAATTCCATGTCACATTTTCATCTCGTTTTTTCGTTTATTTGAATTCAATATATGATTTCAAAATGGATGTGTTTTTGTCCCGTTTTGGTATGGACGTGTGTTTCTCCCTTGCGGAGGTGTTATTCGTCCCTCGCGGACGTGTTGTATCATGCAGGTAGACGCTGCCTCATCATGAGTTCAAGTTTATGCTTGTGGGTTTCAAAGTAAGTGGTGCCTTATGCTCCGTGCTTCAATTAACACAATTCAAGCATCAAATTCGGGTGCTGTCGTGCGTGGTTTGTGCTCCAAGAGAGTAATATTCACATACAAGATGTATTAGATGTATTCGTATAATGATTAATATGTATGAAATGTAAAAATCCACTATAAAAAAGTTTCTAAATGGGTGTTAGCCAATTTTACGATGGAAAAAGATCATGTCAGAACCATCACTTTTCGTCATAAATAAAAACTTTTAATATTCGTACGATTAAATCATCTACGGTCATTAATTTTAGCAAATATAATAATTATTTAATTACAATATATAAGAAAGAGAGGACATATTAGTCAATTGGAAAACAATTCACACAATCTTATATCAACAAAATCCCACGATTTTCGAACAAGATTTGATGACCTGATATGTTCATCCGTAAAAGAATTATCCTCGTGTGATTTTTGCAATTGACGTTCGACGACAATAGTATGTTCATGTTTTTTTTATCTCAAATCTTATGTTAAAATTCTTAGTTGATCCTGATTTCGTGGTGTTGCTTTATATGTAGGGGGTTTGATAAATACAGCAAAATCATTGTTCGTGGTTTTGCTCGATATGTTCGTAGTTTTGAAAAACAACAAAACCACTACATTCTTCATTATGTTCATGTTTTTTATATCTCAAATCTTATGTTAAAGTTACCAAATCGGAGTTCATAGTCGACTAATGAAAAGAAGTTAAGTAGAGCAAAGATCAGAATTCGTGAGTTTATTTCGAAATTATAGGACTCATAATATCTAAAGGATATTCACTCGATTTTAAATTTAAAAAATACATTGTCATTTCCTAATATATCCTTTTGCCCCCAAAACGATTAAAAAATTATTTAATTTAAATTAATATTGATTAATCCAAAATCGCTTAGATTATTAGATCAACATATATTAAAAGTTCTGATTTCTGACAAAAACAAATGGTTCTGACCTGAACTCAACCCATTTACGATTTACTAAATATTTAGAATGAAATTCGAGGGAATGGATCAAGTACATATATGTCTTTATGAGAACTTTAGAACCAATCCTAATTAATGATAGCTTAGAATCAACTTGGATTGTGATTTAAAAAATTGAACGAATATGATTATCTACGAATAGTAACGATAAAATTCATAGTATATGATTTTATTGATTAAAAATAATAAATTAAGGATAAATCGGGAAGCATATAAATTAGTTTAATTAGTTAAATAATAAAGGAAAAAGACCGGGTACAAAGTTGATTTTTTGATAAAAATACAAATAAATCGTAGGTCTTGATCTTGTGATTTGAATGGATGAGATTAAATCCTAATTTTGTGTGTATTTTCTCGGTGACGAACTATGTTATCTTTTTCGTTTTTTGGCGACGAACTATAGATCGATTTTGATAAACTTTGTCGTTTGTACCAAAAATCAACTTTGTACCTTGTCTTAACCCAAATAATAAATACCATATTTCTATCAATTATGATTATTTACTTTTTAATTCAATTAAAACAATTTAATTCCTTGTGTTTAATTAAATTAACAACGATCAATTTTATTTCTTAATGGATGTGTGAGTTGAACTTTATAGTTTGTGAAATTTGTTTTATTAGGGTATGTTATGTTGCACTTAAATTTCATATTTTTAAGTTCACTAAAATTAAATTAAGTTAAATATAGTTAAATTAAATTCTCTAAAGTTAAATTGAATTCAATACAATTAAATTATTTTAAATTAAATTAAATTAAAGATCTCTTCTATTGCATTTAAATTATATATTGGAATGTCGTGATCGGTTGATTAGTTTATGTTCTGATCGTACGGCTGGCGTTGGCGTTATGGGGGGTGTATATAGGACGTAGTCAACCAAGTGCAAGTCAACAAAAAGAAAATATCAGTTTGGGGAATTTGGAGTTGGAGGGTAGGGCACGAAACAGAAAGCAGAAGACTAGTTTTCTGCAAAGCACCGATCATCTGCAATCAAGCTTGGTGAATCTGTTGACTCTTAAGGCGTTGCATGTGTGTGGTGTGCTACAGGGAGTGAGTACGTAGTTGTGGTCTGAATCCGAGCAAGAGTTGTGCAAGATTCGCCACACAGGCAAGTAATTTCTCAGCTTTCGTTTGGACTGAACTGAAAAAAAGTAATAGGAGAAAAGAATTGTCGTATTAAACTCGGTGACTTAAATATAGTCAGTACTTTACTTTTTAAGCTAAATTATCAAACCTTCAACTCAAATTATAGTGCTGAATTACAGAATGGGGTGCTTAAATGCTGAATTTTTTTTTTAAGTTTAAAAGAACTAATACTTAGTTTGAGTCATAGTCCAGATTTAGGTCGTTGTTTACCTGTACCTATTGTAGTCCAGTTTGGAGCCTTAATGGCTCAACGTTGATATAGTCTCGTTTAAGAACCAAGGTAAAAACCTTTTGTTCTTAAACTTTTTGGCTATTTACACTTTGATTCTTGTGATTGCAACGCTTGTGTGAAGTGTTATTGGAATTAATAGGTTGCTTGTAATTTGTTGGAATTAACAGGTTGCTTGTGATTTTCTGTACCTTCAGTTTCATTTGTTTCCTGCAAGGGCTTATGTTTGTCCAAGTTTATTTGTGGTTGCTGCATTGTTGCTTTGATACAGCCCAGTGTGTTGTTAATGTACCGAGTTAAATAGGTAGTCCATTGTGCTGTGAAATGCCAAGTCGTTAGTGTAGAGTTGGAGCCTCAGCTCAGCTGGTCTAGTATATAATTACTACAATAACTCTGAGAAAAATAGATGGCCATCTACCAATGCGGTAAACCTCTGATTTAAATAGAGAGGAGAGATATAAAAGGTAAAGGACTTAAAACTTAATTTACACGTCTAACAAAAATAGAGAATCAAATTTACAGATGAACCTCCATCAGAACTCAGCATACCCAAAATAAGCGGTAAAATAATAAATTTCCTTGCCCATATATTCACTTATTTATATCTTCAAATGCTAGATTAACGCAATCAATGATGGATGATGAGGGTGAGACAATTCTCAGGCAAGAAGAAGGGAATGTAGAGGAAGAAGATCAATCCGAGGGCTTACCGAATGCGTCTCTTCTTCCTCAGCTTAATCTGGCGATTGTAGTCCTTTCCATGCTTTCCAGTTCTTCCCCCCATGAAGAGGATTTGGTTGTGGGGAAGGTGAATAATTCTACAAAAGGCGACTTTAATGAAAACGAAGGTTATAATGTGCGTGCGACAAGGCTGGATACGAGGCGAAGAGGGATGCGTGGATGCAAATTTACGGGTGACAGACGGGCATCCAGTGTACAATCATCAGTAAGAGATTTCAGGTAAGTAAAACGTTCCCGTCATAGATGAACAAAACTAAAAAAATGTGAAGAAATGTTCGTGGTGGCTGATTTGTTTTGAAAATGTGACCAGGCATGGTAAAAGAATGTGAAGGGAAGAGCACCATGAGCATATCAGCATACATAAAACCAGGGACACAAACAGATGAGGCACCAAGCTTTGGAAAAGGTTGTAAATAGTATATATCACCACAAGACACTTAGAATGTTAATTTAGTATCAGGAGCCCTTCATCCTCAATTTCAACTTCACTACGACGAGTGTACTAGGGATACCTCCAACCCATTGGCTTTCATGCTTAAAACATAATTAATGTATGTACATCTGTTTTCATTTTTGTGTCCCTAAGAAAGAGATTTTATCGTGTGCTGATCGCAAATTACTTAATATGATACTTTCTTTCGAAGCAAAAGTTTCATGGAAGAGAGTTATATTCAGCCAAGATTTCCTAGCTAGGCTGCTTTTGTATTGCTGCGTATCGTATTTTTTGCATTCCTTCCTGCCAGGAGTCCTAATGGAAGGGAGGTGGACTTATTCGCAAAAAGGTTCCTAGGAGAACCTGACGGTGGCAGTGGTTGCGGCCTGAGTTTTACTTGCCGGAAAATCAGAACCTATATCAAAATGAGATGGGGAATGGTTTGGGAGGCTGCCTGGCAAGGTAGAAGTGGAGTATGAAGAATGAGGTGATCAGAGAAGTTCAGGGTTTCTTCAGAGATCGTAGTCTCAACGAAGATACGAACAGAGTAGTCATTATGCTGATCCTAAAAATGAAAAGGAGCAAGCATCACAAGCTGTCACAGGTATGCCATTATTACATTATGCATTCTTCTCCTTGTAAACTTGTTTGTTATAGACTTCTAGGATACATAGTTTAAGTGACAGTAAATGTATAAATTTGTAAGGTTAAAATGTTTCTAGTTCCTGGTGTGGTAAGATTGAATAGTTTTTTTTTGCCAACATAGTTGGTGATGCCCGAGTGGGTTGACAATTGACTTAGGCAAGGTCACAAATTCAATTCCCACTAAACATTTACAAAAAGAATAAAAATTCTTGGTAACTCGGTAGAGCCTGTCGCCTTATAATGGAATGATCACACCTGGTTGTCCTAATTTGCATACTATTTAGTCAACCATTAGGGTAAAGCCCTTTGAAAAAAAGGATTGAAAAGTTTTGAGCTGTGTTGCAATATGAATGTGACACAGGCTAACTGAACAAATTTTATAGGTCCTCCAAAACATTCCTGATTTCCGTCGCAAGCCAAGGATTTCGTTAAAAAGTTGCTGGTAACAGATCCCCCGAGCAGGACTTACAGCTGCTCAAGCCGTATGTATGTCTGTTGGAACTTTTATTGCTCCTTGCTGATAAACAATGCTATCCTTTCTTCATAACAAAGTTCTTAATACTAACAGTGTGTTTAGCTCTTCAATCTAAATTATGACCAACAATTGTCTTCTCTAAATAAAGCATATTTGGTATTCATTGGTTCAAGGATGGAGTGCTTCTGAAATTCCTGTTCAGCCGCATATCCTTTCCATTTCCAAAGTGTTCCCGACTTGAAGCAGAAAGCATATATTTCACAATCGCAATGCCTGATCAACAACAGAGATGATACAACCCTATGCTTTTTTCTAATTGAATTTTATTTCGCTAAATGCCTATCTGAGGAGCATAATAAGAGCTCTAAACCAGACTGATGGAATGAGTAAATCTCTCCCAACTACAGACACTCATTTGTCAGAGTTGAACAAATGAAGACTGGGCTGGTAAATAACACTAATAGTTACCGCAAATTTCCTTCTCGCAATACATCAATCATGTTGTAGATACACTTTCCATCCTTTGCTTGAATCTACAAATGTCAGAAAATGGTATTATTGAATAGTTCCAAGGAGCGCAAATGCAGTACAGTATATCAACTATAAGGTTGCCATAAGTTCCTAAGCAACTCTATATGGTTCAAAGTGGGTGGCAATCGTAATCAATCGGATACCGATTGACCAACTGCCAAGCATTTATTTCCAATTACACTATGTGTTTGCTACCGAATAATCCATCAAAGCGTTTATATTTATCGTAAAAGTAAATTACATACCTTCTTTGCAAGGAAAAGGACTGCATCTACAGTACCTTCCGCATATATGGATCTACCACAGACATTGTGTTGAAACTCAAACGAAACTCTGCAGATTGGTCAATTATGGTATTAAAGATCAGAAGTATGAAGAAACTAAGAGTTTGATGTGTAGTTGCACGCATGTAAATATTACGTTTGGTCTGGTGACGTAATATGATACATATGAAATGCATGACCCCCCAAGTGTTCCTCAGGAACGCCAACCATCTCCAACTGTTGCTTGGGATCCCGAATTAGCTGTACCTGGTGGTTGTACAAAGAATCAATCTCAGGTGGAATAGGCTTTCGAACAACCTTGGCCCAAATTTCATAGAATAACACTTATAAATGCTAGCCATTTAAATGTTTATCATTGCACTGGCATGCTATTCGTACTTCAATTTACATCAAAATAAACATATTGTGGGAAGTTGATCAGCGCTCCGTAAAATAACCATAGACTAAATAACTATAGAATTTCAATCATAGATCTAGATGTGATACAATGAAAAAAGGAAATCAAATGACATACCTCATCCATGTCGAACGAAACTCCCAAATTCTGGAAACATGAAATGAAGGCCTTTGCGGTTCCAGATGTATCCAATTTGCTGGACTGATGAGACTCCAGAACCTGGGTATATAGTAAAATAATGAATAATTTGATGTCTAAGGCATCGATTTTATACAGTATCTGTACAGTATGAAGGTAACTGCTTGTAAATATCAAGAACCAACTAATAAGCCTCTTAAGCTAATGACTAGTAGTTTGAGAAAAGGAATAAGATAGCAAATAACCGCTGTAACTTTATTATTTTTATTCATGTCGGATAAAAACAACAGCGATGGAACAAATATTACTTGAGAGAAAGTAAACTGCTTAGTATTAGCAGTAATTATAATTATAAGATCAAAAAAGAGATACCTGCATAGTATACCCAGACAAAGCTCCAGGAAACTGCTCAGCCATGATTTCCATGGCTGCCAGAAATGCTACAACCTAATCATATAGGTAATTTTACGTAAATAAGATAAGTACTTGGTACGTTAATTGATACACCCAGACAGAAGTTCTTACCTGTTTTCCCATCTGTGGAGAAATGACTGCATATATATTTGAATCTTGTACAGTTTTCATAAGTTTCTGCCTGTCCCCTCCTGTGGTTCCCATCACGAAAGGCACACCCATCTTGCAATATAACTCGGCATTATCTGTGCATTAGAAAACGTCGTAAGAAATCAAAAGTAAAATGTCAATTCTTCGTATTTAGAATTCATAAAGTTTACCATTTACTGCATCAGGTACAGTATAGTCCACTACTATCAAATTAGGATGATCGTCGAGGACAGACTTAAGAACGTCTTCTCTACCGGATGTTCCATGAACCTGGATATCCTTCCCAGCAACGTTAACGACCGTGCCTGCATCTGCCTGGCAGCCAAATGAAACAGGAACTAAGTCGAGACCTGCCGAAACAGCAGCCTCAATAACTGACTTCCCCATTTTACCAGTGCAACTATTAACCTACAAACGTTGAAATCAAAAATCAAAGGAGATCCAACATATACAACACCATGTATACTAACAAATGCAAGCAGGTGAATTTGGAATAAGAAGCTGAGTCAATCATTGAATACCAAGACTGTAGGCCTTAATGCAGCTGTAGACGTTTTCTCATCAGTTTGAAGTGGCGCAACTGACATAGCAGCACGCGCTGGACGTACAAACTTCTTCTGATTGTAAAAAGAAGCAAAATTGCTTCTCTTGCAATCAGAACTAAATGCAAAACTCTGAGGGGAAAATTGTGTGGACACTCTGAGGAGATGCACCATTTTCTGCATAACAAACAAAAAAACCATCAAAAATCAAGGTAAAAAATCGCAACATATGGGGACAGAATCATTAGAATTGCAACCGTGAATCTTAAAGTCCTAACAAAGAAATGGTGAAACAGATACAGTAACAGAAAACACACCCAGAGCTCACTGCGACGATCAGAGCAGAGAAAGTAATCCGTCGTGCAGGGATCTTTAGGGTTATTGGGGTTGGGTCCAGACCCATGGGCCGCATCTCGGACTAATATTGATGGATCTCCGCTTTCCATCTTTTTAATCAATGATTCAAAGGGTTGAGATCCGTTGATAAGTGATTTTAATATGAGAAATAGGAATTATTCTAGTCCATTGATTCTTACTAATCAACGGCCAAGATCAGTTTAGATTTGTAATCAAAAGCACGGCAGTTTAGGGGTTCAGGGTTATTATCGTCCCTAAAAAACAATAACTACTCCCGTTGTTTACTCGGTTAAGCCCAAACCCTAATCCCTTCTTGCTTCTCAGCCACGTCTACGGACGACCAGCAATAAACGACGTAAACGAGCGAACGGACGCCATAAGCGACGACCAAGTGACGACGGTGATGGCTCAGAAAACGGCGACCGAAGATGACCATGGGCGACCTCCGCAAAAGCAACCGATTCAAACGCCGGGTGAGTTATCGTTTTCCAATTTTCGTTTTCCGATTCTCGATTGTTAACAGCGCATATCGATTGCTCCATTAGGGTTTGCTAATTACAAATTCGAATGGTCGGATTAATTACCTATTATAATCCGTTGTTGAACCTTGCAAAATCCGTAGCTTAAGAGTTGGATTTGGAAACGGGATGAAACCTTTCCTTGTTTACAGAGCGATTAAGTAAGTTGACTAGGGTTTCTTGTTAAACAAATGTCCATTTAAGGGTATAGGAATTGTTTTAGGGAAGGTGTACCTTCTCAAGATCTAGCGTGCAAGTACTTTTGAGAAATTGCAAACATGCACTGCAATCATACTGCATGAAAATATAAATGATATCAGAAGTTTAAAATAGCATGTTATCTGCAGTTTCTGTTTGGTGATTTTACTCTGGCAAAATTCAACCTTTTTATCGTATGCACTTACATCTTAACACCCATTACGATAGGTGGAATGATGTCACTGGCAGTAAAGAGCAAGTCAAATGCTACAGTGAAGTGTATAGTGGTTGACGGAGGGGAACTTACATCGAGGCGCCATTTGAACGTACGAGGAACTGATACTCAAACGTTTATAACCGCCCAAGTGCTACTCTACCTTCAATCACAGGTTATAAGTTATAACTGATACTCATTTGCTGATAAAGTTTAATACACTTTTATTTATATTGCACTTGGGAGTCTTATAATGCCAACTTCATGAATTTCATGGATGATTACTTTTACAGACAAAGATTGGGAGGATATAAAGTTTGGGGTTGATAACGACATTGACTTCTATGCTGTATTTTTTGTGGAAGATGCCAAAGTGATTCATGAACTGAAAGCTTATCTTAAAGGTATATTTCTTGCACTGACCCCTGTTTAGTATAATCCGTAGTACAACCTTGCAAAATCCGTAGGTTAAGTGTTGGATTTGGGAAAGGGGATGAAACGTTGCCTACGGATAATAAATCCCTATCATTATCCATAGGATAACTATGAAGAGATGAATATGTTGCCCTGTTGTCTTGTTATATTCTATGTTTTTACCGTACAATCTCAAACTGCAGCAGGTAATTGAAAGTTAACATCTTGCATTATTTCAAACTCTAAGCAACTTTAAATTGTATCAATTGATTTTAACTGGCTACTAGCTAATTTTTATTCTTTCTTTTTCATTGACAGAGAGTTTGGATATCAAGAGAAAAACTGAGAAAGGCAAAAAAGGAGATAAAGGTGTGGTCTGCAATGGTAAGCCGCAGCCACAAGGAAATAAAGAAACAGATGGTCAAAGTACAAGATACAAAGGATTTGAAACCCGAACCACCCCAAAAACCCGAATCACGTATTTTGTACCACATGTTTTTGGGTACCGTGTTTTTGTTGCCATGTAATGGGCAGTGTATTCGCGCATGTGTATTCGCGCATGATTATTTTACAGGTTACTTTTATTGCATAATCCGTAGAGGTCATAACATAATCCGTATAAAACACAGCATTATCCGTATAAATCACAGCATAATCCGTAGAAATCACAACATAAATAGGCAAAAAATTCGCGCTTGTGTATCGCACAGGTCACTTTTCTAACATCATCCGTATAAAACACACCAAAATCCGTAAATCATAGCATTATCCGTATATATCACAGCATAGTTCGTAGAAATTATAGCATTATCCGTATATATAATAGCATAGTCCGTAATAAACACAGCATAATCCGTAACACGGTAATCATTATCCGTAGTATTATAAGCATAATCTGTATCACAGTTATAACATAATCCGTAGCACAGTTGCTACGTATTATAACAAAGTTGCTACATATTATAACATAGTTGCTACATATTTTAACAAGAAATGCGAATGATTTCATTCAATCAAGATTCGGTTTACAATTCAGGCAACTGGAAACATATACAATACAAACATATGCATGTTTTCCAACTATCAAAACAAAATAAGTAAAAACATTCAACACGATACAACTCTCTCATTTTCCTCAACAGATCAAATGCCACCTTCAAGTCCCGAAAGCATGTGACAAAGCAGTCTTTTCTTCTTCTGCTAAAGCACTCTTTTATTCCTCTTCTGGAAAGATATAAGTACCCGTCCCAGACAAATCTGGAAAGGTTTTAATTAAGTTCCATTCAGATTTCACATTCGCAACTTGATAGACTCTGCACAACAAAAACAAGTATTAGATGGCATCACTTACTTTTAACTACACAAAGAAGCCCTATGACAATCATAAGGAAATTGGGGAATCACTGCATAAGCTCAGCAAATACTACATAGTCACACTGTAAGATATTGCCAGTGATAACTCACCTCATGTCAGAACCAGCAAGAGCAAATAATTTCCACTATGGTCAAAATCCACTGTAAAACCATGATAAGGTGATTATTCCAACCTAAACTTCAGAAACTGTTAAGTGACCAAGTATACTAATGAAATATAAAATCTGAGACTAACGATCAAATAATAAACTATCTGATTTCTGATCCACATAAGTATAAACAAAAATAAAAATACTGCTTCTTTCAAAATATAAAGTGGCAAGGATCAACTGTTAGTAGCAAGCTGGAAAGTGGAAACAAACATTATGGACGCTTTTCTTTGTCATCGTGGATTTTGTTTGCATTTTCAAAAGCATTAGTTCGCATCATGATGCTCTTTTCAGCGGCGATTACTTTTGAGATACCTATGGAGAATCAAATTTAGGCAAAAAAATTTACCTGAAAGATCCGTCCTCATTTTGTAAGCCAGCAACGTCTGAGTAGATGTCAAGAATCACAAGGTTTGACAATAACCAAAGATGATGTGATATCAATCAACTAGCCAATTTCGAACAGAACACTATTACTCATAGGTTGAAAAATACATCAACGTTGAGACTTTATTTCAGTAAAACTGAACAGCAGAAAAATACGTTGGTCATGAAAATCTCAAGAGACACTATGTTTGGCTGTTTATATGGTTAGATATAAATTTATGTGCGAGGAAGGAACAAGGCCACATATCATAAATTCACCGTTCGAAAGGATACAATTTGATACCAGATCATTGTCGAGAACATCAAGCTTGTCAAAGAGAGCCAAGACTTGAACTGCGCTAAGGGTGTACAGGATGTGGGGATCATGCCCAACGTTACCACCAAAGCGTCCTGCAATATGTTTCATTGTATGAGCTGCTCCTATAAATTATAATCTCAATAATTCACTACGATCTTTCAACACGTGCTCCTATCCAACCTAGGCTGGAATGCCAATCATCTCTGACATTCTAAGAAACTAACTACGAACAAAAGGAATCGATGCAACATGAATAGAATCCAAAAAAATTCCATTTCTATTTTTCCAAAATCAACCTCAACCTTCACATACCGCATTCATGCTGGCAGCTGATGATCCATGACACAACCTCATCCACATCCACGGCATCAAGCTTTCCTAGTAGATCCAACGTGGTCAAACCCCAATACGCCCCATTCATCCTTGAGAAGAAGTTGTGGATACAAAGCCGTAGTTTCTGCGCAGGACATCAGATCGAGTCTCAAATCGACGCTGTTTGGGCTGGGCGGACGGCACGGAGGTTGGGCGGGGCAGACGAAACTGGCAGAAGCGACGTTGGCTGGAGGATCGAATCGGTGGATTGCGCATGATTGAATTTTCTATTCTGATTTTACCCTTTAACCACAAATATCCTTTAATTATATTCCTAAATATGTTGTTTATTAACAGCCGTTTGATCTTAAATTCAATAGACATGATAAATTCTCATTTCTCACAAAACTATCCACTTCTCACCTGATCTTTTTCCTGATTCAAATACTTTAAAAATGGGCTCGGAGAAATTTTGTTTTTGTACAAAATTTTTATATTTGGAAACGGATGAAATACAAACTACAGTCATAAATAAAATTTTAAAATCCAATTTCGATCAATCATAATTTGTGGCGCTTTTTATAAATAAAAAAATTAAAATAAACTTATTTAAAAATACATAATAGATGCGAGTGTATAATTCCTAAAAATTGCTACAGTAATATCCAGATTTAACTGAAGTCTGGATATTTATTGTTTTTAAGTCTGGATATTGCTGTTTAAGTCTGAATATTACTGTTTAAATCTGGATATTGTTATTTTAAGTGTGGATATTGTTGTTTTAAGTCTGATCATTGCTGTTTTAAGTCTGGATATTGCTGTTTTAAGTTGATTATCAAGTCTGATCATTCCAAGTTAAGTCTGATCATTGATGTTTAAGTCTGATCATTATTGTTTAAGTCTAATCATTGTTGTTTAAGTTTGGATATTGTTGTTTTAAGTCTGATTATTAAGTCTGATCATTGTTGTTTAAGTCTGGATATTGCTGTTTTAAGTCTGATTATTAAGTCTGATCATTCCAAGTTAAGTCTGATCATTGCTGTTTAAGTCTGGATATTGCTGTTTTAAGTCTGATTATTAAGTCTGATCATTCCGAGATATGTGAAATGACCATAATGCCCCTCTGTGTTATATCCTTGATTTCTACAAAATTGAACACGTGTCAGCTTAAATTCTAGTTTTTAGTTTTCATATATAATAGTAGTTTTTACCTGAATCGCACTCTTTGTATTTTATGTAAAGAAAAAGGATTCCGATGCAAGTGACATATTTTTGTAAAAAATACAAACCAATCACAGTCCTGATTTGGTTATTTGAACGGATGAGATTAAATATTGTATTAAATCTCGTTTATGGTTAATTTCTCGGTGACGAATTATAATTATTTTTGACGAACTATGTCGTACTTTTAGTTTCTCGGCGATAAATTATAACATAATTTTGACTTGCACCAAAATTATGTTTTGTACATGATCTTTAGTTGTGTAAAATACAAAAATGTTACATTTTTTAAAGGTAAAAGTAAAAAATTTACCCTTTTTAATTTTTTTTTTGACTCATTTGATCCAAATGCTCACAATGACACCCATGAATAGAACGACCCATGAATAGAATGCATATAACGTTTTCCAAACGAAATGGTACTCACAATTTTGTGTACGTATTTGATGGATATATCTATCAAATCAGTAATCACTCATGTAAGCAAATTAATAGTGTAGAGTTCATGCATAAATCACCTGGAAAACTTCGTATCCAGAACCGACAATCAGTATGGCAACTTAATTCTAGTTATCCTCAAAACCTTATTCCTCATAGACGACATTTGCTGTTTTACAACAAAATCAGAGTGGCTGAAAACTCAAAACCAGCCAAAAAGACAACGTTCTCCGAAGCTATAAGTATGTATGTGATACCGCCCCTGTTTTTGAATATTTCCCAAGACATCTTGTGTGTGTAGACACTTTGAAAAGGAGTACTTGCAAAATGGTAGTGCGCGCCCCTTCAATAATCCATTATATATGCGCTTGACGTCTCACAACAAGATTTATATACATTGTAAAGCTTACCTCATTGCATTGCATTGCCCAACAAGCTGTTCGTGGAGGGTGAGCTCTGATCACTCAACCAAGGATCCTGCACCGACACAGGGGAGCTGTCTTTCACCTCTTTTGGTACTATTCCCAGACAATCTGCTGTCTTCTTTGGAACTATCAGTCGGCAGCTCCCCATACCCACTTTCTTTAAAGTCATACCGCGTAAAGACCTGTCACTCTCATTGGAAGGAGATGAGCATGTGGATGGCATTGATGATTCCATACATATGTTTTCCTCCATTGTTGACCACCCACTGGTTCTTGCTAATTCAAGCTCCTGAGCCACTTCTGTCATAGAAGGTCTTGCGTCACTCTGGTAGGCTAAACATCTGAATGCAAGTTCAGCAACCTTGTGGATGGTGCAAAGTGTCCATGCATCTTTATGAGGGTCCAAAAATGGGTCAATTATCTCATCTACTGACCCTCTACCAATCCTGTCTATAGCAAGTGCAGCAAGATTCACTTCGCTGTGAGGTCTGGAAAAGTCTACTACTTTCATTCCTGTTATTATCTCTACAAGAACCACTCCAAAACTGTAAACATCGCTTTTATCTGAGAGATGGAAGTTCTGGTGATACTGAGGATCTAGATAGCCGGGAGTTCCTTGAGGTGCTGTTGAGATGTGGGATGTCTCGGTTAAGCCCAATCGTGACAGCCCAAAATCTGCCACCTTTGATATGAAACTGTAGTCCAAAAGAATGTTGCTTGATTTGATGTCTCTATGGTATATTGGGGGATTCATGGAAGAGTGAAGGTAAGCAATAGCATGAGCAGTTTCAGAAGCGATTCTGAGACGTACACTCCATGGTAGGCCTTTGCCCCTCTCTCTTTGTAGATGTTGTGATAAAGTACCATTGGGCATGTACTCATAAACAAGGATTTGCTCACCATTTTCAATGCAGCAACCTAGTAAACGCACAAGATGAGGGTGGCTGACAGAAGACAGAAGTTTGACCTCATTCATTACTTGCTCAATGCTTTCATTGTCCCGATGTTTGATCTTTTTTATAGCAACCCACTCATCTTGATGGAGTTTTCCTGCATAAACTGTACCATATGCCCCAGTTCCTAGTCGTTGTCTGATATCGAAGCCACTTGTGGCCTTTTCAATTTCTCTGTACTGGTAAAACGGAATCCCGGACCCCCCTGCAGCTTCAGATAGAAGGCGTCGTGCACTCAGTTGGCTTTTCTTAGAAATAGACCTTTGGCAAATACAATAACAAATAATAGCAAAACCAGCCATGAGTAAAGCTCCAGCAGCAATCCCTAAAAGAAATGTAGTGTTAGTAAGAGCTCAACATTAACTACAACTACATCTCATAACGCCACAGTAAGGGTTTAAGTAAGAGTCATCGAGCCATTTAAGTGACAAGACACAATGAGTCTCTTTTGCAAGTCATGGATGTGAAATACCTCCAATAAGAACAATAACTCTAGTAGTTCCTCCGCAGTGTCCAGACAGGTATCTTGAAGCATTGCAGTGTGGGACTATTGAAAAGAGATATTTGATCACAAAAAAGAAGCAGCAGAATACAAGGGGATATTTGTATTGAATTAACATTAGACAACAATTAATTTTGATTGTACTGAATTAGCATAACAGACTAACAGTGGAGAAGAGTAGCCAAATTGATCTCCTTTATAAAGCTGGGTATTTTAAATATTTTATCATGGGACCATCATTCTACCTTGAAGTTGAGTCTATTCAATTGCTCAGGCATCTCTTATTTCAGTAGCCACAAATTAATCCACACATCAGAGAGTTAAGGCTGACAAAAATCATTCGCTGTTTCGATTTTCTTTGAAAAAAGTTTTGAGGAATTTAAACAAACTTAAACAGCAATTTAATAGCATTCTTTTCATGGTTTTAACTTTGACAAACAAAATTAAACAATCAATTAAATAAGCCCCTATTTCTAACTCAACCTATGAAAAAGAAAAACAGAGTCAACTCGTAGCAACGTTCTGAACCCCTTTTCCTATCACACCTCAAATTCAAACTTAGAAAACAAATTTCTTACAGCTGAACTAACCAAATCAAATTGAAATTGATTCTTTCCTTGCAAAGCCCATTAGCTTAAACTTTCATCACCAGTTGTTCCCAGATCACCATAGAGAACATCTATCATCTGACTTCCGGGAAAAGTCAAAGTGACAAATTCAGAGTATCTATCTGTTTATGCATGTGCTTGTGGTTGTGGCCAATGACAAAAAAAACAAAAACAAAAAACTAAGTGGAAGTCGAATATACATGTCTGGCAAGTTGTATAAGGACTACAGACTTTTCAACTATGCCTATCTAAAATCTCAGCACTGTAATCCCAACATAATGGCTTCAATGCCTGCCACCACAACCATTCATAGTGCGGACTTTCCAAGATGTTGAAGCATCCTCGATCATATTATACTAACCTATACTCCATGATTTACAGCTTTAGACTGTTGACTAATAATTAAAGGAAATGTGCCCGGGGAGGAGCAATATACATCTAACTGCTTCAATTGTCAACATGATTAGGCCAACAACCACCTATCTGTAGTAACTACTAATTAAGAATGTAGAAAATAATAGAACGCTAACCTTTCCGGCAGCCCTCGCCCTCTGCGAACCCATCACCGGGAAGTCCATCTTTACAGGAACACCTATAGCCCATTGATCCATCCAAAAGTGAGACAGTCGTGCAATTGGCATCCTGGTGGCAGTTACAGGGTCCATCCAACCACCAGCTGAGCTCAACTCGGTTCAGCTCCAATGTATCAAAATTCACAGCCACAGAGGAAAACAATGACGTGCACTTGACCTGATCCAAAGCCGTATGATTCATCAACTCCAGCTTCCTTCCCCTCTTGTCCTCCGAATAACAGCTGATGTTGTCACTCCTGGCATCACACTTCTCAAGCCTAAATCGACTCTCTATCAAACCAGTAGGGATCACGCAACCGCCCAACCCAGCTTGTGACGAGCAGTTCTGCAGCAGAAGACTATTCTTCCACGTCAGACCGAAATTCTTACCGAAAAACGGCTCAATTTCTTTCAACGGTCGGTTGCATTTGGGAGTGACGTTCACAAAAATGTTATTCGGCGTCACTCTGTGGACACGGAACTCTCCAATCTTCGCCCGCTGCCCACTCTTACTGCAATTTAACCTAATTTCACACCCCTCCGAAAATCCAAACGGATAATTCACCTCAATCGCGGACTTTCCGCGGCCGCACGTCCGCTGGCAGCGCTCCTTCCCAGCAGCGTTCACAACTACGCCAAAACTCACAATGACAACAAAAACGAAAATCGTTACAAGCAGCTTAACATCACCAGCCCCAACCTTGCTCGAAACCACCTCCATCGGATTCTTATCGGATCAGCTACTGTTCGTCAATCAATCGAATCGCCCTAGCTGTAAGCACTAAAACCGAATTATGTGACCCCAAAAAAATGATTAAAATGTAAAAAAAAAAGAGTGGCCAGATTTTCAACAAGTGGCGAGGGGCATTAAAGCGGCGCTCCGGTGCCGTTGGGAAGGTCCATCGGTACTTCACAAATCACATTAAATGCAGTGCAGCTTATTTCGCAATTAACACAGCAGCGAGTGCTTGAGGTATGAAAATCGGACGATTGATCGGCGATTGAGGAGGAGGTCGACGGAGGTTAAATGTTAAGACGTGTTTTGGTTGTTTGGATTTTTGTGGAGGTGGTTTTATAGTGGGGCGATGGCGTAAGACTGGGGTTTGAAAAAATTGGAAGAAGAAGACGAAGAAAATGCGAGAGAAGTCGATTGACGGGTCAAAGGTGGTTTGGCATTTTCTGAAATTAACAATCAAGTAATTGAGGTTTGATTTTTGGACAATAGAGCAACTTTTTCAGACTTCAGTATAAACTGATTTTATTTGTAAAATTTATAAATCGTTTAAATAATTTCACATTTACAAAAGATTTGAGATCTACTAATCAAAAAAAAAAAATTTGAGAAGACTATGGGTCTATTTTCTGGGCTTTAAATTTGTATTATATAAACCATTTTAACACCACATAACATAAATTAACATAAATTAACATAAATTAACATAACATAACATAAATTAACATAAATTAACATAACATAACATAAATTAACATAACATAAATTACCACCATCATCATATTACCACCATCATCATCATCATCATGTCATCATCATCATCATCATCATCATCATCATCATGTCATCATCATCACCATCATGTCATCATCATCATCTTCATGCATCATCATCATCATCATCATCATCATCATCATGAATAGTAATAGTAATATGATGATGATATGATGATGATGGTGAATAGTAATATGATGATGGTGAATAGTAATATGATGATGATGACATGATGATATGATGATGATGGTGAATAGTAATATGATGATGATGGTGAATAGTAATATGATGATGATGACATGCTGGTGATGTTGAATAGTAATATGATGACATGATGATGATGGTGAATAGTAATATGATGAACAGTACTATGATGAATAGTGATATGATGATGATATTGAGATGATGATGATGAATAGTAATATGATGAACAGTACTATATGATGAATAGTAATATGATGATGATGACATGCTGGTGATGTTGAATAGTAATATGATGACATGATGATGATGGTGAATAGTAATATGATGATGATAGTGAGATGATGATGATGAACAGTACTATGATGAACAGTACTATGATGAATAGTAATATGATGATGATAGTGAGATGATGATGATGAACAGTACTATGATGAACAGTAATATGATGATGATAGTGAGATGATGATGATGAATAGTAATATGACATGATGATGATGTTGTTGATGACATGATGATGATGGTGAGATGATGATGATGCCATGATGATGATGGTGATGACATGATGATGATCATGATGACATGATGATGATGGTATGATGATGATGTAATGTTAGGTTGGTATAAACTAAAATAAATTAAAATAAAATAAAATAAATTAACATAACATAAATTAACATAACATAACATAAATTAACATAACATAACATAAATTAAATTAACATAACATAAATTTAAGCTCAATCAAACAGACCCTAAGTTACATAAAAAATATTTTAATTCGTCCATCTTAAATGATCTACAATCTAGATTAAAACAGTTTAATTTCAAATCACATTTAATTCTCCTATTATATGCGAATTAAGAGCATATTAGTCTATTTATAAAACTCAATAAACTTTAATCCCCGCAATTCCGAACAATCGGCAGCGGCGACGCAATCTTCTCCGGCGTCTCCACATACTGCTTTAGGGTTCTTGTCGTTCTTCTTCATTTTGCTATCAGATTGACAGATTTGAGCTGCGCAAACTTTAAGTGAGAATAGTCAACAAAAGCTCGGGAGTTCGATTTAGCAAAAATCTGTTTAGTTGGTTGATGGATGCGAATCGAGGTAGGGCGTAACACAACATCAAATGAAATCCGAGAAGGAAGGAAGCGTAACAAGATTCACTTGCAGCTTCTCATCCGACCTGATCATTGATTTTTTATTTCGAATTAAAATATTTTGTATAGTCTTAAGGAATAAACTGTGACCAAAATCGTAGGCGTAAGGAACGGAATTCGTAGGCTTAAGGAACAAATTGTGACCAAAATTCGTAATAGTTACAAATAAAATTCGTAATAGTCATCAATGATTAAAATTCGTAGTAGTCATCAATGACTAAAATTCGTAGCAGTCAACGTGACCAAAATTCGTAACAGTTACGAACAAAATTCGTAGCAGTCATTGTGACCAAAATTCGTAACACGGAGAATCACCGTGATAAAATTCGTAGTTTCTAAATTCATAACATTCGTAACATATTTGTCACTAATTACGCGTTGCGTTATTCGTGGCTTCTGATTTAATGAAAATCATAGTTAGTAAATTAAAATTCGTAGCTTTTGCTGACCAACGTAGCTGTTAGATTCATGATAAAATTCGTAGTTACTAAATCAAAATTTGTAACTTTTGCTGAATAACATTGGTTTTGAATTCACTTTGTAATTACTAAGAGCAACGTTCGTAGCATATTTGTCACTAGCTATGCGTTACATAACTCGTGCTTTACGAAGGCGGACCAAATTTACAAGCCTTTTTCCGACTATTCAGTTGAAGTTAAATTAACAATTGGTGTTGCACGACTATGTCAGGATCATCCTATGTCAGGATCATCCTTCTTAAAGACATACTTGAGTGAATTCACGTCTCATAAAAGAGAGTTCTCCTATCATTCCACCAGCAACATACGCATCAGCGTACTCAATCGTTGCGCTCGATAAGCAAACCCTAATAAAATTCCCAACTGCATCTTTTCTCGTAGCACATATTTCAACGACTTTCTCCACTGCTCAATGTGAAAGTTCCAATCAGTGAATCTTGAGGATTATTTAGAGAATGTAAACGAAATAATCGGAGTCGAGCTTCCAATTTTCGTGTTTGGTTGATCGATGGAACCGTCCCGAAGAAGACGACTGACCATATTTTAAGGTTGACTAATATGCCCTTAAATTGGATGATCTTAACCCATTCGACATTATACCAAAATGTTTCAAATTGTTCGAGCATTCCGCTCAGTGGAGTGCTGGGTGGCTTGAGTTGTGTTTCTTACGGACTCTGGTTGATCATCCAGGTTTTTTACTTTACAATGTTGTTGAATCATGTTTAGATAGCGTTCACACGTAAGATTAAATATTAGATTTAAGGTTAAATGTTCAGATTTAAAGTCAAAATGTTCAAACTTAAGACTAAAGGAGGTTGACCCATAAAAAGTATTATTCATCAATCATTAAACTTATACATCGTTATGTAATGATATTAAAGCAAAATAAAGAGTTTTTAGCTCATTGGTCGTGAATAAAATAAATTTCTTGTTGTGAAATATAAGGATTTGTGAGAACTCAAATGAAGAACATGAATATATGATGAGAGGAAAGTAGAGTGAAAGAGTATTTCTTATTGATATTGGTTTTTACAAATGATCCCTTTATATAGGGTTACATGGGATATGTGGATAGACTAGGAATCAATGTAAGAATTAAAGAGAGGTACATGAAAGGCTAAAGGGCATAGTCATGTGAATGGCCAAAGGTTATCCAACAATATTCATAACATTCATAACACTCTCCATTTGGATAACTCATACAGATATTATGCCTCATTAAAACCTTACTAGGAAAACCCTGTGGGAAAAATCTAGTGAAGGAAAAAGAGTACACAACTGTACATTACGCATAAATGTTACCTCATTAAAAACCTTATTTAGCAAAACCCAAAGGGATAAAATTTAAAATAAGGAAAATAGTATAACATGTATTCTCCCCCTCAATGTGGCCTTTAACATAAATCTCTAAGCTTTCGCATGCCGATTTTATAGATCAATTTTTCAAAGGGAGTTGTGGGAAGTGCCTTTTCTCGAGGACGGAATGGATCTTCTTTCATATTAAGTGATCGAACAACCATAGGCGAACTCAACGGATGTGATTTATCCATATTAAATCATTTGAGGATCCTTTCAGTATATGAGGACTGATGAACAAAAATGCCCTTTGATAAATGCTCAATTTGTAAGCCAAGGCAAAATTTTGTTTTTCCCAAATCTTTCATTTCAAATTCACCTTTTAAATATGCAATCGTCTCAGTAAGTTCATCAGGGGTCCCATTGATATTTAAATCATCAACATAAACCGCAATAATAGAAAACTCAGTTTTTGTCCTTTTAATAAAAACACATGGGCAAATTGCATTGTTGATATATCCCTCTTTCAAAATATATTCACTTAGACGATTGTGCCATATTCGACCGGATTGTTTTAATCCATATAATGATCTTTGTAATTTTATTGAGTACATTTCCCGTGGTTTTGAGCTACATGCTTCAACTAATTTTAATCCTTCGGGAATTTTACTATTAATGTCATTATCAAGTGACCCATATAAATAGGCTGTCACGACATCCATTAAATGCATATGGAGTCCTTCTAAGACTGACAAACTCAATAAAAATCTGAATGTTGTCGCATCCATGACCGGTGAATATGTCTCTTCATAATCAATGCCTGGTCTTTGCGAGAAGCCTTGTGCTGCAAGTCGTGCTTTATATCTTACGACTTCATTTTTCTCATTTCTTTTGCGCACAAATATCCATTTATAACCAACAGGTTTGACATTCTCGTGTGTTAGGGAAATTTTTCCAAAGACTTGGCGTTTTTCAAGTGAATTCAATTCTGCCTCGATGACGCTTTTCCATTTTGGCCAATCATTTCTTTGTCGGCATTCATTAACCGATCTTGGCTCATGATCCTAATTTTCTTCTTTAATATCTAGAGCCATAGAATAGGCGAATATATTATCCATTATAATTTCTTTTCTATTCCACCTTTTCCCTGAAATGACATATCTGATCGAAATTTCTTCATTGTCATCATTTTCAGGTATCTCATTATCTTTCAAAGAAGTCTTCATGATTCATATCATTTTCTTTTGGAATAGTGGTTGATGCATTAATTTGGTTATCTGGAACATTTCTTTTTCTAGGATTTTTATCCTTGGACCCAATTGGTCTACCACGCTTCTGTCGTATTTTAGACTCACTTGCTAATTTATTTCCAATATCTTCTTCAGGAAGATTGATTTTGCAAGGAGCATTGACAGCTGGTATATGTGACTTTGTCGCTGTTTTAATATTTGTGAATGCATCAGGCAATGTGTTTGCCACACTTTGTAAGTGGATAATCTTTTGAACTTCTAGTTCACATTGATTTTTACGAGGATCAAAATGAGACAATGACTCTGCATTCCATGATATTACTTGTCTTTTTCAGACTTTATTTTATCTCCCCCTAATGCAGGGAAATTTGTCTCATGAAATTGACAGTCGGCAAATCGTGCCTTAAATATGTCACCTGTCATAGGTTCCAAAAATTTGATAATTGATGCAGATTCAAATCCCACGTAAATCCCCAATCTTCTTTGGGGTCCAATTTTAGTACGTTGGAGCGGAGATATTGGTACATAAACTGCACACCCAGAAACTCTTAAATGAGAGATATTTGGTTCTTGACCACTAATAAGTTACAAAGGGGAATATTTATTATTTGTAGTTGGCCTTATACGAACTAGTGATGCAGCATGCAAAATTGCATGTCCCTAAGCAGAACTTGGCAATTTAGATCGCATAAGTAATGGTCTAGCTATCAATTTTCTCTTGATAAAAGATTATGCTAGGCCATTTTGAGTATGGACATGAGCAACCGGATGTTCGATTATAATTCCAGTTGACATACAATAGTCATTAAAAGACTGAGATGTAAATTCTTCCACATTATCCATACGGATTTTCTTAATTGTATGATCTGGAAATTGTGCTCGTAATTTAATAATTTGAGCATGCAACCTTGCAAATGTCATATTACGAGTGGATAATAAACAACTATGCGACCAACGGGTCGATGCATCTATAAGTACCATAAAGTACTGAAATGGTCCGCTTGATGGGGAAATAGGTCACATATATCTCCTTGAATCCGTTCTAAAAATGTTGAACATTCAGTGGAGATGGTCTTGTAATCAATTTTCCTTGAAAATAAGCAACACATGAGAGATCTTTGGACAAGAGAATATTTTTACTCTTTAATGAATGTCTATGTGAATTTTCAATGATTCTTCGCATCATTATTGAATCCGGATGGCCTATCGATCATGGTATATTAGAAAGTTTTCCAGGTGTATTGAATTCTGGTTTATCACCAGATATGATTCGACTGGATTTATGAAAGTATAATATAATCCAGAGTTATATGATGGAAGTTTTTCCATCACTTTTTTCATTCCTGAGACCATTGACATGATAGATAAATATTCAACGTCATTTTCATTTGTCGACTCAACATGATAACCATTTCGAGGCATATATTTGAAACATTGCATCTTTTATGATATAATGTATACCATTATGTAACACTAATTGGACTCTTTCATAGCCGTCAATAAGACTTGATGCACCAGAAATTATATTGATATTAGCTGTAGCTAATTTGAGATGCGAGAAATAAATTTATCTCTCAAAATTGTGTGTGTCGTTGCACTATTCGGTAAACATAATGATTCATCATCATCTTTCATCTTAATAGAGAGACCATCATCCATATCTCTTTGAAAGATAAATAAATATGATTAGGAACAATTTTAATTGATGAGACGGGGGATAAAAATTCAAACTTTAATAAGTAAGTAATCATCTTATATCGTAATTGAGAGATGATTATCCATATCTCTTTATTTGGAAGAGAAATAAAGCATAAAATAAAGAAATTCAAATACTTTGAATTTGATATTCATAAGTATGACATCATCTCTTATGTCGTCTTCCATCACTGATTAATTTGTCAAACTCTCCATCGACCTCTTAAAAATAATCTTCAAAATGAGTGAGATTCGTAGGAGTCCAAATGGTTAAGTTCCTTAGGATAATCACTTTTTTTCAGTGAATTTGCTTTCAAATAGGCTTGATAAAAATCAAAATGTTTGGAAGTACGACCCCAATGATGTATTTTTTCCCATCATTTTATAATGATATTTTCATCTTATAACTTCACTTATGATGTGATTCATAAACTTGCAAAATTATACTCGTGTACAATTTTTAATAATCTTGCAAGTGCAAGTATATATAATCAAAGCAAGTTTAATATCATTGCCTTTTGGTGATCGTACATCTCTTCAAATCCTTTCAAAGGAGAGAGGGATCATTGATTCTCAAATTTCATATACAATCTCTCATCGAGATGATGCCGAAGGATATTTTGGCTTTAGCCATCTTTTATGAACAAGGGCTTTATTTTCTTCTTTTATAGTATCTTAAAGATACAAATCATATAGGCGGATTTTAATATCATGAATCAACGCCGAATGAAAATTTTCATATCATGGCTTTAGCCATCTTTATTGAACAAGTGCCTTATTTCATTCTTTTATAGTATCTTAAAGATACATGACACATAGGCGGATTTTAATATCAATAATCAACGCCGAATAATCATTTTCATGCTCAAGAGTATTGAACTCGAGCTTCATAATTTATTTTTTAAGAATGAGGTGAATTCATTTATCAAAAAGGGCCAAAACAACCGCTGTACAAACCACAAAAAACCAACCTAAAACCCAACAACCACAAAACAAACAAAACACCTACAGGACCCCTGCACGCAGACATGACTCCAAAACACGACAAGCCTAAACAGAAGCAAGCTTCATAAAATTGACATTACATGTAATGATAAATATAATATGAATAAAATTAAACAAGACATATAACATGAAAATAAACATGTTATGAACATAAGATAAAATCATCTTTCAACATATAAAATTAGGCATGTGAATAATTTAAAAGAACATGATTAGATGACATATACATGTTATAAACAAGATCATAAAAGGAATTCATTTTTCCAAATGCTAAGCGGTTTTGAGATTTCTTCGAAGTTTTGGCTTAAGTTTACGACACAATTATGTACGATGATGCAAACCGTCATACGAAATGTGCGCCATATTTGACACAATCATACAACACTTTATTAGTTTTGTCTCTTTCTCTATGACGCATTAACAACACATTTACGACGCATGTATGGTGCCTTTACGTGTAACAGTCCCAAATTTCAATTAAATTGCATTTAGTTGGACTTGTTCAATTCAGTCTGAAAATGCAATTAGAAGCCGTGGCTTGTCTTTCTCTCCCAATTTCTTCCGCTATATCCACCGCCTGCCCCCAGCCCCGCACCCTTCTCCATCCACCAGCCGCCACACTTATCTTCAAGGTATTAACACGTTAAATCTCGAGTTTTTAATTTTAGGGTTTTTTGAAATTAAAAATGAATTTGGGGGATTTTGCTGTGAAGGTTGGATGGTGGCTGTCGTAGAGGTTGGTGTGCGTGGGTTTGTTGTCGGCGTCAATTGTTGGAGAGCGCGGAGCCGACTGTAAGTTGCGGCGGAACCCTTATGCTCGCTCGACCACTCAGTTGTCCAGATCTCAGATCAATCGAACCTAATTAAGACAGAGGCAATGCTAGGGCTGGTGTTTCGCTCTCCAAAATTTGTGATGATTGGTTACTTGTTATTCCTCAACAACTGCTATTCCCTCGTCTGATCAAGGTTAGTGGTGGCTAGCACTTTTTTCAAATTGCAACGTTTGGTGTTGAATGATGTTTAATATTCGCTTTCCAATTGATTTATGGAGTGTGATAATTAGTTATTTGAGAATTTTATATATTTGAAATTTGTTGATCTACATCTATGGGTGCTTAATGCTGATATGATATTCCTTATAGAGATTCGGTGAGCCTTTACAAGTTCCATTAATATGAACATGATCGAATCTGGTGAAGATTGACTATAATACCATAAGTTATACATATATACAGTTTGGATTCTCTATTATACATGCTTATCATGGAGAAACATATTATTGATGCAAGTGTAAATATGCATAAGGATTCTCATTAGTACCAGTGATAAGGCTCAGTTTTTCAATTGTGTAAACGGACGATTGATGATGCTATTAGTTTTGATTTATTCAGTTTGATTGATTTTACTTATACGTCATTTCAGTTCTCCTCTTAAAGTGAAAGAAGATGATGAAGTAGACAAGTTAAATATAAAGTTGGTAAAAAGAAAATCAAGGCGAGTATATCAATCTCCGCCGCCTGAAGTTTGTCGAAAGATTTTAATGAAGCAAATTAGTTAAGTCAAACATAAACTTATGATTTGTGCTGCTACTTGGTTAATCTGAAACTGCTCCATGTTTGATTTGTCTAGCTTGCCAAGTGTACAATTTTGTAGTGCCATGTATCTAGACAACTAGTGACAAAATTTGGTCCATTTTTTGCCGTTTAAACACTTTTTGCTGTTTATTTAGCTATTCTGATGATGTTTAGAAAAGTTCAATCTAGCAAGTCACTGATTGATGATGTTGTACATGTAGAGATTACTTTAATAGGTCAAGTCTCCAATCATTGCCGCCTCAAAGACTTGTTGCAACTCTGGTTAAGAACACGGCCACAAGATAAGAGAATAGTAAATGGAAGACAGAGTAGTAAATGGAACACTGGATGTAGAAGACAATGAGCTTCTGTGCCTCGCCTTACCAAAGTTGCGACGAGCTCCGTGGCTGACCAGAGCATTGTTCCCCAATAAAAGCACTCCTGCCTGCACCGAGTACGAGCTCCATCCGTTCACTTGACGAGGAAGCGGTGAGTTCGGATGAAGAAACATATTAAGATCATCTTCTTGTTTGAATTATCTTTTTGCTATATTTTTTTGGCAAGTTGAACTTTGTTGAAGCATCATTTTGGTTGTGTGGTTAACTTGTTCGTTGTTCCACATTGTATTAATGACAAGTTTGTGCATACTAAATTTTATATAAACTTTATTACCCGCAGGTTGTAAAATAGTTTCACTGAAATTTGATGTGCAAATTTTTCTCATATATTTTGTCATTTTGTTAAATTTATTTATATATTATATATTCAATTTATATAAATATTATTATTATATTTCTCACGCATGTGTGTCTTATTGTCGTCGCACACTGGTTTACGACAGGCGTGCGATGCCCTTGTCATATGTCGCAGAAAGTGTACAACAGCGAGGAGACAGTTGTACGACGCTATTGTAGTGCTGTCGCACATCTGTACCGTAGAATTGTCACACATTTCTTGCAACGGCGGTTTGTGCGACACTGTCAAAAAGCGCCACATATATGTCGTACATACGACTCATTTACGTTGAATTTCCACTGTCGTGAACTTGAACCAAAATTTGTAGTGAGAGAAGATGGTATATCCCTACCTTTGATTTCGTAGAGAAATCGTGCTGATAATGTGTTGTGAAATATAAGGATTTGTGAGAGAACATGAATATATGACGAGAGGAAAGTAGAGTGAAAGAGTAATTCTTATTGATATTGGTTTTTATTTTACAAAGGTTTATATAGGGTTACATGAAATATGTGAATTCACTATGAATCAATGTAAGAATTAAAGAAAAATACATGAAAAGCTAAAGGACATAACCATGTGAATAGCCAACCAACATTCATAACATTTCTCACATTTTCTCTTAATATTTAGACTTAAAAGACTTCCGACTTGTCAAATGCTCAGCTTAAGACTAGATATTCCGTCGTAAAAAATATTGCAAACTCTAATAGAGAACCATAATTAAATTATCATTTAAAAAAAACGGTAGTGGACATGTGCATGCAACAAGCAGACTAAACCCTGTACAATACAATGGATGGAAATGCCTGACTTATGCTATTGTTGCCAACACAACAGAGCCTGTGATTTTATACAACTCATTAACAAGCAGGCATCATCTAATCTATTTATAGTTGTCGACAAAATTGGATGTTGCTATGTTCTTCATTCCCCTGATTGCTGCATAAGTTCAAACCACTGCCGCATCAGGTCAGCTAAGGTTCTGGGGAGAGAATCCATGTCTTTTAGCACAATGTAGTACGGGAATGGGAATGAGTCGAGATATTTTGACATCTTCATCCCTCCACTCGGCGAGCCCTCCTTTTCAAAGGATACTTCCTGGATGTGCAGAACACGAGTGACAGTTAGTATAACCTACGTGATGGAACAGTTGAAAATATACGCCTGGAAATTTGTGAATACCATAAGGTCCATGATTGACTCTTCAGGACTATCCACGAGCAAAAATGCAATTAGTCGTCTTCTGCTCATTGCGTCTCTAACGATGCGTCTCAATTTTTTCTGTTGCAGAAAATAATTATGGTTTTAGAAGATAAATACACGAGATGTGCACATAGCCTCAGATGAAATGGCACAATGCGCACCTTTTCATGGAAACGACCATCAGCTATAATTAGTACAAGCTGTTGCAGTGGATTCTGTCCGTTTGGCAGTCTGGCATTGGAAACTGCATTATCCAACATGTTGTTCATATACCTGAGTAGATCGACTACTGGTTCATCGGCTATGGTGTTCTCTTGTTTGAATGTGAAACTAGAAACCATCTGGCAAAATAGAAGGCAACCAAAAGGAGATTTGTTATAATTTCTTTCTCTGGGTTCCGAAAGGTTAATGAAATCCTTCGATGATAGCGAAACTCAGATTACTAACCTTTACCCCAGCCTCCCCGCTGAAAGGCTGGTCAAAATCGTGCAGCAATTTCACATTTCCCTTCTTCCCAAAGCTCGTGACAGCCAGACTACCGACTTCTAGTTGAGACATGGCACGGCATACAGTCACAAGAGCCTCAATTGCAGCATCCCCGCAGCTACTCTCAGACATACTTCGGGAATCATCTACAGCAATTACTACTTGATAATCACGTTTATTTGGTCGTGTCCTTTGCAGCCATATTTTATCTTTTCGATATTGACTTGCTATGTATGGAATCACCTGGTTCAATCAAATATAAAACCCAATGCATGAGCTCATCCTGACGATCATATAGTTTTTTTTTCAAAAAATTAAAACAGAAAAAACGCATCATTAAAGGATTTGACAACTTACCTTTTTCATGTTGATTCTCTTCCCGGTCTTGTAATCTCCCTGCAGCTTACTAGCCAATGTTGGCTCCATGACAAGACGTAGCTGTTCCGCCAATTCCTGAGATAACCTCGTGGTCCGTAGTTCATAACTTCGCCACTTCTTGCTAGCATCGTCCTTCATATCGTTTGTTATTATTTCAGGCTGTGTACCTTCTAGAGGCTCATCATCACTCAGAGACAGTTCATTCAGTTTCCCTATCCCACTGCTCATGAACGATCTCTTAACGGAGACTAGACTATTCGACAGCCCCTCAGAATCTTCGCCCTCATTAGGTTCCTCGGGAACTTGGTCCTTAGCCGGGTCTTCCAAGGGTAGATTTTGTGCGGGTTCCTCCATTTTATTTCTTTGAACCATTGCGCCATTCTGAACAGGGTTAGTCTCAGCATTTTTCTGCTCACTATCCATCTCGGAAACATTTTCATCGTGTGCAGTTAATTCCTCATCAGGTTTGTTTCCATTCAGATTATTATTTACCTGATCAGATGTTGCTGCTCCAAGAGCTTGAGCTGTTCCTGTTTCAGACTCTGGTACATATCCATACTCGTCGGGATCGTCTTCAACCATGTCATCAAGACCATCTTTATCTCCTTCCCCAACGTCTATCGAAACTTTGGCTCTCTCTTTCCATTCCTGAAGCGCATCCCTGACACTTCGATAAGGATTTGGCTGGTTTTTCTGAGATTTCGGGGCACTCTGGTCAGAAACTTGTGTGTCTGATTTATCATTTGTTGGTCTACCTTTGTTGGATGCGTCAGCCATCATGACTTCATTTTCAGATGCATCAGTTCCAGGCAAGCCTTCGGCAGAGGTGGGGTTGTTTTGAATATCACTACTATTGGACCAGTTGACTTCAGGCGCATAATTTGAGCCAATCGCTTGCAAATCAACCTTTGGCTGTCTAGTGCTTTGCGTGTCAGACGCGTCTTGACCATTAACGTCCACATCCATATTTGAATCATCTTCCTTACCCTTTTCGATGTTATCCATCTCAGAATTTTCATCTAACTGTTCCTGCTCGCCTTCATCCAAAGTCACATCTGTTTCATCTAGGTTTTCTTCAAGGCCTTCAGCACTCTCAGCGCCTTCTTCAGCATTTTCAGCTTCGTCAGTTCCATCTTCCTGTGGGTCCAAATCCATACTTTCATGTTGCTCTTGATTGTTTTCATCAATGTCCAACCCTGTAGGCTCTGCAAATGCTTCATCTTTGTCCATGTTCGCATCTTCCATATTTTCATTCTCCTCTAAATCATCACCGTTCTCGCCATCCTCACCCGCCTCGCCATCGTTTTCATTACCCTCAGCAGGATCAAAATCATTTGGAAGGGTATCTTCCGAATCTTCTTTACCTCGAAGCTCCCTGTCGTCCCCATTCTGATCTTTCATTGATGATCCTGTTTCATATTTCTCGTTGCTCTCCGGCTTTTCATCTTTACTTTTATCCCAACTTTTTTGATCCACAACTGCACTCTCCGTACCAGCATCTCCCATAGCCGACTCAAGCTGCTCATCATCATCATCATTGTCATCTTTTTCGTCTTCACCCGAATCTTCACTAACACTAAATGTATCGGCTTCAAAATCTTCTTCCATTTCAATCCCCTTGTCATTCTTGCCTGGATCTTCGTTTGCACCGTCTTGTTCTTCCTTTTGCTGCGATGGAAGGTAGCACCATTGGATATAAAATCACGACATCAAAATCGTCAACTAATAAGAATAACATAGCAATGTATTGGTGCCATCAATCATACCTCAACTGTACCGAGCAACTGATCTTCATCAGTCAGCTGGTCACTTACATCCTTGGCTCCAACACCCTCGCCCATACCAGTTCCCTTCGCATCCTGGGAGGTGTCATCACAGCCATCCTCTTGTTTTTCGGAATTTCCGAACCCCGTTGAATAAAGGGACGAAAAAATATCCGCGAGAAAAAGAGATAAAGCGCACACCTACATTAAAATAAATAAATAATATATTGTTCATCTGTCCTCTCACTGATGGTAGATACATAGTCCTGAAAAAATAACTGAATAAGATGCAGAGGGCGGGTGACAATTGACATACTGTTTTATGCATTGTTAAAAAATCTCTTAGAAGCCCGTCATTGAATTTCAATATTTTGTCCGTCAACTGCTCCAGCATATTTAAATTCTTTCCAAGCTCGAAAGTTAGAGAAGTGCAATCATTCTCATGGTGTTTCACTAGCTCACCCTGAAAAGTGCATCAAATTATAAGACCCAAAGCAAAAAATGGAGTTAGAATTATCAAATGAAAGGGATGAAAAAGACCATACCGCATAACCGATTGTCTTGAAAAGATTGTCACATAAGCCTTCCAGTTGTAACTTGTTAGTGTATGAATCAAAAAGTGCTGTCCAAGATGGGATGCTGCATAAAAATTCCTCTGACAGATGGTCTTCATTCTGAGAATAGCCGAGAGCCAGAGTTGTAGCTGCAGCAAGTTCAAGAGATTTCTTGAAAGATCCGTGAAACTTAGCATAGAGTTCGGAATAACTCTCCGAACATGATTTTTCTACAGAATCAGATATTTCCAATCTTGTTTCCGTAGCATATTCCAATTGTTCTTTGATGGATTTTCCCTGAAAATTTTGTACACGTAGATTTTGGAAAGATGTTAGGGCAAAAGCTAAAAGAGAAAATTAAATACAATGATAAACAAGTCACTGAGAAACCAGAGTTTCACTTCTCGTCATCAAGACACAATATTTATAATAATAAAAACTGTGCAATAGCACTGGAGCTCTGATTAATATAAATATACATATGAAAATAAAGTTGTTGGAAATAGCTGTTTTACCTCCTTAAATATATCATCAAAATGAGATAGCATAATGTCCTCAACTGCAACTCGTTGCTCTAGATTCTCACGGAATGTAAGGACACTCTCCTCTAACATCGTCAAGGTCAAGAAATTTTTCTCAACTACACTTTCTAAATCCTGCTTTGAAATGATGACTAAAAACTGTTGAGATCCACCAACTGCAGTAATGCCTGTTTCATCATCTAGAAGAAAGTGGTCCAACATTTCCTGTAGAACAGATGCTGTCAATTTACAATAACCCACAATAATCTGAGAAAGAAAAAGGTAAAAATCAGAAGAATGGCCACCTTTGAATTTTGACAATCTGGAACAAGTTTCTGAATGAATTTTTGAAGTTTATGTGTCCAGGGTTTGACACTTTGGCAAGTGTTAAGATGGATACTTTCTGCCAATCTCAAGAATGAATCTGCCTCGCTCAACATGGTCCACAGACGATCGAATATTCGCTACAAACAGATAAACAAAAAGTTAGTTAAATTACGTTTATTATATATTTAAAGTGATCGATCCATGGTTCCATCCTACCTTTTGCTGCCACATGCATGATAATATTTGTTGTTGATGAGGAACGAACAAGAAGGCCCAACCGGCCTCGCTGTTGGGAGAAGAAGCAATTAAGTTCCGCAAAGTAAACAAGCTTTTTTCTATGTGTCTCACTTGCTTGGAAAAAGCATAGGCAGATGCTCTCTGCTCCTGCTGGATCATTATGAAATGATCTAGGTAAGAAACCGACCTCCTAACCTGCACAAGACGTAAAATAACTTCATTATACATCTGGACTGGACAGTGGAAACCCATTTGGTAGTATTGGTGTAATCAAGCAATACTGTAAGTGTGAACAATTAAATGAGACCCACCTGCTCGAGATTAAAATCCGTATGGAAATTTAATCGGATTTGTCTAAGAAGCTCCACAGAAGCTAGACTCTTGAAGTGGTACTTGTTTGCGGTTTTCCATTCATCTACTAAACCTTCCGCAGGAAGAACTTTTGCTTTATCGGAAGAAGTGTTCTCAGAATGTTTATCATTTTGTTTCATCAGTAAATGGTTTGTATCATATGAAGGCTGGAGAAACCACTGACTGCACACATTTGATTTGTGTTGATCCTGCAACATCAATGAAGATTTAAGACACAGAACATTTAGTAAAAATACAGATAAAACACCCGAAAAAACTGAAATGCGACAAAAAGTAAATGCCTCCTTAACATACCTCATAATATGCCGATTTGTGCCGTGACAGTCCACAACTTTCTAGAAGCTTCAGAAATTCAGACAAAGCTCTCCTCTTCCCTAAGGTAGTATTCATATCATTCCATAGTTGGTTACATCCCTTAGCAGTACTGAAAAGCTTCTTCAGGATGGACCAGACGCTATTCAACTCTTCTGGATACACCACATGTCCAGCTTGAGATGTTAACCCTCCCTCGACAACAGTGGCTATATCTACAAACATAAATTGATAGCACCATTTAAGTTTTTATAGGCAATGTTTTTGCGAACAATAGTAACCTATATTTTATTAGAAAAGTCCTCAGTCGAGAATCGGGATCGAACCAGTACTCATGTTTTGCCAACAAGAATGAGCATTTTGTCTCCACGTCTCAAACCACGAGCACCTGGACATATCAAATGAAAATATTAGCACAGAAAATCTCAATATATGTTAGAAAATACAGTTGTTGTCCAATCTAAAATGTTGACCTGCTCTCGTCAAACTCGTCAAGGTTCAATGGAGTGTCTATTACACTTTTATTTTTGCAGATAATATCAGTGTGTACAGTAGCCACACTAGATGACTGTTTATTTATCCCTCGTCTCATTTCTTCTTGTTTGAGAATGACCATCACTGGTTGCTGAAGTATGTCCTTTAAATAGACAAATAGCATAAGAGTGAATATTTGTATAGATGCACCAATAAGAATCAATACATATGACCAAAAAAAAAAAGAAAAGAAAGAAGAAGCAATACATCAGGTAATAGAAGCATTTCATCAATGTGAATCAATGATATTAATAATAAACAAAAACCACTTGGCAAACAATGCTTTTGAGGACTTTGGAAATAACTTACAGTGTATTTTTGTATAAGCTTCTTAAGCTTCTGGCGAACCCGTTTAGTGTTTGCCATGCATAAGTAACTCTCAGGATGCTCCCATTTGCAGAGCTTCAAAAGTTCATCCAATTCCTTTTGAACACTTGTCTTGTGGGTGTTTACATGCTCCAAAATTCTGTAAAATATGAATAACTTAACAAAGCTGTATTAATTTAAAACAAAACAAGACAACCAAAAAGATAAATAAAAGAACTTACACAGGGAGGAATTGCATGTAGTACCCCAACACATGGTACAATATCTTCAGGTTTTCCATCTCACAAGGGCTGAAAAAAGAGAAATGAAGATACATGAAATGTTTTATGGTTAGCTCATTTAACCAATGAGACTTGTCATTGTCAAAATTAATTTTTGTGTAATTGGCCGAAAAATAAAATAATTTCAGTGAGATCTGAGAATTAAATAGAACATACCTGGAATAGCATTCAAAGAGTAACCCTCGACTTATCTGGACATGGAAAGCGAGGAGAAGATGGAGACGCCTTTTGAACTCTCCTATACTTGACATATGAACAAACTCCTCTAAGCTGCATCATTACAAGAATCACAAATAAGTTTGAGAGTACAAGGAAGCATCGGCGAACCGGCTCGAACGTGTATGTGGAAACTTGCCTTTCAATGGTGGATTTGACATATTCATTAATGTCGGACGTATCTCTCATTCGAAGAAGTGTATAAAGGGGAAACCACAACTGCAATGATGTCCAAGAAGACGAAAAGATCAGAAGTCAATACACAAGATTCTTAGGTCAAAGTCATGGGGATGATCTGACATTCTCAAAAAACTTTTGATGTGGTTCCATATGCCAATTATTCGGAATCACACCAGTCTTAAACCCCTCCTATTCTCTAATATCCGGAGACAAGTATCATCTTGAAATCAAAACACAATGTCTTTATCGATTATGTATAGACGGTTGATTACAAAAGCTCATCAATTTACCTTCGCAGCATTACTGTCACATTCAGCCTGGACTTCATTAATTAAGAAAGGCCATGATTCAAACTCCATCTTTTTCCAGGTGGATGCCAGGTCGGTGATTCGTTTAATGTGATCTGACCATCACATATAAGGGACAGAACAACTGTTGTGATTACCATTTTCGTATATAAAGCAAACTAGAACATGTGTGCAAGAGCAAAAACATACCAGACAACGGGAACTTGGAACCATTTTCTTGTAAGAGCTGGATTCTATTTAGCAAAAATTGTAAACCTGACAAAGCCTGCGCATCCGAAATGACATTGTAAAGTAATGAGGTCGAAATTGGAGTAGCAAGTGCAACTTTTTGCACTATATTAAAGATGATAGATCAAACATAAAAAGATGAGCAGTTTTTCGTGTGTATGCATACCTTATCAAGAGGGGTTTTTCGAGGTAAAGCCAAAAGAATTTGACAGACTTCTAGAATCTTTTGGAGACCAGGGTGATCCACCCACTCCTTGGAAAGACTAACGATGCGTTGTTGAAGAGCTGCCACTATCTCCACCATCTTAGCAACTGCTGATGTGTTGGGATCCTGAATGGCAAAGTTCACAATTCCCAAAAAAATAGGTTTAGTATACGACATGTTTCTCAAAAAGCAACGGCGGAGTTCATTGAACAAGCTAAATCAACCTTGTAAAAATTGTATGCTTGATTTCCTTTATGAGATAACTCAATATTTTGATTAAGATCTAGCGAAAGTCGAAGCATGTGCTCGGGTGCAAGTTTAGCATCCAAATTGGAAGAAGAAAGCCCACCCAGCCCTGAAAATAAATTTAGCAATCAAAACGGCAGGAAGAAGGAAAAACCGAAAAAGAGAACACAGTGAATTTTACGGCTTAACAATATTAGAAAATACCATCGACTATTCCTACTCCCAAAGAGTAGGACTCGATGAAGGATTCCATGCTTTCTGATTCTGGTACAGTGAATGCTCCGTGCTGAATAAAGTACAAAGTACACATTAGTCAAATTATGAAGAGATGAGCACACTCATGTGTAAATGCTATCGAAGGGACTGGAATGCGAGTTCAAGGACTCGCAATGGTTCTTTATTTTTTTACTAAATATTTCAGCTTGTAAGAAGCAATTTTTCATTTAAGGTTAAGGGATTTACATTTAGGGTGAGATCGACAGATCCAAATAACCGATTATGAACTTGGACGAGCTTCGACAGAATGGAATCTGGAATCAACTCCCAACTCTCCTCTGAAGTATCACATTCCACACTGGGTTCCTTCTCAGTAAATGAAAAGGGAATATTTAGCATGGGAAAGGAGGGGCAGAGAAGCATGCCTTAAGAATATGAGTGATGATAAAACTCATCATAGTGATACAGTGCGAAGCAAATACCATTTCCGGAGCCTCATCTTGAGAGATAAAATCTTGCCATTCTTGAAAAGTTTCACTTGATGAAAATATGTTAAGAATAGACTCGTCAAATTCAAATATAGTATCAGTCTTGAGGGTGCGAGGTCTGAATTTGTATTCTTGAGATTCAAAAGCTTCTTTGATTTTGGCATCTTCTTTCAACTTCATCCAATGATTTGCAAACCACTCAAATATGCGGTTGATTTCCTGATAAAATACAATAAATTAATATATATTGATGCCTAATAAGAAGAGTTCCTCTTGAATACATCACAGGACACAGACTTTGCTAGCAAAAGAAGAAAACAAAAGAATGAGATACTGAACCTTGAAAGATGTTTTGTCTAAGACACGACTGCTCGCAACTGCCTGTGTAATCCTAACGATTGCGTCTTGATTGATGGCTGCTTCTAGTTGCACATTTGGCATCTGTAGAGAAAATAGAGTGACCAGCTTAAATATGATAAATAGGTTATGGTGACATGCAATAAAGTCAAAGAAGTTTGAAAGAATTTTTTTTTGAAGTAGTTCACTAATAGGAATTGGAGAGTCAAAGGAACTGCAATAAATCAGACTAGACCTTGTCAGCTGAGTTGGCATCCTTCATTTTTTTGATCAATTTCTCCAATAAAGATCTTCGACTTTCCCAATCGATAGTATGGAGATGAACACCATAAAGAAAAATATTTAAATCCTCGTCCACCGTGGTTACCGAGCAAGATTTGAATGCAGATTCTCTTGGATATCTCACAAAAGAGTACACCATTTCCTGCCATCAGTTTTACAAAATTAGTCAACTGGAATGGAATTGCTTAGGGCAGCCAGAAGTGACGGACACCTACCTCAACTTTTTCCATATTATCATGCCCTGTATTTTTCAATAGTTTTGTCTGCTTAACACCGGACTGAACCAGTGATACACCAAGTTTCATTTCATACACTGCTACTTGAATTGGTTGGATTATGTCAGCATAAGCAGAATACTCATTTGACAACCGTTCGATAAAGGATGTAGCAGTTTCCTGAGAACCACAAAGAAACAGAGATATGAATAGCTAGGCCGATAATGATCAAAATGATGAACAATGGAACACAACTATTCACTGCAAAATCATTTATGCATAGACATACCTGCCAGTTATGGACTTTATCCATGTCCAGATATTCAAGGTTGCTAATGAAAGACATGGAAGCCTTGATAAGGCTGTTAAACTCCATGCACTCATCTTTCAATTTCTTGAACTTCTTTGGATCAGATCGGAAAACAATCTGGATGCATCAAAATAAAAAGGATGGATCAAACAATTAATAAAGGATTCCAAAGAAGATTAAATATGATTAGTAAAAAGTAATGCAATGCAAACTTTTCATCTTCATAAGCATTGTCCGATTCACAATACTGAACAATCAAGTGTCACATGCTTAGATTCACAATACTGAACAACTTAGTCTCGAAAACCATGATACGAAGCATCTACGACAGAAATTATAGTATTATACTGTCTTTTTACGCCATTTCATATCTTTTCATCCATATTTCAGATTTTCCATTAAACAAGTTCTTATCATAGCATTGTAGCCGCGAGAGAGGCTGCAAAGCTGTGCGTGAATGGTGTAACTACTGCTATTTATAAAAGTTGGATACAGAAGCCAATGAGTCACTCACTTTTTTCTTAACTATATCCTGTTCAGCTTGTAGGTTTTCCAGCACAGACACCTTGTTTCTGTCTGTTTCTCTAGACCTAAACAATCCAGCTAAATAATTGCACTCCTGGCGGACCTGCAGTTAGTAAAGTAGGCAATATACTAAGTCCGGCAACCATCAAAAATATGAATTGTATATCACCACAAGTGCTTCATAAAGGATCATAATAAACACTGACGGGCAATAATATAAAATCACCTTGATTTCAAGTTCAAGAAAGCGAGTTTGCTCCAATAGATGTGAATACTTATAACCATACTTAGAAACCGGATCTATAGAACCTTTACTAAGCAAGAGCTGAAAACGCAGTCCCCCGATAAGCAGCCATGCACAGCCAAGATTGCGGAGGTAAGCTGCATAAGAAAATGAGATAAGTCTCTAATACTTGAACATTCTTGGGCTAGTAGCCTGCGCCCTGCTGCTAGTGAGAAAATGCTGTTAAATTTAACCACTTACATAAGCTAAACAGTAAAATAATTACCCAATAAACAGTATCTTCAAGACTAAACGAGATCTAACCTGTTTTCCTTTACAGGAACGATGTTGATATTATAACTACAGTAAATTATACCTGCAGACGGGCTATGAAGAAATAACTTTTTCATCAAAGGCTCGATGTACATCACTGCGGAGGCAAGGTGTGTCGATGAATTAATAATAGACAGGACACCCAAAATATCTTCAGTCTGTAACAAAAAAAACAATGGTAATTAACGAACCCTATAGGCAAGTAAAACTTGCATTCAAGAAAAATAGTTGAATAACACTTCAAATGCATTGCAGATTGGAATGCTTAAGGGGAGTGAGCATAGTCAGGATAGTTAAAACATCGCCTAAAATCATTCTTTTCTGTAACGTTTCAAACAAGAAACATACGGTTATTGCAGCCTTTCCCCAAGAATCCAGGCGGGACTTCAACTCATAATATGCATCAGCATCAAAAGTCTTCTTGTGAGCATATATAATCTGACAACAAATCAACATTTTTAACTGACTGATTTAACATTTCCAAAGAAGCTAATTCTAAACCAGTGCATTTTGAATAAGAATATTTACCTGCCGAAATAGAGACCGGGCAACTGACAGAAGAAAGTTTGGTAAATGAACAGTATAACGGGATGCGTGCCAAAGGTTTCGTGAAGCCATCCGAAGTTTCAAGCAGTGAACTGGGTAGTCTTTTATAGCCATTGCACTTTCCCTGAATTAAATGTCAAAACAACACGGATCACTCAAGTATACCAAAAGTCCAAAACCAATCAACATGAATTGTACAAAAATGCATACACAATAAGAAATGCCTTAATTGTCTATGTAAATTTGTGACAACAAAGGCAATATGGGCCGGTTTCTAGAGGTTCCACATGTTTCAGTTCCACAACCCAAAACAACTATTCAAGATATGACTGACACCACAAAAGAGATGACCAACTATAGAATATGGCCCTCACAGCTTCCATTAATAGTTAAAATCAAATCATAAACATGCAAAATATCCTGGAAAATCTATGAACTTACAGAATTTTTTTGTTCACCATTGCCCGAACAGGCCGAAGAAGAATATGAGGCATAGGAGTCGAGGGCCTTCCAGTACTTGAAAGGTTCTGTAACACGTGAATAAAGTTCATTACATTATTAAGGAGCACGCTGATTCACATGGAATTATGAAGTGTGCTTGCTACCTCCACAAAATCAGGCAGACAGCTCCATATATGTAAATGCCATGAAAACCACATTTCTTGGACAAAACTTGTGGCCTTTGCAGTTGCTGAAATGTACACAAATGAAAGTTGTTCAAGTACAGTTACTTCAGATTACCCATGAAAAGGAAAACTTGCAGAATCGCATACCTGAATCCAACGACTTCCAGGCATCAAGTGTCCACAGAATTTTCTGATGAGGTGTAAAATCAATGGGTGGTCTGGAAGAGGAAGCGAGTGAGTAACTGAGAGTATTCTCAATACGATGTGAGATCCTTGAGAGTTCCTATTGGCAAGGGAGAATGTCGAAGAGAGGGTCATTCATTTTTATTGAAAAAAAATGTGAAACAAGAAAGAGATATAGCAGTGGGATACGTGAATACTTGGTAACTGAAAATGCAGCCATAAAAAGCACTGCTAATACTTGTATATTGGAAGCTAATATTGACTACCGATATCTTCTTCTACGAAATGAATACAAAACTACTATATTGGAGAGCGTGTAGTGTTGAAAATTTTGAAAGGACAATCTGTTAGTGAGGAAAGTTCATAGTCTGAGATGAAATAGAGAAACTAATAACATAACAAACTCACAATTTGGGCTGTCTGTTTTTCAGACAACACAATGTCAGATAGCTCTTGAAGTAACTCCATGTCCAGGAACAAGCACTTGTTATCAATAACAGGAACTGCTTCCAAATAACTAATGAAGGCCGACTCATGGGAGAGTATTTCAGGAGACATGTCACAACAAGAAGCAAACACTGAAGAGGGGCATGCATGCTCGTTTGACAACAAACTCAAACTAAACTTCTCTTTTTCATGTTCGACCCTTTGGAAAAGCATCTGAAAAAGCATATTTCGTCAAGACAGAATTCCAGAATACAAAACATTTTCACTCCATCATTTATGTACGAAAAATAAATTACCTGCTGCATTTCCCCTAACTGGCGACTACAATCTTCTTCAGACTCCTCTGTGATACAAGATGACAGGCACAGGCCTGTTTGATAGGAGCTCAGATCAGTTCAATAAATAGAAAAATAAAGAAATGCCTGGAGATATGAGAACCTAGATTATGTACCTTGCATAGCCAGTGTACGAAGCTCAGGGACGAAAGATATGACCACATCGACAATTTGACTTCCAGTTGCTGCGAATTATATTTTTAGTCGATTACCAATGTCTATCACTTAATAAAGAATGTAATAATGTAACAGAGGGAACACAGTGACATACCCGTAGTTAGCAAGTTGGTGTGCCGGTGCCAGATCGACTGACAAATATCCAGGTATTTGCACTGCTCATGGTAAACCTCCGGAGAGGAAGGCAATATCGGATGACCACCATGTTTCCATAGCAAAGACTTCTTAGAGTATGATTTCCCGAAGTACGCATCAAACAGGCCTTTGATCTCAGTCTAATCAACAAATGAGATAAACAGCAGTTACAACTTCAGAGACCGTGCGTTGAAACTAACAATTATGGGTGCAAAAATAAGAAAATAAATTTAAAAAGAAATGTTTACCAGGACTTCAATAATAGCTCTTGGGCAAACTTTAGCACTTCGGAAGAACGTATATATCTTCACAGCCACTTTATTCAATGAATTCAGCGAGATCGAAATGTGGTCAAATTCAGATGACATAACACCATTCCAAAAAAGTATGTGGGTGTCAAAAAGATCAGTATACAGCAGAAATAGCTCCTCAGATGGAGACTTTAGAAGCTCATCAAGCATTGCCTCTTCCAGCGCTTTCAAATGTTCTAACATTGGTTCATAACGCCTTTTCTTTTCCTCATAGACATGATCTACTTCAGCACTCCATTGATAAACACTGGCCGTCAATAAGTCGAGACACTTTATGGCATACTTAAGACGTGTACTGGTTTCATTAGATAGTGGACAAGCTGCAGCTGCATAGGACAACTCTAGGGAGAGAATGGGCACAGACTGCAAAAACTTGTCCTGGGAGTACTGGGACAAAAGCTTATTGCGGTAACATAGAATGTCCTTCCAAATTTTGTGTTTCAGTAGTTGTTGACGGACACCTAGGAAGGACTCAATACATTGGCAAAAAGGCCGTAGCTCTGAGCTGACGCGGCTAATCCATTGAAGATGAAGCTGAAGATCTCGTTCAGTTGCCTGTTCAATAGTCCAGTTGAAAGCAAAACATATCATTTTCTTCGCTGATCTCAAATCATATGTATTCTGGTTTTGATGAAGCTTGCCGGTCATTCGTGATGCATTAGGGAACATGATGTGATGAAGTGCAGTCATATCTATGTGGAAATTTCCTGAAGGGCTTTTACTAGCAATATAGTTGTCCTTGCCAATACTTGATTCGTATGCAGCATATTCTGCCCCAAGATGTTCCATATACATGCAATTTTGCCAAACTGATGAACCTTCAGGATAGAGAACAAAATCTCTCAAAAGTAATGGCATGGGCCAGCCTCCTGGCAAGTGCAGAGAAGAGTGAGAAGTGGAACTGATATTGGCAAGCTCTTCTCCAGACAGGAAAAATTGTTTTCCATGCTTGATCACCTCAATTACATCTGCCACTCCAAAGGAACAAATATATGTATGTTCCCAGCTAGTCTGGAGACTCCAGATGAATCCATTTCCTTTCGAGAGAAGCTGCTGGAATAGCTGAATCCAGAGGGTTAATTCATGATAACTAAGGTGCAAGTTCAGCCGCAGGCCCTGGTCTCTAGCATACAGGTGTGCTTTGACCATCATATCGACCAACTTCCTGACAGGGATGCCTCCGAGAACTATAAACCTATTTAGATCCATGTATTCAGCTTCCACCAAACCACGCATTTTAGCTTCGTCAAAAAGCCAATATGGTTGCATCAGATATATTTCAACACCTCTGTTCCTCATTGCCCGAGAAACTTCACCATAGCTTGGGTCAACGGTTAAGAACATACGGAACTTTGGATGAGGATGAATAACCAATGGTTTCCCATCAATAGTGCCACACTCGTTGATAGTGATGGATCCACCTTGCTCGAGCAGAGAGTTGATTCTGTCAAGAACCTGCATAAGAAGTGAAAAGTGAGAAGATATGTTCACCAGCAAAGAGGTCATAATACACTACCACATAACATGTCATTACAATTAAAGGAGCACAACGTGAGTTACAATAACTCTGCTAACTTCAGGTGAACTTACTGTTGGATTACAGAGATTAGCGTTCTCCAAAACAATCCAATCCCCTCTCTCGATGGCCTTTACGAGTACACCAGTAATCCATTCGAACTTTGCAGGATGAGCCCCTTTTTCTATATTTTCTAGCAGCTTCATAATAGACTTCCTTGTGCTATTGATTCCCACAAACGAATTTGATGCCGGTGATTTGTCCATATCAGAATCCTTTGCTAAATTAAACTGTATATCTTCAACTATCTGAGCCAATAAGCGTAGAGAATCGGAGAAATTCTTCATTGTATCCACAAATGATGACTTTCCTGTCGCCTCTCCGTTTTCGATGCTCGATATAATGGTAAACCACTTAGAAACTAGCTCTTTATTTTCTTCAATAAATGCTGCCCATGAGGATTGAAGTTGCAAATCACAATATTCGTTCATGTAGCACTCGACTTGAGAAACAAGAGAACGAAATGTCCGAACAGCATTATATTGTTCAAAGCACCCCAGTAGTTCAGATATATCAGTTGCTGGGGATAGATTAATCTCGTGCAGCACATTGCCAGCGAGTTGAGCTAGAAGCCTAACTAATGTGGTCTTACCAGAAGATGGAGGGCCAACAATAATGCACAATCTCTCATATTTCACACATTGAGTAGCAGCTTCTAGACTGTGGCGAGTATCCGGCAAGATTTTAATCTGGCTTATCGAGGTTTTACATGACTGATAACTGTTCTGTTTGATAGTGGTGCTGCCCACCAATAAGTGCCCCGAGTTTATTTGAACACGGGGATAAGGATTTATGAATGGCCTATGGCCAAAAACTTGCTCATACAGCTTCAAGACTTCTCTGCGGTCAACAGAAGTCCGCATTCTTTGGATGTAAATAACATTGAGAAAGCAACTATCTTTGAACTCTTCCAAGGATCCTGTATGAAGAGCAATGAACTAAGCATGTGGATGAGGTTGCAGTCAAACATAAAAATTCGAAAAGAGACTATACCTTCAATGAGCTGACAGGCACGCAAAACATCACGAAGGTTGAATTCCCATGGAGCTCCGTTCTGAGCAAACTTGTGATACAACATAGTGTCTTCGTGTAATTTCTTATTAAACAAAATTAGCTTCTTAAGAAGATCATCAGGAATGGATGGATGAAGAGAACGAATGATGCACAAGTAATCGAAGTCGTTCAGTTCATCAACATACACCTACATTTGTAGATGATAAAAAGTTATGTTAAATGCAATTTTTTCTTACAACCGAACACAACAGAAAGAAATTAAATTATGGTATTTCCAAAAATGCAGCGAGCAACAGACAACATTACCTTTGTGAAACGATTAAGAAAAGACTTTGGAAGGCCTTTCCGCCCACCACCCTGGTGCGAAGGATTCTGACATGCAAATACCCTAAAACTTGGCGGACACTTGAAAGTAAGTCCTAGCTCAGGAATATAGACTTCAGCGCGATGGTCAAGAATAGCATTCAGACCCTACAATGAATATCTTTTATATACAGAAGTTTTACAGTGATATGCCTCCAGAAATCAAGCAATGGCATAAACTAAAAAATATGCAATCACGAAACTTATAAAGAAAATAACAGAACCTCCAAAACAGATTGCGGTGCGAGATTCAATTCGTCCAGCAAAACCCAACATCCATCTTTAATTGCCTGCACCAGTTCCAAGTACAATTTTTAGGAAAAACAAAAGAAAACCAGAGTCAGACAAGATAGACTGACTCATCAATCACCAATAATACCTGAAGGAGGATCCCATCAGACCATGCAAATTTGACTTCATCGTGACTATCAACAGGTAGGTCAGACCCAAGCAAGTCTATTATATCAGTCTGCATTCAAAGAAACAGAATATAAATGATAACGATGGAAGGGAAGCATGCTAAATCCATAGTATTACTCAGATACAATCTTAAAAGGAATAGCTAACCTGCTCCGAAAGATTAATACGCACAACTCTGTGCCCAGAAAATTTTCCAAGGGCATCAATTAAGCTAGTCTTGCCAACACCTGGACTACCTTCTAATAAGACTGCAAAAACAAGAATTTTATATTTGTAACTGTTTAGGGTAAAAAATAAATAGTATTTTTAGACTGGCTGCAAGAAAATAAATGCCAAGAAAGCGTGACCCCATGGGAACCACACAATAAAAAAATCCAGGTAAAAGACCTCGGAGTTGACGGAAGCATATTAGGTTTGAGTTTGATGTGTGCTCTATATCTCTATTCTCTTTCACCAAAAATATCAGTTATTTCAGTTTCCAGTTTCGACATTCCCATTTGTCTTTCGAGAATCGGGAATGTATCTCACTAGCAATAGGACCATACCTGGCTTTGCAAGCTGCAGAGCACGGAGGACACGGGCAGCATTTCTACGTGTTGTAGGGGCGGTGAGCATAAATCGTCCATCATCACAGTTTTTGTTCCCTTCACAATAATATGATTGACAGAATAAGTATACGTTTAAGCCAAGATTTTTTATTGAGAAGGAGAAAAGAAAACAGAAACTATCATGTTACTTATGGCCACTCAATTGTATGAGAGATAAATACCAGTAAGGAGTACCTTTCTCGATAAAAAACGGTGCAACGCCAAAAAGGTTGTGATCTTCCATGTCAATGTCACCAGATGTCAGTGTCCTATCATTAAGATCCCCCCAACCGTAGTTTTGCATTCTGGTAAGACTCTCATCGAATTCAACGCTGTAAGCCTATAAGATGACCAAAGATTAAAATTTCAAAAATTAAGCAACCGAGCTTGTTTGTTTTCAAGGGTCAAAAGTACCAGTCGATATACAACAATAACTAAGTGGAGTGATCCCCCCATATAGACAAATCAACAAAAATGTTGGTTACATCATGGAGAATAAATATCTAATTTCAAAAAACATAAAGTCTGCAAACTTGGAATATGTGTAAGTGCTAGCGACAAACAGACAAAATCGGGAAGTTGGTATGTTTATTCAAACGTGCAAAATCACGTGTTACAAAAATTATTTAGCGATTTTATCTTAGTCATAAAGGACCACAAAGCCAATATTAAGCCCATGTACAAGACCCATATTATCGCTTGTCCTAATGAGGCAAATGGCCAGACATTGCTTAATACCCTAGATTTTAAATAAGCAGGAATACCTTCATCTGCTCTATTAGATAGGACACACATCTTTCCCTCAGTTCCCTGGCTTCAACCTTAGAAATACTTGTCCCTGCGATGTCCAGTGCATAAAAATTATTAACCAAAATAGGATACACAAAAAGGTCATTTGTGCAAATTTAAGTCCATTTTGTACCTGTACGTGTGATAGGCCGTGTAAGATATAGGAGGTAAAATAATGTACAAAATATGTAACTTCTGTACAACCATTGGTTAAGAAACTATTCAACAGAAGGTAGTCCATTATAGGGGAAACAGATGAGCCAAACAGACAAAATCCGAGAAATAATGAGTGCCTACATAAGGTGAAAGGATATACCTAAGCAGATCCCATCAAGCAGCACAAGAAAAGCCCCGTGCACCAAAGCATAATCAGGTTGTAGGCTCTTCTGCGTTACATTTATAAAGTCAACCCAAGACAGAAGGTCTCTGACAGTGAGGGTTCTTGGCACTTGTAATTTGTTAAACCACTGGAGAATACCAAGTTGAACACACATATTTATTGGGGTTAGCAACATCAAACAAGAAGTGAGCAAAAAATTTCAAGTGACTATCGCTGTAAATGAGTACCTCCCAGAAATGGATCATGGGTTCGAGAATGAGAGACAGTCCGGGGTTGGATATCCTGAATGAATGGTTGGACGAAAACTTGAATAAGCTATTTCAAACAAGCACATACAGTCAATAAAGTCAGATTTTTTTTAAAGTTATTACCTTTGAAGCGAAATACTTCGAAGCTCATCTATGTCATTGACTGTAGGGACCCATATCTCAGTAAATCGATTTCTAAGAGCAGGGGATAATTCTTTTTTGCCGTAATCGCCTCCGGGGTTCATAGTGGCAAGAAGATAGAAGTTTTGATGAGCACTAATAGTCTCTAACGTAGACCCTCCTTTTTCCGCCAATGACTAAAAAAAGGAAAGCATATGGAAGCCAAGAAATTAAATGGTCACATAACATCAAAACAAAAAAGTATAATAGTTGAAAAGGATCCAACTTTAAAAGTGCTACTCTGGGTTTACTACAGTACCTAAAATGATGAATATATCATATTCGCTTTATTTAATGTTGAAATTAGCATATGCCAACAACAGTTAGTATAAATTGCACAGTGCCTACATATTTTACAACAAAGCTCATCATTTGTTAGTTTGACTATAAACACACAAATCTCAAATTTAGATGTATTAAAATAGAACTAACCAATTTTCTTTCAAGCTCCAGGACACTATTCAATCGTTCAAGTACGCTGTCATCTGCCAGGGAAATCTCATCAACGAGGAGAAGGTCCCCATCCTTCATTGCTTGTATAAGGGGCCCATCTTCCCAAGTAAATATTGTCTGCCACTTTCCATAAAGTTGGGATAATTCTTGTTTCTTTTGAAGAAGGTTTTCAAGATCTTCTACAGAAACCGAGGGCCATGATACCAAGCCCTGATTGTAACTGTTAAATATAAGTTCAAGTTGGGAAAGAGTTGATGAAGCTTGACCGATATCTAGAGAAATTAGCTGCAAAAGAAAAAGGATAAAGTGGTAACGATAAAATCAGATCGACAAGCTATACGAGAGAGCAAAGAATGAAACATAAATTTTAGAAAAAACCAACACATACATCTCTGTTGGGAAAGTTCACCAAAGGGTTTGTCAGCAGTAGCTTCTCTACGATAAAGCTGTACTCAGAGCTCAGCTTCGACCTCTCTCTGAGCGGACGGAAACTCTGTCAAAAAAACATTCTTAGCAGGTATTGAGAATGAAAATGTAGCAGCACGGTTAACAGGAACTTCACACACACATGCGCACACTTTGATCAATGTAAACGATAACTAACCCCCAAAAAGTCTGATGTTTCAGTGTACTGGTGGCAATTCAAAATATGTAACTTAGAACCCAAAACAGAGCTCAACAACTGGCAAACCGTAGTCTTCCCACCACCAGTTTCCCCAACAAGGAGGACAGGCTCACGTAACTTAAAGCAACGCTCGACGAGATAGTAGAGTCGCCACATACTTTTTGTCCACGTTATACTGCAGGACCAAGTAACCATCAATAAAAATGGCAACTTTTGAAAAGGCATAATTTTCTTATTGAGTTGCTACATACTTTCCAACGCTTTCCAAGAGTTCAGAATGTTTCACCAAACCATTTGTTGCACTCCTCTGAAAAAAATAGAGTGATCAAGACAACAGAAATTAGTATACCAAAAAAGAAGAATACTAACATGCATAATATAGTTGCAACTTAGTCTTATTCAGCCTTAGACAGAAGACATGATTCCGCCTAATCTAGAGTGTCTCGATGTACTCCAAAATTAACTACAAATAACTAAGAACATATTTTTTATGTCATGAGTAAAGACACAAATAACGAGCAATAAATCTGCTGGTGATAATACAAAGGGAGCAGGGATACAGCGGTGGTGTATATAGACAGAAAATCAAACCTGATTATACAAGTCATCTGTGACTAGTTTCACCCTGAGACATCTCTGTAAGATATCCTGGACAACTTTCTTCTCAGACTCATCCCTTAACCTCTCTCCCAGAAGGAAATAACCATCTTTAGCCAAATCTTCATATGATGTTCCGAATGTTCTAAAACGATTCGCCCACCTAAATAAATCACGGGGGGTAATAAATCCATGTTTTCCAGCAAAAACTTTACTTCTCTGCCTATGTAACTGCAACTCCTTCATAACGTCAACCATTTTTCTCGCATAACTTTCCGGAATTTGACACTTATTATGCAAAATGTTGCACAATTCCTCTTCTGGGATATCATCAACATGGATTTCAACAAAACGGTTACGGAACGCTCTGGATAACATTTTTCGGCCTCCATAAAAAGTGGGTGGGTTTTGTGTGGCAAATAGCATAAAATCCGGGTGAGCCTTTACCGTTTCACATAGCTCAGGTACATACAGCTCTCTGTTATCGTCTAATAATCGGTTTAATGCCTCCAAAACATCAGAAGGGGCCAGATTGAGCTCATCTAACACTATCCAGTGTCCATTTCGAACAGCCTTTACCAAAGATCCTTCCTGGAAAACCAGCTTCCCAGAAGCATCAGTTATGTATGAGCCCAAATACTCCTGTAGGTCAGTGTGTTCATGATTATTGATCCGGACAAACTCCCGCCCAGTTTTAGCAGCAAGATATTGAACAAGACTAGTTTTACCACTAGATGTGGGTCCCTGCAAGAGAACAGGGTATCTTCGGATTAGAACAGCCCGTGCTAGGTTTCTGAGATGCTCCCTTACGCTTTTAGTCAAAACATAGCTCTCCAGAAAGCTATCAGACGTGGGATTTTGCTGACAGCTGAGACACTTAAGGTATGATTCATAATCTTCACGTGGGGGAAGTTTTTTGCTTGGAAACAAACATTTTGAAATTAAATTCTCCATTAACTTGGCACTAGGAGCATCGAGCAGTGTAAGGAAAAACATGGCAAACCCATCGTAAAGTGGCAGAGATGGACTACGACCGCCAAAAATTGCATTTCCCTTCCTGGTATACTCTAGTGCACGGTAAAGAGACCTTAAACTGTATTGTGGTTTTTGATTAGCTCCATCCTGAAGTCTTTCTTCAGATTCTTTCTTGGCTTCCTTGTAGAAACACATTATCTGTTTTACCAGCTCTCCATTCGCATGGTTCTCATCAACAAACTGACTGATAAAAAGATTTAGATCTTCATCGTCCAGCACGTCATCAACATAATACTCTGTGAATCTACTCCTCAAAGAATTTGGAAGATCTCTTTTCCCAGCATCAGTTGCAGGATTCATGCATGCAAAAATGCGAAAATTTGGATGCCGGTACACATAGTCGATGTCCCCCCTCTCAGCCAAACAAAACGAGCTACTTTCTCCTTCTAAGACACCAATTACTCTCTGCAAAGTTTCTGGCGGAGCCAAATTGACTTCATCGAGCAATATCCATTCTCCATTTTGAAGTGCAGTAACAAAAGCCCCTTCAACAAATGAGAATATCATTCCAGAAGAAGTGCTAGTTTGCCTAAGTGCGCCGTTGAGCTTAATCACAAATTCTTCCCATTCTCCGTATAACTGCCCATCTAAAAGTTTCTTACGCTTTTTGCCAGGTTTGGCCTTTTCAGCATCATATAAGTTTTGGTAAAATTCAACACCTTTCTGGAATCCAACAAGTAACATTCTCCAGTTTTTATCACTTAAATATTTTTGTATGCGAGTCAGGTAGTCTGAATTATTCTGCACATCATATAATCCGAATTATTCTGCCTCTTATGAACAATCGTGAATAATAAAATTTGAGAATGATGTAACATAATGGTATTTGAAATGCACCTTCATTGAAAATGTTTTAGAGAACAGAGCCTCAAAATCTTTGTATAGTGGAACACAAACAAATTGTGCATCGACAGGCTTAAACCCACCCAATAGATCAGCAACATCAGTCTGCTGACTTAGATTCTGCACCAAGAAAAAGGCATTTACAAAATTATCTGGAAAAATCATGAAAATGTTGACAATAATTCATGGAGCTCAATAGGTACCAGAACACTAAGCTTTTGACCAACCCTTGCAGCTAGATTTTGTACCAAAGTTGTTTTACCGGTACCAGTCTCACCAACTAAGAGGACAGGCTCATTGAAATAGACAGAGGCAGCGATCCTCTCAAGGGTGTGAACTGAGCTTTTGAGCTCAACAAAAGCCTTCTTTTTGTCACCTGATTTCATTCGCATTTGTTGAAAGGTGACCCTTGGAAGGGTGATTCGACCAATTTTTGACTCTGACGGAAAGTCCTGCAGGACGGTAGGGGCCATAAACATGACATATTTTGCATTTCATAAATTTGTTTTCCTACAACACTGAAATACAAAATACCTTAAGTACAGGTTTGTTAGGGGGATAGACCGTCTCTATGGCAAAAGATGGAACAGCCCATAGCTTGGCGATCAGTTTCATTATGTTCAAACGATCATTTGTTGTTGCTGCGAACGCTGCAAAAACATCCACAGCCTGGATGCATATATGTTCAAAAAATCAGAAGTGATAAACATCAAATGTATTTTTTCGCTAATTCAGCCAGTGGGGTGTGCAGTTATTAGACCTCTTGATAGATGCATTGACACTGATAAGGCGACAAGCCGTCTTCCGTGAAATTGTAACCTAAACCAGCGATTCTCTTGCACCATTTCAGAATATCCCTGTCATATAGAAAGTTACGATGGAGTCAGTCTGAAATGACATGCTGAAAAATATCTAAGCAGCAGATACTACCTTAATGAGAACTTATTGACTAAGAATGACGGAGGTGCTTCAGCACGGTGAATAGAGCCCAGTTTAACATATTCAAAGGTTTCTGCACGAAAAATAAGTAGGTGAGAGATGTCCAGCAATTTTGAGAGAAAAATCAGGCACAATAAAAGCAAGATTTTGTACCGACGATTTTTCCACAAATATATCCTAAACTTGGGTACCATGCCTCTACAATTTTCTGCATATCCTCCACATTTGGAGGCCCAACCATTACTCTTCTCCAAAGAACGGCAACAGAGTTCCCACCTATTACCGTACCAGAAAAGTTAATTACATATTGTTCATATCAGATTATCAGCATCATGATAATACTAAATGAAGGAGCATGAGTTTCTCATATGAATACCTCTCGCATTTAGAGATGCATCGAGCTTGGAGGTCGTAATTGTGGATATTAATCTAAAACTTTCTGCAACCCTAATGACCTGTGAGACACATGCATATGAATCGCCAATGGTTGTACTGACCAAAATAAAGTATCAAGAAACTCTGTTTACGGCTCTGCTTAGTGGTGAGTAATGGATAAATGTCAACAAATTACAAAACGTCACACACCATGAGTGCGAATACACATGCAAAGAGTGGCAATTAAATAAACACAACCAGTTGGTTTTAAGAAACATAAGGACGAAATAAAAAAAATAAAACAACCTGTTAAGTCATTGTATCACCGTAAAAACAAGAAAATTAATTACCTCTCCGTTACCAGTTATGAATGAATTGGTTCCTTCCAATAGGGGTAGTAAAATGCATTGCACATCCACAGGTGCCTTGTCAATGTCCTCAAATATAACCCACAATCCATTGAGAATAGCCTGTCCAGAGATCACACTCATTAGTGCACAGGAACGGAATACCTTTCGACATTAAAATTCACTTATACTGAACCAGGACTAACCTGGGTCAACGAACCAGGTTGCCATCTAAATTCCCCTGGCTGCTCTGTGCAGACATAACTTCCAACTAATGTCTTGGCGTCAATTTGATCATCCATATGAATGGAGAGAACTGTGCAAAAGAAATTATGTTAGTAAGCAAACATAGAATCCAAAAACACAATAAATCAATATTCGGATTCATATATGCTAAATGAAGGTTATGGTACTGGCAGCTTGGCCAGAATGCACATTTTGAGGGTTCGTTATTATTTTTAGTTATTTGGCGATTAGGATGAGAAGAACTAGTACAGTAGTACTACCAGCTATAAAGCCCATGGCACAATGATTCAATCTTCACCATACCAAATACATAATCAAGCCAAAATAACACATCGTTTTTGAGTGAGTGATCCTTCTAGTAACACTAACACCTACGGTATATTTTCCACCCTTGAATGTGAGATTTGACTAATTACCTTGATTCCCAGTCTCTGTGGCCAATGTGTTAACAAGAGCAGTTTTACCAGAACCAGCAGGACCATGAAGTAGTACAGGCCACTTTTGACTCATTGCCAAAACAATCATTTCAAAACTTTTTTTTAATGCTGAAGTCAAGACGAATGGACCAGCAACAGCATCATTGACCCTAGAGCTACGCATATAAAGAAAAGTGCATTAGATGTACTAAAATCAAGACATAGATAGAAGGCTCGGAACTGCTCCTTTATGGGACAGAGTAGCTGTTAGATGCCACGAATAGCAACAGAATGAGCGATAACAGAAAACTCAGCAGTTCGGTTATTTGACTCGCATATAGTTATTCAAATCTAGAGTACAACAAGTTTGATTTAGGGATGACAGTTCAGTACATCCCATGATTTGTATGGAAACTTATTTTTTTACAAGCGAAATCAACTATGCATTTGATGGGAAGCGACAATGAAATAATCAGTTACATAAAGCTGATTCCCAGTGAGTTGGAAATGTTAGTTTCTACACGTTAATAATATATAATCCATTAGGACAAAATGATTCTCACAAGCTACTTCTCGATTATACAGTAAGCATTGTACAATTACGAGTATGATTTAAGAAATACCATTGTTGGAGCCTTCTGTTAGAGATGGTTGGTTTAGTCCTTGATAACTGTGATCCAGATAGCAGCTCAGAATGGATGGTATGATAATGGGCAGAGGTATTGGTTAAGCCATTTTCACTCGGCACCTTCGTGTTTGGTTCTAATGGTTCCAAGTACCAACCAGCCTTTTCCAGAGATACATCTTGACAGAACTCCCTCCACCTACGGAATAAAGTAAAAACTCATAGAACGAGGCTTCACAAATTACACAACAATCAGTTGGACAAGCATACATGAATTGCAAAATAAAATAAATAAATAAATACAGGAGATAAAAATAGCAATCACCGAAGGCACATAACTAACCGAAAAAAAGAAGTATTGCCATCTCCAGTTCTATTTAAAAGCAGTTCTTCCCACCAAAAAAAATGTAAAAACATAATATATGCTTATTGACGCAGCATGTAGCAATGTCTGACATAAAATTTGACTGAACAAAACCAACCGTGCTAAGCTTTCGGGTACTTCTTCAGGATGGAAACTCTGATCAAATCGAATGCTCATTTTGAGAATTACTGAAAGGATCTGAACTCCGCACCAACTCAAATCCAATTTATCACTGTGTATTTCGGCGCTGAGACACTTGTCATCTTTGGACGATTGTTGTACAAGATCTAAGAAACAAGACCAATCCCAAAGCTTGGAGAAAACTTCAGTCTCCAATAAGAGAAGCCGGTAGGATGTCCGAGCAGACTTCAATAGCAGATAAGTTAAGGCCTGAAAGACAAAAGCCTCACTTCCATTATACAATAGTCAATCCAGTAACTAACAACCAGATAATTACACGAGCCAGTGCCTATGACCGAACCTGATAGCAATGATGTCAATGGATATAGAAGAAGAACATGATATTTTCATAAATGAAAAATACTTTTTTATGGTTTTGGAAGCAACATGCAGGAATTACGTGAACGGAAGTATGTATTTTTTCAGTAAAGAATTCAATGATAATACACAATTAGTTCTCCAGTATGAAAAATACACATCAGCCTACCTTGGACAACAAGTCAAGAGACTCTCTCCTACTTAGAATGCGTTCAAAAGGAGGTGGCGCAAATTCAAAATATCTCAAGACAGACCTGCACGATATTGAAAAAGCTAATTATATCAAAAAAATTGTGATGGTTCAGGATATACTTGCGGCGAGCTTAATTTTATTAATAAGATGTCTACATGTATATTATGAAGATACTCTTTTGCGTTCTCAACAAAAAAGCAACCAAACAAAGATTACCCCAGCAGAGAAGGAACCAAATCAATAGCACGGCAAAGGGCTAAACAAGTCAGCTCGTGAAGATACAAGCCCCTGCCTCTTTGAACAAGAAAATTAATAATCCTCACTGCCTCCCCTCCATCAAAATCATCATAACTTTGTCCTGTATCCTCCCCAGCAACATCAGACCTCAAATTCGGTACCAATCGAAGTACAGCCACCGCCTTGTCAACAATTTTCTGAGCTATAGCACGAAAACAACCCACCAACGGAATTGTATAATTAGGATTAATAAATAGCTCAGCTACTGAATTCACGACCTCTTCATCAGTCAGTCCACAACTCTGCAGACACAACCAGAAAAATAAATTTAACAAACCCATCAAAATCTTCACTTAAAATTACAAACCCATGACACCCTAATAACAAAAAAAAATCTTACTTTTTCAGCCAGCGCCGACAGCTGGGCATCAGACCCCAGCTTAGGGCAACGAGCAAGAAGCCTCCGAAGCTCGAAATCAGCGCAAAAGCTACCATCAATTGCCATTGTAAGTATATGTTACCTGCAAAACAAACCCAATAACAACAACAACAAAATAACAACAAATAATAAGCTGTGTGAAATGTAGGGGTAGAGGCGGTGCTGCTGCTTGGCGGGTTGGAGGAGATGAAGAAGAGAGAGATTAAACGGTTTGGGGTTTAATAGGGTTTTAGGTTTGGGGTTCGTGTTTATTTATACTTTATTGTTCAGGATTATGGTTCACATAAACGGTTCAATTTCGGTTCGAATTGATTCAACCAAAATAAGAAGGTTCGGAATTGGTAAATAAACAAACGGAAAAGATATGGGTAACAAATACCGAAAAAATTTCTAATTTGAGCAAAATTGGAATTTGGATTTCCAGCAAACTTGAAATTGGATTTTCGATTTAGGCACATCTTCTTAGGCGCTGTTGGTAAGGGTGTCTAAGGCATAAGGCGCTCTTAGCAACGGTGCCTAATGCTTAGGTATCAAATTCTTGATACAACGAATGCTGAGTCAACCAAAAAAACAAAAATAATATTAAGGCGCTGTGTAGAACAGCGCCTAAGAAGATTATTTATTTAATATTATTATTTTTGAAAAATTTGATTAAACACCCATTTTCGATCACTATATTTGTGAGCTTAACCTTTGAATTTTATTTTCGAGTAAACATGAAAGTTATAGAACATTCAATTAGCTTTCTAACCATATAAAGAACATCTTAAACGGACACCGGATAACGGCTCTATGAGCTTCCGAATGTTAGCTCGGACCCCCTCGATTTCGGCTAATTTCAAATTGAATGTTCTATAACTTTTATGTTTACTCGAAAATGAAATTCAAAGGTTAAGCTAATAAAAATAGTGACCAAAGATGGATGATCGATTGAAATTTTCCGAAATTGAGGGGTCTGAGCTAACATTCGGAAGCTCATAGAGGCGTCATCCGGTGTCCGTTTAAGATGTTCTTTATATGGTTAGAAAGCTAATTGAATGTTCTATAACTTTCATGTTTACTCAAAAATGAAATTCAAAGGTTAAGCTGATAAAAATAGTGATCAAAGATGGATGATCGATTGAAATTTTCCGAAACCGAGGGGGTCTGAGCTAACCTTCGGAAGCTCATAGAGGGGTCATCCGGTGTCCGTTTAAGATGTTCTTTATATGGTTAGAAAGCTAATTTAATGTTCTATAACTTTCATGTTTACTCAAAAATGAAATTCAAAGGTTAAGCTGATAAAAATAGTGATCGAAAATGGGTGATCGATTGAAATTAGCCGAAACCGAGGGGGTCCGAGCTAACATTCGGAAGCTCATAGAGGCGTCATCCGACGTCTGTTTAAGATGTTCTTTATATGGTTAGAAAGCTAATTGAATGTTCTATAACTTTCATGTTTACTCGAAAATGAAATTCAAAGGTTAAGCTCACAATATAGTGATCGAAAATGGGTGTTTAATCAAATTTTTCAAAAAAAATAACATTAAATAAATAATCTTCTTAGGCGCTGTTCTACAAAGCGCCTTAATATTATTTTTGTTTTTAGGCTGACTCACAATTCATTGTATCAAGAATTTGACACCTAAGCATTAGGCGCCGTCGCTAAGAGCGCCTTATGCCTTAAGCGCTGATGGACCATAATTGTATGAATCATAAACACAGTTAAACCAACTAAATTAGACTCTTTGTCTATTTAACTTTGGTTTGTTAGTTCCGATATTTATCTACAGGGTATTTTGGAGTCTAGAGAGAATACAGGCTAAGGAAGAGTTTTTAAGCTGAATATGAATTACGAGTCATTCCAGGTCACGACCAAATTCCGACTTTCAAGAACCTGACATGGAATCACTCAAAATAAGTGCAACCGAAGGGCAACCAGAGTCAGTCTGGAGCTGAAAGGACCGATGGCTTTTTGGAATGAGATCACAAAACTCACATCCTCTCCCCTCATGCCACCTAGCCGGCGGCTTCCTCCTCCCATCCTCCTCTCCTCCTCTCCTTGCATGCCACATGGGGGGCAGCTAGATGAGATGATGACATCACCCGATGGCTTTTGAGCTCTCCCTCCCATCTTGTGCCAAGTGTTGTGATCTCCTCTTCTCCCTTAGCCTATAAATAAGACATCTCCTTCCCTTTGTAATATCATCCTCATTTCAAAACATCCTCCATCACAAAGCTCTAGCTTCTCTCTAGATTTTGGGCACTACTCATGTAAACACTTGTTTTAAATCTATAATACTCCTGTTGGTTCTTGAGTATTCTAGTAGTTCTTGAGTTTACTCCTGTTGGTTCTTGAGTATTCTCCTTTACTTACTGTCTTTCAAAATCCTTCAAGTACTTAGCTATGGTATCCACCTCTATGGATATTCGTAGCTAAACCCTTCATTCGGTTGAAGGGGTGTACTTGTATCATAAAATGTTTTAGACCATACTCTTAGTGCCTCTTGTGTTCAAAACTTGTTCTATGTGCATATATTAGGTTAGAACTTCCAAGGTTGAGTTGATGCTTGGAATGGCAAAACTCTTCCGTGGGGTTCGTAAACATACTCGGATAAGTGGATGCTTGGAATGGCAAAGCTTATCTGAGAAGTTTGACCTCTTTTAAACACCATTTGGTTGATCGGGAATGATTGATCAAATGGATGCACACAGGCTAATATACCTTGGAATGGGGTATTAGTCTAAATAGAACAAGTGCTCTATGTCTTGGAATAGACTAGACAGTGTGGCAAATCGAGTGCTTGGAATGGCCTTGATACACTTTTGAATACTTAGTAGGATCATCAAAGGTCAATGATAAACAGACTATGATACAAGGCCCCTGAAGCCGAATACTTTCCTTAACTTAAAACATCACCTGCACTTTACTTTCAGTCTCAATATCAACTGCAATATCAACCGCTTACTCTCCGCAAGACTTATCCTTCAAGCATCCCACTTGCTGTAAGTCTTCTCCTTTTATTTTCAGTACTTTACTTTTCTGCATTAAAAACCAAAACCAACAAAAAAGACACTTACTTTTCAGCACTAAAACCTCAATCAACCTAAAATCACGCTCCCTTTCTGTACAAAGAACAACTATCCCCCTAATTCCCTTGGGATCGACCCTTACTTACCACTTGCTACCCAGTAGTGAAGTCGCGAGTAGCGGACTTATAAATGTATTCTTGACTTTTGCACACGACGACTGTGCATCCGTCAAAATTGGCACCGTTGCCGGGAAATTAGAGTTAGAAATTAACAATCGGATAAGTGTTCTTTGAATCGATACTCGCTTCAAAACAACCATGTCTCGCGAAGGAAGCCACCATGACTACCAGGATGACGACGAGATAAACCTGTACGATCGAAATGATGAGGTGCCACTTCCATTTGTCGACGATTCGGAACAACTCATCAGAAACAGAAGAGCTCGTGATAGGGAGGCCATCAGAAGAAACCAAGAACCACCCGAGGACCGAAATGCAGCTGGTCCAGTACAACCTCCTATTCATCCCCACGACCTCAACCTCGACACGTGCCAAGGCAAGAACCTGCCTACGATGACTACTATGGTGATAACAACTACCGTGCACCTACTATGGGAGAACTCAATGCCCCAGATTTTGAAACGCAACCATGGTGCATTCACGAGGGCCCTGAACTGGAGTATATTACTGATGGACCATAATTATACAAATAAAAAACACAGTTAAACCCACTAAATTAGACTGTTTGTCTATTTAACTTTTGCTTGTTAGTTCCGATATATTTCTACAGGATATTTTGGACTCTAGAGAGAAAACACGCTAAGGAGAGGATTTTACGCTGAAAAGATATTACGAGTCAGTCCAAGGTCACGATCAGACGCTGAATGAAGAAATCTCAAGATCCTGACGTGGAATCACTCAATACAAATCCAACCGAAGGGAAACCAAACCAAAGTCAAACCGGAGCTGAAATACACTGATAGTTTTGTGAAAAGACTGCACAAAACTCACACAAAACTCATCCTTATCCATTGGTGACCGGTGGCTTTTGGTTGGAGGTAACCAAAGGAGGAGAGCCTCCCCCTTTTACAACCCACAACCGGCGGCTAAATGAGCCACCATGAGAAGTTGCCATGTGGTGGCTTCTTCACCACATCTTCATCTCCTCCTCCTCCTCCCTTGGATGAAAGCCATCTTAGCCCTCCATTTCCCTTCATTTTGGCTATAAATACAAGCCAAACTCACTTGTAAAATGCATCCTCAAATCTCATAAACACTTATCTCTCTAGTTTTGGCACTTTGTAAGTTTGGTTTTCAATCTATAATATTCTTGTTGGTTCTTGAATATTGTAGATCGTTCTTGAGTATTCTTGTCAGTTCTTGAGTACTCAAGCTTTACTTTATTATTCTTGAGTACTCTTGTCGGTTCTTGAAGTACTCACCCCCTTCCCTTACTGTCTTTACTTTCGAAAACTTTACTTTACTGTCTTTTCAAAAACCTTTTCAAGTACTTAGTTATGATGTCCTCTTCCATGGATATTCGTAGCTAAACCCTTCATTCGGTTGAAGGGGTGTACTTGTATCATAAAATGTTTTAGACCATACTCTTAGTGCCTCTTGTGTTCAAAACTTGTTCTATGTGCATATATTAGGTTAGAACTTCCAAGGTTAAGTTGATGCTTGGAATGGCAAAACTCTTCCGTGGGGTTCGTAAACATACTCGGATAAGTGGATGCTTGGAATGGCAAAGCTTATCTGAGAAGTTTGACCTCTTTTAAACACCATTTGGTTGATCGGGAATGATTGATCAAATGGATGCACACAGGCTAATATACCTTGGAATGGGGTATTAGTCTAAATAGAACAAGTGCTCTATGTCTTGGAATAGACTAGACAGTGTGGCAAATCGAGTGCTTGGAATGGCCTTGATACACTTTTGAATACTTAGTAGGATCATCAAAGGTCAATGATAAACAGACTATGATACAAGGCCCCTGAAGCCGAATACTTTCCTTAACTTAAAACATCACCTGCACTTTACTTTCAGTCTCAATATCAACTGCAATATCAACCGCTTACTCTCCGCAAGACTTATCCTTCAAGCATCCCACTTGCTGTAAGTCTTCTCCTTTTATTTTCAGTACTTTACTTTTCTGCATTAAAAACCAAAACCAACCAAAAAGACACTTACTTTTCAGCACTAAAACCTCAATCAACCTAAAATCACGCTCCCTTTCTGTACAAAGAACAACTATCCCCCTAATTCCCTTGGGATCGACCCTTACTTACCACTTGCTACCCAGTAGTGAAGTCGCGAGTAGCGGACTTATAAATGTATTCTTGACTTTTGCACACGACGACTGTGCATCCGTCAAAATTGGCACCGTTGCCGGGAAATTAGAGTTAGAAATTAACAATTGGATAAGTGTTCTTTGAATCGATACTCGCTTCAAAACAACCATGTCTCGCGAAGGAAGCCACCATGACTACCAGGATGACGACGAGATAAACCTGTACGATCGAAATGATGAGGTGCCACTTCCATTTGTCGACGATTCGGAACAACTCATCAGAAACAGAAGAGCTCGTGATAGGGAGGCCATCAGAAGAAACCAAGAACCACCCGAGGACCGAAATGCAGCTGGTCCAGTACAACCTCCTATTCATCCCCACGACCTCAACCTCGACACGTGCCAAGGCAAGAACCTGCCTACGATGACTACTATGGTGATAACAACTACCGTGCACCTACTATGGGAGAACTCAATGCCCCAGATTTTGAAACGCAACCATGGTGCATTCACGAGGGCCCTGAACTGGAGTATATTACTGATGGACCATAATTATACAAATAAAAAACACAGTTAAACCCACTAAATTAGATTGTTTGTCTATTTAACTTTTGCTTGTTAGTTCCGATATATTTCTACAGGATATTTTGGACTCTAGAGAGAAAACACGCTAAGGAGAGGATTTTACGCTGAAAAGATATTACGAGTCAGTCCAAGGTCACGATCAGACGCTGAATGAAGAAATCTCAAGATCCTAACGTGGAATCACTCAATACAAATCCAACCGAAGGGAAACCAAACCAAAGTCAAACCGGAGCTGAAATACACTGATAGTTTTGTGAAAAGACTGCACAAAACTCACACAAAACTCATCCTTATCCATTGGTGACCGGTGGCTTTTGGTTGGAGGTAACCAAAGGAGGAGAGCCTCCCCCTTTTACAACCCACAACCGGCGGCTAAATGAGCCACCATGAGAAGTTGCCATGTGGTGGCTTCTCCACCACATCTTCATCTCCTCCTCCTCCTCCCTTGGATGAAAGCCATCTTAGCCCTCCATTTCCCTTCATTTTGGCTATAAATACAAGCCAAACTCACTTGTAAAATGCATCCTCAAATCTCATAAACACTTATCTCTCTAGTTTTGGCACTTTGTAAGTTTGGTTTTCAATCTATAATATTCTTGTTGGTTCTTGAATATTGTAGATCGTTCTTGAGTATTCTTGTCAGTTCTTGAGTACTCAAGCTTTACTTTATTATTCTTGAGTACTCTTGTCGGTTCTTGAAGTACTCACCCCCTTCCCTTACTGTCTTTACTTTCGAAAACTTTACTTTACTGTCTTTTCAAAAACCTTTTCAAGTACTTAGTTATGATGTCCTCTTCCATGGATATTTGTAGCTAAACCCTTCATTCGGTTGAAGGGGTGTACTTGTATCATACAATGTTTTAGACCCTGCACCTAGTGCCTCTCTGTGTTCAAAACTTGTTCTATGTGCCATATATCAGGTTAGAACTTCCAAGGTTGAGTGGAAGCTTTAACGGACAAAGCTCTTCCGTGGGGTTCGTGAACATACTCGGGTAAGTGGATGCTTTAACGGGCAAAGCTTATCTGAGGAGTTCGACTTATTTCAAAAACCATTTGGTTGATCGTAACTGAAGATCAAATGGATGCACATAAGGCTAAGATACTTCGAAAGGAGGAATTAATCTAAAATAGAACAAGTGTTTTAAACGATGTTGCAAGTCTTGTGCTAGAGATAGCCTCGATTCATCTTTGAACACGTAGTATGATCATTAGCGGTCAATGATAAACAACTATGATACAAGGCCCCTAAAACCGAATCTTTTCTTGACTTAAAACATCACCTGCACTTTACTTTCTTAGTATAAACTGCATTATCAACTGCTGACGTTCCGCAAGACTTGCCGATCACGCAACAACCGCTGTAAGTCTTCCTTTTATTTTCAGTATTTACTTTTCTGTTATTTACTTTTCCACACCAAAAACCAAAACCAACCAAAAAGTCACGTAGTTATTCGCGCTAAAACCTCAATCAACCCTAAAATCACGTTCCCCGCCTGTACAATCCCTCAAAGAACGATTTATCCCCCTAATTCCCTTGGGTTCGACCCCTACTTACCACTTGCTACCCAGTAGTGAAGTCGCGAGTAGCGGACTTATAAATTTATTTGTACACATTGCCTCGCGAAAAGGCAGTGCTGTCAATTACCATCAACGCATTAGTGGCCCATAGCTTGCCCAAGTTCTGAGGAGCTCATGGAGAATCGGCAACAACTCATCTCCAACGCTTACACGGCATTTGCCAAAATCTAAAACCCAATCGAGTGAGTATAGACGACTTCAAGTTAAAGGCGTTCTACTTCTCCCTCATTGACGCGGCAAACGACTGGTTCCTTTCATTGCCTTCCGGTAGCATCAGAACATGGGCTCAGATGCAAAAGAAATTCCTAGACAAATACTACCCAGCGACAAGAGCAATGCAAGTAAGGAGGCAACTACAAGACATCAAGCAAGGGCCAAATGAAACCATGTACGATTACCTGGAAAAATTCAACTGCCTGGAGAGAAGCTGCTGTACCCTTGGACTGCCCAAGAAACTCATCATCGAGTACCTCATTGATGGATTAAGACCCTTAGACAAAATGCTCCGGGATGCCTTAGCTGGAGGATCCATGATGAATCTATCATTAAGTGGCATTAGGGATCTCATCGCCAACGTTGCTGAAAATGCCCGATTTAGAGAGGAGACTACTCGCCAAGATGAATTCTCCCAAACAAAAAATGTAGCACAAGTCGAGACATCAGTAAACTCCATGCCAGAAGAGATGAGACAAATAAAGGAGATGATGATTCAGATCCTACGAAGACATCCTGTTCCAGTAAAACCTTGCGAATTTTGTGGTTCTACGGACCACAAAACTGACGCATGCCCGACATTAATAGAAGAGGAACCGGCAAAAATAAATGCAGTGGGAGGATACCAAGGATACAACAACAACAGCAACGACAGAGCCGGACAAAATAGACAGTATGGTCAAACAACCAACCCGAGCTGGCGTATCAACAGCTATCCTTAGAAGGAAACACAACCAGCTGTCCCTCAACTAGCTCAGTCATTCTACCAACCCCCCACCAGCAGTATAACCAGAACGCTCCATCAGCAGGCCAATATCAGCAAAGAGGACCGAATCAGTACCAAGCCGGCCCGAACAATCAGCAGGAACCAAGCAAGTCGCTCGATGACACGATGAAGGAGCTCGCAGGAAGCATAAATCAATTGGGTACTTCGCTACACCAATACCAGGCGAAAACTGACGGGGTAATTTCAGAATTGACCAAACAAATGTCCCAGCTCGCCACCTCAATATCCGTGCTCACTAATGAACCTGGCAGACTCCCTTCACAAACTATCAAAAATCCAAAGGCAATTGTCAGCATGGTAACAATGTCAGACATAAAGGAGGCACTAGAAGAAGCGTCACAACCCTCATTAACAACTACAGAAGCAAAGAAAGAAGAGTTCCTTGGTATGATATGGGAAGATGAATCACATACCCAGTCACTCGGAGAACTAATAGCCATGAAAGAACTCAAAAAAGCACAAACTGTAGCCCTACTGGCAAAACAACAACGAGGAACCGCAGCTTACAAACCTACAGCCAACCACTTCAATCGTAGGAGCCGTCCTGATTGGAATCAAGAAGAAGACCGACCCATCGATGGCAGAAAGTGGGTCACGCATAATGATAATGGACGCTATGTGACAGCACTGCCTTGTCGCGAGGCAATGTGTACAAATAAATTTATAAGTCCGCTACTCGCGACTTCACTACTGGGTAGCAAGTGGTAAGTAGGGGTCGAACCCAAGGGAATTAGGGGGATAAATCGTTCTTTGAGGGATTGTACAGGCGGGGAACGTGATTTTAGGGTTGATTGAGGTTTTAGCGCGAATAACTACGTGACTTTTTGGTTGGTTTTGGTTTTTTGGTGTGAAAAAGTAAATAACCGAAAAGTAAATACTGAAAATAAAAGGAAGACTTACAGCGGTTGTTGCGTGATCGGCAAGTCTTGCGGAACGTCAGCCGTTGATAATGCAGTTTATACTAAGAAAGTAAAGTGCAGGTGATGTTTTAAGTCAAGAAAAGATTCGGTTTTAGGGGCCTTGTATCATAGTTGTTTATCATTGACCGCTAATGATCATACTACGTGTTCAAAGATGAATCGAGGCTATCTCTAGCACAAGACTTGCAACATCGTTTAAAACACTTGTTCTATTTTAGACTAATTCCTCCTTTCAAAGTATCTTAGCCTTATGTGCATCCATTTGATCTTCAGTTACGATCAACCAAATGGTTTTTGAAATAAGTCGAACTCCTCAGATAAGCTTTGCCCGTTAAAGCATCCACTTACCCGAGTATGTTCACGAACCCCACGGATGAGCTTTGCCCGTTAAAGCTTCCACTCAACCTTGGAAGTTCTAACCTGATATATGGCACATAGAACAAGTTTTGAACACAGAGAGGCACTAGGTGCAGGGTCTAAAACATTGTATGATACAAGTACACCCCTTCAACCGAATGAAGGGTTTAGCTACGAATATCCATGGAAGAGGACATCATAACTAAGTACTTGAAAAGGTTTTTGAAAAGACAGTAAAGTAAAGTTTTCGAAAGTAAAGACAGTAAGGGAAGGGGGTGAGTACTTCAAGAACCAACAAGAGTACTCAAGAATAATAAAGTAAAGCTTGAGTACTCAAGAACCGACAAGAGTACTCAAGATTGATCTACAATATTCAAGAACCAACAAGAATATTATAGATTGAAAACCAAACTTACAAAGTGCCAAAACTAGAGAGATAAGTGTTTATGAAATTTGAGGATGCATTTTACAAGTGAGTTTGGCTTGTATTTATAGCCAAAATGAAGGGAAATGGAGGGCTAAGATGGCTTTCATCCAAGGGAGGAGGAGGAGGAGATGAAGATGTGGTGGAGAAGCCACCACATGGCAACTTCTCATGGTGGCTCATTTAGCCGCCGGTTGTGGGTTGTAAAAGGGGGAGGCTCTCCTCCTTTGGTTACCTCCAACCAAAAGCCACCGGTCACCAATAGATAAGGATGAGTTTTGTGTGAGTTTTGTGCAGTCTTTTCACAAAACTATCAGTGTATTTCAGCTCCGGTTTGACTTTGGTTTGGTTTCCCTTTGGTTGGATTTGTATTGAGTGATTCCACGTCAGGATCTTGAGATTTCTTCATTCAGCGTCTGATCGTGACCTTGGACTGACTCGTAATATCTTTTCAGCGTAAAATCCTCTCCTTAGCGTGTTTTCTCTCTAGAGTCCAAAATACCCTGTAGAAATATATCGGAACTAACAAGCAAAAGTTAAATAGACAAACAGTCTAATTTAGTGGGTTTAACTGTGTTTTTGATTCGTATAATTATGGTCCATCACTATGCATTCACCGTTTGCATGACACCACCGCCAATCACACGCTTCAACGTACCAGCATCTGGGTGGGATGACAATAAAGACTTAGACTCAGACGATCCTAGATCGAGCCTCGGAATCGAAAAAATCGGGGTTCGAGACTCATCCTACTTGCCTCCAAAGATCCTGCGGCCCAAAAGAACAAAAAAGAGAAAAGATTGGAGCCAATGAAGGAACAAAATGACCTGATTGCAAAAAAGAACGTCACCTGGAGTCGTGAGGTACAACTGGAAATGAATAAGGACCCAGGAGCCTTTACAATCACCTGTGTTATCGGCAATGCCCAAATTCATCATTGCCTTATTGACCTTGGAGCTGCTGTCAATGTTTTGCCCTTCCATCTATATTGCTCATTGGGGCTTGGTCCATTGAAGCCACCAATAATTTCCCTCGAGATGGGAGACAAGTCGTGTGTTCAACCGGTTGGAGTGCTAGAAAGCTTAATGCTCCGCGTGGGAAAAATCACCGTTCCTACGGACTTTTATGTGATACCAATCAGAGAATCCAGCAAGGACGACCCTCCGACAATCATATTGGGACGACCATTCCTTTACACCACAGGGGCCAAGATCAACATGGGCAAGGGCTCATTGTCGCTTGCATTCAGTGGCAAAATTTCATATTATAACATCTATGGTGATAACCGCACAGGTACAAAGAAACCACCAAAACCATGGGAACTAGACCCAAACTCACCATCTCACAAGAACTAAGGAAAGGTCAAGGCTAGAATCAATACAGGAGCCGCGGCAAAATTTGACTTAAGCCGCCCATGGGATCCCAACTGGTGATCCCAACTGTCGAGCCAACGACGTTAAACAAAGGCACTGGTCGGGAGGTAACCCGACACCTATCTTTCTTTCAGTAATTTTATTTTCTGTCATTTAGTTTTTACTATAAGTCACTCTCACCCATTTTTTGTATAGAAGGAATGACTAACATGTAGGAATCGGTTTTTGGAGCAAGATCAGATCAGCCAGGCAGCTTTCGAGAAATTACCGAGCCTGCGCTGAGAGTTCAAGGCCCCAGCCGAACTCCCTCGATTATCCAGCTCCGAGGCATGTCGTTCCACGACACGACACAGTAAAAGGGAGTGCAGTTCTTCTCTTTTCCTTAATGTGATTTCCTTCTCTTGTATATATTTGCATGACTTTTGAACTAAGTCGTGCTGAAAGGCACGCCTTCGTTAAAAAGTGTGGGGTGAGAACCGCCTGTGTACATAACATGTTTTTCTTTTCCTTTTCCCTTAATATTATCTTTTTGAAAATATGAACTTGAGAATGTGAAAAAGATAGATCTAAATTCATGCATTTACCTTGTGAAAATTCAACTGTTTAAAAACTTAGAATGTAACTTCTCATTTGTCCCTTTGTGCTGAGATAAACAGGGGATGTGGAGTTGATATAAACTGCCCTAGAGAGGCTTGGCAAGCAATCGAAGGATCGAATCTAACTATATGGTTGACAAAGTCAGTGGAGGCTGCACTTCGGGTTTCAGTAAAGATTGAAGTCATCTCCGCCGTGCAGCGTTTATGCAAGAGGCGGGACGGGAATCAAACCGTCCTATCTCTAGTCCTAGTACCGGGAAAATAGATGAGCGACCCTCATCTTGACCCGCGCGAAATGGCGAGGATGAGAAAGAGCGGGGAGGTATTTCCATATGCTCACGGGCGATGATTAAACCTCCCAAAAAGGCTGAGAAAATGGACTAGCAAGTCACAAAGAAGCAAAAGCTCAAAGAAGCTAATCAAAGGCCAAAGGCCGAAATTGTGAAGGTTTTAACCGAACAAAAGTGAAGAAACTCCAACTCAATATCAAAGGCCAAAGGCCAAAGGCCGATTCACTACAGAAGCTGTCCCTCGCCAAAAAGAAATCAAAGTGCTCAACTCAGTGAAACCCGAACCGAATCACGTGCTAGAGAAAGCTACAAGGAAACCATATAGTGCGAGTCGATCCCGAGAATGCAGTCCAGGAGCCTGAAAAGGGCTATCTCCCGAAACTTCCGAATTAATTTGCATTTCGGCACGAAGGTAGAAGTATCAAGTTTCTTCTAAGTATTTACACGATTTAGTTTGGTAATAAGTAAGTAATGCATGAATTAAGATAAATCAAGTCCCACAGTCTCACTTTCATATTTTACTTAGAGTGTGTGCCGCCCTTAAAAAGCATTGTTCGGGACGAACAACTAAAAGTGTGGGGTGATCTGATGGACCATAATTGTATGAATCATAAACACAGTTAAACCCACCAAATTAGACTCTTTGTCTATTTAACTTTGGCTTGTTAGTTCCGATATTTATCTACAGGGTATTTTGGAGTCTAGAGAGAATACAGGCTAAGGAAGAGTTTTAAAGCTGAATATGAATTACGAGTCATTCCAGGTCACGACCAAATTCCGACTTTCAAGAACCTGACATGGAATTACTCAAAACAAGTCCAACCGAAGGGCAACCAGAGTCAGTCCGGAACTGAAAGAACCGATGGCTTTTTGGAATGAGATCACAAAACTCACATCCTCTCCCCTCATGCCACCTAGCCGGCGGCTTCCTCCTCCCATCCTCCTCTCCTCCTCTCCTTGCATGCCACATGGGGGGCGGCTAGATGAGATGATGACATCACCCGATGGCTTTTGAGCTCTCCCTCCCATCTAGTGCCAAGTGTTGTGATCTCCTCTTCTCCCTTAGCCTATAAATAAGACATCTCCTTCCCTTTGTAATATCATCCTCATTTCAAAACATCCTCCATCACAAAGCTCTAGCTTCTCTCTAGATTTTGGGCACTACTCTTGTAAACACTTGTTTTAAATCTATAATACTCCTATTGGTTCTTGAGTATTCTAGTAGTTCTTGAGTTTACTCCTGTTGGTTCTTGAGTATTCTCCTTTACTTACTGTCTTTAAAAAACCTTCAAGTACTTAGCTATGGTATCCACCTCTATGATATTCGTAGCTAAACCCTTCATTCGGTTGAAGGGGTGTACTTGTATCATAAAATGTTTTAGACCATACTCTTAGTGTCTCTTGTGTTCAAAACTTGTTCTATGTGCATATATTAGGTTAGAACTTCCAAGGTTGAGTGGATGCTTGGAATGGCAAAACTCTTCCGTGGGGTTCGTAAACATACTCGGATAAGTGGATGCTTGGAATGGCAAAGCTTATCTGAGAAGTTTGACCTCTTTTAAACACCATTTGGTTGATCGGGAATGATTGATCAAATGGATGCACACATGCTAATATACCTTGGAATGGGGTATTAGTCTAAATAGAACAAGTGTTCTATGTCTTGGAATGGACTAGACAGTGTGGCAAATCGAGTGCTTGGAATGGCCTTGATACACTTTTGAATACTTAGTAGGATCATTAAAGGTCAATGATAAACAGACTATGATACAAGGCCCCTGACGCCGAATACTTTCCTTAACTTAAAACATCACTTGCACTTTACTTTCAGTCTCAATATCAACTGCAATATCAACCGCTTACTCTCCGCAAGACTTATCCTTCAAGCATCCCACTTGCTGTAAGTCTTCTCCTTTTATTTTCAGTACTTTACTTTTCTGCATTAAAAACCAAAACAAACCAAAAAGACACTTACTTTTCAGCACTAAAACCTCAATCAACCTAAAATCACGCTCCCTTTCTGTACAAAGAACAACTATCCCCCTAACTCCCTTGGGTTCGACCCCTACTTACTACTTGCTACCCAGTAGTGAAGTCGCGAGTAGCGGACTTATAAATGTATTCTTGACTTTTGCACACGACGACTGTGCATCCGTCAAGCGCCTTATGCCTTAAGCGCCCTTACCAACAGCACCTAAGAAGATGTGCCTAAATCAGAAATCCAATTTCAAATTTACTTAGTTTGGAAATCCAAACTCCAATTTTGCTCAAATTGGAAATTTTTGTACAAATACGTGTATTTGCCATTTGGTGTTCACAAAAATTAAATGGTCAGAAACTCTACGTCAAAATATGATAGCCCTTATCACACACAAAAAAAAATCGAATATGATAGCACAAAAACGACTACAATAACAAACTTTTCGCTTTAAATCGTACTGCACTACAAAGATAATAAAGAATAAAATAATTAATTGTTAATAGAATAATTTATTTATGATATTTTAAAATTTTAAATTATTATAAGAAACAAATTATTTAGTATCAAAACAAGCTTAAACTCAAAGACTGGGATCATATGATAAGTTCTAAACATCATGAGAAAAGAGAAATTTCCAAACATTTTAAATGGAATGGCCCTTATTTTTTTTGTATTTATTTAAATCTACAAATCTATTTACAAGCTTCATAACGATGAAATCTACATATGTTGTAATAGCCCAAATTCATATATATATTGTGTGTTTAAAGTTGAAATAATAAAATTTAAATGAGGATGATTAAAAGAAAAATCAGGAAACAAAACTGATGTGATTGAATTAAATTAGGAAATTTATAAAGAATGGTAAGAGACTTAAGAAACGTATCCTTTCATCTTCATTGTCATCTCTTCGTTTCATATATCTTCTAAATAATCAGAAGAGTATCATTGTGTTTCTCTCAAGTCCGCACAATGAAAATAAAAATAAAAATCAGATTATGTTATGTTATTTTTTTGATGGGGAGCTTAAAGCTCAGAAATTAGCATTCTTTCTTTTTTTTGATGCGTTGGTAGGGACTTGAACCCGGGCCGCCTACAAGCACCAGAGGAGCTCCATACCACCATGGCAACTCACTTCGCCCTAGATTATGTTATGTTATGTTATGTTAAGAATGGGTAAAAAAGAGCTTGTTTTATGATGTGAAACTTGAATGGAGTGATATTCAAGAATGGTCACCAAATGGCTAAAGCCCACTTGGTTTTATTAGAATCACCTCATCATCATAAGAAAAACATACTTCAACTCCCAGACTTCTAAAGCCCACTTTTGAATATCACGCTGACAAGCGTATTTTTAACCCTTTATAGTTGTCAAATTATGTGTTTTAGGTGTCAAATCGTAGTCAAACAAAATTTATAAACCTTGGTAAGCCAAGGGTCGATCCAAGGAACATGTGTGTGATTACTAGCAAACAATGTGACCTATTTAGCTACTCTGATTAAAAGAGGTTTGTTTTGTTGTGAAAATCGCAGAAATTAAATAACAGAAAATAAAAGGTTTGTACTTATCAGAGAAAGAATTCCAGGACCATACTTCACCCGTGCTAACCCCACTAATCATGCAATCATGTCATGTAAATTATTCATGCTATCAAATATGGAATTAAACCGAAATAACACTAGACAAGCCGCATATCCACGGATCATTGTCTAGATTAATCTCAATCGTTGAACGCCGCCCATCCACAGATTATCGACGATCTCGATTGTTAAAGTAAAGGTTTTCCTATTAATTCATGTACTACCATTGTAGCAACATGACCTAACATCAATTTCATGTAATCCGATTAATACCTAGGACCCATCCATCTTTCGGTAATTAACCTAAATACGTTCTAGCATGTAAACATACCCTTTGATGTAAATACTTGCATAGAACGATAAAATTAAGCACACAATGAAATTGAATATTCGAATCGCATACATAAAAATGTTAATTGATCACATGAGAGTTGGGTACATAGCACGGGATCCGTAGGATCGCGGAATAAAGAGGACTACTCACTATTCATGGCGATTAAACCACAAATAGTGTAATAAAAGAGAAATAAGGACGAGTTAACCGTAGACGATGTAGCTCGATGATCCTCAATTTCTCGCGATGAACTATGTCTTCTCTCCAAGTTAGAGTTTTTTTCTTCAAAATAAGTACAATCTCTTCATCTGGTCGAACGCCACTTTTATACCTTTCCCAAAAAGGGCCAAAAGCCCAAAAACTGCTCTATTGTCAAAAAGGACCAGAACTTGCCAAAAACACATTTGGAAGAAAGGCAGCAATTTCGGGTGGATTTATCATGGTCTTAACCTCCGAATTGGATCTTGGCGTAAACTACAAAGTTATAGACCTTTGAATTATCTTTCCAACAAGCTTTGAACCAACGAATTTGGACACCATATGAGATCTGTGAGTGCAAAATAAGTCAGAAAGGTCAATCTGCCCTGTTTTTAGAAACTGTCTTCGACGGGGCTGTAACATATGATTTTGTCACGGCTGTCACGGTTGTCACGACCCCCTGAAACTCTTTGGGATATTTAGGGGCCGTGACACCCGTGACATATAATTTTGTCACGGCCATCACGGTAGGGCAAACTCGTAGAGACTTCTGTTGCCTTTTTAGAGGTTTAAACCTTCGAATCTGCACTTGGTGTCAACTGCAAAGTTGTAGGCCTTCAAGTTAGCTTTCCAACAAGCTAAATTGCGACCCATTTGGAAATGATATGAGCTCTGGGCATGCATAATACTTCGCAAAGGTCCGTCTGCCCTGTTTTGTCCGATTTTTGCCCAAATCTTCACCAATTGCTTTGCGTTGCTTCGGATCAATCCAAAAGTGCTAGGTATGTGATATATGACCTGAAACACTAGAGAAAGACATCAAATGTGGACAATTTTCTGGGAGAACAAGTGTTATCCTTCATCGAATGTAGTGAATAATTAGTCGAAATATCAACTGATCACACGCCACAACCACTTTTGAATTTTTGGACTCTAATGTTCTGATATTGGTGTGATGAACTTGAATGGTTGTGGCGTGATATTCAAAAGTGGGCTTTTAGAAGTCTGGGAGTTGAAGTATGTTTTGCTTATGATGATTAGGTGATTCTTGACTTGGTTTCAACGTGATGTAAATTTTATTGGAGGTTATGTGATGCGGATTCGAGGTAAGTAATATGGACCTATCTAGTTATTTTCAAAATCTTATTCTATACATTTTATATGGCATGCTTGTTATTCTCGAAAACTTGTTTTCTTACATAAATTCGGATCATGAGTGCTGTAAGGATTGTAACGCGGAAATCTTGCAAAGAATTGAAAACGAAAACTAATGAAATCGACACAGATGATTTATACCGGTTCGGATCCGGATGATCCTACTCCAGTCCAAAGGTAAGCCTCTTTATTGAGAAAAATTTCCTAAAATGCTCAAAAATCGAAATTACATTCCTTTTCTACTCAACTTCCAAATTACATTCCCAATTTACTCACGTTTTATAAGACGATGTTGCTAACGGTGCCTTAACTCTAAGCCGCTCTACAGGACAGCGGTTTCGTCCTAGTGGCACATTCAAATCAAAATCAAAACCTGATTGGGCAGAACTTGCCGAGTAGGCATAAACCGCTGTCAACAAGGGCGTTTTATAATTAAGCCGCGTTTCTACACATCAGTTTAATGTAGTGTTTTTCCTCAGAGCCTTGGTATGTTGACAGGTCTAAGACAGGGCTAAGCCGCTGTCAATAAGGGCGTTTTATAATTAAGCTGCTTTTCTACACAGCGGTTTAATGTAGTGTTTTTCCTCAGAGGCTTGGTATGTTGATAGGTCTAAGACAGGGCTAAGCCGTTGTTAGTAAAGGCGTCTTATATTTAACCCATTAGCAATGGCGCGTTATAAAACGTGAGTAAATTGGGAATGTAATTTGGAAGTTGAGTAGAAAAGGAATGTAATTTCGATTTTTGAGCATTTTAGGAAATTTTTCCTTTATTGATCAATTGAATACACACACAAGTATCGCTCAGTACACGGAATGGAACTACACTCGCAATCGCTATTGATTTCGCTCACAGAACTCGAATTGATCGAATTGCTCCAAGAACCCTAATCCCCTTTTCTGGAAAATACTGAACTCGATTCGCGACTCGCTCGTAACTCGCTTCCACTCGGACGCGCCATTATATATCTGTTGTTTCTGCTGGAAACGACAACGTTCGCATAACGTCCTAAATCCAATTGGAACAACCTCGTTTCGTCAAACTCGGGTTCTTCCCGCTGAACAAAACGTCACCGTTCAATTAAACTGGAAGTCCCGCCTTCGCCAAAATGACCGTGTTTTCCTTTGCGCCCAAACTAAGCCATTCGCGCCTGATGCATGCGGCGCCATTTTGCCCTGCTGTTTGATACCAGCTGAATCAGTTTGAGCTGGCCTCCTTAAGCTCAAACACTCTTTCAATCAACTTGTACATGTATTCAATCAACCAAGGAATGATATGGGATCAAAAACCACAAATCTTCACCTTGATTCCAGATCACCCATATCCCTTATTGGCTTACCCTTGGCCCTTTGCCTCATTCGTGTTTATCCAACCTAATCAGCTTCAAACAATGTTCAAACTTATTGCTTGGAACTGACTTGGTTAACATGTCTGCAGGGTTGTCATTGGTGTTGACCTTCACCAATTTAACTTCACCAGTTGTAACGCCCCAAAATTCATAACCTTTAAAATGGTGTCAAATCGGCCGTGCATTCCCTAAAACCATCTTTGGAACGCACGAAGCCTCTAAAATAACATTACAAAAATGTATTTTAAATAAAAATAATTCAAATAATCTGAAAGTCTTTAAATGACTAAATAAAACTAAGTAACGGAAATGTTACTAATAATTAATAAATATAGACTTTAGTTTTGTGTTTGAATGAACAAATCTACTAACGTCCTCATTGTCACACAGATCCCCCAAGCAAGTTGATGATTCATACCTGAAATAAGGATGTGGATGGGGGGTGAGTTCCACGGCTCAATAAGCAATATAGACCCAAAACTAGTCAAATCATAAGTGAAAGACGGACATACAGAACAAACCAAGGTTACCTTCCGGAGTACATATCAAGGAATTAACTCATGATAGAACAAATAGAATAAACAGAGACCATTTTCAGAAGTATATGCAAAAAGGGACACTACCGATAACAGAATATAACAGACTTCAAAAATGACAACATAGATGACGGAACAGAACAGACTTCAGAAATGCTACACAGATAACAGAATAGAGCAGACTTCAGATATGGTTACACATATAACAGAACATAACATACTTCAGAAATACTACACAGATAACGGAACAGAACAGACTTCGAGATAGCTACAGACAACGAAACAGAACAATTAGAATTTCATGATACAGAATAGGCTCCACAGTCCAATCATATCAGTCCTTTAAATAACAGTCTTTTGCCGCGCTTGACCCCACGATGGGTAACAGTCCTTTGCTGCGCTTGACCCCGCAGTGGGCAACAGTCCTTTGCTGCGCTTGACCCCGTAGTGGGCAACAGTCCTTTGCTGCGCATGACCTCGCAGTGGGCAACAGTCCTTTGCTGCGCTTAACCCCGCAGTGGGCAACAGAATTGCTGACGAACTGTGGGCCTTCGGATCGAACAAAAAAAGAGGCAAGACAAATATGCTGACATGATACATGATTTCAAATGACAAAGCTGTAAAAGCACACAATGCCTCAAAAGAGAAGAATACCACAAAGCATGATAATCCAAGATATGACAAAAGGAATAACCAGAACGGGTCTACATTACTTACTTCAAATCCGCATCACGTAACCTTCAATACAATTTATATCATGCTGAAATCAAGTAAGAGTCACCTAGAAATCATAAACAACATATTTAAACTATCAGACTTATTAAAATTCACTACCGATTATCAAGCTACATATTATTCCAGTCCATTTTGCCTATATCAAATCATCAAATCATTAACATTAGAGTATTCAGATTCGAACCTGAACATTCACAAAGAAAACACAACTCCATAAATCCTATCTTGTTCAATCAATCAAATCTGCCATTTGTTCATAAAATTCAGATTTCATGCCTGAACTTGAAAACTGTTTTTCTCACATAATACTCAGAGTTAGAATATGAACTAATATTTTCAGAAAGATTATTTTGATTACTATAATTCATAATTTTGAATCACTCAATTCCGACATCTGAGCTTCAAGATAATAAATGTTGAAGTTTAACCGTCTAAAATTTCAGATATCAAATTATGCAGTTTTCAGATTACAGGTCCTAACTTGTAACTCGTTTTGCAAACAATCTAGGAAGAACTAAAATATGCTCGGCATGTTGTTGGAAAGATCTTTTCAAGTACAATGTAATAGGCTCTTGAAACACACAATTCAGACACCAACAACAGGATTTATTTTCACTTCAAAATTACTCAGCAATTCTGTCCAGATTTACTAGACATATTTCAGCACCAACTTCAAATTAGATTACTCCCACATCCGATTGAATTAGAAAACCATATACACATCGTTGAAAAGCTCTTTTCGAGTACTACAACATAGCATCAAGAATTAACGAATTCCAGTAACAAAAACAGAAGTTATTCCCAGTTTAACGTAACACGGCAGATCTGATTTTCACCTTATCAACCCAGAAACTTAAAAACTTAGAGCAAAAGCTTACCCAACAATTGAAGCTTCCCAAACAATAATCAAGTGATGTCGCTTGGACCTATCCAGAATAGTTCAATCTATATTTTTCTTAAAGCGTTGAGTATGGGTTTGAAAGCTATGGAAGTAAATGTTTTGTTTTGTAAAATCGGCTAATGAAAAAAAGAAAAAGAGAAGAAAGTAACGCTAGGGTTTTTACTCTCTTTAATTAGAAATTTATTATATTCAATTTGATTACATCATATTGTCTGTTTCATTTTCATTTCATATCAAATTATATTAAATTTCTCTATTTTTATTTTGGCTATTACATTATTCCCCCCTTTACAAGAGTTTAGTCCTCTAAACTCAACGAATCTATATAATCTAAAGAACCATGATCAAACTTTCTTGAAATAAAATTTACGCTTATACATTACCTTAGAAAAAGTACTCCACTTAACATCAATTTCAATAATCCACGTAGCATGCATCATTTTGTTTTAAACACCTTTACTGAGTCAAAATCTATAACTTAGTAAACATAAAATATGTAATACACATGAATACATCTAGCAGTTTACAAATTCAAATCACAAAAACGAGTCAGTCAAGTTGACGATTATAAACTATTTTTATCCAATACTCGAAGAGCTCATATTAACACTCATCATTTTTCTACAATACAATTTTGTCCAACCATCACCATTTAACAATCACTGTAATGGTTCTTTGTAAGCATTAAAATATAAAGCATATCACTAATTCAAATTAGAATGAAAAGCAAAATATTAATGAATAGATCAAATGTATCTAAGGCTTAAATCATTCAACTTGCCACATAACCCAAACTCCAAACTCTAATGCAAAATTTTTTTTTGGTATGACATTTACTACAAACTTATGCAAGCATGTCATTTCTTGAAATGTGATTGAAAGTTGATCATCGAACATAAAAATAAATTTCTAATCATAAAGAGTCACAGTCATAAACATAATCAATAGTTTGACCAACACATAACATTTATTTTGCAGGTCTGGCCTTATTATATGTCTTATGTTTAACTCCTTAAAAGTGATAACATATTTTAACCTTTGGTAGTCCATGTTCGACAAACAAATAACTCCACTAAATTCAAATGCAAAACAACCATTGTAGCTACTGCCAACTCCAAATTAATGTCACATTTTTTTTATAGTTTCACTGTCTCAAATCATGAAAAAGAAATTTCATCGTACTCCATACATAATTCAACCCATTCTTTTTTTTAGTATCCTTGTAACTTATGAATTATAAGATAAACTACACAGAAATCAAACATTCAATTGACTTATAAAGTTATATTCACATTGTGTTTGTTAACTAGCCAAATACTATTGTTAAACTCTCCATTTACATTAAACTATTGTACCTTTCTTTCCCACTAACATCTGATGCAATGCAATCCTAATCGTAAACCACAAAACAACAATTCAATCATAAACATTGCATAGTTCATATAATTCTGTCCATTTAAATCACTCACTCTCATGCAACTACATATATATTTTTTTCTCATCAACAACGATCAATACAAAAATAAACACAACAACTCCAAATAAATTATTCAATAACACATGAAGGTTCTTAGCATATTAGCAAACTCAAATGCATCATTAAAAATAAATATGTACATATCTCATCTAATAGTTTAACACTAAAATATTCTTAAAATTCAACTTCGTGTACCTCTTGAAAGTCAATCCATATAGTCCATAATTTCAGTACCTGTATAACCATATGTAGACGTGATTCACACAAACTTTATTAAAATATGATTACTATACTATTCATAAAAACAAGTCTCCACATCATCCACATCACTCTTGCGCCACCTCGTATTTTTATTGTTTTTTTATAGACAATTTATCTCTTAGACCTACTACGCCAATCTCTTATCTTTACATAAAAATACCTCTTCAATTCATATCAGATCATCATACTTGAAATCAATAAGGATCACCGCACACTTATTACAAGAGGGACGAAAACAAGTTATTCACACAACCCATGATTATTAGCAAATCAAAACTAATCTCAAAATACTAGCAACAATTTACAATTCACATATTGTATTCAAAAAGTGAATTTGCTGATAACTCTAAATTGATACTAACCTGAAAGAAGATCAATCCGAACAGAAAACTCCATAACTCTCAAACAGTGTGTCAACAAAATGTAACTATGTACACAGTCTTACTTATAGAAAAAGTCAAATTATTTAATTCTCCAAAGTTAATAATGTAATCCTACCGCTGTTGTGCAAATGCATCAATAAAAGTCAAGGTTCATAAAAAAACGTAGAGAAGTTCAGATAAACCATCCATCAAAACCAAAGCACATGTTCAACAAGTTACAAACAGTTAGTCATGTATTTGTTACCTATAGTCGAATTGTTAAACTCCAAAAATAAGTGTTAAGCTTAATTTAATTTTTTTTTCTTTCCAAAATGAATTTAAAACTAAACATCAACAACAAACAAAAATCCACACTGAAAAAGTCAACCACACAACGAAAATATTTAAGCACCCTCATAAATTACCCCACTCTCGCGCAATTTCTTACTTTCGTTATTTAATTATTATATTTTCAGTAATAAAATCTCCAAGAATCAAACCTATTGCTCTGATACCATTTAATGTAACGCCCCAAAATTCATAACCTTTAAAACAGCGTCACATCGGCCGTGCATTCCCTAAAACCATCTTTGGAACGCACGAAGCCTCTAAAATAACGTTACAAAAATGTATTTTAAATAAAAATAATTCAAATCATCTGAAAGTCTTTAAATGATTAAATAAAACTAAGTAACGGAAATGTTACTAATAATTAACAAATATAGACTTTAGTTTTGTGTTTGAATGAACAAATCTACTAACGTCCTCACTGTCACACAGATCCCCCAAGCAAGTTGATGATTCATACCTGAAATAAGGATGTGGATGGGGGGTGAGTTCCACGGCTCAATAAGCAATATAGACCCAAAACTAGTCAAATCATAAGTGAAAGACGGACATACAGAACAAACCAAGGTTACCTTCCGGAGTACATATCAAGGAATTAACTCATGACAGAACAAATAGAATAAACAGAGACCATTTTCAGAAGTATATACAAAAAGGGACACTACCGATAACAGAATATAACAGACTTCAAAAATGACAACATAGATGACGGAACAGAACAGACTTCAGAAATGCTACACAGATAACAGGATAGAGCAGACTTCAGATATGGTTACACATATAACAGAACATAACAGACTTCAGAAATACTACACAGATAACAAAACAGAACAGACTTCGAGATAGCTACAGACAACGAAACAGAACAATCAGAATTTCATGATACAGAATAGGCTCCACAGTCCAATCATATCAGTCCTTTAAATAACAGTCCTTTGCCGCGCTTGACCCCGCGATGGGCAACAGTCCTTTGCTGCGCTTGACCCCGCAGTGGGCAACAGTCCTTTGCTGCGCTTGACCCCGCAGTGGGCAACAGTCCTTTGCTGCGCTTAACCCCGCAGTGGGCAACAGTCCTTTGCTACGCTTGACCCCGCAGTGAGCAACAAAATTGCTGACGAACTGTGGGCCTTCGGATCGAACAAAAAAAAAGGGGCAAGACAAATATGCTGACATGATACATGATTTTAAATGACAAAGCTGTAAAAGCACACAATGACTCAAAAGAGAAGAATACCACAAAGCATGATAATCCAAGATATGACAAAATGAATAACCATAACGGGTCTACATTACTTACTTCAAATCCGCATCATGTAACCTTCAATACAATTTATATCATGCTGAAATCAAGTAAGAGTCGCCTAGAAATCATAAACAACATATTTAAACTATCAGACTTATTAAAACTCACTACCGATTATCAAGCTACATATTATTCCAGTCCATTTTGCCAATATCAAAATGGTCTCTGTTTATGTTTGAAAGCTATGGACGTAAATGTTTTGATTTGCGAAATCGGCTAATGAAAAAAAGAAAAAGAGAAGAAAGTAACGCTAGGGTTTTTACTCTCTTTAATTAGTAATTTATTATATTCAATTTGATTACATCATATTGTCTGTTTCATTTTCATTTCATATCAAATTATATTAAATTTCTCTATTTTTATTTTGGCTATTACACCAGTTTCAGCAACTTCCCTCACAAAGTGCATCCTTACATTAATGTGATTCGATCTCTCATGGAAGACTTGATGCTTTGACAGGTGAATAGCCCCTTGACTGTCACTGTGAACTCTAACACATTCCTGACCATGTCCCAGCTCTGCCATGATCCCCTTCAACCACAGTGCTTCTTTGACTGCCTCAGTAACAGCCATGAACTCAGTCTCTGTAGTTGACAAAGCCACAACCTTTTGCAGATTTGCTTTCCATGACACAGCTGTACCAAATACCATAAAGACCAGTCCAGTCTGAGACTTTCTGGTATCAACACTCCCTGCATAATCTGAGTCTACAAACCCTTCCACAATCTCTGATGTGAGTTGATCTCCCCCAAATAATAAGCCCTTGTCCAGAGTTTCTTTAATGTACATCAAAAGCCACTTAACAACCTGCCAATGACTTCTTCTTGGATTTGCCATGTGCCTGCTCACCAGACTTACTCCATGTGCTATATCTGGCTTTGTGCACACCATAGTGTACATTAAGCATCCAACAGCATTTGAGTATGGTACATTTTTCATCAGGTCCCTCTCTTGCTCATCTTGAGGCTCTTGATCCTTGCTCACTTTAAAATGACTTGCTACTGGGATGGACACTGGTTTTGCATTTTGCATTTCAAACCTCTCAAGAACTTTTCCCAGGTAATCAGATTGGCATAAGAAGAGTGTTCTAAACTTCCTGTTCCTTTGAATATGCATTCGTAAAATTCTTTTAGCTGCACCAAGATCCTTCATCTCAAAGTTAGTATTCAACTTATGCTTTAAATCATTAATGGCCTTAAGGTCCTTACTAGCTAATAGCATATCATCAACATAGAGCAACAAGTAAATCAAAGATCCACTTTCCAGCAATTTATAATAGATACACCAGTCATAACTAGACCTCTTAAAATTACAGTTCATCATAAACTCATCAAATTTCCTATACCATTGTCTAGGAGATTGTTTTAGGCCATATAATGATTTCCTAAGCAAGCACACTTTTTTATCAGGATCACTGACGCGCGTCGTCTGACGTATCAAATTTAATATTTATTTTTCTCCTGCGAACAACTAGCTAGTGGCAAGCAGGGTCGAACACAAGGGAGCTGGTGTTGTAGAAGCTGTAACAGTGAAAATAATTAAAAGGGGGTTGTGAGCAAATAAGAGTGCGAAAGAGAAAAACAACGAAAAGATTCCAATCCGAGAGAGTATTCAGGATAGGATTTCTATTGTGACATGTTTATCATCGACTGCTAAATATCTAATTTTATGTTTCTAAGTGTGGAATTCCGATAAAGGTAATATCCTAAAGTATCCGGACAAAGGTGATACACCACAATCTAACCCGACAAAGGTGTTAGACTTCTAGTTCTTTCCTAAACTTAATAATCTGACAAAGGTATTATTTAGCCTAGGTGTTACGATCTACCTTTACGATAAAGTTTCCAGTAGATATTAACGGTAAGAATTAATTGCTCAATTAAGCTTCGCGACAAAGCTTCCACTTAATCTAATAAGTTAATTCATATAATGAAGAAAGAACTAGTAAAACATAAAATAGCATTAAGAACGAAGTCTCAAAACTTGTGTCACGATGAACGAAACCCTAAACTGAAACAAAAATTTAGCTACTCATTGTCATGGAAATAAAACACATAATGAAAGGTAGAAAAATCTCTTCTCTCGTTGAAAGCTTCGCCTTCTCCTCCGGAGCCGTCTTGAATGATGGATTATGAGTTGATGGAAACCCTAACCCAAACATCTTATTTATAGAAAAAAGTAGGGTTCCAAGTCTGTTTTGGGCTAAAATTTCCAATTTTCGGACTCGATGACGTCATCAAAATGCGCCGCGGACCATGAACACTTTATCGGCGCGGACACTGTTCATTTTAGCATCCGCGGACACTGTTAATAAAGTGAACAGTATCCCGCGGTCCTCTCGGAGACTGTTCACCCATTCTGCGCATCTGTTTTGACTTCGGCTCTCTTTAGACCCTCCAAATGACCTCGGATGCTCTCGATGTGAACTAGAGAGTTGTAGAAAATTGAGTCACCTATGCAACGGAATGTGGCACGTATTTTTCTGATCAGCGGTCAATTCCCAGCACTCCGTCAAATGTCCAAAGGTTTGATATGCCATTGTGGTGTTTTTGGCATGAAATGCCGTCTTTTATGCGCATTTTCCTCCTAGAGCTTCTAAAACACCTGAGATGCAAAACCATACTAAAAAGTAATTGTTCACATATAAAAGTGTCAAAATAAATGGGATTAGTTGATTCGACGAGTCATATAAATACGACTCATCAAACCACCCCACACTTAAACTTGTTCGTCCCGAACAAGAACTTAGTCATAGAAGGAAAACAAATATAACACCACAATATCTTCGACGTCCTGAATAGATGCACATGAATATGAGTTACTAGTGTAGACTCGCTTTTCTATGCATAACTCGATCGTTACTCAAATCATCATGCTTAACACAGAATTAACTTGATACATGTTACCTTTGAGCTGAAATTCAAACCAATTCGGATGAATGAGAGATAGTCCTCTTTAGACCCATCATCTGCATTCGCTGTTCCAAACTTTAGCTATATGGTCATGTCTCATTGCTTCTTCTGGCACGTGATTCATTCGAGCTTCAAGGTCTCTGAGTTTTTTTCTTTTGTTGGACAGCTTTTGTAGTGAACTTCCTTGGCCTTCGGCTCTTGTGTATGAATGATGTACTTCACTTCTTTTTTTGTATAAACCTTCACAATTTGGCTGATTTTTCTTGAGCTTTGCTCCTTTAATGTGAATAGCTTGTCCTTTTCTTCCTTTTTTTTGAGAGAGGTCCAATCATCGCCCGTAAGCATATGGAAATACCTCCCCTCTCTTTCTCATCCTCGACCTTTTTGACGCAAGTCAAGATGGGGGCCCTCCACCTATTTTCCCAGTTACTTCGGACTAGAGATAGGACGATCTGTTTTCCAGTCCCGCCTACCTACATAAATGGTGCAGCGGCGGAGCAAACTATGAACCATATCGCCTCGAAGTGCTTGCCTCCACATAATCCACATAACCATATAACTCAAAATTCGATCCTTTGAATGCTTCATCAAGTCTCTCTAAGACATTTCTATCAACTCCACATCCCTGTTTATCTCAACTCAAAAGGACACGTAGTAGGTTAAATTCACATGTAAAAGCACAATTCAAATTTCACGAGATAAATACATCTAATCAGCATCGTCTATTTCACATCATCAAAATTCAATACTGCATATCCAGGAAATAGAAAGAATTTTCATACTTTCAAAAAAAATTTGTTTTTTAAGGGAAACGTGCTGACACTATGCATGTGCAAAAAAATAATTATGCTGACACAACTGACTGCCTCTCCCACCCCACACTTTTGAACTAAGCCGTGTCCTCACAGTACGACTTAAATTCAAAGACACTGACAATGCAAGACACACAAACATATAGGACAAGGAAGAGATCAAGGTGAACAGGTACTCCCCTCGTTTCATCGCGTGAAGATGAGAATTATGGTCAAACGAGTCAGTCAACACTAGTCAACCATGGTCAATGGTCAATTCTGGTCAACCGAGAGGGACACGCCTGATGAAGAGATTACGCCGCACCTGAAGAACACATTAGCCATTTAAAAGGGCTTGCGGGCGCGGTGAATAAAGTGTGCATGGACCGCGATCCTCTCGGGATGTCACCTGTTTCCTGCATAAAAACGTTCTCCTTTCCCAAAAGATAGTATAAAAACATGACTCAAGACTCAAGCAAACATAAAACGAATAAAAAATGAAAAACACAAAAATTTTGCCGGGCTGCCTCCCTGCGAGCGTCTTTGTTTTACGTCGTTGGCTCGACGATACCTCTTTAAGGTCACAAGTTAGGATCCCATGGACGTTTGAGGTCAAATTTTACCTCAGCTATTCCTTCAGTCTACCCAAAATCATCATGTAACGGTGTGCTCGTGTCTCCTCTCCATCGATCAGGCGGGTTCGCCTTCACATCCTCTCGAGTCTGCGAGAACCCTCTGCTCAGAGCTACTGGTCTAGCTGCACCACAAATCTCATATGGTAGGTCAGAAGATAGGGCACCAAGATATGGTATGTGCACGATATCCGGTGGTTTCTTCGCTTATGGACGGTCTTCATCCTCATAAATATAAAAATCTGATGTCTTGCCACCAAACGCAAGTGACAACAAGCTTGTGTCCATGTCAATCTTGGTTTTAGTGGCAAAGAGGAATGGACGTCCCAAAATAAGTGCTGGAGGATTGTCATTTCTAGCATCTCCCATCCGTAAAACATAAAAGTCTGCAGGAACAGCGAGGTCTCCTACGTGGAGTGTTAGATCCTCAAGTAAACTAGTTGGACGAACACGAGATTTATCTCCTAACTCTATTAACAACTTAGGCGATTTCAATGGACTAAGTCTCAAAGAGCAATATAAGGAATAAGGCATAACATTAACAACAGCACCCAATATCACAGGTGACTGTGAAGGCACCTGGGTCCTTACACTTTTCAGGTGGTGCCTCATGACTCGCTGCAATTAGGCGCTCCATCGTTGGCTCTTTAAGCTCATCTCTTGCCTCTAGCCTGCTTCCTAGCTCATTCTTTTCGATCATGTGTTCTTCCAGAGCTCTTACCTGCACAGAAAACGGTAAAGGAGGATCAATTTGTAGATTCACCTCAGACAAGATCACGGGTGAAGAACACTTTAAGTGTTCCATCCGCGGACCAATAAAGTGCTCATCGTTCGCGCTGCTTAAATGTTTAGCGTCCACAGATAATAGACAGGCCACGGGTCCTTCTCAGTTTGTTGCCACGGGTGGTGTGTATGTTAGCTGACCGCGGATGACGTTAAAATGAACATCATCCGCGATCCTCTCTGTCTCTGACACTTTGTCCTCGCTGTCCACTCGTTCTTCACCCGTAACTGTCAATACACTGATATTTCCCTTTGGGTTAGGCACTGTCTACGACGGTAGCCTTCCTAAATCTCTCTTCAGTTTGGAGACGGTCTGGGCTATTTGGGACATATGCTTGGATAGCTCTGCCAACGCTGAATCGTTCTTCGCCTGATTTTGTTGCACAGTGGTGGCTATCTACTGGGTGCTAGCTGCCAGCTCCTTCACTATATCCTCTAGAGACTTGCTGCTACTCTGATTACTAGGGCCTGCTTGATTGTAGCTCTGACCCCTCTGCTGGTACTGACTCTGGTTATTGTAGCTTCCCTGATGCTGTCGATATGGTGGGTAATAGTACTGCTGCTGAGGCTGTTGGGGTGCATGATGGTTGTAATGCAAGAATTCACCCACTGCATTAACATTGGCCTGTGTATCCTCCTGTAAAATGGGGCAAGCTTCTGTCTTATGACTTGTTGCACCGCAAAACTCGCAAGGCTTCACCTGGACCATATGATTCATCATGAGCTTCTACACCATCTCCTTCATTTGTTTAATCTTCTCAGTCATCTGATTCGATGGGGTCTCAGCCTTTGCAACGCTTCTGGTTCTGCTGAACTCCTCCTGCCTGCTGACCTCTTCTTTGAATCTAGCATTCTTGGCCACCTCAGCAATCATCGTTCACACTCCAGATGGGGACAGATTCATGTTGGTTCCTCCAGCTGAGGCATCTAGCAGCATCTTGTCGAGTGGTCTCAACCCATCCAGCAAGTATTCGATCACCAACTTCTCAGGAAGTCCTAGGTTGCAGCAGCTCTGCTCCAAGGCATTGAACTTCTCCAAATAGTCGTACATCGACCCATTAGGCCCCTGCCTGAGATCTTGCAGCTATCTACGAACATGTCCTACCTTGGCTGCTGGGTAGTATTTCTCGAGAAATTTCTTTTACATCTGGTCCCATCTCCTGATGCTGTCTGGAGGAAGAGACAAAAACCAAGCGTGAGCTGCATCAGTTAAAGAAAAGTGAAAAGCCTTAAGTTTGAAATTCTCCACTGTGGCTCCATAGGGTCGGAGAGTCTGGCAGATGTCATGAAGGCTCTGAAGATGCTTGGTGGCTGACTCTCCTTGCCGACCTGAAAACTTTGGTAGATAGTGCACTACCGCAGTCTTGATCTCGATTTTCTACATGTCTCGCCCCTTGATGAGTCGTATTTATACGACTCGTCGGGTCAATTAATCTCATATATTTCAACATTTTATTATGAGAACAATTACTTTTTAGTATGGTTTTGCATTTCAGGTGTTTCCGAAGCTCTTGGAGGAAACACGCATAAAAGATTGCATTTAAGGCCAAAAACACCACAGTGGCAACCCTACAACTCTCTAGTTCACACCGAGAGCATCCGAGGTCGTTTGAAAGGTCAAATCAAGAGTCAAAGTCGGAACTAGCACACAGAAAGGAGAAGGCAAAACAATGTGGATCGTGTCGTTAATGTAATGGATGGGCACAACTGATGACATTAGCAACACGTTTGATGACATCAGCGATGACTTCATTAGTATTGACAAAATTGGTCTTCTTTGGTTGTTACACCTACCGTACACCACCTACCATACACCTACCATTCACTAACCCTCATACACCAACCATCTCACTAACCCCCATTTTTGTGCTATAAATATGGGTTTTGGGAGGAGGATTCAAATAATCATCAATCAATTCATCACAACACTCTCCCACATCTCTCTACATCTCAGATCTCATATCATCTCTCATTCGGAGGTAAAGGCTTAGAGAGACGAATTCCTTCAACCGGCCGACGACATTAGAGAACATTCCCTTACTTTCATTCATAATTATTATTTAATGTTCCCATGGATATGAGAGTAGCTAAACTTTCTATTCGTTTTAGGGTTTATACATTGTGATGAATGTTTTGAGGCTTTTTACTTAATGCTATTTTATATTCCACTAATTCTTGTGTTAATTTATCCGGACTGAATTGTGAAGCTAAGTGGAAACTTGTAATGGTAAAGCTTAGCCGACCAATTCAGCCCCTATATTCACTGCTTGTTTGATACTAAACCGTTAGAACAAGTAGTTGCACTTAACTTAATATTGTTTGAAACGGATTATTAGGTTTACTAGAACTAGAAGTCTATAACTTGAAACGGAGTAGATTGTGGTGTAGTGCTTGAAACGGCCCAACCTTAGGTTATAACCTGAAACAGAGTAACCACACTTAGGAACATGAGATTAGATTATTAGCAGCCGATGATACACGAGTCACAATAGAAAAAAACCTAAGCCGAATGCTTTCTCTAATTGAATCTCTTTCGTTTTATTTCCCTTGCGTTTACAATAATTGCTCACACAAAACCCCCCAATTAATTGTTTATAGAACGACCTAACCGCACCAACTCTCTAGGGTTCGACCCCTACTTGCCACGTACTCGTTAATAGCAGAGGAAAACTATAAATATAAATTTGACGCGACAGACGACGCGCATAACCCCTCATGGATGCACCAAGGAATATTCTGAAAATTAGGGGCAGACAGCTCCCTCATGGTCGTCTCGTATGGCCCCATTTGATCATTGACAACTTCATCGATCTCGTTGGTGTTGTCATTATTACCAACCTGGCTACCTGCATGAGACATTGCAAACAAGTAGCAAAGCACACAAAACAGCTAGATAAAATAAAAAATAAAAAAATGAAACAACTTCACCGAAGCGCAGCTCCCCGGCAACGGTGCCAAAATTTGATGTGCGTCGTCTGACGCGTCAAACTTAAATTTGTAAACCCCTGTAATAAGCTAGTGTAGCGGCAAACAGGGTCGAACCCAAGGGAGCTAGTGTTGTTGAAGCTGTAATAGTGAAAACAATTAAAATGGAGGTTGTGAGCAAATAAGAGTGTGAAAGAGAAAAATAACGAAAAGATTCCAATCCGAGAGAGTATTCAGCTTAGGGTTTCTATTGTGACATGTTTATCACCACTTGCTAAATATCTAATTTTATGTTTCTGAGTGTGGAATTCCGACAAAGGTAATATCCTAAAGTATCCCGACAAAGGTGATACACCACAATCTAACCCGACAAAAGTGTTAGACTTCTAGTTCTTTCCTAAACTTAATAATCCGATAAAGGTATTAATTAGCCTAGGTGTTACGATCTACCTTTACGACAAAGTTTCTAGTAGATATTAACGGTAAGAATTAATTGCTCAATTAAGCTTTGCGACAAAGCTTCCACTTAATCTAACAAGTTAATTCATGTGATGAAGCAAGACTAGTAAAACATAAAATAGCATTAAGAACAAAGTCTCAAAACATGTGTCACAATGAACGAAACCCTAAACTGAAACAAAAATTTAGCTACTCATTGTCATGGAAATAAAACACATAATGAAAGGTAGAAAAATCTTTTCTCTCGTCGAAAGTTTCGCCTTCTCCTCCAGAGCCGTCTTGAATGATGCATTATGAGATGATGGAAACCCTAACCCAAACATCTTATTTATAGAAAAAAGTAGGGTTTCCAAATCTGTTTGGGGCTGAAATTTCTAATTTTCGGACTCAATGACATCATCAAAATGCGTTGCTGACGTCATTGCCACGGACCATGAACACTTTATCGGCGGGAACACTGTTCATTTTTAGCATCCGCGGACACTGTTCATAAAGTGAACAGTATCCTGCGGTCCTCTCGGAGACTATTCACCCATTCTGCGCATCTGTTTTGACTCCGGCTCTCTTTAGACCCTCCAAATGACCTTGGATGCTCTTGGTGTGAACTAGAGAGTTGTAGAAAATTGAGTCACCTACGCAACAGCATGTGGCGCGTGTTTTTCTGATCAACGGTTAATTCCCAGCACTCCGTCGAATGTCCAAAGGTCTTATATGCCATTATGGTGTTTTTGGCATGAAATGTCTTCTTTTATGCGCGTTTTCCTCCTAGAGCTTCCAAAACATCTGAGATGCAAAACCATACTAAAAAGTAATTGTTCACATATAAAAGTGTCAAAATAAATGGGATGAGTATATTCGACGAGTCGTATAAATACGACTCATCAATCACCAATATGGAATCCTTCAGGTTGTCTCATAAAAATGGTTTCATCTAGGCTACCATGTAGAAATGCAGTTTTTACATCTAGTTGTTCTAACTCAAGATTAAAATTAGCAACTAGAGATAAAATAAATCTAATGGACCTATGTTTTACCACTGGAGAATAGATTTCATTGAAATATATTCCCTCCTTTTGTGTGAATCCTTTTGCCACTAATCTGGCCTTCAGTCTAGGTGCTTCCACTCCAGGAATTCCATCCTTCCTCTTGAACACCCACTTGGAGCCTACCAGCCTTGCTTTAGAAGGTTTGTCCACTATCTCCCAAGTCATATTTTTGTGTAGAGACTCCATTTCCTCTTGCATGGCCTGCAACCACAACTTACCATCTTTGCAATTCACAGCATCAGTATAATTTAGTGGTTCAGGCTCAAAATATTTTGAGCAATATCACAAGCATAATTAACAAGACCAACAAAACCATATTAACTGTGGGCCTAGGTTCTCTTCTAGCTCTATCTCTGGTCAATCAGTAATCATGATGTTCATCATGCTCAGTTTCATTTTCAGACTCATTTGCATCAGTGTTTTCAGGTATTTTAGTCACAACAGGGGTTGAAGCCTTACTCAACTCCACCTCAACTCTAAAATCATCAGATTTTTCATTATTGACAGATTCTACTATTTTATCAGGTTCATTAACCTTTTGTGCTTTTTGTTTCAAAGGAAATTCAAGTTCATTAAATATCACATCTTTACTGATAATGGTTTTCTTATGTTCTTTTTCCAAACACCACAACTTATGTCCCTTAGCCCCATCAGGGTATCCTAAGAAAATGTATCTAAGGGCCCTTGGCTCTAGCTTTCCCTGTTTCACAGATACATATGCAGCACATCCAAACACTTTTAGCCTATCATAGTTATCTAAATGTCCAGTCCACACCTGCATTGGTATTTTGAAATCCAATGCAGAAGATGGACTTCTATTGATAAGATAACATGCAGTGTGAGCTGCCTCAGCCCAGAAATTTTTAGATAAACCAGATTAGAGTAATATGCATCTAATCCTTTCTAAAATGGTCCTATTGAATCTCTCAGCAACACCATTTTGTTGAGGATTACCAGGGGCAGTATGATGCTTGGTTTTACCAGATTCTTTACAAAAGTCAAGGAAACATTTATCAAGATATTCCAATCCAATATCAGTTCTAAGGTACTTTACCTTATTACCTGTTTGATTTTCCACCATTAGCTTCCAGGTCTTAAATGTATCAAAAGCTTCAGATTTGTTAGTCAAGAAATACGCCCAAGACCTTCTTGAGAAATCATCAATTAAAGACATGAAATACTTTTTACCAGCATGAGACTGAGATTTAGTTGGTCCCCATAGATCAGAATGAATATAGTCTAGTTTTGCCTTAGTTGTGTGAATACCTTTACCAAAACTTAATTTTGTAGTCTTCCCTAGAACACAGTTTCACAGAAATTTAATTTTCCTATGTGATCTTTGCCAAAACAGCCTTGATCACCTAGTTTGATTAATCTAGTCTGTCCTATATGTCCTAGTCTCAAGTGCCACAAAACAGTTTTGTCAATTTCATTTTCAGAGTAATTAATAGAATCATTCAACACAACTTCACCATGCAAAACATATATCCCATTTGTCTAACTCCCTTTATTTTAACACAGTCACCTTCAAGCAGTGTTCAAGAAAATGCTAGGCGGGAATCAGGCAGTCAAGGTCCTAAAAGGATTAATCGGGGATTAATCAGGGCCTAGGTGGGGATTAATCGGTTTTGAATTTTATATATTTTTTAATATATATCTATTACTATATTATTTTATATTATATTATAGTAATTTGATTTTAGTTTTGAATCTAATACTTTATATTGTAAATTTAAACAATTATTTTAAACAATGTCATTTGATTGTAGGTTTTCAATTTTGAAGACTTAGATGTAATAAAAAAAGTGTTTAATTCACTGTTCGTCATCATCTCAAAATAAACCCTACGCAGCCGTTCACCATTGTCGACAAAACAGAGCTTTAATTTCTTCAATTGAAGTAACCATTTCACCCTAAACACATCCGAATCTACCATTGTCGAAAAAACACACAAGAATCGGTCCAAACACATCCGAATCTATCAATCACCGATTAATTGAAGTAATCAGAACGAGATGATGAAAAAGGCCGCCTAGGTGGACTAGACGGCCATTTTCTGGAACACTGCCTTCAAGCACTTTTAATTCAGCATTTTCAGCTTTAAAATTGCAACCATGTGCCTCTAACATTCCTGAAGAAATTAGATTTCTTTCAAGCTAAGGCACATACCTCACACCTGATAAGGGTATATCAGGTCCATTATCCACTTTGATGATGATCTTACCAAATCCCACCATCTTGCAAGCTTTATCATTTCCTAGGTGAACTGTTCCTGAATTCTGGTCTTAGAATCTTTGAGCCACTCCTTATGAGGAGTCATATGAACAGAACATCCACTGTCCAATATCCATCTGCTTGTTGGAGAACTCTGGGTAACCACCAAGGCCTCAACATTCTCATAAGATTCCTCAGCCATAGCAGCTTCCCCATTGTCTTGACCCTTTTCTTTTGAAGCCTTTTCCCTATCACGACAATTCCTCCTGAAATGACCTTCCTTGTGACAGAAGTAGCATTTGAGTTTGTTGTTCCCACTGCCTTGAGTAGGTTGAGAACCTTGCTTATGTTGACTCTTAAACTTGTTGAACTACTTCTGAGAAGCATTCTTGTGAAATTTCCCTTGGGCAACTAGGCCATCAGTAGCTTCGCCACTTGCCTTGGCTTCAATTTGCTTTTGCTTTAGAGCCACCAGAACTTCCTCCAATGTTAGTGTATCCTTTGAGTACTTCATTGTCTCCACCAAGGTTGAATATGATGGTGGAAGAGAATTGAGAATCATGATGGCCTGATCCTCATCAGCTATCTTTTCTTCAAAGTTTCAAGATCAATAATTATCTTTTAATCATCAAGATGTTCCTCAATTGACTTACTTGAGTCCATCTTGAATCCAAACAGCTTCCCTTTCAGATAGATCATGTTGGTAAGCGTCTTTGTCATGTACAACTGCTCAAGCTTCAGCTAAACCCCTGCAGCAGTGGTTTCTTTTGACATTTCCCTCAACACCTTGTCACTCAAATGGAGGACCGTGCTATATGCCAACTCCAGCGCATCACCTTTCTCTTCAGCCGTAGTAGACTCAGGAAACACTCCCGTCAAGGCCTTAGCAACCTTCATCTGGACCAAAATCACTTTCATCCGTTGCCTCCAAAGTCCGAAGTCTGTCTTGCCATCAAACCGCTCGATCTTCACTTTGGCCGACACCATCCTTGCAATGAACGGCTCTGATACCAATTTGTAAGGATTGTAACGCGGAAATCTTACAAAGAATTGAAAATGAAAACTAATGAAATCGACACAGATGATTTATACTAGTTCGGATCCGGATGATCCTACTCCAGTTCAAAGGTAAGCCTCTTTATTGATCAATTGAATACACACACAAGTATCGCTCAGTACACGGAATGGAACTACACTCGAAATCACTATTGATTTCGCTCACAGAACTCGAATTGATCGAATCGCTCCAAGAACCCTAATCCCCTTTTCTGGAAAATACTGAACTCGATTCGCGACTCACTCGTAACTCGCTTCAACTCGGACGCGCCATTATATATCTGTTATTTCTGCTGGAAACGACGACGTTCGCATAACGTCCTAAATCCAATTGGAACAACCTCATTTTGTCAAACTCGGATTCTTCCCGCTGAACAAAACGTCACCGTTCAATTAAACCAGAAGTCCCGCCTTCGCCAAAACGACTGCGTTTTCCTTTGCGCCCAAACTAATCCATTCGTGCCTGATGCATACGGCGCCGTTCTATCTTGCTGTTTGATACCAACTGAATCAGTTTGAGCTGGCCTCCTTAAGCTCAAACACTCCTGCAATTAACTTGTACATGTATTCAATCAACCAAGGAATGATCTGGGATCAAAAACCACAAGTGTGACTTCTTTTGAAACTCATTCTTTTCGGTAAGGTGATTTTTATTGTCTTGATATTTTAAAGCACGTCATGTCTCGTCGTTTAACTTTACAATTTATCCTATCTTGAATTTCTACAACTCATTCTGTTTTGAAATCATATAACTCATCATGTCTCGTCATTTAAGTTTACAATCCATCATGTCTCGTAATTTTACTACTCATCCTGTCTCTTGATATCCTTACCGTTTATGGTACAAGTCCAATCTATCTGCACTTCTGAAGGCTCACAATCGGATCATGATTCATGTTGCCCCGCCATAGGGCAACGTATGGTATCTTATTGCCCCGCTATAGGGCAAAGTATAGCACTCATGTTGCCCCGCCATAGGGCAAACTATGGTATCTTGTTGCCTAGTCGTAGGGCAAAATACGGCGTTAGTGTCCCGGGACCCATGTTTGCATGATTTGATTATGTAGCCAATCTGTCTGTTATAAGCCTGAACTCATTCTGCTTGGTCATACCTTTGATGTTACAAGTTTCGAAAATATTTCCTGAACTCACTCGCTATTCTGATACAATCGTGCGCTTCAGCACTTCTTTTCATGTATGTTAATACTGGTTTATTTAAAATGATTCTGGCACTCATGGTTCGGCTAGTTGGGTCTATGTTACTTACGCGAGTTGTGGACTCATATTTTCCATGTTGTTGTTTTTCAGATATTGCTGGTTAACTGGGAAAAAGAGTGAGAGGCACGCTAGTGAAGGATACTTATAATTACTTTTTGGAAGACTTAAACATTTTAAGTATTTGAATACCGGACTAGTTCGCTGCGGTTTTATGAGATAAGAAGTTACATGAAATCTAAGTTATTTTATCGCATTTTTGTTTTACATCTAATTTATCCATGTACTGTCTAGAGGCTTCGTATGTTCCATATTTGATTTATGGGACGTGCGGCTGATGTGACACCGTTTTAGAGTTTAAAATTTTTGGGGCGTTACATATGTCAAAACTCAGATCAAACAGAGATAGTTAGGAAGAAGATACTGAAGATTCTGTTCCGGTTGGCTTTTCGGGCTGGTGATGGTCTTCCAGCGATTCTGTTCCTGCGTTCTGCTGCCGTGGCGTGGGTTGATGGAGGGAGGTGTTGCCCGGATCTGTGGTTCGGAGGACGAACGATGTCAGCTGCTGTCTGGTGGTGGTTGGGCACCGGATGGTGGTGGGTCGATAGACAAGGGGTGGACGGTGGCTGCGCTGAGGCGGTGGTGACTGGTGGGGCTATGGTGGCCTGACAGGAGTGGTGACCGGTGGATGTTTTGGTTAGCTGGCATTTTTGCGGCTTAACGCCTCTTTTTGAGCTTATCTTGTCACCCTGACGGTGTGACCTTCTAGTCGTTATTTGCTTTTGTCGTTTGTTTGTTTTTAGTTTTAGTTTTCTGTTTTAGGTAGTTAGTTTAGGCGGTTTCGCTTGAGATGGGATGTGGCAGGGCTTTTCTGGGTTAGCTGGATTGCCTGGACCTCGTAACCTCGAAGAACTCAACCGCGGTTCATGGCATTGTGTGCCTCATTTATAGAAATTGTGGTCGGGTCTTAAGTCGAGCTCAGAAGCTGGTGGTTGTGCCACTTTCTCTATTTGACCACTGTGGTGTGTTATGGATTTGGGACCTTCATAGGTGAAGACTTTGCAACAATTGCTGGATGGCCAAGCTCTAGTTCGGATTACGCTGTCTCGTTTTCCTGAATTTAGTTGTTGTCCGGTTGTTTTTGTTGTTTTTTCTTCATTATTATGTCGTGTCCTGGTCTGTAGTGCCTTGTTCCATCAAAAAAAAGGAAGAAGATACTGAAGAATTGAATGTTTTTCACAATCAACAGACGAACAGACGAGGAAAAGGGCACCTTCACTGTTTACAGATATACACAGTATCAAGCAGACTGTAACCCAATGTTTGACTGATTAAATCATTACTTGCAGTACACATGAAGGAAGCATTCAAAACCTGAGAAAATGTAGACAGCATGCCCATCACTCTCACTCTACTATCAAGAACAGTTCTAATTTCTTCCACTGGAGAAAGTGGAGCTGCTTTTTTCTGAAAAAAACTCCTGAAACATTTAGTCTCCAGAATCAAATGAGAGGCCCTTCATTGCCAGGCCGCCAAGAGGACTTCCGGAAGAAACGTAAGATTGATAGATCTCCATCAGTGATTAAATATTAACGACTATCATTTAGAACCTAAACTAGTTGCGTCATTGCCCATGAGCGCAACAATGAAAATAATGTTAACCTATGGTATAACACAAATGCAGAAAATAATGTCACATCAATCATTGAAATGCTTAACAGTTTACACCGAATTCACTGACTTAGGATACATAGCCGTTACCCTAGCCATCTACAAAAAGGGGGATGACAGCATGTGTTGCCGCAAAAAGATACCAAAATACTCAGCAGAGTTGCTAGCTGGTAAACAAGACGCAAATGCTCTCTGCTGACAAAAAATGCTAGAAGTGAGCAGGCAAGAAAACATAGCCAACCTGAACCTGATCAATTAGTGGACTCGAAGTTCCAGAGCCCCTTCCGCCTTAGCCTTAATCTTCCAGCTATACTATCTGGGCTCGGTTCAACAATTGTACTTCGCCTTTTCCTGGCAGAAGTTTTGTCTGGAGTGTTAATATCAAGATGTTCCTGATCCTGAGCAAGCAGCATTCCCTTGAAGGCCAGATGTTCATTCTCATTAGTGCCGTTGCCTACATCTGCAACGGAATTTTTGGTGGCAAGATCATTCACTTGAAGAGGAGTTTCCAGTTCTGATTCATGTTCATTCTCTACAATCTCCATAGATGTGTATGTTCCCATATGTTCAGTGCTAATACCATTTTCTGCAACATACATATTTGTGTTTTCCTGCTTGTTGTCATCAGTAACCTCCAAGGCTGAATGATCAGTAGCAAAATCACCCTTCGGGGCATTCTTTTCAACCTCTGCCTTGGGTGAATTCTCATTATCTCCACTATCTGGATCTACACCAGATTGTTCGGTGCTGTGACCATCCTCAGCATGCATATCATCATCTTTCTTTTCCTCAGTCTCGCTATCGGTTCTGCCATTGTAAATATCAGAATATTGTGCAATGACATCAGGCACATTATCTGTTATAGAAGGAGAATCATCGGCAATGGGTAATGCCATGCTTGAAGGAGTTTCGGTTTGTGGATCATTCCCATCATCTGTCTGTGAACGGCGAGTTTGAAATAGGAAATAAGCAACCGACTTGTAACCCAAACTCGCAATCTGGATAAAAGATAGAACAGTGAGCCACGGGTCTCATATTTTAGTGTTTATAATTTACAAGTGACGCATGAGGTGTTACCTTCCTGTATAACGGCCCAGTAGGAGCCCAGCCCTTTGCTTGCCGACATAGACTGCAGTTGCATATTCCGCGACAAGGGGGGCAAATCCACTCGGGATTTTGATTAGCTTCTAAGACATGCTCTCCATATCTATAGACAATATGGTCATGTTTCAGAACGACAATAATATCATAGCATAGTCTGACAGAGAAGAATGTCGAGTGAGGAATTCAGTGTGAATTAGTGGCATTTGACTTCGCAGAAACTGATTCTTATCAGTTTCCAGTTTACAGAAGAAATGTTTCAGTTGCATAATCCAATATAATGTAGAGTATGTAAAAGCATATTGCAAATTAATACCTAAGCATGGTGTTCAAGCAAGCATCTAATGAAGTGGTCCAGACATTCTTTGCGGGTTAATAAGCAGGGAATACCAAGTAATTAGGTGGGGAAAAGAAAAACCGCTGAGGTGTAATCAAACAAAACTACGCACTGTCCTATTTCGTGATGGGGATACCTCATATACAAACAATCTCCACAGAATTGTCCTTGGACCATATTACATTTGCTGCAAGTAGTACGATGACCAAGAGTCTTCTGCCTGCAGAACAACATTTTCAAATCCTTCATCAACAATATCGAGTAAAGAAAATACATGCACACACAAATATGACCAAGATACAGAATAACTGAGAGGCATGAGACGGTTCAATCAACTTGGTAAAACGTTTATACCGTGAACTGTCTGCATGAGCACTCGGTAAATATCCAATACAAGACAGCTAGTCCTAGACCTAATACGTATGCGATATTAGTCCATTTCTATCAACCAATTTTAGGAATATATATACCGACCTGCATTGATGGCATGTCTTTCCCCTCACCGAGTCATAAATCCGCTTACCATCCTTCCCATATCCATCTACAAAAAGTGTCCAGCTCGTATTGCAGTCACCAAGGAGCTTGTCATGCTCTTCAGTATAAACCTCTGGCTTTGAACCAACTTCGAGATAAATATCCCGACTTCTTGAGTTGTTACCCTTTTTTTCTAATCCCACTTCCACATAGCTAACAGGAGTAACATTTTGCAATCTGTAACGTCCAAATAAAGGCCCTTTTTCAGTACACCATACACAGTAAAAACACAGATTACAGCCTCTGAACATCAATATAGTCCATAAACACAAAATTTGCTATTCTTTATTATGCTGAGTTTTAAAACAAAAGGGCACCCTTTTTTCATTTCACACTAGGATTTCCTCTGATAAATAGTATATCGTTAACTAGCCATAATAATAAGACAATACCTTTTTTCACATTTTCAGTCCATAAAACCCTATACTGACTTCATTGTGTGAGAATCCCTTATTAAAATCCCCCCTCTAGCAAATGAGTCCCTACACGAGTTTAATCTGTCAGCTTCAAAAAAGCTAAATGGCACAACAGGTTAAGCAAATCTCTCTAATCTTATCTACCAAAGAATTGCTAAGTCCATTTCTCATCAATCAATATTTTTCAGGAACCACACCACTCTAAAGCCTACCAAACACTTCAAATCAATCCGCCACATACAGTGGCGGATCCAGAAGGTTTAGGGAGGGGGTCCCAAATATGTATATAAATATGAAATTTTTTTTTTGAGAAAATAAGAAAAGCTAAATTATATGGTGGTATTCCATGTATTATAAAAAAAATTTCTTAATAAATTTTTTCCTTAATATAAATTTTTTTCTGTCAAAATTTTTCTTAATATATTATTGTAATTTTTTTCTGTATAATACAGGGTTTAGGGTCAATTGTACTAAAGTTATATTTGCTGGATCAAATTGTAATATCTTTTAAATTAGAAACATTTAATAGCAAGTTCAAAACTTTAAGGGTTAAATTGAAAATTTTCCAAAGTAAAAACACTATTCATCATCTTCTCCAATAGAAAACCCTAAATTGCTTACACAAACCCCCCAACCAGTCGTATTTTTAGAAAAACGATTCTCATTCGAAGCAATCGGACACTGATCTGAACGAAAAGCAATAGCAAAGGAACATTATTTGGACAACTTACTAAATTTGAGAAGTTCCTTATATTTTCAAAAAAATTTGCACTCAAATTCGAGAGGGGTCCCAGGACCCCCCAGGACCCCGCTGGATCCGCCCCTGGCCACATATATAAACCATTCCAAATCTGCTCCTTTCTGTTCAAATATTCAAAATCACCTGGAAGACCGTCGAGTGGGTCGAGGAAACACGTCCGCCTCCCGCACAGGCGTATTCTTAAAATCTAGGGCTTTCCGTTTCCGAGCAGGCTTGCTAGACATTATAGCCGATTTAAGCTGCAGCGACATATCCGAAATCCCAAGCTTTTGCATCCTCTCCATGTTCTCCTTGATTCTCTTCTCTCTCGTCTGCTCGTAGTCCAACACGTCGCTCTCCTCCTCCTCCTCCATTTCCGCTCCGACATTTTCGTAACTCATGTCTTCCTCAGTCGCGCACTGACTCGGAGTCGTCACCGTTACTGTCGTAATACCAGTCTTGGTGGATCTGTTCCGGCTCCTTAGGGTCGGCATGGTGGAGAGAGCGTTGGTCCACAACGGTCGGATGGATTTTTGTAATTTGAAATTAGGATTTTCCAGCAAAATGGGGAGAAGAGGAACAGCTGAATATTTTCTGGGAAAAAGATGCGTTGACCGTTGACTTCGTACGACCAATATTGACTCTCTATTAAGATGAGCCCATTATGGCCTCTCTATGGGCATCCGCACCCATTTAGCACATCTTCTAGAGGTGCTCAATCAGCACCTTCTAAGCAAGCAGCACCTTCTTGTACTATTCATTAATGCATCAGTTCAAAAGTTCAGCACCTCCTTGCACTATTCATCAAATAAAATATTAATATTATTTATTTTAAAAATAAATTATAACTCGATTGATTACATTTTTACCTAATAAGCGTGTGCCACGTGTATACATTTAGATTGTGAAAATCTCAAAATCCGTATTCTATCTTTTGGATTATTCGTTTAGATTTTTGATAATATTGACCCAATCGTTAAGTCACACGTGTGTACACTTAGATTGTGAATTATTGGATATTATCTCTTGAATTATTGGATAAGATTTTCGATAAGATTTTGAACCAATCGTTATGTCACACGTGTGTACACTTAGATTGTGAATTATTGGATATTATCTCTTGAATTATTGGATAAGATTTTCGATAAGATTTTGAACCAATCGTTATGTCACACGTGTATTAGATTAGATTTTCTGAAACCCGATAATTCCTATATATAATAGACCTACAACTATTCTATACTCACACCGTCTCTCAACACAGTCCACCTTATTTCCTCCTCTTCCCGTTCACACATGGATCCATTCGATTTCGATGAAAATAGAAGGAGGTGCGAACAACAAAGAAGAGAAAGTGATATAATTACTAATTCTTTCATCATGGATGCGGCCGTGTTAGCAACAATCGATGATGAAGACACTCCTCCCCCTCGTCGTCAACCAAATCGAGAAAGACAAAGACAATCAAGGGGACAGCATTTATTGGAAGATTACTTTGTTGAACGCCCTATTTTTCGACAACAAGACTTTCGTCGGAGGTACCGGATGAGTAGTAACTTGTTTAACCGTATCAAAACCGCACTTTGTAATCATGATACATTCTGGCATCAACGACCTGATGCCACCGGATTGCTAGGTCTCCTTCCCGAGCAAAAGATGACCGGTGCTATACGCATGTTGGCATACGGATCATGTGCAGATCAATGTGCTCAACTTACAAGAATGGGCGAGTCAACAACTATCAAATGTATGAAGAAGTGGTGTGAACAAATAATCGAGCTTTACCAAAATGATTATCTACGATCTCCTAATGCGGCTGATCTGTCCAGACTTCTACGCAAGGCAGAGCAGCGAGGATTTCCAGGTATGGTAGGCAGTATAGATTGTATGAATTGGGAATGGAAAAATTGTCCAACTGCTTGGCAAGGTTCATATTCAGGTCGTAAAGGTCATCCCACTATCATTTTAGAGGCAGTAGCCTCGTACGATACCTGGATTTGGCACAGTTTCATTGGTGTGCCTGGAGCACAAAATGATCTCAATGTGTTACACAAATCGGACATATTCGACCCTCTCCTTGCTGGAATCTCACCACGAGTCACGTATAAAGTCAATGGGAGCACATACGATACTAGTTACTATTTAGCCGATGGTATTTATCCAAGGTACTCCTCCTTTGTCAAAACAATTCCTATTCCACAAAATGATGCAGAGAAGTTATTTTCAAAGAAACAAGAATCTTATCGTAAAGATGTTGAAAGGTGTTTTGGAATTTACAATCTCGTTGGGCAATCCTTCGTCACGCAGGTATGACCCATCGACTTAGTGTTTTGAAAAAAATTATGTTAGCTTGCATTATCATGCATAACATGATTATTGAGGAAGAATTTGTGGAGGACGAATTTATCGAGCACGAAGAAGAAGATCTGTACAATCCATCTATTGCTTTCACAGTGTATGATGGGCCAGTCGATCCAAATGGTAATCGGATTCATCATGACCCAGTTGAAAGAGCCGAACGATCAGAAGCGTTTTATAATCGTCTTATTACTCTTCAGTCTGCATATTTACATACCCAACTTCAAAGTGACCTAGTGAAGTATAATTGGGTCATGGCAACCGGTGAAGAACTTTGAATTTTTATTATGTCTTTAAAACTTTTATGTATTTCAATTTCGTTATGCATTTCAATTTCATTATGTAATTCAATTTCGTATGTATTTCATTTTTATTTGTGTTTTTATTTCTATTTCAATTTGTATGCATTTCAATTTATTTTAAACTGGGCGAATTGATCAACTACACATAATAATAATAATAATAATAATAGATTAGATTTCCGATAAAATCATAGATAAAATTACATAATCAACTCATAATACTAAACTATTCTAATCGTCAAAGTTAAGATTGCGATTCGGGCGATAGCAATCATCAAATTCTCCCGAAGTACCTTGCCCGTCCGTGTCATCATATTGTTGCATGATCATAGCTTTTCTTTTGGAGAAATACCTTTTTGATAAAGGAGTCATAAATTCTGTATTAGTTTCCATGATTTTTTTCTCGTCGTCCATCCTCTTCAAATGCATAGCTTCTTTTTGTATTTCTACTTCTTTATCTCCTTTTTTCATTTGCCATTCAATGTAATTTGCTTGGTTAGTCGCCATGGTTTCCAAAGCATCATCTCGGCGTTTACTCGCGGATTGTATCCCCTTTTTTCTTGTTTCTTTGGTAGCCTTTACTCCATGCGGTCTAACCGGGCTTGATGAATTTCTAGGATGACTTTCGGGTGTAGAAACATTAAGATCTTCGATGCTAACATTAGGGGACTCCTCATTGGCGGCAGGACTAGCTTCATATGTGTAAGTCCGTGGAGTACTACTTTCGACATGAGCAAAAGTTTGATGATTCTTCACTACTTCCCAACATGGAAAATGTATGAATTCCTTCTTCTTCATTGAGATGAACATAGTTTGCGCTTTTCTTATCTACCATTCAAATAATTAAACGATATAATTTTATAATGTAATTTAAAATACATAATTCACTATAAGTAAATATGTATGTATATATACCTCGTCCTGTAAATTGCATCCGGATTCCCAACTTCTATGTGCGTAGGAAAGATAAGAACCCCAGAAAATCAAGTTTGCCTTCAATTTGCAAAATCGAGAAGCAAGTGACACTTGTGACCTCGAATCCATCCTAGGTTGGTTGCCATTCGAAATCCAATTTTGATGAAAATCGACATGAATTTTTTCCCACAACTTGTCAATCTTTTGATTGACGCCAGAAATTGGATCAACGGAGTGACGACAATATATGAGATGCACAATTGGACATCTTCGGTCATAGACCAAATGAGACATTTTGAAATATGAAACTTTGATATTTATGAAAATATTTGAAGTGGAGAGATGATTGAGTCAAATGTAGATGATTTTGTATGAATTGTGAGTCAAAATAAGTGTATATTTATAGACTTGATGTAGATAATTTTTAAAGATTTTTTTCAAATTTTTTCTGATTTTTTTGGATTTTTTTGAAATATTATCGTTTTAAATTCATTTGAACCGTCAGATTAAATCATGGTTCAAATTAACGGACCAGATTAACGGACCGTTTTTTATCCCGTTGAACCATATTTATCTCAAAGTCAACATTGGTCAAATGCTGTTTTTTTTTAAAACAAAACTTTGAATTGGGCCAAAATCAGCCCAAATGACACACAAGCCCAAATTAAACCCTTCTTCTCCAATTGCTCCAGCACCTTCCACAGCCGCAGCTGCTGGCGCACCTTCGCTTCCAGCACGTCCCAGCTTTCACCGCTGCACAACTCCAGCAGCCGCACCTGCTCCACGTCTGCTCCACCTCAGCTCGCACCTTCTCCATTTCTCTACCGGTGCAGATGCCCTAAATCCGAAAGCTCATTGGAAAAATCAAATTTTTTTTTTGATAGTGACAAAAAAAGGCAATCAATTTATTTTTTTTGATTAAAACTGTGAATTACAAAGACGAAGGTGAATCGAGGTCTTAAAATTGGGACAAGTTAATCAACTGGGAACAGTACAGACAAGAAAAATAAACATGAATAAACAGGAGTCCGCTGCTCCACTTCACCTCTGGCGTGAGCACGTCGTCCCGTCATTCATAGCTGAAAAAGGCAGGACCACTTGAATGTCATTCATGCATCACCCGCCTGCCAGAAGCACCGGCCGGGAGACCGGGTAAGAGAAACATATCTACACAAAAATCGCGTCAAAACAGGTCTACATTTGATTCAAAACAAAGCAACACACACACAAAAAACATTAAAAAAAACTCCATATTATTAGACTTTTTTTTATTAAAACTGTGAATTACAAATACAACGGCGAACCGAGGACTTAAAGCTGGGACAAGTTAACCAGCTGGGAACAGAACAGACAGGAAAAAATAAACATGATTAATCAGGAGTCCGTCGCTCCACTTCGCCTCTGGCTTGAGCACACCGTCATTCACAGCTGGGAGAGGCATGACCACTTGAATATTATCAACGCATCGTCCGCCAGCGATCCAGTCTCCAATTATTTGGCCAAAGAGCACAACAAAGAAAAAGAAAATAGGACATTACAATAATTTAAACAAAAAAACTAAAGACACAGATCCACAGCCCACTCCAACCCGCCCATCCACCTCCCCCACCCATCGCCGGTACCTCATCCCAAACTCACCTCCACCTCCACCACCCACAAAACCAAATCTGATCCAACCAGCTGCATGTTGCTGAAATTGAATCAGATTGACAGTGAGGGATGAAGCACGAAGGGAGAGGGAGGAGTCCAGATTTGAGAAAGGAAGGAGGAGGAAGGGGCTGAGGAGGGAGGAGGAGAGGGTTTGTGGGTTGTTGGAGGAGGAGAGAAGGCCCATATTATTAGACTTGTGCCTTGCAGGTCTACATTTGTATTGTATCCATGTAAAAATTCAGCCTATTACTGTATGAGCTTATTTTTGAGTAGCTACTCCTGTTTCAGCTGTGTCTCAACAATGCTCTAAGTCTAAACAACGCCAAATCGTTCAATTTCTTGAAAAATCTTATTTAATATCCGAAGCTGAGAGCGAGGTACAATTTATTTATTATTCAGCTTCATTCAACAATACATTTTCATCAACTTGTCATTGCAGAAACAAGTTGAGGAATTTTGTGGCTGCCGCTCTCATGCGTACTTGCCCTCGGCCTCCAATATGCATTTGACGACCTCTTCTGGCGCAGAGAACATTGCCATATGATCTGCGTTTGGAATAACACTGATATCTATTTTCGTTCCATAGTTTGTGATCATCCAGTGCTGGAACTCCTTGGGAATGATTAAATCTTCCTCGCACACGACAAATACCCGCTTGACTGATCCGTAGGCTTCTGCTGTGAACTTCTCGTCTCTTGACAGATCGTGTAAATACGTTGATCCTGGCCTTATCAGCATCATCGCCAGCTCAAGGTCCTGACATATAAATAGAAGGTACAATGTGCATCAGAAATGTTTTATTTGAAGCGCTTCAATAAATAACTAGATCAGTACGTTGAGTATAAGCAATTGGATAAATATCCCACATCGCCAAAAAGAGAAGAAATAAGCTTGTGAGTCACATATAGACCTATATGAGCTAGTGAAATTCAACATGTTCAACTTGGAAATTTAATTAAGTTTTGTTGCAGAGGACAAATGTGGAGGTGAACCTCAACTGGACTCTGTTGGTAAAGTCTCTGCTTCATACATTGAGCTCCAAAAGAGATTATTTGTTCGGGATCACTGGGGCAGTTTTGCTTTGTGAATAGAGTATCCATCCATTCAGCTGGCAAAATTCTTGCAAAAAGCTGAAATGGATAAGAATGGTTGATACCTTGATTTATGAATTTCTGTTTGAAAATACGAAAAATGCATAACGAAGAGGGTTCTTGAAAAAAAAAAGATGGATTCCCATTTGAGCGATCTCTTCAAATAACTGACATCACATACCTGCTCAATAACATGTGATCGTGGATTCACAGTGTCGGGCATGAAGGCTGTAAGGAAAACCGCAACCGATATTTTTTCAGGGAATTTCTCCATAGCAAGGGATATATTCGTTCCTCCAAGGCTGTGACCAACGAGCACGACTTTTTTATTGGGAGGCAGATTATCCATAAACTCAAGTAAAGGCTGTGAGTAGTCCGCCATTGTCCGAACATCTTGTATTGACCTTGTGTTAATCCCTGAGGCGGCCATGTCTAGTGCTGTGACCTGGTGCCCAGCCATCTTGAGCTGCGTCTTGACTTTGTACCAGCACCACGCCCCGTGACACACCCCGTGGATCAGAACAATGTGTTTTCGCTCATCCTCGGCTTTCTCCATTGGTTAGTTGAATTTTTGCTAGAGGGCTGTTTTGATCAACTTGCTCTAAAAAGGACTTTTAGTAGTCGAGAAAATTCAAGGAATAAAGCCAAAAGAAAAATAGAGTATATGAATTATGAGCACAATTTATGAACGACTTGCAGACATTAAAATGTGAGCCTACTATTGATTTGGGAATGAAACAAAAAGATTGCTTTACCGTACTGGTGTGAGTTGGCCTGTCTGTGTCATATTTAAATTATTGTACCAAAAGTGATCCCGTGATTTAAATCGGAGTGTAAGTATCAGTAATTCCTGTAGGAAATAAAGCTATTGAAATCAAATAAGTGAGACAACAAGAATAACTTTCCTTGATTGACGATCTCTGAATTAATACGATTGTGCCGTGGTATGGAGGCCACTGACTTAGAAGCGAATTTCGCCACTACCGGTACAGGCTCTCAAGTGACGAACGCCCCCCAAGGTTAACACAATCCTCCTCCAAATCCGTGCACCCGAACTCGGAAGGTGGAACTGCTCAAGCACTGCTCAAATCTCTACTAGGGTTTTTCTTCTCTTATTTTTGTGTATATGAGAATACAAGAAACTCAAATATATATACCCCTTCATCACACGTCCAAACTAAATTAATTAGGAAATATTTCCTAAAATTTAGTTGAGTGAAGATAATGTTACCTAAATCCTATAGATATATATCTCGTAGGAATAATAGGTAACAACCGGATATTTATCTTTTGCATTATATTCAACAATCCCCCACTAATGCAAAAGAGTCCGAGACCTAGAGATTCTGAGCAGTACGTAGAAGGCTTAGTACTTAAATGTTAGTATCCAAAGGTTTGAACTAACACATAGTGGAGTGGGGTGTTCAATGGTCTAGAGAGTGTCCAAAGGATTGAACTCCTAGATTATTGAAGGGACCCGACAACACGCACATCACCTTCAAAGCTTGAGCAATTCCTCGATAACACAGCCACTCATCTTGGGACTCTAAGTGAACGCTCTAGAGAGATATCCCATCACTCATAGAAGGAGGCTATCCCTTCACATTCACCGCAGGTGTTCCACGAACATTAAGAACATTTAAGTTCAACCTTCCATCTATATAACTCACCGATCATCTCACGACACCACTAACTCGAGTGGTCTATGTCTGTGAGGCTAATTATAATAGATCTTCTCATGACACCATTAACTCTAATGGCCTCGGTCTATGAGGATCAGAAAAGAAATCAACGAATTTACAAGAGCATCTCATGACATCACTTAGACAAGTGACCTTGGTCTATGAGGCTAGTTATAATAAACCACAAGAGCATCTCATGACATCACTTAGACAAGTGACCTCGGTCTATGAGGCTAATCAAATAAACCACAAGAGCAACTCATGACATCACTTAGACAAGTGACCTCGGTCTATGAGGCTAATCAAATAAACCACAAGAGCATCTCATGACATCACTTAGACAAGTGATCTCGGTCTATGAGGCTAAATACATCAAAAGCCTTAAGCTCATACTCATCATCCATTTCGGGATGGCTCACCACACACAGGTAATATTTCTCATACACATACCTCTCTTGATGACTCAAGTACTTTCCTCCCGTCCAACCCTTTCGTAAAAGGATCCGCCAGGTTCTTCTCCGTTCTCACATAATCCAGAGAAACAACAATACTCATAATAAATTGTCTTACAGACTCATGTCTGACACGAATGTGTCTCTTCTTGCCATTACACACGATGTTCTTCACAACATCTATGTCGGCTTGCGAATCCCAAAGTATAGGTACAGAAGGAGTCGACTACCCCCACAATGGAACATCTGCAAATAAATTTCTCAACCAATCGGCTTCTAGCATCGCAAGATCTCATCACTGTCTATCACCCCAGTTCGCATCGCAGTACATTACTCGATGCTTGTGCGTACTTTATCCTCCCTGTCAGGAACTACAAACACAGAGGGTCGCTCCATGTAGATTTGATCAAAATCTAACTTGAGCCAGCTCGATCTCATCCGATCATGCAATTTAAACCAAATTTTCAATAGGATTAGATTGCAATAAACGAATAGAAACGCATTTAATAAATTAAATAATCAACAATTAAATGTAACTAGAACCTGATCGAACCGAAACGGTCCTTTGCCTTCGATCAATCATGAAGCAATCGTAACAACGCGAGCAGCAAGTCTCTTTGCCCATAAAGAGTCCTTTTTGACTATCAGCATGTAGGTTGACAATTTTTTTTAGTCAAACAGTGCTTGGCTTGTTCTTTCAATTTGAGTACTAAACCTCCACAACTTTGAAGCTCTTCGTACATTTCAATTTGCTCACCCCACTTGTCCGAGACTACTGATTGAACCGAATCAATTCATATCCAGCCGTAGGAAACTCAAGCTTGAGCTTTGATCTCATGAGTGCAATAGCAGCTAGAAAAAAAACTTGCCCATCATATGTCTAGTAAAACCACATCTCCTTCACAATCAGTAAACCCAATCACAAAAGTTTGCGGGGCCGGGATGTGTGATTCCACCATAAGTGTGTTCCTCATGACCTCGAATTCCCAATGAAGGAACTGGATACTCAATCATCAGCGCCTTTACCGTCTCAAGAGCATCCACATCTCGCCCTGAAACCTCCTCGTCACGCCGTCCCAAGCCCGATGACTATAAATCGTATCTGAACACAACCGCAAAACCTGTAAATTGATAACAAGAACAAAACTGGCTCAAACTAAACCAAAGTGTTCATCTTCTCTGTTTCTCTAGCAGCAAACCCTAAAAATAATTAAGGTTTACATCCTTGACGAAGATGAACCATCTCTGCCCTACAAAAGATCTTAACCAGCAACTCAATAACAAAAAATTATCTCTTCTTCGATTCTCTGTGCCCCAAGTTCCATTGACACTACTCCATAGTTAGAAGATGTAGACATCTTGTTCAGAACCAAATCAGTGAAGACTAACCATGCTTTCCAAACTTTCAAGCCAATATTAGCAACGGTGGAGAGATGTTACGTTGGATCTTCAATTGTCAAAGCTTATTTGACAAATTAATTTGGACATTGCGCATAACTAGAACAAAGCCACCATCTTCATCATCTCGCTAATCACTCCATACTCGTCATCGTCAATGGCGGATGACGATGCCTTCGCTAACGGTGGCCATTCGGTCCTGATTCTCCGCCGCACCCTTTATCCTATTTGCAAATCGACAACAGCGTGTCTTGGGCCATCAAGGTCTTTAGACCAGTTCAATTAAACCAAACCCAGACCGATTTAGCCACAACTGCCAAAATAAGGGTTTCTGCCCTCTTCAAAGTTCAAGCAGCAGTGTATTTTGTCGGATAAACTCGGTCGGATGATTTGTGTATATGCGTTCATAAAAACACAAATTGATTAGTAAATCAACCATATCAATAATTTGATTGACTTCAATAGTATAAATTCGCTTCTAAATTGTAGGAAATAAAGCTATTGAAATCAAATAAGTGAGACAACAAGAATAACTTTCCTTGATTGACGATCTCTGAATTAATACGATTGTGCCGTGGTATGGAGGCCACTGACTTAGAAGCGAATTTCGCCACTACCGGTACAGGCTCTCAAGTGACGAACGCCCCCCAAGGTTAACACAATCCTCCTCCAAATCCGTGCACCCGAACTCGGAAGGTGGAACTGCTCAAGCACTGCTCAAATCTCTACTAGGGTTTTTCTTCTCTTATTTTTGTGTATATGAGAATACAAGAAACTCAAATATATATACCCCTTCATCACACGTCCAAACTAAATTAATTAGGAAATATTTCCTAAAATTTAGTTGAGTGAAGATAATGTTACCTAAATCCTATAGATATATATCTCGTAGGAATAATAGGTAACAACCGGATATTTATCTTTTGCATTATATTCAACAATTCCTTAACCAACAAGTGACTACTTCTGTAGTGCCCTATAATGACCTATTCTGATTGCTTGGTGAGTGCTCGATTGATAACCTTAAAAATTCAAGAATCTTCTATATAGGGAGCGTCGGTTGAAAATCCTCTATATATAAGCGCTCAAATGAGAACTCTTTTAAATTTCGAGAACTCGCGAACACAATCTTCACCTTCCAAAATGCAAGATGCATTTTCTAAGATGCATTTTGATGGTGACACGTGTCCCATGTGCATATCTAGAGGAGCGCTCGGTTGAGAACCCTTAAAAGTTCGATAACTGTAGAACCCAAATCTCACCATTAGATCATGATGCATCTTTGAATCTGCATGTGACACATGTCCAAAAATTAAAGTAAAAAAATGTAGCTTTGAGTTTTCATTAAATGTATCTTGGAAAATGCACATGGGACACATGTCACCACCAAAATGCATCTTGCAATGCATTTTGGATGGTGAAGATTGGGGTCTCAACTCTCGAAATTTAAAGGGGTTCTCATTTGAGCGCTCTTCCCTCTATATATATATATATTTAATTAGATGAGCGCTCAAATGAGAACCCCTTATTTTTTCAAGAACTTGAGATTCCAATCTTCACATTCCAAAACGCTTCATCAAGTCATTTTGGTGGTGACACGTGTCTCATGTGCATTTTCCAAGATGCATTTAATGCAAAGTTAAAACTACTTTTTTACTTTGCTTTTTGGACATGTGTCACATGCAGATTCAAAGATGCATCACTATCTAATGGTGAGATTTGAATTCTCAAATTCTCAAATTTTTAAAGATTCTCAACTGAACACTCCCGATAAATATGTAACATAGAAGTTCCCAATGGCCAGCAATTAAGCCGTGTTGGTATGGGCTTTAGACTATTAAAAAGAGATAACATCCGTATGTCAATGGGAACGTTGTTTGGATATATCTTTTTTTCGTCGCTGATTTGGTCTTCTCGTGGATTCATCAGGAGATTATGAATAGTTTCAAACTAATGTGTAGTATCCATATATATTAGGGATCGGTAATGGACAGGGTAAGGATAAGACCATTTTTCTTTGACCCTATGAACAATACAGGGTAGGGTAAGGGCATGGTAGAGCAATTTTTCTAAGCTCGTAGGGTATCCATGGGCAGTATGATATTAGGGTACGGTCGGGTAGGATAGGGTCGGGTCGGCTAAGGTCAAGTGGGGCAAATTTAAGCATATTTTGAAAAAAAATTCATAATATGAATGAAAATAGTAGGATAAGACAGTGTATGAAAGGGTAGGAGGGCAGAGTATAATGTTAGGGTAGGAGGGCAGGATAGGATCTATTTTTTTTCGTGACCCTTACCCTGCCTTAGACTTTGTGGGCAGAGTACGAGGATAGGGCAGGATGCGAATCGGACAGGGTAAGGGTGATCCTAAGAGCATTTTGACCTTAGGGTCAAATGCCTACCCCTAGCTGTGACCAACGAGCACGACTTTTTTCGCTCATCCTCGGCCATCTTGAGCTGCATCTTGACTTTGTACCAGCACCACGCTCCGTGGGCCATGACACACCCCGTGGATCAGAACAATGTGTTTTCGCTCATCCTTGGCCTTCTCCATTGGTTAGTAATCTATTGTAAATATAGCGGAAATATTCGAATAAGAATCCAAACACTTATGCTAAGTCACGTCAATCAAAACATTTATATTGACTCGGGTGAACCGAGGTCGAACCCAAAAGATAGGTGATTAAACTAATGGTGCTAACATTATGATTATAATGTCTATTGTTTGGGGGGGTCTATTTTTCAATCCAAAGTAAGATTAAGCTTGCAAAAAGGGTTAACTTCCAATTAAAAGATGACTAGGGATTACTTCACCACCTAGACAATTATTATGACAATGGAATGATATACCAATGATGAAATCACATGCACACGTATAGAATTTAGCTCATGCAACATTAATACTAAGTTCAACTCGCGCTACAACCTAGTATCAAGAGGTTACATCTCGCATAGCACCTCACACTCGCGCTCTATTGGCACTATAGAACATGAATTTCTAGCCTCACACTCGCGCTCTATTGGCTAAACAAACATGTTCTTGTTAAATCCAAGCAATTCTCATTAGGTTAATGAATTATCTAACTAACTCAAAAGTCCTAATGCTTCTTCATTTAGTTCATTGAAGTCATGTTGATCAACGTGAGCTACATCAAACACGAGATCAAGCAAAGTTCCCATTGAGGACATTTCACAAACACCTTATGGGTAACTTGAAACATGAAGTTCAATGAAGAAGATTCATGTGCAAACTCATTCATCATTAGCATCTATAGTGTTCACAATGTCACAAACATATCTAGGGGATCCATAATCCCCAATCAAGGTCACTACTCACTCATAGTGAGTATACAAACAAAAGCAAATGAAGGAGATGGAGTTTTGGAGTCTAAAACCAATATGTAGATTCAAGAGTATGGAGGGTCCTTGTTGTTAGTCTTCCTCTTCACTCAATCCACCTTGAAATTCGTGCTAGATGCTCCTCAAAATCATTGCCAAAAGTCTCCAAGAATCCCCCAAAAAGTCCTCTTTGTTGAGATCTAAAAGTTTCTATTTATAGCCAAAGTTAGGGTTTTCGGCACTGTAGCTCCAGTCGGTCGACTGGCGGGAGCTGGTTTTCCCAGTCGGTCGACTGGTGCTGAGAATAAGGCTGATGAAGGAATTTCCCAGTCGGTCGACTGAAGGTCTAGTTGACCGACTCGATTGACACGACTGGAGGTCCATCTGAGGCATTCATCAACTCGACCGACTGGAGGTCCCAGTCGATCGACTCATGTCTTGTGCACTGCTGAGCTTCATGTCAGTCGATCGACTGGCTGGTCCAATCGACCGACTCGATGGGCGCGTTTGAGGAGCATTCTGGGGCTTCTTCTTACTCGACCGACTGGTGCAGGGGAAATTCCCAGTCGATCGACTGGAGCTCCTTTTTTCCCAAACTTGCTCAAAAGTGGGGGGTGAGAACCACCTGTGTACATAAATAACATGCTTGCTATTTTCTTTTTCTTTTTTAGTAGTAGTATCTTTTTGAAAATATGAACTTAAGAATGTGAAAAAGATAGATCATAATTCATGCATTAACCTTGTGAAAATTCAAACTGTTTAAAAACTTAGAATGTAACTTTTCAATTGTCCTTTGTGCTGAGATAACCAGGGATGTGGAGTTGACATAAACTGCCCTAGAGAGGCTTGGCAAGCAATCAAAGGATCAGATCAAACTATATGGTTTTCGAAGTCAGTGGAGGCTGCACTTCGGGTTTTAGTGAAGAATTGAAGTCATCTCCGCCATGCAGTGTTTATGCAAAAAGAAAAGAAAAGGCGAGGACGGGAATCAGACCGTCCTCTCTCTAGTCAAAGTAGCCGAGAAAATAGATGAGCGACCCTCTTCTTGACCCGCGCGAAACGACAACGATGAGAGGAGCGGGGAGGTATTTCCATAGGCTTGCGGGCGATGATTGGACTTCCCAAAAAGGCTTGAGAAAATGGACTAGCAAAGCCACAAAAAGGTGAAAAGCTCGAAGAAGCAAATCAAGAGGCCAAAGGCCCAAAATTGTGAAGGTTTTAACCAAACAAAAAGTGAAGTACTCAAAGAGTCAAATCAAAGGCCAAAGGCCAATTCACTACAAAAGCAGTCCCTCGCCAAAAAAGAAAGAAATAAAAAAGGCTCAACTCAGTGAAACCCGAACCGAATCACGTGCTAGAGAAAGCCACCAGAATACCATATAGTGCGAGACGATCCCGAGATTGCAGTCCAAAAGCCTAAAAAGGGCTATCTCCCGAGACATCCAATATAATTTGCATCTCAGCACGGAGGTACAAGTATTAAGTTTCTTCTATTTATTTACGCAGTTTAATTTAGTAATAAGTAGTAATGCATGAATTAGGATAGATCGAGTACCACAGTCTAATTTTCATATTCCAAAGCCAACTTAACATACCGCCCTTGAATAGCATTGTTCGGGACGAACAACTAAAAGTGTGGGGTGATCTGATGGACCAAAATTATACGAATCATAAACACAGTATAACCCCCTTAATTAGACATTTTGTCTATTTAACTTTTGCTTGTTAGTTCAGATATATTTTTACAGTGTATTTCAGAGCTTAGAGAGAATACATGCTAAAGAGGAGCTTTTAAAGCAGAAAAGATGTTACGAGTCAATCAAGGTCAAGATCATATGCCGACTGAAGAAATATCAAGGATCCTGACGTTGAATCACTCATAACAAATTAATAAGAAGAATCAGGAGAGGAATCAAGACAGCCCGGGACAAAACACATTGACAGTTTTGTGAAAAGACTGCACAAAACTGTACAAAATTCACATTTGGGCAAGATGACCGGCCACTTGGGCAAGAGGTGGCCAAAGCCACCCCTCCTCCTCCCTCCATCACCGGCAACCGGCGGCTCCTCCACATGGTGACCGGCGGCTTTTGCTCCTCCATAGGTGGCGGCTCCTCCTTGCTCCTCCTCTCCTTCCTCCATGCGGTGGCCATCTCCTCCCTCCATTTTCTCCTCCAATCACCATGGGACACTTGTGGCCATCTCCTCCTCCTCCCATGGCTATATAAGGAGGAGCTCCTCCTCCTCATTTAGAACACACCTCAAAATCCAAATTCACTTATCTCTTTAAAGTTTTGTAAGTTATAATATTTGTTTGGCTTTGGAAATAAAGGATAGCTCCCTTGGCGCTTCAACGGTTGTAAGTAATTCTTAGTATTTATTCAACTGTTTTTATTTCCTTAGTTATAATGTTTAGCGCGATAAATAGTAGCTAAACTAGTAGTTCGGTCTAAGGGGCGCACTTGTATTATAAAATGTTTTAGACTATTAACTTAGTGTCTCGCCTTAGTATTCAAAACTTATTCTATGTGCCATATATTAAGTCAGAACGTCCAAGGTTGAGTGGACGCTTGGAATGGAAAAACTCTTCTGTGGGGGTTCGTAAACTTGTACGGATAAGTGGATGCTTGGAATGGCAAAGCTTATCTGAGAAGTTTGACTTCCCTTAAACACCATTTGGTTGATCGGGAATGATTGATCAAATGGAGGCACGTAGGCTAATATAACCGGGAATGGAGTATTAGTCTAAGTAGAATAAGTGCTCTACGTCCTTGGAATAGGCTAGACAGTGTACGCAAATCGAGTGCTTGGAATGGCCTTGATACACCGTTTGAATACTTAGCAGATTCACTAAGAGTCAATGATAAACAGGATATAATACAAGGCCCCTGAAACCGAACATTTCTCCTCAATTATAAACTGCAATTTACTTTCCAGTACTAAAACCAACCAACCAATCAATCAATCAATCACTTAGCTGGTAGCTTTAAAACCAACCAACCAACCTAAAACACGCTCTCTCGCTGGATAAACCCCCTCAAAGAACGACTATCCCACTGATTCCCTTGGGTTCGACCCCTACTTACCAAGTACTACCCAGTAGTATAGTTGCGAGTAGCGGACTATTATAAATTTATTTGTACATTTGCTCTGACGACAAGCATCTGTCAGCAGGGAACACACATAAGCAAGGCACCGTGTTAGAGAACTCAAGTCGCCAAGGAATATTCAAGGGGTCTAAGTTTTTCACGAAGATTTTTAAAAGTGCTTGCTATAGCTTGATCCAAGGTATTTCAACGAAAATACTTAGAGAATTAGATAGACGAGAGATAGCAATGATATTGGTTTTCAAGAATACATATTCAATGGACTAGGTCGGTTCTAGGTTCAAGATCCAATAAATGTGGCAAATAGGCTAGATGTAATTTATAGGAATTGGAATCGATAGTCACAAGCCTATGTGGTGAAGAACACTCTAATGTAGGGATAAGGTGCAAAAGATGCAAGTGTCCATCAAAAATGATATGCAAGGCATGCTAACATGTGAACTATGCGCATAGAACCACTCCACACTTAACTCAAGCTTAGTCCCTAAGCGCAAAGAATGATAAAATAAAGGCAAAGGCGCATAGGAACTCCCCTCGTTTGTAGAGACGATGACAAAACTCATGGGAGTGAGAAATACCCTTTTGGTTGCAAATGTAGGCAAGAAGGTGAATTTTGAACATGAGAAGAATATAAAGGTGTATGTCCTGTAGAGTGAACATTAGAAATGGTAAACACCTTCAATATCATATGAAATGTAGCATACAACCAAAAGCAAGTCAAGGGCAAATCACTCAAAATGGCACACATCATCCAAAATTGCGCCAAAAGGCAACTTAACATCCAAAACAGTCATCCAATGTAACAAGTAAAATAGGAGATACACATGTGAGTGCTAAATGAAACATGGGATCATGATGTAGCCTCGTCGTCTCCTGGCCTAACTGAATCAACGACACCCTCATCATCAGGCGGTGCCGTGGTGCCCGTCATCAGTGGGCTATCCTCCCTGAAAGAGCGAACCGGCTCCGCGGTCTCTCCTGAGAGACGTGACCCCGCCTCCCCGACTCTGGAAGCTGGCGTGGTAGGCAAGGGGGAGGCGCCGCGAGGGACAGAAAACTCCGGAGCAGCTGGGGAAGCAACTGGGCCACCAGAACCTCTGACCATAGACAAAACTGTAGAGCGGAGCCACTCCCAGTCCTGGCGAGCTCTCGCATCAGACTCTCGTACAAAATCCTCAAGGCGAGTCAAGCCGCTCCTCAACTCAGCCACTCCACCCTTCAGGTCAGCAATGTCAGAGGAGGTCCTCTGTCTCCACTCGGTCAGATCATCTGTGGCAGGGGGAGGTCTCTCCGCAGCAGCATGAACGTGAGGCAAATCCTCCTGAATGAGCGGCTCCTCAGGAATAGGGGCATCAGGCTCGTCGGCCGGAGGAGGGGAATGGATAGGAGAGGCAAGAGGGGAAGGGGTGAGATGGGTGCTGCAGTAAAGTGAGTTCGCCCTCTTGAACAACCGCCTCCTATACGCGGCATTAGTCACGAGGTCTCCCTGATGAGGTTTCCTGTCGACCTTCCAAGTCTTCCTATCCTTCTTGACGATGTGCATTCGCTTCATGGTTTTCAGAGTAAGAGTGCTCTTGGAAGGCTTGGGGCATCCCTCATGGCCGAAGGTGAAGTTACACCTAAGGGCAATCAAAGTAATCAAAGAGCCTCCTCCTAAGGCGCCATTCCTCGCACCCTTCTTCACAATGTTCTTAAAACGGGTAGCAAGGGTAGCGAGCCAATCAATGCCCTCCTCGTGATCAATAGCAAGCATGAGGTCCATATTCGGGAGAGTGAATAAACGAGCCTTCACCGTCCGGGTGTTTATCCCAATAGCAATGAGATGATGGATAATCTTCCACACCGGATCGGTGATCACTGAAGAATTATATGATGAAATGAACCACTCGTTCCTCCCTGAAATCCGCTTCCAAAATCTGCTCTGATCATGTTCGGTGTATTTCCGGGCTATGGCATCATAAGGAGGGAATCCCAACCATTCACTGATCACACTCTCCTTGATCTCAAAATTCCGTCCACCCAACACAAACTTCCAATAATATTCCCTTCCTTCCTCCCCCTCCTCTCTGATCCATTCAAACGAGCTAATAAACTCCTTCACAACCCTCTCATAGCAACCGGGATCATCATTAAGCAAAAAGCCCAAACCACAACTAGTGAGGCGTGAATGTACCTCATCCGTGACGGCGCTATCAATTCCACGAAGGAGTCCCATGTCGGGGTAGAGAGTAGGAATGACTGTCTTCCTCTTCCTCACAATCGTGGCAAGATTAGTCCGGTGAGTCTCATCTGTAAATGCTAGAGGCTCCGAGAATGGGTAAGGAGTCGGGAAAGGTAACGGTCCATCCAATGGTCCCTCATTCGGCAATACCGGGATGATAGCACTGGAGGATGGTGCAAAAGCTAGAGGAGAGGGTACTCTCGGCACCGGAGGAGAAGGAGCTCTAGGCAATGTGGGCAAAGGGACTCTTCTCTTCTTTGCCGGTTTCCTCGGTTGTTGGTTTTTCTTTTTGGGACGAGGTGCGGGGGAAACCGGTGCAGCATCTAATTCCTCTTCCGAGGATGAGCTAGAGTCTGCTAGCAAAGCTCTGAACTGCTTCCTCTTGCGAGAGATGAGAGGCATGTCATCCTCGTCATCTTCGCTTTGCTCGATGATGCGCTCAACTCTTGTAGGCTCATGGGCAACCTCTTTCCCCTTTTATGTGGATTGAGACGAAGGACAGGCACGAGGCATGGTTGGAACACTGAAAATTGAACTGAGCAAAAACTCACTGGACCTCAATCAACTCGACCGACTGGCGCTGCACGGAAATTCCAGTTGGTCGACTAGAGTGGCGGTTTAGGGCACAAATTGGGGTTTTCGCCAGAGGGTTTGGCGGCTCAAATCTGCACCTAGGGTTTGTAGGTGGGAGGCTGGAGAATCGTTTGAGAGGCTGATTGGAGGGTTTGATCGGCGGACGGAGGAGATCGGCCAGCTTTTGAGTTTCCGATCGGAAATCGAAGAAGCGGACGGTTGCGACGGCTGAGGACTTGGCTGGTGGTGGCGAGGCTGATGGCAAGCGTGCGGTGAGGGGAATGAGTCAGAGGACGAAGCCGGACGAAGGTCAGATGGAGGATCGAAGGATGGGAGTCGGTCGAGCGAGATGAAATGTGAGTCGGGAAAGAATGAGTTTGAAATGAGAACTGGGTGTTTTGGATAGGACTTTGCCAGTCGGTCGACTGGGAGGCGAGTCGACCGACTCGAATGGCAGAAAAAATTGGTCCTTCTGAACCTTCGCCAACTCGACCGACTGGGGTTTTGGTCTTCTCCCAGTCGATTGACTGGGGGCAAATTTCGGCTTCAATGAATTTTTGTCCTCTGCTTTGACTCCCAACTCCACACTTAGAATTTAACTTCTCATCACGAATAAGCAGCACAGAAATAGTGCAAATTCAAAACTTCATCAAGAAATTATTAGCATAAACATGCTTTTCAACCAAACGCAAGCTAGGATCAAAGACTCCACACTAAGACATCACCATCACCTAGATAATTCATGCAAGCATAATTCCACACCAAGCACACTTAATCATGCATTTTGGATCAAGCAAGCACCAAGTTCACATGCATAGTTCAATGAACACATGCCAAACATATATGAAATTAATTGTGCAAAGATGGACAACTCACAAACCGGGGTACCTCCCGTTAGGGCCTAGTTTAACGTCTTGGCAAAGACCGAGCCGAATCTCCTTTTGTTAAAGAAACACACTTGAGGAGTCCTATGCTAGGATCCCTCCTCAAGCGGACTTGTAGAATATTAGGAGACTCAATCTGGGTTCTTTGAAGAGTTGCAAGCAACTTGCTTAATAACCTTTTTCCAACGTGATCCTTGCTTCTCATTCCTCGCTGTTTTATCATTGACTTTTCCTTTTACGCCATCATGGTATGAGGGAAAATCATAGTGATCAAGAGAGGGGTTCTCATCGGGATCAATTAACTTGTACAAATCCTTCTTAGTCACCTTCTTGACCTCCACATTCTCGGCCTTAGCGCTCGCTTGCTCTTCCAAATCACAAGGCTCTTGTGTAGCCACTTGTTCACTCGAAGGCCTCTCTATTGTCACCTTTTCTCCACCAATCTTCAAAGTCAACTTCCCCTTCCCCAAATCAACTTTAAAACCTGCGGTGGCCAAGAAGGGGTGATGGATGCACAGTCGTCGTGTGCAAACGTCAAGAATAAATTTATAAGTCCGCTACTCGTGACTTTACTACTGGGTAGCAAGTGGTAAGTAGGGGTCGAACCCAAGGGAATTAGGGGGATAAGTTGTTCTTTGAGGGATCGTACAGGGAGGGAGCGTGTTTTAGGTTGATTGAGGTTTTAGTGCGGAAAAGTAAGTGTTTTTTTGGTTGGTTTTGGTTTTTAGTACGGAAAAGTAAATGACAGAAAAGTAAAATACTGAAAATAAAGGGAGAAGACTTACAGCGGTTGTTGCGTGATTGGCAAGTCTTCCGGGAGGTGAGCAGTTGATAAGGCAGTTTATACTAAGAAAGTAAATGCAGGTGGTGTTTTTTATCTAAGGAAAGATTCGGTTTCAGGGGCCTTGTATCATAATCCATTTATCATTGACCGCTAATGACCATACTAAGTGTTCAAAAGTGAATCGAGGCTATTCCTAGCACAAGACTTGCCACACCGTCTAGTCTTTTGCAAGACGTAGTACTCTTGTCTAATATGTGCATCCATTTGACCACCATTCCTGATAAATCAAATGGGTTTTGGAAGAGGTTGATCTTCACAAATAAGCTGTGCTCTTCCGAGCCTCCACTTATCCAGGGAGGTCGCGAGTTCATGATAGAGCTTTGCTCTTCCGAGCATCCACTCTACCAATGAAGTTCTGACCTAATATAAGACACTTAGAACAAGTTGAACACAAAGAGGCATTAAGAAAAGGGTCTAAAACATTTTATGACACAAGTACACCCCTTCAACCGAATGAAGGGTTTAGCTATGATTATCCATGGAAGAGGACATCATAGCTAAGTACTTGAAAAGTAAAGGTTTTCGAAAGTAAAGACAGGAAAGTAAAGTACTTTGAAAGACTTTAAAGTAAAGTTTTCGAAAGTAAAGACAGGAAAGTAAAGTTTTCAAAAGTAAAAGACAGGAAAGTAAAGTTTTCGAAAGTAAAAGACAGTAAAGGAAAGGGGTGAGTACTTCAAGAACCGACAAGAGTACTCAAGAACAGTGAAAAGTAAAGACAAGCTTGAGTACTTCAAGAACCGACAAGAGTACTCAAGAACCAACAGGAGTATTATAGATTTAACAAAAGCTTATAAAAGTGCCCAAAATTCTAGAGAGATAAGTAACTATGGAGGATTTGTGAATTTTTGTGGATGATTTACAAAGGAGGGAAGGCATGGTATTTATAGGCTAAGGGGAGTGTGTTTTGTGGAGGAGATGAGAACACTTGGCATAAAATGGGAGGAGCTCACAAAAGCCATCGGAGGTGAGTCATTCCTCCTAAAAGCCGCCGCCCATGTGGCAAAGGAGGAGTGGATGATGGCTTAGCCGCCCATGTGGTGGAGGAGGGGAGGATATGTGTGAGTGGAATGAGATATTTGTCTCCAAAAAGCCATCGGTTTGACCGGAATCTGACTGGAGCTTTGGCCGGAGCTTCTTGGATTTTGGAGAGTGTATTCTGAATGAAAATGTCATTCTAAGATGATCTCAAGAAGGAAGTTAAGCCAAATTCTGCCCCGAACATGGTTGAAATCCCAAATCGGCTGAAATTGCCCTTGTTTGGCCTCGGGCTCGGTGCCTTTGCATTGCGTTCCTGTCCAAATGCCGACTGTTCTAGCATATTTGAGTGATTCCAAGTCGGTTCTTGAAAGTTGGAATTTGGTCGTGTCCTGGAATGACTCGTAATTCATTTTCAGCTTTAAAACTCCTCCTTAGCGTGTATTCTCTCTAGACTTCAAAATATCCTGTAGATAAATATCGGAACTAACAAGCAAAAGTTCAATAGACAATTAATCTAATTTGGTCGGTTTAACTGTGTTTATGATTCGTATAATTATGGTCCATCAAGGGGCGCCCAAGAATAAGAGAAGTGTTTTCACTATTCCCCATATCCATCACTACGAAATCGCAAGGTATGTAGAACTTGTCTACCTTGATAGGAACATTTTCGATTACTCCTTTGGGTTGCCTTTTGGTTCCATCGGCGAGTTGCAACGTCATCTTGGTAGCTTTCATTCCCTCTAACCCAAGCTTAAGATAGGTCGCTAGAGGCATGACACTTACACTAGCACCGAGGTCCGCTAATGGGTGTTCAAAGCTCGTGGCGCCAATGGAGCATGGAATGGTGAATCGGCCAGGGTCTTTCATCTTGAGGGGAATTTGCTTTGAGAAAAGAGCGCTACACTCATGGTTGAGAAGGTGGGATTCATCCTCCTCGATCTTCCTTTTGTTAGACAAGATCTCCTTCAAGAATTTTCTGTATAGCGGAGCCTTACTTATGAGATCCACAAATGGCATGTGAACATATAGCTTTTTGAGGACATCCACAAATTTTCCAAACTCCTTGTCTAACTTAGTAGTTTTCACTAGCCTTTGGGGCAAGGGTACCATCGGCACATAATACCTCATCAAAGCCGGTTCTTCCTCTTTCTTCTTTTCTTCTAGAGGAGTTTGAAGTTCCACTTCGGAATTTTCATTGGCAACTCTCGCTTCTATCTCCTTGTCATTAGAATTTGGTTTTCCTTGAGGAGTGGGCAAGACTCTTCCACTCTTCAATGTGATGGCATTGATGTGCACGAGAGATGGCTCTTCATCTTCAAGAAAGATGGCATTGCAATGCTCGGTGGAGTTCACATCCGGTTGAGAAGGGAGCTTCCCAATTTGCTTCATATGGGCATTTTCTTTAGCAAGCCTCTTATTTTCGGCCACTAATTCCTCCATCTTCTTGTTGGTCTCCTTTTGGCTTTCAAGCATTTGTGCCATCATAGCCATCATAGGATTATCTTGAGGATTGGAAGAAGCTTGCCCTTGATGATGAGAATTCCCTTGATCATTCATAGGAGATTTGGCTTGATAAGGCCTTTGAGAGTTTCCTTGAGAATATTGAGAGTTTTGGGTGAAACCTTGACCTTGAGTAGAATAAGAATTTTGCCCTTGATTTTGGTTAGAGCCATACCCTTGTCTTTGGTAACTCCCTTGATAAGAATTTTGCCCTTGAGGCCTAGGAGTGAAATTGGAGTCCTTGGCCATTCTTCTTTGCGGAGGCTCGTAATTTCTTGTGATGGGATTAGAATTTAGAGCATAATTTCTTTGTTGATTTACATAGTGGGCTTCTTCATACCCGTCGTCATCATCTTCGTATCTCCCATCGGGACAAGCTTTCGTAGAATGCCTCGTGCTAGAGCATATAAAACAAGGTTGTTGGACCGGATTCTTCTCTTTTTCATTCTTCGGTTTAGACACCTCCAAAGCATTTACCATGCTTATCATGGTGTCCATCTTCTTTGTCAAATCACTAAATTGATCTTTAGTCATATAATTCGAAGAATCCTCTCTAGACTTAGCCATTTTCTTGTGATTGACTCCTTGATATCTATCGGAATTTGTGGCGATCTTCTCTATGACTTTAAATCCTTGGTTTGCCGGTAACTCCATGATTGCACCACCACTAGCCGTGTCCATTTGGCCTTTGGCCTCTTTGGTCATGCCAAGATAGAAATATCTCATAAGATCCGCTCTTCGAAAGTTGTGGTGAGGGCATTCCTTTAAATAATGCTTGAATCGATCATAGGCTTGATGAAATAGCTCATTATCCCTTTGAGAGAACGTCAATATAAAATCAGTGAATTTCTTTGTCCTTGATGGTGGAAAGAATTTGGTGAGAAAAGCATTTGCTAGCTCGCTCCAAGTTCTAAAGGATCCCGGCTCTTGGTTTTGCAACCATTCCTTCGCATCTCCGTATAGTGAAGACGGGAAGAGCTTTAGATAGACATATTCCATGGGTACATCCCTTGGCTTATAAGTGCGGCAATATTCTTGAAAGCTTGCTGACGGAGCCCACCGCACTGTCGTTAAGGTGTGATGTTCTCTGTGCAAAAATAAATTTATATCTCCGATACTCGCGACTTTACTATTTTGGGTAGTAAGTGGTAAGTACGGGTCGAACCCAAGGGAATTAGTGGATAGTTGTTCTTTCGAAAAGGAAAAGTAAATAAAACAGTTGTGGGGTTGGTTTTGGTTTTAGTACTGAAAGATAAAGTGCTGGAATAGTCGATTTCAAGATCAACCGCAGACACACGTTTGATACTGGCCGCACGCTGTGTTTCAAGCGTGTTGCATACCAAAGGTTATGCCGGGCTGATGTTGATAAAGTCTGTAGTAAAAGTAAAGTACAGAAAGTAATTGCTTGATGGACAGGTCTTGCAAAAAGTAATTGCTTGAAGGACAAGACTTTACAGAAAGTAAGTGCTTGAAGGACAAGTCTTGCGAAAAGTAAGCAGTTGATATGGTACTGAAAGTAAAGTAACAGGTGATTTTACAATTAAAGGAGAGATTCGGTTTTAGGGGCCTTGTATCATAGTCTGTTTATCATCGACCTCTAATGATCATACTAAGTGTTCAAAAGTGTATCAAGGCTATTCCTAGCACATGACTTGCCACACCGTCTAGTCTTTTGCAAGACAAAGAACTCTTGTTCTAGTATGTGCATCCATTTGATCATCATTCCTGATAAACCAAATGGTGTTTAAAAGAGGTTGACTTCCATAGATAAGCTGTGCTCTTCCGAGCCTCCACTTATCCACGGAAGATCACGAACCCATGGCACAGCTTTGCTCTTCCGAGCATCCACTCAACCAATGGAATTCTGACCTAATATATGGCACCTAGAACAAGTTGAACACAAAGAGGCACTAAGAGAAGGGTCTAAAACATTGTATGATACAAGTACACCCCTTCAACCGAATGAAGAGTTTAGCTACGAATATCCATAGAGGTGGATACCATAGCTAAGTACTTGGAAAAGTAAAGGTTTTGAAAGACAGAAAGTAAAGGTTTTGGAAAGTAAAGACAAGGAAAGTAAAGTTGCAGTTTTGAAAGACAGGAAAGTAAAGGTTTTTGGAAATCAAGACAAGGAAAGTAAAAGGAGAATACTCAAGAACCAACAGGAGTAAACTCAAGAACAGTAAAAGAAAAGCTTGAGTACTACAAGAACCGACAAGAGTACTCAAGAACAAACTTAAAGCTTTTGATATCAAAGGAAAGTGTTACAAGGATTGTGCCAAAATCTAGAGAGAAGTGAGAGCTTATGGATGATGGTTTGGAATGAGATGCATTTACAAGGAGAAGAGGTCTCTTTTTATAGGCATGGAGGAGCAAGGAGGACTCAACACTTGGCACAAGGGGAGAGGAGGCTTCAAAAGCCATCGGAGGTGAGTCATCAAGGCCAAGAGCCGCCGGCCACATGTCATTTCCATGGCCAAAGCCAACGGCTAGGTGGAGGGGAGTGGGTGAGTGTGAGTTGAGATCTTTTTCCCAAAAGCCATCGGCTCCCTTTCAGCTCCGGTCTGACTCTGGTTGCTCTTCGGTTGAACTTGTTTTGAGTGATTCCATGTCATGTTCATGAAAGTTGTACAGTCGGAATCTGGTCGTGTCCTGGAGTGACTTGTAATTCATTTTCAGCTTTAAAACTCCTTTTTAGCTCGTATCGTCTCTAGACTTCAAAATACCCTGTAGATAAATATCGGAACTAACAAGCAAAAGTTAAATAGACAAAGAGTCTAATTTGGTGGGTTTAACTGTCTTAATGAATCATATAAATATGGTCCATCAGATCACTCCACACTTTTAGTTGTTCGTCCCGAACAATGCTTTTTAAGGGTGGAACACAATATAAGTAAACTTTTAAATATGAAAGTGAGAATATGGGACTAGATTTATCCTATTCATGCATTACTTACTTATTACCAAACTAAACCGTGTAAATATTTAGAAGAAACTTGATACTTGTACCTTTGAGTCGAGATGCAATTTAATTTGGATGTTTAGGAAGATAGCCCTTTTCAGGCTCCTGGACTGCATTCTCTGGACCGACTAGCACTATATGGTTAACTTGTAGCTTTTTCTAGCACGTGACTTGGTTCGGGTTTCACTGAGTTGAGCACTTTGATTTCTTTTGGTGAGGGACAGCTTTTGAAGTGAATTGGCCTTTGGCCTTTGGCCTTTGATGTTGAATTGGAGTTTCTTCACTTTTGTCTCGGTTAAAACCTTCACAATTTTGCCTTTTGGCCTTTGATTAGCTTCTTGAGCTTTTGCTTCTTTGTGACTTGCTAGTCCATTTTCTCAACCTTTCTTTGGGAGGTCCAATCATTGCCCGCGAGCATATGGAAATACCTCCCCGCTCTTTCTCATCTTCGCCGTTTCGCGCGGGTCAAAATGAGGGTCGCTCATTTGTTTTCCCTGCTACTCTGACTAGAGATAGGACAGTTTGATTCCCGTCCCGCCTCTTGCATAAATGCTGCATGGCGGAGATGACTCTGATCTTCTTGAAACCCGAAGTGCAGCCTCCACTGACTTCGTAAACCATATAGTGAAATTCAGTCCTTCGAATGCTTGCCATGCCTCTCTAGGGAAGTTTATGTCAACTCCACATCCCCTGTATATCTCAGCACAAATGGACAAATGAGAAGTTACATCCTAAGTTTTTAAACAGTTGAATTTTCACAAGGTAAATGCATGAATTTAGATCTATCTTTTTCACATTCTCAAGTTCATATTTTCAAAAAGATAATATTAAGGGAAAAGGAAAAAGAAAAACATGTTAATTAACTATGTACAAAGGCAGTTTCTCACCCCACACTTTTGAACGAAGGCGTGCTTCATAGCAAGACTTAGTTCAAAAGTTATGCAAGCAAATATTTACAAGAGAAGGAAATGACATTAAGGAAAAGGGAAGAACTGAACTCCCTTTACGGTGTCATTTCATGTTGTGGAATGACATGGCTCGAAGCTGGATAATCGAGGGAGTTCGGCTGGGGCCTTGAACTCTCAGTGCATGCCCGGTAATTCTCTAAAGCTGCCTGGCTGGTCTGATCTTGCTCCAAAATTGATTCCTACAAGGAGTCATTTCTTTCTATACAAAAAATGGGTGAGAGCGACTGACAAAGTAAAAAACTAAATGACTGAAAAATAAGATAAGTGTCGGGTTACCTCCCGACCTGTGCCTTTGTTTAACATCGTTGGCTCGACGCATGGGGATCACAAGTTTGGATCCCATGGGTGGCTTAGGTCGTAGTGTTGCGGAGTGCCTACTTTCATTCTTGCCTTGACTTTCCCTGAGTTCTCGTGGGATGATGTAGCCGGGTTAGGACTCCATTGTTTCGGTGGTTTCTTCTTCCAATACTCTTGAGAAGGTGCGGGACCCTTAACCATGGTCGCTGGTCTAGCTACTCTTACGGTCTCTCTTGGCAGGTCGGAAATCTGTGTACCGAGATCCGAGATAGGCACAATGTCTGGTGGTTTCCTTGTCCCTGGGCGGCCATCATAATCATTGATGTAGAAATCTAAATTTTTGCCGCCAAATGTAAGTGATAACAAGCCTTTGCCCATGTCGATCCATGCCTTGGTGGCGTAGAGAAAAGGTCGTCCTAATATAAGAGTTGGAGGTTCGTCTTCGCTGGTCTCTCTTGTTTCTATTACATAAAAGTCTGCAGCAACTACGAGCTCTCCCACATCGAGTATTAGATCTTCAAGCATTCCAACCGGTTAGATACATGATTTGTCTCCCAACTCGATATTTGACCTTGGTGGTTTCAATGGGCCAAGCCCCAATAAGTAATATAAGGAGTAAGGCATGGCATTGACGGCAGCCCCAAGATCGATTAAGCACTTATGAATCTGGGCTTCTCCAATACCACAGGTGACCGTGTAGGCCCCTGGGTCCTTATCCCTTTCTGGTTGTGACTCATGATCTGAAGTGAAGGATCTTTCCATGATTGGGCCATTCTGCCCATCCTTTGGCTCTGGATTTGTATGATCGGGTCCTTTTAATTCTTTATCTTCCAGGTAAATATTTTGCTCCGACGCATAGATGTTAGTTGGGGGATCCCACCTGGGACCATTAAAGTCCAAATCGTCATTGTCATCCCAGCCAGATGCTGGTATGTCAAAGTCTGTGGTTGGTGGTGGTGTCATGGTAACGGTGAACGCATAGCGTCCATTGTCAGTATGCGTGACCCACGTTCTGCCATCATTGGGTCGGTCTTCCTCTTGATTCCAATCAGGACGGTGCCTACGGGTGAAGTGTTTGTTCGTAAGTTTGTAAGTTGTGGATCGTGCTGCTTCTTCTAGTGCTACCTTCATGTTTGACCTCCTTATCATGCTAATATTCGCCTTTGGGTTTTGGATGGTTTGTGAAGGAAGTCTGCCAGGTTCATTAATGAGCGCGGACATTGAGGTAGTGAGCTGGGACATTTGTTTGGTCAAATCTGAAATTGCCCCGTCAGTTTTTGCCTGGAATTGGTGTAGCAAAGTACGTAATTGAATTACGCTTCCTGTGAGCTCCTTCATGGTGTCTTCAAGCGATTTGTTCGGTCCTTGCTGATTGCTCGGGTTGGCTTGGTACTGATTTTGTCCTTTCTGTTGATATTGGCCTGTTGGGTATTGATTTGATCCTCTTTGCTGATATTGGCCTGCCGATGGAGCGTTCTGGTTGTACTGCCGATGGGGGGGTTGGTAGAATGACTGAGCTAATTGTGGTGCGGCTTGTTGTGTCTCCCTCGGAGGATGGTTGTCATTCCGCCAGTTCGGATTAGTTGCTTGATTATACTGTCAGTTTGGTCCTGCTCTATCGTTGTTATTGTTGTATCCTTGGTATCCTACTACTGCATTCACTTCTTCCGGTTCCTCTACTATCAATGTTGGGCATGCGTCAGTCTTGTGGTTCGTAGAACTACAAAACTCGCAAGGCTTTACTGGACTTGGCTGTCTTCCTAGGATCTGAACCATCATCTCCTTCATTTGTTTCATCTCCTCTGGCAGAGTTCATTGACGTTTCTTCAGCCTTTGCTACATTCTTTGTTCGGGAAAATTCTTCCTGCCGAGTTGTCTCTTCTCTGAATCGGGCATTTTCAGCAACGTCGGTGATGAGATTCCTTATGCCACTCAGTGATAGATTCATCATGGATCCTCCAGCTGAGGCATCCAGAAGCATTTTGTCTAAGGGTCTTAATCCATCAATGAGGTACTCGATGATGAGTTTCTCGGGCAGTCCAAGGTTACAGCAGCTTCTCTCCAGGTGGTTGAACTTTTCCAGGTAGTCGTACATGGCTTCATTGGGCCCTTGCTTGATATCCTGCAGTTGCCTCCTTACTTGCATTTCTCTTCCTGCTGGGTAGTATTTGTCTAAGAACTTCTTCTGCATCTGAGCCCATGTTCTGATGCTACCGGAAGGCAATGAAAGGAACCAGTCGTTCGCCGAGTCAGTGAGGGAAAAGTAGAACGCCTTTAGCTTGAAGTCTTCTACGTTCACGCCATTGGGTTTTAGGTTTTGGCAAATGCCATGTAAGCGTTGGAGATGAGTCGTTGCTGATTCTCCACGAGTTCCTGAGAACTTTGGTAAGTTGTGGGCCACTGAAGTGTTGATGGCGATGTTTTCCAGTTCAGGGCCTTCGTAAATGCACCACGGCTGGTTTCTGAAATCTGGTGCCGAGAGTTCTCCCAAAGTAGGTTCGTGATAGTTGTTATCCCCGTAGTAGTCATCATAAACGGGTTCTCGTCTTGGCTCTTGTCGATATTGCGGGGGTGGTGGGTGTCTAGGGGATCGTTGTGCTGGACCAGCTTCATTTCGGTCCTCGGGTGGATCTTGGTTTCTCCGGATGGCCTCCCTATCACGAGCTCTTCGGTTTCGGATGAGTTGCTTTGGATCCTCGAGAATTGGAAATGGAGGCAGCGCCTCATTATTTCGATCGAACAGATTCATCTCGTCGTTATCCTGATAGTCATGGTGGCTTCCTTCGCGAGACATGGTTATGAGTGTGGAATTTAAGAGAAGAAAGAAAGAACAATTATTCTAATTCCCCGGCAACGGCGCCAATTTTGACAGAGCCCACCGCACTGTCGTTAAGGTGCGATGTTCTCTGTGCAAAAATAAATTTATATCTCCGATACTCGCGACTTTACTATTTTGGGTAGTAAATGGTAAGTACGGGTCGAACCCAATGGAATTAGTGGATAGTTGTTCTTTAGAAAAGGAAAAGTAAATAAAATAGTTGGGGGTTGGTTTTGGTTTTAGTACTGAAAGATAAAGTGCTGGAACAGTCGATTTCAAGATCAACCGCAGACACACGTTTGATACTGGCCGCACGCTGTGTTTCAAGCGTGTTGCGTACCAAAGGTTATGCCGAGCTGATGTTGATAAAGTCTGTAGTAAAAGTAAAGTACAGAAAGTAATTGCTTGATGGACAAGTCTTGCGAAAAGTAATTGCTTGAAGGACAGGACTTTACAGAAAGTAAGTGCTTGAAGGACAAGTCTTGCGAAAAGTAAGCAGTTGATATGGTACTGAAAGTAAAGTAACAGGTGATTTTACAATTAAAGGAGAGATTCGGTTTTAGGGGCCTTGTATCATAGTTTGTTTATCATCGACCTCTAATGATCATACTAAGTGTTCAAAAGTGTATCATGACTATTCCTATCACATGACTTGCCACACTGTCTAGTCTTTTGCAAGACAAAGAACTCTTGTTCTAGTATGTGCATCCATTTGATCATCATTCCTGATAAACCAAATAGTGTTTAAAAGAGGTTGACTTCCACAGATAAGTTGTGCTCTTTTGAGCCTCCACTTATCCACGGAAGATCACGAACCCATGGCAGAGCTTTGCTCTTCCGAGCATCCACTCAACCAATGGAATTCTGACCTAATATATGGCACCTAGAACAAGTTGAACACAAAGAGGCACTAAGAGAAGGGTCTAAAACATTGTATGATACAAGTACACCCTTTCAACCGAATGAAGAGTTTAGCTACGAATATCCATAGAGGTGGATACCATAGCTAAGTACTTGGAAAAGTAAAGGTTTTGAAAGACAGAAAGTAAAGGTTTTGGAAAGTAAAGACAAGGAAAGTAAAGTTGCAGTTTTGAAAGACAGGAAAGTAAAGGTTTTTGGAAATCAAGACAAGGAAAGTAAAAGGAAAATACTCAAGAACCAACAGGAGTAAACTCAAGAACAGTAAAAGAAAAGCTTGAGTACTACAAGAACCGACAAGAGTACTCAAGAACAAACTTAAAGCTTTTGATATCAAAGGAAAGTGTTACAAGGATTGTGCCAAAATCTAGAGAGAAGTGAGAGCTTATGGATGATAGTTTGGAATGAGATGCATTTACAAGGAGAAGAGGTCTCTTTTTATAGGCATGGAGGAGCAAGGAGGACTCAACACTTGGCACAAGGGGAGAGGAGGCTTCAAAAGCCATCGGAGGTGAGTCATCAAGGCCAAGAGCCGCCGGCCACATGTCATTTCCATGGCCAAAGCCAACGGCTAGGTGGAGGGGAGTGGGTGAGTGTGAGTTGAGATCTTTTTCCCAAAAGCCATCGGCACCCTTTCAGCTCCGGTCTGACTCTGGTTGCTCTTCGGTTGGACTTGTTTTGAGTGATTCCATGTCAGGTTCATGAAAGTTGTACAGTCGGAATCTGGTCGTTTCCTGGAGTGACTTGTAATTCATTTTCAGCTTTAAAACTTTTTTTTAGCTCGTATCGTCTCTAGACTTCAAAATACCCTGTAGATAAATATCGGAACTAACAAGCAAAAGTTAAATAGACAAAGAGTCTAATTTGGTGGGTTTAACTGTCTTAATGAATCATATAAATATGGTCCATCACTTGCCAAATGGGTAGAAGGATTCCAACTCCTTGGTATTGATCAAGAGTCACCATATGGACTAAGGAGGACTTCACATCAAAATCAAATGCATCTTCATCCGGAGGCACAATAGCCGAGCCATTCCCTTCAAGGGTAGGGGTCATATAATCTCCAACGGGTCTCTCATCATCCTCGTCATCATATCTATAATTTCTAGCATTCCTTTGAGGAAAGGGAGGATTCCCTATAGGATTTTGATCATCAACATTGTTCCGTTTAGCGGGAGGATCTTCTTCCCTATCCTCTTCCATTCTAAAGTTTCGGTTGTTTCTTTGAAGAGCGGGAGGGTTCTCTATCTCATCTTCCATTCTAAATCCCGGTGGCAAGTAAGGTAGTGGGTTTAGGAGTGGAGGTGGACGAGGTTTTGGGCCTTGGAAAGCCGGAGGAACAATAGGATCAAGGGGAGGAGGGTTCTTGCGAGGTCTACCTCTTGGTTTCTTGACGGTTGGGAGGTTTGAAGTTGAACTGGTAGCTACTTGTTTTTGCCCCTTAAATCTTGTGTTCATTCAAGTGCCTGCGAGAACAAAAGAAATTCTTAGCAATGAAAGGCAAGAGAAGCTAACACAATCAAGCTCAAAACAAGCAATAACTATCGAGCAAGGGAAAGTAGACAAACTAAACAACCTAGTAGCACCTAGTTAATTAACCTATCCCCGGCAACGGCGCCATTTGATCTATTGTAAATATAGCGGAAATATTCGAATAAGAATCCAAACACTTATGCTAAGTCACGTCAATCAAAACATTTATATTGACTCGGGTGAACCGAGGTCGAATCCAAAAGATAGGTGATTAAAATAATGGTGCTAACATTATGATTAGAATGTCTATTGTTTGGGGGGTCTATTTTTCAATCCAAAGTAAGATTAAGCTTGCAAAAAGGGTTAACTTCCAATTAAAAGATGACTAGGGATTACTTCACCACCTAGACAATTATTATGACAATGGAATGATATACCAATGATGAAATCACATGCACACGTATAGAATTTAGCTCATGCAACATTAATACTAAGTTCAACTCGCGCTACAACCTAGTATCAAGAGGTTACATCTCGCATAGCACCTCACACTCGCGCTCTATTGGCACTATAGAACATGAATTTCTAGCCTCACACTCGCGCTCTATTGGCTAAACAAACATGTTCTTGATAAATCCAAGCAATTCTCATTAGGTTAATGAATTATCCAACTAACTCAAAAGTCCTAATGCTTCTTCATTTAGTTCATTGAAGTCATGTTGATCAACGTGAGCTACATCAAACACGAGATCAAGCAAAGTTCCCATTGAGGACATTTCACAAACACCTTATGGGTAACTTGAAACATGAAGTTCAATGAAGAAGATTCATGTGCAAACTCATTCATCATTAGCATTTATAGTGTTCACAATGTCACAAACATGTCTAGGGGATCCATAATCCCCAATCAAGGTCACTACTCACTCATAGTGAGTTTACAAACAAAAGCAAATGAAGGAGATGGAGTTTAGGAGTCTAAAACCAATATGTAGATTCAAGAGTATGGAAGGTCCTTGTTGTTGGTCTTCTTCTTCACTCAATCCACCTTGAAATTCGTGCTACATGCTCCTCAAAATCAGTGCCAAAAGTCTCCAAGAATCCCCCAAAAAGTCCTCTTTGTTGAGATCTAAAAGTTTCTATTTATAGCCAAAGTTACGGTTTCTGGCACTGTAGCTCCAGTCGGTTGACTGGCGGGAGCTGGTTTTCCCAGTCGGTCGACTGGTGCTGAGAATAAGGCTGATGAAGGAATTTCCCAATCGGTCGACTGAAGGTCCAGTCGACCGACTCGATTGACACGACTGGAGGTCCATCTGAGGCATTCATCAACTCGACCGACTGGAGGTCCCAGTCGATCGACTCGTGTCTTGTGCACTGTTGAGCTTCATGTCAGTCGGTCGACTGGCTGGTCCAATCGACCGACTCGATGGGCGCATTTGAGGAGCATTCTGGGGCTTCTTCTTACTCGTCCGACTGGTGCAGGGGAAATTCCCAGTCGGTCGACTGGAGCTCCTTTTTGCCCAAACTTGCTCAAATCTTTGAATTTTCCCCGAATTCTCATGTTAAGGTCCTGAGCTCAATGGATGGTTGCACCAAGCCTGAAATGCAATAATAATGGTCAAATGGCATCGAAATAGCATCGGGAATGGGCCAAAACTCTTCGTAAATGGGTATGTAAACGAGTCGAGGATTCGACTCATCAGTTAGTTGAATTTTTGCTGGAGGGCTGTTTTGATCAACTTGGTCTAAAAAGGACTTATATATTGTTGAAATGTTGATTCACGTGGGTCCTCAATGAGGCCTGTTGGACCCTTTGTGTTTTGATGATAACAAACACTTATCTAATATTTGACTTGAGTGTGCAGAAATCACAAATCTGTCTGAGAAGTCACAGGGTCCAGACTGTCTGAGAGAAACGTGACTGGACATCTCTGAGAGAGCTCAGCGCTACGAAAGAGATGAGATCTGCGTGACAGACGAGATCAAGCTCAGCAAATATACTCAAGATATGATATGGAAATATCTGAGCAGATATACTCAAGATATGATATGGAAATATCTGAGCAGATATACTCAAGATATGGTATGAAATATACGAGCTGGATATGGAAGGGAAATAGTTATTGAGTTAAGATATGGCAATATCTTAACAGAATCAGATCTACAACATCGAATCTCTGATGTAGATCAGATCCACTGGACATCTCTGAGAGAGAGCAGAGCTGCGAAAGAGATGCGTTCCGTGGGAGAGACAAACCGACTTATGAAAAGATCGGATCTGGGAAGATATTCTCGAGATACAAATCAAAGATACACGAGTATATGTGTGTAATATTTGATGATGAATATTGATGTCAAGATATACATGAATATACGTCTAGTATATATGAAGAGAAGATACACGCCAGATTTGGAAAGGAAATATGTGACAGGGTTAAGATATGGAAATATCTTAACCATATCACATCTGCTGGATAGCAATCGGATCTGGGACAAAGATCAGATCAGCCGACTTGAAGACGCTATAAAAAGAGGAAGAGTCTTCAATTCGAAGTGCAGCTTTTGGAGAGAGCAAATCGGCTTTTTGGAGAAAGCGATCGGAGATTGAAGAGTGATCAATTCTGGAGCTGACAAGGTGCTGCTGTGTGCGGACAAGATGATCGTGTTAGTTGATCCTTCGAATTGAGTAGTTTTGTTAGTTGTCACTGCGTGAGACAAGTGTAACAAACTGCAAGCATATTCCTTTATCAATAACACGGATCTTGAAGCCCTTCTGGAACTGTCCAGAAGGCAAGTGGTTTTCAGCCTGCTGCAAGGATTGCAGTAAGGTTTCCACTCTAAATCGTGAGTACTTACTTTCCGTTCTATATTTCCTGTATGAGAGTTAATTTCCGCTGCCATCTGTCTGAGGGATACCACTCTGGGATCTCCCTCACATAGTTGGCTAACCTAACGATCCAACAAGACCCACACATGTTGAAAATCTGCAAACATACAATGTTTGCACTTTATCGTGTTTCGTGTGTTCCCAAACAGTGCAACTTATCCTCTGAGAGTTCGTCCGATTTAGCTGAAATTTATGTTATGCTAATTTAATTTATGCTATGTTAGCTGAATATAGTTTAATTTATTTTAATTTATGTTATGTTAGCTGAATTAAATTTAATTTATATTAATTTAGTTTATTTTATGTTAGCTTAGCTGAAGTTTTTTTAATTTATTTTTAATTTAACTTATAGTTTATACCAACTTAACAACATCATGATATCATATTATTATTGAATAGACCTGCTCACATGCAATAGGAAAGGTGATTTTCAGACCTAATTGAATTTAGTGGAAAGCATAAAATGGGCTGGTGGACTATTATTCATTTTCAATTTGGTCTGAAAAATTTGTAGGGCTGGGTTTTTATACCAAAAACCGAAACCGACCCGATACCAAACCAAAACCGAACTGATTGCAATCGAACCGATCTCTAACCGAATCGAATTTCGGTTTATCTTACCGAACCGATTTATTTCGGTTCGGTTTTGGTTTTCATTTTGAATTTGGTTGGTTTACCGAACCGAAATTAATTTTTGTTTTCAATAATCAATACTACACCTACTGAACCGACAACCGAGCCAAAGTAGCAAACCACCCCAAATCCCCAATTATTGATTTTGATTTCTTTCTCCCTCATCCGACAGTCGACTCCTCCCGAAGCCCCGAACGACTGGATCTGCTTCCGCTTCCGCAGCCCCGAACGACCTTTGCTCAAATCTCGCTCAAGTAACCATGACAACTGCTCGAAACCGCACCTCAACTGCCCCGACGTGGCCGCAACTGCTCCGATCTTGAGATCTAGATTTCAGTCCAGCCTCAGATCTGAAATCTGCTCGGATTTCAGTCCAGCCTCAGATCTGAAAGCTCTTGTGGCTGGAACTGAAGTTGCAGCGTGGACAGATTCTTGGTTGGAACAAGCGATGAATTATCTTCGATCAAATCCAAGCTGGAAGCTTCATTTGGTTGGCAGAGAAGTGAATGGAGTAGCAGCTATGATGGCTTTTAAAGCTAGAGCTTTTAAATGGCAATGGAAGGCTTTGGATGCGATTCCTAGAGGATTGAGTGTTGTTTTGTGTTAGTTCTTGGTTGTTGTTCAGTTGTTTTTCCTGTTTGTTGCTTTGGCTTGTTTGTAAATTGTAACCCTGTGTTTTCCAATAAAAAAAATTGAGGAATAAAACACAAAACCGAAAATTCGGTTTACCGATTGTCGGTTTACCGAAAATTCGGTTTACCGACAGTCGGTTTATCGACAAATTGGTTCGGTTTTCGGTTCTGATTTTGACAAAACCGAAAAATCGGTTCGGTTCGGTAAATGTCGATTCGGTTCTGTTTTTTAACCGAACCCAGCACTAAAAATTTGGTTTGAACTATACAAATTTCTTAAAATGGGCTTAAGGCCTGAAGCTGAACTACCAATACCGCTACAATACCAATCAAAAAGACGAATATTTTCCAAATTGCACCAAAATCAAGATTCACTTTCAATTTTACACATTTTTTAGATTGGTTTCCCAATTTACACTAGTTTTGTAAGCCGCTGTTACTCATAGCGTCTTAACATTAAGACGCTCTTGTTGACAGCGTCTTAAGGCCCGTGGTGTTTTTGCACCAAAATATGCAGGCATGTGCCGTAATATTACCAAACAAGCGTAAGCCGCTGTTGGAGACAGCGTCTTACCTTAAAACGCTATTGGTAGGAGCGTTCTAATAGAACGATGAAGAGAAAAACTAGGGCTCGAAACTTAAGCCGCTGTTACGGACGGCGTTTTAATAAAAAATAGATTTAAACGATCCATATCAGCTACTGACTCACATATTTTGGTGCAAAAACGTCATGGGGCTTAAGACGCTGCCAACAAGAGCCTCTTAATGTTAAGACGATGTGAGCAACGACAACTTACAAAACTAGTGTAAATTGGGAAACCAATCTAAAAGATGTGTAGAATTGGAAGTGAATCTTGATTTTGGTGCAATTTGGAAAATTTTCCTCAAAAAGACATTTGTTTTTGGGTTGAGATCCTATGAGAAGGCTAAGTTACATGAGAAATGAGAAAAAATCTCAACCTTACATCTCATCATATTAATGGTTCAGATTAAATCAGATTTTTTCATAATTTTTAATTAATTCACGGGCTAATTAGGTTCTTAAGGACAAATTAGGAAAATTAAATTAGATAACCGCCCCTATTCTCTCGTGAAAATCCCACGACCTAAATCACTATGAAACTCGATCGGCAACACCGTAGCTGCGCCATCCATGACCCTTCCATAGCTGTCCGATTTTCATGGATTTCGACACCAAAATATGCAGTCGAATCGAGTCAAAGCAACGCCGTAAACGTCTGCGCAGCAAGATACGCCGCGTCCGATGCGCGATGGAAGAGATCCGAGCGGCGCTGAGATGCGATGGAGGTCAAAATGAGCATATCCGAGTCGACCAAACAGATCTGAGGTGATTTCCAACAAATTTCGAAGAAGCAGAACAAAATTGTCTACAAAACAAATCTGATGCATCTGTTGCAATTAATTTGGTTCTGCCTCTTCGAAAGTTGTTTACATAAGCTTCCAATTTTTCTTCAAAATTGTCTTCGAATTTTTCTTTCTCTTATTACTTAATGAAATAGACCCTCTGGAAAGCTCTAACTTATGAGTTCATGAGCTCTAGAAGTGCTAGCATTTATAGGAATGAATGAGATCTTTCCTGATACTTGTAGCGAGTCAAAATAGGGAAAAAGCGCCTAACACGCGAAGTGCCTGGTGGAAGGATCAGTTCGAAGCTCACGTCTGTTCCCTGGATGGGAAGTTGTGGCAAGTATTCGAAAAGGGTAACTTCCCTATTCTGGATGTGACAGATCCTGCCAAACCGAAAGAGAAGGAGAATGACTACTACATAGATGCTTATTACAAAGCTCTCCAGCAGAATGCCAGGGCTAAGAAGGTTCTATACATGGCCCTCTCACAAGGAGATCAGGTGAAGATGGCTGTGTACAAAACTGCGAAGGAGTAGTGGGATGGACTTGCTAGATTGTACGAGGGAAACGAGAACATAAAAAGGAACAGAATCCTAGCTGCCACAAAGGATTATGAATCTGTCGAACAGCACAAGGATGAGTCTCTGGATGACTTCTACACCAGATTTCAAGTCATTGTCGCTCAGCTAAACTCCCTGGATGAGGTACTTCCACAGTGGAAAATAACCCATCAGTTCATGCAAGCTCTCTGCTCCAGATGGGACACAGTGACTACCGCTCTCCAGGCTCAGAAGGGGATCAAAGATGTCACCTTGGAAGAACTTGTAGCAAATCTGCAAAGTCAAGCTGGGATAGCAGAGAGAAAAATGGCTAAGAGGCAAGCAGGCGAATCTCAAGTTATAGCATTGAAAGTTGAGAAGGCTTTGGATATAGCACAGGTGAGTATGCCATCTACAAGTGATGATGAAGAGATTGATCTCCTTTCGAGAGCCTTCAAGATGACAAACACACAGAGAGTGCAGAACTTCAACAGAGGTCTCTCTGATGGAAGAAACTCTGGCAGAGAAGAAAATAGGACAAAGGTAGGAGCAAAGGAAGGAAGAACCTGCCATCACTGCCAGAAAAAGGGGCATATTGCTAGAGATTGGTACAGCAAAATGAAGGGTGAACCACCTGCCCCAAAGGAAGCTCATGCCATGTTCGCTGCCTGGGGTGACTCAGATGAAGAACGCAGCAATGGGAAGCGAGCTAAGGAGCCATGTCTAATGGCACGTGGCACCACTAGTGAGGTAAATGATACCGATTCCTTTATTAATGAAGTCTTCAGTGAATCTGATTTTGCAGAGACTATTGCTGAACTACTGAAGAAGATTACGAGTCTCAAAGAACAGCTTGAGGTAATGCAAGATGAACATGAGGACGATATGGAGAACAATCGTCTATGGTCAACTAAAGCCATGAGACTTGAGAAAGAAATGAGGGAGCATGTCTGCAAATGTTCCACGTGTGACGGAAGGAACACACAAGTCCATGCCTTGAGTGACGAACTGAGGCGCTTGAGGATTGACGACACCAAGTCAACAGACATCAGAACAGAGGAGTCAAACGCAGAGCTGGCCAGGCTCTAGTTAGATAACGATCAGCTACGTCAGACTGTGGCAGATCTCAGACAAGGAGAGGCTGAGAGAAAGAAAATCTGGCTTCGAGAACTAGAAGCCAAAAAGGTCGAGGAGGTAAAACAAGACTACAAAAGAAAGTTTGCCAGACCTGGACTTGGGTATATGGAAGAAACTGACAAAGAGGCAGCAAACAGAAGGATTGCCAAAGGAAAGGGATTGATGACTGAAGTAGGAGAGAGCTCCCGCCAGGTGAAAAAGTCGGAAGCTACTAGTCAGTTGGGAAGAGCATCCACATTTCCGAAGGAGAGCCATCTCTGTGACAGAGACTCTGTACCCTTCAAGGCCGGGAAAGCCTTTGAAATTTGGAAGAAGATGAGTTCCAACCGTCAACCCTTCTCGATTGACTTTCAGGCACGGAGAAACAAGAGACCTATGCCCTTAGAGAGAAATAAGAAAACCGGTGGTCTCTACTACCGTGTCTGCTGGCACTGTGGTCACTCTGGGCATTACAGATCAGACTGTAAGAAATGGAAAGAAGCCAACGGGAAGAGTCACAGCTATCATAGAAAGGCCAATACTGCTTATGTCCCTAGGAGAAAGGTTTCTCCTTATAGAAAGGAAGACAGAGCTGAATGGGTTCGGTCTCACCACGAGACAGCCATCTACGGACGACCCAGGAGGAGAATCAATCTCGCTGATGATAATGATTCATGTCCTTTAAAGTTTCCTTCTGCTGTTAAAACTGTCCCAAAACTCAGTAAGCCCAAGCTTGGCTGGGTTCGTAAAAACTAATCTCTCTCTCGCAGAAGTGAGGCCCCGACCCTGGTATCTGGACAGGGGATGTTCTGGGCACTGAGGGGGAATCCAGGACTACAAGCGATGGGAGAGTTATACAGCCACCGGTAAGGCTGAGGGACTGCTAGTGTTACGTATTGCATGATCAGGTAAATCTAGATTATATGTGTCATTTCTATGGATTTGCGTCCCTTGTCTCTATTGCAGCACCGAGGAACAAATAGCAGACATATTCACAAAGGCATTGCACAGGGAACCCTACGATAAGCTGAGGCTTGAACTAGGTGTGGTTTCTCTTCCTTAGAGTTATGCTCATATGTTGCTCCCTCGGTGATTGGTTAGACTAGATGCATACAAGTCACGTCTGATAGAGAATTTAACATGGATGTTCTGTGTTAGTGAAAAAGTAGGTTGTGTTCACACTGTATCTATGCATGCTAGCTATGCAATTGATGACTGCATTAGAGATTGAAAAGCATGAAATTCTGAATTCTTTCTGCCCAAAAGAGACCTCCATAGTTGATCCCACGTTATGAGCCCAGGAGGTACTCTAGACCAACTGATGGACCATAATTATACGTATCATAAACACAGTAAAACCCACCAAATTAGACTGTTTGTCTATTTAACTTTTGCTTGTTAGTTCCGATATTTATCTACAGGGTATTTTGGAGCCTAGAAAGAATACACGCTAAGGAGAGGATTTTACGCTGAAAATATATTACGAGTCATTCCAAGGTCAAGACCATATGCCGACTGAAGAAATCTCAAGATCCTGACATGGAATCACTCAAAACAAATCAAACCGAAGAGCAACCAAAGTCAGTCCGGAGCTGAAATACACCGATAGTTTTGTGAAAACATCACAAAACTCACACAAAACTCACTCTCCCCTCCATGGTGACCGGCGGCTTTTGGAGGAGGTGACCAAGGGAGGAAGCTCTCCTCCTTTTACCACCCACAACCGGCGGCTTTGGGAGGCTCCTCCTCCTCCATGGAAAGCTTGCCAAGTGTCTCCTCCTCCACCACATCCTCCTCCTCCCTTAGGCTATAAATACATGCCTCCACCCTTTGTAATCTTCATCCTCAAATTCAAAAAACACTTCTCTCTCTAGATTTTGGTACTTTTGTAAGCTTTGGTTTTAAATCTATAATACTCTTGTTGGTTCTTGAGTATTGTAGTTCGGTCTTGAGTACTCTTGTCGGTTCTTGTAGTACTCAAGCTTGTCTTTACTATTCTTGAGTACTCTTGTCGGTTCTTGAAGTACTCACCCCTTTCCCTTACTTACTGTCTTTCAAAAACCGTAAGTACTTAGCTATGGTATCCACCTCAATGGATATTCGTAGCTAAACTCTTCATTCGGTTGAAGGGGTGTACTTGTATCATAAAATGTTTTAGGCCATCTTTTTAGTGCCTCTTCTTTTTATTCAAAACTTGTTCTATGTGCCATATATTAGGCCAGAACCTCCAAGGTTGAGTGGATGCTTGAAATGGCAAAACTCTTCCGTGGGGGTTTGTGAACATACTCGGATAAGTTGATGCTTGAAATGGCAAAGCTTATCTGAAGAGTTCGACCTCTTTTAAACACCATTGGTTTTGATCGGAAATGACGGATCAATGGATGCACATAAGCTAGTATACCTTGAAATGGGGTGCTAGTCTAAATAGAACAAGTGCTCTACGACCTTGAAATGGGCTAGACAGTGTGTGCAAATCGAGTGCTTGAAATGGCCTTGATACACGTTTGAATACTTAGTAGGATCACTAAAGGCCAATGATAAACAGGCTATGATACAAGGCCCCCGAAACCGAATGCTTTCCTTAGATTTAAACACCACCTGCAATTACTTTCTTAGTATAAACTGCTCTATCAACTGCTCACGTTCCGGAAGGCTTACCAATCACGCATCACCCGTTGTAAGTCTTCTAATTTTATTTTCAGTACTTTACTTTTTTGTTATTTACTTTTCCGCACTAAAAACCAAAACCAACCAACCAATCACTTACTTTTCCGCACTAAAACCTCAATCAACCTAAAACACGCTCCCTCGCTGTACAATTCCCTCAAAGAATAGCTTATCCCCCTAATTCCCTTGGGTTCGACCCCTACTTACCACTTGCTACCCAGTAGTAAGGTCACGAGTAGCGGAATACAAATTTGCTTTTGCACAGAGAACACCGCACCTTAACGACAGTGCGGTGGGCTCCGTCACCAACCCTAGCCTGTCTTCATGTGAGATATTCCTATGAGCCCATTGATGTGCTATTTTTCTGGAGTTATTCCACATGAGGTATGAAGATGATAAAAATGTGTTTGGATGATCTTATTTGTTTTTTCCTGATTGTGTGTGGTGTTATTTGTACCATTTGGGTAAAGTTAGGACACCATACCAAAAACCTTGTGTATCCATGAGACAGGTCAGATTGAGTTATCACTTTGGAAGGTTCAACTTTGGCTGGGAAACAATCTCTGTGACAGTTATGGAGATAAGGAGATCCGTGACATTCAGAAAATGGATGGATTATTATTGAAGATAAAGATGAAGGTAGTTATGGAAATGGAGATTGCTGCCATTTTTAAGGCTGCTGAAACGGAGCAACAATTATTGAGATGAAAAAGTTATGGTGAGGAAAAGATGATGTCAGCTCTCCTACCTTAGAATTCAGTGTTGAAGAGTTCAAGCCCATGATGAATGGTCGTGTGAGGATGATTTCCACGCTTTAGAGAGTAAGTTTTGCGTGCTTAAAAGGATGTGCCTTGTGGTGGAGAAGACAATACTACAGTTCTGTGAGACACGAGAAAGACAAATGATGATGTAATCTCGTCGAGGAGACTTCCTTTGATAGAGGAATGAAGAAGCAGAGAAGACCGTTAGATGGGTGGCTAGCTATGTGCAGGTCACTTTCATACAGTTGATGGTGTGAAGAATGATGATGACCTGAGTTTTGTCCTCAGAATGACGGGAAGGCTATCCTTGAGCTAATGACCCATTCAGAAGTTGAAGGAAAGTGATGACAAGCCAAGTTGCTGTGTTGATGACTTGTATGGAAAATTCAGCATAGTAAGGTGAACACGTTGAGCTGGTCAGCAAATAACATGATGCTGTGCAATAGGCATTCATAACTCAAGAAGTTGTGAAGGATGTCGGATGACAGTTTTGAGATGTTCAAAAATGACAATAATAGTAATTTTTGGAGTAAACCCAAGAGAGGGTATGATGAAGGCCCTGCCACTGCGTGATTGCTGAGGTCTGGAGTACTCTGCATGAGAAGGATGGATAGTTTCACGCTCCCTGTCATCATCCCCTATGGAAGAAGATGTTGTTGAAGTGACTCCCGTTGCTGATCCTGTGGGTGAAGAAGCTGTTCTCCCCACTGATAGTATGGGCGAGATGGTGACGTTGTTAAAGGAGCTTCGGTCTGAGGTGCAGGGAGTTTGGTCTGAGTTGAAGGAGGTGAGATCTGAGTTGCAGGATGTGAAGGAGAGGTGAGCAGCTCTGGAGTTGGCAGTCGAGGTAGACTCGGGTGGTGTGACAGCTATGCTTGGAGAGCTCCCATCGCAGATCAAGTGCCTTGCTATAGAGATAGTTGAACAGTTGAAGGTTCCGTCCTAGAATGATGCTTAGTCTGGACTGTCTCATGGACCCCCTCTTTGCCAACCCTACCACATTTATCCCTGCTTCCTTGAAATCTTTTTTTGAATTTCATGTTAGATGTCTCTGTGCATTTTGATTTCCCTGCTTGGATGTGTGGTTTCTGTGTGACACACTTATGACTTGCTGGCATGACTGAAATGTTTTCTTTCCATTACTCTTTGTCCTTGGTTGCAAATCTTTTTGATGATGTCAAAAGGGGGAAGAAATATGTGTGCATTCACTAAGGGGGAAATCATTACTGAAATATAAGCGGATGCTTATCTGAGGGGGAACTACGCTTGCTAGACCTAAATAAAACCTTAGCGACCAAACTCTGAAGTAGCTAGCTGCTATAGGGAATTGTGATGTGATTTTCCTGTCATAGTTGCATGTGATTTCTTATTTGTGAAGAAGTGTTTGTCATCATCAAAAAGGGGGAATTTGTTGGACCCTTTGTGTTTTGATGATAACAAACACTTAGCTAATATTTGACTTGAGTGTGCAGAAATCACAAATCTGTCTGAGAAGTCACAGGGTCCAGACTGTCTGAGAGAAACGTGACTGGACATCTCTGAGAGAGCTCAGCGCTACGAAAGAGATGAGATCTGCGTGACAGACGAGATCAAGCTCAGCACATATACTCAAGATATGATATGGAAATATCTGAGCAGATATACTCAAGATATGATATGGAAATATCTGAGCAGATATACTCAAGATATGGTATGGAAATATACGAGCTGGATATGGAAGGGAAATAGTTATTGAGTTAAGATATGGCAATATCTTAACAGAATCAGATCTGCAAGATCGAATCTCTGATGTAGATCAGATCTATTGGACATCTCTGAGAGAGAGCAGAGCTGCGAGAGAGATGCGTTCCGTGAGAGAGGCAAACCGACTTATGACAAGATCGGATCTGGGAAGTTATTCTCGAGATACAAATCAAAGATACACGAGTATATGCGTATAATATTTGATGACGAATATTGATGTCAAGATATACATGAATATACGTCGAGTATATATGAAGAGAAGATACACGCCAGATTTGGAAAGGAAATATGTGACAGGGTTAAGATATGGAAATATCTTAACCATATCACATCTGCTGGATAGCAATCGGATCTGGGACAACGATCAGATCAGCCGACTTGAAGACGCTATAAAAAGAGGAAGAGTCTTCAATTCGAAGTGCAGCTTTTGGAGAGAGCAAATCGGCTTTTTGGAGAAAGCGATCGGAGATTGAAGAGTGATCAATTCCGGAGCTGACAAGGTGCTGCTGTGTGCGGACAAGATGATCGTGTTAGTTGATCCTTCGAATTGAGTAGTTTTGTTAGTTGTCACTGCGTGAGACAAGTGTAACAAACTACAAGCATATTCCTTTATCAATAACACGGATCTTGAAGCCCTTCTGGAACTGTCCAGAAGGCAAGTGGTTTTCAGCCTGCTGCAAGGATTGCAGTAAGGTTTCCACTCTAAATCGTGAGTACTTACTTTCCGTTCTATATTTCCTGTACGAGAGTTAATTTCCGCTGCCATCTGTCTGAGGGATACCACTCTGGGATCTCCCTCACATAGTTGGCTAACCTAACGATCCAACAAGACCCACACATGTTGAAAATCTACAAACATACAATGTTTGCACTTTATCGTGTTTCGTGTGTTCCCAAATAGTGCAACTTATCCTCTGAGAGTTCGTCCGATTTAGCTGAAATTTATGTTATGCTAATTTAATTTATGCTATGTTAGCTGAATATAGTTTAATTTATTTTAATTTATGTTATGTTAGCTGAATTAAATTTAATTTATATTAATTTAGTTTATTTTATGTTAGCTTAGCTGAAGTTTTTTTAATTTATTTTTAATTTAACTTATAGTTTATACCAACTTAACAACATCATCATATCATATTATTATTGAATAGACCTGCTCACATGCAATAGGAAAGGTGATTTTCAGACCTAATTGAATTTAGTGGAAAGCATAAAATGGGCTGGTGGACTATTATTCATTTTCAATTTGGTCTGAAAAATTTGTAGGGCTGGGTTTTTATACCAAAAACCGAAACCGACCCGATACCAAACCAAAACCGAACTGATTGCAATCGAACCGATCTCAAACCGAACCGAATTTCGGTTTATCTTACCGAACCGATTTATTTCGGTTTGGTTTTGGTTTTCATTTTGAATTTGGTCGGTTTATCGAACCAAAATTAATTTTTGTTTTCAATAATCAATACTACACCTACTGAACCGACAACCGAGCCAAAGTAGCAAACCACCCCAAATCCCCAATTATTGATTTTGATTTCTTTCTCCCTCATCCGACAGTCGACTCCTCCCGAAGCCCCGAACGACTGGATCTGCTTCCGCTTCCGCAGCCCCGAACAACCTTTGCTCAAATCTCGCTCAAGTAACCATGACAACTGCTCGGAACCGCACCTCAACTGCCCCGACGTGGCCGCAACTGCTCCGATCTTGAGATCTAGATTTCAGTCCAGCCTCAGATCTGAAATCTGCTCGGATTTCAGTCCAGCCTCAGATCTGAAAGCTCTTGTGGCTGGAACTGAAGTTGCAGCGTGGACAGATTCTTGGTTGGAACAAGCGATGAATTATCTTCGATCAAATCCAAGCTGGAAGCTTCATTTGGTTGGCAGAGAAGTGAATGGAGTAGCAGCTATGATGGCTTTTAAAGCTAGAGCTTTTAAATGGCAATGGAAGGCTTTGGATGCGATTCCTAGAGGATTAAGTGTTGTTTTGTGTTAGTTCTTGGCTGTTGTTCAGTTGTTTTTCCTGTTTGTTGCTTTGGCTTGTTTGTAAATTGCAACCCTGTGTTTTCCAATAAAAAAATTGAGGAATAAAACACAAAACCGAAAATTCGGTTTACCGACTGTCGGTTTACCGAAAATTCGGTTTACCGACAGTCGGTTTACCGACAGTCGGTTTATCGACAAATCGGTTCGGTTTTCGGTTCTGATTTTGACAAAACCGAAAAATCGGTTCGGTTCGGTAAATGTCGGTTCGGTTCGGTTTTTTAACCGAACCCAGCACTAAAAATTTGGTTTGAACTATACAAATTTCTTAAAATGGGCTTAAGGCCTGAAGCTGAACTACCAGTACCGCTACAATACCAATCAAAAAGACGAATATTTTCCAAATTGCACCAAAATCAAGATTCACTTTCAATTTTACACATTTTTTAGATTGGTTTCCCAATTTACACTAGTTTTGTAAGCCGCTGTTACTCATAGCGTCTTAACATTAAGACGCTCTTGTTGACAGCGTCTTAAGGCCCGTGGTGTTTTTGCACCAAAATATGCAGGCATGTGCCGTAATATTACCAAACAAGCGTAAGCCGCTGTTGGAGACAGCGTCTTACCTTAAAACGCTATTGGTAGGAGCGTTCTAATAGAACGGTGAAGAGAAAAACTAGGGCTCGAAACTTAAGCCGCTGTTACGGACGGCGTTTTAATAAAAAATAGATTTAAACGATCCATATCAGCTACTGACTCACATATTTTGGTGCAAAAACGTCATGGGGCTTAAGACGCTGTCAACAAGAGCCTCTTAATGTTAAGACGATGTGAGCAACGACGACTTACAAAACTAGTGTAAATTGGGAAACCAATCTAAAAGATGTGTAGAATTGGAAGTGAATCTTGATTTTGGTGCAATTTGGAAAATTTTCCTCAAAAAGACATTTGTTTTTGGGTTGAGATCCTATGAGAAGACTAAGTTACATGAGAAATGAGAAAAAATCTCAACCTTACATCTCATCATATTAATGGTTCAGATTAAATCAGATTTTTTCATAATTTGTAATTAATTCACGGGCTAATTAGGTTCTTAAGGACAAATTAGGAAAATTAAATTAGATAACCGCCCCTATTCTCTCGTGAAAATCCCACGACCTAAATCACTATGAAACTCGATCGGCAACACCGTAGCTGCGCCATCCATGACCCTTCCATAGCTGTCCGATTTTCATGGATTTCGACACCAAAATATGCAGTCGAATCGAGTCAAAGCAACGCCGTAAACGTCTGCGCAGCAAGATACGCCGCGTCCGATGCGCGATGGAAGAGATCCGAGCGGCGCCGAGATGCGATGGAGGTCAAAACGAGCATATCCGAGTCGACCAAACAGATCTGAGGTGATTTCCAACAAATTTCGAAGAAGCAGAACAAAATTGTCTACAAAACAAATCTGATGCATCTGTTGCAATTAATTTGGTTCTGCCTCTTCGAAAGTTGTTTACATAAGCTTCCAATTTTTCTTCAAAATTGTCTTCGAATTTTTCTTTCTCTTATTACTTAATGAAATAGTCCCTCTGGAAAGCTCTAACTTATGAGTTCATGAGCTCTAGCAGTGCTAGCATTTATAGGAATGAATGAGATCTTTCCTGATACTTGTAGCGAGTCAAAATAGGGAAAAAGCGCCTAACACGCGAAGTGCCTATCTCCCTCAGACACTTTCAAAACACTATGGGTCGTTTAGGGGCGGTTGAGTATCCGGCCCGATCGATCGATGGGGTTAAAGAGTCCTTGTTTCATTTCTTTTTATAGGAATATTTTTACTTTATATGCTCTTTTCGCAAAAAAAAATGCGTATCTTTCTATTCAAAATGCGTAACTCTATAATGCGTATCTTTCTATTCAAAAAGCGTAAATTTATAATGCGCAACTTTATAATGCGTATCTTTCTATTCAATATGCGTAACGTTATAATGCGTATCTTTCTATTTAAAAAAGAATTAATTATAAATAAAACTGTAAATTGCGTAGTACTACATAGGTAACTGCGTAACATTTGGCTAAATGTTACGCATTTCATATCGATTACTGATTAATTTTTATTTATTTGTTGCAACAGAATACTGTGAAAAATATGTCAAGCCAGAAGATGCAACTGCTCCCGAAGAGATATCCACTGATGAAGAGCTGAGCGAGGATGAGTATAATTCAGGGGATGAAGACATAGCCGGACATACTGATCCTTTGATGCTTGAAACTAAACTACTACGCTCTTCCTTTCACTATCTCTGTACATGGTCTGGCCTACTCAAAAAACAAGAAAAACGTAAAAATCTCCCATCCCGGTGATGAACTGTCCTTTGAAAGATTCAAGTCTTTCAAAATATTGTAATGTGGTGTCTGTTGTTGTTGACTTATTGTAATTTATGTAATCAACTTTCATAGCAAATGATTGTCATAATTTAAAATGAAGTCTCAACTACATGTGCATTATGTTGTGGCTCGTCAGAACCTTTCATATGCAGGTTGGTGTATCAAGCAGTGCAGAGACAAACAGACCATTTGTTCATGTTTAAAATGCGTAAGATTTAATGTAAATGCGTAAGAATTAAAGTAAAATGCGTAAGATTCCTGGTAAAATGCGTAAGATTTAAAGTAAAATGCGTAAGATTCCTGGTCTATTACAAAAGCTACGTAGACAACTACTACACATTAAACAATTCGTGCTTGGAAACGAAGGATTTGAGGATGTTCTCCAGCTTTGTCGGATCGTTAAAGCCTTCTTTTGCTTGCATGTCCAATGTAATCGTTCTTTTCTTCCAATAACAAATGCTGATTTCTCTTTAGCAATGTCCTTTTGTTGTTGTTCATGAGTTTCATAATCATTCTTATAATCCTCGGAGACAGATAGTTGCTCCAGAAGCATTGGATAAACAATGCAGAATCATTTCTGGAAGTTAACTTGCACATAATGACTGATGATAAGCACTTCATGTCTTTAACCCTATGTATCACATTTGAACTAAATGGCAACATAAACTAAGAGAGGTGAAGCTGGCAAATGAAATCAACATGCAAAAAATTTTCTTCTCCTGTTTCCTTGATACAGCTATTTCCTCAATACATCTCTTTGGTATTTCCGAGAGACTGAAAATCACAAATATTTCTCCAACTTTCAGCAAAAGAACCCCTCAAACCAGCAAAAATATCAATAAAAAACAACAACCTTAACAAGGAAATCGGCACTAGCTGAAGTACCTGCTTTATATAGCTTATAACACTTTCATCCGTCAGCTTATTTCCATTCTGGTCAGTAACATGAAAAACTGTAATCATAAATCAAATATCAAATACTCAGATAATCTTACCTCTCTATAAACAAGTCAACATGAATAAGCATATAACGAACTCAAATGTACTTGATGAATATCAGATGTCAGACTAAAAACCAAATTCAAATAGCATTGTGTCTTCTTTGATGACTGATCACTCGTTGGCATCAAAGAAACATTTTTATCAACCAAAATACGATTCCGGGATGAAATTCGAAGTATATAACGTACTTAACATACACAAAACACTAATTATAACCTAATTATAAACTCAGTCAAAATATGGCGAAAGAGTGGTCGATTCATACGTTTGGCGAGCTTAGAGATCTTCAAAGAGGTTCATGGATCCCCAATCCGATCCGAGAAGCTTTCTTATTAAACTCAGATCGGTATGAAGTCGTCGACTGCGTCGTTGTCGGCACCGTATGATCTCGATCGACGGCGGCGTAGATAGGGACTCCGATCTCCTTCAACCGGTCGGAGAGGCGACGGAACTCCGTCGTTCAGTCCCTGTACGTGGACGCCATGGATGGCCGTGAAAGGCCGAATAAAGTTACGACAGTGGGTTTGGATTTCAGAATGAAGGGTTTCTCAACCATCACAATTCATAAATTACGATTTTACCCAAAAATACCAATTTAATACATAAAAATGGACTGATAATAACGAAAATTAAGAGCCTTTAGATGAAAGATCCAACGACTATTATTATTTCTTATTTCTCATGATAATTACCATTTCTCATATGATCCTAATTCTTTGTTTTGGGTTGCATTTTAGATCGCAATGAAGGTGCCCTTGGCTCGACATCTTTTGTTCTGTTCTATTACTCTCAATTGTAATTCAAATAGTACATAATATGATGGAGCTCGAGTATAAAGTATTGATTGATTTCTTAGGGGCAAGAATCTAGGGTGAGTGCCAATGAATAAGTTGGAACAACTTCGTAAGTGTATCTTCGAGATATAAATCGAAAGGATCGAATTCGAACACGTTTCAAACCCGTTTTTTTTTTCCAAAACAATATCATTGTTTAACCTCGTTAATGATTTCCGCTAAGCCGTTAACAGCGTTAGTTTATAAAATTGAAAAAAATTGAAAATGTTCTATTTTTTTAAATAATGTTCTATTAAAATTTTATAAATAATATAAAATAATAATAATAAATTGGAAATCATCGACATATTTATAAATAATTTCAGAAGTTTTATAAAAACTTAAAAGCTCTAGAAAATTTCAGAAGTTTTAAAAATGTACAAATACTCAAAACATATAATTTTTTTATTAATTTCCAAAAATTTTCAGAAAATTAGGAAATTTAGAAAAATCTATTTTTCTGAAAATCTAGAAATTTAATTTATACAACAAATAATTAATAAATAATCAAATAAGATATTTACTTTTTTACTTAAAAAAATTACTAAAAAAAGATGTTATAAATTAGACAATTTGACACCGAGGATGATATGTTACAAAGAGCGAGTTAGGATCACATGATAAATGGTAGATTTCATGAGAAATAATATGAACCGTTCAATCTTAATACTAATGACTCTAATAATTACTGTTTATTTAAAACTAAAAACCTATTTTATAAAGCTTTAAGGGTTTATTGGTCATTTAATCCATTAAAAATTATAATTTTCAGGAACAAAAACCCTAAACTGTTCGATAAAAATTAATGCTTCTCCGTTGTCGCCGTAAATCAGTGCGTCAGCCATTCCCTGGGATTTCTTCGAACAGTTCCTCACATTCACAATTACTCTCACATCTGGGAATACTTCTTGAGTGCTTTCTAAGACTGCTCTTGAGATCAGGCTTTTTGGAGTCATTATCTGCTGTGACAATTGTTGATTCATCTTCGCCATTTATGGAAATATATGGTACGGTCCCAATTTCCTGCTTTTGTGTAGGGCCAATTTTTAAAGGTGACGAGTCAAGCCATGTAGATGTGGGGCGAAAGCAGACAAAAGGATATGAATTTTGATTCAAGTGTCATTTCCGAAGAGATTCGGATGTTGCCGTCGCCGGAAATGATAAAAGGCTACCAATTTTGATTTAAGAACTACGAATTTTATATACAAGCTACGAATGTTATATACAAAACTACCCATTTTTATTAAGAACTATGAATTTTATATACAAGGCTACGAATGTTATATACAAGACTATCAATTTTATGAGTACAGTAGTTATATACAAGGCTACGAATGTTATATAAAAGACAGCTAATTTTGATACAAGAACTACGAATGCTATATACAAGACTACCAATTTTATGTGTACATTAGTTATATACAAAGCTACGAATGTTATATACAAGGATACAAATGTTATATACAATAACCAATTTAGATTTAAGAACCATAAATTTTATATACAAGGCTACGAATGTTATATACAAGACTACCAATTTTGATTTAAGAAATACAAATTTTATATACAAGGTTACAAATGTTATATACAAGACTACCAATTTTATGAGTACATTAGTTATATACAACACTACGAATGTTATATACAAGGATACAAATGTTATATACAAGACTACCATTTTTTATTTAAGAACTACGAATTTTTATATACAAGACTACCAATTTTGATTTAAGAACTACGAATTTTATATACAAGGTTACGAATGTTATGTACAAGACTACCAATTTTATGAGTACAGTAGTTATATACAAGGCTACAAATGTTATATACAAGACTGCGAATGTTATATACAATACTACCAATTATTGGAATGTGATAAATTTATTGGTAGAGGCATCAATTCATGAAGTCTTAACCGCCTTGTTTGCCTCATCTTCACCACCCTCCTCGCTTACACTAACAACGCTACTAACAGACATTCTGGGCTCATCCCGTGGCTCAATTCGAGAGTTAAAAAGCGGATCTTTGAGGCGTTGTAGCTGCTTAGCGAGTGAAGATTTTGGAGGCTTTCTAGGGTTTGTGTTGACATCAAAGTCGACCAAAATTGAAGACTCGGATTGCGATAGAACGGCTTTCAAGGGTTTGATTATGAACCCTAAACTCGGACGTGACCTCTAATTTGCTACCAATTTGACAACTAGGGTTCATTATATTGATTCGATTCCTTCGTTTCGTTGTCGCCTTCGGCTGTTGCATTCGTGGATAGAGATGATTCGGCGAACGAGATGGATCTGGCACGGCGGCGATCGGCGTTATGGAGCGAGATGAGTTGGCGGAGGGATTGCAGAGATTGTGTGTTTGATTTTTTATGCCTAATATGCCTCTCACTACTTGTTAATCTAATATTAATTACAAATTTTGAATTTAATCTTGATTAATCTTAGCCTTAGATGTGATGGAATCGAGATTTAGATAATTTCTCATTTCTCATCTAAGATGCCCTTCTCACCTGATCTCAACTCTACAAAGAGCAAGATGATGAATGTTGGATGACGTGGATGCCTTCTGGAATTGGAAAATTGGTACCATAAAAAATTCCATGTTTTTTTGTACACTTTCATATTGGAGATGGAGATCGGGATTCTATATTAACTTGACACATTGAAAACAACTTGATTTACTTTTTTTTTCTTTCAATTTTTGTTGTTGAGAAAGATGAAAGTTTAATCTTCCTTCTTCCATTACTTCCAATGTATCACTTCAATATCTTGTTTCAATATTTATTATTTAATTTTAATTCAAATTAAATTTCTAAATTTTCAGAAAAATTATAGATTTTGTATTTTTCTAAATTTCCACATCTTTCGTATATTTTTGGAAAACTGTCAGAAATTAATAATGAAAAATTACATTTTTTTTTGAATTTTTTTACATCTTAAAAACTTTGGTAAAAAGCGAAAGAATAGCTCGCTATGTGCTTATCACAAACTTTTCTAAAAATTTTAAATTTCTATACAAGGATTGAGATCATATGAGAAGTTGCTTTTTCTATGAGAAATAAGAAATTATACCAGCCCTTGTATTACAGATCTGATGTCTATTAATTATCAAAAATATTTGCATATAATCAATTCTTTAATATGGTTAAAGGGTAATTTAGTAAATGGCATAAATTTAGATCTTGTATCGATGTCAAGATGGGTTATTAACCCATTTGCCCTTTTTTCAAACTCAAAACACCAATTTGCCCCTTTTGAAACTTAAATAACCAGAATGCCCCTTTTTTTATATTCTTGGTTCCCCAAAAACCGGGAATGTCAATTTGTAATATTCTTGGTTCCCCCAAAACCGGGAATATCAATTTTCAATATTCTCGGTTTCCCTCAAACCGAGAATATATCAAAACATGCCCCTTTATTCGTCCACGTTTCGTCCACGCATGCCCTAAACCCATCCACGTAATTCTTATTTATGTTCCCGGTATGAGGGAAACCGAGAATATTAAAAAATTGACATTCCTGGTTTTGGAGGAACCAAGAATATAAAAAAGGGGCATTCCGGTTTTTTGAGTTTCAAAAAGGGCAAATGAGTGTTTTGAGTTTGAAAGAGGGGCAAATGGGTTAATAACCCTGTCAAGATCGGCAAGTCAGCTTTCGTCTCTCTCCTTCATCGCGCAGTACAAACCTCGATCGCCACTCAATCGCAGCTTCGTCAGATCCGAATTGCTTGCCCTCATCATTGCATTTTTCTTGATCAATTCGGGCACGCTTGAATCGATCAATCCTGGAAGCGCATAGGGCACAATCGGAACCAGAGTCATGAACGATTTCGAAGGCTTGGTTGCCTCTGATTACGGATTCAGGCGACAGGGCAAAGCCTGGAATTGTTGAAGATTATACGCGCTTTAGCTCCCTGGAATTGTCGTTCAGTTCATAATGAAGTTTGAAGGGAATCGAAAATGTGTGAAGTAGCCGATTTCGTGATTGGATCTCCGTTCAGATTCATTCATTTCTCTATGTTTCTGATTTTTTGATTAAAAAAAGAAAAATGACAAAGAGAGGTATTAACTATTACTCATTGACAAATCACAGTCCGAACTATAAAAATTGATAATTAAGGGCAATTTCAAAAAAAATTGATACATATATAACACTTAATTGATGAAGTCACTTAATTAATGGAATATCAGTTCATCAATTAACAAAGTTAACTAAACGAATGAATTGAAAACACTTTCTTCCCCTTAATTGTGAAATTGAGGATCAAATATTTTGAAATTGCCCTTGATTGTCAATTTTCATAGTTCGGACCGTGATTTGTCAATGAGTGGTAGTTCATACCCCCTCTTTGTCATTTTCCCTAAAAAATTAAAGTAGCTTTATAGTTAAAATACGTAGCTTTCTCGTTAAAATACATAGCTTTCTAGTTAAAATACGTAGCTTTCTAGTTAAAATGCGTAGCTTTCTAGTTAAAATAGGTAGCTTTCTAGTTAAAATACGTAACTTTCTAGTTAAAATACGTGGCTTTATAGTTATGATATGTAGCTTTCTAATTAAAATACATAACTTTCTAGTTAAAATACGTAGCTTTCCAGTTAAAATTGTAGCTTCCTAGTTATGATACGTAGCTTTCTAGTTAAAATGCGTAGCTTTCTAGTTAAAATATGTAGCTTTCTAGTTAAGATACATAGCTTTCTAGTTGTAATACGTAGTTTTCTAGTTAAAATACGTATCATTTTGTATAAAACTCGTAACATTCACAAGATCTCAACCGTAAGAACATAAAGCTACTCCCTTTTCAATTCCTTCATGTCTGATTCTCGCTTCTGGAATATCAACTCAACCCACTAAACCATGAGTCAAACAACTTCCACATCCATTGTCGTAAATTGTTGTTGTTTAGCGCCGATTCGACGGCGTGGAGGATCGATTGAGGGCGGCGCTACTACGATTGTTCGCCAGAGTAGGGTTTAGTCGGCGACAATCTGATTCCTGTGATTGTTCAGCGCCAATTCCGGCTTTGATTTTTCGGTGGAGTAGGGCAATGCTAATGTGATTGTTCGGCGCTGATTCCGGCTTTGGTCGGCAACAATCTGATATTCAAATCGTCAAAATCGTATTGCGAGTAGGGTTTAGATGTTTGATTTCCTAAATTACCGTTAACATAGTATTTAATCGGTTTTTAATTACCAATTATGAAGAAAAATATGCTTTAATATCAGCCTTATATTTGATTAGATGTATGGTTTAGATTAATTCTTATTTCTCACCAAATCTCAACCATTTATACAAATTTAAATTATTTCTAAGTTTTTTAAAATTTATTATTATTATGAATTTTTCCAATTTTTAAGTATTTAAATTTTTTTCAAAATTTAGAACATTTTTTAATTTATTTTTAAAATTTTGTAAACAAACGGTGTTAACGAAATCCTAACGTCGTCCAACGGCGTTACGAGAATCATTAACAGGGTTAGACAATATTAAAATTAGTGGTAGTTCAGCCTCTTTTTGGAAATTTGCACAGTTCGAACAACACCTATTTTGGATATTTGAACAACACTTTATTCCGCTCTGGATTCGTTTTTCACAAAAAAGCATCAAAACAAAAAGTGAGAGCTCATATACATAAGGCGGATGATCCAAAATCACTAAAGGTGGAGCATAAATATAGTACAAATTTATGCTCATCACCTGCCTCCTTTGAGCTTGTGTCCTCTTGGTGGATCTTATTAGTTTCGACTCTTTTTTCTATGTCTTTTTCTTGTTTCTTTGCAGAATCACAACTTTGGTATACCCTGTCCTTCCCTGCATACACTGTACCCATTTCTTTTTCTAACACTGTTGACCTCTCTGACAAGTCTACTTTTCCAGCCACATTTGAATAACCAATTTCATCAGCATTTTTTGAAAAGTTTCCTTCCCCCTTTAATTCTTGAACCCATACGTACAAGTGTCCGACCTTAATTAAAGCGTTGCCCTAAACTCCTCTCTGCTCCGTCCCCTCCGACGGCCAAATGAAACCATCATTTTTTGCGATTCCGATTGCATTGGTCGGACCCTTCCTTTGTGTAACACCCCAAAAATTATAAACTCCAAAACATGATCACATCAGCCGCACGTATCCTAAATCACTGATGGAATGTATGAAGCCTCTAGCGGAACTATGCTTGAGTTAAATTTCAAATGAAATGTCACATATATTACATGTAATCCATTAACCAATTGAACGCAACATGTTATTTTAGTATTCAAGTAATAAAAATGTTTAAGTCTCTAAAAGCACTGATTATTAATACTCCACACTAGCGCGACTCTCACTCATTTCCCCATAGTCCATCCATCAATATCTAAAAAAATAAAAACATGAAAAACATGAGTCTAAGGCTCGTGTAATTAATATAGACCCAGACAGATGAATCTTTAGTGTCATAATAATTTTAAATAAACTAGTATTAACAAAAGCAAGAGGTGCGATGAAGTGAAAGGATGCATCACTATAGTGGGTGAGTTCAACAATTCTTATTCAAACTTGTACCGTCAGAAGTTTAACATAACAGTCTGATTTTAGGATTATAACAGATAGAATGGCTACACAATCAAATCACACAAACAGGGGTTCCGGGTCACTATCGTCGTATTTGTCCTCCCGATTAGGCAACAGGATACCATGCTTTTCCCTATAGCGGAGTAACATGATACCATAATTTACAGTATGACGAGGCAACATGATACCATACTTGGCACTAAAGCGAGGCAACAGGAATCATGATCGATTGTGAGCCTTCAAGAGTACATATGGATTGTACGTAAAATAGAAACGGTGACGATATTACGAGAGACATGATGAGTTATAAAATGACCAAACAAGATGAATTATAAAATTAAATGACGTGACGTGACACGATGAGTTATGAAGTTTCAAGACAATGAAAACCTTCTTCTCGAAGGAGTTTCAAAAGAAATCACACTCATGATCCAAATCTATTACAGAAAACAAGTTTTTAAGAGTAACAAGCATCCCATATAAAATTTACGAAAACAGATTTAAAAAAATAACTAGACAAGTCCATATTACTTACCTCGCACACCCACCAAATTTTTTTTAAAATAAAACTTACGTCCTTGCGAATCAAGTATTAACAACCTAAGAGTCATACAAAATCACACTTAAAACCTTAGATTCATAAACTCACATTTGAATTTAAAATTATAGTTATTCAAATCTAGTCTACATGCATTCTCTCAACAAATTATCAAATTTCTGATTTAATATTCTCAGGTCAAACTTATTTTCTGAATTACTCATGAAAATTTTTAATAATTCTTCATAATGTTAAAAAGATCACTTTGATTACTAAGTCATATAATATTAAAAATCTCAATTTGATATCTTAAAACATAAGTTAGGCCCATCTCAAAACATATTGTAAGATCTGCCAAAATTATACAACATCAACTTCAAATCCGATTTCAAAACAACTCGGATAAAATGAATTCACTTTTCATGTAGATAATATTAGAACCATAAAACACTCATATCCATCAAGCAAAACAGAAGATATTTGCAGTTAAAATCACACAGTAGGTCTGCCCAGATTAACAAAACAGTTTCGCATATCAACCTCAAATCCAATTTACAAATAAATCAGAAGAGTCAAATTATGAGTGACATATTGGTGGAAATCTCTTTTCGACTAGAACATCATAAATAAAAAATAACACTTTTTAACCTCTTTCAAAATCAGTCAGTAAAACTGTTCAGAATTACACAAACAGATTGTTATGTCAACTTTAAAGTAAGATTCAGAACAATTCAAGTTGAATCATAAAACGAATCTTATATCATTGGAAAACTTATTTTGATTAGAACACCACAGAATCAAGAAATAGTCTAATTGAATAACTAAAATTAAAATTACAGCCACTTGAAAATCAGTCGGCAGATTTGTCAAAAACAAAAGACAGATTTGAATACAGCCACTTAGAACTCGGTTTCAGGTCAATAAATAGAATGAATATACTTATTTTATACCTTTAAAAATAACTTTCCGAGTAGAACATGATAGGACTTCGAATGATCTGATTCCAGCAATAAAACTAGGAGTTACAATCCATTAGAAAGCAGTCATTAATCTGAGTCTTTAACAGTCAATCATTACAACACACATGAATTTGAGTGAATACATATCAAAAGGGATTTGAGTTTCTTCGCAGATTCAAAGATGTTATCTTTCTCATATCTATTCACTTCATAACTTATATGAACTTTTTTTCTCGTTGTGAAGATTTGACCTTTCTCGCTGTTTGATTTCTTTATATTTTCAAAGAAGAGAAAAGAGAGAAGACGAATACGAGTGAACAAGATTATTGTGAAGGTCCTTATGTCAAAGAATCGGATGTCCCCGTGGATTCTTTAGAAGGGAGTAGAAGTGAAATTCTAGACAATATGGTAAGAAACGGAAGTTGGTTGTGGCATCTCAGATTTAGCCTTGAATTTTGAATGATTGATATGTTTGGCTGCAAAGGAAATAGTGACAAGATGATCGGCGATTCAGATTCCTAGGCGACACGAGTTTATCAACCGTTAGAGCTAGTTCACACTGAACTATGTGGTCTATTAGAGGCGAAATATCTTGGTGAAAAGAGATACATAATGGCACTTGTTAATTATTAGTCGAGAAAGACTTAGGTCTATTTCTTGAAATATAAGTCGTAGGCATTCCAGACGTTTAAGATCTTTGTTGAAAGCCAGAGTGGTTACACTTTAAAGATGCTGAGATCAGACAACTAATGAGAATTCACTTCTAATGAGTTCTTTACTAATAGTAGAGCTGAATGAATCAGATGGCGATTGAACGTAAGCTACACACCTCATCAAAATGGTATTGCTGAGAGGAAGAATCGCACAATATTTGAGATAGCTAAAAGCATGTTCAAGGCCAAGAAGCTACCAAAGCTTTATTAGGTAGAAGCCATATCTAGTGTAATGTTCTTACTGAACCGATGAACTTGCTTGAAATTGAATCAGTTTAGTCTGATTCAAATATTCAACTATCTTGGCGAAGTTCTAGTTCAATTGCTTGATTCAATGCGGTTAATATCCCAAGAAGGCGAATCATGGAAATACTCTAGATGAAGTTAGAGTGGTGTGAAGTCGGATGTACTTTTCTACGAGCGTTTGGGTGTATTACATATCCCTACATACCAGATCAACAGCAGAGGAAGCTAGACGACAAAAGCAGGTGATGTATCTTCATCGGGTATATCGCTATTATGAAGGGTTATAAGTGTTATGACCCAAACACCAAAGAGTTGATTATGAGCCGAGACATATAGTTTGCTAAAGGTGAGGTCTGATATTGGTCTCAGAAGAATGCAAGACAACCCCGTATTGTAATTGAGGAAAGTCTACAAAAAAAATAGGCCCTCTCAAGTTGTAGATATATTCGACTAAGAAACCAACAGAGTCGAATTCTAGTAGTTTACCCACCACGACAGGGATATCCACCAGCTCGTTACCAAGATTATGTGGTCTAGCAAGATGATGATGAGGATACTCCTGATGAAAATATGGTGAACTTTTATGTATTTGCAAAATGTGACACGTGACGTACTAGAAAGCAACAAAAGAGAAAGGATATATTCAAGGTATGGATGTTGGAAAGAAGGCCATCTAAGTGAAATGGGTGTACAAGATGAAGTACAAATATAATTAAGGATGCACAACAGGTCCGACCCGGATCGAACCGGTGCATCAGAAATTTTCAAAACTTTGGACCGAACCGAGGTATATATGGACTGGACCGGACCGGTAGATCGGATTTTTTGTGAAAAGTGGACCGGAATTGTACGGTCTGGTGAATCGGAAATTCTCAAAATTATGTATCGTGGATCGGACCGAGATTTTTACGGTCTGGTCTGAGTTTACGGTCCGGTTCAAATTTGTGCATCCATAAACCTGATGGCTAGGTGAACTGTCTAAAGGCAAGACTAGAGGTGAAAGGATACATGTAGAATCCTGGTATCGATTACTTTGAGGTATTTGTACTAGTTGTTAGAATGCATATTGGTAGAATGATCATAGCACTTGCAACACAAAATAGGTGGAAGATACACTAGATGGATGTGAAGTCACTATTCTTTAACAGAGTTCTAAAGGAGGACGTGTATGTTGATCAGCCACCAAGGTATGTGGAAAGGGGGAAAGAGAACAATGTGTACATTCTGGAAAAAAGCACTATACGGACTTAATCAATCTTCGCGAGCATGGTACACAAGGATTGATACGTATATGTTGGAGAATGCATTTCAGAAGTGTCTTTACGAACACACACTCTACATAAGATGAGTGTTGAAGGAAAAATGTTGATTGTATGCTTGTATGTGGATGACTTGATATTCCCAGGAATTTTTGAAGAGATGTTCATCGAGTTCAGAGAAGCAACAACAACTCTTCAGTTTAAGATGACTAGCATGGATTGATGTCCTACTTCTTAAGGAATTGAGGTCGAGCAGGCGGATTGTGGAATCTTTATTTCACAAAAGAAGTATGTTAAGGATATCCTGAAGAGATTTAGGTGTGGTGGAATTAATGAAGGCGGTCCAACCAGCTACGAAGGTACTGGAGAGCTTGTGAATCCCACTTAATTAAATAGTATTGTTTGAAATCTTTGACACTTGACATTGAACTAGACCAGATACGTGTACGGTGTTAGACTTATCATCCAATTTATGGAACAACCGCATCAGTCATACTTGCTAGCAGCAAAGTATATACTCTGATATATCGATGTACTAGTGATTATGAGAATATGTATTCTGACACATAAGAATTTATTCTGACGGGTTATACAAAAAATGATGGAACCCGACGATGTGGAAACTCAGAAAAGTACATCAGGCTATGCTGTCTATCTAAGAGATGAAGTGGTTTTAAGGTCTTCAAGGAAGCAATATGTATTTTTTTGGGTTTATAAATTGTAAGATAAAATTGTTATAAGTATAAGATTAAGTTTATTAATGAGGTATGTGTTCATTTCCTATTGTGTCATTCATGTTTATGTCGATGCTATCCCATGATCAAATTGTAAAAGTTGGTCACCCAGGGACCAATTTTTTTATGTTTGATCGTTCTTGATAAGTCAAAAATTTATCAGTATCATACTTGTTATTTTTGAGTCACCTTCTATGATCAACTGTTACGCACCAATAGATCATTGGTGGCATTACTATAAAAGATAACACATTGCCAGCCATCTTGTACACGTGCAAGTACGAAACCAAACCGAACATTTTTTTCATAATGGAGTACAATAACTAGGAATAATACAATGTATATGACGCCTTATCATCTTGTAAATATATATTGATATCTGAAGCTCTAGTAAGACATCTTGTCCGGATCCGAAATCATAGGGTACATTTCTCCACTTCAGAAGCACAGGCCGGGTTCGGCACCTATACCATGCATGGATCCACACATCTACTCCAAATCACCATCGGTACATTTTCGACACTTGAAGCTCAGGCCACCTATACCGTTGTAAAATACGACACGTCCATCTTGACGGCCGGAGAAAGCATCACGCGCGAGACGTGAAGAGGAAAGCATCCACGCGCGAGGCGGGACGAGGAAGAAGAAAATGAAAAAGAAAAGAAAAAATCTCACAAATTGTGAGAAAAATGGTGTCCACAGGGACCAAATCCGTGATGTAAGGAATCATGTGTGACTCCTTAACCAACAACCCACCACCCTATTGTTGATGTATGTTAAAACGCAAAACAAGAAAAATTGAAGCGTTCATTTACTCAAGTAAATATATCTTAAATACTAAAAACGTTTACATTGAACAATTAGCTGGAATAGCTCAGTTGGTTAGAGCGTGTGGCTGTTAACCACAAGGTCGGAGGTTCGACCCCTCCTTCTAGCGCTTTATTTTAAATATTTCCATTTATGATACGGCGTCGTTCCGTATCGTAAAATCGTTAGGTGCCGTTAGCTAATAAACGGCATCGTTATGTTGTCAAGCTGCAACTCATCTTCTGCTTCATTCGTTCTCTAATCTCAAGCAAGCGCCGAGCCAGAGCTTTGACGTCATCAATGGCCACTCTCTTCAAATTCGACTTCACGCCATCCCCTTTTTCCTTGACACCTTCTTATTCAGCCTTGAATTACTCCGTTTTTCCAGATAGCAGGGTTAGCCCAACTCCTTATTTTCTGCCAAAATGGAACTCCGGTAGCACCAGAACCAGCAAACCGGACCGAAGTTCTATTTTCAAAACCAGTAACAACTCATTTTGGTCAATCGATAGTTTTTTTTATCACCCAAATTGGGGCTTAGGGTTTACGGTTAGGGTTTAGTTTTAGGTTTTGCGTTTACCTGCGTTGATGTGTTGAAAATTCAGATGTCGGAGTAAATGGATACGCGGCGATGGAGATGGCGGAGAAATTGGAGGCCGAAGTGGCTGAGGGACTCACGGTCGCTGAATTATGCGATAAAGTTGTTGACTTGTTTCTGAACGAGAAGCCGAAGATGAAGGACTGGAAGAAGTATTTGATCTTTAGAGATGAGTGGAGTAAGTATAAAGAGAGGTTTTACCATCACTGCCGAGCTAGAGCCGAGAAAGAAAGCGATGCCAACATGAAGCAGAAGTTGATCAGCTTAGGACGGAAAGTGAAGAAGGTATGTATGCCCATAAATTTTCCATTTCTTTTTTTTTTGTGCCAAAGTTTTGAGTTTTGTTAAACTAGTGGATTGGGGTTGATTGATTTGATGTGAGGATTTCAGATTGATGATGAGATGGATAGGCACGCGGAGCTGCTCAAAGAGGTGCAAGATAGTCCCACGGATATTAACGCGATAGTCGCAAAGAGGCGTAAAGATTTTACTGAAGAGTTCTTTCGCCATCTTACGTTACTTTCGGAAACCTTGGACAGCTTGGAGGATCGTGATGGTAAGGAAGACTCGAGAAATTTTACTAGATTGATGCGGTAGTTAGGTTGGATAGATATTTGCAGCTTTCAGATAGTTGAAGAAAAGCTTTTAACTGCTTGGCATTCAGGGAAATTTAAATCTGTCTGTCGGAGCTTTATTCCTATATATATATATATTAGCTTGTTGATTTTTCTTTTCGGTTAACAGCCATGGCAAGGCTTGGGACTAGATGCCTGGCCGCAGTCTCTGCTTACGATAATACTTTGGAGTATGTGGACACTCTCGACACTGCACAGGAGAAATTTGATGATATCCTTAACTCACCTTCTCTGGAGGCCGCTTGCGAAAAGATAAATAGTCTCGCCAGGGCAAAAGCACTCGATTCTTCATTAATCCTACTGATAAATAGTGCATGGGCTTCGGCAAAAGAATCCACAACCATGAGAAATGAGGTAACATCTTAGACATGGATCCATTTCATCTTAGTATCGAGATTAGATACATATTATGTACTTCAACTTAAACGCAGACTATTTTTGCCAGATACTTGAGCGTAAATGTGTCATATGCAGGTGAAGGAAATAATGTACCAGTTGTATAAAACAACGAAGAGCAGTATTAGGAGCATTATGCCGAAAGAAATCAAGCTACTTAAATATCTGCTGAACATAACTGACCCTGAAGAACGATTCTCTGCATTGGCAACGGCCTTCTCCCCCGGTGATGAACACCAAGCTAAAGATCCAAACGCTCTACACACGTAAAGCTTCTATGCCCACTGTTTCTTTGCACTTTCACCGATGATTAGAATTCAATGATTTATCGATATCCTCTCGTTTTGTTGTCTACAATTGAACAGAAACCCCAAGGAGCTGCACAAATGGATCAAAATAATGCTGGACTCATACCATTTGAACAAAGAAGAAACTGACATAAGAGAAGCCAAGCAGATGACTCCACCGATGGTTATCCAACGCCTTTTCATCCTCAAACAAACAATCGAAGAGGAATATCTAGAGAAGGAAACCAAGCCCGGAGAGGCACCAAAATCTGAAGAGGAAGAGGTATAGGATAGAAACCTTTTTTATCTATAAAAATTGTATGTAGATGCTGAAGACCAAGTTTTTCGAATGATCTTGACTGTAATGTATGGTCATTTTCACAGTTCGGCAGTTTAGTAAAGTTAAACAAATTTCAGTTTAAACTTTTTTCAGCACAGCACTTTAGTTAACGCTAAATGGCCTATTTGAGATATCTCAACAAGCTGGGCAGGTTGAGGCAAAGTGGAGTAGCCCGGTGGTGGCGCTCCCCCTGCGGACATCGGTGTCCAGGGTTCGAGTCCTCACTCTAACATTAACTCCTGACTCCAATTCCAAAATTGCAAGAACAGATACTAACATTTCCAATCCAGTTCAATCAAAACAAACAAAAAAAACAAGCTGGGCAGGTTATCAGGAATATGGAATTTGAAGTGTTACATTTGAGCAAGAATTTGGAAATAGAAATAGTAAACTCTGAACATAAAACATTTATTTGAAACTTAATTTACAAAACTAAGGAGAGATCTTTGTCAGTAGCACCAACAGAACAAGCAGGGATAGCTCCAATTCCAGCAGCATCCTTCCCACAACCAACAGCAACACATAGCCGCGCAGCTGCCACAAAACGGACATTGATAAATATAGCATCCCGTCAGGCGATATTAAGTTGATTTTTATGACATTACTGCTTAGATATGAGTTAGTCATGATAAAATCTTTAAAAGTAAAAAATACCACGCTTCGAGGAAAGTCTCGGGTCGCCTTAGCGGAGGAGGGCCTAGGTACTGAGGAGGAGGCATGATCGGAGGGATGCATGGAGGTTGATGCTGGTAAAGAGCTGAGGAAATAACCACATCAAACTGGTAAAATGAATCGAAAAGTAGTGAAAATATAAGTTCCAAAATACACATGACCAGTAGCTTATAATTGACATCTCAAGACTACCTAGCCTAGCCCTACTAAAATTGAAGTTAAGACAACACATGAAGAAAAAAAGTCATAAAAAGCCATTCATAACTTATAACGTGATCGCATGATTGAGTGATGTCTGAACCCGGCGTACCAGATTCATAACTAAAAACATTAGGAAAACTTTTTTTATATATAACATTAGGAGAATTGATTGAATAAGAACAATGAATAATGTCACAGGAAGGCCAAAATAATTCTTACATTGAGTTTGGGGAAGAGGATGATGGGTTTGACAATGATAAGAATGCTTTGGATCAATCATAATGGAGTTCTTCATGAGTTGTTTCTCCACACAGTGCAGCTACCGATTTTCACTGTAACATACTGAAATAGATTTGAGGATTTGGTATATGGAAAATGAGGCTGAAATAGTTTTAATTGGTAAGGAAATATATTGAGATTATTGCTGAATATTATCTTGCCTTGTATTGATTCACTAGTTTGAGTTTTTGGCAGCTTTCAATCCTATTTTTTTCTTAAATGCAAATCAAATTATATATCTAATTGTATAACTGCAACATTTGTATTAAAGATTCAGTCACTTATTTTCATGCTTAACCAATGTGAATAGGTCAAGATAGTAGCGGTCTTGTAGCGTGAACACCTGAATGAAATTTCAAAGTAATGCATATTTACGATATGAGTCTGGGTTGTCCAATCCTTACCAATTTAAAAAATAAAAAATCAATGTCAACAGCTATTGTTGACACGTGAACTTAAAAAAAAAAGGAATGAATATATAAAAAAGTAATCCAACCACTCATTCAAAGCAAAGCTTAATCCGTGAGCTTATATTATACACCACATAGCTTTCTCTACCTATCTAACTAGCCATTGCGACTTGGTCAATCCCACTTTTCCCCACATACTAAACTCCAAAAACCACATGCCCTGGTCTCCCTTCAGGGTCCAAATCACATTCGAATTCGGCCATGTTTCCGTGTATTACCTTGAAATGCAATCCGACGATCAGTTTGGCAAATACATATGAATCAGCTGTCAAACTCGGATGAGGGAAGATATATATAATGCAATAGAGAATATAATCGTCCTGAGATTTTGGAAGTGACACCAATTGCGGAACCATTGGAATATTTGTGTACATATAAAGTGAGTGACACAAGTGGTTTTCGATGTGAGGAAATATTGTGGGCATGCATTCCCATGGTTTCACTAGTTATACCAGACAAAACATAGGTTATGACTAAAATTCATGCATGTTCGAATTCACAATATAAACCCTATATGTGTGTGATATGTTATAGTGACCGACCATTGTCCAAGAGAAGATTCAGATTGGCTTTCCTGCAAGTTCACGCGTCTTATAGCCTAACATTGGAGATGTAAAGTAGAACACGAAAGAAGCATTCCTGGAATAAAAAAGGCGAAACGAGACAAAAGACAACACATGGTTATTTTTCTAATCAATGAACCTTGGAATGCATAAGCTCAAATCCGTGCAATCTAATGGATACTCATACGCAGCTCTTCAGTTTCTAGAAATCATTCAGTAATTAAATTACATTGAAAACTGAACCCTAACCCGATCAGAGATCTTCATAGATCCAATTGACTTCATATCGATGGGGTTGAAGGAAAATCAATCAACTTAATATAACATCAAACTGTAATGGAGCTGAAGCTGCATCCAAGTTGAAAAGAACAAGGCCCAAGTGTTTACAACTCAACTCATTCATGGCTTCATGCACCCCAAAATCAGACAAATGAACTACTAAGTACTAAGAATAGTTCCAACAATAAGTATTGCCAAAACCAGTACAACAATTAATGCTAGCATAATAGACTCCAAAAATTCACTCTGTAAACAAGAGAATGGTACAATAAAGCAGATGCTAACCTTTCTTATTAGACTCTGAGGCTATGTCATAATAGAGAACTGTGCACTGGCAAGAACCATCAGTTTCTTCCTCCATGATCACAGACCTCAGCACAGTAGCAAGCTCTGAAATAAAGAGCACATGTAATGAGTTTATAATAATTAGCAAAAGGAGCATCTTGCAGTGTGCATATCTAACAGCTAAACACACTGTTTACCGTACAACATTGGGGTAGTAGCAGCAGTGAGTTACTGCATGTGACTTGTTATAGCTTCCAAAGAAAAAAGACATTGCATGATTCCCAGTGCAGAATATATACTCTAACATTAAACACAGCAAAAAATTATAAACCCTGGTCAATCTGCAATTCGATGCATTTAAGGCTTCGTATTATAATTTAATATCATTGCAGGAACTTATATCGGCATTTCAAATGTATTCAGGTTGAATTGTTTAAGACTCTAGGTCTAGGACATGCATAGTTGGCATTGATACCAGATGAAGGATAGGAGACAATGCAATGAACTGGGGATTATATGACACCAAAACAAATTACTTGCATTGAAGGATGAGTCTCCATGACTCATCATTTTGCATTCATAACAGACAGAAACAAGGAGGAGACATCATGGCCTCTGTTTGCTCACATTCAGCAATCAAGAATATAAAAATACATGTATTATTTTTTTTTACACAATTAGAATTCTTAAAGGATGTCTGACAAGGTCTCTGATCTAAATCTAACCTTTTCCTAACAGACAGTGAGACAGATCTGTGGGTCAAAGAGCCCTCTGGAAGGGGAAAGCATGTGTTTAGACAGAGGACTAAGGACCCATTTTGTGTATATTTTTCTATTTGTTTTAATAAATATTTATTAAATTATTTTGGGCATAGGGAAGTGTGGACACTTGTTATATAAGGGACTTATATGGCTGGCATTCTACTGAGTGTACTAAGGTAGAGAGAAAGACACACAGAGATGGAGCTGAGTCATCCTTTTCTTTTGGAGGAGTTGATAGCTATGAGAAGAGATAACTGGAGCACATACCCAACTGAAGTGGTGATGAATGAGGGATACTCAGATGGCTGGAGCTGTAACTTTATAGATGAGCCTCAGTCTCAGGCTTTGACCACATCAACTGATCCTGCAATGGGGACAGGCTTCTCCATGCCGCAAATGGAGCAATTTTTTGATGTTCCTTTCAGTGAAGTGTACAACACTTTTGATGCCAACTTCACTGCACCTGTAACAACAATAGCAGATCAGTTCACCTTACCATATGAGATTAACAATGACACTCAGCTACTTCCACCAATTCATGACCACTACACATCAATGGTGGATGAAGAGTTCGCTTTTCTTAGCTATGGTGTTCAGCACGTGGAAGAAGAAAAGTATGCAAGTAGTTGCAAACTAGAGGTGGTTCTATCCCCTAATGAAAACATGGGTTCTTCCAAGAGCTCGGGTGGCATCAGAGAAAGAAGAAATGGAGTTAAGAAGGTGGGTGGACAGCCCTCGAAGAACCTAATGGCTGAGAGAAGGCGAAGGAAACGACTAAATGACCGACTCTCCATGCTCAGATCTATAGTGCCCAGAATAAGTAAGGTGAGTTCATCATTCTGGGTTGTTATAACTTTCAGTTCTAATGGTTAGTTCTGCGTTCTGAACTCGTCATATGAATGTGTAATTCCCAGATGGATAGAACATCTATACTAGCAGATACCATAGATTACATGAAAGAACTCCTGGAAAAAGTCGGTAAGTTGGAGGAGGAAGAAAAAGACAAAACTGGAGCTGATGCTCTCAACAAATTGAAGGAGCTAAGGTCAAATGAAGGACATTCCGAAAATTCCCCCAAGGTAAAATTTAGATATTGTTGTCCTAGTCATTAAATATGAGCCATTCTTAACCTACTAGTTCCAATTTCCAGTTTGATGTTAAGATGGGTGAGAAGGATACCCGAATCGAAATTTGCTGCACACCCAGACCAGGCTTGCTAATATCGACTGTGAACACGCTCGAAGCCCTGGGTCTCGAGATCCAGCAATGTGTCATAAGTTGCTTCAACGATTTCTCAATGCAAGCTGCATGCTCCCAGGTATGTAGCTAGTTGCTCAACCGGATATATTAATACACCTTTCAGAAGATGAGGAGCTTTATCAAAATGATGGTTAGCGCAATAACTTTTCTTAATAACTCAATTTCAATTGTCCTAGGTTTCAGATGTACAAACGGCGCTGGCTATAGAAGAAGTAAAGCAAACATTGTTCAAGAATGCAGGCTACGAGGGGGAGATGCCTTTAAGAGGAAACACATGAATGATGATCAACTATGCTGGGACACCCAACAAAGTGATGATGTTGATAATGCATCAAACCTAGACTCATATAATGAGTGCCCTACTGCCAAGCTATATCTCACATGTGAGAGTTCCTGTGTTGAAAATAACACCTCAAACACCCAGTCAAAACAGAAGAAGAAACATCATAAGAGTTAGCTAGTTTTGGTCTGAATTTTTTAGGTCGTAGAAGTCTCAATAATATTGAATAAGTCTTTGTTTATGCACCTTCATGTATCAGATGGGATCCTGTCTGACGTATAACTAAGTTGAGACGATTGTTTTAGTATTTTACTCCCGGTAGAGAATAATGCTTAGTTCCAAACAATGTACGGGGAATGTACCTCCTGGGTTTCAATAATCGCCATAGCACATGAGCAACTAGGATATGAATTGATGGCTGATGCTGTGCAGGACTGTGACCTTTATCTTCTTCCATAGAGCATCTTGTAAAATTTTCATGTTAAGCTTTTGAACAGCTAATTTAAAAATCAGAGAAGTCGGAGGGAGAAAAATGAAGAGAAAACACAAAAGAAAATCTGAAACTAATGCAATGTATACCACAAATGTCAAGGAGATAAAGAACCGGAACTGGATATGTCTGCCACAACTTTTTTACTTCTAGAAAAATCACAAAAGCGTCAATATCATGCACTCAAGCATTGGCTTCTATAGTAATACAATGGAAGGACATTAGAATGAGATAAGACAACCCCTTTTTAATGTCTGATCTATTTCGTGCAGTTGCCCATATGTTCACATAAAATCTGGAAAACTTCCTCACTAGGGCTGATGAAAATGTTACATGAACAAAGTGTCGCTTTTGTTCAATAGTGTATAAATCGTCAAACGGTAAAGAAGCAATTCTCATTAGTATTTAGCTCATTGAGGAAAAAGGTTTCATGAGGATGGTTCCACTAAAACAATCAATCTATGTTACTAAATCAATTAGCAAAGAACACATTCCCTCAAATTTCAAAATTCAACTCCTCATCTCCTCTCAAGCATTCAATCAAGCAGTTAGCATGCAACCCAAAACTCCAACCAATCACTTAACAACTGTATCACTAACATAACCAAATCACGACATATAGTAAAGAAGTAAAGAAAAGAAGGAAAACCTCCAACTGCGTAAATCAACACGGCAAGAATTCATCTCTCCCGGCGCGTGAATCTTTGTCGGACGAGGGCATCAGCAGCTTCTTTGCTCCGGTACGCAGCGTTTCGAAGGATCAGATCTATCATTAAAACGCAGCGTCAATTATGACGTATTTTTTTTTAATAATTACTGTAGTACTTTTCAATGATAATAATCTTATCTATTGCACTTTTTCGCCTTAAAATAATCGAAAAATAAAATACAGCAAAAGCAGCTTACAGATAATTCCACCAGAATAACACACTCTGTAAAGATCCGATCTTTCACTCTGATTTCTTCTCCAATCCGAAATCCGATCAATATCACAATGCCTGAATTTTCCCCTCGTCGGATTATCCCTGTAAATTTGACGGGATTTTTATTCTTTCGAAGTTGCTCAAAACTTTATTTACATAAGTTTAACAGCGAAGTTTGACTTGTAGTTGAAGCGTTTTGGTCGTCGTTGAATTTCTGATCAATCGACGTGTGAAAGGATTTAATTTAACCGAAGGCGGAAGCGTAAATTAAAATAATGGTTGAAGAGGAAGTCGTGTCTTCGACGAAACCATTGGAGGAGACAGCAAGCAAGCCTTCCCAAGCTGCCGAGGTTACCGTCGTCGTCCCGGTGTCTGATTCGGAGGAGGAAGCTATGGGTCACAGAAGCGGAGAGCTTACGACGAACCCTTCTTGGTTTACTCCAAAAAGGTACCTCTTTTATGATCTTTGATTAGTGGTTTGATTGGTTGGATGGAATTGGTTTTACAGTTTATGATATTAGGTTTTGTTGGTGGTTTTAATTTTAAATGTGGAGCAATGGGGATTCCTGAGGATATGAAGAACAGGGTTCTGCATAAGGTTTGATTTTGATGGAGGGGTTGTGTTGTGAGGCTTAAGGTTAGGGAACTGAGTTTATGTTTAGATCAAGTGTGATCAATCAGCTTATTGTAGCTTGAGGATCATAGTTTACTTTGGTGTGATCAAAATTTGCCCTAGTTTATTTATGTATGATTTAGCTCAATAGCTTTGATGCATAGTTGAATCATTTAAGGAGACAGTGACTTGTTATTATGTGGGAAATTTTGCTGGACTGGGAGTCGTATGCTCGTTTTTACTGGTTTTGTAATGTTTTGTAGGTTATTGATGATATTTTGTATAATCAATATGCTGAACTATGTGGATCGAGGAGTTATAGCGAGCAATGGAGTGAATGGAAGTCTTCAAACTTGCACGGATAGTGGAGTGTGCACTGGTGGTACCGGAATTCAGTAAGTGTTATTAATCCGACTTTGTCTTTTCTTTTCACATCTGATAGAGGAATATATTTATATGTGAATGCAAATTAGCTCGTTTTATATGCAGATGAACAAAAGTGTGTTATGGAAATTTTATAAATGGTGTGATTTTTTTAAGGGGAGAATTTAAGCTGAACAACTTTGAAGATGGTGTTTTGTCATCTGCCTTCATGGTTGGACTTCTCTTGGCCTCACCGATATTTGCTTCTTTAGCTAAAAGGTACGAATGAAGCTGAAATTGGTAGCACAAACATCTGAAACAAGTAGTAAATTTGTGCATCATGTATCAAAACAGACGCCTTTCACATAACAAGAAAATGCCAGTTCTGCTTTGATTAATAAAATTTGCGTCAATTGTATATGAGTATAATCTACTTGCAGTAACTCTATTATTCGTATCTATCTTATTCTTTTTGCAGCTACAATCCTTTTCGGCTTATTGGAGTCGGATTATCTGTTTGGACAGTTGCAACTCTTGGCTGTGGCAGTTCTTTCAATTTCTGGTCAATCGCCATCTGCCGTATGTAAGTTAACTCGGCTACCTTTAAATGTTATTAATAGATTGGCGTCTTTTATCAAATACTCATGATGTAACAGCTATTTTCTCAGGTTGGTAGGGGTTGGTGAAGCTTCATTTATTAGTCTTGCTGCTCCATTTATAGATGACAATGCTCCAGTTGCTAAGGTTTGTCGTCGACTTTTTACTCAATCATAGGTGCTGGATCTGTCTGTTTTATGGGTGAATAACTTTTTATTCATTCGATCCCAGAAAACTGCCTGGCTTGCAGTGTTCTACATGTGCATACCTACTGGAATTGCGTTGGGCTATGTTTATGGCGGAGTTGTAAGGACTAAAACATCTCAATTCTTCAGGTTTCTGAACACTAGTATATATTATATTTTGTAATTTGTCAGTGACTCAGTGTCTGTATAGGTTGGGGGAAACTACAGTTGGCGTTGGGCCTTTTGGGGAGAATCACTCCTGATGCTTCCGTTCGCAATTTTGGGTTTCGTGATGAAACCTTTGCAGTTGAAAGGTGAAAGGTCATTTGGCATATTTTCATCTGAAGAAAACTAAAATTCCTTGTTGGCACATAGTCCATAGCCTAACTGTCTGGCGCCATTTCACAGGTTTTGCTCCCTCTGGGTCAAGTAAAGCATTCAAAGCTGTGGAAACAGATAATGAATCTGAAGGTAAAACCTTGTATAAAACTTTTTTTTCTTTCACCGCACGGATATGTTTCTCTTACATCTGGTACGAACCAAAGACAACTCTGAACCGTTGAGTTTAAGTATTTGCGGTTTTAACTTTATATGAGTACGGTAATTTTTTGCATATTTATTTGCTGCAGAAGTTCCTGTGCTGCTTGGAGACGTAGGTGACAGGTATGTCGCATACCCAAAAAGAGTTTTCGATAGTTATATTATATCACTCTACAACGGCTTGTTAGAGCTTTGGCACATATTGATCATATTTTGTTAATTCATCTAGGTCAAAGGATGCAATAAAAAACAATATGTTCACAAGATTTTTCAACGATTTGAAACTGCTACTTTGCGATAAGGTTTATGTGGTGAATGTTCTAGGTAAGACCTAACCCACTTTTTATATCTTAATATTAATACTATTTACTGAAAAGCCATGATCATATTGATGCACTCAAAATGATGTTAGACGGGATGGTTAATTCCATTGTTCTTTTTCACATGCGCATTTATTGTGCAGGATATATCGCATATAATTTTGTGATAGGTGCGTACTCGTACTGGGGGCCAAAAGCTGGTTATAATATTTACCATATGGTATGGGAATTCCTTGCCATATCTATCAACTTTAATGACGATTGTCGCTCCAGTGTGCGACTTCCCACAAGAATTCAGCGCATGTTTTCAACAGTATTATGATGGTTATAAGTCTCGTATTATATAACAGAAAAGTGCTGACATGACGTTTGGAGGCATTACAATCGTTTGTGGCATTTTGGGAACTCTAGCTGGAGGCTACGCTTTGGATCGCATGGTTGCCACCCTCAACAATGCCTTTAAGGTAATTTCATTAAAAAAAATATTGCGACGAATATTTATACCTGCACATCTACTAGATAAATTGTTGCCGCTCTTCGCTACCTGTATTGTACTATTCATTTTTACACATGCTTGCAATCCTTATAATAATACTATTATGTTTTCTTCCTTTGTAGCTACTTGCTGGTGCCACGTTTTTCGGTGCTATATTTTGCTTTACAGCTTTCTGTATGAAGAACTTGTATGCATTCATAGTTCTTTTCGCAGTGGGCGAATTACTTGTCTTCGCCACACAGGTGCGCTACTTGTGACTTTAGTCTTTACCACTGCAAGCTGTGATTCGATCTTTTATAAATGGAAACCATATCACTGCAGGCACCAGTAAATTATGTGTGTCTGCATTGCGTCAAACCAAGTCTACGACCACTGTCAATGGCGATGTCAACTGTTTCAATCCACATCTTTGGTGACGTGCCGTCATCCCCTCTAGTCGGAGTGTTACAGGTCACAGCTCAAATCCCATCTCACAGAAAATCACAATCCATTTGCTTAGCTATAAGTTTCTTTACTCAATGACTTGCTGTCTCTAGCCTCTAACCGTTTCAGCTATCCTTGTTATAGCAAGGTATTCGATAATTAGATGTAATACTGATATTTTTTTCACGATTCCTTTCTGCAGGATCAACTAAAGAACTGGAGAAGTACTACTCTAATATTAACCACCATATTCTTCCTGGCTGCCGGAATATGGTTTGTAGGTGAGCAACTAAAGCCAACTATTCACTTCATCACGTTATTTATATCATGCAAACCTCATATGAGATATCCCGACTTTCTTTACGTTGCAGGCATTTTCTTCAACAGTGTTGACCGATATGCAGAAGACGCCGAAGCTCAAATCGCAAACGAAAACAAAGCTAACACAAAACCTTTACTGGACGGGGGGACAACCGCACAGAAGAGACCTCACAGTGAGGAAACAACACGAACCTTTGTCTAACCAAACTGTCTATTCTCCCACAACTCCTTCCTTGTATCTTCTTCCCGGCGAGCCAGTTGGTCAATGTGTATATAAATCGGTTCCTTGGCATCATCCGATCATACTTTGTATCAGTCCAATGTATATTAGCTTGCTCCTCCAGTGCATTCTTTACTGATGTATTTTTCAATGAAATTAAGAAAGCTTTTCTACTTCTATTTTAATACACGAGGGCAGAGAAAAGATCGGGAGGGCAGAGAAAAGATCCTCGAGTATCTGATTTTTGTGTGTGCAAAGTAAAAATCATAAAATTCGTCAAAAGTGATTTATACTTCGTAGTCGAAAAATTAATTATACTACCTAAATCGTGAAAATTGCTTATAATTCGTCGCTGAGAGCGTTAAATTGCCTATAATTCGTTGTCTTCCACTACCCAAAAAAAACCTGGTCCATTTCACAAGCTAAATATTATTGGCTATTTACTATTTATTTTTTTTTGATAAAGGCTATTTACTACTACTTTGAAAAATGAGTAGTATATAGAAAATCCAAATTATATAAAATGAGGAGCAAACTGATTTTTTTTATGAGGTCAGGAGCAAGAGTTTGAAGTTAATTAATTTAAAAAAGTGTATTTTTAATTTGTTCAATTAGATGAATTTTTTTCCAATTTAAGCAAATTTCGAATTTGATTTTCAATTGTGCGAACTTTTCAAATTCAATTTCCAAAATACACACCATTCTTTAGGCGCCGTTGACACTAAGACATTAAGCGCCCTTAGCAACAGCGCCTAATGTCCAGTATCCTGTTTATCTCGATAAGATGCTGAGTCATCAAAAATTTGAAGCACAAACTTAAGGCGCTGTCCTCACCTGTTTTAGGTTTACACTCCGACAAAGTATCCATCCCGTCAATGAAGCAGCTACAAAACCTCACCTTTGGATGCGTTCACACAACCCTCGCTGAGCCCATTGGTGTTGCTGGATTCGGACGGGCCGCTTCTCCCTACCCGCTCAGCTCGCCACCGTCTCGCCACACCTCGGAAATCAATTCTCCTACTGCTTGATCTTCCACTCCTTCAAGTCACACAAAATCTGCCGCCCAGTCCTCTCATCCTCGACCGCCGCGACCAGCTGCTCAACGGCGGTCATGAAACAAAAACCCAGAAAGCTGACAACAAGCCCGTCGTCTACACTCCGATGCTCGACAACCCGAAGCATCCATACTTCTACTGCGTCGGACTCACCGGAATCTCAACCGGTAAAAAGCTCATCCCAGCGCCGACAATAATGTCCCGTGTCGATTCCAAAGGCGACGGAGGATTGGTGGTTGATTCAGGAACGACGTTCACGATGCTTCCCGCGAGATTTTATCAATCCATAGCCGCCGAATTCGACGAGCGGGTCAACCGGAAAAACTAGGCCTGGAAACTATATTCAATTTTAGGCGCTGTGGAGAATAGCGCTTGTGGCTTATTAAATAATTTTTGCTCACTCATCATTTGTTATATCTAAAAATTTGACACTAGACATAAAACACTGCTAATAAGAGCGCTTTGTTTATTGGGCGCCCTCATCAACCACGGCTAACTGATGTTTATTTTGGAAATTAAATGTGTAGATGTAGAGGGTGTAAATTGGAATTCAAATTCAAATTTTATTTAAATTAGAAATTATTTCCAATTAGATGCTGTTAATCTCAGCTCCGAACAAAGCAAAGCAAACTATGTCGACGACGAATCCGACGGAGCTGAAGCCACCCTACAAGCTTCACCAAACCCTAATCGGCCACAAACGAGCAATCTCAGCCGTCAAATTCTCCCATGACGGCCGCCTTTTAGCATCCTCCTCCGCCGACAAAACAGTCCGCATCTACTCCACCTCCGACTTCTCATTCCTCCGCGACCTCACGGGCCACGAACACGGTATCTCCGACCTCGCCTTCTCCACCGACTCCCGCTTAATCGCCACCGCCTCCGATGACAAGACTGTTCGTCTATGGGACGTCGCTACCGGCGCCCTCGTCAAGATCTTGACTGGCCATACTAACTACGTCTTTTGCGTGAACTTCAATCCGCAGTCGAATATGCTGGCTTCGGGGTCGTTTGATGAGACGGTTAGGATTTGGGATGTGAAGAGTGGTAAGTGCTTGAAGGTGCTGCCCGCGCATTCGGATCCGGTCACGGCGGTGGGGTTTAATGCTGATGGATCGCTGATTGTGTCCAGTAGCTATGATGGGTTGTGTAGGATTTGGGATGCGTCCACTGGACACTGCATCAAGACTGTCATTGATGATGATAATCCACCTGTTTCTTTTGTCAAATTTTCGCCAAATGGAAAGTTTATTCTTGTTGGGACTTTGGATGGCAATCTGGTGAGCATTTTATTCCGCCTGAATTGTTTTGATTCATTGTTTTCATTCTGACTCTTTTAATTTGGATTCCTGAAGGTCTTATGTCTTTTACTTGTATTCCGTTGGTTAGATATTGTGCAAGGATTGATCATTAGCTTTGTGTCTTATAGATTGGATAGATGTGAATTGCTTACATCAATGTAAATATGCATTAACTGTGTTAATTAGGTTAAATAATGCACTAATTGAGCTGCTCTTGAGATGCAATCACGTAACATGAAGGACTAAATGTTGCTAGGTTAACAGTTGCCGTTGTGTGGCATGGTCCCTAAGCTGTTAAGTTTAGTGCATTTTCTTGTCATATGGTGCAGTCAGTTCCGCTTGATGATGATCGACTCGTTAACAACAATGCAGTATTGATGCATTAGCTCTCGAATGTGTTATTTTGAGACTAGAATGTGTTGGAGGATACATGTTTGAGAGCTGGTGCATCAATACTGCATTGTTGTGTTATCAACAATGCAGCATGGTCCTAACAACTGAAACATGCATCCCAATCGGATACTTTTGCGATTGGAGGATCAGAGTGAGATTTTTTTAATTATGTTGCCCATGTAGGACTCCAAACTCTAAAAATACTATGATATGACAAGCTGCCTGTCTTAACTTCTTAGTGAGTACACCACAATCCACTACTGAACAATGCAGACTAGCTTAGTGAGATTAAAGTTTCCAGTGAAGCGGTTTTAGTGTCATTCTGATGTGGCATAAACCATAATGCTAGTCATCACCCCACTGGTGAATTTTTCGGTTCAATAGGTTAAAGTACCGCTTACAAATAATCACATTGTCATTCATCTACATTGTACAGCATATGCCTCCATTTATTTTCTGCTGTTGTTATTTGTGAACCCTTGTTAGTTTTAACCTCGCGAATGTGATATCCGCAGTCAAAAAGTTGTTTGTGCATTCTAATCTAAAGTCACTCCCACCATAACATGTACCCGTCTTATATTGGCCAAGTAAATTATGAAGCATATATGTTAAGTTTTTTTGGCAGTTGCCTTGGACCAGTTATTGCCAGTTTCCTTATCTACCATGGAGTATGGACTACTGCTCTATATTTGCTTTTTCGTGATACTGGTTTGCATATAAAATAAAATGTGGTTGCTTGGCCTCAACCTGCTTTTAAGTATTGATGAGTGAAATGTGAATTACAATACAACTGTTGTTTTGCCTCTTTCTGGAAAGAATTGGCTTTGTATAATATTCCTGTTTTGTTTCTTGGTGTAGAGGCTCTGGAATTTTGAAGCTGGAAAGCATCTGAAGACATACTCTGGCCATGTCAACTCACAGTACTGTATTTCCTCCACCTTTTCGGTGACAAATGGCAAATACATAGTTAGTGGGTCAGAGGATAAAAATGTATATGTATGGGAACTTCAATCCCGGAAAATTGTCCAGAAGTTGGAAGGTCACACTGATGCAGTTATCTCTATAGCATGCCACCCTACTGAAAACATGATAGCTTCAGGCGCCCTTGAAGAAGATAAGACGGTCAAAATCTGGACTCAATAGACTCTATATTCACTTAGGTAACTTTGTATCATTGTGTGAAACAGACATCCTTTGTGTAAGCGTTCATGCTTAGGCGTTTAGAGTTCTAGATGTCACAGAAGCCTTGTCTGTGTGCCAACTTCAATGCTTGTATAAGCATGAATGTGTAGATATATGAAGCAAGTTCTGAAGAACAGTTGATCTAAAGAGGAAACTTTATTTTGAGAAGTCCATCAAATAGAACCACATGATGGTGCCCTGTGCAGTCTTGATGATCACACTGCAGTATAAAATGGGCTTCACGGCGACTACATTTCCAAAACCCAAACCTTAATGGGGCATCTAACGGCCCAATTAACGCAGACTACTTTAAATTCAAAAACGATGGAGCATCAACGGTTCAAAATAAAAAAGCGGGACAAACTAATCTAAACTAGTCATTGCAAGCTGTCCTCTAGTCGCAAATCCACGCTGTCGTTCTAACCACGGTTAGCCCTAATTTAACCCGAGTTAATTTCCAAACCCTCATATCTCGGTATAAATAAACCCATCAGAACGCTCCGCAAGACCGCAACCGAACCTCATTCCAAACTCCCCATCTACAGCATTTCTGGAAGTGTCTTCATAAACGCTTCCGATCTCCGATCTGATCTCTCGCCGTTCGACGATTTCGTAGCGAAGATGAGGGAGTGCATCTCGATCCACATCGGTCAGGCCGGTATCCAGGTTGGAAATGCGTGCTGGGAGCTTTACTGTCTCGAACATGGAATTCAGGTAAATCGCCGATTCGAGCTGTAGTTTGTCCATTTCTGTAGTTAATGTTGTAGATCTGGCGTTTTTGAGGTGAATGTGTTTGATTCGTTGCTATGTGTGACGTTTGTGGTTAGATCTGACCGATCTGAATTTGTGAATAGCGGTTACTGTTCTAGTGCTGGTGAAATGTTCAGATCTGATTGATTTTGTTGATCGACTGCCTCTGGTTGTTGCTTGTTTTTTCTTTTGAGCTACGTAGGTCCTAAAGAATGTCCAGATCTAGGCATTTCAGTGTCAAATGTTCAGATCTTGTAATTCTCATGAGCATTTCGTTATGTGTCTATAATAATTGTCTCATATGTTTATATGCAATTCATGTAGCTAATTCACAACTGTTCAAAGATAGACATCTATACTTTTATTACTAATTGCTGTGAAAAGTAAATGTAGCTTCTGAAGGATTGTAGTATTTCATTTGAGCATATGAAGGATTGTAGTATTGATGGATGCCGACAGTAAGTATATTTTATGAATGTAAGCCGACAGGTGAATGAATATAGTTTGAAATTGTTTGGAAAGTGTTTGATTCAATGTCATGGCCATTCAATTTTAATGGTGTTGTTCTTTGTGCAGCCTGATGGCCAGATGCCTAGTGACAAAACTATTGGTGGAGGAGATGATGCTTTCAACACCTTCTTCAGTGAGACAGGCGCCGGAAAGCATGTCCCACGTGCAATATTTGTGGATTTGGAACCCACAGTCATTGATGAGGTGAGGACTGGAACATACCGCCAACTCTTCCATCCAGAGCAGCTCATCAGTGGAAAAGAAGATGCAGCCAACAACTTTGCCCGTGGTCACTATACCAGTATGTAATTTTAGTTTCCAGTTTTATATCAATGTTTCAATATCATTGTTTAATTTTTCATAGCAAATGGCCTGATCTATTTTTTGTGTGTGTACCAGTTGGGAAGGAAATTGTTGATCTCTGTCTGGACAGAATCAGAAAGTTAGCTGACAACTGCACAGGACTCCAAGGTTTCTTGGTTTTCAATGCTGTTGGTGGTGGTACTGGCTCAGGGCTTGGATCTCTTTTGTTGGAACGTCTCTCTGTGGACTATGGAAAGAAGTCAAAGCTTGGATTCACTATATACCCTTCACCTCAGGTTTCAACCTCAGTTGTTGAGCCCTACAACAGCGTGTTGTCCACTCATTCACTTTTGGAGCACACAGATGTTTCAGTGCTCCTTGACAATGAAGCTATCTATGACATCTGCAGGCGCTCACTTGACATTGAGCGCCCCACCTACACCAATTTGAACCGTCTGGTGTCTCAGGTATGCCCCGAATTTAATTGTGCTTTTTGGCATCCTCTATTCATAGAATGTATTAACCTAAGACTTTTATCTTTGGATGATCCAGGTGATTTCATCCCTTACCACCTCTTTAAGGTTTGATGGAGCCTTGAATGTCGATGTCACAGAGTTCCAGACTAATTTGGTCCCTTACCCAAGAATTCACTTCATGCTTTCATCCTATGCCCCTGTTATCTCAGCTGAGAAGGCCTACCATGAGCAGCTCTCTGTTGCAGAAATTACTAATACTGCATTTGAGCCTTCGTCCATGATGGCCAAGTGCGATCCTCGCCATGGCAAGTACATGGCTTGCTGTCTTATGTACAGAGGTGATGTGGTGCCCAAGGATGTCAATGCTGCTGTTGCCACCATCAAGACCAAGAGGACCATCCAATTTGTTGACTGGTGCCCAACAGGGTTCAAGTGTGGAATTAACTACCAGCCCCCTACAGTTGTGCCAGGTGGTGATCTGGCCAAAGTGCAGAGGGCTGTATGCATGATTTCCAACTCGACAAGTGTTGCTGAGGTGTTCTCTCGCATTGATCACAAGTTTGACCTCATGTATGCCAAGAGAGCCTTTGTCCACTGGTATGTGGGCGAGGGTATGGAGGAAGGTGAGTTCTCTGAAGCTCGTGAGGATCTTGCTGCTTTGGAGAAGGATTATGAGGAGGTGGGTGCTGAGTCTGGCGAGGGTGATGAAGGTGAGGATGAGGAATACTAAGTGCTGTTGCATTGCGCGCTGTCTACATGCTGCCATTATCTGTTGCTTTCTTTTTATGTTGCGTGTTTCTTTCACGCCAGACTGTTCCATATTTTGCTAAATGTTGACAATTTCTTTCTATATGTTCCTTGACTTTATGCTTGATGTACGAAGTTATTTGGTTATGTTTTTTTTTTTTTTGAAATGTCTATTATGATGCAGGTTAGAACTGACAGTAGACCGATTCAATTATGATGCAAAAATGTTTTAACAGGATGGTCATGAAAAACACTATTGTGTACTCCGCTTAAACCGATGGCATACAGGAGGAGCATGTCTGTAAAACGTTTGACCGAAAGTTTACCTTTCAAACTGTGACCTTTGTAGAATTGTAAAACAAAGCACTCTTCCTCCCCTGTTTAAATCAAACAATTTCTGGTCTCTAGAATACCCATATAAATGAGACAACAACATGTTCTGGTCCTTCAGTCCTCACCCCTATTGACTCAGAAAACATCCCCAACCCCAAGCACATACATATTGGCAAAACAAAAACATACCAAAAGTAATATACAGTTCCGCCCCGTCTCGCACTCACTTTCAACCATTTTATTGCGCCCATCCTTGGGTTACAAGACTACAGCATCGCCACCGATCTCGGCTGATACTTTCACTTGAAATTGTTTATTAAAGTAATAATAATATTTTATTAAAATTAACATTGTGGGATGATATAAAATTTTCAAAGATTAATTAAATAAAATCAGTAATCTTTATATTATTTCTATAAAAAAAACTCCAGTAGTAAAATCGGAATTTGAAAGGGTAAATAACGAAGAGGAGGTATGAACTATCACCCATTGACAAATCACGATCCGAATTATGAAAATTGATAATTGAGGTCAATTTCAAAATATTTTAATCCTCATATACTTAACAGACGGAATATCACTCCGTCAATTAACAAAGTTAACTAAACGAATAAATTGAAAAAATCTTCTTGCCCTTAATTGTAAAATTAAGGATTAAAATATTTTGAAATTGTCCTTAATTGTTAATTTTCATAATTCAAACCGTAATTTATCAATGAGTCGTAGTTCATACCCCATTGTTAACATTTTCTCTTAATAAAAGTATATATACACAGGTGAAGTGCAGCTGTATCCAGCAACAATACTTTTCCAACGACGCTTCAGCCAGTAACTGCTGTTTAAAACGTCCGTGAATATGGAACCCAATAAACTGCTACTGGATGAAAGGTGCCGCCATGATATTAGTAATTTTGTTGATAAACTTTTTTTCTCTATCGTCGGTTTACGCATGCTGCTTAGCTGGCAGTGGATGAAGCAAATCCACCACTCATCAGATAAGATTTGCTGAGTTTTCCGTTTGTAATAGTCATCTGAATTTTGCTACCGGTTTGATCAGTTTTTTTATAAGGGTGAGTACAATACGAATCATAATATTTCAATACATTTCAACACATCGTGAAAGCCTTAATATCCCGAAATCATTGGTACATTTTATCGACTTCTGAAGCATAGAAAGAGGAAAAGGAAAAAAAAACTACAAAAACTCACAAATTTTAAGAAAATTGATGATTGCAGATTCGAACCCGGAGTTTAAGAATCCAAGATGAACTCCTTAACTAACAGACCACCACCCCTGTTGGTTACCGATTTGATCAGTTGAAGATAGAGAAGACCAAGGCAAAGTAGGATTTATATCCGTCATAATGGCGTTTTTTAAGTAGTAGTTGCTAGTTTCGTGGATCCTAAAACATTAGTAGTTAATTGTTTTTTATTTTTATTATAAGAGCACGTTGCAGTTATGAAATTGTTATTTGTATACCGAGATGACAAACCAGCTAGTGTTCGAATTGCTGTTCTATCTTAGTAACGCATGTTCATGTTCAAAATCCCCTCTATGTTTGTCTTTGCCATCAATTTTCGCTTGGGTATGTTCATTGTCACCTCATTTAGTGCCTTCAAGTTTTAAAAAAAATTAAATTAAATTAAATTGTACTATGATATGCAAGGAATAGACAAATCCAAACTCATGCTATTAGGTGCATTTGAGGGGTTTGAACAATCTCAGTCCTCCTTGTGCAATCGGCTAGACCACAACCGTTTATGCAATCGGCTCGTCCTCCTTGTGGTTTCCTTGGAAGTTTGACAATCTCAGTCTTGCCTACATTTTCACTAATATCTATCATATGCTGCCTTTTTTTATATCATGGGAGTGCTACGTAAATATACCCTTTTGATCTCTGGTTTTTCCGAGGTGATTGCTTAAACACCTTTTAAAACACAACCTAAACTCACCTGCAGGAACATCTACAACTGTCAACTGTCAATACCAAACCTATATATATATATATATAGAAGCGTTCAAATGAGAACACCTTCTAACTCTAAGAACATGAGAACACCAATGAGGTTACGCCACGTGTCCCACTACCCAACCCCCCGTGCTTTGTGGGTGCGCCACGTGTCCAAATAGTAAAACCCACTACTTTTCAAAAAGCAAACAGTAAAACCCACTATACAATTCCTGCACTATTCACTGCCACATCATCAAAATGAGTGGCTCACAATGGTTCTTATGTTCTTAGCCTAAGAAGTGTTCTCATTTGAGCGCGCCCCTATATATATATATATATATATATGAGCGCTCAAATGTTACCCCCTTCTTATAGTGTTACCCTATTACTCACTTCTGATTGGATGAGGGGAGGTGCCACGTCACAATCCACTACCAATGCCACCTCACAATCCATTCACATGTCCAATGGGCCCCGTACTTTGTGAGGTGTCACCTCCCCTCAATCAATCAGAATTGAGTAATTGAGTAACACTCTAACAAGGGGTAACGTTTGAACGCGCCCCTATATATATATATAAATCCAATCTAAAAACAAGACCATAACTTCTCCAAACAAGTGTGTCGTGCACTGCGGCGATGCGGGGCTGACTCTTTAAGAAGCCCTGCAGAAATTAGCTTTTCAGCTAATTGCCCGTCTCCCACACTCTTCCTCTAAACCTGATTAGCCAGCCTTAGAAAGGATATGGGTAATTCCTGGTCGGGAAGATTAATGCACACACACCCACCCCCACTTGACTTCCTCTAAACCTGTGACTTCAACAATCACTTTCAACCATTTTATTGCCCCCAAGCTTCGGGTTACAAGACCACGCAACCGGTCTCGGCTGACCGATTTACTTTTTGAACTTGTTTTATTAAAATAACAATATTGTACTATAATCAACGATGTGGGATGATACAAAATTCTAAAAGATTATTTATAACATAATTAATATTCCTTATATTATTAAAATAAAAAACAAAAAGCTTTGAGAAGTAAAATTGTAATTCATAAAATTATATATATTTAGGGCAAGTGCAGTGGTGCATCCAACAACAACACTTTTTCGATGGCATTTTAAACAGTAACTATTGTTCAAAATGTACATAAATATGAAGCTTAAGCAATAACTGTTGGATGAAAGGTGCTGCTGTTGGATACCGCTGCACATGATATTAGTTATGTGAATAAATTTTTTTCCATATCGTCAATTTCGTTAAGAGTAATTTGTGTTTGAATTGATCTTGAGTTGAAGTAGTCTAGCTATCACGATTTGTCAGTATAATGGATAAGTTGGGTGTGTAGGAGTTTTTTTAATAAATTTTTTGCCCTACTTTCAAACTTAAGTTTCACTTGTACCATGCTCAAAATTCCAATTTTAGTTTTGCCTTGTTTTTAAAGAGATCGGTTTGGGAGGAACCAGTTTTGTCCATTTTCGAATAAAACCGGTTTGATGAGTAAGCGATTTGTGTCATAGTTTTGGTCTTACGTGTACCCAACTATATGTATTTGTTTGCCACGTGTCAAACCGGTTTGGGGGAACCGGTCTAAATTGAATGAAACCGGTTTGAGGGAAACCGATTTTATTATTTTTACCACATTGAATTTTATACGGGATTCTTTTTAGTGAAAATAATGAAACCGGTTTGACACGTGGCAAACGAATGCATATCGCTAGGTCCACGTAGGAGGTAGGATATCAAAACGTGCCTTACTCATCAAACCGGTTTTCCCCAAACTTTGAAAACGGACAAAACTGGTTCCTCCCAAGCCGATTTTATCGAAAATAGACAAAACCAGTTCCTCCCAACTCGATTTGATTCAAAAATGACATCCGGATGTCATGAAGCCAATGACATCATCAACGTTGTCTTTAACACAACTAGCGAAGGACGTGGAGAGGAAGGTTAGTGAATATCAGGAAATGAGGAAGCCTGAGCCCGATATTTGAGTGAGTTACTTTAATTTCGTGTTTGAGAAAAAAAAAACTGGAAGAAATTGAGACAGGAGAAAGTTCGAGGTCTACAACCCTTGGGGAGAGAAAAGATGAGTGCTGATAGTGATAGGAATATCAATAATTCCATCCCACACTTTGATGGCCAAACACTACGATTATTCGAGTGAATTGATGGAGAATTTATTACGTGCTAAGGGACTTTGGGAGTTCGATCGAAATGGCTTTCAAGAACCAATCAATTAAGAAGGTGGTGCTTTACTGACACATAACTGGAGCAACTCGACAATGCGAGAACCAAGTATCATAAGGTTAAAATACTACACTTGTATCAATCCATTGACAGAGTTGACTTTGAACGGATTTTTGATTGAAAGACGAGTACGGAGGAAAATTATGCCCCTGTGTTTAAAAGACAAGTATCATAAGGTTAAATTACTATACTAAATAATTATGCCATGTGCTTGAACTATAGTTGCCTACACATGAGCTTGGGCCTTGAGTATTGGTTGGAGTGCATGTCTGCAGGGACTGAACTTGAGATCTCCCACACCCTTTAACATGAACCATATGGAAACATGTAAACCATATGGGTTGCAGCTCATATGGTTAACATGTTGTCTGCAATGTCATGTTAAAGGGTGTGTGTAAATAATTATGTCATGTGCTTGGGCTAATGTGAGTTGGAGTGCATACCTACCGGCTTTGTTCGGATATGTTCCAGTTGGATAACTCAGGCCCAACGGGCATATCCATATCTCAACAACAACTACAACTACAACATCAACGAAAACTAAAACTAACAAACACAAGAAAAAAAGCCTATACAAGCACCGGCAACCACCAAAACCCCCTACCCATGGCATGGATTATGAACTCCAACCGTCAAAAAGAAACCCCATGACCACCAATGAACCCACCATACCACTTATCACCAACATCCTAACCCCCAACCAAACACCAAAAACCTCAAACACAACCACCACACACCAACTGCCGTAGCCGCTCAAAAAAACTGATCTAGACAGGGAAAGGGAGCCGACAGAGACAGGGGAGCGGCATGATGAGGCGGAGGAGGCTGGCGGAGAGAAGAGGGACCAAGGGGGAAGGGAAATGGTGGAGTAGGGAGCGGTGGAGACGGATCAGCCCTAAAGCAGCAGGAGAGGGTGTCGCCGGCGCTGGAGCTTACTTGAAACGGTGCTGGAGCTTGCATGAAGTGTGTAGAAGGAACTGGAGCATCGACAGGAGAGAGAAAGTTGGGATTTTTACCCATTAACCAGTAGCATCCCAGAAAATAAACAAGTCAGTATTTAAGGGAGTTGTCATCCTTTAATTGTTCCTTCCATTTGCTTGTATATAAAATAATAAAAGTGGATTGTTTATTTGCATATCATAAAACCCCAATGATGATGTGTGTCAGGCCTATAGAGAAGTGGATGAAGTCAACAGATTGGAACTAACTGACGATGATGGGGCGTAGTCAAGAGGAAAAAGATTGTGAAGGTGAAGTTAGTGAAGTCCCGGCATTAGATGATGATAATCAGAGATCGGATGCCAACCCCCAGAAAATGGGTAAATGTTTTTACTATGGCGCTCCACTTTCTGAGGACACATACTTTTTACTCATTAATTAGGCCATCCTTATTCATGATCTTAAAACAAAGATCGTGACATTGTTTCTTGGTAAAAGATTATGTTACAATCTTTTCTCAAAAATTCATTCTTAATAATGACTAAATAAAAAGGATCATCCCATTGTCCCTTATATATTACTATTAAAATTTATATCAAATAAAATATGCTCAAACCATATTAAAATGGATATCAATTTATAGAGCTTGCAAAAATAAAAATATTGATACATTTCTTTTTTGTATTTTCATTGTATATATATTCATTATTTAGGCTTTTTTTATAAACATTTTTTCTAGCCAATCAAAATGTGCCAAGTATGAACCAAGTTGAGCTTTAAATGAAATATAATAATACTCAATTACACGTGTCTTCCTTTCAAGGATCCATTAGGATCGTGATTGTTTATTAAGAATCAAAAAGGCTCCTGCTAATCGCACCCCCCACCCCCCACACCCCATGTGGGGCCCAGGTAAATTTACCATTATGCCCTTCTACTTATTATATATATTATATATATTATAAAAAATGATTTTAAAATATTTAAAATTTCGTATTAATATATACAAATGATTTTAAAATATTTAAAATTTAGTATTAATATAATATATATTATATATTATAAATGATGATTTAAAAATATTTAAAAATTAGTATTAATATATTACATATATTATAGTTAATAATTTTAACTATTAGAGACAATGAGCGCATGGAAATAGTTATCGGACACGTTGGCAATCACTTCGTACAACTTTTTTTGCACCCTTATCATCCGGTGCCACCTATACCAACATGGTGGTGAAATCATTCATCGTACGAAGCTAAAGGATGGGCATTTTATAAGTACAAACCTCCATTTCTAGTTGAAGAGATTTTATAAGTTCTACCATGGAAATTTTGTTTATTTAGTTACTCAAAATCACTCCTAATTATAAGTTCTATTAAAATTTTAAAAAAAATCAAGTACAATATAATTTTTAAAAAAATTGCTACATGTTGTATTTTTATTTTAATTTTTTACTATTAATTATTATAGAATATTTTATGATTAATAATAATAAATAAATATGGTACAATTAATTTATAGAATATTAATTATTATTTAATTGAATATGGCATATGAATGTAATTAAATAGAAAGGGAAGGGCATTTGAGTCATTTGGCAGAGAGGTTTTTGTCCGCGGGGGGGTGCGATTAGCAGCTCCCATCAAAAATCAAAGATTGCAGCTACAATCTTTTTTTTTATGTGTTCTATTAAGGATGCCCTTATATGTTGACAATTTCAATTTGTTTGACCATCTTTTCTCATTTATCTTATTGCCATTTGCATTTCATTTGTTTCATATCTCTGGCATCTAATATTGGTGGGTCTATTAACAGTTATTGTATGATATTAAATTCTTTGGATATATCTTTGTTTATAGCGTCTGTTAGGATGATCTGCATCTCTTCATTTTTGTCCCTGTGTTTCCTATTCCATATGTAAAACCACATAGTCTGCCTTTGAAAGGCCAATAAAAACAAGAAAAGTTTTTCCAATTCTTCTTTTCTTTTATGGTATCTGAGCAGGTTTCATCTTGCTGATTTTTTTCACTTCCACCATACATGGCCACTCCAGGAGCCTCATCACAACCCAAGTCGAAATGTCCAATCAATGACATCGACTCACCTTATTATCTTCATCCTTCCGATCACACGGGTCTCGACATATGCGCAGTGGTCCTAAAAGGAGAGAACTATCAAGAAGCGAGTGATGCCATTATCAATGCTTTTTGAGCTAAGAGAAAGATGTCATTCCTTCAAGGCAAGATACCCAAATCGGCCGACCCCGACGAACTCGAAGACTGGCTCAACGTCAACTCTATGATGGTTGGGTGGATTATTTGGTCCATCGACTCATCTCTCCGCTCATCCATCTCATACACTGAGACTGTTTGCAAGCTTTGGGATGATCTTCGTCAACGCTTCTCGGTCGGTAATGGACCGAGAGTCTTACAGCTTTGCACAGACATCACTCGTTGTCACCAATCTGGACAATCTGTGGTTGCGTATTACGGCACTATCAAAAAGTTATGAGACGAGATTTCTACCTATGTTCCGCTTCGCGTGTGCACCCGCGGTCTATGCAAGTGCAATATTTCTAATTTCGTTGCCATGGATCGAGAAGAGGAGCAGATTCATCAATTTCTCTTTGGTTTGGATGATGGTGATTACAAGATCACATATCATGGCTCAATAACCCTTGCCAGCCCTTCATAGGGTTTACTCTCTTGCTGTTCAAGAAGAACGACACAAGCTCGTCGTGAAAGATTGAGAGTTTAAAAGCGACTCCATGGCCTTGTCTGTTCAAACTAATCTGGAGCAGCGCCCGCCTAATCGCCCCTCATGCACTCACTGTTGCCGCTCTGGTCATGATATAAGCAAATGTTATCGCCTTCATGGCTTTCCTGCGGGCTTCGTCTTTCGCAACTCTAGTCGCGGCGACAACCAGCAATTTGGAACCTTGGCATCGGGTTCAGCTCCGTCACAAGGGGCTAGCAAGGGTCGCAATCGTGGTTTCGACGTCGCTAATGCTGCTTATCAACAACCATTATCATCAGCTGCAAGCAGCAGCCTCACCACACAAGATCGCGATGCTTTAAGTCCGACTATCTCAGCGGATCAATGGAATTCTGTCATTCAGATGTTCAATTATCTCAACATCAAACCAGGTTCGACTGATCCTGCATCTGGTAAGCCTATTTCATGGATATTTGACACCGGGGCTTCTTTTCATATGACCGAAAACAAGGATTTGCTAAATGATTTAGTTCCTATCTCTTCTGTGTCGATTAAGCTCCCTGACAATCGTTATGCTACAGCCCTTCAGGAGGGCTCCACTAATCTCTCATCTTCTTGAATTGATCATGTTTTATATATTTCGCTACTAGGCTGCAACCTTATTTCTGCAGCTTAGTTTGCTATTGATTCTAAATGCGTCGTTACACTAACTGTGTCACGACCCAAAACCTAGGCCGAGACCGGCACTTGACCCATTGCCAAGCAAGCCTCTCACTTACTTCAAAACCGAATATTTACTCTTGAATATGTGCATTTTAAATAAAATAACCAAAATAAAATAAACAACTGGAAATATATTGTAACAAGTCTCACTACTAACATCCTACCCAAAGTACAACGGAGCGCAATATCTAACAGAAAATGGAATAACTAGATAAAATAAAATCACTCCAACGGGATGACTGGTTGTGTGGCACCATACGCGAAAAGAAAAGCTTCCACGAAAGGATGATAGATAGCCCCCGACTTAGCGACTCACTTATCTGAAAAGATGGGGGAAGTGGGGGTGAGTCACAGTGAATAATTGATACACTTAATTACAATAACCATATTCATAAGCACATGTCCACAATCGCATAACCAAGTTTCACATCACAATAATAACATATGCAATAATGTATGAATGAGTGAAATGCAACCATGATGGGCAGTCATCACTGCCGGTCCGGACCCTGTTACAAGCGAGCTGAGCCACATCAGAATAACCACAACTGCGCTGAGCCTCGCCAGAATAACCACGAGCGTGTTGAGCCTCGTCAGAATAACCACAAACGGGCCGAGCTACGCCAGAATAACCACGAGCGGGCTGGACCACGCCAGATTAACCACAAACGGGTCGAGCCACGCCAGATCGTGGATGCATGCTGTGTATGCAATGATGCACATATGCATATCAAGGTACTCCACATAAATCACGTAATCATATCATTCAACCACACATCAATACACACCACGTGTATTTAACGTCTTCGCAAGACGAGGGGTTTCGTGTTCACACCATCATAATCACCCAAACAATTCAATATCACATGTCATAATTAAGCATATTAACCACTCACAGTTCTCAAATCAATCCAACCTCCAGAACGCGAATATGATTACTGTACTCAAATGCGATCCCTTGTGCCACTTACGTCACCTATGACGACATGTAAAATATATCAATCCAAATTTACCTGAACTGATTAGTGTTAATAAGCATTACAAACTAAAGAAGTATAAACCACCTGCATGTAGCATCAGCACCACTCAGATTCATATAATTTGTTATCAATTACTACTTACGTCCGAATTCATATAATTAGTTTTCTACTAATTAACTCATAATTATTTTAATCAATACCTACCAGCTCCAAATTTATATCTTTTAATACCTACTATGACCGTATAACTAAAGTCAAATAACCGACCAATAATTGCACCAACATAATCTCAACACACGCATCGCCATCCCCGGTTCAATTCTAATCGGTGTCACCTCATTGACCAAAGGTTAATTTAATCAACCTCATAGTATAACTGTTTACTGCACATGCACCCATGGGCGGACCCATCACCAATAATTGCCGCACTAATATTTTAAAAAAAACTGAAGGATATGTTCAAAATTCAGAATAAGATAAGTCCTAATCATTAACATTAAGACTAGGTCTTGATATCACATTAAGACTAGGTCTTATGTTGTCTTCTATCAAGGATATTCTTTCATGTTGTGAAAACTCACATAATAATTATATTGATTGTTTACAAAGATAAATTAAGATTTCTAGACAACTCCTTCGTATGTCTAACGTGCCATGAAAGTTTAATTATCTTTCAAATTTAGATCATGACTGATGTCCACCATCATTTTCTTCGCCATTTAACATACAATTTCCTCTCAATCATTTGCAAACATATAAGTTAAGCGTGAATGAAACCAGTGCCCTTTTTCTTGTCATAATTCCGGACCCTTGAACGAGATTTTGTTATCAATAAAGAAGTGATAGAAATTTGCGTCATCGTTTTCAGGCACGATCTGACTGTTACTTGAGCGAATCCTTGTTTTAACTGATGTCCTTCAAACATATTGCTTGCCAACTTCATCAATCCTCACTGTGGCAAAGATAATCATACTGCTGATCTTAAGTCAAGTAGCCTGTAGCCGTGATATCAAACTACAATAGCTCCGTCATATCCAACTCCGACTCGATGCCAGCCGGGAATTGCTGTTTGCTCTGAATTCGAACAGGTTTACGCCAACAGTGGAGTGTTGCAGGAAACTGCTGTGTCAGGTGGAGAATGTCAGGATGCGTTGGTGATGCGTTGGTGAGGGAATATGTGAGAAGTGGGTCGGCTTTTGCTGAGAGTCACAAAATTTACTTGAAATGTGTTTTGGTTTCTGGCTATGGACCCTAATCTATTCTCTTGATAAACATCATGTTCTTTCTTAAGAGTATAAATAAAACTGCATTATCTTGACAAGTTTTTGCTTTGCACTGCATTGAGGTATAAACATATCCTTCATTATTTTGAACATCGTGATGTGATTTTACTTATACCCATAAAAAAAAATTCAACCCCACTAAAAATTAATTCCTGAATCCGCCCCTACATGCACCTATTATATAAATCCGAATGGACAATTCGCAGTCTACAATTTGCAAAGAACTTCTGGCTAGTGAATTACCGCATCTGACCGCTCCCAAATCCATGCTCTCAGTCACAGTTAGATTTATAAATATACTAAAACACTGATGCAAGAGTCACCAACAAAAGATCTAATGGTATTACATGTGTACTGTGTTGTTATGTCTAACCCATCTACAGCATGTTTGTATCTTTAGCCATATAATAATAAACCAGTAAAACTCCATGCTTAAAGAATCCTCACCAGAAATTCTACTTCCAGCTTATTTCTCTTTCTCTCTGTCTCCTTCTTTTGTTTTTGTTGTTTCAAACCCTAACTAGGTTATATGGGTATTTATATAGGTGTCGATCGGCAAAACTTCCCTATTTTTTTCAACCACCCATATAATACACGTTCCTTTCTATTATTATTTTTTTTCTTTCATTATTTTTCCCTATCTTTGTTTTGACCCAATATTGTCGATTAACAAAACCAAATTAATTTGTTACTTATTTTAATCTTCAATTGTACTTTAAATTTTTAAACGTATTAATCCTATTATATTTTTTTTGGGAATATTACAAACTGATGTGCTATGTGTTATACAGGATCGCACTTCGAGGACGGTGATTGGTGTGGGTAAACAACAAGGCGGGGTTTATTGGGTGCAATCTTTCGAGACTCCTTTTCCTCATGCTTGCTCTGCTTCGCCAGCTATCTCCTCCACCTTGTGGCATCAACGACTTGGCCATCCTTCACATTCAGTTTTATCTAGTCTGGCTGATTCAGATAGTTCTATTACTCTTCCTGATAAGAGCAGTCCTTGTGAAATTTGTTTTAAGGCAAAGCAAACACGTAGTAATTTTCCTTAGAGTTCTCACAAAGTAGATATGGCGTTCAATTTGATTCATTGTGATATTTGGGGGACCGTATAGCGTTCTCTCTACTACTGGTGCATCTTACTTCTTGACAATTCTTGATGATTTTTCTCGCGCCTCATGGGTATTTTTGATGCAATCCAAGCCGGAACCGCACCTTTGATAAAGCAGTTTTTGGCTATGGTCAATACACAATTTCACACACGTCCTCAGCGTGTTCGCTTTGACAATGGTGCAGAGTTCATCTCACTACGCAGCTTCTTTGCTAAGCAAGGGATTTTATTTGAGACATCTTGTGTCTATACCCCGCAGCAAAATGGTAGGGTTGAACGCAAGCATCGCCACATTCTCAACGTGGCTCGAGCCCTCCGTTTTCAGGCTTCCCTATCGATCAAGTTTTGGGGCGAGTGTGTTCAGACAGCTTGCTACTTGATAAATCAGACCCCATCGCCTTTGCTTCTAAGTTTTATTAATGGAACTTTATCCAAACCTTTTGCCAGACTTTGGTGGGATGAGATTGTTCCTACAGTTGTCACACAAGCCAAACCACATAATCAGGCTATATTACACCATGAACAAGATAGGGTGTTAAGTATAAGGGAGAATGCGAGGTTATAAGGGTTCCCTGATTACCACAAGCTTTATGGCCCTCCAAAAAAAAGTACATTCAAGTAGGAAATGCAGTGGCAGTCCCAGTTGCACGGGCACTTGGATATGCTCTAGACCCAAGGGCGGACACACGAAGGAAGGAATGGGGGCAGCAGGCCCAATGATTTTTTTTAATTTTGTCTTTAATGCATAATTAATTTGATTAATACCTATTAATTTGTACCTTTTGCCCCCATTAATTTTTACTTTTTGCCCCCATTGAATTTTGAGGATTCTTTAATGGGCGGTCATACTTCATCTTTGTTTGAGGATTTTTTTTAAATAAAACAAACTTGTTTCAATTTTTTAGAAATAAATATGTTTGCTGAACGAAAATTTGACTATTTCTTGAAGCGAAAAACCCAATCTTTGAAGAAAGGGTTTTGGAAAAAATAGTTTTCCTTAAGGAAGCAATATCTAACCTCCCTCCAGTGACAAATTCTGACCGGAATGATGAAATGACTTATACTAACGCTCCAAAAATATATTTTCAGAGGACTACTGAACAGGCTGTCGTCGTACCTGTGCAAAAACAATTTATATTTTTCCTCGCTCTTGGCTGCGGGTTAGTACAGTGGTGAGTAAGGGTCGAACCCTAGGGAGCTAGATGGTTACTACTTCGTTCTGTAATAGAGAAAAAACAAGAAACTAATGTGAAAGTAAAGGTTAGTGTAATAATCGAAAATTGCAAGGGATTTATCAATCAAAGAAATATTCAGGTTAGGGTATTATTCAATTGTGACTTGGTTTTATCATTGATTTCTAAATATCATGTTTCTAATTCTTTTAAACCTAATAATTCAATACTCCATTCCAAGATATATCGAATTAGTGCACTACTTGTTAATAGCTCTGTGTCAACAAATAGCAAATAGGGGAGTTGAATTGATCAGTTAAGCTTTGCTATTCCAAGCTTCCACTTAACCTCACAATTCAATCCAAACAATGAGCACAAAAGATTTAATCGAATAACGAAACAAGCATTAAGATTCAAATCTCAAAAACATAAGTCACAATTATTTAACCCTAACCCGAATATGGGTTTTAGTTACACATAGTCATAAGGAAATAATGCAGGGAAATAAAAGGAAAATAACAACTTCACTGATGACCAAGTAAACAATGGAGCAAGGCACGGCTGAATGAGCGGATGGACTGGCGAGCAAGGGCGACGCAACAATGGTGGCGGGCAGAGGAGAGGAGTCGAATGAGAACTGTGTGATGAGATTTCTCTGTGATTTTCTGATGATTTGAAGACTGCGGGATCTCTTGTATTTATAGGGTTTGAGAAACCCTAACTTGGTGATAAAGCTACGAAACCCTAGCATCGCATGCAAATTGGGCCGGCTGCTGGACTTTGGACGTGCGAATGGATGAGATGAGGCTCGGCTGGCCGGACGGATGGAGCTCGCACATGCGGTCGGAGGCGCGAGCTGGGAGTCGGACGCTCGAGCGCATGCCGGGTTGGAGCTCGGATGGATCAGCGCTGGAGTGCTCGGATGGCCAGGCGCATGCCCGCTCGGATGGCCAGGCGCATGCCCGCTCGGATGGCCAGGCGCATGCCCGCTCGGATGGCCGAGCTGGAGCTCGGAGTCGGTTTGAACTCGAATGCAAGGGCTGATCGGACCGGGTGCTTTGGGGCTGATTTGACTCGCCTTCGGACACTCTTCTGGCCGGTCTCTTGGTCTGGGGCACTAGCTGGACATGTATACTTGATGCTAGGACCTTGAAATCACCCCATTGTGTGGACGGATTAGGCCGGAGCGGCTCTCAAAGTTGACATCTCAGCCAGCCGGAAAACAGGCCCTGAAATTTGGCTAAGTCCTGAAATCTGCGCTGATCGTGCTCATGGGTTCTTGCTCCCTTCGTTCCTTGGTCGTGGGTCGAAAGTGACAATGTCTTGAGCCAGGATGTAGCCTAACACATGGTCTACAACCTGATGGTCTCCGCTCTGGAATTGAGTCCTCCTGTGTCAAACGACGGACGTGCCATTCCCTGAGTACGGCCAGCCTGCGGGTCTCGGGTCCTTGTGGTGTTTTTGGCTCCAAAAGCCATATTTTGAATGTGATTCCTCCTAGAGCTTCCAAATCACCTGAAACACAAAACAACACTAAAAAGTAACTGTTCGCATAACAAAGTGAATGAAATGGTGGGAATTAATGACTCGATGAGTCGTATAAATACAGCTCATCAAACCACCCCACACTTAAACTTGTTCGTCCCGAACAAGAACTAGGTCATAAGAGGAACGAATAATGTAAACACCACAATGCTTCGGTTATCCTAGACGAGCTACATGGACATGAATTAAGCTACTATAGATCTCGCCAGTTATGCATGCTTGCTACTAATGTCATTGTGCGAAAAACATGGGGTTAATGATACGTGTTACCTTTGAAGCCGAGATGCAAACCAATTCGGATGTCTCGGGAGATAGCCCTTTTTAGACCCATGAACCCTCATTCTCGGACTCGAACTCGCTGCTATATGGTTATGCTTTGCCGCTTTTTCTTGCACGTGATTGATTCGAGCTTCAAAGTGTTGAGTGTTATTCGGCCAGCTATAGTGTCATCTGATTTGGGATTTCAATGATGCTGTCACATGAGACGTGTGGACTATCACGATGGTTTGTGGATTTGTTGCTTTGTAGTGCGGATTGTGATTTGCTCGAACCGTGGTTCCTTCTCCTTTTGACGCGAGTCAAGCCGAGGGTCGCTCTTCTATTTTCCCGGTTACTCGGATTAGAAACCTTCCTGCTCTTACTCATCCTCGTCCTTTCGACACGGGTCAAGTCAAGGGTCGCTTGCCTATTTTCTCGGCTACTTGGACTAGAGCTTGGACGGTGTGAAGTATTCCCGTCCCGACCAACCGCAAAGGTACCGCAGTGGCGGAGCAGACTCGTACTATGTTGCCTCGAAGTGCTAGCCTCCACGAGCTCCACATAACCATATATCCTGAGTCCGGTCTCTGAATGATCTGTCAAGTCTCTCTAGGGCATTGCTATCAACTCCACATCCCTGTTTATCTCAACTAACAAAGGCACGCAATGATTTAAAGATCACATGTTAGTCGCACAAATCAAGTTTCATCAAAGACATGCATGTAAAATCGGCTATATCTATTTCACCTAATCATTATCCAACACTGCAAGTCTAGGAAATAGTGAAGAATCATGTACAATTTTTTTTTAAAAATGACTCGAAACGTGCTGACTCTGTGTGGTGGGCGTGAAACAAACGTGCTGACTTGATGACTGACTCTCCCACCCCACACTTTTGAGATGAGCCGTGTCCTCACGGCACGACTCAAATCTAGACACACAAATGCATGCAGTAAATAGATAAGGAAAGGAAAAGGGTAGAACGAGACTCCCCTGGGATGTAGACGGTGGTCGGCTGAACTCGGATCAAGTCCGGGGGCTAAAATGCGTAGCTCCAAGGGAATTTTCCGGCCGACTAAGTCCAATCCCTGCAAAATGAAACCGATTCCTTTCCAAGGTACAATGTGACAATAATGACTCAAAACAAACATAATAAGTAAATAAACTGAAAAGCAAAAGGTGCAGGGCTGCCTCCCTGCGAGCGCCTTGTTTAACGTCGTTGGCTCGACAGTACCTCCTCTAAGTGTCAGGAGGCTCGGCAAGAGGAATTTCATCGGTGGTGGTGTCAAGGGGCTCGGCTAGGTCAAACTCCTCGGCGGGTATCTCGAGCTCTCCGTGGTAGTGCTTCACCCTCTGCCCATTGATCTTAAAGCGCCGCCCATAATGCTCATCCAGCTGTTCACTCGGCTCTGCCCTCCGATGTTCATACCGTTTCTTCTTCACATACCCTCGAGAGGATGAAGGTATCTCGGCCATAGCTGCTGGCCTAGTAGTCAGTATAGCCTGCTCTGGTGGGTCTGGAACTAGGGTATCGTACTCTGATGTGTGCACAATGTCTGGCGGTTTCCTTGTGCATGGACGGTCGTCATCCTCGTAGACATAGAAGTCTGCTTCCTTTCCACCGAATGATAATGACAGTAAGCCTATGCCCATGTCAATCCGTGTCTTGGTGGTGTAGAGGAATGGCCGTCCCAAAATGAGCCCTGGTGGTTCGCCTTTTCTGGATTTTTCCATCTGCAAGACATAGAAATCTGCAGGCACAGCAAGATCTCCTACTCGGAGGGTTAGATCTTCAAGCAATCCAGCAGGGCGAACACAAGACTTATCCCCTAATTCTATAGACAGCCTAGGTGGTTTCAATGGGCCAAGACCCAGCGAGCAATACAAGGAGTAAGGCATAACATTTATAGCAGCACCCAAATCAATCAAACAGTGAGGAATTTGAGTCTCACCGATGCCACAGGTTACCGTGAAGGCCCCTCGGTCCTTACTCTTTTCCGACGGTGTCTCATGGCCTGTAGAGAGTGGTTGCCTCATGAGTGGGTCGCTCTGCGTAGGCCGTGCCACCAATCTTGTTTCTGGTTCAGCTTTCTCAGTCATATGGCCATCGGGAGCAGCTACCTGCATAGCATAAGAGGAACCGTGAGTTATGGTGTCCTTGATGACAAGGGCCGGTGCTTCCTCAGGTAAAAGCTGGCCGAATTCCTCTGTTAGTTCGGTGGACTGCTTTAATGCTGCATCTATCACCTCTACTTGGCTGACATTCCCTCGTGGATTCTGAACTGTCTGTGAGGGGAGTCGTCCAGCGTTGTTATCGAGCCTGGAGATTGCTGCGGTCACGTGGGACATCTGCTTCTGAAGGTCGGTTATTGCCCCGTCGGTCTTGGCCATGTACTGGTTCAAGGTTGTATTGATCTGATGGGTGGTAGCCACCATCTCCTTCATCATTTCTTCTATGGACTTGTTGGAACCGTGATTGCTTGGACCAGCCTGATTATTGTTCGGCCCCTTCTGCTGATACTGTCCTGGTGCATTCTGCTGATATTGGCTGTTAGGATGTCTGTAGGGCTGCTGAGTCTGATAATTCTGCTGAGGCACATTTGGACGTGCTGGCTGAGTCTGGTTCTGCTGATAGTTGTTCTTCCAGGTTCCTTGATTTGGTGCTGCTGCGCCATACTGCTTGACTGGGCCTGCCTGATTGCCATAATTCTGATAATTGCCCACTGCATTCACATCGCCCTGGATGTCTGTCTGTAAGGTAGGGCACTCGTCTGTCTTGTGATCTGTAGACGTACAGAACTCACATGGGTTGACCTGGACTGGCTGCCTTCGGACTACATGCTTCATCAGTTCCCTCATTTCCTTCATTTCTGCGGCCATAGCACTGATTGAGGGCTCAACTGTTGACACGTTCTTTGTTCGGGTATACTCGTCTTCTTTTGTTGACTCATCCTGGAACCGCTCACTTTCTGCCACTGATATGATTTTCTGCTTTACTCTGGCTGGCGTCAGGTTCATGAGATTACCTCCAGCTGAGGCTTCCAATAGCTTCCTTTCTAGCCTGCGTAGTCCATCTAGCATATACTCGACGATGACTTTCTCTGGGAGCTCGAGGTTGCAGCAACTCTTTTCCAAGGCTAGGAACTTCTCCACATACTCGTACATAGTCTCATTTGGGCATTGCTTGAGCTCTTGCAACTGCTTCCGGACTTGTGCTGCGCGCCCAGCTGGATAATATTTGCCGACGAATTGCTTTTGCATCTAGTCCCATGTGTAGATACTATCGGGGGGCAAGGATAGAAACCAATCTGCGGCAGTGTCTGTGAGTGAGAAGTAGAACGCCTTCAGCTTGAAAATTTTGATGTCGGCTCCGTGTGGTTTCAGGTTTAAGCATAACCCGTGATAGCGTGTCAGGTGAGATGTAGCCGATTCTCCCTTGGTTCTAGAGAACTTGGGCAGATGATAGACGACTGAGGTGCTGATTGTTATGGCGGCGAGGTCTGGTCCTTCATAGATAGGCCATGTCTGGTCTCTGAAATTGGGAACCGAGAGCTCGCCCATGGTGGGTCCTTCATCTTCGTCCTCCTCATCGTCTCTGACTACTGGCTGGCGTGGGGCTTGTGGTGGTGGTGGATGTTGTAATGGCGGTTGTGGAAGATATTGTAGTGGCGGATATGGTTGTGGATATTGAGGGTATGGCGGTTGTGGGTACTGTGGATATGGTGGTGGTGGATATTGCTGATATGGTGGGTACTGAGGGTACTGTGGGTACTGTGGTTGGGGTTGGTTCTGTTGTTGGTTCTGAGGTTGTTGTTGTTGGAACTGTTGAAACTGTTCAGGGATAGCCCCCCTGATTTCGCCATTCTGTACTCCTTGTACATTCTGGTTGACTTCTTCGTTAATGTGACTGTTGTGACTGTTGCCACCAACGCTACTTCCTGCATGAGACATGTTACAAGAAATAGCAATCACCGGTCTAGCAAACACCGTAATAGCAAAGACAGACTAGCAACAAAGGGTTCCCAGGAGATTGGAGGGGTCACAGCGGTCCCACTTAAAACCCAAAATCCTTAGACTCGTAAGTCTTGGAAATCCTAAATCCTAAACCCTAAACCCTAAACCCTAAACCCTCTGAGAGCTAGAAATTGGAAATCGAAAAGAATGAAAATCGAAAATTGAACAGTTGAAATTGAAATATCACCGAGATAAGCAAATTTCGAAATAATGCAAAGAGAAAAATAAACGAAAAGTAAAGAAGAACAAATTTCACCGTGCTTAGCTCCCCGGCAACGGCGCCATTTTGAACAGGCTGTCGTCGTACCTGTGCAAAAACAATTTATATTTTTCCTCGCTCTTGGCTGCGGGTTAGTACAGTGGTGAGTAAGGGTCGAACCCTAGGGAGCTAGATGGTTACTACTTCGTTCTGTAATAGAGAAAAAACAAGAAACTAATGTGAAAGTAAAGGTTAGTGTAATAATCGAAAATTGCAAGGGATTTATCAATCAAAGAAATATTCAGGTTAGGGTATTATTCAATTGTGACTTGGTTTTATCATTGATTTCTAAATATCATGTTTCTAATTCTTTTAAACCTAATAATTCAATACTCCATTCCAAGATATATCGAATTAGTGCACTACTTGTTAATAGCTCTGTGTCAACAAATAGCAAATAGGGGAGTTGAATTGATCAGTTAAGCTTTGCTATTCCAAGCTTCCACTTAACCTCACAATTCAATCCAAACAATGAGCACAAAAGATTTAATCGAATAACGAAACAAGCATTAAGATTCAAATCTCAAAAACATAAGTCACAATTATTTAACCCTAACCCGAATATGGGTTTTAGTTACACATAGTCATAAGGAAATAATGCAGGGAAATAAAAGGAAAATAACAACTTCACTGATGACCGAGTAAACAATGGAGCAAGGCACGGCTGAATGAGCGGATGGACTGGCGAGCAAGGGCGACGCAACAATGGTGGCGGGCAGAGGAGAGGAGTCGAATGAGAACTGTGTGATGAGATTTCTCTGTGATTTTCTGATGATTTGAAGACTGCGGGATCTCTTGTATTTATAGGGTTTGAGAAACCCTAACTTGGTGATAAAGCTACGAAACCCTAGCATCGCATGCAAATTGGGCCGGCTGCTGGACTTTGGACGTGCGAATGGATGAGATGAGGCTCGGCTGGCCGGACGGATGGAGCTCGCACATGCGGTCGGAGGCGCGAGCTGGGAGTCGGACGCTCGAGCGCATGCCGGGTTGGAGCTCGGATGGATCAGCGCTGGAGTGCTCGGATGGCCAGGCGCATGCCCGCTCGGATGGCCAGGCGCATGCCCGCTCGGATGGCCGAGCTGGAGCTCGGAGTCGGTTTGAACTCGGATGCAAGGGCTGATCGGACCGGGTGCTTTGGGGCTGATTTGACTCGCCTTCGGACACTCTTCTGGCCGGTCTCTTGGTCTGGGGCACTAGCTGGACATGTATACTTGATGCTAGGACCTTGAAATCACCCCATTGTGTGGACGGATTAGGCCGGAGCGGCTCTCATAGTTGACATCTCAGCCAGCCGGAAAACAGGCCCTGAAATTTGGCTAAGTCCTGAAATCTGCGCTGATCGTGCTCATGGGTTCTTGCTCCCTTCGTTCCTTGGTCGTGGGTCGAAAGTGACAATATCTTGAGCCAGGATGTAGCCTAACACATGGTCTACAACCTGATGGTCTCCGCTCTGGAATTGAGTCCTCCTGTGTCAAACGACGGACGTGCCATTCCCTGAGTACGGCCAGCCTGCGGGTCTCGGGTCCTTGTGGTGTTTTTGGCTCCAAAAGCCATATTTTGAATGTGATTCCTCCTAGAGCTTCCAAATCACCTGAAACACGAAACAACACTAAAAAGTAACTGTTCGCATAACAAAGTGAATGAAATGGTGGGAATTAATGACTCGATGAGTCGTATAAATACAGCTCATCAACTACTAGATTAAAGAAAGAAGCTTTGATACTTCCATCTCTATCAAACCAACAATTGCATGAGACTTTATATGACCATCGCTCTTTGGAGTTGAATGCTGATGATTTTGAGCGTGTTTGTCAAATACCCAAAAGAAAGGGGGCAAACTTCAGAGACTTAAAAAGTGTTTGTGAGGGAGAAGATAAAAAGTGTTCATAGATATAACTATAGAGAGGCCAACTGTAAAGTAAGGAATTCCTAATTATGCAATAAGTTTTATTAATGGAACTTCATCCAAACCTTTTGCCAGATTTTGGTCGGATGAGATTGTTTCTACAGTTGTCACATGAGCCGAACCACATAATCAGGCTACATTACACCATGAACAAGATATGGTGTTGAGTATAAGGGAGAATGCGAGGTTACAAGGGTTCCCTGATTACTACAAGCGGTATGGCCCTCCAAAGTAATGGTACATTCAAGTAGGAAATGCAGTCGAAGTCCCAATTGCTCGGGCACTTGGATATGGTCTAGGCCCAGGGGCGGATGCACGAAGGAAGGAATGGGGGCAGCTGGCCCAATGATTTTTTAATTTTGTCTTTAATGCATTATTAATTTGATTAATACCTATTAATTTGTACCCTTTGCCCCATTAATAGTTACTCTTTGCCCCCATTAAATTTTGAGGATTCTTTAATGGGCGGTCATACTTCATCTATGTTTGAGGATTTTTCTTTTTAAATAAAAAAACTTGTTTCAATTTTTTAGAAATAAATATGTTTGCAGAACAAAAATTTGACTATTTCTTGAAGCAAAAAAACCCATCTTTGAAGAAAGGGTTTTGGAAAAAATGGTTTTCCTTAAGGATGCAATATCTGACCTCCCTCCAGTGACCAATTCTGACAGGAATGATGAAATGGATTATTCTAATGATCCGAAAACTAATTTTCAGAGGAATATCAGATTAAAGAAAGAAGCTTTGATACTTCCGTCTCTATGAAACCAATAATTGCATGAGACTTTATATGACCATCGCTCTTTGGAGTTGAATGCTGATGATTTTGAGCGTGTTTGTCAAATACCCAAAAGAAAGGGGGAAAACTTCAGAGACTTAAAAGGTGTTTGTGTGGGAGAAGATAAAAAGTGTTCATAGATATAACTATAGAGAGGCCAACTGTAAAGTCAGGAATTCCTAATTATGCAATAAGTTTTATTACTGGAACTTCATCCAACCTTTTGCCAGACTTTGGTGGGATGAGATTGTTTCTACAGTTGTCACGAGCCGAACCACATAATCAGGCTATATTACACCATGAACAAGATAGGGTGTTGAGTCTATGGGAGAATGCGAGGTTACAAGGGTTCCCTGATTACTACAAGCTGTATGGCCCTCCAAAGTAATGGTACATTCAAGTAGGAAATGCAGTGGAAGTCCCAGTTGCTCGTGCACTTGGATATGCTCTAGGTCCAGGGGCGGACGCATGAAGGAAGGAATGGGGGCTGCTGGCCCAATGATTTTTTAATTTTGTTTTTAATGCATAATTAATTTGATTAATTTTATTAATTTGTACCCTTTGCCCCCATTAATTTTTACTATTTGCCCCCATTAAATTTTGAGGATTCTTTAATGGGCGGTCATACTTCTTCTATGTTTGAGGATTTTTTTCAAATAAAACAAACTTGTTTCAATTTTTTAGAAATAAATATGTTTGCAAAACGAAAATTTGACTATTTCTTGAAGCGAAAAACCCCATCTTTGAAGAAAGGGTTTTGGAAAAAAAGGTTTCCTTAAGGATGCAATATCTGACCTCCGTCTAGTGGCCAATTCTGATAGGAATGATCAAATGGCTTAAACTAATGCTCCGAAAACTGATTTTCAGAGGAATATCAGATTAAAGAAAGAAGCTTTGATACTTCTGTCTCTATCAAACCAACAATTGCATGAGACTTTATATGACCATCACTCTTTGGAGTTGAATGCTGATGATTTTGAGCGTGTTTGTCAATTACCCAAAAGAAAGGGGGCAAACTTCAGGGACTTAAAAGGTGTTTGTGTGGGAGAAGATGAAAAAGTATACATAGATACAACTATAGAGAGGCCAACTGTAAAGTCAGGAATTCCTAATTATGCAATAAGTTGTATTAATGGAACTTCATCCAAACCTTTTGCTAGACTTTGGTGGGATGAGATTGTTTATACAGTTGTCACACTTGCCAAACCACATAATTAGTCTATATTACTTCATGAACAAGATACGGTGTAGAGTATAAGGGAGAATGCGAGGTTACAAGAGTTTTTTTATTACTACAAGATGTATGGCCCTCCAAAACAATGGTACATTCAAGTAGGAAACGCAGTGGCAATTTCAGTTGCTCGGGCACTTGGATATTCTCTAGGCCCAGGGGCGGACGCACAAAGGAAGGAGTGGGGGCAGCTAGCCCAATGATTTTTGTAATTTTGTCTTTAATGCATAATTAATTTGTACCCTTTACCCCCATTAATATTTACTCTTTGCCCCCATTAAATTTTGAGGATTCTTTAATGAGCGGTCATACTTTATCTATGTTTGAAGATTTTTTAAATAAAACAAACTTTTTTCAATTTTTTAGAAATAAATATTTTTGTAAAATGATAATTTGACTATTTCTTGATGCGAAAAACCCTTCTTTGAAGAAAGGGTTTTGGAAAAAAATTATCTTTCTTAAGGATGCAATATCTGACCTCCCTCCAGTGACCAATTCTGACAGGAATGATGAAATGGCTTATACTAATGCTCCGAAAACAGATTTTCAGAGTACTATTAGGTTAAAGAAAGAAGCTGTGATACTTCCGTCTCTATCAAACCAACAATTGCATGAGACTTTATATGACAATCGCTCTTTGGAGCTGAATGCTGATGATTTTGAGCGTGTTTGTCAAGTACCCAAAAGAAAGGGGGCAAACTTCAGAGACTTAAAAGGTGTTTGTGTGGGAGAAGATAAAAGTGTTCATAGATATAACTATAGAGAGGCCAACCGTAAAGTCAGGAATTCCTAATTATGTAACAAGTTTTATTAATGGAACTTCATCCAAACCTTTTGATAGACTTTGATGGGATGAGATTGTTCATACTGTTGTCACATGAGCAGAACCACAGAATCAGGCTATATTACACCATGAACATGATAGGGTGTTGAGTATAAGGGAGAATGCGAGGTTACAAGGGTCCCCTGATTACTACAAGATGTATGGCCCTCCAAAACGATGGTACATTCAAGTAGGAAACGCAGTGGTAGTTCCAGTTGCTCAGGCACTTGGATATGCTCTAGGCCCAGGGGCGGACGCACAAAGGAAGGAGTGGGGGCAGCTGGCCCAATTATTTTTGTAATTTTGTCTTTAATGCATAATTAATTTGTACCCTTTGCCCCCATTAATATTTACTCTTTGCCCCCATTAAATTTTGAGGATTCTTTAATGGGCGATCATACTTCATCTATGTTTGAGGATTTTTTTAAAAATAAAACAAACTTTTTTCAATTTTTTAGAAATAAATATGTTTGCAAAACAAAATTTGACTATTTCTTGAAGCGAAAAACCCTTCTTTGAAGAAAGGGTTTTGGAAAAAATGGTTTTTCTTAAGGATGCAATATCTGACCTCCCTCCAGTGACCAATTCTGACAGGAATGATGAAATGGCTTATACTAATGCTCCGAAAACTGATTTTTAGAGGACTATCAGGTTAAAGAAAGAAGCTTTGATACTTCTGTCTCTATCAAACCAACAATTGCATGAGACTTTATATGACAATCGCTCTTGGGAGTTGAATGCAGATGATTTTGAGCGTGTTTGTCAAATACCCAAAAGAAAGGGGGAAAACTTCAGAGACTTAAAAGGTGTTTGTGTGGGAGAAGATAAAATAGTGTACATAGATACAACTATTGAGAGGCCAACTGTAAAGTCAAGAATTCCTGATTATGCAATAAGTTTTATTAATGGAACTTCATCCAAACCTTTTGCCAGACATTGGTGGGATGAGATTGTTACTATAGTTGTCACACGAGCCGAACCACATAATCAGGCTATATTACACCATGAACAAGATAGAGTGTTGAGTAAAGGGAGAATGCGAGGTTACAAGGGTTCCCTGATTACTACAACCCTCCAAAAGAACGGTACATTGAAGTAGGAAACGCAGTGGAAGTCCCATTTGCTCGGGCACTTGGATATGCTCTAGGCCCAGGTGCGGACGCACGAAGGAAGGTATGGGAGCAGCTGGCCCAATGACTTTTTTAATTTTGTCTTAAATGCATAATTAATTTGATTAATACCTATTAATTTGTACCCTTTGCCCCCATTAATTTTTAAACTTTACCCCCATTAAATTTTGAGGATTCTTTAATTGGCGGTCATACTTCATCTATGTTTGAGGATTGTTTTAAAATAAAACAAACTTGTTTCAATTTTTTAGAAATAAATATGTTTGCAGAACCAAAATTTGACTATTTCTTGAAGCGAAAAACCCCATCTTTGAATAAAGGGTTTTCGAAAAAATGATTTTTCTTAAGGATGCAATATCTGACCTTCCTCCAGTGACCAATTTTGACAGGAATGATGAAATGGCTAATACTAATGCTCCGAAAACTGATTTTCAAAGGATTATCGGATTAAATAAAGAAGCTTTGATACTTCCGTGTCTATCAAACCAATATTTGCATGAGACTTTATATGACCATCACTCTTTGGAGTTGAATGCTGATGATTTTGAGCGTGTTTGTCAAATACCCAAAAGAAAAGGGTCAAACTTCAGAGACTTAAAAGATGTTTGTGTGGGAGAAGACAAAAAAGTGTACATAGATACAACTATAGAGAGGCCAACTGTAAAGTCAGGAATTCCTGATTATGCAATAAGTTTTATTAATGGAACTTCATCCAAAACTTTTGCCAGACTTTGGTTGGATGAGATTGTTGTTTTGATAGAGACGGAAGTATCAAAGCTTCTTTCTTTAATCTTATATTCCTCTGAAAATCAGTTTTCGGAGCATTAGTTTAAGCCATTTCATCATTCCCGTCAGAATTGGCCACTGGAGGGAGGTCAGATATTGCATCCTTAAGGAAACCTTTTTTCCAAAACCCTTTCTTCAAAGATGGGGTTTTTCGCTTCAAGAAATAGTCAAATTTTCATTTTGCAAACATATTTATTTCTAAAAAATTGAAACAAGTTTGTTTTATTTGAAAAAAAAAATCCTCAAACATAGATGAAGTATGACCGCCCATTAAAGAATCCTTCAAATTTAATGGGGGCAAAGTGTAAAAATTAATGGGGGCAAAGGGTACAAACTAATAAGTATTAATCAAATTAATTATGCATTTAAGACAACATTAAAAAAATCATTGGGCCAGCTGCCCACATTCCTTCCTTCATGCGTCCGCCGCTGGGACTAGAGCATATCCAAGTGACCGAGCAACTGGGACTGCCACTGCATTTCCTACTTGAATGTACCGACCTTTTGGATGGCCATACAGCTTGTAGTAATTAGGGAATCCTTGTAACCTCGCATTCTCCCTTATACTCAATACCCTATCTTGTTCATGGTGTAATGTAGCCTGATTATGTGGTTCGGTTCGTGTGACAACTATAGGAACAACATGAGACTATATATGACCATTGCTCTTTGGAGTTGAATGCTGATTATTTTGAGCGTGTTTGTCAAATACCCAAAAGAAAGGGGCAAACTTCAAAGACTTAAAAGGTGTTTGTGTGGGAGAAGATAAAAAAGTGTACATAGATACAACTATAGAGAGGCCAACTGTAAAGTCTGGAATTCCTAATTATGCAATACGTTTTATTAATGGAACTTCATCAAAACCTTTTGCTAGACTTTGGTGGGATGAGATTGTTCCTACAGTTGTCACACGAGCCGAACCATAAAATCAGGCTATATTACACCATGAACAAGATAGGTGTTAAGTATAAGGGAGAATGGGAGGTTACAAGGGTTCCCTGATTACTACAAGCTGTGTGGCCATCCAAAAGAACGGTACATTCAAGTAGGAAATGCTGTGGCAGTCCTAGTTGCTCGGGGACTTGAATATGCTCTAGGCCCAAGGTCAGACGCATGAAGGAAGGAATGGGGGCAGCTGGCCCAATGATTTTTTTAATTTTGTCTTTAATGCATAATTAATTTGATTAATACCTATTAATTTGATTAATACTTATTAATTTGATTAATACCTATTAATTTGTTCCCTTTGCCCCCATTAATTTTTACTCTTTGCCCCTATTAAATTTTGAGGATTCTTTTTAATGAGCATTCATACTTCATCTATGTTTGAGGATTTTTTTTTCAAATAAAAAAACTTTTTCAATTTTTTAGAAATAAATATGTTTGCAAAACGAAAATTAGACTATTTCTTGAAGGGAAAAACCCCTTATTTGAAGAAAGGGTTTTGCAAAAAAGGTTTTCCTTAAGGATGCAATATCTGACCTCCCTCCAGTGACCAATTCTGACAGGAATGATGAAATGACTTCTATTAATGCTCCGAAAACGGATTTTCAGAGGAATATCAGATTAAAGAAAGAAGCTTTGGTACTTCCGTCTCTATCAAACCAACAATTGCATGCGACTTTATATGACCATCGCTCTTTGGAGTTGAATGCTGATTATTTTGAGCGTGTTTGTCAAATACCCAAAAGAAAGGGGGCAAACTTCGGAGACTTAAAAGGTGTTTGTGTGGGAGAAGATAAAAAAGTGTACATAGAGTCAACTATAGAGAGGCCAACTGTAAAGTCAGGAATTCCAGATTATGCAAAAAGTTTTATTAATGGAACTTCATCCAAACCTTTTTCCAGACTTTGGTTGGATGAGATTGTTCCTACAGTTGTCATACGAGCCGAACTACATAATAAGGCTATATTACACCATGATCAAGATAGGGTGTTGAGTATAAGGGAGAATGCAAGGTTACAAGGGTTCCCTGATTACTACAAGCAGTATGGCTCTCCAAAAGAACAGTACATTCAAGTAGGAAATGCAGTGGCAGTCCCAGTTGCTCGTGCACTTGGATATGCTCTAGGCCCAGGGGCGGACGCATTAAGGAAGGAATGGAGGCAGCTGGCCCATTGACTTTTTTAATTTTGTCTTTAATGCATAATTAATTTGATTAATACTTATTAATTTGTACCCTTTGCCCCCATTAATTTTTACACTTTGCCCCCATTAAATTTTAAGGATTCTTTAATGGGCGGTCATACTTCATCTATGTTTGAGGATTTTTTTAAAATAAAACAAACTTGTTTCAATTTTTTAGACATAAATTTTTTGCAAAACGAAAATTTGACTATTTCTTGAAGCGAAAAACCACATCTTTGAAGAAAGAGTTTTGGAAAAAATAGTTTCCTTAAGGATGCAATATCTGACCTCCCTCCAGTGGCCAATTCTGACGGGAATGATGAAATGGCTGAAACTAATGCTCCGAAAACTGATTTTCAGAGGAATATCAGATTACGAAGAGAAGCTTTGACACTTCCGTCTCTATCAAACCAACAATTGCATGAGACTTTATATGACCATTGCTCTTTGGAGTTGAATGCTGATTATTTTGAGCGTGTTTGTCAAATACCCAAAAGAAAGGGGGCAAACTTTAGAGACTTAAAAGGTGTTTGTGTGGGAGGAGATAAAAAAGTGTACATAGATACAACTAGAGGGAGAATTGTGTGTTTCAAAATTAAGAAAGCGAAGTTTAATTTATAGTAGAATATTACCGGTTCCTATGGAATCGGTATTCTTATAATTCCGGTTCTCTGAAAACCGGGATTTCTATAATACTGGTTAAATAGGAACCGGGATCGTATCGTCTTGTCATTTCCTAATCGGGTCCGTCGTCTCTGAAAAGTCTGTTCGTGGGAATCTTATGTTGGAAAAGGTACCGGTTTTCCCCAAACCGGTATCATTTTAGTTTAGTCACATCCCAATTGCCCCGACCAGATCTGGAAAAGCCTGTTCGTTTAGTTCCGGTTTTGCTTAAACCGATAATGCAAAGTTCCCGGTTCCCCAGGAATCGGTAATCTACCTGGTTGCCACTTTGGCGCAGAATGGTCCACGTCAGCCCCAAACCAAGCCACGTCTTTTTTTTCCATCACAATCCCGGTACGGGGGAACCCGAGACCAGTAAACATTGATATTACCGGTAGTAACGAAGCCGAGAATGTTCAAAATTGATATTACCGGTTTGTAGAAAACCGAGAATATTATAAAAAGGGGCAAATCGGTTATTTGAGTTTCAAGAGGGGCAAACGGGTGATATGAGTTTCAAAGAGGGGCAAACGGGTGAATAACCCAGACGAATGTAGGCTGCGACGAGTTTCCAACTGCTTTCGTGTTCTTAGCGACGTTGAGCACAGTTAAAAGGAACACTCAGTGCACTAATTTTGCGAACCAGGTGATTCGAGGAGGGCCTATTCTCCTCATCCTTTAATTTCTGTTCTTTCTTAGTTCTTTCTAGGGTTTTAGGTTTCAATTTGCAAGTATTAGTCGTCTCTATGTAGCTCTATTAGGAAGTGTTAAACTCCTTTTGGTTGATTATTACAGATATAAGTGTCGTACGCAGAAGAGATTGTCCGATGAGAGGTAGAGATTGCACTGAGCGGGGACCCTCGAATGGCAACTTCACTTCTTCGTCCGCATTTTCATGATTGTTTTGTCTTGGAAAACAGGCCAAAAAAAACCTTGAGCTCATTTGTTATCTCTTCCTTTTGTGCTTGGTTCAGTTGATCCAGTTATGTGTATACTTGTAAAAACTTGCAGGGATGCGTTGCTTCAATTTTGCTTGATAACTTTGGTGACATAGTCAAGTGAGAAATTTGCAGGGCCGAATAGAAATTCCTTAATTTCAAGTCGTTGACAAATTCCAGTTCCCGCCTGTCCTATATTGTCTCGCCATAGTAGCACGTGTTTTGGAGGCCATTCAAAATTATAATTTGAAATTTGTATGCTTGTATGTAATCATGTAGACATGTAATGAATTGCCAAGTTTTAAATGACATTTCTTGTTCTCTTTTAAGCGACAACAAATCCCAATTTATGCTACATGTTTTTCTTATATAACACAGCTTTTAGTACTTTTAAGCGACAACAAATGAAAATTAATGCGTCTTTATTGCTTTAATATAAACATCCTATAAAACAACTTACATGACGCAAATAATTTTAGTTGACGCCTGTTGCATAGATATAATGCGACAACATCTTATCAAACGGCAATTTATATGTGTGTCGCCTACAAGATTTTATGCGTCGTTAAACAATTTAAGTGACAGATGTACCATAAGACTTAAGCGGCACACATTTATAACGTCGCTTAAACCGTAAAAGTTTAACGCGACATACGTAAATAGTGGCGTCGCGTAAAACCTCATGTCACAAGGATTACGCGACGTTACTAAAGCGACATGATGTTCGTCACATTAGTCTTAAGCAGTGTTATTAAAACCGGACCGGTGATTGAACCGGTCAAGTCACTGGATCAATAGGTCAGTGGTTCAACCGGGTCGAACCGGTTTGATCCGCACAAATTAAATAATAAAAATAAAATATTTATATATGATATTATAATTTAACATATTTATGACTTGAATAAATATTACATGTTTATGATCTGATTACAATAACATATCATAACAAATTTAGAATTTAATAAAGTACATATCAATAATACAACAATAACAATTTTAGTATTAATTTGTAAGTCACAACAATAAGGGATTTCTAAGACTAATTGAATTTCTAGCTAAATTGATAGTAAGTAATAAATTTTATAGATTTGATAAATGAATATACATTAGTGAAACAAATAATAAAACAAGAATCATGTTTAGCTTGGTGGAATGAGAGGGGATAATTATAGAGGCAGACTAGGTTCGAGTCTTGTCCAAGTCAAAATAAATAAATATTTTTTCAGACCAAATTGAACCGATTGAACCGATCAAATCACCGGGTCCACCGGTTCAACCGACCGGGTCTTAACCGGTTTTGATCGGGTTTGGCCGAGTCGCTGCATTTCCGATCCGATAACAGAACCGAACCGGTCTGGTGACCGGTTCCCGGTCCAACCGGTCGAACCGGCCGGTCCGGTCTTAATAACACAGGTCTTAAGCGACAAAATTTTACATTAAGCGATGATTTTTTTGCCGCTTAAATATAAAAATGGGGTAGTGTTAGAGGCAGTGTTATTAAAACCGAACCGGTCAAGTCACTGGGTCAATGGGTCAGTAGTTCAACCGGGTCGAACCGGTTTGACCCGCACGAATTAAAAATAATAAAATAACTTATATATATGGATATTTATTTACCTATTTTGTAACTTAATAAAATTTAACCTGTATACAATACTATACCATAACAAATTTAGAATTCGAATATCACACATTAATAAGAAAATAACAAAACAACAATTGCAAATTTAGTACAAAGATGGGATTCAATTTAACAAATAAAATAAAATATTTATATATGATATAGATATTATAATTTAACATATTTATGACTTGAATAAATATTACATGATTATGATCCGATTATAACAACATACCATAACAAATTTAGAATTTGATAAAGTACAAATCAATAATACAACAATAACAATTTTAGTCTTAATTTGCAAGTCACAACAATAAGGTATTTATAAGACTAATTTAATTTCTAGTTAAATTGATAATAAGTAATAACTTTTATAGATTTGATAAATGAATATACATTATTGAAACAAATAATAAAACAACAATCATCTTTAGCCTAGTGGAAATAAAGAGAAAAACTATTAAGAGGGGCTTGGGTTCGAGTCTTGTCCAAGTCAAAATTGAATAAATATTTTTTCAGACCAAATCGAATCGATTGAACCGATCAAATCACAATTTTAATGAAAAACTGGGTCAACCGGGTCAACACCGGGCTTGACCAGTTCTTGACCGGGTTTGACTCCAAACCGATCCGATGAGTGAACTGAACCGATCACCGGACCGGTTCCCGGTCCAATCGATCGAACCGAACGATCCGATCCGGTTTTCACAACACTGGAGAGGTCAAATTTTTTTGGAGTATTTCAATCATTTGATTTAAATGTACACATCGAGATTCATAAATTTACAAATAGTAGAAAGAAAAGTTAGAAAACCCAATGATGGAAAGGGAAGCTAGCAAATCCATTTTTTTTATATTAGTAAATCCATTCGTATCTCTTCTCCCCGCGGTACAAGAGACAATTCTCACTTCAGTGATTAATTATTATTAATCCAACATCAATGAGAAGTCAAAATAAGTTTTTGAATTTTTGATTTAACTACGAATGATAAATCTATTTTTATTACGAGTAATCATTACATTAAAATATTGTTAAACAATTGATGGCGGTAAATTTTATTATTAAATCACTAATTTATATTTTTCATTAGTATGTAATCTAATTTTGTAAATGAAAGCGTCATGAAAATTAATATCTAATCCCTTGTTTTAGTAATGATTTTATATGATATGTCAACAACCAAAGCTAACCAAAACTTGCAAGTTCAATAGTATAATGTCCGAACTCCGAAGTAGTCAAATCAAACGATTCAAAAAAAAGAAGGGCACGTTCACATTTAAAATGCATTTTCATTTGTACAATATTTTTAGTCTATAATCCCATTTATTTAGAATTTAGTTCCTTTTATTTTAGTAAACTTTCTCAAATGCCAAGTTGGGAAGTTGATATTTTGATGTAGGGTTGTGCTTGGGGGTGTTGTTGACGTGGTGAATATTTTGATGTAGGGTTTTGTTTTGGAGTTGTCGACGTGGAGGATTGTGAACAGCAAAAGAAGACACCGCCATTTGCTGATCCAGTTTAGTTTTAAGCTTCTAGCACAAGCTGGAATGAAAGGAGCGAGATAAATAAATTCAATTGAATGATTTAATTAAAATATTTATTTTGGATATGTACATGTAGATCGATTCCTATCAAGTCGGCACTTGATAGATTCCATCCACATAAAGAGTTCGCCCACAATACAATATACATGTTTTTGCATAAACAACAAATTCTAAGAAATCGACAAATCAACAGTCCAGATGAATTAGCTGAGCTACAATACAACAAAACTTCACTAGAAAATCTCCTAAAACATCTAGTCGCCCCTTTAAGTGGAGGCAATTGATTTAAATGCAAATTGAAAAAAAGTTCTGAGAAGCCTCTGATAATTATAACTACCTGTTCATTGTACACCTATTTATAGTTCACTTCGTACTCGAAAGGGAGGACTCGAAAGGGTGGTAACACAGTATATTCACAAAATCTAACATCCGCATATTTTTTATCATACCAAGCTTCAAAAAACCTTTTCCACCTCGGCTGTCTAAAATTTTCTCTTTTTTACTTAAACGTGCTGGCTCCGGTGACAAAGATGAGGTAAGAAAACATTCAGGACCGGGGCCTTTGAAGACAAGTCAATAGTATCACCATGTTGAATTGGGTAAACAACATGAGAGCCATCAACATATACCAACCCATCTTTGCAAGACCAATCAATTTCCATAGACTGATCAGGTCTAAGGAATCCGTGCAGTAAGTGACTAATGGCGGCTGGCGCTAGCAGGTGCTATGGGCTCTGGCTCTCTAACCATGTATTGCAGATCACGAGATGAGACTGGCATCACATGCCCACCAGCGGAGTGCATTGCAGCCGTGGAGCCAGCAGCAGTTGAAACTCTAAGACCACTTGATCGGCAGTTGATTAGGGGAGAAGCAGGGTGACCACCACTTTCGATTCTGCAAGGGGAGGAAAAGAATAAAATAATTTGTGGCACATTTTAATTGAAGTAGAAACATGGTTAGTTGATCCAATGAATTGAGGACAAAGGAGGCATGCACCATCTTTTGAATTTAGTTTATAAAAAATCAAGGACAGAACATCTTACCTAAATGAAACTCGAGATACAGTTGCTGGACATGAGTGTGCAACCAAAATGTCGTTAAGAGCATACGTTGATAGAGGTTGTGAGTTCAAACTAATAGCCATTCTTGATAATTTGAGAGGGTGCATGTGGCCTTCAAGGATGTCGTCGTGTACCTGACATAGTAATCATCACCGGTGTTATAGTATAAGAGAAGAAAGAATAGTATTGTGGGGGCTTCAATACTTGATATATTCAGCAAAATGATTTCCACAACAAATTAAGCAGTAAACTATATAGAATTCTCAATTGAACTCTCATGGCGAAATGCCAAAATATGATGCTGTCGCGCATGCTCAACAAATCACAATCACGATTCACCTAATATCACCTACGTCCACAAATAAACTAACTTCCATCTTTCATACCAATATCAACCAAACAATACGCAATTCCAAACTAAAGAGTTCACAAATAGCTGTTCACAAACTCCAAGACTAAAAACCCAATGCGAGGAGATTTTTGGTTCACATACTTTCTAAATCAATTACCAATACTACGTGAATGCAAAAACAAAGGTGTCTTGTTGCTAACAATCTATCGCCCGCACCAAAACACTACACAAACACAACACAAGTAGGTTTTTGCATGCATAGAGAAAACGAAAAACATTCTATTCCTAAGTGGTTTCTCACAGAAACAATCATTTGTATCAATACTTGAGCTAGGTGTCCAATAGAGATAACTGATTCTAAATAATAATAAAAAAAGATGCCAATTTCCATAAGACTCCATTTTCCAAAATCTTAAACCATCTGGTTCTTCAATTTCTTACTTATACACTGAAATTGTCAGTTTCTAACTGATGGATCTTCTGTTAATTTAAAACTAGGTTTCCAGAAAGTACACGCTTCTTGGTTCCAAATGTTGGAAGCTATACGAAAGAATGGAACAGACTCAATCTTTCAGAACTGCATAACCTGTTCAAAATTCTTGGTTGTTGCCCCACAAGGATAGCCAGTGCTTCTAGTTGCATCGAATTCATTGCTGAACTCTTGTACCTGTCAAACGGCGCAATGATCACAATTACCAACCAACATAGGTGTAATGTAGTCACATCATGAGAACAATAATTTGATTAACCAACTATATACTAGATTATCTCGACTCAGGGTAACCCAAATTTACCTCCTCACTTTGGGTGAGATCTGAATTTACTCCCAAAACAGGAACGCAGTCATCCATAAGATGGCTTGCCTGCAAAAGAGTGCCATCTCCGCCAACAGTAACAACCAGGTCAACGTCAGTTATTGGTTTTGACAAATCACTTCTGGATATAGATTCCCAATCAACAAGCTTCCGCCTCAATACATCCTGACAATAGTTTATGGCATTCTTGTGCACCTTACATCTGTTGACTGTTGTCTAGGTAATCCAAAACCTGTGAGTAGGGAAAATAAGAAAAAACAGAAAATATTCATATGAAAGTGAGAGTCTGATATTTATAAAAATGTAGTTTTATCATTCTTTTGCCTCTTTGAATCTTCTCTGACCCATGAAAGAACCTGTTTTTTTTACCAAGGATACCAGTAATATCATGTCACCAAAGTTACAAGAAATTCAAACTAAATATCTGAAATTTCATCTAGATTTTTGAGTACATAAAACCTAAACATATTCTAGTACGATGCATAATAGTGAAATCAAGCTTTTGGACTGCTTCTCCTGGTTCGGCTACGGAGTACTTTGCGCTGCATTATATGTTGAATAACATTATGGAGCACGATCAGTACTTAGTGTATTTATCAAATGCTGACAGTATCACACACTCCAGTGACATTATATAGCTGATGCTCCAATTATAAACTACCATCATCCTACTCCTAAATGACATTTCATCAAACAGCTAACCTGCATTACTTACTCGCCGCAAATGCTACAACTTGAATAGCAACTAAAGGTAGACCCAGCTCCCCAACTAGGCAAAATAAGTACTCCGTGATCGAATTCAAGGTGTCTTAAGAAAAGAAAATAGCAAACTTTATCGACTTTTACGTAACAAAATTCATGAAATCCCAGTATAAAACTGAAGTAGAGAATGTACGTGTGGGTTAGTGACTCTGGATAAGTCTTCGCTATGACGTCTTGGGTAGATATCGAACGGCTTCAAAAGCATCAGCAATGGCTTCCTCGACATCACACACACCAACAACGAACACTTACCGATCCTCTGCTTTCTGCGACCGCTCTCTGATCAAGCTACGGCCAGCTTAGGTTAATAAATCCGGTTAGTATCGGGTCTGCTCCGTAACAAACCAGCAAATAATCGGGCCCCAAGCCCAAGAGCCCAACCCAACTTAAATGGATCGGTTCTCATTTAAGGTTAACCGAATTAATTGGTGAGATTGTTGTTCGCGTTTCTCTCTCTCGACCCACCGGTCGTAATATACCAAAACCGTATTGACGCTTTTCCGCAACCAAACTCTAACAATTGTAGGAGTTGGGGCAAATCGGAACCGAATTTGGGTAACATTCGTAATTCAAATTTCTCAGTCATTTCATTTATCAGTTTTGCTTTTTTTTTTTCATCTGTTAATGAATTGTTGCCTTTTGATGATTGATCAATTTGATTTACAATGTTTGAAACATCAGTTTTGACGATTCTTATCAAGCTGAAATGTTACTATTTGTTTTTTTTTCATTCATAACTCATTGATCTATAACCTGGTGTCATTCTGTTTTTTCTCGTCATTGCGATTATACCACAGACCTTCATACATCAACATACCATAAAAACTAAACCTCCCATTTTTCATTTTTCATCTTTAATTTTCCAACCCATGAAAATACAGCTTTTCAACCTGGTTCGACTCACAGTAATGACTGTATCTCATTTGTTTCCCTAGCTGGCAACCCTACTAGCCAACTTGAACCATACAAATTACTAAGTTCCCGTCTTGAATTGCATAAGAAATAAATTTAAACATCCATATTCGCTAGCAAAAAATGCAGATTTCCTTAGAAATGGTTGGAGGAGCTGTACAGTTTGTGAACTTGCCATGAGGAATGATCAATGATTTTGAATGGTGAAAACAAGATAAGCCTCTCCTGATCGACCAAATAGGATACCAATTACCAACCCATTCCCAAACAGTTTCTAAATTATTGACACATTTGTAGTGTTGGGATATTAATTTCTTTCAAAATAAAAATCAACAAAACCCATCCAAGGGGCTTTTTAACAATCAGCTGACGTGCACATTCAAGATGCATAACTGGTCAATAACATGCATAATAAAGACTCCAAATCAGCGTTAAAACCTAATTGAGCAGTGAGTGGCTGGCAAGTGAGACAGGCATGGATGACGATCCGTATGTAAATACAACAAAACAGTAAAGATTTACAAATCGTATAGGCATATGTTTCACAAATTTTGGGCACGATTGCACAGGATAAGAAATCAAAACTACAATTACCTTCCCGAGCACTCCTCTCTTCCCAGCTTATTCCATTTTCTTCGATAGCACTAATCTTTTCCCAAAGTAAAAACATTTGTGGCTATTAAAGTAAATTGAGACGGATTTTTATTTTATTTTATAATATTCAAGATAGAGTAGGAATGAACAATGTACAAAGGTTTTTTTGATCAAGTAACCTTTCGACATTGTTCATTCCTACTCTTATCTTTTTTTTGATAGTATTCCTACTCTATCTTGAATATTATAAAATATAAATAAAAACCCGTCTAAGTTTACTTTAATAGCCACACATGTTTTTACTTTTTGCTTTGGGAAAATACTAGTGCTATCGACGAAAATGAAATAAGCTGGGAGGAGAAGAGTACTCGGGAAGGTAATCACAGTTCTGATTTCTTATCTTGTGCAATCGTGGCCAAAATTTGCGAAACATATGCCTGTATGATTTGCAAAATCTTCACTGTTTTGTTGTATTTACATACGGATCGTCATCCATGCCTGTCTCACTTAAACAGGCCAGCCACGCACTGCTCAAAATTATGAACTCTACCCTTAGGTTTTAACGTTGGTTTGGAGTCCATATTATGCATGTTATTGACCAGTTATGCATCTTGAATGAACACGCCAGCTGTTTGTTAAAAAGCCCCTTGGGTGGGTTCTGTTGATTTTTATTTTGAAAGAAATTAATATCCCAGCACTGCAAATGTGTCAATAATTTAGAAACTGTTTGGGAATGCGTTGGTAATTGGTATCCTATTTGGTCGATCAGGAGAGGCTTTTCTTGTTTTCACCATTCAAAACCATTGATCATTCCTCATGGCAAGTTCACAAACTGTACAACTCCTCCAACCATTTCTAAGGAAATCTGCATTTTTTGCCAGCGAATATGGATGTTTAAATTTATTTCTTATGCAATTCAAGACGGGAACTTAGTAATTTATATGGTTCAAGTTTGCTACTAGGGTTGCCAGCTAGGGAAACAAATGAGATATAGTCATTACTGTGAGTCGAACCAGGTTAAAAAGTTGTATTACAGGGGTTGAAAAATAGGAGGTTTAGTTTTTATGGTATGTTGATGTATGAAGGTCTGTGGTATGAGACACAGAAAGCATGATGTTCTTTGACGAGTTGCTATTCTTATTTATATATAACTTTTTTTATGGATAACAGAGTTGCTATTTTTATTTTAAAAATGCAATTTGATGGTGTCTATTTGGAGCCCTTTCGGGTATGTGGATCTACTTGGATATTTGCTTCTTTGACCTTCCGAGCCTACTTTTAGCCCTTAAGTCATCTTTCAACATATCATGAGAGGACTGCTTCTGATTAGTGATTATATACCTCGAACCTCATATTATCAATATCATTTTGCAGTTGGTGAGAAGAGGAGTTTAATGTATGTTGCGTCACAGAAGCAATCTTGACATATTGGATGATACAGTAATGTCGGAAACTTATTCTGTTAGTAGTCCTAGAAGAATTCTTAGCTTATCAAAGAGGAGAACAAAGGTAGCGTTTGTAGATTCAGATGACAGGTCATTTCGGGCTGGTGTATCTCAAGACCAGAGTCCTAAACCATCTGAAGTTTATGGATTTGTGGGCTCTATTACCACCATTGTTGCAACAGGTTTCCTGCATACTTTTCATTGCCGTCCAATACTTAAAATGTCTCGCTCCTGTCCGCGTTGTTAATGTCATTATTTATTCATGTTAGTTGATACAAAACACGGTAGTACTTTACAATCTGCTTTAAAAAGCATAGGCAGAGAGAAATTATGAGTTTTGTTTTAAGTCGACGAATAACAAAAAGATAAAATTCACAGGTGCTCTTTTGTGCGGTAGTTTATTTATGACAGTGAAATCATTTTTCTGTGTATCTGAAAGTGCAATGATGCAGACATGCAGTTTAGCTGAAAAACGAGTGACGTACTCTGATTTTATCTTTATTCTTGTCTTTCATCATGTTGATTTGTAATGTGACGTAATATTATGTCGTGCATGATATACAGGAAAAGTCATGTTGTGAACATCGACCTCCATAGAGTTGTTAATTAGGCCTTTTCATACTGAAAATTTTCATTACATGAAATACCGAAGTCAATGTTTACTGCACCCCTGGTCATCCTAGAAAGTCAAACAATCTGTTGCGTTCTCCGGATAAAAGCTAGCTATGGTTTTAGGTTACTCACATGATTGCTTTCTTATGATTGCAGTTATTTTCTTAATATGGGCATATCTCCCGGAGTCTTGGCTACACTATCTTGGAGTCTACTATTACCCTAGCAAGTAAATAGAAATCTCTTCTTCTTCTTATTTTTCTTCTTTCTTTTACTTAAAGGTTCAATTGGGTTCAACTACCTATGTCAACGTCTTACCGTGGTTTAAAAACTGTCTAAATGCTTCGCCTTCTTGTTTTTTTATTTCTTCTTATTACCTTTGTGCTTCATCAACTTGTCTGTCTTGATGGAAACGTCATGCCTTTAGGATTCAATTTCTGTGGTTACCGAGATTATGATCTTTTTACTTTTCATTTTGCTCTATATTATATCAGCTTAATCTAATGACAGCTATAGTAACAAAGGAAATGGTATTGGTCCCTTTAAATCTTTATCTAATTTGTTTTCAGGTATTGGGCATTGGCAGTGCCGGCTTTTGCTATAATGACTATTATATCAGCTCTAGGGTTTTATCTTGGACTCAATTTCATGCAGACGCCTCCCCCAACCTCCTTCAACACCATATTTGGTAAGCATCAAGGCGATCCCTTATATAATAAATGCCACCTATTGAAACGATAAGCCTGTGATAATCATGATGTTAATCTTCCTCTTCGCAGATGAGTATAGCCGTGAACCTTCAGTTTATGAGGCATCAACAAATGGAGAGGAGCAACCCATTGATCCTATGTATGACATTGGCATCCATAAAGTAAACCGTCTCATGTTTACTGATTCAGAGCAACATTCTTGATATGTCTAGGACTTGGGCTCTGTGGTGGTATACAAAGGCTGAATTATTGGTAATATTATTATGGTCATTTTCTGGTACAAGTACAACCATGTATGTGATGTTTTCAAAAGAGCTGCAAACGTAACAAGGTGATTACAGTAAGTATCAAACCACTTTCTTAATAGAATTTTCAGTAGTTGTGGAAAATTTAGCCGTGGATGTCAAGAGATTAGCTGAGACACGAGAGAAGACATCCAACCAAAGATCATCATGGCAAACTAAAAGAAGCTCTTGATCTTTTTGAAAAGTTGGCAGTAGAAACAATCAAAGCCACTGATTTAGCCCAGGAACTTACCGGCAAGGTGACTCAATCAAAGCTTTGAACTTATGAGTAACAACTTTAGGATGACATTATTCGGACATTTCCAATGGATTGACGCAATGTGACTACGGTGATCGACGTCTGAACATTCATCTATTCATATTTATTTTGCTTCTGACCGAAAATAATAGTAGTTTGAACCGTAATTAGGAAAGAGAAAATAGTACAGAATACGATTTGTACTTTTCCCCATCTCCAAAAGACTTCCAACTATTGAAAATTCTATTAAGAAAGTGGTCTGATACTTACTGTACTTACCTCGTTACGTTTGCAGCTCTGTTGAAAAACATCACCTACATGGTTGTACTTGTACCAGAAAATGACCATAATAAAAAGACCAATAATTCAGCCTTTGTATACCACCACAGAGCCCAAGTCCTAGACATATCAAGAATGTTGCTTTGAATCAGTAAACATGAGACGGTTTACTTTTATGTAGGGATGTGCAATCAGGTCGGACTGGACCGGAGGATTTAATCGGTCCGGGTCAGACCGTTGGACCGGATTTTTTCTAAAAATTGGACCGTGGACCGACCCGGACCGGATATATACGGTTCGGTCCGACCCGGTGGACCGGATTTGTTTGGAAATGGGGATCGAAGACCGGACCGGATATATCTGGGTCAGGTTAAACTGAAGGACCGGGTCGAACCGAACCGGACCGGAAACAACAAAAAAAACCAGACAAATCAATGTGTTTTTGTTGTATGTCTCATGCATGTCTGTGTCTCTCTGAGTTGTAATGCACATGAACTACTTTGAATGGAGATACAAAACAGAGAACTTGTTCTGAAAAATAGAAGCAATTAGCAAATACAAAAGTCTAAATATGAAAAAAATCTTCCAAAACATGCTTGATGCTTCACTTCTATGATCTTGATCTATCAACTGTCATGGACTCATGGTATCTCTCATGAGTCATGGAGCTAATCCTCAATCTCATTCCACATTCTTTAATGCCCTGTGATAAAGGAAGCAGCTGATTAATGCCAGTGACACCAAAAGATCATTAAGCCTAACAGATCACATACACTGAATTTTTTCAGCACTTGATACATGGAGCATTATAATACAAACACCACTTTCATATCCTTCACATTCAACAATTCAAAACAAACACAAGAAACTCAATCTAAGAAGCACATGTAATCTGATATCAATGCGCGAAACAAGCATTTAAGGCAGTGAAAACACAACTCGAAGAACAACAACAGCAGCTACCATCCACACAATCTTACCAAATCCTAGCTGATCCTTGTATGTTGAAACTAAATCAAGCAGTCTTCTTACCTCAGTTACACTTGCAAGGACAAGCTGAGTGAATATCGCAGGGGCAGGGGCATCGAGGTAATCCACTGTCAGACATCTGTCCACAAAAAATACAATTGCTTATCAATAAGTAAATATCAGATTACTCTTGGCAAGAAACTCTCACCAACTTACAGAGTTCAGGGTCTTGTTGCATGATAATTTCGTTGAACATTCCATGGACAGTTCAATACAGAATTCAAATCAAAATCTGAACACCAAGACATCACAACATTGAGAAAGCTGATTAAATTCAGTTTCAATCCATAAAAATTTCATCGAATGCCAGACTAATGAGAAGTGACAGAAACTGTCAAAGGAGATTACACAGACTAATGAAATTAAAAAAAATAAAGATGCAAGCTGATTAAATTACCAGTTGGAGGAGTTCTGAGGCCAAAAAATTCAGGAGGAGAAATCGTAGGACGGCTGGAGGATGAGGCGAGGAGAAATCGTAGGACGGCTGCGAGTCGAGGAGAAAACTCATCGCAACTGCGAGACGCCAATTGCGAGACGCTAATTGCGAGTTGCGACGCTGGACGGCTGGAGCCTGGAGGATGAGGCGAGGAGAAATCAGAAATCGTGACAACTGGACGGCTGGAGCCTGGAGCGGAGGGTGTTTGAGATGATTTTTTTTGATAAACATCCATCGGATGTACACTGTGAACGAAAGAAACAAAGACGACAACCGAGGTCTTAAAGCTGGTACAAGTTAACCAGCTGGGAACATAACAGACAAGAAAATAAACAAGATTAAACCAGAGCCTGATGCTCCACTTCGCCTCAAGCGTGAAACCATCGTCTCGTCATCCACAGCGAAAGAAGGCAGGACGACACTAAGGCTGATCGCCAAAGCCATAAAACATACTCAAGAAGAGGCGGATGAACCATAAAACCGACACCCATGAGCAGTTTCCTCCTCGCGGGCCAGCAGTACGGCGACCAAACAAGCCTCCACCATAAGTAGCTTGACCCTCAACAACCAAGCACGGCGACCAAGCCTTCATCAGCCGCCGATTAAACCTTAATGCATCACCAATTATTCCAAACAACAAAAAAAGAAGCATGGATAAACACCAGCTCCAACACCAAAGCCATTAATTAGGAGCTCAAGAAAAGGCGGTTGAGCCGCACACCCATCCACCTGCTAAAACCTCCTGGAACCACCCCATCAGATCACTGACCGCCGCACACACCCTTAGCCCGTCAGAGCATCCGGCAGCCGCCTCATCGAGCACCAAAAACAAACCATAAAACTACCTCTAAAGAGGTCAAAAACGACATGCATGTCGATCTCAAGGTAGATTTAGGCATGCAATGGCCGAACAACAACATAACATACGAAAAAACATAACGAAGATCTTGACAAGATTATTTATAGACATGATCTTCACACTAAAATACTTAAAGCAAACTCAGAAAAATTAAGCTAAGTTATGAGGGGCAGAGAATGGAAGAAAACCCTCCCGTGGAGGAGGGCCTCCATCCTCCACCCCGGACGGAAGCAAGGAAAAGATTTAAGTGGAATTGAGTTCGGTTTGGATTGAAAGAAGGAACTCCAGTGGCGATGGAGAGTTGGCTCACTGGGTTTGTTGGAGGAGAGAAGGCATTGGGGCTCTTCTTTTGTTTGAGACGATTTGAGATTGGAGAAATTAGGGTTCGGCTGTTATGTGTTTTGTGTCAAACGAATTTGAGTATTAAAATAATAAATTAAAAATTGAGTATTAAACATTATGGTCCAGACCGGACCGACCCTGAAAATATACGGTCCAGACCGTACCGACCCGGAACCCGGATTATGAAAAATATATGGACCGTGGACCGACCCGGTACCAGTCCGGTCCTGGACCGACCCGGAAAAAACCGGTCCGGATCAGATTTGTGCATCCCTAATTTTATGGATGCCAATGTCATACATAGGATCTATGGGTTGCTCCTCTCCATCTGTTGATTCCTCATAAACTGAAGGTTCGCGGCTATACTCATCTGCGAAGAGGAAGATTAACATCATGATTATCACATGCTTATCGTTTCAATAGGTGGCATTTATTGTATAAGGGATCGCCTTAATGCTTACCAAATATGGTGTTGTAAGAGGTTGGGGGAGGCGTCTGCATGAAATTGAGTCCAAGATAAAACCCTAGAGCTGATATAATAGTCATTATAGCAAAAGCCGGCACTGCCAATGCCCAATACCTGAAAACAAATTAGATAAAGATTTAAAGGGACCAATACCATTTCCTTTGTTACTACAGCTGTCAGTAGATTAAGCTGATATAATATAGAGCAAAATGAAAAGTAAAAAGATCATAATCTCTATAATCACAGACAATTAAATCCTAAAGGCACGACGTTTCCATGAAGACAGACAGGTTGATGAAGCACAAAGGTAATAAGAAGAAAAAAAAAAAGAAGGCGAAGCATTTAGATCATTTTTGAACCACAGTAAGACGTTGACATGGGTAGTTGAACCCAACTGATCGAACCTTTCAGTAATAGTAGACCCCAAGATAGTATACCCAAGACTCCGAGAGATATTCCCATATTAAGAAAATAATTGCAATCATAAGAAAGCAATCCTCTGAGTAACCTCAAACCATAGCTAGCGTTTATCCGGAGAACGCAATAGATTGTTTGACTTTCTAGGATGACCAGGGGGTGCAGTCAACATTGACTTCGATATTTCGTGTAATGAAAATTTGTGTATGAAAAGGCCTAATTACCAGCTCTATGTAGGTCGATGTTCACAACATGAGTTTTCCTGTATATCATGCACGACATAGTATTACGTCACATTACAAATTGTTGGTAATTTTAGGGTTTCGGACCCAGTATAAATATTACAATATATTAGGATAGCATACCCTAATGATATGAAAGGTTTGGAACTTCCGTTGAGTGAGTTTTGTGTATAAAACTCAGTGCGGATCGCGTTTTATCTTGACATTATGTTGGGCGCGTTTTGATTGGACATTACGACAATGTCTTAACGAAACGCGGCTGATAATGTAAAGGGAAAACACTGCTGGAATTGACCGCGTTTTCAGTAAACATTAAGGGGCGCGTTTTCCTTAAGCATTAGCGTAATGCTGAAGGAAAAAGCGCCCGCTAATGCTGAAGGAAAACGCGGCGACGTTTGACAGACACAGCTGTTCTGTTCAGACACACCTGCTCTTTGTCCCTTTTGATCTCCTATATATTGGAGGTCATGGACAGTATGAGGGCACGAAAAAAATCCACTCACTCACATAGAGAATCACTCTTTGATTCTAAACCTAGTTTGATTTCCAAAACCTCAAACCTAAGTTGATTTCTACTTCTTTAGTCGAGAAGAGAGATTGCTCCAATTGATTATCCCCGTTCAAATTTCGTGCAACCCTCGACTATATACAGGGTCGAAATATTGAATTCGGAAAGCGACAACGCGATCAATTGTGATATCCAGACCATATCGATTCTTCATAGGATCACAACATTTAGAAATACGAAGCTGTTTTCCGCCAACTTGCTACACTGCTGTTTTGGTGATTATGAAGACCCTCTTGCTGCCATTATTGAAGACAATTCCCCAACAAACGAATTCAATATTTTCCTATCGATGGCGAGCATGAGATAAGATGAAAAATTTGATGGAATGAAATTTTCGGATTTGTCAACATATTGCTGCAATTGGAGAAGGTGAAGTTGAAGAAGAGCAAGTTCCAGAAATCGGAAGAGGATGAAGGAATGATTTTTCAGCATGGTCCAAAATGTTGTTGCGTATGGGATTTGAAGGAGTTGAAGGAGCAAAATGGATATAGCGGCTGAAAAGGGATTCTGTTCCAAAACGTTTGAAGCATTGGCTTGAGAAGTTGCAGACAAATTGCGGCCTGATGCTTCTCAGCGACATTCCCGCTGGAGGCACTAGAAGGGTTTGATTAAATTAAATTTGATTTGAGCAATAAACTTGTTTAACTGTGTTTTATGGACAGGAGGTTGGCAGGTTGCAATACAAGTTTTGCCGATATTCAAAGGATGATCTGGCGAATGGGTGTGAGTTGTGACGAATGCCAATGTTATTGATTGATACCCTAAATCCGGTTCGGCTAAGTGGATAAAACAGTGTGTCTTGCGGCATCCTGATTCACTCAGAAACACAAATGATGGGTTTGGATTCATTGGACAATCACATGACCGCCATCTTTCCTATTGGGATGAAATCCCATGTTAGGTTTCGGCTGAATGAAATGAATCAGTCTGGGCGCCTTGTTTTAGTTCTAATCTTGTTGTGTTCGCATTTTGGTCTAAGGCGCGGTCTGTTGTCAAGATGAGATTCAGACAAAGCCTTGGATAGGCGGCTATTAAAATCCAAGTCGGATTTTGGTCAACAAAGTGAACTCATTTGTTTCATTTGAAATTGGTCAATTCTGATGCGGGTGGAGGAGACTTACCGGACAAAATAGTGCAAGTTGAACCTGGAAACACAGATCGTGTGTGGCTTCTAGTCATGACTGTTGATGAGTCCTCCGGCTGTCATTGAATTGGTCTATATGCTCAGCACTGGGAGAGGCGTGCAGATAACGGTGCTGACTATAACCGTTGCTAAAAGGTTACCAAAAGCAAGTTTGCTGCACATTGATTCACCTAGCGCGGCGAACCATGGTTGCTTCTCAGATCGGTTAGTCTTTTATTTTCTAAGTTTTGATTTCCAAATTAAGCTATACCTATCTTGTAGTTTGGGTTCCTCTAATTTTCATCAGTACATATGGTTTAGGAAATCTTGAGTTGATTTGCGCGCATGAATTCAAACTAGGGCTCTATATTCAAGCAGTTGTTAGCTTAACATGTGAATGCGTATTTAGGCATCTTTATTTTCATGTGTAATGATATGTTTGATACAATAAATGAGAAAGGTAGAATGATACAAAGATGGTGAGTGTCTGAAGAAGAAACAAGAAAGAGTTGTTTGGTTTTCTCAAACAAAGATGGGTTTATTGATTGAGAGATTCAATCTTGAAGGAGAGTATGGATATGGCAGATCTTTATCTGCTTCAGCCATGTGTTTCTTGTTTCCTCAGACTTATGTTTGTCCTTTTCGCCTAGTTGTGAACTGGTGGTGTTGTTGAAGATGATAAATCCATCAATAGTGTTTATTACCTGTTCTTCCATTTGAATGCTGCTTACCATGTTAACCATCTTCAATTTCATATGATGATTGCTGGTGTGACGGCGTTGGATTTTATAAAAGATAATTGTTAAATTCTTAGATTTGGTTCAATTTCATTTGATGAATCTGAGTTTACAAAGTATGCTTAACTTAATGTGATCAGTAGTAATCTGTTAGATTGACTAATGATGCATGTTGAAAGAAAATGCCATGATAAGAATGATTATGTGAAGTGTGTTTATTGTCAGTTTTCTGTTGCAAACTTTTGATTTAAAAAGGTCTTAAAATTTAGATGAGTAGCATGAAACTGACTAGTTTAAATGCATGTTTAAAGTCAGTTGAATGTTAAATTGGATATTTAGGAAATTTTGAGGCGTTGAAAATCAATTAGATTTTGATTTGTGAGACAAAACTATCAACATATTTATGAATATTGGGCATGAAATAAATAGCCGCTTTGATAGTTCATGGTTTTCAGCTTGCTTGCCCTTTGTTAAATCAGTGGTTTTCTTTTCTTGAATATTGATACGGTGCAGAGTTGTTTAATGAATGTCAATAATTTTCAACTAAGTTTAGTTGATCTTAATTGAGATTGATACATGTTTAATCAGTTGGTGAATGCATGCTAGATTTGATCATGTATATCTTAGGTTGATATCATGTCATGTATGTTTAGTATTATGAAATGTATATGTGTTGATGGTTTCGACCAGAATAAAATTAGAAAGAATTTTCTGATGGGTAAACTCCGGTGAATATGCTTGTAAGTTTATCGGGTCGATAAACTTTATTGGTGGAGTTTGTGGTTCAAATATCACTGGGTGTGTGATTATTTAAGGTTCTGGTTTGAAATATTCACTAAGGGTTCATTTTAGTAAAGAACACCTTGATATAGGTATTGGTTGAATACTATACTGAAAAGAATGTTGTTTAACATGTCGGAAAACTGTGTATTAAATAAAATACAAGTTTTGGTATGGGATTCTGATTGTGATTCTCCATGTGTGACTTACATGCTGAATCAGACTAACACATATATTTGTATAATTATTGTATTCATGTGTTACTTGGTTTATGCTTGCATATCATGAATTGTTGATTGCATAAGTAACATGTGGTGCAAATTTCAAAGGTTGAATTTTGAAATAAGAACACTTTAATATTCAAGTTGCGAACTTGGAATATGTATTCTTCTCTTGGTTCTTTCAAATTTTATAATAGAATTTATAAGAGTGGAACTCTTGATAAATTTGGGATTTATAAGAGTAAAGTTGAAAGTTGAAAGAGAACTTTAATCAAAGTGTTGATTTATATTATGATATATGCTAGACCTGACATCGCACTTGCGGTGGGTAAGCTTTGTCGATATACTAGTAACCCTAGTATGCAACATTGACAAGCGGCTCATAGGATATTTATGTACCTTAAGAGGACAATGAATTTTGGTCATGCATGTTCATATTTTCCTTCGGTCATAAGAAGGGTTTTCGGATGCAAGTTAGATCTAAATGGGGAGGAACATTCCTGTACAAGTAGAAGGGTATTTTACTTGGGGAAGGCCATTTAATGGGAATCTAAGAAACAAACTTGCATCATAGGTTTAACATTGAAATATGAGTTTGTTGCTCTAGTCGGTGTTTCAAAAGAAGAAGGACGATTAGAGAATATGATATATGAAATTTCATTGTGGAGAAAGACCGATATCACCAATATCGATACATTGTGACAGCGCTGATACATTGGCTAAAGGATTTAGCCATGTATACAATGTGGTCTAGACACTTAGGTGTTAGACATAGTGCAGTAAGAGAGCTCATTACGCACGTGGTGATATCTGTGGATTTTGTTAGGTTATAACCAAAGGTAAGCTAATCACTTGACGAAGGATTAGCTAGAGACTTATTTCCCGAGTCGAAAAAGGGGATGAGACTAAAACCCATATAATCGTCTAGTCGTGGGACACCCAATTCACATCTAACTAGCGTTAGAGCTGAATTCAATGTGGAAAGCCCATTCCTAGAAGATTGATGAACACAAATGAAGCATCCCCAAGTATGTGTTCATGACCTACAAGCAGTGTTGTGAAAACCGGACCGGACCGGGAACCGGTCCGGTGACCGGTCCGGTTATGTAATTCGATCGGTTATGCAATGACTCGGTCAAACCCGGTCAAACCCGGTCAAGAACCGGTCAAACCCGGTTAAAACCGGTCAAGACCCGGTCGGTTGAACCGGTTGACTCGGTGGGTTGACCCGGTTGACCCAATTTTTCATTAAAACGTGATTTGATCGGTTCAATCGGTTCGATTTGGTTTGAAAAAATATATATTTAATTTGACTTGGACAAGACTCGAACCTAGTCTTCCTCTATAATTATTCCCTCTCTTTCCACCAAGCTAAACATGATTCTTGTTTTATTATTTGTTTCAATAATGTATATTCATTTATCAAATCTATAAAATTTATTACTTACTATCAATTTAGCTAGAAATTCAATTAGTCATAGAAATCCCTTATTGTTATGACTTACAAATTAAGACTAAAATTGTTATTATTGTATTATTGATTTGGACTTTGGTAAATTCTAAATTTGTTATGGTATGTTATTGTAATCAGATCATAAACATGTAATATTTATTCAAGTCATAAATATGTTAAATTATAATATCATATATAAGTATATTATTTTATTATTTTTAATTCATGCGGGTCAAACCGGTTCGACCCGGTTGAACCACTGACCCATCGACCCAGTGACTTGACCGGTTCGATGACCGGTCCGGTTTTAATAACACTGCCTACAAGTAATAGGTTGAAGAGGGACTCTTCTTAATAGGTTCTTTGACAAAGTGCTGTTTGTAGGAGCATAATCGGGTGGTGTTACCCTTAAGAAAACTACCTATATGAACGTGAAGTTTCTGGTCGCTTCATGAGATTCGGGTTAAATCTCAATACGTTCACAAAGGGATTAGGACTCAAGGACCATCAAGAGTCAAGTTGAACTTGGAGTTTGTGAAGTAACTCATGTGTGTGTTATCTTGAGGTACCCAAATGGATCGATTGGTTCAAACGTTACGAGCACCATGATTTCTGGGTATTTTGAATGTGTAACTACACTAAGCGAAAATTCAATCGTTGCGACATTTTCGTTTATGCGTGACTTACTTAAAAACAAAGGTTTTTGGAAAACAAAGGAAACCCTAAAATGGGGGAGGATTGTTGGTAATTTTAGGGTTTCGGACCCAGTATAAATATTACAATATATTAGGGTAGCATACCCTAATGATATGAAAGGTTTGGAACTTCCGTTGAGTGAGTTTTGTGTATAAAACTCAGTGCGGATCGCGTTTTATCTTGACATTATGTTGGGCGCGTTTTGATTGGACATTACGACAATGTCTTAACGAAACGCGGCTGATAATGTAAAGGGAAAACGCTACTGGAATTGACCGCGTTTTCAGTAAACATTAAGGGGCGCGTTTTACTTAAGCATTAGCGTAATGCTGAAGGAAAAAGCGCCCGCTAATGCTGAAGGAAAACGCGGCGACGTTTGACAGACACAGCTGTTCTGTTCAGACACACCTGCTCTTTGTCCCTTTTGATCTCCTATATATTGGAGGTCATGGACAGTATGAGGGCACGAAAAAAATCCACTCACTTACATAGATAATCACTCTTTGATTCTAAACCTAGTTTGATTTCCAAAACCTCAAACCTAAGTTGATTTCTACTTCTTTAGTCGAGAAGAGAGATTGCTCCAATTGATTATCCCCGTTCAAATTTCGTGCAACCCTCGACTATGTACAGGGTCGAAATATTGAATTCGGAAAGCGACAACGCGATCAATTGTGATATCCAGACCATATCGATTCTTCATAGGATCACAACATTTAGAAATACGAAGCTGTTTTCCGCCAACTTGCTACACTGCTGTTTTGGTGATTATGAAGACCCTCTTGCTGCCATTATTGAAGACAATTCCCCAACACAAATCAACATGATGAAAGACAAGAATAAAGATAAAATTAGAGTACATCACTCGTTTTTTAGCTAAACTGCATGTATGCATCATTGCACTTCCAGATACATGGAAAATGATTTCATTGTCATAAATAAACTACCGCACAAAAGAGCACCTGTGAATTTTATCTTTTTGTTATTCGTCGACTTAAAACAAAAACTCATAATTTCTCTCTGCCTATGCTTTTTAAAGCAGATTGTACAGTACTACTGTATTTTGTATCAACTAACATGAATAAATAATGACATTAACTACGCGGACAGGAGCGAGACATTTTAAGTATTGGACGGCAATGAAAAGTATGCAGGAAACCTGTTGCAACAATGGTGGTAATAGAGCCCACAAATCCATAAACTTCAGATGGTTTAGGACTCTGGTCTTGAGATACACCAGCCCGGGATGACCTGTCATCTGAATCTACAAACGCTACCTTTGTTATCCTCTTTGATAAGATAAGAATTCTTCGAGGACTACTAACAGAATGAGTTTTCGACATGACTGTATCATCCAATATGTCAAGATTGCTTATGTGACGGAACATACATTAAACTCCTCTTCTCACCAACTGCAAAATGATATTGATAATATGAGGCTCGGGGAATATAATCACTAGTCAAAAGCAGTCACTCTCATGATATGTTGAAAGATGACTTAAGGGCTAAAAATAGGCTAGGAAGGTCAAAGAAGCAACTAGCCAAGTAGATCCACATACCCGAAAGGACCTTGGAATCCATATAGACAACATCAAATTGCATTTTTTAAATAAAAATAGCAACTCTGTCATCCATAAAAAAAATGGTTATCTATAAATAAGGGATATGCACCCATGATTTGGAAAATGCTAAGAGAGAACTTCCTCACCTAGCATTTCTTCTAAACAAAGCACACAAAAATGTAGAAAGTTCTCTCACACATCCTCAAGGAGCATTTGTGGGAGAATTTCCTATACTTTATGTGCTTTGTTCGGAAGAAATGCTAAGTGAGGAAGTTCTCTCCTAGCATTTCCCAAGTCATGAGTGCATATGCCCTAAGAATAGCAACTCGTCAAAGAACATCATGCTTTCTGTTTCTCATACCACAGACCTTCATACATCAACATACCATAAAAACTAAACCTCCCATTTTTCATCTTTAATTTTCCATCCCCAGTAAATACAACTTTTCAACCTGGTTCGACTCACAGTAATGACTATATCTCATTTGTTTTCCTAGCTGGCAACCCTAGTAGCCAACTTGAACCATACAAATTACTAAGTTCCCGTCTTGAATTGCATAAGAAATAAAAAAAGTTGAGTGGCATAAGAAATAAATTTAAACATCCATATTCGTTGGCAAAAAATGCAAATTTCCTTAGAATTGGTTGGAGGAGCAGTACAGTTTGTGAACTTGCCATGAGGAATGATCAATGGTTTTGAATGGTGAAAACAAGATAAGCCTCTCCTGATCGACAAAATAGGATACCAATAGGAGGTATGAACTATCACCCATAGACAAATCACGATCCGAACTATGAAAATTGACAATTGAGGGCAATTTCAAAACATTTTAATCCTCTAAAATAGTTAACTGATGGAATATCACTCCGTCAATTAACAAAGTTAACTAAACGAATAAATTGAAAAAACCTTATTACCCTTAATTGTGAAATCGAGGATTAAAATATTTTGAAATTACCCTTAATTGTCAATTTTCATAATTCGGACCGTAATTTGTCAATGAGTCGTAGTTCATACCAACTCTTTAACATTTTCCCTTAATGAAATTATAATGTAGGTGAAGTCAGCGGTATCCAGCAACAATACTTTTGTAACAGCCCAAATTTCGAAGAGATTAAATTTGAATATATTTTAAAAAATTATTAAAATTAAAGATTCAATGAAATTAAATTAAGGATATTAAACGTAATAGGAAAGTAATAAAGTTGATAAGAAGAGTAACGGCAGATGAAGTAAAACCATCCATAGTCTTCATCTCACGTTTATCTAATCTCCACTTCACACTCGGCATAGAGAAGAAAGAAAATCAGGTCATCATGATAGGAAAAACATGGTGAGCGACATCTATGGAGTTTGGGAAGCTCAATCAGTATGTATGTATGCATTACATATGTTGATTCGTTTTATTTATGACTTTTGGTTACTATTCAAAAAGGGTTTTGATGGTTGTGCACTATTCGGCTCTAAACAAGCTTTTGACTGATATAAAAATCTCGCCTTGTAATTCGAATTGGATTGTTCGCAAATAAAATTTGAAGATAGGATGTAGAAGCTGATTTTTTGGCAGATCTGACGATTGATTTGACATTCGCAGTAACTTTTGTTTAAGGTTTCCGATCATATAAGATTCGCATTATGATTCAACCCGAGCTAATCTGAAATTAATTTTGAAGTTGAGTATTGAAAACTGTTTTCTGATTATGGACAGTTCTGTCGACCTATTTTCAAACGCAAATAACATTTGTTTCTGTTATGTGAATTGACTGTTTCCAAATCGTATGCTTTTCTAGACAAAAAGATCTTTTCAACCGTATATGTCTCGTAATTTGATTAAATTTGAGCTGATCTGAAAGCGGTTTCAAAGTTGAGTTTCGAAAACATGTTGTAAAAATCTGGGCAGATCTGTCGAACAATTTTCAAACTCAAATATCTTCTGTTTTACGTATTCGATTTAAGTTTTTTCTGATTCGTTCATAATCTACATGAAGCAAGCTTTCTAGCAGTATTTAACGCATAAATTGATTCTATCTCTGAGTTGCTAGGAAATTGATTCTATCAAATTCACCTGCTATTTTGTGATTGCAGTCAGTTCTGATGGCGTGTTTTAAAGTTGTCATAACTTATGTTTTAAGTGTTCTAATTGACTGTTTTAAAATCCCATAGGGTTGTACTCGAATAAATCTTTCTAACAATATGTGCAATGTATTTTAATTCTCAGTGAGTAAATCAGAAAATAATTTTGAAGTCAAGAAATCGAATCTGAATTTTTGGACTTTACACTACAAATATTTGAAAAATTTCCTTCGCAATAACGTCGCCAGTAACGGAGACGGAAAAATAAAACGTCCCATTTTCCACACAATTCCGTCACAAAAAAAATTATCATTGTCATTCCGTCACCAACATTCCGTCGCAAATGGGTACTCGGATTATCGATGGAATTTAAGTGACGAAAAGTTGCCGGAAACTGTTCGCAGATGTTATTCACTCACATCCCGTCGAATTTCCGTCGGTGCATACCGTCGCCTAATTTCGTTCAAATTCCGTCTTCAAGTCTGTCGCCTAGGTTTTTCATTAGTTTTCTGTTACGGATTTGGTTACCGTTATTTAGTGACCGTTTAGGGTTTTCCGTTGATATTACATTTGTTTTCTGTCACCGTCGACGCAAATGTGATGGAAAAATGACGGAAAAGTGATTTCAGTTTTGGCCTATATAAGACAACTCTTTACATCATTCAACACACAACATTCATTTCCAACATTTTTTCATTTCCACGAAACCAAGTTTTGCAACATATACTAGACATGGGGTGCAAGATGATTCTGAAGAATTTCATATCTCTTGTCTGAGATGGATTTCTTACAAGACAACTGAAATTTGACCTTGTCTTGTAAGAAAATCATCTCAGTCAAGAACCATGAAATTCTTCATAATCATCTTTATCCCATTCTAGTTTACTGCAACAAATATCCGTCACTTTTTTGGCACAATTCCGTCACCATTCAATTACACTTTTAGTTACCGTTTTTAATGACCGTTGCTTATTTTCGTCATTTGTCTGTCATTTTCCGTCAATTTTAGTTACCGTTATTTATTGACCGTTGCTATTTCAAAAGTTTCCGTCTAAATTCCATATGTTTTTCGCCGACGTCGACGGAAACGTGAGGGAATTTCGATGGAAAATTTTGACACACCCAAGTGCCCTATATATATGCGATTTCTTTGACATCATTCCATCCAAAACATTAATTTACAATATACTTCCTTCCAATTGAATATCGGTAACATGTCTCCTTCATTTGACCTTGTTGGTTTCGCTGTCAATCCACGTGACTTTGATCGTAGTCAGCATGTTACACCTGTCGGACGAAACGTGTAAGAACTCATTGTACCCTTCATATTGATTGTTTTGTTAAATCCAACCATTATGTGATCCCTAATTTTTAACAGTTTCTACCCATTCGACGTTCATAGAAGGATTGCACAAGAATACATATCAAAATACTGGGATGCAACGTGGACATCATGGAGCATGATCCCAGAAAGCGCTAAGGGAATTTGGTACGAGGAGTTTCTGGTGCAAAGCGGTAACTCAAAAAATGTAATTAATTCAATTTGTTGACAAACGTTAATGGGTATTAAAAATGATTTGCTTGTAGAGGATAGCTACTTGGGATGCACGTTATGACAGTCGCATTCGGCCTAATTTTATGAAAAGATGCAATATGATCGTCAACGACAAAATGCGTATGGGAGAAGATAAAAAGTGTACATAGATACAACTATAGAGAGGCCAACTGTAAAGTCAGGAATTCCTGATTATGCAATAATTTTTATTAATGGAACTTTATCCAAACCTTTCGTCAGACTTTGATGGGATGAGATTGGTCCTACAGTTGTCACACGAGCCGAACCACATAATCAGGCTATATTACACCATGAACAAGATATGGTGTTGAGTATAAGGGAGAATGCGAGGTTACAAGGGTGCCCTGATTACTACTAGCTGTATGGCCCTCCAAAAGAACGGTACATTCAAGTAGAAAATGCAGTGGCAGTCCCAGTTGCACGGGCACTTGAATATGCTCTAGGCCCAGGGGTGGAGGCACGACGGAAAAAATGGGGGCCGCTGGCCCAATGATTTTTTTATTTTTTTCTTTAATGCATAACGAATTTGATTAATACCTATTAAATTGTACCGTTTGCCCCCATTAATTTTTACTCTTCGCCCCATTATATTTTGAGGATTCTTTAATGGGCGGTCATACTTCATCTATGTTTAAGGATTTTTTTAAATAAAACAAACTTGTTTCAATTTTTTAGAAATAAATATGTTTGCAGAAAAAAAATTGACTATTTCTTGAAGCGAAAAATCCCATCTTTGAGGAATGGGTTTTGGAAAAATGGTTTTCCATAAATATGCAATATCTGACCTCCCTCCAGTGACCAATTCTGACAGGAATGATGAAATGGCTTATACTAATGATCCGAAAATTGATTTTCAGAGGAATATCAGATTAAAGAAAGAAGCTTTGATACTTCCGTCTCTATCAAACCAACAATTGCATGAGACTTTATATGACCATCGCTCATTGGAGTTGAATGCTGATGATTTTGAGCGTGTTTGTCAAATACCCAAAAGAAAGGGGGCAAACTTCAGAGATTTAAAAGGTGTTTGTTTGGGAAAAGATAAAAAAGTGTACATAGATATAGAGTGGCCAACTGTAAAGTCAGGAATTCCAGATTATGCAATAATTTTTATTAATGAAACTTCATCCAACCCTTTTGCCAGACTTAGGTGGTATGAGATTGTTCCTACAGTTGTTACATGAGCCGAACAACATAATCAGGCTATAGTACACCATGAGCAAGACAGGGTGTTGTGTATAATGGAGAATGCGAGGTTAGAAGTGTTCCCTGATTACTACAAGCTGTATGGCCCTCCCAAAGAACGGTACATTCAATTAGGAAATGCAGTGACAGATCCAGTTGCTCGGGCACTTGGATATGCTCTTGGCCCAGATGTGGACGCACGAAGGAAGGAATAGGGGCAGCTGGTCCAAAGATTTTTTTTTAATTTTGTCTTTAATGCATAAATAATTTGATTAATACCTATTAATTTGTACCCTTTGTCCCCATTAATTGTTACTCTTTGCCCCTATTAAATTTTGAGGATTCTTTAATGGGCGGTCATACTTCATCTATGTTTGAGGATTTTTTTCAAATAAAAAAAATTGTTTCAATTTTTTTAGAAATAAATATGTTTGCAAAACGAAAATTTGACTATTTCTAGAAGCAAAAAACCCCATATTTGATGAAAGGGTTTTGGAAAAAAAATTTTTCCTTAAGGATGCAATATCTGACCTCCCTCCAGTTGTTCAATTCTGACAGGAATGATGAAATGGCTTATACTAATGCTTCGAAAACTGATTTTCAGAGGAATATCAGATTAAAGAAAGAAGCTTTGGTACATATGTCTCTATCAATCCAATAATTGCATGCGACTTTATATGACCATCGCTCTTTGGAGTTGAATGCTGATTATTTTGAGCGTGTTTGTCAAATACCCAAAAGAAAGGGGGCAAACTTCAGAGACTTAAAATGTGTTTGTGTGGGAGAAGATAAAAAAGTGTACATAGATACAACTATAGAGTGACCAACTGTAAAGTAAGGAATTCCTGATTATGCAATAAGTTTTATTAATGGAAATCCATCCAAACCTTTTGCCAGACTTTTGTGGCATGAGATTGTTCCTTCAGTTGTCATACGAGCTGAACCACATAATCAGGCTATATTACACCATGAACAAGATACGGTGTTGAGTATAAGGGAGAATGCAAGGTTACAAGGGTTCCCTATTTACTATAAGCTGTATGGCTCTCCAAATGAACGGTACATTCAAGTAGAAAATGCAGTGGAAGTCCCAGTTGCTCGTGAACTTGGATATGCTCTAGGTCCAGGGGCGGACGCATGAAGGAAGGAATGGGGGCTGCTGGCCCAATGATTTTTTTAATTTTGTTTTTAATGCATAATTAATTTGATTAATTCTTATTAATTTGTACCCTTTGCCCCCATTAATTTTTACTATTTGCCCCCATTAAATTTTGAGGATTCTTTAATGGGCGGTCATACTTCTTCTATGTTTGAGGATTTTTTTCAAATAAAACAAACTTGTTTCAATTTTTTAGAAATAAATATGTTTGCAAAACGAAAATTTGACTATTTCTTGAAGCGAAAAACCCCATCTTTGAAGAAAGGGTTTTGGGAAAAAAGGTTTCCTTAAGGATGCAATATCTGACCTCCGTCTAGTGGCCAATTCTGATAGGAATGATCAAATGGCTTAAACTAATGCTCCGAAAATTGATTTTCAGAGGAATATCAGATTAAAGAAAGAAGCTTTGATACTTCCGTCTCTATCAAACCAACAATTGCATGAGACTTTATATGACCATCGCTCTTTGGAGTTGAATGCTGATGATTTTGAGCGTGTTTGTCAATTACCCAAAAGAAAGGGGGCAAACTTCAGGGACTTAAAAGGTGTTTGTGTGGGAGAAGATGAAAAAGTATACATAGATACAACTATAGAGAGGCCAACTGTAAAGTCAGGAATTCCTAATTATGCAATAAGTTGTATTAATGGAACTTCATCCAAATCTTTTGCTAGACTTTGGTGGGATGAGATTGTTCATACAGTTGTCACACTTGCCGAACCACATAATTAGGCTATATTACTTCATGAACAAGATACGGTGTAGAGTATAAGGGAGAATGCGAGGTTACAAGAGTTTTTTGATTACTACAAGATGTATGGCCCTCCAAAACAATGGTACATTCAAGTAGGAAACGCAGTGGCAGTTCCAGTTGCTCGGGCACTTGGATATTCTCTAGGCCCAGAGGCGGACGCACAAAGGAAGGAGTGGGGGCAGCTAGCCCAATGATTTTTGTAATTTTGTCTTTAATGCATAATTAATTTGTACCCTTTACCCCCATTAATATTTACTCTTTGCCCCCATTAAATTTTGAAGATTCTTTAATGAGCGGTCATACTTTATCTATGTTTGAGGATTTTTTAAATAAAACAAACTTTTTTCAATTTTTTAGAATAAATATTTTTGTAAAATGATAATTTGACTATTTCTTGATGCGAAAAACCCTTCTTTGAAGAAAGGGTTTTGGAAAAAAATTATCTTTCTTAAGGATGCAATATCTGACCTCCCTCCAGTGACCAATTCTGACAGGAATGATGAAATGGCTTATACTAATGCTCCGAAAACTGATTTTCAGAGTACTATTAGGTTTAAGAAAGAAGCTGTGATACTTCCGTCTCTATCAAACCTACAATTGCATGAGACTTTATATGACAATCGCTCTTTGGAGTTGAATGCTGATGATTTTGAGCGTGTTTGTCAAGTACCCAAATGAAAGGGGGCAAACTTCAGAGACTTAAAAGGTGTTTGTGTGGAAGAAGATAAAAAAGTGTACATAGATACAACTATAGAGAGGCCAACTGTAAAGTCAGGAATTCTTGATTATGCAATAAGTTTTATTAATGGAACTTCATCCAAACCTTTTGCCAGACTTTGGTGGGATGTGATTGTTCCTACAGTTGTCACACGAGCCGAACCACATAATAAGGCTATATTACAACATGAACAAGATAGGGTGTTGAGTAAAGGGAGAATACGAAGTTACAAGAGTTCCCTGATTACTACAAGCTGTATGGCCCTCCAAAAGAACGGTACATTGCAGTAGGAAATGCAGTGGCAGTCCCAATTGCTCGGGCACTTGGATATGCTCTAGACCCAGAGGCGGACGCATGAAGGAAGAAATAGGGGCAGCTGGCCCAATGATTTTTTTAATTTTGTCTTTAATGCATAATTAATTTGATTAATAACTATTAATTTGTATTCTTTGCCCACATTAATTTTTACTCTTTGCCCCCATTAAATTTTGAGGATTCTTTAATGGGCGGTCATACTTCATCTATGTTTGAGGATTTTTTTTTAAAAAACAAACTTGTTTCCATTTTTTAGAAATAAATATGTTTGCATAACAAAAATTTGACTATTTCTTGAAGCGAAAAAATCATCTTTGAAGAAAGGGATTTGGAAAAAATGGTTTTCCTTAAGGATACAATATATGACCTCCCTTCAGTGTCTAATTCTGACAGGATTGATGAAATGGCTTATACTAATGCTTCGAAAACTGATTTTCAGAGGACTATTAGATTAAAGAAAGAAGCTTTGATACTTCCGTCTCTATCAAACCAACAATTGCATGAGACTTTATATGACCATCGCTCTTTGGAGTTGAATGCTGATGATTTTGAGCGTGTTTGTCAAATACCCAAAAGAAAGGGGGCAAACTTCAGAGACTTAAAAGGTGTTTGTGTGGGAGAAGATAAAAAGTGTTCATAGATATAACTATAGAGAGGCCAACCGTAAAGTCAGGAATTCCTAATTATGTAACAAGTTTTATTAATGGAACTTCATCCAAACCTTTTGCTAGACTTTGGTGGGATGAGATTGTTCATACTGTTGTCACACGAGCAGAACCACAGAATCAGGCTATATTACACCATGAACATGATAGGGTGTTGAGTATAAGGGAGAATGCGAGGTTACAAGGGTTCCCTGATTACTACAAGATGTATGGCCCTCCAAAACGATGGTACATTCAAGTAGCAAACGCAGTGGTAGTTCCAGTTGCTCAGGCACTTGGATATGCTCTAGGCCCAGGGGCGGACGCACAAAGGAAGGAGTGGGGGGGGGGGGGGGGGGGGGCAGCTGGCCCAATTATTTTTGTAATTTTGTCTTTAATGCATAATTAATTTGTACCCTTTGCCCCCATTAATATTTACTCTTTGCCCCCATTAAATTTTGAGGATTTTTTAATGGGCAATCATACTTCATCTATGTTTGAGGATTTTTTAAAAAATAAAACAAACTTTTTTCAATTTTTTAGAAATAAATACGTTTGCAAAACAAAATTTGACTATTTCTTGAAGCGAAAAAACCTTTCTTTGAAGAAAGGGTTTTGGAAAAAATGGTTTTTCTTAAGGATGCAATATCTGACCTCCCTCCAGTGACCAATTCTGACAGGAATGATGAAATGACTTCTATTAATGCTCCGAAAACGGATTTTCAGAGGAATACCAGATTAAAGAAAGAAGCTTTGGTACTTCCGTCTCTATCAAACCAACAATTGCATGCGACTTTATATGACCATCGCTCTTTGGAGTTGAATGCTGATTATTTTGAGCGTGTTTGTCAAATACCCAAAAGAAAGGGGGCAAACTTCAGAGACTTAAAAGGTGTTTGTGTGGGAGAAGATAAAATAGTGTACATAGATACAACTATTGAGAGGCCAACTGTAAAGTCAGGAATTCCTGATTATGCAATAAGTTTTATTAATGGAACTTCATCCAAACCTTTTGCCAGACATTGGTGGGATGAGATTGTTACTATAGTTGTCACACGAGCCGAACCACATAATCAGGCTATATTACACCATGAACAAGATAGGGTGTTGAGTAAAGGGAGAATGCGAGGTTACAAGGGTTCCCTGATTACTACAACCCTCCAAAAGAACGATACATTGAAGTAGGAAACGCAGTGGAAGTCCCATTTGCTCGGACACTTGGATATGCTCTAGGCCCAGGTGCGGACGCACGATGGAAGGTATGGGAGCAGCTGGCCCAATGACTTTTTTAATTTTGTCTTAAATGCATAATTAATTTGATTAATATCTATTAATTTGTACCCTTTGCCCCCATTAATTTTTAAACTTTACCCCATTAAATTTTGAGGATTCTTTAATTGGCGGTCATACTTCATCTATGTTTGAGGATTTTTTTTAAATAAAACAAACTTGTTTCAATTTTTTAGAAATAAATATGTTTGCAGAACCAAAATTTGACTATTTCTTGAAGCGAAAAACCCCATCTTTGAAGAAAGGGTTTTCGAAACAATGATTTTTCTTAAGGATGCAATATCTGACCTCCCTCCAGTGACCAATTTTGACAGGAATGATGAAATGACTAATACTAATGCTCCGAAAACTGATTTTCAGAGGACTATCGGATTAAATAAAGAAGCTTTGATACTTCCGTGTCTATCAAACCAACATTTGCATGAGACTTTATATGACCATCACTCTTTGGAGTTGAATGCTGATGATTTTGAGCGTGTTTGTCAAATACCCAAAAGAAAAGGGGCAAACTTCAGAGACTTAAAAGATGTTTGTGTGGGAGAAGACAAAAAGTGTACATAGATACAACTATAGAGAGGCCAACTGTAAAGTCAGGAATTCCTGATTATGCAATAAGTTTTATTAATGGAACTTCATCCTAAACTTTTGCCAGACTTTGGTTGGATGAGATTGTTGGTTTGATAGAGACGGAAGTATCAAAGCTTCTTTCTTTAATCTTATATTCCTCTGAAAATCAGTTTTCGGAGCATTAGTTTAAGCCATTTCATCATTCCCGTCAGAATTGGCCACTGGAGGGAGGTCAGATATTGCATCCTTAAGGAAACCTTTTTTCCAAAACCCTTTCTTTAAAGATGGGGTTTTTCGCTTCAAGAAATAGTCAAATTTTCATTTTGCAAACATATTTATTTCTAAAAAATTGAAACAAGTTTGTTTTATTTGAAAAAAAAATCCTCAAACATAGATGAAGTATGACCGCCCATTAAAGAATCCTTCAAATTTAATGGGGGCAAAGTGTAAAAATTAATGGGGGCAAAGGGTACAAACTAATAAGTATTAATCAAATTAATTATGCATTTAAGACAACATTAAAAAAATCATTGGGCCAGCTGCCCACATTCCTTCCTTCATGCGTCCGCCGCTGGGACTTGAGCATATCCAAGTGACCGAGCAACTGGGACTGCCACTGCATTTCCTACTTGAATGTACCGACCTTTTGGATGGCCATACAGCTTGTAGTAATTAGGGAACCCTTGTAACCTCGCATTCTCCCTTATACTCAATACCCTATCTTGTTCATGGTGTAATGTAGCCTGATTATGTGGTTCGGTTCGTGTGACAACTGTAGGAACAACATGAGACTATATATGACCATTGCTCTTTGGAGTTGAATGCTGATTATTTTGAGCGTGTTTGTCAAATACCCAAAAGAAAGGGGCAAACTTCAAAGACTTAAAAGGTGTTTGTGTGGGAGAAGATAAAAAGTGTACATAGATACAACTATAGAGAGGCCAACTGTAAAGTCAGGAATTCCTAATTATGCAATACGTTTTATTAATGGAACTTCATCAAAACATTTTGCCAGACTTTGGTGGGATGAGATTGTTCCTACAGTTGTCACACGAGCCGAATCATGAAATCAGGCTATATTACACCATGAACAAGATAGGTGTTGAGTATAAGGGAGAATGGGAGGTTACAAGGGTTCCCTGATTACTACAAGCTGTGTGGCCATCCAAAAGAACGGTACATTTAAGTAGGAAATGCTGTGGCAGTCCTAGTTGCTCGGGGACTTGAATATGCTCTAGGCCCAAGGTCAGACGCATGAAGGAAGGAATGGGGGCAGCTGGCCCAATGATTTTTTTAATTTTGTCTTTAATGCATAATTAATTTGATTAATACCTATTAATTTGATTAATACCTATTAATTTGATTAATACCTATTAATTTGTTCCCTTTGCCCCCATTAATTTTTACTCTTTGCCCCTATTAAATTTTGAGAATTCTTTTTAATGAGCGTTCATACTTCATCTATGTTTGAGGATTTTTTTCAAATAAAATAAACTTTTTCAATTTTTTAGAAATAAATATGTTTGCAGAACGAAAATTAGACTATTTCTTGAAGGGAAAAACCCCTTATTTGAAGAAAGGGTTTTGCAAAAAGGTTTTCCTTAAGGATGCAATATCTGACCTCCCTCCAGTGACCAATTCTGACAGGAATGATGAAATGACTTCTATTAATGCTCCGAAAACGGATTTTCAGAGGAATATCAGATTAAAGAAAGAAGCTTTGGTACTTCCGTCTCTATCAAACCAACAATTGCATGCGACTTTATATGACCATCGCTCTTTGGAGTTGAATGCTGATTATTTTGAGCGTGTTTGTCAAATACCCAAAAGAAAGGGGGCAAACTTCGGAGACTTAAAAGGTGTTTGTGTGGGAGAAGATAAAAAAGTGTACATAGAGTCAACTATAGAGAGGCCAACTGTAAAGTCAGGAATTCCAGATTATGCAAAAAGATTAATGGAACTTCATCCAAACCTTTTTCCAGACTTTGGTTGGATGAGATTGTTCCTACAGTTGTCATACGAGCCGAACTACATAATCAGGCTATATTACACCATGATCAAGATAGGGTGTTGAGTATAAGGGAGAATGCAAGGTTACAAGGGTTCCCTGATTACTACAAGCAGTATGGCTCTCCAAAAGAACGGTACATTCAAGTAGGAAATGCAGTGGCAGTCCCAGTTGCTCGTGCACTTGGATATGCTCTAGGCCCAGGGGCGGACGCATTAAGGAAGGAATGGAGGCAGCTGGCCCATTGAATTTTTTAATTTTGTCTTTAATGCATAATTAATTTGATTAATACTTATTAATTTGATTAATACTTATTAATTTGATTAATACTTATTAATTTGTACCCTTTGCCCCCATTAATTTTTACACTTTGCCCCGATTAAATTTTAAGGATTCTTTAATGGGCGGTCATACTTCATCTATGTTTGAGGATTTTTTTAAAATAAAACAAACTTGTTTCAATTTTTTAGACATAAATTTTTTGCAAAACGAAAATTTGACTATTTCTTGAAGCGAAAAACCCCATCTTTGAAGAAAGGGTTTTGGAAAAAAAGGTTTCCTTAAGGATGCAATTTCTGACCTCCCTCCAGTGGCCAATTCTGACGGGAATGATGAAATGGCTTAAACTAATGCTCCGAAAACTGATTTTCTGAGGAATATCAGATTACGAAGAGAAGCTTTGACACTTCCGTCTCTATCAAACCAACAATTGCATGAGACTTTATATGACCATTGCTCTTTGGAGTTGAATGCTGATTATTTTGAGCGTGTTTGTCCAATACCCAAAAGAAAGGGGGCAAACTTTAGAGACTTAAAAGGTGTTTGTGTGGGAGAAGGTAAAAAAGTGTACATAGATACAACTAGAGGGAGAATTGTGTGTTTCAAAATTAAGAAAACGAAGCTTAATTTATAGTAGAATATTACCGGTTCCTAAGGAATCGGTATTCTTATAATTTCGGTTCTCTGAAAACCGGGATTTCTATAATACTGGTTAAATAGGAACCGGGATCGTATCGTCTTGTCATTTCCTAACCGGGTCCGTCGTCTCTGAAAAGTCTGTTCGGGGGAATCTTATGTTGGAAAAGGTACCAGTTTTCCCCAAACCGGTATCATTTTAGTTTAGTCACATCCCAATTGCCCCGACCAGATCTGGAAAAGCCTGTTCGTTTAGTTATGGTTTCGCTTAAACCGATAATGCAAAGTTTCCGGTTCCCCAGGAACCGGTAATCTACCTGGTTGCCACTTTGGCGCAGATTGGTCCACGTCAGCCCCAAACCAAGCCACGTCTTTTTTTTCCCATCACAATCCCGGTACGGGGGAACCCGAGACCAGTAAACATTGATATTACCGGTAGTAACGAAGCCGAGAATGTTCAAAATTGATATTACCGGTTTGTAGAAAACCGAGAATATTATAAAAAGGGGCAAATCGGTTATTTGAGTTTCAAGAAGGGCAAACGGGTGATATGAGTTTCAAAGAGGGGCAAACGGGTGAATAACCCAGACGAATGTAGGATGCGACGAGTTTCCAACTGCTTTCGTGTTCTTAGCGACGTTGAGCACAGTTAAAAGGAACACTCAGTGCACTAATTTTGCGAACCAGGTGATTCGAGGAGGGCCTATTCTCCTCATCCTTTAATTTCTGTTCTTTCTTAGTTCTTTCTAGGGTTTTAAGTTTCAATTTGCAAGTATTAGTCGTCTCTATGTAGCTCTATTAGGAAGTGTTAAACTCCTTTTGGTTGATTATTACAGATATAAGTGTTGTACGCAGAAGAGATTGTCCGATGAGAGGTAGAGATTGCACTGAGCGGGGACCCTCGAATGGCAACTTCACTTCTTCGTCCGCATTTTCATGATTGTTTTGTCTTGGAAAACAGGCCAAAAAAAACCTTGAGCTCATTTGTTATCTCTTCCTTTTGTGCTTGGTTCAGTTGATCCAGTTATGTGTATACTTGTAAAAACTTGCAGGGATGCGTTGCTTCAATTTTGCTTGATAACTTTGGTGACATAGTCAAGTGAGAAATTTGCAGGGCCGAATAGAAATTCCTTAATTTCAAGTCGTTGACAAATTCAAGTTCCCGCCTGTCCTATATTGTCTCGCCATAGTAGCACGTGTTTTGGAGGCCATTCAAAATTATAATTTGAAATTTGTATGCTTGTATGTAATCATGTAGACATGTAATGAATTGCCAAGTTTTAAATGACATTTCTTGTTCTCTTTTAAGCGACAACAAATCCCAATTTATGCTACATGGTTTTCTTATATAACACAGCTTTTAGTCCTTTTAAGCGACAACAAATGAAAATTAATGCGTCCATGTAAGTCTTTATTGCTTTAATATAAACATCCTATAAAACAACTTACGTGACGCAAATAATTTTAGTTGACGCCTGTTGCATAGATATAATGCGACAACATCTGATCAAACGGCAATTTATATGTGTGTCGCCTACAAGATTTTATGCGTCGTTAAACAATTTAAGTGACAGATGTACCATAAGACTTAAGCGGCACACATTTATAACGTCGCTTAAACCGTAAAAGTTTAACGCGACATACGTAAATAGTGGCGTCGCGTAAAACCTCATGTCACAAGGATTACGCGACGTTACTAAAGCGACATGATGTTCGTCACATTAGTCTTAAGCAGTGTTATTAAAACCGGACCGGTGATTGAACCGGTCAAGTCACTGGGTCAATAGGTCAGTGGTTCCACCGGGTCGAACCGGTTTGATCCGCACAAATTAAATAATAAAAATAAAATATTTATATATGATATTATAATTTAACATATTTATGACTTGAATAAATATTACATGTTTATGATCTGATTACAATAACATATCATAACAAATTTAGAATTTAATAAAGTACATATCAATAATACAACAATAACAATTTTAGTATTAATTTGTAAGTCACAACAATAAGGGATTTCTAAGACTAATTGAATTTCTAGCTAAATTGATAGTAAGTAATAAATTTTATAGATTTGATAAATGAATATACATTAGTGAAACAAATAATAAAACAAGAATCATGTTTAGCTTGGTGGAATTAGAGGGGATAATTATAGAGGCAGACTAGGTTCGAGTCTTGTCCAAGTCAAAATAAATAAATATTTTTTCAGACCAAATTGAACCGATTGAACCGATCAAATCACCGGGTTCACCGGTTCAATCGACCGGGTCTTAACCGGATTTGACCGGGTTTGGCCGAGTCGCTGCATTTCCGATCCGATAACAGAACCGAACCGGTCTGGTGACCGGTTCCCGGTCCAACCGGTCGAACCGGCCGGTCCGGTCTTAATAACACAGGTCTTAAGCGACAAAATTTTACATTAAGCGATGATTTTTTTTGCCGCTTAAATATAAAAATGGGGTAGTGTTAGAGGCAGTGTTATTAAAACCGAACCGGTCAAGTCACTGGGTCAATGGGTCAGTAGTTCAACCGGGTCGAACCGGTTTGACCCGCACGAATTAAAAATAATAAAATAACTTATATATATGGATATTTATTTACCTATTTTGTAACTTAATAAAATTTAACCTGTATACAATACTATACCATAACAAATTTAGAATTCGAATATCACACATTAATAAGAAAATAACAAAACAACAATTGCAAATTTAGTACAAAGATGGGATTCAATTTAACAAATAAAATAAAATATTTATATATGATATAGATATTATAATTTAACATATTTATGACTTGAATAAATATTATATGATTATGATCCGATTATAACAACATACCATAACAAATTTAGAATTTGATAAAGTACAAATCAATAATACAACAATAACAATTTTAGTCTTAATTTGCAAGTCAGAACAATAAGGGATTTATAAGACTAATTTAATTTCTAGTTAAATTGATAATAAGTAATAACTTTTATAGATTTGATAAATGAATATACATTATTGAAACAAATAATAAAACAACAATCATCTTTAGCCTAGTGGAAATAAAGAGAAAAACTATTAAGAGGGGCTTGAGTTCAAGTCTTGTCCAAGTCAAAATTAAATAAATATTTTTTCAAACCAAATCGAATCGATTGAACCGATCAAATCACAATTTTAATGAAAAACTGGGTCAACCGGGTCAACACCGGGCTTGACCAGTTCTTGACCGGGTTTGACTCCAAACCGATCCGATGAGTGAACTGAACCGATCACCGGACCGGTTCCTGGTCCAATCGATCGAATCGAACGATCCGATCCGGTTTTCACAACACTGGAGAGGTCAAATTTTTTTGGAGTATTTCAATCATTTGATTTAAATGTACACATCGAGATTCATAAATTTACAAATAGTAGAAAGAAAAGTTAGAAAACCCAATGATGGAAAGGGAAGCTAGCAAATCCATTTTTTTTATATTAGTAAATCCATTCGTATCTCTTTTCCCCGCGGTACAAGAGACAATTCTCACTTCAGTGATTAATTATTATTAATCCAACATCAATGAGAAGTCAAAATAAGTTTTTGAATTTTGATTTAACTACGAATGATAAATCTATTTTTATTACGAGTAATCATTACATTAAAATATTGTTAAACAATTGACGGCGGTAAATTTTATTATTAAATCACTAATTTATATTTTTCATTAGTATGTAATCTAATTTTGTAAATGAAAGCGTCATGAAAATTAATATCTAATCCCTTGTTTTAGTAATGATTTTATATGATATGTCAACAACCAAAGCTAACCATAATTTGCAAGTTCAATAGTATAATGTCCGAACTCCGAAGTAGTCAAATCAAACGATTCAAAAAAAAGAAGGGCACGTTCACATTTAAAATGCATTTTCATTTGTACAATATTTTTAGTCTATAATCCCATTTATTTAGAATTTAGTTCCTTTTATTTTAGTAAACTTTCTCAAATGCCAAGTTGGGAAGTTGATATTTTGATGTAGGGTTGTGCTTGGGGGTGTTGTTGACGTGGTGAATATTTTGATGTAGGGTTTTGTTTTGGAGTTGTCGACGTGGAGGATTGTGAACAGCAAAAGAAGACACCGCCATTTGCTGATCCAGTTTAGTTTTAAGCTTCTAGCACAAGCTGGAATGAAAGGAGCGAGATAAATAAATTCAATTGAATGATTTAATTAAAATATTTATTTTGGATATGTACATGTAGATCGATTCCTATCAAGTCGGCACTTGATAGATTCCATCCACATAAAGAGTTCGCCCACAATACAATATACATGTTTTTGCATAAACAACAAATTCTAAGAAATCGACAAATCAACAGTCCAGATGAATTAGCTGAGCTACAATACAACAAAACTTCACTAGAAAATCTCCTAAAACATCTAGTCGCCCCTTTAAGTGGAGGCAATTGATTTAAATGCAAATTGAAAAAAAGTTCTGAGAAGCCTCTGATAATTATAACTACCTGTTCATTGTACACCTATTTATAGTTCACTTCGTACTCGAAAGGGAGGACTCGAAAGGGTGGTAACACAGTATATTCACAAAATCTAACATCCGCATATTTTTTATCATACCAAGCTTCAAAAAACCTTTTCCACCTCGGCTGTCTAAAATTTTCTCTTTTTTACTTAAACGTGCTGGCTCCGGTGACAAAGATGAGGTAAGAAAACATTCAGGACCGGGGCCTTTGAAGACAAGTCAATAGTATCACCATGTTGAATTGGGTAAACAACATGAGAGCCATCAACATATACCAACCCATCTTTGCAAGACCAATCAATTTCCATAGACTGATCAGGTCTAAGGAATCCGTGCAGTAAGTGACTAATGGCGGCTGGCGCTAGCAGGTGCTATGGGCTCTGGCTCTCTAACCATGTATTGCAGATCACGAGATGAGACTGGCATCACATGCCCACCAGCGGAGTGCATTGCAGCCGTGGAGCCAGCAGCAGTTGAAACTCTAAGACCACTTGATCGGCAGTTGATTAGGGGAGAAGCAGGGTGACCACCACTTTCGATTCTGCAAGGGGAGGAAAAGAATAAAATAATTTGTGGCACATTTTAATTGAAGTAGAAACATGGTTAGTTGATCCAATGAATTGAGGACAAAGGAGGCATGCACCATCTTTTGAATTTAGTTTATAAAAAATCAAGGACAGAACATCTTACCTAAATGAAACTCGAGATACAGTTGCTGGACATGAGTGTGCAACCAAAATGTCGTTAAGAGCATACGTTGATAGAGGTTGTGAGTTCAAACTAATAGCCATTCTTGATAATTTGAGAGGGTGCATGTGGCCTTCAAGGATGTCGTCGTGTACCTGACATAGTAATCATCACCGGTGTTATAGTATAAGAGAAGAAAGAATAGTATTGTGGGGGCTTCAATACTTGATATATTCAGCAAAATGATTTCCACAACAAATTAAGCAGTAAACTATATAGAATTCTCAATTGAACTCTCATGGCGAAATGCCAAAATATGATGCTGTCGCGCATGCTCAACAAATCACAATCACGATTCACCTAATATCACCTACGTCCACAAATAAACTAACTTCCATCTTTCATACCAATATCAACCAAACAATACGCAATTCCAAACTAAAGAGTTCACAAATAGCTGTTCACAAACTCCAAGACTAAAAACCCAATGCGAGGAGATTTTTGGTTCACATACTTTCTAAATCAATTACCAATACTACGTGAATGCAAAAACAAAGGTGTCTTGTTGCTAACAATCTATCGCCCGCACCAAAACACTACACAAACACAACACAAGTAGGTTTTTGCATGCATAGAGAAAACGAAAAACATTCTATTCCTAAGTGGTTTCTCACAGAAACAATCATTTGTATCAATACTTGAGCTAGGTGTCCAATAGAGATAACTGATTCTAAATAATAATAAAAAAAGATGCCAATTTCCATAAGACTCCATTTTCCAAAATCTTAAACCATCTGGTTCTTCAATTTCTTACTTATACACTGAAATTGTCAGTTTCTAACTGATGGATCTTCTGTTAATTTAAAACTAGGTTTCCAGAAAGTACACGCTTCTTGGTTCCAAATGTTGGAAGCTATACGAAAGAATGGAACAGACTCAATCTTTCAGAACTGCATAACCTGTTCAAAATTCTTGGTTGTTGCCCCACAAGGATAGCCAGTGCTTCTAGTTGCATCGAATTCATTGCTGAACTCTTGTACCTGTCAAACGGCGCAATGATCACAATTACCAACCAACATAGGTGTAATGTAGTCACATCATGAGAACAATAATTTGATTAACCAACTATATACTAGATTATCTCGACTCAGGGTAACCCAAATTTACCTCCTCACTTTGGGTGAGATCTGAATTTACTCCCAAAACAGGAACGCAGTCATCCATAAGATGGCTTGCCTGCAAAAGAGTGCCATCTCCGCCAACAGTAACAACCAGGTCAACGTCAGTTATTGGTTTTGACAAATCACTTCTGGATATAGATTCCCAATCAACAAGCTTCCGCCTCAATACATCCTGACAATAGTTTATGGCATTCTTGTGCACCTTACATCTGTTGACTGTTGTCTAGGTAATCCAAAACCTGTGAGTAGGGAAAATAAGAAAAAACAGAAAATATTCATATGAAAGTGAGAGTCTGATATTTATAAAAATGTAGTTTTATCATTCTTTTGCCTCTTTGAATCTTCTCTGACCCATGAAAGAACCTGTTTTTTTTACCAAGGATACCAGTAATATCATGTCACCAAAGTTACAAGAAATTCAAACTAAATATCTGAAATTTCATCTAGATTTTTGAGTACATAAAACCTAAACATATTCTAGTACGATGCATAATAGTGAAATCAAGCTTTTGGACTGCTTCTCCTGGTTCGGCTACGGAGTACTTTGCGCTGCATTATATGTTGAATAACATTATGGAGCACGATCAGTACTTAGTGTATTTATCAAATGCTGACAGTATCACACACTCCAGTGACATTATATAGCTGATGCTCCAATTATAAACTACCATCATCCTACTCCTAAATGACATTTCATCAAACAGCTAACCTGCATTACTTACTCGCCGCAAATGCTACAACTTGAATAGCAACTAAAGGTAGACCCAGCTCCCCAACTAGGCAAAATAAGTACTCCGTGATCGAATTCAAGGTGTCTTAAGAAAAGAAAATAGCAAACTTTATCGACTTTTACGTAACAAAATTCATGAAATCCCAGTATAAAACTGAAGTAGAGAATGTACGTGTGGGTTAGTGACTCTGGATAAGTCTTCGCTATGACGTCTTGGGTAGATATCGAACGGCTTCAAAAGCATCAGCAATGGCTTCCTCGACATCACACACACCAACAACGAACACTTACCGATCCTCTGCTTTCTGCGACCGCTCTCTGATCAAGCTACGGCCAGCTTAGGTTAATAAATCCGGTTAGTATCGGGTCTGCTCCGTAACAAACCAGCAAATAATCGGGCCCCAAGCCCAAGAGCCCAACCCAACTTAAATGGATCGGTTCTCATTTAAGGTTAACCGAATTAATTGGTGAGATTGTTGTTCGCGTTTCTCTCTCTCGACCCACCGGTCGTAATATACCAAAACCGTATTGACGCTTTTCCGCAACCAAACTCTAACAATTGTAGGAGTTGGGGCAAATCGGAACCGAATTTGGGTAACATTCGTAATTCAAATTTCTCAGTCATTTCATTTATCAGTTTTGCTTTTTTTTTTTCATCTGTTAATGAATTGTTGCCTTTTGATGATTGATCAATTTGATTTACAATGTTTGAAACATCAGTTTTGACGATTCTTATCAAGCTGAAATGTTACTATTTGTTTTTTTTTCATTCATAACTCATTGATCTATAACCTGGTGTCATTCTGTTTTTTCTCGTCATTGCGATTATACCACAGACCTTCATACATCAACATACCATAAAAACTAAACCTCCCATTTTTCATTTTTCATCTTTAATTTTCCAACCCATGAAAATACAGCTTTTCAACCTGGTTCGACTCACAGTAATGACTGTATCTCATTTGTTTCCCTAGCTGGCAACCCTACTAGCCAACTTGAACCATACAAATTACTAAGTTCCCGTCTTGAATTGCATAAGAAATAAATTTAAACATCCATATTCGCTAGCAAAAAATGCAGATTTCCTTAGAAATGGTTGGAGGAGCTGTACAGTTTGTGAACTTGCCATGAGGAATGATCAATGATTTTGAATGGTGAAAACAAGATAAGCCTCTCCTGATCGACCAAATAGGATACCAATTACCAACCCATTCCCAAACAGTTTCTAAATTATTGACACATTTGTAGTGTTGGGATATTAATTTCTTTCAAAATAAAAATCAACAAAACCCATCCAAGGGGCTTTTTAACAATCAGCTGACGTGCACATTCAAGATGCATAACTGGTCAATAACATGCATAATAAAGACTCCAAATCAGCGTTAAAACCTAATTGAGCAGTGAGTGGCTGGCAAGTGAGACAGGCATGGATGACGATCCGTATGTAAATACAACAAAACAGTAAAGATTTACAAATCGTATAGGCATATGTTTCACAAATTTTGGGCACGATTGCACAGGATAAGAAATCAAAACTACAATTACCTTCCCGAGCACTCCTCTCTTCCCAGCTTATTCCATTTTCTTCGATAGCACTAATCTTTTCCCAAAGTAAAAACATTTGTGGCTATTAAAGTAAATTGAGACGGATTTTTATTTTATTTTATAATATTCAAGATAGAGTAGGAATGAACAATGTACAAAGGTTTTTTTGATCAAGTAACCTTTCGACATTGTTCATTCCTACTCTTATCTTTTTTTTGATAGTATTCCTACTCTATCTTGAATATTATAAAATATAAATAAAAACCCGTCTAAGTTTACTTTAATAGCCACACATGTTTTTACTTTTTGCTTTGGGAAAATACTAGTGCTATCGACGAAAATGAAATAAGCTGGGAGGAGAAGAGTACTCGGGAAGGTAATCACAGTTCTGATTTCTTATCTTGTGCAATCGTGGCCAAAATTTGCGAAACATATGCCTGTATGATTTGCAAAATCTTCACTGTTTTGTTGTATTTACATACGGATCGTCATCCATGCCTGTCTCACTTAAACAGGCCAGCCACGCACTGCTCAAAATTATGAACTCTACCCTTAGGTTTTAACGTTGGTTTGGAGTCCATATTATGCATGTTATTGACCAGTTATGCATCTTGAATGAACACGCCAGCTGTTTGTTAAAAAGCCCCTTGGGTGGGTTCTGTTGATTTTTATTTTGAAAGAAATTAATATCCCAGCACTGCAAATGTGTCAATAATTTAGAAACTGTTTGGGAATGCGTTGGTAATTGGTATCCTATTTGGTCGATCAGGAGAGGCTTTTCTTGTTTTCACCATTCAAAACCATTGATCATTCCTCATGGCAAGTTCACAAACTGTACAACTCCTCCAACCATTTCTAAGGAAATCTGCATTTTTTGCCAGCGAATATGGATGTTTAAATTTATTTCTTATGCAATTCAAGACGGGAACTTAGTAATTTATATGGTTCAAGTTTGCTACTAGGGTTGCCAGCTAGGGAAACAAATGAGATATAGTCATTACTGTGAGTCGAACCAGGTTAAAAAGTTGTATTACAGGGGTTGAAAAATAGGAGGTTTAGTTTTTATGGTATGTTGATGTATGAAGGTCTGTGGTATGAGACACAGAAAGCATGATGTTCTTTGACGAGTTGCTATTCTTATTTATATATAACTTTTTTTATGGATAACAGAGTTGCTATTTTTATTTTAAAAATGCAATTTGATGGTGTCTATTTGGAGCCCTTTCGGGTATGTGGATCTACTTGGATATTTGCTTCTTTGACCTTCCGAGCCTACTTTTAGCCCTTAAGTCATCTTTCAACATATCATGAGAGGACTGCTTCTGATTAGTGATTATATACCTCGAACCTCATATTATCAATATCATTTTGCAGTTGGTGAGAAGAGGAGTTTAATGTATGTTGCGTCACAGAAGCAATCTTGACATATTGGATGATACAGTAATGTCGGAAACTTATTCTGTTAGTAGTCCTAGAAGAATTCTTAGCTTATCAAAGAGGAGAACAAAGGTAGCGTTTGTAGATTCAGATGACAGGTCATTTCGGGCTGGTGTATCTCAAGACCAGAGTCCTAAACCATCTGAAGTTTATGGATTTGTGGGCTCTATTACCACCATTGTTGCAACAGGTTTCCTGCATACTTTTCATTGCCGTCCAATACTTAAAATGTCTCGCTCCTGTCCGCGTTGTTAATGTCATTATTTATTCATGTTAGTTGATACAAAACACGGTAGTACTTTACAATCTGCTTTAAAAAGCATAGGCAGAGAGAAATTATGAGTTTTGTTTTAAGTCGACGAATAACAAAAAGATAAAATTCACAGGTGCTCTTTTGTGCGGTAGTTTATTTATGACAGTGAAATCATTTTTCTGTGTATCTGAAAGTGCAATGATGCAGACATGCAGTTTAGCTGAAAAACGAGTGACGTACTCTGATTTTATCTTTATTCTTGTCTTTCATCATGTTGATTTGTAATGTGACGTAATATTATGTCGTGCATGATATACAGGAAAAGTCATGTTGTGAACATCGACCTCCATAGAGTTGTTAATTAGGCCTTTTCATACTGAAAATTTTCATTACATGAAATACCGAAGTCAATGTTTACTGCACCCCTGGTCATCCTAGAAAGTCAAACAATCTGTTGCGTTCTCCGGATAAAAGCTAGCTATGGTTTTAGGTTACTCACATGATTGCTTTCTTATGATTGCAGTTATTTTCTTAATATGGGCATATCTCCCGGAGTCTTGGCTACACTATCTTGGAGTCTACTATTACCCTAGCAAGTAAATAGAAATCTCTTCTTCTTCTTATTTTTCTTCTTTCTTTTACTTAAAGGTTCAATTGGGTTCAACTACCTATGTCAACGTCTTACCGTGGTTTAAAAACTGTCTAAATGCTTCGCCTTCTTGTTTTTTTATTTCTTCTTATTACCTTTGTGCTTCATCAACTTGTCTGTCTTGATGGAAACGTCATGCCTTTAGGATTCAATTTCTGTGGTTACCGAGATTATGATCTTTTTACTTTTCATTTTGCTCTATATTATATCAGCTTAATCTAATGACAGCTATAGTAACAAAGGAAATGGTATTGGTCCCTTTAAATCTTTATCTAATTTGTTTTCAGGTATTGGGCATTGGCAGTGCCGGCTTTTGCTATAATGACTATTATATCAGCTCTAGGGTTTTATCTTGGACTCAATTTCATGCAGACGCCTCCCCCAACCTCCTTCAACACCATATTTGGTAAGCATCAAGGCGATCCCTTATATAATAAATGCCACCTATTGAAACGATAAGCCTGTGATAATCATGATGTTAATCTTCCTCTTCGCAGATGAGTATAGCCGTGAACCTTCAGTTTATGAGGCATCAACAAATGGAGAGGAGCAACCCATTGATCCTATGTATGACATTGGCATCCATAAAGTAAACCGTCTCATGTTTACTGATTCAGAGCAACATTCTTGATATGTCTAGGACTTGGGCTCTGTGGTGGTATACAAAGGCTGAATTATTGGTAATATTATTATGGTCATTTTCTGGTACAAGTACAACCATGTATGTGATGTTTTCAAAAGAGCTGCAAACGTAACAAGGTGATTACAGTAAGTATCAAACCACTTTCTTAATAGAATTTTCAGTAGTTGTGGAAAATTTAGCCGTGGATGTCAAGAGATTAGCTGAGACACGAGAGAAGACATCCAACCAAAGATCATCATGGCAAACTAAAAGAAGCTCTTGATCTTTTTGAAAAGTTGGCAGTAGAAACAATCAAAGCCACTGATTTAGCCCAGGAACTTACCGGCAAGGTGACTCAATCAAAGCTTTGAACTTATGAGTAACAACTTTAGGATGACATTATTCGGACATTTCCAATGGATTGACGCAATGTGACTACGGTGATCGACGTCTGAACATTCATCTATTCATATTTATTTTGCTTCTGACCGAAAATAATAGTAGTTTGAACCGTAATTAGGAAAGAGAAAATAGTACAGAATACGATTTGTACTTTTCCCCATCTCCAAAAGACTTCCAACTATTGAAAATTCTATTAAGAAAGTGGTCTGATACTTACTGTACTTACCTCGTTACGTTTGCAGCTCTGTTGAAAAACATCACCTACATGGTTGTACTTGTACCAGAAAATGACCATAATAAAAAGACCAATAATTCAGCCTTTGTATACCACCACAGAGCCCAAGTCCTAGACATATCAAGAATGTTGCTTTGAATCAGTAAACATGAGACGGTTTACTTTTATGTAGGGATGTGCAATCAGGTCGGACTGGACCGGAGGATTTAATCGGTCCGGGTCAGACCGTTGGACCGGATTTTTTCTAAAAATTGGACCGTGGACCGACCCGGACCGGATATATACGGTTCGGTCCGACCCGGTGGACCGGATTTGTTTGGAAATGGGGATCGAAGACCGGACCGGATATATCTGGGTCAGGTTAAACTGAAGGACCGGGTCGAACCGAACCGGACCGGAAACAACAAAAAAAACCAGACAAATCAATGTGTTTTTGTTGTATGTCTCATGCATGTCTGTGTCTCTCTGAGTTGTAATGCACATGAACTACTTTGAATGGAGATACAAAACAGAGAACTTGTTCTGAAAAATAGAAGCAATTAGCAAATACAAAAGTCTAAATATGAAAAAAATCTTCCAAAACATGCTTGATGCTTCACTTCTATGATCTTGATCTATCAACTGTCATGGACTCATGGTATCTCTCATGAGTCATGGAGCTAATCCTCAATCTCATTCCACATTCTTTAATGCCCTGTGATAAAGGAAGCAGCTGATTAATGCCAGTGACACCAAAAGATCATTAAGCCTAACAGATCACATACACTGAATTTTTTCAGCACTTGATACATGGAGCATTATAATACAAACACCACTTTCATATCCTTCACATTCAACAATTCAAAACAAACACAAGAAACTCAATCTAAGAAGCACATGTAATCTGATATCAATGCGCGAAACAAGCATTTAAGGCAGTGAAAACACAACTCGAAGAACAACAACAGCAGCTACCATCCACACAATCTTACCAAATCCTAGCTGATCCTTGTATGTTGAAACTAAATCAAGCAGTCTTCTTACCTCAGTTACACTTGCAAGGACAAGCTGAGTGAATATCGCAGGGGCAGGGGCATCGAGGTAATCCACTGTCAGACATCTGTCCACAAAAAATACAATTGCTTATCAATAAGTAAATATCAGATTACTCTTGGCAAGAAACTCTCACCAACTTACAGAGTTCAGGGTCTTGTTGCATGATAATTTCGTTGAACATTCCATGGACAGTTCAATACAGAATTCAAATCAAAATCTGAACACCAAGACATCACAACATTGAGAAAGCTGATTAAATTCAGTTTCAATCCATAAAAATTTCATCGAATGCCAGACTAATGAGAAGTGACAGAAACTGTCAAAGGAGATTACACAGACTAATGAAATTAAAAAAAATAAAGATGCAAGCTGATTAAATTACCAGTTGGAGGAGTTCTGAGGCCAAAAAATTCAGGAGGAGAAATCGTAGGACGGCTGGAGGATGAGGCGAGGAGAAATCGTAGGACGGCTGCGAGTCGAGGAGAAAACTCATCGCAACTGCGAGACGCCAATTGCGAGACGCTAATTGCGAGTTGCGACGCTGGACGGCTGGAGCCTGGAGGATGAGGCGAGGAGAAATCAGAAATCGTGACAACTGGACGGCTGGAGCCTGGAGCGGAGGGTGTTTGAGATGATTTTTTTTGATAAACATCCATCGGATGTACACTGTGAACGAAAGAAACAAAGACGACAACCGAGGTCTTAAAGCTGGTACAAGTTAACCAGCTGGGAACATAACAGACAAGAAAATAAACAAGATTAAACCAGAGCCTGATGCTCCACTTCGCCTCAAGCGTGAAACCATCGTCTCGTCATCCACAGCGAAAGAAGGCAGGACGACACTAAGGCTGATCGCCAAAGCCATAAAACATACTCAAGAAGAGGCGGATGAACCATAAAACCGACACCCATGAGCAGTTTCCTCCTCGCGGGCCAGCAGTACGGCGACCAAACAAGCCTCCACCATAAGTAGCTTGACCCTCAACAACCAAGCACGGCGACCAAGCCTTCATCAGCCGCCGATTAAACCTTAATGCATCACCAATTATTCCAAACAACAAAAAAAGAAGCATGGATAAACACCAGCTCCAACACCAAAGCCATTAATTAGGAGCTCAAGAAAAGGCGGTTGAGCCGCACACCCATCCACCTGCTAAAACCTCCTGGAACCACCCCATCAGATCACTGACCGCCGCACACACCCTTAGCCCGTCAGAGCATCCGGCAGCCGCCTCATCGAGCACCAAAAACAAACCATAAAACTACCTCTAAAGAGGTCAAAAACGACATGCATGTCGATCTCAAGGTAGATTTAGGCATGCAATGGCCGAACAACAACATAACATACGAAAAAACATAACGAAGATCTTGACAAGATTATTTATAGACATGATCTTCACACTAAAATACTTAAAGCAAACTCAGAAAAATTAAGCTAAGTTATGAGGGGCAGAGAATGGAAGAAAACCCTCCCGTGGAGGAGGGCCTCCATCCTCCACCCCGGACGGAAGCAAGGAAAAGATTTAAGTGGAATTGAGTTCGGTTTGGATTGAAAGAAGGAACTCCAGTGGCGATGGAGAGTTGGCTCACTGGGTTTGTTGGAGGAGAGAAGGCATTGGGGCTCTTCTTTTGTTTGAGACGATTTGAGATTGGAGAAATTAGGGTTCGGCTGTTATGTGTTTTGTGTCAAACGAATTTGAGTATTAAAATAATAAATTAAAAATTGAGTATTAAACATTATGGTCCAGACCGGACCGACCCTGAAAATATACGGTCCAGACCGTACCGACCCGGAACCCGGATTATGAAAAATATATGGACCGTGGACCGACCCGGTACCAGTCCGGTCCTGGACCGACCCGGAAAAAACCGGTCCGGATCAGATTTGTGCATCCCTAATTTTATGGATGCCAATGTCATACATAGGATCTATGGGTTGCTCCTCTCCATCTGTTGATTCCTCATAAACTGAAGGTTCGCGGCTATACTCATCTGCGAAGAGGAAGATTAACATCATGATTATCACATGCTTATCGTTTCAATAGGTGGCATTTATTGTATAAGGGATCGCCTTAATGCTTACCAAATATGGTGTTGTAAGAGGTTGGGGGAGGCGTCTGCATGAAATTGAGTCCAAGATAAAACCCTAGAGCTGATATAATAGTCATTATAGCAAAAGCCGGCACTGCCAATGCCCAATACCTGAAAACAAATTAGATAAAGATTTAAAGGGACCAATACCATTTCCTTTGTTACTACAGCTGTCAGTAGATTAAGCTGATATAATATAGAGCAAAATGAAAAGTAAAAAGATCATAATCTCTATAATCACAGACAATTAAATCCTAAAGGCACGACGTTTCCATGAAGACAGACAGGTTGATGAAGCACAAAGGTAATAAGAAGAAAAAAAAAAAGAAGGCGAAGCATTTAGATCATTTTTGAACCACAGTAAGACGTTGACATGGGTAGTTGAACCCAACTGATCGAACCTTTCAGTAATAGTAGACCCCAAGATAGTATACCCAAGACTCCGAGAGATATTCCCATATTAAGAAAATAATTGCAATCATAAGAAAGCAATCCTCTGAGTAACCTCAAACCATAGCTAGCGTTTATCCGGAGAACGCAATAGATTGTTTGACTTTCTAGGATGACCAGGGGGTGCAGTCAACATTGACTTCGATATTTCGTGTAATGAAAATTTGTGTATGAAAAGGCCTAATTACCAGCTCTATGTAGGTCGATGTTCACAACATGAGTTTTCCTGTATATCATGCACGACATAGTATTACGTCACATTACAAATTGTTGGTAATTTTAGGGTTTCGGACCCAGTATAAATATTACAATATATTAGGATAGCATACCCTAATGATATGAAAGGTTTGGAACTTCCGTTGAGTGAGTTTTGTGTATAAAACTCAGTGCGGATCGCGTTTTATCTTGACATTATGTTGGGCGCGTTTTGATTGGACATTACGACAATGTCTTAACGAAACGCGGCTGATAATGTAAAGGGAAAACACTGCTGGAATTGACCGCGTTTTCAGTAAACATTAAGGGGCGCGTTTTCCTTAAGCATTAGCGTAATGCTGAAGGAAAAAGCGCCCGCTAATGCTGAAGGAAAACGCGGCGACGTTTGACAGACACAGCTGTTCTGTTCAGACACACCTGCTCTTTGTCCCTTTTGATCTCCTATATATTGGAGGTCATGGACAGTATGAGGGCACGAAAAAAATCCACTCACTCACATAGAGAATCACTCTTTGATTCTAAACCTAGTTTGATTTCCAAAACCTCAAACCTAAGTTGATTTCTACTTCTTTAGTCGAGAAGAGAGATTGCTCCAATTGATTATCCCCGTTCAAATTTCGTGCAACCCTCGACTATATACAGGGTCGAAATATTGAATTCGGAAAGCGACAACGCGATCAATTGTGATATCCAGACCATATCGATTCTTCATAGGATCACAACATTTAGAAATACGAAGCTGTTTTCCGCCAACTTGCTACACTGCTGTTTTGGTGATTATGAAGACCCTCTTGCTGCCATTATTGAAGACAATTCCCCAACAAACGAATTCAATATTTTCCTATCGATGGCGAGCATGAGATAAGATGAAAAATTTGATGGAATGAAATTTTCGGATTTGTCAACATATTGCTGCAATTGGAGAAGGTGAAGTTGAAGAAGAGCAAGTTCCAGAAATCGGAAGAGGATGAAGGAATGATTTTTCAGCATGGTCCAAAATGTTGTTGCGTATGGGATTTGAAGGAGTTGAAGGAGCAAAATGGATATAGCGGCTGAAAAGGGATTCTGTTCCAAAACGTTTGAAGCATTGGCTTGAGAAGTTGCAGACAAATTGCGGCCTGATGCTTCTCAGCGACATTCCCGCTGGAGGCACTAGAAGGGTTTGATTAAATTAAATTTGATTTGAGCAATAAACTTGTTTAACTGTGTTTTATGGACAGGAGGTTGGCAGGTTGCAATACAAGTTTTGCCGATATTCAAAGGATGATCTGGCGAATGGGTGTGAGTTGTGACGAATGCCAATGTTATTGATTGATACCCTAAATCCGGTTCGGCTAAGTGGATAAAACAGTGTGTCTTGCGGCATCCTGATTCACTCAGAAACACAAATGATGGGTTTGGATTCATTGGACAATCACATGACCGCCATCTTTCCTATTGGGATGAAATCCCATGTTAGGTTTCGGCTGAATGAAATGAATCAGTCTGGGCGCCTTGTTTTAGTTCTAATCTTGTTGTGTTCGCATTTTGGTCTAAGGCGCGGTCTGTTGTCAAGATGAGATTCAGACAAAGCCTTGGATAGGCGGCTATTAAAATCCAAGTCGGATTTTGGTCAACAAAGTGAACTCATTTGTTTCATTTGAAATTGGTCAATTCTGATGCGGGTGGAGGAGACTTACCGGACAAAATAGTGCAAGTTGAACCTGGAAACACAGATCGTGTGTGGCTTCTAGTCATGACTGTTGATGAGTCCTCCGGCTGTCATTGAATTGGTCTATATGCTCAGCACTGGGAGAGGCGTGCAGATAACGGTGCTGACTATAACCGTTGCTAAAAGGTTACCAAAAGCAAGTTTGCTGCACATTGATTCACCTAGCGCGGCGAACCATGGTTGCTTCTCAGATCGGTTAGTCTTTTATTTTCTAAGTTTTGATTTCCAAATTAAGCTATACCTATCTTGTAGTTTGGGTTCCTCTAATTTTCATCAGTACATATGGTTTAGGAAATCTTGAGTTGATTTGCGCGCATGAATTCAAACTAGGGCTCTATATTCAAGCAGTTGTTAGCTTAACATGTGAATGCGTATTTAGGCATCTTTATTTTCATGTGTAATGATATGTTTGATACAATAAATGAGAAAGGTAGAATGATACAAAGATGGTGAGTGTCTGAAGAAGAAACAAGAAAGAGTTGTTTGGTTTTCTCAAACAAAGATGGGTTTATTGATTGAGAGATTCAATCTTGAAGGAGAGTATGGATATGGCAGATCTTTATCTGCTTCAGCCATGTGTTTCTTGTTTCCTCAGACTTATGTTTGTCCTTTTCGCCTAGTTGTGAACTGGTGGTGTTGTTGAAGATGATAAATCCATCAATAGTGTTTATTACCTGTTCTTCCATTTGAATGCTGCTTACCATGTTAACCATCTTCAATTTCATATGATGATTGCTGGTGTGACGGCGTTGGATTTTATAAAAGATAATTGTTAAATTCTTAGATTTGGTTCAATTTCATTTGATGAATCTGAGTTTACAAAGTATGCTTAACTTAATGTGATCAGTAGTAATCTGTTAGATTGACTAATGATGCATGTTGAAAGAAAATGCCATGATAAGAATGATTATGTGAAGTGTGTTTATTGTCAGTTTTCTGTTGCAAACTTTTGATTTAAAAAGGTCTTAAAATTTAGATGAGTAGCATGAAACTGACTAGTTTAAATGCATGTTTAAAGTCAGTTGAATGTTAAATTGGATATTTAGGAAATTTTGAGGCGTTGAAAATCAATTAGATTTTGATTTGTGAGACAAAACTATCAACATATTTATGAATATTGGGCATGAAATAAATAGCCGCTTTGATAGTTCATGGTTTTCAGCTTGCTTGCCCTTTGTTAAATCAGTGGTTTTCTTTTCTTGAATATTGATACGGTGCAGAGTTGTTTAATGAATGTCAATAATTTTCAACTAAGTTTAGTTGATCTTAATTGAGATTGATACATGTTTAATCAGTTGGTGAATGCATGCTAGATTTGATCATGTATATCTTAGGTTGATATCATGTCATGTATGTTTAGTATTATGAAATGTATATGTGTTGATGGTTTCGACCAGAATAAAATTAGAAAGAATTTTCTGATGGGTAAACTCCGGTGAATATGCTTGTAAGTTTATCGGGTCGATAAACTTTATTGGTGGAGTTTGTGGTTCAAATATCACTGGGTGTGTGATTATTTAAGGTTCTGGTTTGAAATATTCACTAAGGGTTCATTTTAGTAAAGAACACCTTGATATAGGTATTGGTTGAATACTATACTGAAAAGAATGTTGTTTAACATGTCGGAAAACTGTGTATTAAATAAAATACAAGTTTTGGTATGGGATTCTGATTGTGATTCTCCATGTGTGACTTACATGCTGAATCAGACTAACACATATATTTGTATAATTATTGTATTCATGTGTTACTTGGTTTATGCTTGCATATCATGAATTGTTGATTGCATAAGTAACATGTGGTGCAAATTTCAAAGGTTGAATTTTGAAATAAGAACACTTTAATATTCAAGTTGCGAACTTGGAATATGTATTCTTCTCTTGGTTCTTTCAAATTTTATAATAGAATTTATAAGAGTGGAACTCTTGATAAATTTGGGATTTATAAGAGTAAAGTTGAAAGTTGAAAGAGAACTTTAATCAAAGTGTTGATTTATATTATGATATATGCTAGACCTGACATCGCACTTGCGGTGGGTAAGCTTTGTCGATATACTAGTAACCCTAGTATGCAACATTGACAAGCGGCTCATAGGATATTTATGTACCTTAAGAGGACAATGAATTTTGGTCATGCATGTTCATATTTTCCTTCGGTCATAAGAAGGGTTTTCGGATGCAAGTTAGATCTAAATGGGGAGGAACATTCCTGTACAAGTAGAAGGGTATTTTACTTGGGGAAGGCCATTTAATGGGAATCTAAGAAACAAACTTGCATCATAGGTTTAACATTGAAATATGAGTTTGTTGCTCTAGTCGGTGTTTCAAAAGAAGAAGGACGATTAGAGAATATGATATATGAAATTTCATTGTGGAGAAAGACCGATATCACCAATATCGATACATTGTGACAGCGCTGATACATTGGCTAAAGGATTTAGCCATGTATACAATGTGGTCTAGACACTTAGGTGTTAGACATAGTGCAGTAAGAGAGCTCATTACGCACGTGGTGATATCTGTGGATTTTGTTAGGTTATAACCAAAGGTAAGCTAATCACTTGACGAAGGATTAGCTAGAGACTTATTTCCCGAGTCGAAAAAGGGGATGAGACTAAAACCCATATAATCGTCTAGTCGTGGGACACCCAATTCACATCTAACTAGCGTTAGAGCTGAATTCAATGTGGAAAGCCCATTCCTAGAAGATTGATGAACACAAATGAAGCATCCCCAAGTATGTGTTCATGACCTACAAGCAGTGTTGTGAAAACCGGACCGGACCGGGAACCGGTCCGGTGACCGGTCCGGTTATGTAATTCGATCGGTTATGCAATGACTCGGTCAAACCCGGTCAAACCCGGTCAAGAACCGGTCAAACCCGGTTAAAACCGGTCAAGACCCGGTCGGTTGAACCGGTTGACTCGGTGGGTTGACCCGGTTGACCCAATTTTTCATTAAAACGTGATTTGATCGGTTCAATCGGTTCGATTTGGTTTGAAAAAATATATATTTAATTTGACTTGGACAAGACTCGAACCTAGTCTTCCTCTATAATTATTCCCTCTCTTTCCACCAAGCTAAACATGATTCTTGTTTTATTATTTGTTTCAATAATGTATATTCATTTATCAAATCTATAAAATTTATTACTTACTATCAATTTAGCTAGAAATTCAATTAGTCATAGAAATCCCTTATTGTTATGACTTACAAATTAAGACTAAAATTGTTATTATTGTATTATTGATTTGGACTTTGGTAAATTCTAAATTTGTTATGGTATGTTATTGTAATCAGATCATAAACATGTAATATTTATTCAAGTCATAAATATGTTAAATTATAATATCATATATAAGTATATTATTTTATTATTTTTAATTCATGCGGGTCAAACCGGTTCGACCCGGTTGAACCACTGACCCATCGACCCAGTGACTTGACCGGTTCGATGACCGGTCCGGTTTTAATAACACTGCCTACAAGTAATAGGTTGAAGAGGGACTCTTCTTAATAGGTTCTTTGACAAAGTGCTGTTTGTAGGAGCATAATCGGGTGGTGTTACCCTTAAGAAAACTACCTATATGAACGTGAAGTTTCTGGTCGCTTCATGAGATTCGGGTTAAATCTCAATACGTTCACAAAGGGATTAGGACTCAAGGACCATCAAGAGTCAAGTTGAACTTGGAGTTTGTGAAGTAACTCATGTGTGTGTTATCTTGAGGTACCCAAATGGATCGATTGGTTCAAACGTTACGAGCACCATGATTTCTGGGTATTTTGAATGTGTAACTACACTAAGCGAAAATTCAATCGTTGCGACATTTTCGTTTATGCGTGACTTACTTAAAAACAAAGGTTTTTGGAAAACAAAGGAAACCCTAAAATGGGGGAGGATTGTTGGTAATTTTAGGGTTTCGGACCCAGTATAAATATTACAATATATTAGGGTAGCATACCCTAATGATATGAAAGGTTTGGAACTTCCGTTGAGTGAGTTTTGTGTATAAAACTCAGTGCGGATCGCGTTTTATCTTGACATTATGTTGGGCGCGTTTTGATTGGACATTACGACAATGTCTTAACGAAACGCGGCTGATAATGTAAAGGGAAAACGCTACTGGAATTGACCGCGTTTTCAGTAAACATTAAGGGGCGCGTTTTACTTAAGCATTAGCGTAATGCTGAAGGAAAAAGCGCCCGCTAATGCTGAAGGAAAACGCGGCGACGTTTGACAGACACAGCTGTTCTGTTCAGACACACCTGCTCTTTGTCCCTTTTGATCTCCTATATATTGGAGGTCATGGACAGTATGAGGGCACGAAAAAAATCCACTCACTTACATAGATAATCACTCTTTGATTCTAAACCTAGTTTGATTTCCAAAACCTCAAACCTAAGTTGATTTCTACTTCTTTAGTCGAGAAGAGAGATTGCTCCAATTGATTATCCCCGTTCAAATTTCGTGCAACCCTCGACTATGTACTGGGTCGAAATATTGAATTCGGAAAGCGACAACGCGATCAATTGTGATATCCAGACCATATCGATTCTTCATAGGATCACAACATTTAGAAATACGAAGCTGTTTTCCGCCAACTTGCTACACTGCTGTTTTGGTGATTATGAAGACCCTCTTGCTGCCATTATTGAAGACAATTCCCCAACACAAATCAACATGATGAAAGACAAGAATAAAGATAAAATTAGAGTACATCACTCGTTTTTTAGCTAAACTGCATGTATGCATCATTGCACTTCCAGATACATGGAAAATGATTTCATTGTCATAAATAAACTACCGCACAAAAGAGCACCTGTGAATTTTATCTTTTTGTTATTCGTCGACTTAAAACAAAAACTCATAATTTCTCTCTGCCTATGCTTTTTAAAGCAGATTGTACAGTACTACTGTATTTTGTATCAACTAACATGAATAAATAATGACATTAACTACGCGGACAGGAGCGAGACATTTTAAGTATTGGACGGCAATGAAAAGTATGCAGGAAACCTGTTGCAACAATGGTGGTAATAGAGCCCACAAATCCATAAACTTCAGATGGTTTAGGACTCTGGTCTTGAGATACACCAGCCCGGGATGACCTGTCATCTGAATCTACAAACGCTACCTTTGTTATCCTCTTTGATAAGATAAGAATTCTTCGAGGACTACTAACAGAATGAGTTTTCGACATGACTGTATCATCCAATATGTCAAGATTGCTTATGTGACGGAACATACATTAAACTCCTCTTCTCACCAACTGCAAAATGATATTGATAATATGAGGCTCGGGGAATATAATCACTAGTCAAAAGCAGTCACTCTCATGATATGTTGAAAGATGACTTAAGGGCTAAAAATAGGCTAGGAAGGTCAAAGAAGCAACTAGCCAAGTAGATCCACATACCCGAAAGGACCTTGGAATCCATATAGACAACATCAAATTGCATTTTTTAAATAAAAATAGCAACTCTGTCATCCATAAAAAAAATGGTTATCTATAAATAAGGGATATGCACCCATGATTTGGAAAATGCTAAGAGAGAACTTCCTCACCTAGCATTTCTTCTAAACAAAGCACACAAAAATGTAGAAAGTTCTCTCACACATCCTCAAGGAGCATTTGTGGGAGAATTTCCTATACTTTATGTGCTTTGTTCGGAAGAAATGCTAAGTGAGGAAGTTCTCTCCTAGCATTTCCCAAGTCATGAGTGCATATGCCCTAAGAATAGCAACTCGTCAAAGAACATCATGCTTTCTGTTTCTCATACCACAGACCTTCATACATCAACATACCATAAAAACTAAACCTCCCATTTTTCATCTTTAATTTTCCATCCCCAGTAAATACAACTTTTCAACCTGGTTCGACTCACAGTAATGACTATATCTCATTTGTTTTCCTAGCTGGCAACCCTAGTAGCCAACTTGAACCATACAAATTACTAAGTTCCCGTCTTGAATTGCATAAGAAATAAAAAAAGTTGAGTGGCATAAGAAATAAATTTAAACATCCATATTCGTTGGCAAAAAATGCAAATTTCCTTAGAATTGGTTGGAGGAGCAGTACAGTTTGTGAACTTGCCATGAGGAATGATCAATGGTTTTGAATGGTGAAAACAAGATAAGCCTCTCCTGATCGACAAAATAGGATACCAATAGGAGGTATGAACTATCACCCATAGACAAATCACGATCCGAACTATGAAAATTGACAATTGAGGGCAATTTCAAAACATTTTAATCCTCTAAAATAGTTAACTGATGGAATATCACTCCGTCAATTAACAAAGTTAACTAAACGAATAAATTGAAAAAACCTTATTACCCTTAATTGTGAAATCGAGGATTAAAATATTTTGAAATTACCCTTAATTGTCAATTTTCATAATTCGGACCGTAATTTGTCAATGAGTCGTAGTTCATACCAACTCTTTAACATTTTCCCTTAATGAAATTATAATGTAGGTGAAGTCAGCGGTATCCAGCAACAATACTTTTGTAACAGCCCAAATTTCGAAGAGATTAAATTTGAATATATTTTAAAAAATTATTAAAATTAAAGATTCAATGAAATTAAATTAAGGATATTAAACGTAATAGGAAAGTAATAAAGTTGATAAGAAGAGTAACGGCAGATGAAGTAAAACCATCCATAGTCTTCATCTCACGTTTATCTAATCTCCACTTCACACTCGGCATAGAGAAGAAAGAAAATCAGGTCATCATGATAGGAAAAACATGGTGAGCGACATCTATGGAGTTTGGGAAGCTCAATCAGTATGTATGTATGCATTACATATGTTGATTCGTTTTATTTATGACTTTTGGTTACTATTCAAAAAGGGTTTTGATGGTTGTGCACTATTCGGCTCTAAACAAGCTTTTGACTGATATAAAAATCTCGCCTTGTAATTCGAATTGGATTGTTCGCAAATAAAATTTGAAGATAGGATGTAGAAGCTGATTTTTTGGCAGATCTGACGATTGATTTGACATTCGCAGTAACTTTTGTTTAAGGTTTCCGATCATATAAGATTCGCATTATGATTCAACCCGAGCTAATCTGAAATTAATTTTGAAGTTGAGTATTGAAAACTGTTTTCTGATTATGGACAGTTCTGTCGACCTATTTTCAAACGCAAATAACATTTGTTTCTGTTATGTGAATTGACTGTTTCCAAATCGTATGCTTTTCTAGACAAAAAGATCTTTTCAACCGTATATGTCTCGTAATTTGATTAAATTTGAGCTGATCTGAAAGCGGTTTCAAAGTTGAGTTTCGAAAACATGTTGTAAAAATCTGGGCAGATCTGTCGAACAATTTTCAAACTCAAATATCTTCTGTTTTACGTATTCGATTTAAGTTTTTTCTGATTCGTTCATAATCTACATGAAGCAAGCTTTCTAGCAGTATTTAACGCATAAATTGATTCTATCTCTGAGTTGCTAGGAAATTGATTCTATCAAATTCACCTGCTATTTTGTGATTGCAGTCAGTTCTGATGGCGTGTTTTAAAGTTGTCATAACTTATGTTTTAAGTGTTCTAATTGACTGTTTTAAAATCCCATAGGGTTGTACTCGAATAAATCTTTCTAACAATATGTGCAATGTATTTTAATTCTCAGTGAGTAAATCAGAAAATAATTTTGAAGTCAAGAAATCGAATCTGAATTTTTGGACTTTACACTACAAATATTTGAAAAATTTCCTTCGCAATAACGTCGCCAGTAACGGAGACGGAAAAATAAAACGTCCCATTTTCCACACAATTCCGTCACAAAAAAAATTATCATTGTCATTCCGTCACCAACATTCCGTCGCAAATGGGTACTCGGATTATCGATGGAATTTAAGTGACGAAAAGTTGCCGGAAACTGTTCGCAGATGTTATTCACTCACATCCCGTCGAATTTCCGTCGGTGCATACCGTCGCCTAATTTCGTTCAAATTCCGTCTTCAAGTCTGTCGCCTAGGTTTTTCATTAGTTTTCTGTTACGGATTTGGTTACCGTTATTTAGTGACCGTTTAGGGTTTTCCGTTGATATTACATTTGTTTTCTGTCACCGTCGACGCAAATGTGATGGAAAAATGACGGAAAAGTGATTTCAGTTTTGGCCTATATAAGACAACTCTTTACATCATTCAACACACAACATTCATTTCCAACATTTTTTCATTTCCACGAAACCAAGTTTTGCAACATATACTAGACATGGGGTGCAAGATGATTCTGAAGAATTTCATATCTCTTGTCTGAGATGGATTTCTTACAAGACAACTGAAATTTGACCTTGTCTTGTAAGAAAATCATCTCAGTCAAGAACCATGAAATTCTTCATAATCATCTTTATCCCATTCTAGTATACTGCAACAAATATCCGTCACTTTTTTGGCACAATTCCGTCACCATTCAATTACACTTTTAGTTACCGTTTTTAATGACCGTTGCTTATTTTCGTCATTTGTCTGTCATTTTCCGTCAATTTTAGTTACCGTTATTTATTGACCGTTGCTATTTCAAAAGTTTCCGTCTAAATTCCATATGTTTTTCGCCGACGTCGACGGAAACGTGAGGGAATTTCGATGGAAAATTTTGACACACCCAAGTGCCCTATATATATGCGATTTCTTTGACATCATTCCATCCAAAACATTAATTTACAATATACTTCCTTCCAATTGAATATCGGTAACATGTCTCCTTCATTTGACCTTGTTGGTTTCGCTGTCAATCCACGTGACTTTGATCGTAGTCAGCATGTTACACCTGTCGGACGAAACGTGTAAGAACTCATTGTACCCTTCATATTGATTGTTTTGTTAAATCCAACCATTATGTGATCCCTAATTTTTAACAGTTTCTACCCATTCGACGTTCATAGAAGGATTGCACAAGAATACATATCAAAATACTGGGATGCAACGTGGACATCATGGAGCATGATCCCAGAAAGCGCTAAGGGAATTTGGTACGAGGAGTTTCTGGTGCAAAGCGGTAACTCAAAAAATGTAATTAATTCAATTTGTTGACAAACGTTAATGGGTATTAAAAATGATTTGCTTGTAGAGGATAGCTACTTGGGATGCACGTTATGACAGTCGCATTCGGCCTAATTTTATGAAAAGATGCAATATGATCGTCAACGACAAAATGCGTATGCTAAGGAGTGGAAGGATTTCCCGTATCTCATGGTCAACCAACTCGTAAAATGGATGAATTGTGAACGATGATGTTTTCAATAAATGACTGACAACTTTATATTCCATGAATTAAATAAATTACCCATTTACAACGGCTGTCAGGACCCTTCGATCGAGACTCCCGACCATCTTTTCATCCATAGCAGTCCGGCCCGGCTAGTCTGGGCGTTTGGGAGGCGCCTCTTCGGTCTTGATCAACCTCAGTCTCTTACCCAGCTTTGGCACCTCTGGATCAAGGACTGCCTTGTTAACTTGTTCACGGATGGCCTAAGGCTGATATGGGTTTGCTGTGGCGTATGGGGTTATGGAAGCTGCGGAACAATGTTTTGCATGACAAGGAGACTGGTATCATTACGCGCCATCTGCTCAGATGGGTGCGCTCGCTGGCCCCATTGATTAAGCTCCTCTTTATCTATGGAATTAGCCAGACCCGCATTTTGAATATTTTACACATCCCTCGGCCCTTCACTCCTCGAGCAACATGGACGCGCTGGGAGCCCATCCATCAAGGTCTCACCCTCAACTGCGCTTGGTCTGAGCACTTGAATGGATGCACATGCGCCTTTGTGTTGCGTGATGCCTCAGGGACAATCAAGTGGTCCACCGTTACAGCTGGGAATGACCTCCTCCAAAATCTCTATTCCGTCCTTCTTGTGCTCAAGACCTTGCATCTCTCTCCTAGAGTTGTCCAAAGCCGCCACCCGATCATAGCCATGCTTAAACAGCCTAGGCCTAGACACATCCTTGCCCCTCACATCCTTGAAGCTGTTGAGGTGGTTCACAGGGTTTGCCCAATCGCCAATACAGTCGCTCGCCTCTTGGCCATGCCTTTGCTCACCAGTCTTTCAAGGAACGAGTGCAGGGCTCTCCCAGCTAACGTTCATCATGCTGTCATGAGGGACAGGCTCAGGTTGCCTGCTCCGTGCCTCGACCATGATTGCCCTATTCCTTGAAGCTCCCCGACGCTTTGTCTCAGCCCTTGGGTTCCTGTATCCTTGGGCCCGTCTCTTACATTTTTTGCATGCCCTATTGTTGCCCTGGCTCAGGCTGTTTGAACCCTCAATAAATCAGCAAATCTGTTGAAAAAAAAACAATGTATATATGTTTCCCAATTGAATTTGTGACGCAAATTTACAACGAACCGCCTGAACATTGAGTATATGTTCAAATAACGCAAAGTAGTCGAGACTTGTTGAATAAAATGAATTTGAAATGGCAATTGTAAAGCAAATTGAGTGTATGTTAAGATACTTGTATATTACACGAAATTGTAATATATAAACATCTTTGAAAATAAGTTTGTCAAATAAAGTTTTGGATGGATTCAGACATCGCTTAATGATCAAAGCGCTGTTGATAGTTTAAAAGTAGACAGCGCTTTACGTTTAAAGCGCTGTCAATATTTTATGTCAACAGCGCTTATACATCTAAGCGATGTTTATTGTTTCATTCAACAACGCTTGTCTTATTAAGCGTTGTCTAAAGGATGAATATAAATTGCCTTCGTATATACATATTTATACAATTCATTTGCTTCATTTACATTCATAAATGTCAACATATTTGGATACTTGACAAAAATATTTGGATACATGACTAAGTGTTGCAATAACCAAATAAAACACGATTTGGAAAAATATGTTACAACACGTTTCAATGTATATATGTCGACCAATAACACCTTATATTCCTTCAAGTTTATACATAATGATACACTTGTCGTATGTAAGTAATCAAACCATTTGCAAAGTGCTCCCTCATATCATCAAGCACTGTGTTATCATATGGTTCTTCTCCTCTAGGGAAACACTGTAAAAAAAATCATAATTACAAAGTTTATGGACACCTCAATTAATTGTTAATGACTAATTAAGTGTCGCTATACACTTACTTGTCCGATGTCGTCCTCAAATGTTCCCTTTGTCTCTTATATGAACTTGATTATGTCCAGAATATATTGCATGACATAGTAGGCACAGAGTTCAGTGTCATAAGGCTGTCTCGGGCACTAAAACAGGAATGAAGTTATAATCAACGAAAATTATTAATTAATGAAATATTCAATTGTATAACAATTGTTATATGTTAAACGAATACCGTCACAGTCTTCCACTCTATTTTGTCTGGTGACGGGATGCTGAAGCACAGACTCATGCTCCTGCAACAATAAGGTAATTTTTACATAACAAATTTGTAGGTCATGTTATAATGGTAACTAAAGTGCACTACCATAGTACTTACATGTTAACAAAATTCATTGCTTCAGGCCGCATTATCTTTTCCAGCGGATCAAGCCAAAGGGCCACTCGCTTCTTCGGGAATAGGACATCTAACATCCAATGATACCTAACATAGATTTAACGTAACCATTGTTTATTAGTCAAATAGCCACCTCATTGAAAATAGCCCAAAAAATTTATATAATATCAACTCACTCTTTCACATCTACGTAGGAAAGAAAGTAGCAATAATTACGCTCATAGTCGGGCATTCTCAATCTCTTCTGGAAGAACTCCACCCTGACATTGAATTCCTCGGACGGAGTCATATAACTTGGTCTAAAGAATCCAAACCGTATGCCCGGTGGTGTCGTATCGTGGATGAATCTGCTAGCATTTGATTTAATTAGTACAATTCTTATAAACTTAAAAACCATTTTATAATGAAATCAATACTTACCTTATGTAAACTTCTGCTGATTGGGCACCCAAAGCTTTCAAGAGTGTGAACTCAGTAATGCACTCTTTGTTCAAATCGACAAAGCAATCCTCACCAAACACTTTGCTACTAATGTAAACCGAATACAGAGTTGACTTGTTCATCGTGTTAGCGTGTTCGTGAAGCAAGCGGCATTGCATTTTCATTCTGCTAATATCTTTGTTGTCAAAATGGTCGCATTGCATTTTGAAAAATCTGAACTCGTCATATCCCTGTTGAAAATATATAATGTCATTCGAATGAGTATCTATGACAAAGTGATAGGTGTTTAGCGTGAAAGACATGTATGTACGTAGTTACCTTTTCATCAATGTGTACTAGAGATTTCGGCCATCCCACAAAACCACCCAATGTATCCGATATTTTCTCTATATTCCCAAACTTCTTTGGCACCTCCCTCCATGGTTCAAGTGCCTCGTCTACAATCACCTTCAGCATATCATCATCCAACTCTTGATATTGCACGATTCGTCCTTCCATCACTTTGCCAAGTGCCACGATTACCAATCTCCGATCCAAATCTCCTTCCACGTGCATTAAGCATTTCTTCCCAACCTGATATTTGAAAAAAATTCAATCGTGAACATGCCTTTTGAATAAACACCATCCACCTTAATTTGTTTCTCATGCAACTACTGCATAATACCTCATGTATATCTCCGAAGGGGTCTGGATTGGAACCCCTATGATGGATCTGAAGCGTATGCACTTGTGATGTAACTCTGGACCGTGTTGATGATGAAGAAGACTGCTTTCCGAATACCTCCATCTAACCTACAAAACTACCGACTCCACGTGTGCGACCAGGGTACTCATCCTTCCCTGTGACCTCCGTCAATATGTCTCTTCGACCCTGGGATGTAAGTAATCCCTGTCCGGCCTGCTCTTCAAATTGTTCCTGTTATCAATCATTTTACGTCCATCATAATCACAAATAAGTCATGAACTTTTGACTAATTTGCTTTGTACAAACAATTTACAATTTTTTCCGCCACCTTCCTCATAGACTCATTCACGTACTCTTTATTCTTTCGGATATGACCCTTCAGCCATACCTCATGCCTCTCAACCTGGATTACAGGCTCATCCCCAGGCGATGTTAACCCTTGAGCCTCCATCTCCGCTTTCTTTACTGCGACGATACCCGCCCTCGCCTTATTGTACCCACCTCGTGACAATGTATGCTGGAACTTGTTTGATTTTGCGCGAGCAATGTTCTTCACCCTAAGTTGCAGTGCCTCGGGAGTCGAGCGTTGTTCCACAAACCTCCTCCAGTGCTCCGAATTAATGTAAGAATACATCTCTCTTGGGTCATGTCCTTGTTTCGACCCAAAGATGTACTGATTTGCGAGTTTGCTCTTGAAGTTTCTCCACATAACAGCGGCAGCTCGCATCTCCTTCTTCCTCAACTTAATAGTCTTGTCATTTTGGTGCACTATAAAGTATCTCTACAAATGTAAACAAAAATTTGTAAATAATTTTATACATGCAAAAATGATCAGTCGTTTTTCAATTTAAAACATACCAGTGTCTCATCCCACACGGTATCCCTAAGCTCTTTAGTTACCAACTTCCAGGTTTCGTATGTAATTGGCACTCTAGATTTAGCAACTGTTCCTGCAAATACAAAACATATTATTTATTTTAAATATGCAAAAACTTGTTATTCAGTACGTAAATAAATACATAACATATTATTTAATTACCAATGTATGTTCTGAATGATGTCCTTTGTTCACCGCGAATTGTTCCATCTGCCTCAATCGTCACCTTCTCTTTACTCCCATCCTTATGCTGCTCCATAAGTTTCGTCATACGGGTTGGCCCCCTGCTCTTACGGTTTAATGATGGGCCTCCCTCCGTGCCACTTTTGCTAACCATCTTCCTTCGAAAAATAACAAATTACACAAACTACAGTATATTGCAATACTAATTCCTAACAAATGCATAAGGCTGTACAATATAATACACAAATTCCTAACCATATGCTTCGCACAAGTCAGGACCTAAGGTGAAACAAATCGGGAATCGGTGGAGTCAACTACGGACAATTGAATCTCAACAACTGGCTATCGTAACAAAGTGAATCCAAATCTATGGTTAAATCAATACGAAACCGTAAATAATTTGCGGGATGCCAGTCGGAAACCTAAACATTTACTTGGACAGCGACATGGACACAAGTGTAAACGAAAACTTAAATCGACATACCTGAGCGACTGAGAAATCGTGTTGTATTCTTAGGCGGGCTAAGTCGGCAGTAACAATTCGAAGGCGAGGTGAATCAGACTATCAGAGTGTGTGATTATGTAGAGATTTCTTTTGGTGAGTAAATAAACGTAAATAACCCATTACCAATTTCTAATATACGACAACGCTTTTAATTCAGGGGCTGTCAAAACTAATGACTACCACATCGCTTAGTAAGTAGGCGCTGTCTTTTGCCGCTATACAACGACACTTCTTAAGTAAGCATTGTCTACAACGTCAATACAACAACGTTTTTAGATAAGCGCTGTTAAACATATCACTATGACAGCGCTTAGTAAATAGGCGTTGTTAAACATATCAACTAACACAGCGCTTCTGTATGAAACGCTTTCTAATAATGGGAAACGAATTACTAACGGCAAGACGACAGAATCCAAGATCCTCTGCACTATATAAAAGCACGTACTAGTTTTGTATCTAAAACTTCATCCCAATAATTTGTAACAATGAGTGACGGTTTTGAAGTTGAACGTATATTTGCTTCATCGTCGGAAGATAAATCCAGTGGTTCTGAAAGGTATGTTTGCTCCGCTCAAGGTTTTATATATTCTTGTCATAACGGCGTTAATGTGTAGGAGATCATAGCTTTAGTGGGGGAAAATACAGACACGAAGAAGAATCCAGTATACAAGGCCAGTCTTCAAAGCCACATCCAGGTGATCAAGAAGTGGACAAGCCATCAACGCATGGGTCTCCTGGGACTATAGGAACGGAAAGTGTTTGAAATTATGTTCTACAAATTAATGTAACTTCTGTTTGTGTTAAACAAATTGTTGTTTGAATGAAATAAGTTTGTTACACTTCGTATTCTAACCTTCCTATAAAAATGCAATTTAGTAACATTGTTTTGCTATTCATGTACAAGCGTTGTTGAGCGTTATAGGTTGACATTTTTAACTTGTAGTACCGACACAATTTACATCGACCTTACATTAACAGTCAGTCACTTTAAACGGTACAATGATGGAAAATTGACGGAATTGCCCATAGTGATGATGGAATGATGACGAATATATGACGATTTTATTCAGACTAACTTTACATGTCAACCTACCGAAAACGGAAATGCACCGCAATTATGACGCAATAAATTATGTTTTACGTCGATATTCCGTCACTTTGCCGTCATCGAAAACGGAAATGTACCGCAATTATAACGGAAATATTTTGAACACAACTAATGACTACCACAGCGATTAATAGGTAGGCGCTGTGTGTTGGTCACATACAACGGCGCTTACCATCTAAGTGCTGTCTAAACTTCAGTACAACAACGTTTCTGAATAAATGTACCGTTAATATATATCCATTGTAAATTGTGCAAATTCGTACATGAAATAAATGTAATATATTCGTTGTAAAATAAATGGACCTTTAATTATCATCTCCATTTAATATATATATATATATCCGTTGGGAAATAAATGGACCGTTCATTATCCGTTGTAAAATTTTCATCGAAAATTCGTTGTAATTCCGTCACCAAGTTACGGAATGAAGCTGCTGTGTTGACGGAATTTGTATTGTAATTATGAACTTCTGCCCTACAGAAACATACAACCTGTAATATAAATATGGACATTTGCAATACACAAATGTATTCCCACCATCTTTCTATATTCACGCTTACGATCAAGTGTTCCAATTTTACCAAATGTACTCTTGTTTCTTGTGCTGCGAGTTTTTTATTTTAAAGATATTTTTGGATTTCTTGTGTAGGTCAGTCAACCACATTATTTGGTTATGTTTCATGATCAGCTCCATTCTGTTCTCCTCCGTCTTCTTTAGAATTTTTCGCTCATCTTGAGAGAGAAAATATTTTTTGAAGAAGACGGATGAGAACAGAATGGAGCTGGTCATGAAACATAACCATATAATTTAGACGGAAAACTAAGATGACGGAATGTAGACGGACGATAGACGCAAAATCTTGAAAACGGAATGTGTTTGAATATAGACGAAAAATACTATTGACGAAATTCAGACGGTATTTTAACAGAGAATTTCAACGGATACATGTCGGATTGGCAACGGAATTATAATTAACGGAACATTGATGGAATTAAACGACGAAATGTCGATGGAAACTTTTTACCATCGGGAAAATTTCCGTCACCATCATCGTTGAAGGAAAATTGACGGAAATTCGGATTTTTCCTTCATTTTTCCGGCGGTTTCCTGACGTCGGAAATTTACCAAAAATTAGTAGTGCTAATGTTCTGATATTGGTGCGATGTACTTGAATGGTTGTAGCGTGATATTCAAAGTGGGCTTTCGAAGTCTGAGAATTTAAAGTGTGTTTTGCTTATGATGATTAGGTGATTCTTCACTTGGTTTCAGCGTGATATAAATTTATTGGAGGTTATGTGATGCGGATTCGAGGTAAGTAATATGAATCTGTCTAGTTATTTCAAAATCTTATTATGTAAATTTTATATGGTATGCCTGTTATTCTTCAAACTTGTTTTCCTAAATAAATTCGGATCATGAGTGCGACTTCTTCTAAAACCCATTCATCTCGGTAAGCGGATTTTTACTTCCTTGATATTTTACAACCCAGCATGTCTCGTCGTTTAACTTTACAAGTTATCCGATCTTGAAATCTTACAACTCATTCTGTCTTGAAATTACACAACTCATACCGTCTCAACATTTAATTTTACAATCCATCCTCTCTCGTAATTTTACTACTCGTCCTGTCTCGTGATATCTTAACTATTTATGGTACACGTCCAACCCATTCTGCACTTCTGAAGGCTCACAATCGGATCCTGATTCTTGTTGCCCCGCCATAGGGCAAAGTATGGTATCCTGTTGCCCCGCTATAGGGCAAAGTATAACATTTCTGTTGCCTCGCCATAGGGCAAAGTTTGGTATCCTGTTGCCTTGTCGTAGGGCAAAATACAACGATAGTGTCCCAGGACCCATGTTTGCATGATTGATTATGTAGCCAGCCAGCCGGTCTGTTATAAGCCTGAATTCATTCTGCTTGGTCATACCTTTGATGTTACAAGTTTCAAAAATATTTCCGGAACTCACTCGCTATTCTGGTACAATCGTTCGCTTCATCGCTTCTTTTCACTTATGATAATACTGGTTTGTTTAAAATAATTGTGACACTCATGGTTCAGCTAGCTGGGTCTGTATTACTTACACGAGCCATGGACGCATGTTCTCTATGTTGTTATTTTTCAGATGTTGCTGACGGAACTATGAGGAATGAGTGAGAGACGCAGTAGCGAAGAGTATTAGTAACAAGTATTCAGTTTAGACTTAGGTTTACTGATTATTTGAGCATTGAATCAACATGATGTCTTTTATTTTAATATATTGAAACTTGAATTAAAGTTTATTTTTATTTATATGTTAAATTGATCAAGGCTTCATATGAATTAAACTTGAATTAAAGTTCATTTTCTTAATCCCATTCCGATTTGTTGTAAACGGACGAATTAATCGGCGACGAGAATAGTTAGTGGTATTTTTTAGCTCGTTTCTGCCAAATCTTTGGATCAATTGAGCGTTTGAACAAGAACAGCTCGCAGGAATCAATGGTGGTTGCTGCTTGTAATCTGCCGCTCGACATTACGGTTTTTCTTAGAAGAATGATGATGAACAGTAAATTTACATATTTTAATACTTTTTTACACTCCATTTATTTATAATTACATTAGTGACTGGCCTATATGAAGTCCATTAATTCATAACATGAATATAACAGTCATAAAATTTTAAATTAAGTTATCTGGGGATCAGGTACAAAGTTCATATTACTGTAAAAAATACAAAATTAGGTACATTAGATTTAAATAATCAAACCTCATTAACTTCATACCTGAGTGTTAGTGGCCTCGCAATTTCCAGCTGAGCTAGTGCATCAAGATTGGCCTCAGCTAATTCATATGAGTCCTCATGCGAGTACACTGCCCTCTCTAGTGCGAGCTCGAGTGGGTCTGGTCCCCTCTCCGGTTTCACCTCCTGGACTAGGTCATCCAGTGTGTCTAGAGCATGCACCGAAGCAAATTCTGGTGGGTGCTTCATAGCCTGAAAAATGTCAAAGCAAATTACTTTGCCCTCCACCTCCATAGAAAGAGTGGCACTGTCGCAATCGATTTTCATCTTCAAAGTTTTTAAGAATGGGCGACCGAGTAGAATAGGTGCATGATCTGTCGGATCGCTGCTATCCATCTTCAGCACATAGACATCAGCGGGGAACACCAGTTCCCCCACCTGCACCAGTACATCCTTAATTTTTCCCTCTGGTTGCTTATACGATCTGTCTGCTAGCTGTATGGTCAGTCCTGCAGGTTCTAAAGGACCAATACGAAGACAGGAATATATAGAATATGACAGAACATTAATAGAAGCACCAAGATCGAGCATGCAATTTATAATACGAATGTTACCAATATTGTAGGGAATAGTATAGGTTCCAGGATCACCACATTTAGGAGGTACATTTCGCTGAATGACGGCTGACACATTCTTACTTGTCAGCTCCTGTTCAGCTCCAGTGGAGCGCCTTCGATTGGTGCACAACTCCTTCAAAAATTTTGCATAACGCGGAATTTGCTTAATTGCCTCCAGGAGCGGGATGTTGGTTTCCACCTTGCTGAATAGTTCCCACACTTCCATATCGATCATATGTTTCTTCGGAGCCTTAACCTGCACAGGAAACGGAAGCGGAGGGTCAACCTTAGCATTTTTAGCAGAGCATGTCACGGGTGGTGAACCCTTTAAGTGTTCCACCCGCGGACCAATAAAGTGTTCCTCGTTCGCGCTGGTTAAATGTTCGTCGTCTGCGGTTGACTGTCCTATCGCGGGTCCTTCACAGTTTAGCTCCGCGGGTTCTTTGTCATTTAGCTGACCGCGAATGACGTTAAAGTGCATATCATCCGACATCCTCTCTAGGGCGAACTCCTTCGTTGCTTCATACAAATCTTTTTCGCTTCCCAGTGTGACTGCATTGACGTTTCCTCTCGGGTTAGGTATGGTCTGTGACAGCAGCTTCCCTGGGTCGCCTTTCAACTCAAAAACTGTCTGGGCTATCTGGGACATTTGTTTAGATAGCTCAGCAATGGCTCCATCGGTTTTAGCCTGATTTGTATCGGTCTTAGCCTGATTTTATTGCATCGTAGTGGCTAATTACTGGGTGCTAGCTGCCAGCTCTTTCACTACGTCTTCCAGAGACTTGCTGGAACTCTGATTACTAGGGCCTTTTTTATTGTAGTTTTGCCCTCTCTGTTGGTACTGGTTCAAAGTACTGTAGCTGCCCTGCTGCTGCCGATATGGTGGACGGTAGTAATTATCTTATTGAGCCTGTTGAGGTGCTTTCTGCTGAGCTGGCTCCTTCGGGGCATTGTTATCATTCCTCCAGCTCTGCCCGTTGGCTGCTTGCCGATACTGTCTCTGGGGGTGCGCAGTTAATATAATTTTGAAATCCACTCAGCGCGTTGACATCAACCTGTTCTTAATGCACCATTGTGGGGCAAGCATCTGTCTTATGGTCTGTTGCACCACAAAATTTGCATGGCTTCACTTGGACCATCTGATTCATTACCAGTTTCTGCACCATCTCTTTTACTTGTTTCAGCTCTTCGGTCACTGAGCTTGTTGGAGCTTCAACCTTTGAAATGTTTTTGGTTCTGCTGAATTCTTCATGATGGATTGATTCCTCTCTGAACCTTGCATTCTCAGCCACTTCTGCTATCAAATCCCTGACTCCAGATGGGGGTAAGTTCATGATGGTTCCTCCAGCGTAGGCGTCCAGTAGCATCCTGTCATGAGGTCTCAGACCATCAATCATGTACTCAATTACCAACTTCTCAGGTAGTCCCAAGTTACAACAGCTCTGCTCCAGCTGATTAAACTTTTCCAGGTAGTCATACATCGACTCGTTCGGTCCATGCCTGATATCCTGTAGCTACTTGCGAACCTGCATCGCCTTGGCAGCCGGGTAGTACTTGGTCAAGAACTTCTTATGCATCTGGTCCATATCCTGATGCTACCTGAGGGAAGAGACAAAAATCACGTGTGAGCCATATCGGTTAAAGAGAAGTGAAAAGACTTTAATTTAAAGTTTTCCATTGAGACTCCGTAGGGTCGGAAAGTCTGTCAGATGCTATGGAGACTCTGCAGGTGCCTGGTGGCTGACTCTCCCCGGCGCCCTGAGAACTTCGGCAAGTGATGCACTACTAGGGTTTTGATCTCTATCTCCGCTAATTCTGGCCCCTCGTAGATACACCATGGCTGATTCTGAAAATTAGAAACATACAACTCCTTCATCGTAGGCTCATAGTAATAATCTTCATCTTCTTCTGGCGCCCTGTTAACTTGCGACTGCGGTGGTGGTGGTGGAGGCAGCTGCCTCGCATTGTTACCATTCCTAGCATTCTGTGTAGCTGGTGCCCTCTGATTCAGCTGTCGAACCTGCCTTGCTACATTATTTGCCATGTTGCGAGCATATATCTCTCGTTCCGGCTCATCATAGAATGGAGGCACTTCCTCATTTTCAATAACTGGGCCGATCTCGTTGTTGTTGTTATTATCGCTGATCTGACTAGCTGCACGAGACATTGTGAAGCAAGTAGCAAGGCACTGACAAGCGTATTTTTAATCCTTTATAGTTGTCAAATTATGAGTTTTAGGGGTCAAGTTGCAGTCAAACAAAATTTATAAACCTTGGTAAGCCAAGGGTCGATCCAAGGAACAGTGTGTGTGAATACTAGCTAACTAGTGACCTATTTAGCTATTCCGAATTATCAAAGGTTTTTGTGTGTTGAAACAAGCAGCAGAAATTAAATGCAGTAAAATAAATATTTGTACTTATCAGAGAAAGAATTCCAGGACCATACTTCATCCGTGCTAACCCCACTAATCATGCAATCATTATAATGTAATTCATCATGCTATCAAATATCGAAATAAACCAAAATAACACTAGATAAGCCGCCCATCCACGGATCATTATCTAGATTAATCTCAATCGTTGAACGCTGCCCATCCACAGATTATCAATGATATCGATTTATTAAACTAAAGGTTTTCATACAATCCGGTTAATCCCTAGGGCACATCCACCTTTCGGTATATAACCTAAATACGTTCTAGCATGCAAACATCTCATTCGATATAAATACTTGCATAGAATGATAAATTAAGCACGATGAAATTGAATATTCGATTTGCATTAATGAAAAACATTCATATGATCACATGACGAGTTGGGTACAATGCACGGGATCCGTAGGATCCCATAATAAAGAAGACTACTCGATATTCATGGCGATTAAACCACAAATAGTGTAATAAAGAGATTAAGGGCGAGGAAACCGTAATGACGCGGGTGATCGTGAATCTCTCGTGATGAACTATGTCTTCTCTCCCAAGTTAGGGTTTCTTCTCCAAATAAGCACACAACTCGCCAAAATCAGCCACCCTAGAATCTGGTCGAAATCCTCTCTTTTATAGCCGACTTTCCATTATTAACTAAGGCCAAAATTAGGCAAGTCCTGTGACATCTTAACTGTCACGGGCCGTCACGGGCTGTCACGGGATTCAAGGATATCGTGGCCACGGCCAAGTCCCGTGACACTTCTTATGTCCCGTAACAACAGGAAGCGTCACGGGACCTGACTTCCGTAGCCTTTTTGGAGGTCTCAATCTTCGAATCTGCTCTTGGTGTTAACTACAAAGTTGTAGGTACTTAAATTAGCTTTCCAACAAGCAAAATAAGACGAAAAGGTCAATCTGCCCTGTTTTGTCCCGTTTTCTCCCAAATCTTCACCAATTGCTTTGCTTTGCTTCGGATCAATCCAAAAGTATTAGATATGTGATATATGATTTGAAACACTAGAAAAGAGGTCAAATGACAATAGAATATCGGGAAAACAAACATAATCCATCATCGAATGAAGTGAATAATAGGTCAAGAATTTGACCGATCAGGCACATAAAAATGATTAAAAATAAAAATAACAAAAATAAAAATAAAAAAGAAATAACTTCACCGAAGTGCAGCTCCCCGACAACGGTGCTAAAATTTGACGCGCGTCGTCTGACGCATCAAACTTAATATTTATATCTCCTACGTAAAACTAGCAAGTGGCAAGCAAGGTCGAACCCAAGAGAGCTGGTGCGTTGAAGCTGTTATTGTAACCAATTAAAAAGGGGGGTTTTGTGAGTAATTGTTTGTGAAGGCACAAGAGAAAAGACTAACGAGATTTCAATCAGAGAAAGCATTCAGCTTAGGATTTCTATTGTGACACGTTTATCATTGACTGCTAATAATCAAATCTCAAGCTCCTACGTGTGGTTATTCCGGCAAAGGTAATAACCCAAGTATCCCGGCAAAGGTGATACGCCACCATTAAACCTGGTAAAGGTTTTGAACGTCTAGTTCTTCCCTTAACATGATAATTCGACAAAGGTATTACCTTGTTTAGGTATCACTACTTATTTTTAGGCAAAGTATCAAATAAGTATTAACGGTAGGGTTTGAATCGTTAGGCTAAGCTTTACGGAAAAGTATCCACTTAGCTTCACAATTCAAATCTTAAAATTAAGCACAAGAACTAGAGAACAAGAAATTGCATTAAGAATAAAAGTCTCAAAACGTATGTCACAATGACGAAACCCTAAACTGAAATAGGAGTTTAGCTACTCATATCCATGAAAATAATAACAAAAAATATTTTGAATGATGAAAGTAGTGAATTCTCTTCTCTCTTGTTGAAAACTTGCGTCTTCTCTAGAGCTGCCTCTCTTCGTAGCTTGGAATTGGTAATGATAGTTTCTGTGAAACCCTAATTTATAAGAAAGTTGAGTTTCTTATTTCGTTTGGGCTAGGCTTCCAAATCTTGACTTGCAGACGTCAACCGCGGACTCTGTACATATTAGCGCTGCGGATCATGATCATGTTACCATCCGCGGACACCACAGATAAAGTGGCCTGCGTCCGTGATGCCCTCGGGGAAACTTCCCTTGGGCTGCTCGTCAGTCTTGACTTTGGATCTCGAGTCGACCTCCATGGACTACATGTGACGTACTTGGCACCGAAACGCCGTCTTTAAACACGTATTCCTTCTAAGGCTTCCGAAATACCTGAAACGTAAAACGACACTAAAAAGTAACTAATTGCATAAGAAAGTGCGAAATATATGGGAATAAATGACTCGACAAGTCGTATAAATACGACTCCTCAAACCTTGACCGACTTCCAATTGATATGTAGATACTCTTTTGAATATCTGATCTTTCTATTTTCTCGTTAGCCGACTCCAACTGGATCAAATCTCAGATCTTTTAGAAACTGCCGGATTTGGAAACTTCTGTGCGTCCGTTTCACGCTATACACAAATTCCAGTCTTCGGTTGAATGCTTCTTAACCTCTGCTTGAACACTCTGAAGTCGTTTTGTCAAGACCATGCCATACGTAGGAACATCAATCTCCCCCTTGGTATTTTTTGGCAAAATTAAATCGACTAGTTCTAACTAACTAGACTTCAGAGACAATTGAGGGAAACAAACATCCTCAAAAATACTACCCCTTTTTGCCACAAAATTGGCGAGGATTCAACAAGTTCAAACAGCAACTTAAACAGTATGAGAACAAGTACCAAAAAAACAAATAACAGTTTCAGAGTCAAAGTCAAAGTTTTGTGGGATGGACCTTCACATAGAGGAGTCTTCATTGGAGTCACCGGTCTCTACATTAGAAGTTTCATCCTCGTCACGCTGGGATATCTCAGCGCTTGAACCAAGCAATTAATTCGTTTCTTATGCTCCAGTTGCACTTCCAGGATGATCTCCAGCTCCTTCAGCATTCTTCCTCTTTCAGCACGCGACATCTTCTCACTAGCAACAGTTCTCCTCATTGAAGACTCGGGGACGTCTTTCCTCTTCAGCCTAGGATCTTGTAGGTCATTCACATGGCGACCTTTGAATAATTTGTGATCAACAGTTAGCTTTTGTGGGGCTTTCGAGAGACTATCCTGGGACGTCTTCAGCTCAGGATTCTTGTAGGTGATGAGCTCATAGATGAGAGATGGGAACCCAATCTGGTGCAGATATTTGCTAGAGGTGACATGTTCGACAATCTGCTAGAACTTAAAAATGCAATTCACTCAGATGAACCCGTTTGATTCATGTCTTCTGGAGGCTCACATATTGCATAAAAGATGTAAGTTGGTAAAGAAAAATACAAATCACTACTTTGGGCAGATGAATCTGTTGGATTACAAGTGTAAAGAGCAGCAGAGAACACTAACAACACATAAGAAATTAAATGACAACAAAAAACATTTTCACTGAACACAACAAAAGATACATCAATAAATCCCTTGTTAACTTTACACATAACCTTGTACACATTCACAGTGTATTACATTAACAACAACATGATAACAAGGTAGCAGTCCAAATTGTAACTGAGAGGACACATACGGCAGTGAAGATCAACCGCAATGTGAGAAGACATATATAAAAATTTTTACCAACAAATACTAGGACTACCGATCGAAAACTAGCACAAATAGATACAAGAACAAACTTGAATTTCTCTCCGTTCACAAAACCTAACCTAGAAAAGAAAAACGATTTCACGGAAAACGCAATCCTAGATCTACGCTTATATGAAATCGAATCGGTGAATATACCTGTTCGGTAATTGTACGGCTGGTCAGCAAACGGTGAAATAAAATAAAAAAAAAAAGAAAAAAAAAAGCAAACAGTGAAATGAGAAGCACAAATCGATCGGTAAGGTTTTTTGCGATTGTGTATGGGAAGGTTAGGATGGAGAAAAGAATTTCGCCTAAGGTTAGGAGCGGTGAAAAATGAAAACAACTAAGGCGTGAGCGGTGAAATGAAAACATCTAGATGAGTGTGGCAGGGACTTTACGATAACCGTACGTGAAAAATGCGATAATAGCCCGTTATCGTACGCTTATCGCTAAAGTTATCGTACATGATCTTATTATTTTTGGATTATCGCATAACATAACGTTGCCTGCATTTGACTTTTCTTCCATCATGTGACTTCATTCCTGCTTCATGAATTCTTTTTTTTTTTTGATAAACCTGCTTCACGAATTCTAAGTTGTTGCTCGTTGGTGCTTATTATATACTGGGTGGAAGACACGTGGTTGTTACCATTTCTCTTTGGCCCCGCTGAATCAATATTCTTTTGAGCGAAAATAATATTAAAATTAGATCACGGCCGGAAACAGCGGTTTAAGTTTTAGGCGTTGTTCTTTAGGCACCATTAAGAACAGTGCCTAAAGAAATATAACAGGTCAGCTTCTGCATCGTTTTAGCAACAAAAAAAATAACACTAGGCATAAAAGTGCGGTTGACAACAACGACTTAGGAAAAGTGGTCATTTTGAAAAACCTATTTAGAAATTGGCTACATAGGGAAATAAAAGTTCGATTTTGATCAAATGCAGCTAATTTTTTCCATATTTTTAACCTTGAATTATACTTTTGATCTCTGGTTTCTCTGAGGTGATTGCCTAAACACCTTTTAAAACACAACCGAAACTCACCTGTAAGAACATCCACAACTGTCAACTGTCAATACCAAACCCTATATATGTAAATCCAATCTAAAAACAATTCCACAGTGCCGGAAACATAACAACTTCTCCAAATATATTTTACATCTGATCTCAACCAAACAGCCGGAGTTGTCCGCTCCTTCTCAGATCTCAAAAAATGGTTGCTAGAGGAAAGCCAAGTGTGTCGTGCACTGTGAGGCGGGGCTGACTCTTCAAGAAGCCAGCCAGCTTTTCAGCTAACTGCCCCGTCTCGATCGAGACGAAATAGTATCAATCACTTTCAACCATTTTATTGCCCCCAGTCTTTCGGCGCCACCGGTCTCGGCTGATCGATTTACTTGAACTTATTTTATTAAAATAACAATATTTTACTATAATCAGCAATGTGGGATGGCATAACATTCTAAAGATTATATTTATAACATAATCCAATATTCCTTATATTATTAAAAAACAATAAGCTTTGAGAAGTAAAATTGTAATTCGTAAAATTATATATTTTATGGCAAGTGCAGTGTGGTATCCAACAACAGTACTTTTTCGATGACATTTTAAACAGTAACTGCTGTTCAAATGTACATAAATATGTAGCTTAAGCAGTAACTGTTGGATGAAAGGTGTTGCTGATGGATACCACTGCACGTGATATCCGTTTTTTTCTCTATCTTCAATTTTGGTAAGTGTTTGAATTGATCTTGAGTTGAAGTAGTCTAGCTATCACGATATGTCATTATATTGGGGTTTGTAGTTTCTTTGCTTTATAATTACTTTATATCAAGTTTTCTTACAAATTGGTATCACGATTTGTCGGTATGGAAGAAATTGAGACAGAGAAAGTTCGAGGTCTACAACCTTTGGGAGAGAAAAAGATGAGTGATGATCATAGGAATCTCAATTCCATCCTACACTTTGATGGCCAATACATTCAACTACATGTCGTATAAATATTTATCGCGGGGACAAAAAAAATAGTTTACGCGGCAGTAATCTCCCATAAGAGATAGTACAAAATACTGTCCCGTTAGATTAATCTTACTCGACAGTGCTTCACTGTAACTGTCGCATCTGACTTATGCGACTACGCTTATGAGACTTCGCGAATGCGACAGTGTGACAGTCGTAGAAACCTTATACGACTCTTTTTTCATTTAGCCTACTAAAATTTGAAAGTCGTATAATATTTATGCTTGATAGACGATCGAGGCTATTTGGTTATGTTATTTGAAATGTCTATTATGATGCATGATGCAAGGTCAAAACTCGCAGTAAACCGATTCAGCTATAAATATTTTAACAGGATGATAACTAAAAACACTATTGTTGTACTCTGCTTAAATTGAGTACGAATGGCTTACAGTAGCATGTCAAACACTCATCTGATTTTGAACGAAAAATGGTTGTTAGTGATTTTGCTCCACATACCCAAGAAAGCTTCAGAGCCAAGTGTCTCACTCATGGCGAGGCGGAACTCAAAGCTTTTCAGCTATTGCCCGTCTCGCACTCTTCTCCTCAACTTCATTTGTGCCTTCAGCCATAGAAACGGCTGATCCCGGCTACTGTTGGGGGAAAATTCACCATGCACACACTTGTCCGAGAAGTTTAAAGGGACCGGAACGATCAATTTCAACCATTTTATTGCCCCCATGCTTGGGTTACAAAACCACGCCACCGGTCTCGGCTGATACTTTCACTTGAAATTGTTTATTAAAATAATAATAATATTTTATTAAAATTAACGATGTGGGATGATATAAAATTTTCAAAATTATTTTTAATAAAATCAATACTCTTTATATTATTTTGAAAAACTTCAGTAGTAAAATCGTAATTAATGAAAGAAAAAATGACAAAGAGGGGTATAAACCACTACAAATTTCGGACCAAATTTGCGACAACGAGAAAGTAACGTATGGTTATCGTAATTTTGATAAAAACGTTAACTTAACGATAACGACGCGCGTTATCGCAATTTTGATCGACGTAAATTAAATACGATAACGGAAAGGTAACAGATTGCGTCTGCCATACGATAACACTACGTCGACTTGTCGCAACCTTGACGTACTGTTATCGTAAAACTTTTGCGATAACATTACGACAACGTTGCGACAGGTCGACGTAGTGTTATCGTAAACACTTTGCGATAACTGTGCGATATCATTTTTGTTATCGTAAATGTGGTGCGACAACAATTACGATAACATTATTTTAATCTCTTACAATGAATAACAATGTGTACTAAACAAATTAATTAGTGTAATAATTAATAATTCTGTACTTAACTGTATTAAACATAACACTAATATTAATTAAGGAAAAATCCCTGCATTACAGAACATCTCTGTTTACACATGATATTTACCAGAAGCTGCAACATATAGTCCAGAATTTTGACATTGTCCAAAAAAGTATTCCAGCACTCGAACGAACATAAGCACACTAATCAGAAGACTCCATGTCTTCGTCTTCATTGCGATTAGGAGGCTGAGAGTTGGTGGCTTTCAAAAAGAACATGCGTCAAGTTGAGAATAATCTGCTGCTGCTGTTGCTGGAATTCCATCATCTGCTCCTGATTTTGCTGGAGTTGCGTGACTTGTTGTGATAGAGTAGCGAGCTGCATGCTGCTAGAGGCCTCATGGGATGCAGTGCGTAGAGAAGCTAGCCTTTGAAACTTCGACCATTCGACTAAAGTAGCAGCAGAAGCGATGCTTAATGGAAGCTTTGTTCTGTTGTTCACACCAATAATATCTGATCCAACTTCAAAATCAACAACTTGTGGCACATGGCCACCATATTTAGCTTTAAGATCGTCGTGCGCTGCCTTAAGTTTGCCCTGGTTAAATAAACAAAAAACGACAGGCCTTCAGAGAAATGTCACAAGCAAATTGAGGCAAACCTTATTCATAAACTGGGAAATAAACTATAACGACAATTCATTCTTCACTATCGATGGCAATGAAATATTATTAACAGGAATACTGAATTTGTTACATGACTTGAAATGAAAAAAAATTGAATACTACTTATAACAAATTAGAAGCAGCTGGAAAGCAAGCTTTACTCATAACATGCATCAGAAGCAAGCTTTACTCTAATATGGCATTTACGAAAATGATAAGGCTTGTGATGACAGATGAAAGTTTGCTGTTTCCAGATAGGAAATAAGTCACGGCTGGGAAGTGTCATCCAAGTTCATCATTAAATGCAGCAGATGGTTGAGGCTAATTTGATGATTTCAGATGCAGTTTTAAAAAATACCAAAAGAACCAAATGTTATTTCCTCTCCTACTCACCTTTTAACTGCACTAATAGGTGATAGGTAAATATAATAGATGATATATCATCCTACATTTTCCATAAGAAAATGATACAAAGTATCGTCTTCTTCTTCAAAGGGGCAGTGTATATTTGAACCAGCAAAATATAAAAGGCATACAATAATTATACAATCTGAATCACAATAGCGCATGCACGACATTCTACAATCCAACGATTCCAGCAGAGAAAGCAAATAGAGAAACGACAAAATTCAGTGGCAAGCTATAACGTATCCACTAGAACAGCAGGAATTAAGTGTCAACTCATTCCATCACAGTATAATATAGGTTATAAGAAACTAGAAACAGTTGGAAATCAATGAATCAGGCAAACAAACATATTAACATTTCAGCAGATTATAACCCACAGTGATTGAAACGAAAAACTGCTACGAACGACATCATATGTACGTAATATGTAGTTGGAACTCTTACTGCTTTCTCTGCTGCATCGTTAGACACGTAGGATTCGTCGGGTTTTCTTTTCAGCTTGTCGTACATCTCATGGCAGCAGACAACCCTCCCTAGCGAAGCCTCCTGTTAAAACAACATAAAGGAACCATTGTAAATGTCTTTATATTTAAGAAACTGTCAGAAAAATAATCTAACTACTCAGCACCACTCACCAGTTCTTCGTAGTGGACATCCGCACCTTTTGCACCTCCCACATGCAGTCGGGTTTCAATTGCCTTTGAATTCTCTTTGTTCCGCACTGACATCTTCTCTATTAAATCTGATTGGTCAACGTACCGTAAAAAACCTTGATCAACTTCATGGCGCTTCAGAAATTTCAGCCCTTCTGCAGTCCTTGCATGTCGCAGATTATACCATCAATTACCGAGCTTCTTACGGCACTTCTCGAAGAAAATGCTTTGGATAAGTGGAGTATGTTTATCGTTCCAGGTTGCCAATGCCTAAAGGATCACAACTTAATAAATGAAGTGGCATGCAGAACATATTTCATTATCTGAAAATACTATGATTGCATGCCTCAAAGTTTACAATGTTAAACTCATGTGAAGATCGCATAACGGTAATCAACATATTAAGTTGTAAAAAGGTCATATTGTAAAGTATAGCTGAAATATTTAAAACAGCAAGCAACTAATTTGAACAATATCAGTGGTAAATGATTCAAAGAAGCGTAAACATATAAGAGAAATTAACAGATAATTTCATTAACAATATGATCCTGTGGTCCAGAAACAATTACCTCAGTACCTTATGCTTCAATAGATGACAGTATGTGACTGAGTTCCACAAAAATGTTATTAAAAAAATGTAGAGTGCATATATAGATTACAGAATACAGTATTGTGGTTTGGCAAAAGAAACAAATAACATAATATGCTTTTAAGCAATAACTTATAGACATAACTTTTATTCAAACATTACCTTAAACTCTTCGAACCATTGGTCCTTAGCCCACTGCTCACACGTACTTATTGTCGTCCACCCCGCAACCCAGTGCTTAGCAATGCACTGGAAGCCTATATTGATTCCAGTTTTTGCTGGTTTGAAGCTATGACAAAATAAATACAGCCAAGTTGCTTGCGACAGTTAATAAAACTTAACTTGTGAATAAAAGCAAATGTATTCAATTGATCCAACAAACGTACCGATTATTACGTGGTTCGATAAAGACTTTGCTTCGATCTACATTGCTTGCACCACTTTCACCTCCCGAAGATATTCCACCCCTCGCATGATCACTAACAGGGGCTGGTTGTGGGTACGGGTTAGACCTTGGTGACAGCCTGTCTACCGAAGGTCTAGACACACTTGGGTAAACTCTTTGCAGCTGTTGGACAGAGGAACCATGATCCATAGGCAAACTCTCATCAGCATCGTGATGGCCTACGAAATCATACGAATTATTAGCGAACAACGGACTGATGTTAATGATAAAATCATCATCAAGTGGAACTGCATCATGCTGAACAGGGGCAGGACGAGGGTCACGGTTGTTGGATGTTGGTAAGCGAGGTACGTAGTCATTAGCCGGTGGAAGGTTGGATACGGTTATTGGTGTTCTGGGCGTCGTCGGTATCGTTGGTTGTGCTTCTCTAGGAGGGAGAACACGTTGCCCGTACGCCCGCCTTTCTGCATTCGTTGAAGCTGACCTTGGAATGATAATAGGGCTAAGTTGCGGCTGAACTTGGGAAGAATGAGGTTGGGACCTGGCTTCGTTACTTGTACCAACATTGTGTGATTTATCTTTTCCGATCAGCCCTGCGTCAAGCTTGTCCCAAACGCGTCCAAGAGCCCAATTTTTGACCGAACCAGCCCCTTAAATGGCTGTTGTTGTTGCTCCGATAAACCATTATGTTTCATGTCTTCTGTATCCACATACGTGAAATTAAACACTGATGTTAGGAAACAAATACAATTCAAAGTAGTACCTAAAATTAGCACTGCAAACAAATACAGGTCGAAGTTACAATAGACACTTTTAATATGCAGCAGGACGTACACAAATCAGAATCACCGTAAATGCAATGGACACATAGCACCCTAACCGTATTGAATCAAAATTGTTCGAACAAATTCATAACCCTAAATCAGAAATTGAATCGGGATACATACCTCGGCTTCTGACACGGTGGCTTCGATTGGTATGCTGTTGTTCGTTGTTGGCTGCGGATGGTTGTTCGCCGCGGTCTGGGGAACGTCGTGGCTCAGTCGATTGCATCGATGTCGTCGGCTTGGATTTTCGGTGTGAAAACGTATCGGGCGGCCAAATGAAACTTGAAATTTCCAAGTTTTAATGGCAATTAACCGTGTCAACTTTTGTATGTCGCCAATTAATAATGCGACGACTTTGAGTAGGAATTAAGACAACATCTAAATGCGACGACGTTGAGTGAGAAATACGACAACATTTCAAATGCGACGACGTTGAGTCACAAATACGACAACATTATGTTATCGTAATTACAGGTTATTGTAAATGTATCGTACGTGTTATCGTATTTTTCTCCGTTATCGCAAAATTTTATGTTCCGTTGTCGCGCAAAAATTACGATAACGGGAGTTATCGTAAAAATTTAATCGCAAAAATTGTCCGAAATTTGTAGTGAACTACTATCTATTGACAAATCACGGTCCGAACTATGAAAATTGAGGACAATTTAAAACATTTTTATCCCCATAAATTAATTAACTGACGGAATATCACTCCGTCAATTAACAAAGTTAACTAAACAAATAAATTGAAAAAACATTATTGCCTTTAATTCAAAAATTGAGAATTAAAATATTTTAAAATTGCTCTTAATTGTCAATTTTCATAGTTCGGGGTATCCAACAACAATACTTTTCCAACGATGCTTCAGCTAGTAACTAATGTTCAAAACGTACGTTAATATGGAACCCAAGAAACTACTGCTGGATGAGGTGCCGCCATGATATTAATAATTTTGGTGATAAACTTTTTTTTCTTTATCGTCGGTTTACGCGTGCTGCGTAGCTAGTGCCTGGCAGTGGATGATGCAAATCGACCACTCTCATCAGGTAAGATTTGCTACCGGTTTGATCAGTTGAAGATAGAGAAGACCAAGGCAAAGTAGGATTATATTTGTCATAATGGCGTTTTTTAGTAGTTTCATGATCCTAAAACATTTATAGTTAATTGTTTTATTATTATAAAAAGAGCACGGTTGCAGTTAAAAAATTGTTATTTGTATACCAACACGACAAATCAGCATGTTTTTTTATTAAATTAGTTCTACTATTATTGGCAATGGATGGACAATTCTCAAACTCATGTCATTAGATGTATCCAGAGGGTTTGAACCGTCGATCTCCTGATCATTCGATCAAGACTGTAACCGCTAAATCACAACCTTTTTGCACAAACTAGGATGTTCAAAATCTCATCTATGTTTGTCTTCGCCATCAATTTTCTTTTCATTCAGTGCCTTCAAGTTTTTTTTAAATAATTAAATTCATTATGATAGGTAAGGAATGAATAAACTCCAAACTCATGTCATTAGGTGTATTCGTGGGTTTAGACTCGATCTACTGGTCATTCGACCAAGAATAAGACCACTAGATCACAACCCTTCATGCAATCGGCTGGTCCTCATCTTATTGGTCCTCCTTGTGCCTCAATGTCCGCGGAAGATCCTTCCTTGGAAGTTTGACAATCTCACTCTTGCCTACATTTTCACTAATATCATATGCTGCCTTTTTTTATCATGGGAGTACTTTTTTACTTAATAAAGTAACCACACACACTTATACCAAACAATAGGCATATTTTTAACCTTGAATTATCCTTTTTGATCTCTAGTTTCTCCGAGGTGCATGATTGCCTAAACACCTTTTAAAACACAACGAAAACTCACCTGCAAGAACAACTGTCAACTGCCAATACCAAACCTAAATCCAATTTAAAAACAATTCCACAGTACCTAATTAAGCCGCCACACATTCTCTAATCCCCATTTAACACAGGATCACATCCAATAACAAGACTCAAAAATCTACTACACGCACTTGAGATTCACCAGCCGGAGTTGTCCGCTCCTTATCAGATCTCAAAAAATGGTTGTTAGTGATTGCTAATGGTCACGGACCCAAGGGAAGGCTTGAGAAAGCCAAGTGTGTCGTGCACTGCGAGGCGGGGCTGACTCTTAAAGAAGCCAGCCACCACAGCCACCCTTAGAAAGGGATATGGGTAATTCCTGATCGGGAAGATCAATGCAGACCCAATTGACGGACTAGTAACAATCATTTTCAACCATTTTATTGCCCCCAATCTTTCGGTTACAAGACCACGCCACCGGTCTCGGCTGATCGATTTACTTTGAACTTGTTTTATTAAAATAACAATATTGTACTATAATAAGTGATGTGGGATGATATAATCACTACAAATTTTTCCAAATTTTACGTCCAAAAATTCCGTCGCAATAACGTCACAATCAACGGCGGCGGTAAATAAAACGGTACATTTTCGACTCCATTCCGTCACGAAAAACATTTTTGAGGTATTTCCGTTATAATTCCGTCAACACTAATTCCGTCGCGCATGAGTTCTCGGATTAGCGACGGAATATAAGTAACGAAAAAATGACGGAAACTACCCGCAGATGTATTCGCATACATTCCGTTGATTTTTCGTCAATTAGGTGATTGTTGTCTATTTCAAATTTTTCCGTCGATATTACATTATTTTTTCGTGACATGTGACGGAATATTGACTGAAAAACAAATTTCAGTTTTGCCTATATAAGAGAACTCTTTGCATCTTTCAACACACTCATTTTCAACATTTCAGCATTTGTTAGAACAAAAGTTTTGCAAAATATACTAGAGATGGGGGTGCAAGATGATTCTGAAGAATTTCATGGCTCTTGACTGAGATTAGTTTCTTACGAGAGAAGTTACAATTTTATAAAAGGTGTCATGAAAGGGTACATAGTTGAATTGTAACTGGATTGCAGTTTGAGAATTCAAACCAAAGTAATGTTATGATAATTCCCAACATCTGTCCGGTTGCATTTCAAATATTTTAATGCATGCTACCTTTTACCAAATTTTACCTTCTTTCTGTCAAGAGTCATATATAAATTCTTTAGAATCTTCTTCATCCCATTTCCAGTTTATGTATCCAAATTTCCGTCACATTTCCGCCATTGTTCCGTTACTCTTAGATAGCGCTTCATTTGTTAGGCGCCGTTTATAATGTCAAATAAGACATCGCTTCAACCGTGAAGCGCTGTCTTATTTGCGAAACATATTTTTCGAATTTTTTTATATTACTCTTAGACAGCGCTTCATTTGTTAGGCGCCGTTTATAATGTCAAATAAGACATCGCTTCAACTGTGAAGCGCTGTCTTATTTGCGAAACATATTTTTCGAATTTTTTTTATATTACTCTCAGACAGCGCTTCATTTGTTAGGCGTCGTTTATAATGTCAAATAAGACATCGCTTCAACCGTGAAGCGCTGTCTTATTTGCGAAACATATTTTTCAATTTTTATATATTACTTTGTCGTGTATTATCAATTTATTTTAACGTATAATCAATTTGCGTTACACAAATGATTTCAAATATAATTTATTATATAAAAACATTATTTATCAAGGGGTTAATTGTCAATTTGCGTTACGAATTCATTTAGAAAGCACTATATTTAATTTAATTCATGGAATACAAAGTTGTCACTGATTGATTTATAACAACATGGTGAGCAGTCCAACATTCTGCAATCTACGGGTTGGTTGACAACGACAAAAGTGAATTCCTTCCCGTCCTTCGCATCGTACGATGATTAGTGACGATCATATTGCATCTCCTCATAAAATTACCCCGAATGCGACTGTCATACTGTGCATCCCAGGTAGCTATACTCTACAAGCAAATCATTGGTAAGACCCGTTAACTTTTGTGATCCAAAGGAAAGTAAAACATTTTCTGAGTTACTGTTTTGTACCTGAAACTCCTCGAACCATATTTCCTTGCTGCTTTCTGAGATCATGGTCCATGATGCCCATGTTGCGTCCCAACATTTTAAGATGCATTCTTGAGCAATCCTTCGATGAACATAGAATGGAAAGAAACTGTTACAAAAGTAGAGATTACATAACGACCGTGTTTATCAAAACAGACAATATGAAGAGAACAATAGTAAGTTGATACGCGTGTCTGCCAATAGGTACAATGTGATCTCTACGAGCAAATCCGCGTGGATTGTCAGGGAAACTCACACGGTCAAATGAAGGAGACATGTTGACGATTGGAAGGAAGTATGTTTCTAATGAATGTGGTTGGATGAATGATTTCAAGAGTTCTCATATATATAGCGCAACAATGAAATATGGTTGCATAAATTGTTCCGTCCAAATTCCGTCAATTTACCGTCATCTGTTGCCGGAAATAACATGTTATAGTGATGGAAATTCAGCAACGGTCTATAATTAACATGAACTTTGTAAAGGAATAATGACGGAAATAGGACGGAAAAATGAAACATATACTGGAAATTGCCAACGAATTGTAAAATTGATTTGATTTGAAATTTTTGAAATCGGGACTCTATAGACAGCGCTTAATGAAGACGCGTTGTATTAGGTATACTTAAAACATCGCTTACCCATAAGGCGCTGCCTTGAGTACATTATAAACGGCGCCTTACAAATGAAGCGCTGTCTTAATTGACATTATAAACGGCGCCTGACACATTAAGCGCTGTCTTAAGTGCGAATATAAATTGATATTTTTTATTGTTACAAACAATCCCGTGCACAATACCATTTCCTTAATAAACATTGATTCCCGATTACATTGCTCAATATTATCAACAAAAACAAACAAATTACATTGCCCAGCATTACATATACAAAACATTTGTATTCGTTTACGTCCGCATTCGTTGATACTGGACACGTCCATGGTACAAAACTTTGGGACCAATATACAGCATATGACGTGTTTTACACTGGATTATCTGATTGCCGCAAGAAATCTATCAATTCATTAGCAAAGTCGCACCTTATATCATTCAGGACATGGTTACCATACGAGTCCTCTCCTGTTGGCAAAGACTAGGAAAAAAGCACACAGTTATCAAATTTAACGATGCGTAGACTAATGGTTGATGATCTGTTACTTATCGGGGCATATATTTACCTGTGTGATGTCGTCATGAAGAGATCCATTGGTTTGATGAACGAACTTCATTATGTCGCGAATATATTGCAACACATAGTAACCACACACTTGAGTGTTAAAGGGCTGTCTGGGGCACTGAAATAATAAATGATTTATAAAAATAAATCAAACATTTTAAGTAAAGGAATAAAAGAATTCGGTCTTTTCTGTTGTTATTTGTTAAGTCCATACTGTTACAGTCCTCCACAGTATCTCTGAATCTGCCGGGAGATTGAAGTATGTACGCATGCCCCTGTAACATTAATGTAATTAGTATAAGTCGTAGCCCATGTAGTACTGGTAAGAAATAGTGGATTAGCATAGTCGTCGTTACGTGTTGACGAAATTGATTGCATCATCCACCGGTGGTTTTGCCATTGGATCAAGCCAAAGGACCAAGCGCTTCTCAGGGAATATGACAATTAACATCCTATGCCACCTAATAAATAATTATTGAAATGTTATACTCTTATACAATGCATTACATCGAAAACACAGAACACTAAGAAAAATATCAACTTACTTTTTGACATGGACGTAGGGGAGGAAGTAGCAAAAATTATGAACATAGTCTGGCATTTGCAATCTCCTCTCGAAGCAAACCACCCTCGTTTCGAATACGACAGACGGAGTCATATGACTCGGTCTGAAGTATCCAAACCTAATGCCCGGTGGGAGCTTATCGTGTATAAATCTGTTGCCATTTGAATAATTAAGTGAATCAAAAATTTGATGTGTTAACAACAATTAATAATATTAAAAAATATTTACCCTATGTACACTTCAACTGCGGTTGCACTCAAAGCTTCCAATGAGGTGAACTGCAAAATGTCAGATTTTTCCAGCTGGATATAACAATCTTCACTGAAAACTTCGCTAGCAATGTACACCGAATAAATAGTCGACGTGTCCATCATTTTTGCGTGTTCGTACAAAAAACGGCAATTCATTGTCATTCCTTCCAGAGTTTCGTTGTCAAAACTGCTGCATTGAAGTTTTAAAAATCTGTAATCATCATATCCGTGTGCGGAAAACAAAAAATGATGAACCTATTCATATTGATATACTTATAGGTGTTTCTTGTCATATAACTGAATTTACTCATCAACTACCTTTTCATCAATGTCTACCAGACATTTTGGCCATCCCACAAAATCACCCAGTGCATCCGATACTTTCTCCTTGAGCCCCAACTTCATTGGAAGCTCTGCCGATGGTTCAAGTTCAATCTCTACAACCACCTTCACCATCTCATCAGGCAGCTCTTGACACTGGACGAAGCGTCCTCGCATCACTCTGCCAAGTGCTACAAGTATCCTACCCTGATCCGAACCTCCTCCTTCCACGTGCAGCAAACATTTCTTCCCAACCTGAAATGGAAAAATTCAGACACAGTAACGAAGTACATTGAAATTTCTTCGTAATTTAAAAAAGGACTGAATATTACCTTTGGTATATCTCCAAATGGGTCATCATCGGAACCCAATTGAGGGCTATAAATCGTAAGAGCGTGCGAAGAGACAGTGCACTATGTGATTCGTCCTAGGGATAATCTAGTCATTGCTCCCTGGCAACGGCGCCATTTTGACGATTGTAAATTTGTATAGTGTCAAAAGAATTTATAATTTGACCGGTAAGACCAGTGTCGAACCCAAGGGAGCAAACGTGATTATACGCTAGGTGATCAAATTTTCAACTTGGCTATTCCTAAAATTCAATGATGAGGTGGTTATCAATCAAAAGCAAGCAATGAGATCTAAGGGGTTGAATATCAATCAAAAGAGAGTTTCAAGGGGTTGTGTCCCTCCTTGGCATTTCCCATGATCATGCATACAAGAATTAAACACATTCAAGGTGTTAGATAGTTTTGAACCTAGCTTAGACTAAGGTAGATCCCATCCTAATCGAATCTACTCTAGTCAAGCTCTCTTATAGCTTGAACCTCACTCTCTCGAGGATATTGATTCATTCCATGACATTTATTAGCATTGAAATTTCTCCCAAGCAATAAATACCATGAACTCGACTCCTAGTTCACTTCAAATCCGTAGATATGATCACATTTACTACATCTAAACCATCCCTAAGATCGCTAGATTATTAGGTCAAGTTTTGATAAACAAGTCACTTAGGCATTTCATCAAACACCTAGAGTGCATGCACAATGAAGATCATAGCAAATGTGAATCTAACACCATAGATTAATAATCAAACATGTGTATTCATGATCAAGAGTACCAATAAGGGTAGCAACACCCTCAAAACACTAGGGAACTACTCACACATCATGTAAGACAACATGGTGTGAGTAGGGTTTTTACACAACAAATAAGAAGAGAAGAGAAATATGATGGTTAATCCTAGATGTCTCCCTTTGATCTTCACTCCTCCTTGTTGGATGTGGATTGATGACCTTGATTGAGCCTCTTTTCCAATCTTCTTCTCCCCAAGGTCCAAAACTCTTGCTTTCTATTTATAGCTTCGGGCAAAAATTTCTGCTATAGTAGTTGATCTGGTCGGCTGGGCTTTGCCTTGGCTCCAGCAGGTCGGCTGGGAGTTGCTCTCGGACAGGGTTCTCTGAAACTTTCCGTAGCCGGTCGGCTGGCTGATTTCAGCCGACCGGCTGGAACTTCCCAGGCTCTTTTGGTGGTCTTCCCTTCCTAGTTTGGTCTTGGCGTCAACTAGAGAGTTGTAGCCCTTTGATATACCTTTCCAACAAGCTAAAGATCAGCCTAATCGGACTTCGGATGAGCCCTAGGCGTTCATAACAAGCCGCAAAGGTCAATATGCTCGGTTTTGCTCCAATTCTTCCCTTTTTCCCCGAGTTTTCTATTTTGGCTTCGACCATCTGGGGAACTTGTCTTGTACCTGAAATGTATGAAAAGAGGTCAAATGACATCAAAATAATATCGGAAACGACCCAAAACTATAGTGAAGAATGACCATAAATGAGTCGAACACTCGACTCATCAACACTCCACACTTAAGTTTTGTTCATCCCGAACAAAGTATGAGAATATGTCATGGTCATGCAAATATCGAAATGCTAGTGGTGATATGTTTTTCGTATATTTGCATCACTAGATTTCACAAGGTCTCGATCATTATTCCTAAACATGTTATTGAAAGGTAAATGACAAGTATGTACAATCTAACTAGCTCCTTTTCATAGGCGTGACGAATGCATTTAGCGCATGTATTAAGCCTTTAAACCCCTAGGCTACCCTAGAGGACGAGTTATAGTCTCGTGAGAGTTTTCAGATAAGGGAATACTCACAAATCCCCAATGCACCTATCCCATGAGAATGAAATGCAAGAGTGTTAAACCAAGGCTAGGATTTCTCAAAACAAATTCCTCATCCCACGCTAGGACTACCATCACAATATCATCAAAAGAACTTTGGAACCATTTTGAGTACCCTCGAGGTTGTGCATTCAATGTCATCAATACTAAAGCTATCAATTGTCTCATCCAAAAGTCTACTCATTTTCAAGGCAATACAATAGAAGTGAAGTTTTAGTTTGCACAAAAATTGTCTATCACTCACCTATGCTAGCTAGGGCTAGTCCATGGGTTCGCGACATGGAACTCATTCCAAAGTTTTAGGCGCTTAGGCCGTAATCCATAAGGAGAGAGGAGTTCGACACAAGAGTTTCTTAATAAACATGCATAGACCAAATGGTAACTCCCGTGCAAGCACATGGGTTGTCCAAAAGTCATTCTAACAAGCACACAATGCAAATGATGAATCCCACACAAATGAAGAATGGAGGAAAAACATAGAGTTAAGTTTTAAGTGCTTCTTATTTTCTTTTTGAAACGGCATTTGGCCTACAAATGCTTTCGAGGGGGGACTTACCTCCCTAACCCCCGTCATTTGTATATTTTGGAGCAAAACTTCTCGGGTACTCGTTACAAAAGTTTTTAGTCGGGGCTTTGCCCTCTTTGACCGCAAAAATCTTTTCTTTTCTTTTCCTTTTGTTTGGGCCTATTTTTCACCCTCTTTTATTTTTGACTCCACACTTAAAACTTGACAATATGTTCAAAAAGTGTATGGAATGTGCAGGAATCAAACATGAACAATGCACCTTATTAGAGAACTAGAGTCACCAAGGAGCATTCAAATGGGCTAAGTTTTTCACGAAGATTTCAAAAAGTGCTTGCCATAACTTGTTCCAAGGTATTTCAACGAAAATACTTAGAGAGTTGGATAGACAAGGGATATCAATGATATTGGCTGACAAGAATGCACATTCATAGGACTAGGTCGGTTCTAAGTTCAAGATCCAATAAATATGAAAAGTAGGCTAGATGTGATTTATATGAATTAAGAATTGATAGTCACAAGCCTATGTGGTTGAAAACACTCATGTTAGGGATAGGGTGCAAAAGATGCAAGTGTCCATCAATAAATGATATGCATGGCATGGAAACATGTGAACAATGCGCATAAAACCACTCCACACTTAAGAGCAAGCTTAGTCCCTAAGCGCAAACAATAAAGAAAATGAGAATAAGGCGCATAGGAACTCCCCTCGTTTGTAGATGTGCCCCACCAAGAGAAAAGACGCCATTATGCAAAACGTGATCGAGCATGATGCAAATAACTCCCTTGATGACAAGAAAACATGAGAGGTTAAAAGTAACAAGTGACATACATGGTCATGCAAGACACAAGTATGAGCAAGAGAGCATCACAAGTCACATGGTAACATCATGGCATAAGTTTCATAGACCTCAACCAAGGAAGTAATCTACATCCTTCCTAAAATGCACATGAGCACTAAGGGCAACATCATTAAGCATAGGAATATCAAGGGAAAGTGGAGGGGCTTGGTGATGTGAAGTGGATTTGGGGTGAGAAGACCTCACTCCACACTTAAAATTTGACTCACGAATCACACACTCCACACTTAAGAAATCACCAACATCTAGGTATTTCATACTAGCACAATCCTACACCAAGCACATCCAATCACGCATTTTCACCATCCAAGCACCATGTTCACATTCAACATACAAGGCCAATTATATATATGAAATCAAATTGAGCACAAATGGACAACTCACAAACCGGGCTACCTCCCGTTAGGGCCTAGTTTAACGTCTTGGAAAAGACCAAGCCGAATCTCCTTTTGTTTGAGAAACACACTTGAGGAGTCCTTTGCTAGGATCCCTCCTCAAGCGGACTTGTAGAATATTGGGACACTCAATCCGGGTTCTTTGAAGAGTTGCAAGCAACTTGTTTAATAGCCCTTTTCCAAAGTGGTACCTTCTCACCCTTTGATGTATTCGCTTTTCCGTTCTTACTCATCTCATCGTCGGATGATGATTCATATTGATCAAGGTGAGGGTCATCATCGGTTTCAAACATGTTGTGCCACCCCTTCATATCAACTTTCTCGTCCTTAGCAATTTCGGCCTTCTCCTTCTCTAGCTTTTTCTCAACACTAGCCACTTGTTCTTCTTTTGGCTTTTCTATCTCTACCTTCTCTCCACCAATCTTTAGGGTCAATTTCCCTTTTCCCACATCAACTTTAAAACCGGCGGTGGCCAAGAAGGGACACCCAAGGATCAATGATGAAGTGAAGTTGTCCCCCATATCTATCACCACAAAGTCGCATGGAATGTAGAATTTGTCGACTTTGATTGGGACGTTCTCCACTAGCCCCCAAGGGCGCCTTGTAGTGCCATCCGCGAGTTGTAGAGTCATTTTAGCGGTCTTCACCCCATTCAATTTAAGCTTGTGGTAGATGGCAAGGGGCATAACGCTCACACTAGCCTCGAGATCGGCTAGTGGACTTGAGAAGTTCATATCCCCAATTGAGCAAGGGATAGTAAATTTTCCGGGATCTCCCATCTTTTGGGGAATTTGCTTCGAGAAGAGAGCACTACACTCATGGTTGAGGGGGTGGGGTTCATCTTCTTCAATGGTCCTCTTCTTGGACAAAATCTCTTCTAGAAACTTGTTGTATAGAGGTGCCTTCTTGGTGAGCTCATGAAATGGTATGTAGACATATAGCTTTTTCAACATCTTGGTGAAGACCTCATATTCTTTGTCCAACTTAGAGGGCTTGATGAGCCTTTGAGGGAATGGGACCGGTGGAAAATAAGGCTTGAGTTCCTCTTTTCTTTCTTTACTTTCCTTCGCCTTTTCGGTTGGAGGATTAGGGACCTCTTCATTGAGTTCTTTTTCTTCGGCTCTAGCTTAGCTAACGGGTTTTGGAGGCATTTGAACGGCTTTCTTTGGTGCAACACCCTCCAATTTCTTCCCACTTCTAAGGGTCACCGCCTCACAATGTTCTTTCCTCTCTAGAAATTCATCCTCAAGTAACTCATCCTCGAATGATCCCTCAATATAGATGGCGTTGCAAAACTCCTTCTTTTCATGCTCGGGTCGCGCCGGCAATTTTCCTTGTGCCCTTGTAGAAGACTCGGCTTGTTGAGCAATTTGATTCTCTAGCATCTTGACATGAGTTTGCAAATTTTCTTGCAACAATTGAACTTGAACATTTAGGTTGGCTTGCCTCATTTCCTCCAATTGAGCTTGGAAGCCACTACTTGTCTTTTCATTTTGTGCAAGGATTTTGGCCAACATTGCTTCAACACCGGAGGGCTCATTTGAAATTTGCGGGGATGGTAAACTTGTTGATAGGGCTTTTGAGCTTGAGCTTGGTATTGTTGGCCTTGGTATTGATTCTTTGATGGGAAAGCTTGATTATTAAGAGTAGGCCTAGGACCAAATCCGGGAGGTGTAGCTCCAAAGTCGGGACGAGTAGGATTCATGGTCTTGTATGAAGAGTTTGGGTGATCTCTCCAAGTGGATGAAAACTTTGGGGTAGTGTAGTTGGATTGGGCATTTTGGTCTTGAAAGGCACTACCATTATACTCTCTCCCTTGATTTCCCCCAACATAATTTGCTTCTCCATACCCGTATCTATGACCATCCCTTTGAACTAAAGGGCAAGAATTAGTATCATGCTCGTAGACTTCACATATGTCACACCCTTGGCTCATTGAATGTCCCTTTGCCGAAAATTGCATTTTATCAAATCTCTCCGAGAGGTCTTCAAATTTTCTAGCTAAAGATTCATATTCCCTTGTGCTCACGGCCTTTGCTTCATGCCTTTCTCCCCTCCTTCTCGGGTTCCCTCTTTCACTCCCCCACGTGAAGTAGTTCTTTGTGATCTTCTTGATTACGGCATAACCTTCATGGGGTTCAAGATCCATGATAGCTCCTCCCATGGCGGTATCAAGTGCAAGCCGCGAGGGACCATCAACACCATGATAGAAGGTATGGAACAAGAGGAGGTCGTCTAAGTTGTGGTGAGGGCAAAGCCTTTGATATTCCTTGTATCTCTCCCAAGCCTCATAGAGTGTCTCTCTATCATTTTGCTCAAAATTCACGATTTGACTCCTATAATAAGCCGTTTTGGAAGGGGAGAAATACTTGTTAAGGAATGCAATGGCAAGCTCCTCCCACGTGGTTAAACTATCCGGCGTTTGACTTCTTAACCTATCTCTTGCTCTTCTCGAGAGGGATAAGGGGAACAACCTCAAGAGTTTAGCATCCTCGGAGACCCCATTGATCTTGAAAGTATCACAAACTTCAAGAAATGTAGTCAAATGATAGTTCGGGTCTTTGTGGTCTCTCCCCGAGAATTGATTTGACTGAATCATTAGGATTGTAGAGGTTTTCAAATCGAAGTCTCGGTTGTCTACCGCGGGAGCAAGGATTGGAGAACGATATCCACAGGCATTAGTTGCGGCATAGTCTTTGAGAACCCTTCTAGCTTGGGGCAATTGTGGTGGAGGACCCTGAGGTAATTGGCCTTGTTGTAAATGAGGAGGGGGTGGTGTAGGAGGAAGTCTATCTCTATCTCCCATGGTTTGATGAATGATTTCTTGAGCGTTCGAGGTGGTTCCTTTGGCCTTGGTTGCTTTGCCCCTTGTAGAATGTGGGTCAAGCTCGTTAATAGTAGGGCTGATGTCCTTATTAACAATCTTGTTTGACTTCTTTGATTTTGGTGGCATCAAACAATGGTACCTACAAGAGAGACGCAAGCAACCGAGTGAGGGTAGTGGAATGAACTCAAGAATCAATATTATTAAAGGCAAAAAACAAAAGAAAAACATGGAATAGATGAAGTACTAAATGATTTGTCCTAGGGATAATCTAGCCATTGTTCCCCGGCAACGGCGCCGTTTTGACGATTGTAAATTTGTATAGTGTCAAAAGAATTTATAATTTGACCGGTAAGACCGGTGTCGAACCCAAGGGAGCAAACATGATTATACGCTAGGTGAATCAAATTTTCAACTTGGCTATTCCTAAAATTCAATGATGAGGTGGTTATCAATCAAAAGCAAGCAATGAGATAGTACTAAGGGGTTGAATATCAATCAAAAGAGAGTTTCAAGGGGTTGTGCCCTTCCTTGGCATTTCCCATGATCATGCATACAAGAATTAAACACATTCAAGGTGTTAGATAGTTTTGAACCTAGCTTAGACTAAGGTAGATCCCATCCTAATCGAATCTACTCTAGTCAAGCTCTCTTATAGCTTGAACCTCACTCTCTCGAGGATATTGATTCATTCCATGACATTTTATTAGCATTGAAATTTCTCCCAAGCAATAAATACCATGAACTCGACTCCTAGTTCACTTCAAATCCGTAGATATGATCACATTTACTACATCTAAACCATCCCTAAGATCGCTAGATTATTAGGTCAAGTTTTGATAAACAAGTCACTTAGGCATTTCATCAAACACCTAGAGTGCATGCACAATGAAGATCATAGCAAATGTGAATCTAACACCATAGATTAATAATCAAACATGTGTATTCATGATCAAGAGTACCAAGGAGGGTAGCAACACCCTCAAAACACAAGGGAACTACTCACACATCATGTAAGACAACATGGTGTGAGTAGGGTTTTTAGACAACAAATAAGAAAAGAAGAGGAATAGAAATAGGATGGTTAATCCTAGATATCTCCCTTTGATCTTCACTCCTCCTTGTTGGATGTGGATTGATGACCTTGATTGAGCCTTGATGGACCATAATTGTATGAATCATAAACACAGTTAAACCCACCAAATTAGACTCTTTGTCTATTTAAATTTTGCTTGTTAGTTCCGATATTTATCTACAGGGTATTTTGAAGTCTAGAGAATACAGGCTAAGGAGGAGTTTTAAAGCTGAAAATGAATTACGAGTCATTCCAGGTCACGACCAAATTCCAACTTTCAAGAACCGACTTGGAATCACTCAAATATGCTAGAACAGTCGGCATTTGGAAAAGAACGCAATGCAAAGACACCAAGCCTGGTAAAGGCCAAACAAGGGCAATTTCAGCCGATTTGGGATTTCGACCATGTTCCAAGTAGAATTTGGCTTAGGTTCCTTCTTGAGATCATCTTAGAATGACATTTTCATTCAGATTACACTCTCCAAAATCCAAGAAGCTCTGGCCAAAGCTCCGGTCAGATTCCGGTCAAACCGATGGCTTTTGAAACAAATATCTTCCGATGGCTTTTTGGAAGTGCCACCTAGGGGGAGGATGACATCACCCGATGGCTTTTGGCTCTCCTCTTCCCTTGTGACAAGTGGCTTGTCCTCCTCCACATCTCTTCATCCCCTTAGCCTATAAATAGACATCTTCCCTTCCCTTTGTAATGCATCCCAAAATGTGGAGAGCTCCTCTCTCTACAAATTCAAAAATCACAAATCACTTATCTCTCTAGATTAAGAGCACAATCATGTAATCACTTTACTTTGGAATCGAAGCTTTAGCACTTTCAACGGTTTTTGTAAGTACTCTTTTCTTTACTTTACTATCTTTTCAATTCAGCAACTTTACTTTCCTGTCTTTACTTTCGAAAACTTTACTTTACTATCTTTCAAAAACCTTTACTTTTCAATGCACTTAGCTATGATGTCCTGTTCCATGAATAGTCATAGCTAAACCCTTCATTCGGTTGAAGGGGTGTACTTGTATCATACAATGTTTTAGACCCTTCGCTTAGTGCCTCTCTGTGTTCAAAACTTGTTCTATGTGCCACATATTAGGTTAGAACTTCCAAGGTTGAGTGGATGCTTTAACGGGCAAAGCTCTTTTGTGAGGTTCGTGAACATACTCGGGTAAGTGGATGCTTTAACGGGCAAAGCTTATCTGAGGAGTTTGACCTCTTTTAAAAACCATTTGGTTAATCGTAACTGAAGATCAAATGGATGCACATAGGCTAAGATACTTCGAAAGGAGGAATTAGTCTAAATAGAACAAGTGTTCTAAATGATGTGGCAAGTCTTGTGCTAGAAATAGCCTCGATTCATCTTTGAACACTTAGTATGATCATTAGAGGTCAATGATAAACAGACTATGATACAAGGCCCCTGAAACCGAATCCTTTCCTTCCATTAAAATATCAACTGTTTACTTTCTATATAAACCACTCAAACCCAACCCCAATCGCACTTTAATTTATGTGTAAGCTTCATTAAAGAACAACTAATCCACACTGACTCTCTTGGGTTCGACCCCTACTTACCACTTGCTACCCAGTAGTGAAGTCGCGAGTAGCGGACTTAAAAATTAATTTGTACATTTGCTCTGACGACAAGCATCTGTCAAATTGGCGCCGTTGCCGGGGAGTTGTGAATCGGAATAGTTGTTCTATTTGCTTTTTTCTTTTTTGTTTTATCATGCAATTCACTAAGTCTTACTACTACGGAATGGAGCCTTGGAACAATGAGGAGTTTTCCCCACCACCCTTCGAACTTGAAGTCCGCGAGAAGATCAACAACATAAAGCAATCCCGGGACGAAACTTTGGACGAGTACTTATGGTACTTCGATTCCCTTGTAACGAGCTGCCCACACCATGGATTCACCAACCACAATCTTCTTCAAAGGTTTCTCAATGGGATGATGCCATATGAGTGAAATTGGCTTAATAACGCGGCAGGAGGTTCGGTAAATTTCTTAAACATGGATGATCTGTGGGACCTGATAAATGATTTGGCCGCAAGGTCAAGATCAAGACAAGAACTGGACAACACGATGCACCAAATCAGGGCCGAAACCGAATTATGGGCGGCAGAAAACGAGCTGGCATCTAGCAACCAGCAGCTGGCCAACACAATAAACCAAAACCAGGCCAAATCTGAGAAATCTTGGGCAGAGACAAAGGCGCTTATAAAAAAAATGTGCAAATCAGGTCAATGAGATGCTCAATGCGAAGCCAAGGGTCATCAAAGAAGAGCTTACAATAGAGCCCACCGAGCCACTCAAGGACAAGGAGGAAGAATTGGCAACTAGCATCCAGCAAATGAGTGCCCCGATACACCAAGACGAGGTCGAAAATGAGGAATTCTGGGCGGCTACACAACTAATCTGGGACCGCATTGCCAAACTGCCCAAATCAATTTCGGTCCTAATTAAAGAGTCGCCCGAGACATACCCAGACCTCAGTGCCGAACTGCCCAAAACAGACCCGGACCTCAGTATGATTGCCCCCGGAGACCATATGAATGGCGAGGATGAGGACCAATGGTTGCCTGAAGAAGAGCTCCATTCAGATTATCCCTGGGAGTTAGAAGAAGAACTGCCCAAATCAGGCCCGGTCCTTATCACCAATCCATCCGAGGAAATCACATTCCTAACTGCCGAGCCAACAGAAGTCCCGAACATCACTGCCGAAGCGGCTGAAGAAATCAAGCCAGGCCCAGTCCTTGCGCTCGGAGCACCCGAGGAAGTCCCGGACCTCATTGCCGAACTGTCCAAGAAAGACCTGGACCTCACTGTCAGAGCACCTGAAACAGACCCAGTCCTCATGGTCGAAGTGCCTCAACTTAACCCTTCGTGTTTTATGCCGATCATAGCCACCGAAGATCATATAATCAATAATGATGAGGTGCAAGGGGAGTTAGAGGAGGAGCATGAGCCAAAAAAGCCGACAAAGGAACTCTCACTCGTCATAAGCCAAGGAAAACCGCCTGAAAACTCACTCGTTCCAAGACAACCATCCATCACTGCCACAATGAAGAGGATTGGCAGAGGCGCATGCTTAATGTCGCCTACATTTAATGGCACAAAACCAAACTTCCAAACTCGCAAAGGTGCCAACTATTCAAACATGAAGAAGCGGCAAAGACATGGGCCGAAAGAATGGAAACTCGGAAGGAGTAACAAGCGAGCACGACTCATTGGACCAGCAGCTATGGTCAATGAAGCCTCACCCTCTCGAATCAAAAGAGCTGTCGAGAAGAAGTTCAACCTCAAGCACCCATGGGATCCCTACTTATGATCCAGGAGTGAGGTATCGTCGAGCCAACGACGTTAAACAAAGGCACTGGTCGAGAGGTAACCCGACACCTATCTTACTTTCAGTAATTTTCTTTTCTGTCATTTAGTTTTTACCGTAAGTCGCTCTCACCCACTTTTTGTATAGAAAGAATGACCCCTTGTAGGAATCGGTTTTTGGAGCAAGATCAGATCAGCCAGGCAGCTTTCGAGAATTACCGGGCCTGCGCTGAGAGTTCAAGGCCCCAGCCGAACTCCCTCGATTATCCAGCTCCGAGGCATGTCGTTCCACGACACGACACAGTAAAAGGGAGTTCAGTTCTTCTCTTTTCCTTAATGTCATTTCCTTCTCTTGTATATATTTGCATGACTTTTGAACTAAGGCACGCCTTCGTTCTAAAGTGTGGGGTGAGAACCGTCTGTGTACATAACATGTTTTTCTTTTTCCTTTTCCCTTAATATTATCCTTTTGAAAATATGAACTTGAGAATGTGAAAAAGATAGATCATAATTCATGCATTTACCTTGTGAAAATTCAACTGTCTAAAAACTTAGAATGTAACTTCTCATTTGTCCCTTTGTGCTGAGATAAACAGGGGATGTGGAGTTGACATAAACTGCCCTAGAGAGGCATGGCAAGCACTCGAAGGATCGAATCTAACTATATGGTTTTCGAAGTCAGTGGAGGCTGCACTTCGGGTTTCAGTAAAGATTGAAGTCATCTCCGCCGTGCAGCGTTTATGCAAGAGGCGGGACGGGAATCAAACCGTCCTATCTCTAGTCCTAGTAGCCGGGAAAATAATTGAGCGACCCTCATTTTGACCCGCGCGAAACGGCGAGGATGAGAAAGAGCGGGGAGGTATTTCCATATGCTTGCGGGCGACGATTGGACCTCCCAAAAAGGCTTGAGAAAATGGACTAGCAAGCCACAAAAAGGCAAAAGCTCAAAGAAGCTAATCAAAGGCCAAAGGCCAAAGTTGTGAAGGTTTTAACCGAACAAAAGTGAAGTACTCAAAGAGTCAAATCAAAGGCCAAAGGCCGATTCACTACAAAAAAAAAGCTGTCGCTCGCCAAAAAGAAATAAAAAAGGCTCAACTCAGTGAAACCCGAACCGAATCACGTGCTAGAGAAAGCTACAAGGAAACCATATAGTGCGAGTCGATCCCGAGAATGCTGTCCAGGAGCCTAAAAAGGGATATCTCCCGAAACATCCGAATTAATTTGCATCTCGGCGCAAAGGTACAAGTATCAAGTTTCTTTGAAGTATTTACACGGTTTAGTTTGGTAATAAGTAAGTAATGCATGAATTAAGATAAATCGAGTCCCATAGTCTCACTTTCATATTTAAAAGTTTTTACTTGATTGTGTGCCGCCCTTTAAAAAGCATTGTTCGGGACGAACAACTAAAAGTGTGGGGTGATCTGATGGACCATAATTGTATGAATCATAAACACAGTTAAACCCACCAAATTAGACTCTTTGTCTATTTAACTTTTGCTTGTTAGTTCCGATATTTATCTACAGGGTATTTTGAAGTCTAGAGAGAATACAGGCTAATGAGGAGTTTTAAAGCTGAAAATGAATTACGAGTCATTCCAGGTCACGACCATATTCCAACTTTCAAGAACCGACTTGGAATCACTCAAATATGCTAGAACAGTCGGCATTTGGACAAGAACGCAATACAAAGGCACCAAGCCTGGTAAAGGCCAAACAAGGGCAATTTCAGCCGATTTGGGATTTTGACCATGTTCCAAGCAGAATTTGGCTTAGGTTCCTTCTTGAGATCATCTTAGAATGAAATTTTCATTCAGAATACACTCTCCAAAATCCAAGAAGCTCCGGCCAAAGCTCCGGTCAGATTCCGGTCAAACCGATGGCTTTTGAAACAAATATCTTCCGATGGCTTTTTGAAAGTGCCACCTAGGGGGAGGATGACATCACCCGATGGCTTTTGGCTCTCCTCTTCCATTGTGACAAGTGGCTTGTTCTCCTCCACATCTCTTCATCCCCTTAGCCTATAAATAGACATCTTCCCTTCCCTTTGTAATGCCTCCCAAAATGTGGAGAGCTCCTCTCTCTACAAATTCAAAAATCACAAATCACTTATCTCTCTAGATTAAGAGCACAATCATGTAATCACTTTACTTTGGAATTTTAGCTTTAGCAATTTCAACAGTTTTTGTAAGTACTCTTTTCTTTACTTTACTGTCTTTTCAATTCAGCAACTTTACTTTCCTGTCTTTACTTTCGAAAACTTTACTTTACTGTCTTTCAAAAACCTTTACTTTTCAATGCACTTAGCTATGATGTCCTGTTCCATGAATAGTCATAGCTAAACCCTTCATTCGGTTGAAGGGGTGTACTTGTATCATACAATGTTTTAGACCCTTCGCTTAGTGCCTCTCTGTGTTCAAAACTTGTTCTATGTGCCACATATTAGGTTAGAACTTCCAAGGTTGAGTGGATGCTTTAACGGGAAAAGCTCTTCTGTGAGGTTCGTGAACATACTCGGGTAAGTGGATGCTTTAACGGGCAAAGCTTATCTGAGGAGTTCGACCTCTTTTAAAAATCATTTGGTTAATCATAACTGAAGATCAAATGGATGCACATAAGGCTAAGATACTTCGAAAGGAGGAATTAGTCTAAATAGAACAAGTGTTCTAAATGATGTGGCAAGTCTTGTGCTAGAAATAGCCTCGATTCATCTTTGAACACTTAGTATGATCATTAGAGGTCAATGATAAACAGACTATGATACAAGGCCCCTGAAACCGAATCCTTTCTTCCATTAAAATATCAACTATTTACTTTCTGTATAAACCACTCAAACCCAACCCCAATCGCACTTTAATTTATGTGTAACAGTGTAAGCTTCATTAAAGAACAACTAATCCACACTGACTCTCTTGGGTTCGACCCCTACTTACCACTTGCTACCCAGTAGTGAAGTCGCGAGTAGCGGACTTATAAATTAATTTGTACATTTTCTCTGACGACAAGCATCTGTCAAGCCTCTTTTCCAATCTTCTTCTCCCCAAAAACCTCCACACTTGGTCCAAAACCCTTGCTTTCTATTTATAGATTCGGGCAAAAATTTCTGCTGTAGCAGTTGAGCCGGTCGGCTGGGCTTTGCCTTGGCTCCAGCCGGTCGGCTGGGAGTTGCCCTCGGACAGGGTTCTCTGAAACTTTCCGTAGCCAGTCGGCTGGCTGATTTCAGCCGACCGTCTAGCACTTCCCAGGCTCTTTTGGTAGTCTTCCCTTCCTAATTTGGTCTTGGCGTTAACTAGAGAGTTGTAGCCCTTTGAAATACGTTTCCAACAAGCTAAGGATCAGCCAAATCGGACATCGGATGAGCCCTGGGCGTTCATAACAAGCCGCAAAGGTCAATATGCTCGGTTTTGCTCCAATTCTTCCCTTTTTCCCCGAGTTTTCTATTTTGGCTTCGACCATGGGGGAAACGTGTCTTGTACATGAAATGTACGAAAAGAGGTCAAATGACATCAAAATAATATTGGAAACGACCCAAAACTATACTGAAGAATGACCATAAATGAGTCGAACACTCGACTCATCAGTCGACGAAGAAGACTGCTTCCCAAATACTTTCTTCCAACCTACCAAACACCCCACCCCCGTGTTCGTCCAGGGTACTCGTCCTTTTCTATGGCCTCTGTTAATATGTCACGTCGACCATGGCATATAAATTTTCCATCCCTCACTTGCTTCTCCAATTCATCCTGATACCGAAGTGAATGGACGTTCATCACAGTCACAGAGAGTTACGTAATTATTTACTGTAATTATAGAACTTACAATTTTGTCGGCAACCTCCCTCATATGGTCATTCACGTACTCTTTATTAGTCCTTTGGTGCCCCTTCTTCCAAACCTCATGTCTTCCAACATCGATGACAGGGTCATCCCCTGGGGATATTAAACCTTGAGCCTCCATCTCCAATAATTTTTCAGCTACGATATCCGCTTTTGCCTTCTTGTACCCGCCCCTGGACATAGTATGCGGGTACTGGTTCGATTTCGCTCATGCAACGTTCAACTCCCTAAGTTGTAGTGCCTCGGGAGTCAGACGTTGTTCCACAAAGGCCTTCCATTGATCCGTATCAATGAATGGATACATCTGTCGTGGGTCCTCTCCTTCTTTCGGACCAAAAATGTACTTATTTGCTAGCTCACTCTTAAATTCTCTCCATATTTTAGCCGATGCCCGCATCTCCATTTTCTTTAACACCGTCGTTAAGTCATTCTGAGGCACATCAAACATTTTCTGCAGAATTAAATGAATGGTTAATACTTGCACAAAGTATAAAGTGAACAATTAATCGTTTCACAGTTAATAATCCGGACCAAAGTCTCTTCCCACACCAACTCCCTCTGTTCCGGGCGTGCTAACGTCCATTTTTCATATGTAATTGGCATATTCTTTTTCGCAACCAGACCTGCATGTACCGAACGCACAGATTAACGTATAAATAACACATTTTGCATTTAATAAGATAACATACTGTATGATATTACCAATGTATGTTCTGAATGATTTCTCAACTTCACCGTCGATAGTTCCATCTGCTGCTATCGTGACCGGTTCCTTTGTGCCATCTTTATGCTTGTTAATTAAACTGGTCAGAAGGGTTGCACCCCTTTGTTTACGTTTCGATGTTTTATTACCTGTCGCTGATGAGGCTCCGTCGACACTACTTGGTGTGTTAATCATCGTCCTGCGAGTAAACATCATAAGCATATGACGGCACTTTACAATGTAAACCGAAACAGATAAGTATTTTACTGTTGTACTTGGTTTGTAGAATCAGTTTCGCACTACAGCCTCTCTACATTCTCATAGTTTCACAGTGAATAATAATCAGTTGCCTGAACTGAGTACCCTGACTAAATGAATACATCCATATGCCGGAGTCAACTAATTTTTCAAGTTTACACGCAACCGTAACTACAAAATGGAAGACAAAAGTTAAGGTAAAATCAATCTGTGACGAATTCCGCCGAAAACTTATGCAAAGACAATATGCGCCGAAATAGGATGACAACTAAACGACATACCTGGGCGACAAAATGGAATCTCCGCGAGAGTGAAATGCGTACGGAGGGCGAAGAAGTCGGCGTAAAGGGAATTTACCAGTCTGGTTAAAAAATGTGTTGAAATGTAAGTTTTAGGGTTCGAGGGCGTTTATTATGCAGTCGCCGTGTTCACTACACATATAACGGCGCCTATATATGAAAGCGCCGTTTAAACTTATTTCTCACGTCGCCTTTTATGGAAGCGCCGTTTTTTTGTATTAAGGCAGCGCCTAAATTAAGGCGCTGTCTCAGTACATAAATAAAACAGCGCTTATAAAGTAGCGTCGTTGGTAAGAGTCACGGAATAATAACTGAAATACGACGGAATCATATATCGTCCACCCTATAAGTAAGCGCACTAGCTCTTGTCCTTATATTTTCATCCCAACAATTTCATTTAATGAGTTCGAATTCTGCAGCCGACCGTTTGTTTGCGGAGAAGTCTGATGAAGAATCAAGCGGTTCTGAAGGTTATGTTTGTTCCGCGCAAGATGGATTCTATCCATGTGATAATGGCTCAGAATGTTTAGGAGAGCATAGCTTCAGTATGGAAAAATACAGATACGACGAATACAACAATAATAGACAATGTTCGTCATCAAATACAAATCCATGTGACGGTGATGAAGAAGTTGACCAGCCGTCACCCCGTGGGTCACCTGGAAAGCAAGTACCAAAAACTCGTTGAATTTATGAAATTAACGTTCCACATCATCTAAACTCAAGTATCATAAACTCTGTTATATATTGATGTGCAACGTATCTAATGAAGTTAAATACCCTTTTTAGTTATAAATGCGCGTTTTAATTTTAGAAAATGGGAAACAGACTACTATCGAAAATGCGACGTGTATTCTTTTTATGCACTATATATCAAGAAATCAGACATGAGTATCTATGTATCAAAAAAATTTCATGAATCTATTTATCAAAAAAAAATTTCATGAATCAGACATGTGTATCAAGAAATCAGACATGAGAATCAAGAAATCAGACATGAGTATCTATGTATCATACAAAGCTGAAATTTTTTTTGATATGATGTGACGATCATTATTGAGCGATGTCGGGTGACTTCATTAATCACAGCTTTATTTTTTTGTCGTCTTTCGTACCAATTGTTACCCGCCCCTATAGGGGAGCACTATTTTGAGGTAAGTTGGTAGAATGGTACCGTGAGGCACGATCTCGGCCGTCTGTTTTTGTGATCGGACGCACGTGGCGAAGCCACGTGTCAGCCGCAATTGTTGACTTTTCAAAAGTTAGTGGGTTTACTATTTGCGACACGTGACCGCACCAGAAATGCACGGGGGGGTT